>JAPVLV010000010.1:21640000-24140000 GCA_029168935.1 Oxyria digyna | reverse complement strand
GGTTTCCCTGAGTGGTACAAGGGTGCTAGAGGTGATGAGAATGGCAAAATGGATGCTACAGTTAGCACTAATGGTGGGATAGATACACCTTTTGAAGAAAGTGGCTCAGAGGCACATAATACTCAGGCTTTGATTAATGCAGTGTGCAATGAGGTTTTGAAGGTAATGCAAGGGCAGTCTGGTAATGGCAAAATGGATTTTGCAGGTATTGTTTTATCTTCCAATGTTTCTAAAATTTGTAGAAGCAATTTCAAGTCTATGTGGATTATAGATTCTGGTGCCTCAGATCATATGACATATGATATTTCTTTATTCTCTTCTTATAAGAAGCTTCTTAATCCAATCTTTGTTGGTCTTCCTGATGGCTCGAAGAAAGAAATCAACATTTGTGGTAATGTTCAGTTATCTGAAAAGTTAGTGCTCATAAATGTTTTGCTTGTGCCAGATTTCAAGCATAGTTTGTTGTCAGTCAAGAGGTTGCTACATGATACTGGTATGAGGGCTATTTTTGACAGTGATGTATGTTTCTTTCAAGATCTTTTGACTAAGAATGTGGAGGCTATGGGAAAGGAAGCCTCAGGGTTGTATCTGCTATCTCCCACACAACTCATTCTTCCAGATTTTGAGTCCAGTTTGATTTCTAGATGTAATAATTGTGCACCTGTGAAAGCACAATCTATGGAGAGTGTGAATTTGTTGCATCATAGATTAGGACATGCTTCTTTGTCTAAACTCAAGCATATTGTTGATTTTACCAGTATAGATTTGAGCAAGCATTACTGTGAATCATGTATTTTGGCAAAGCAAATAAAGCTACCTTTTTCCAGAAATGACAAGAGAGCTTCTCATTGTTTTGATCTAGTTCATCTTGATGTATGGGGGCCATACAAAGTATCATCTAGAACAGGTGCCAAATATTTTTTAACTGTTTTAGATGATCACAGTAGATACACTTGGACTTTCTTGCTTCAGGACAAGACACAAGTGTTTTAGATATTAGTTGATTTTGTGCACATGGTTTCAACTCAGTATGGGGTAGTGATCAAGATTTTTCGAAGTGACAATGGAACAAAATTTGTGAATTCTAAATGTTCACAATTTTTTACTAGTAAAGGGATATTGTTGCAAAGAAGCATACCAGATAACCCCCAGCAAAACGGCAGAGTTGAGAGGAAGCATAGGCATCTCTTGGAGACAGCCAGATCTTTGAAAATTTATGCTAATTTGCCAATGTTGTTTTGGGGAGATTGTATAATAACAGCTACTTTCTTGATTAACAGAATGCCAACAACAATCTTAGAATGAAAGACTCCTCATGAGGTGTTACAGGGAATCAAACCAGATTATTCTTGGCTAAGAATATTTGGTTGCTTATGTTATGCTTTAAAGCAAAGGAAAGACAGAGATAAGCTAGAGCCTAACAGCAGAAAGTGTGTGTTGATTGGATATGCTGATGCACAGAAAGGATATAAGCTGTTTGATTTGGAGTCTCGAATTGTATTTGCTAGCAGGGATGTGATTTTTCAAGAGCATGTTTTGCCATTTCAGATGAAAGCTTCAGTACAAATAGAGCCAGTACCAGATAATCCCACATATGTTTTACCTCTTGTAAATCCAACACTTTCAGATGCAGAAGATATAGAGGTAACAAATGTTATTCCCAATACTGAAACACATCATGAGCCTATTATCCAAACAAAAACACTAGATCCTATATTAAATCAATCATTAGATTCTAATATAGTTTCTACACCACAAGTATTGCCAGACATACAGCCTAGAAGATCAGAAAGAGTTTCTAAGCCTCCTACAAAATTCCAAGATTATGTTTTCCCAAATTATCCTAAAAATCCTACTCTTTCTAAATCCTTTCTAGCTTATCATTTTGATCTGACTGCCTTCTCTCCTTCATATATAGCATCCTTATTCAATGTCATAAAAATACCTGAACCTCACACTTATAATCAAGCCAAAACACATCCTAGTTGGCAAGAAGCTATGGCAAAGGAAGTAACAGCTTTGGAGAACAATCACACTTGGAAACTGGTTCCATTACCTCCAGGGAAAAAGGCTATTGGGTCAAAATGGGTGTACAAAGTGAAGTTCAGGCAAGATGGCACAGTGGAAAGATATAAGGCAAGATTGGTGGCAAAAGGGTATAATCAAGTGGAGGGCAAAGATTACAAGGAGACCTTCTCACCAGTTGCAAAGTTCACTTCAGTAAGAACACTCATAGCTGTAGCTACTGCTAAGGAATGACCAATCCATTAGTTAGACATCAATAATGCTTTCTTACATGGATTCCTGGATGAAGAAGTGTATATGCAGCCTCCACAAGGATACAGATTGCCAAAGAAAGGTCTTGTTTGTAAGCTCCAGAGATCTCTATATGGGCTTAAACAGGCCTCTAGACAATGGAATGTTGAGTTAACCAAATTTTTGGTGAAAGAAGGTTTTATGCAGTCAAAAAGAGATTACTCTTTATTCTCCAGAGAAAGGAATGGCAAAGTCATTCTAGTCCTGGTTTATGTAGATGATCTACTTATCACAGGAGCTGATCAAGAATCTATTAAGATTCTCAAGGATAATCTCCATAAGGCCTTTACCATAAAAGATCTTGGTCTTATCAGATTCTTCCTAGGAATTGAAGTGGGTAGATCTAAGGAAGGAAAAATGTTACATCAAAGAAAGTACATCCTGGATATTTTAGCAGATTTGAAGATGACAGATTGCAAGCCAACTGTTTTTCCTATGCAAAGAGGACTCAAACTATCTACTGATTCTGGTAAGCCACTACCAGATCCTACTGAATATAGAAGACTTGTAGGTAGACTTCTATATTTAGGATTAACAAGACCAGATATTCCCTACTCAACACAACATCTGTCACAGTTTATGCATTGTCCTAGATTGCCTCATTGGCAGGCTGCACAACATGTGGTGAGGTACCTAAAGTCTACCATAAACTTAGGCTTGTTCTATTCTGCTAAATCCAGTTTGTCTCTACAAGCCTATACAGATGCAGATTGGGATGGTTGTCAATTTTCCAGGAGAAGCTTGAAAGGATATTGTGTCTTCCTTAGAGATTCTCTAATCTCATGGAAAACAAAGAAGCAAAAGACAACATCAAGGTCATCTGCAGAATCAGAGTATAGAGCCATGTCACACACCACTTCAGAAGTATATTGGTTGAATGGTCTACTTCAAGATATGTCAGTAAGGATTCATTACCACTACCACTTATGTGTGACAGTAAATCTGCACAACACATTGCCAACAATCCAGTGTTTCATGAGAGAAAAAAACACATAGAAGTTGACTGCCACTATGTGAGGGATCAAATTCAGAATGGTTTACTCAAGACAATTCATGTTGGCACCGAAAATCAATTAGCAGATTTGATGACTAAGCCCTTAGGAGAAATACAACATAATTTCTTATCTGGCAAGCTAGGACTTGTTTTTGATCTAACTAGTCCAGCTTGAAGGGGGGGGGGGGTATGAAGATTATATTGTAATATGTGAGATATGTAAGGGTACTTTAGTCTTTTACTCAACATGTCTATATAACGACATGTTTCCGTTGTAACAGATTGATTCACTCGAATACAATTTCAATCATCTCCTCCAATCTTGCTTCTTCTCTCTTCTGTAATTGACAATCTGAATGATATTCAGATTGTTCATAGTCGACCACATTAAAAGCTTTGGGATGAGTATGTGATATTGATTGATAATCCAGCTTGCAGTTGTGGTGGTGTTACTTGTGCTTCTAGCTGTGCTCTTAACCAATTGGTTCAAGATCAACAAGGTGTGCAATTTATGATATGCGTAAATGATTTTTTTGAATCTCTGAAAGGTCAGATTCTCATGATGAATCCACCTCTAGATATCAATGTTGTAGATGAGAATTGAGAGCCAAAACATCTGAACTACTTGAAGATGAGTTCTTCCGACATTTTTCTTGAAGCACGAGTTTTTTTTTACGTCTGCCTCATCCTCCTAAGGGCAATGGCATGTCCAACAACTCTCCTCCTTCCAATTCTTGTGATCTTCGTAATTCTCTTTTCTGTGATTTTTGCAAGACTCGAGATCATGTTGTTAAACTGACTATAAGCTGCATGGTTATCCACCTGGTCATTCTGGAAGAACAAGCAATGACAGGTGTGTGGCTGCACCAGCTGTGCAAGAGAGTGATTATTCATCATCTCTTCCTAGCTTGACACAAAATCAGTATGATCAGGTGTTAGAAATGCTAAGCTCACATATTTTTGCTGCAACTACTTTTACTTTTGCTAATTCAGGGACTGCTAGCCAACTTGCGGGTAATGGTTTTTGTTTTTCATCTCATAATCTTGATGACATGTGGATAATTGATAGTGGAGCTAATGCTCATATAGCGCCTCATTTACATTTCTTTGACAATTACAAAGAAATTTCTACTTAGTTTCATTATTATACCTACTGGACAAAGGCTATAGTGTATTACATACTGTTTTGTGAAGGTTTCTTCTACCATTACCTTACAAAATGTCCTAGATGTACCTACTAATCTATTTTCCATAACTAGGCTAGCACAAAGTCTACAAACTAATATTATATTCCCACTCTCTTGTTTCTATGTCCAAGACCCTTCAACGAAACAATTTCTGGCTCTTGGTGAGTTGTCTAACAAGCTTTACATAGTTGCAGCAGTCCAACCACCCCACTCGCTCCATTTATAGCATTTATAACTTCTGAGTCTTGTAATTAAATGCTAGAAACACAGTCCTAGTCTAGTCAACAATGCCCTAAGTGACTTAAAACTCTGGCATTGTAGATTAGGACATGTACCTTTAGGTCAAATCAATCATTTTTCTTTTAATAATAGCATTTGTAAGAGCTTAAAGTCAAGCTCATTTCATGTTTGTAAAGTTTGTCCTCAAGCAAGGCACACATAAACTCTTTTTCTATAAGTGAAACAAAGAGTATTAAGCCTTTTGAACTAGTTCATATTGATGTTTGGTGCCCTTATGCTCACTCTACTTATGAGAATTTCAAATTCTTTGTCACTATTGTAGATGATTTTATACGTAACACTTGGACTCAACTTACCTGTCTAAAAGTCTTGTCTTTTCCATCACACAATCCCTTAATGCTTCAGTAGAAAATCAAATTTTTGACTTGAATGGCCTTTTGTGGCTAAAGACCCCTTCTTTTCTCACTCCTTATTGCAACATGGGTACGTTCTAACTTGATTTCTTCTCACATTGTTTCAGGTGACAAACTTTGAAGGAGCATCTTTGCAACAACACTCTGGTGGGCTTGGAAGTGGAGAAACAAGATGATCCTTGAAGGCTACCTCTTCAATAGAGATAAGAAGACTTTCATCCTTGGCGTTGTAGGAGATTATGAGGCGGCTAGCAAGAGTCTTTTGTCTAAGTAAAGAACAATTGACAAGGTCGAGGTTCAAGTCAAATGGACTCGTCCTCCAGAAGGTTTTGTCAAAGTTATTTATGATGGGTCCGTTTCTGATGGTACACGAGCAATGGAGGAAGGTTTTATCCGCGATCCGAATGGTGCTTGGATTACTGGTTTCGCCCACAACTTGGGTGTGTGCTCGATCCCGATGGAGGAGCTTTGGGGCCTCCTCAATGGCCTTCAAATAGCCTGGGAAAAAGGCTTCGGAAACGTCGTTGTTTTATCAGATTCCAAGTTAGCTATTGACCTTCTTCACAAACTCATTCATCCCAACCATCCCCTGACTAGCCTTGTCTCGTGTTGTCAAACAGAGCGGTGTTTTGATAACCATGTCGCCCTTACGTTCAATTGGCACACGTGTCGGCCTTTGGGATATGCCACCTCATTATACACGTCATCCTGACTTTAAAAAATCAAAAAAGATTGACACATATTTACGAAATTTGAAAAAAGAAAATCTTAAATTAAATAATTAATTATCTTTTGCTTTTATTTTTAGGAGTTGAATCACGTGCAAATTTGTTTATCCTTTAAATATACAAATACATACACACCATTTTATATTAGAATGTATATTCCTTCACATTCACATGCAGAGAGAGGCATGTGCATGCATTTTTACGTTTGTGAATGCGCATATATTAAATATGTATGTGCATATCAATGTAAAAAAGATGGGAATGTGGATTTTCCTTTCGTGTATTCATACAATAAAAACCATTCTCACATGAATCTTTCTCTATTTTTTATCTACTTTGTACACACTATCCAAATATAATTTAATAAAATTTATATTTCTCATCTATACATATTTACTTAAATAATTGATTATATTTTACCTAAAACTTTTATCTACTTTTCAAACACTATCAAAATAAAATTTAATACACTTGATAAATCTCATCTTTAGGTATACTTTATCTATTTTTTCATATGATAGATAATTGCAATTTTATCTTTTGTTTTGAAAAATAAATTAAATTAGGAAAAAAATAATAAGTTATCTAAAAGATTATATTATTATTTAAACATCTATTTTTATGTTTTATCATACTATATCTTTTTCTTATATATATATCTTTATTTATTTAATAGTTTATCAATCTAATTAACTTATAATATAAATTATATCATACACTATTAAATTATAATTATATTATTAAAATATTTAATATAGTGAATGGCGCAAGATATGTTTTAATTATTATAGTCCATTCAATAATAAAACATTTGTAAATAATATTGATATTAAAAAGTATATAACATAAATGTAATTCATAAAGAGAAAGTATCGGGTGAGAATAACTTGTAAAAAGCGAACGTGAGAATGGTGCACATTAGTAGTAAACTAGCGTGTGTTCTCGTACCATGTACGGGGTTGCATGTAATGAATATTTTAATATTTTAATAATATAATTATATTTTATACTATTAATTAGTTTATAGATTGTAGTTTATACTTTATGGTTTATAATTTATAGATTATAGTTTATAGTTTACGATTTATGTTTAGTAATTTAAGTTCATTAATAACTTAATTTAATTAGATTGATAACATAATAATAGATAAAGATATATATATATATATATATATATATATATATATATATATATATATATATATATATAAGATAAATATATAATATGATAAAAGATAAAAATCGACATTTCTTTTTGTAATATAACCTATTAGATATCTTGATTTTTTTTACTTATTTAATCTAAAGATATATATCAAAATATAAAGTCGGATGATGTGGAGGATGACATGGTGAATGATGTAGCATAGCTTAGAGGTTGACACATAGGCTAATTGAACGTGAGGGCGACATGTGACAAAACAACGTTCTGTTTTAGTATATGTATAGATTGATCCACATTTAATACTAATTTGGTGCACATTTGTTGACAAACATAAAAACATCCAAAATTTGAAGAATATTTATTTTTTAAAGAACATTTATTTTTTAAAGAACATTTATTGAGAAACTGAAGAACATTCAAGTAAAAATTGTAAATGTGCATTACTTTTTCAAAGAATGTGCATCAAATTTTTTGATACACATTTAAGTATATTTTGATGTACATTTAAGTATATTTTGATGCACATTAGTCATTCGCAGGTTCTCATTTTAAAAACTGTTCTCATCGGAACCGCACCCATTTATAAATACAAATAATATTCTATTTTTTTAAACTTACACGAGAACTGAACTAGTGTCTTTACACGAGAACATAACTAGTGTAGGAAGAAGAGTGATACCAAATTTGTTCTTTTGATGTGAAAACTGGGATAATGTTGTTGAGTAAAATGGTGACATATAGGGAATCTCATTTTTGCAGTGAAATAAATAGCCTTCACATTTGTTATTTTGCTATGACACTCCTCATAAGGATAGGGAAAGTGAAAAACTTTTTATAGGTACATTTCCTATGGAGAACAAAAATGGCTGGGAGATGACAAAATTGTGTAATTAATTAGACATGATTATTATAGCTTTAAAATGGTGTATACAGTGGGAGAAACCAACATTTATGGACTCAACATATCAAGGTTTAATACTAGACGGAATTACAGAGAATCCCATTGTAAGCAACTACTACCTCCGTCCCATAATACAAAGAACATCTTCAATCTCTCGTGTCGGATCTGCCTCCAAATTCCTAAGATCAATATGAGATTGCTGCAGCACTCTTCAAAGTAAACAATCCAGACAAAGAATGCTTCCAAGTTAATAACACTAAAAGAACTAACCTCAGTGAGTTTATTTCTCAGCTGCTGTGCAATATCATACTGCTCCAAATTCAAAGCATACTGCCAACATTTTTAATAAAACAATCATAGAGACATTTCATAGTTATTTGGGACACTGGAATTGACATTCAAGAAAAAACAAACATGGACAAACATGGGAAGGAGGGAGTAATACAAAGAACATCTTCAATCTCTCGTGTCGGATCTGCCTCCAAATTCCTAAGATCAATATGAGATTGCTGCAGCACTCTTCAAAGTAAACAATCCAGACAAAGAATGCTTCCAAGTTAATCTCCCATGAACACAAGCGAGACGTTGACAAATCGCTGCAGGGAGTAATAGGTTAAGAAGTAACCAATTCCATCCAGCAGCAGTCCACTTGTGCAACATGTACTGAAATAGGATTGGTGGGAATTTGCAAGTGAAAGCACCTGCTGCTGCAGCAGCAATCCTAACACTTTCTACACTACAATATGAAGTTAACCAAACTTGCTATATTAGTGAAGTTCTGATAAAAAAAAATGCTATATTTCATAGGAGCAATATCGATGATCTCAAATGTAATAATAACACTAAAAGAACTAACCTCAGTGAGTTTATTTCTCAGCTGCTGTGCAATATCATACTGCTCCAAATTCAAAGCATACTGCCAACAGTTTGAATAAAACAATCATAGAGACATTTCATAGTTATTTGGGACACTGGAATTGACATTCAAGAAAAAACAAACATGGACATTTCTTGGTTTACGGCCCGCCATTTATTCGAGATCTTTCCAGTAAAATAGCAGCAGCAGCAGCACTGACCCAGAAGACAATTTTGAATAAAGGTCTACATTTCTAGGAGTTGCGTTTCATTAGAAGAATATGTAATCGGTTAGATATATACCATGTCTTTCCTCCTCCTTTTTCCGGGCTTGGAACCGGTTGTGTAGCATCTATATATATACACACACAAGCGGAGTTAAAAACATGTTACCTATATGGCAACCAAACAAACATACAAGCATGGAAAAGAAGTAAACTATTTTTCATAAACAAAGAGCAATAGAAGCTTGTAAACCATCAACAAGCACAACAATATATGTAATTCAGCATAATACACGTCCAACAACAGCTTAAACAGAACAACTTCAGCATATTACATGTCCAACAACAGCTTAAACAGAACAACTTGATCTTCAGCAACAAGTACAACCTTAAAGAAACCTGAATATAAGCTTTTTAGTACCCCGATTCCACACTTCAAGTAACACATGTCCAGAAACATACAACATTCAAGCTACTACTGCCATCTTCTTACAAAACAAAAGAATCATTCTTAGAGACCACTCGAACTACTCATATCTTCTCCAAACCAAGTAAGCAAGCACAATAGTTAAGAACCGTAGTAGAAGCAGTTGCCATGGACACAACAGATGCAGAAGCAGAAGCAAATAGATACAGCAGATGCAGAAGCAAATCACGAACACCATAGAAGAAACCCAGACCTTGCTATTCCACAATCACTAACACAGACATCACTCTCCAGGTGCTGATGATTATTCTGTGCTGAGCATTTAAAGGGATGTACCTCAAAAGTAAATCAAATTTTTTTTCAGCAGGAACTCCATATTTAATAGATCAACACCTACATCATAATGACGGGCGAACCAAGAGAGCTTCAAGATGCCAAACTAAAAGATCTGGAAGAAGGCAAAAAGGTATGAGCGGATGGATCTGATGATTAAGGAAGCAATGGCCAACACAACATTATCCAGATGCCAACCAAGCATGACATTTAATTCATCAATATGGAAGAACATGGTTAAACTAGAAATACAACCCATGGAACAATTCAAGCAGGCAACAAGAAGAAGGAGAAACCAACTCTTCCCCCTAGGACCTGCCGAGGATTTATACGCCACACTGATCAGTTCTGACAGAGAAGTTAGCACTATGACCCTTATGATAGCAGCTGCACTATAACACAGCAAAGTCATCCAAGAGAAGTTAGCACTATGACCCTTACAATAGCAGCTCAACTATAACACAACAAAGTCATCCACGAACACTGAAATCAATAACAAGTTCTTACAATCCAAAAGAAAAGCCAAATTAAATAGGAAGATGAAAGGATCAGCAAAACCAAATGATTTTCTGCTAGAAAGAAGTTTCCAAAGAGCCTATGTCATTGCACATAACCAGCCAACCAATAAAAGCTACCAAAGAAGGGTATTAAGTTATGTTTATAGGGTCTGAGATGAAAAATATATGTGTAAGAAGATAAACATCAAACAAGGAAAGAAATCACCCAGCCATATATAAGGTGTAAAACTCTGAAATACCCTTCAACCAACATTGTAATGAGCCTAGCCAAACACATAAAAATTGTAATCAGGAATGCAGGCGAGACTCTACATTAACGCTTGGGAAATAATAGAGGAAGTTAGTACTAGAAAACTCCTTCAGAAAATTACATGTACCATTGGTAAGAAATAAAAAATATCAAATCAAATGCAAAATAGAATAACTAGGGTCAGATTAGGAGGTTAAGGAACTTCCCCAAGCACTTTCTTCAGCAAGTACGAAGTATCCTTCAAATAAAAGGTGACTGGACCTAACAAAATAACCACGACAGTCAAAATAATAAAGTTCTCAAACCTAAGAACAACTTTAAAGAAGAAGAAGAGATTTGTTATAGTGGATGTTTTATGAACATAAGCCATGTATAACCTAACAGGTAATGATTGCGGACTTTTATGCCCTCTGCACAGCCACATATCCCAAACCTAGCAGAAATATAAGGATAATCAAGAAAGAGACGCAACACGTACAAAATCAACTACAAATATTCAAAAGAGGGAGAGCTTAGCCATTGTCAAATTGTTTAAAGTATGCCTAAAATAAAATCCCTGGCAGCTGCTTACTGCTAAAAAACATGGAACCTACGCAAAATACAACAAAAAATAGTAAGGTTCTCAAACCTAAGAACTTTAAAGAAGAAGAGATTTCTTATAGATGAATGAATTATGAACACAAGCCATGTACAGCCTAACAAGTAATGATTGCAGACTTCTATGCCCTCTGCACAGCCACATATCCAAAACCTAGCAGAAATATAAGGATAATCAAGAAAGAGACGCAATACGTAAAAACTCAACTACAAAAATTCAAAAAAGGAAGAGCTTAGCCATTGTCAAATTATTCAAAGTATGCCCTAAAATACAATCCCTGGCAGCTGCTTACTGCTGGAAAACACATCACTTTAAAATCGAAGGCAAGAAACAAAAGAGCAAGAAAGAGATGGGTCGTTGCACAATCATTTGATAGGAGAGAAGATTTAGACGCCCTTTATTGGAAGGATTGACATGTGTAGCTGCCGATAACTCGACATTCAGAACCCTACTAGAAACAAATTACAGTTAACAACAAAGAACTTTGGCAATGTAGAATAAGAAATCAACAACCAAATGAACAAGTGATCATTCAAATTATCTGATGAGAACTTTAGATTCCCAGGAAATTGATCTGCATCTTATGTCCAAAAACTGTATATGTCCTAGCAGGAAAGGAGAAAACAACAGTGAGTAGTAACCTATAATCATCCAAGTTTCAAGACCAAGAGCAAACATTAATAGAAGATTTTCATTCTGTAGCAAATCAAATAGCCCAGCTTGGCATCTTACGCATTTTTAGAATGTAGAGCCAATAGGTAGAAAACTTCCATGTGGCGAAGAATTCACTGATTCCATATCATATGCCCTTCAACAGACCAGACAGCATTGAAGCCTAGCAGAAAAGATAGTGTTCATCAAAAAAGCATCCAAGACTGCATAATTAGAAATCAACTATAGAGAATAGAACACAATGAAGAGCTTAGCCATTTCCAAATCCGATGGGAACATCTTGAAGCCGCTGAAATTCTCAACTCTGTACTGCGACATGATAACCAGAAACCTATCAAAACCTATCAAAACCCACCAACAATTATCAATGAAAAGCTCTGACACTCCAAAATCTAACTAGAGAGAGGAAGAGATTGTTCCGAGGGAATGGTCTCTTAGGTAAAGGTCCGGCAAGTGAAATCTGAACAAGAACAACCGTCTACTGCGACATCATAAAAAACCTAGCAAAACCCACCAACAACCATAGTTCGAATAGGCCACACTTTATAAAACAAATCCAAGAGCGGTAATTTCTCACCCAACCTCACAACCCAAGTCTAGTTAAAAGTACAACAAACCCTCTCTCTTCCAAGGAACCTCACAAATATTGAGGTCTTAAAGGGAGAAAACAATAACGCCCAATAACGCCCACCCCCTTTAAGACCCTACACGTCAGAGACTCTAAGGGGTAACAAGAACCAACACTCCCCACAACCACAACACCAAACCCAACACAACGAAAACAATTACAACCTAAACATTCTTCTATAAGAATCATTCCTCCTGTTACCTTCCTTGCACTTCAAAGCAATCCGAACCCTGCAATCATTCATAGCCATATTATAACATTCTATCACACTATCTTGCTTACCCCTGAAAATAGTATCGTTTCTAACTCTCCAAGTATGATAGGTAGCAGCGCTAATCACCATAACCAAGTCTTGCACTCTCCAACACTTCTTGTCTCTGCTACTATCAACCCAAGTAATCCAGTCATCGAGAGTCTCCTTCCTAGTATTAACTCTGAGCCACCTCAACAATCTAATCAACACCTCCTTAGTGTAGCTACACATCCACCACAAATGAACTTTTGTTTCAGGTTCACATCTGCACAAGACACACACATCCGGGACATTAACCCCCCAACCATGAAGCTTAGCTCTCGTAGGTAATCTCTCCTTCATAGCCAGCCACAGATGGAAGGATCATCTCCTAGTCTGTCTCTTACCCCAAATCAAATGCCATTTACTCTCACTAACATTCCTCTCCCTAACATTGTCATACAAAGCCTTACAATTCATCTTACCATTTCCCTTCTTGATGTCAGCAAGACTAATCAGTCTCTCACTATAGAACACAACCGAAGAATTACTAGGCATAAACTTAGATCTCCACTCATTCTTTATTCTGATAAGCACTCTCCAAATCCAAGAGTCACCACTCTTCTCCTCTCTTCTCCACAAATCTTCCCCTTTCAGTAACATATTTCTAACCCAACTAGTCTAAATATTAGACTTCTCATGCACTTCATAAACCAATTTCATGAGGAGAACTTTATTCCACGTGAGGACCTCCTTAATATCATTGTGGTCATCGTTTTATGGAGTCGAATCTTTTATGGAGTCGGGTTTGCCAAACGTTTCTTACTTGTGATGCATAGGTCGATCTTTGACTTCGAGGTTTCGTTTTTTTCTACCCCTGGTATCATTGTGGTCATCGCAGCTGCTTTTGTTATGTTGTCGGCTTACATGAAAGTTGGGTCCAACATTTCCTCCGAACCCTCAAGCGAGTGGCGGACATAGGTCAGCGTGTGATTTTATCAGCTTGTGACGTTACCCCTTACTTTTAAGGTGGGTCCGTTGCCTCACGCTAGCGTTAGGTCGACGTCGAACTCTTTTAATCGACGGGCCTATTCATCGTGTGGCGTCCGATTTCTAGATTATTAGGACTTACGATGCCGGTGGACGCATCCCTGTCGGTTTGGCGTTTTGCCCGTGGATTGATGACTCTCAGAGGGGCCGTGGAAGGCGCGAGTACACGTTCCTGGAGAGTGGTCGTGGCAATAGGTTTCCCTTCTTCGCTCAGAGGACCGTGCCGGTTTCGTGAGGTGACGGGCTTCATTCCCCATGACCATTGCCACACGTCGCTAACAATCATGGGAAGCGTCGACTCGGAGTCGGCGGTTCATGATGAACTAAGACGTCTACCCCTAGTCTCGACGACACCTTTGTCGTTTCGACGCTAAAACATGCTTGAACATAATGAGAAATCTAAAATATGCATAGGAACAAGTAGAAATCAAATCAACTATCACGTTCTCTAATGGTAGTATTTCTTAAGATGTGTCGCGTTCCACGAACGCATCAATGGTACTCCTTCTGGTGTAACGAGTTCGTAGGCTCCTCGCCCTACGACTTGTGCTATTTGGTATGGACCTTCCCAGGACGCGACGAGCTTTCCGACGCTCTTATCCTCGGTGTTTGGAAATAATTTTCTTAAGACCCAGTCTTCTACTTGGAAAGTTCTTGCTTTTACTCGTCGGTTATAGCATCGGGCAACGATTTGTTTCTGTGCTGCCATCCTCAACGTTGCGTCGTCTCTTATCTCGTCGACCGTATCTATCATGAACGTCATCATTGGAGTATTTCTTTCCTCAGGGAGAGACCGATATCTTTCTGTTGGTACTTCCACCTCAATTGGTAGGACGGCTTCTCAACCGTACACGAGAGAGAATGGTGTTCTTCCCGTCGCTCTCTTAGGCGTCGTTCTTTCGGCCCACACTATAGCCTGGAGTTGGTCCGCCCAATTTCCCTAGCATTCTTCTATCCTCTTTTTGAGATTGCTTACGATGACCTTGTTACTTGATTCTGCTTGCCCGTTCGCTTGAGGGTATCTTGGCGTCGAGTAGACTAGACGTATCCCTTTGTCCTCGCAGAACGATACAATATTCTTGCTAATGAATTGCGATCCGTTGTCGCATACAATGGTGTGAGGGATTCCGAATCTCATGATGATGTTTCTTTCGATGAAGGAGATGACATGGGAATCTTTGATGTTCTTGAACGCTTCGGCCTCTATCCACTTGGAGAACGGCGAGCATTAGTGTCTTTGGCCCTAGGGTTAGGGGCATAGGTCCTACTATATCCATCCCCCATTGCATGAATGGCCAAGGAGACGTTATGGAGTGGATTTTTTCTGTCGGCTGATGCGGGATTGGGGCGTGTCTTTGGAAAGCGTCACACCTCTTGACGTGATTCATCGCGTCTTGTCTCATCGTGGGCCAATAGTGGCGTATTCACCTCGAACTTGGTTGACTACCAGCAGCGAATCGCAATAGATATCAAGTTTCTGAACCTGTAGGTCGATGGCGACGCGTAGACCGGCGATCAAAGCTTCATACTCGGCTTCGTTGTTCGTCGCTTTGAAGTCACACCTTATGGTTTGGACGACCCTATCCCCTTGTGGTGATTTCAGGACGATGCCTAGTCCTACCCCATTCTGGTTCATCGCTTCGTCCGTGAGGAAGGTCCACTTTGCGAATTCTACCTAGTTTACCTGTGAGACTGCTTCTTGCTCTAGGGTTGGACTGAAATCTGCCACGAAGTCTGCTAACGCTTGGGATTTGATTGCTTTCCTTCCTTCGTAGATGATGTCGTAGCCGCCGAGATGAACCGTCCACTTCGTCATTGTCCCTGATAGCTCTGGCTTCTTCACTATATTCTTCAAAGTTGACGTGGTTCTTACTATGATGGTATGGGATTCGAAGTAGGGTTTCAATTTCACCACGCCAACGTCAGCTTTTCCATGGTGGAGTACCTCGTTTTCGCTGACGATAGCGTTTTACTTACGTAGTAGACAGGCTGTTGCTCCTCCCCTTCTTCTCTTACGAGAACGGCGCTGATTGCAATTTCAGAGACTGCTAGCTATACGAACAAAGGCTCTCCTTCTTTAGGCTTTGATAGGAGTAAGGGACTTGTCAGATAACTCTTAAGCTCCGTGAAGGAATCTTCGTGGCGTTCCGTCCAAGAGAAGGACTCATTCTTCCGGAGAGTGTCATAGAAGAATCGATTTCTGTCAGAAGCTTTGGATATGAACCTGTTTAACGCGGCGACTCTTCCTGTTAGCTTTTGGATGTCTTTTACGCAACGCGGAGATTCGAGATCAAGTATGGCTTCAATCTGTTCGGGACTAGCTTCTATTCCTCTCTGGGTTACTACATACCCGAAGAACTTCCCGGAAGAGACCCTGAATGAACACTTGGTAGGATTGAGCTTCATGCTATATTCTTCTAGGATCTCGAACGCCTCTTTCAGATGTGTTACGTGATCTTTTTCTTGTTTAGACTTCACGAGCATGTCGTCTATGTAAACTTCCATTGTGTCCCCTATTTGCTCCTCGAATATTTTACTCACCAGTCGTTGATACGTAGCTCCAACATTCTTGAGGCCAAAAGGCATGACCTTGTAGCGATATATTCCCTGGTTTGTCACGAACGCGGTCTTTTCTTGATCGGCGGGGTTCATCTGTATTTGGTGATATCCGCTGAACGCTTCCATGAACGTTAGCATCTCATGCCCTGCCGTCGCGTCTACCATGGCGTCGATGTGAGGGGGTGGGAAGGAATCTTTAGGACAAGCTTTGTTAAGATCTGTGAAATCGACGCATACTCTCCACTTCCCGTTCTTCTTTTGGACGACTACGACGTTGGCGAGCCAGTCGGGGTACTTCGCTTCTCGTATCTTTCCTGTCTCGAAGAGATTCTTAACTTCTTCGTCTATGACTTTATTGCGTTCGAGAGCAAATTTTCTTCTCTTCTGCTTGACTGGAGTGAACTTCGGATCAACGTTTAGCTTGTGGAGCATCACGTCTGGAGATATCCCTGTCATGTCTTCGTGGCTCCATGCGAAGCATTTGGCTTTTGACTTCAAGAACGTTATTAGTTCTTCTCTAACTTCTGCTGGGACGTCGGTCCCTATCTTTACGACTCTTTCTGGTTTGGAATCGTCGATGATCACGTCTTCTAATTCAGGACACTTTGGCTTGACGTACTTAGTAGGTGACTAGACTTGAAATTCTTTTACTTCACCTTTTTAGATTTTCGGCGTCGTGGTCCCCTTCATCCCGATTCTGTAACACTCTTTGGCCGTATAGGGTTCGCCTTTCACTTCGCGTATTCCCCAAGGCATTGGGAACTTAAGGGATTGGTGATACGTAGATGGAACTGCCCGCATATCATGGATCCAGGGTCTTCCGAGGATGGCGTTATAAGGCGACTCCGCCCCCATCACGACGAATCTGGTCGGGAGATTGACGCCTTGGACCACCGTCTCGAGGGTGATCTCCCCTAACATCTAGGAGATTTCTCCACTGAAGCCTTTCAAACGGATACGCTCCCCGACGACATCGTCGACTGAGAGTCCGAGTTCAAGAACAGCGGAGAGAGTGATGATGTTGGTCGAACTTCCGTTATCTACTAGGATTCTTTTCACGTTGCAATTCTGAATCACCAGGGAGATTACCAGGCTATTGTTTGTAGCGAAATTACCTACGTGAAGATAACTAAGCAATTGTAGGGCAAAGATCAAAGAGTATGGTATAATCTCAACACTCCAGAACAATTTAGAACGATAGAAGAATTTAAGGTTTGAAGCTTGAACTTGGTATTACTCGTAATGGTGGCTAAATCCATACAAAGAAGGCGTTAGCCTTTATTTATAGGCTAACCCTAATAATATCTTTAAGGAAACGAGATCTTATCTCTTCCTTTTATCTAAAAAACGATATAACAAACAAGGTAAAAGATATTCTTTACCGTATCTTTTACCAATTACAATAATATAATAATGAATAAGATAAAATATGCTCGGCCGACCTAATCTTCAAGATAAACGAGACCTTTGCCACGTCTCGTCACGTCGACGACATCCTTCATTCCTCTCGTCGCGTCGACACAGTCTTCCTACGCGTAGCTCTTCACGCGTTCCACACTCGTTGTATTTATAGGCACAAAGAATACCCCTAAGGTGTCTTACAGGGCTTAACTTCTAGTAGAGATGGGAGACGCCTTCTTTCTTCATAAAATACGCCTTCATCAAATTCGGAACGCGTTGAATTACTCGTTCAACCTGAAATCCTAACTTCGTAATAATGTCTTCTCTTCGATTCTCATTTAATGCGGCTAACCGACTCTTATCCGCTCCAACGGCTACTTCTCCAAAGTTCGGATTTGTCCCAACGGTAACAAACAAATTGATTCTTTGGAAGATCTCGGACGAAATCTCCTTTCCTTATTTAAACACGCTCCGGCTTCCTTGACTACTTTGGGTATCGCGGTCGGGCAAGTTCTTTCGAGTGCTTGGAGGGGCTTGGCGGTGTTGGACCATATTCTGGCTAATTTCGACATCGCGTTCACGATCTCCGACGTTATGCATTATTGCATACTCTCCACTCCTTCGGCGGGTAGAGTCAACATCAAATTTCGCGTCGGGGTTCCTCCTTTGATGAACGAGGGAACTTCGTCCGACCGAGGTTGGACGAAGTCTACCTTGGGGAAAGATTGCGCTTTCTTGCTTGAAGAATGGACTCCTTCCAGTATGTTTCTTTATCTTTTATGATTTTCTTTAGACTTATGCACCTTGACGCTTATTCTTGCGTGTGACTTTGTGCGTAGTCGATATCCATGCTATTGTGGCGCGAGAGGAATCAGAGGAGAATACTAAGAAGATCATGGCGATTCCGTTGGTAGAACGCACCTTTACCGGCCGTGACGGGAAGGGATATCGTCTCGCGACCCCTATTCCTTCTCGAGGTGAGCTTTCTTGGCGAATTACATGTTGCTTTTCTACCTCCTTTGTTTATTTCTTTATCTTCTAAACACACTCTTGTTTCAGGCGTCGCGTCTCGTACTCATCAAGAATCTGCTCATGACTTGATTACCGCGAAGAGGAGATGTATTTCAGAGGAAAAGTCGAGAGCTGCGAAGGAAGAAGCAGTTTCTACTCCGGCATGCGTAAAGGAGGAGATTCCACCAGTTACGAGGGTGCAAGTGTCTTCAGATGCGTCTCAACGCGTAGAGGTAGAGGAATTACTCACGGATCCTTTGGAGGAGAGCGAGAAGGGCAAAACAAAAGATCCTGATGCAGCTTCCGCTACGTACGTTGAAGTAAGTGATTTTCCTGCGATAGTGTCTCGTCCTGTAGCGCCTACGCGTAACTTCGTCCCTGCGATGCAAGCTTTGGCTTCTACTTCTTCTTGGAACCATTATCTGTCCATGCAAGCCGTAGATGTCTTGGGCGATTCTCTCGTAGCATAGTGACAGGTGTGTACTTTTTCTTATCTTTTCGTTTCTTCTTGTTGTTATGTCGTTTCTTATCTGTTGGGATCTTTTTAGGCCTTCCAAGCTTCACTGTGTTCCTGGGAACGTCTTCATAAGTGTTCCGAGTCCGAGGAAGCCTTGAAGGGTGTGGTGAGTGATCTTGGTAAGAAGATCAAAGATCTTAATAAGAAGATCGCTCGTCTTACGGCGGCTGAGATGGATGCTCGTATGGAAACGTTGGAGACAACAAAACAGAGGGGTGTGCTAGCGCGACGCGTCGAGGTGTTGAATGGAAAGGTCGTGTCCCTTGAGGTTGACGCCGAGGAGAAAGAAAAGGTGTACGAGAAGAACTTGCGAGAGACTAGTACTTACTATTCGTGGTCATCTCGTATTGAGGTTATGGAGGAGTTTCGTGTGGGTCGTCACGTAGATTGGGATGTGAAACGCGAGCGTGGTGAATTTGTTGTTCTTTATCCCGTTCCGCCCGAGGGGGTTTCTCTTCTACGCGTACCCTCAAGTTTGCCAGTCTTAGCGTCTAGTGACGCGGATGTAACTTTAGATGGCGACGTCGTTTTTGCGAATAAGGATGTATCTCTTTTTTCTTAGTTTAGCCAACTTTCATCTTTTTGTTTATTGCATTTTTGCTTTTGTGGAACATTAGCTTTTCGCCACGTTCTTGTGTGGCGAATTCTTTTTGAATACGTATTGGACATTTGTTGCTTCATTCTTTGCGTAAGGCTTTCATTTATCTTTAACCTTTGGTGGGACTACTATCCCCTTTTGGCGAATCTGACTTCGAATGTTTTATGGAGTCGGGTTTGCCAAACATTTCTTACTTGTGACGCGTAGGTCGATCTTTGACTTTGAGGTTTCGTTTTTTCTACCCCTGGTATCATTGTGGTCATCGCGGCTGCTTTAGTTACTATGCCGGCTTACATGAAGGTTGGGTCCAACATTTCCTCCGAACCCTAAAGCGAGTGGCGGACATAGGTCAGCGTGTGATTTTATCAGCTTGTGACGTTACCCCTTACTTTTAAGGTGGGTCCGTTGCCTCACGCTAGCGTTAGGTCGACGTCGAACTCTTTTAATCGACGGGCCTATTCATCGTGTGGCGTCCGATTTCTAGATTGTTAGGACTTACGATGCCGGTGGATGCATCCCTTCCGGTTTGGCGTTTTGCCCGTGGATTCATGACTCTCAGAGGGGCCGTGGAAGGCGCAAGTACGCGTTCCTGGAGAGTGGTCGTGGCGATAGGTTTCCCTTCTTTGCTCAGAGAACCGTGCCGGTTTCGTGAGGTGTCGGGCTTCATTCCCCATGACCATTTCCACACGTCGCTAACAATCATGGGAAGCGTCGACTCGGGGTCGGCGGTTCGGCTAACGTTGCATACGCGTAGATGGAGCCTTAAACGTGTATGCTAACAAAATCCCCCCCGACGCGGATTTTCGCCGCGGCGTTATTAAGCTTGATGTTACGTCATAGACACAGAGCAAGTACTTTGAAATGAAACAACTCGGCATGCGTTGCATATCAGATAAGAAAGTGCATACTTATGTATTAATGAAGACTTCATGAATTCTGATGAACTAAGACGTCTACCCCTAGTCTCAATGACCCCTTTGTCGTTCCGACGCTAAAACATGCTTGAACATAATGAGGAATCTAAAATATGCATAGGAACAGGTAGAAATCAAATCATCTATCACATTCTCTAATGGTAATATTTCTTAAGATGTGTCGCGTTCCACGAACGCATCAATGGTACTCCTTCCGGTGTAACGAGTTCGTAGGCTCCTCGCCCTACGACTTGTGCTATTTGGTATGGACCTTCCCAGGATGCGGCGAGCTTTCCGACGCTCTTATCCTCGGTATTTGGAAATACTTTTCTTAAGACCGGGTCTCCTACTTGGAAAGTTCTTGCTTTTACTCGTCGGTTATTGCTTCGGGCAACGATTTGTTTCTGTGCTGCCATCCTCAACGCTGCGTTGTCTCTTATCTCGTCGACCGTATCTATCATGAACGTCATCATTGGAGTATTTCTTTCTTCAGGGAGAGACCGATATCTTTCTGTTGGTACTTCTACCTCAATTGGCAGGACGGCTTCGCAACCGTACACGAGAGAGAATGATGTTCTTCCCGTTGCTCTCTTAGGCGTCGTTCTGTCGGCCCACACTATAGCCTGGAGTTGGTCCTCCCAATTTCCCTTGCATTCTTCTATCCTTTTTTTGAGGTTGCTTACGATGACCTTGTTTCTTGATTCTGCTTGCCCGTTCGCTTGAGGGTATCTTGTCGTCGAGTAGACTAGACGTATCCCCTTTTCCTCGAAGAATGATACGATGTTCTTGCTAATGAATTGCGATCCGTTATCGCATACAATGGTGTGAGGGTTTCCGAATCTCATGATGATGTTTCTTTCGATGAAGGAGATGACATGGGAATCTTTGATGTTCTTGAACGCTTCGGCCTCTATCCACTTGGAGAAGTAATCAGTGACGGCGAGCATTAGTGTCTTTGGCCCTAGGGTTAAGGGCATTGGTCCTACTATATCCATCCCCCACTACATGAATGGCCAAGGAGACGTTATGGAGTGGAGCTTTTCTGCCGGCTGATGCGGGATCGGGGCGTGTCTTTGGCAAGCGTCACACCTCTTGACGTGATTCATCGCGTCTTGTCTCATCGTGGGCCAATAGTACCCCGCCGAGTGTGCTTTGGCCGCCAGGCTTCTTCCTCCTGAATGATTTCCATATTCTCCATTGTGTAGCTCGCGTAGAATATCTTGGATCTTTTCCTCAGTCGGGCACGTTAAGAACACGCCGTTCGACGACCATTTTAGTAATTGGCCCTTGTCCACTCTGAAGGTGGTTGCTTTTTGCTTCAATAGCCTCGCTTCATACGCGTTACCCGGGAGGCGTCCGTGCTGTAACAACTCGTAATAAGGGGTTACCCAGGAATCTTGACTCCTTACTCTGAGTGTTTACTTGGGAATTGCCTCTTTATTGATAGACGCGCTACTGAGGTGGAGGAACGAGATCTTTTGATATTCTCTCGGGTCAATCGATGAACCCAGCTTTGCCAATTCGTCAGCTTGTGCGTCAGCGTCTCTGGGGATCTTTCTGATTTGGCAGCTTTCGAACTTCTTGAACAGTCCCTTTACTACTTCGAGGTACAAGGTCATCTTCGAATCTTTAGTGGCGTACTCACCTCAAACTTGGTTGACTACCAGCAGCGAATCGCAATAGATATCAAGTTTCTGAACCTGTAGGTCGATGGCGACGCGTAGGCCGGCGATCAAAGCTTCATACTCGGCTTCGTTGTTTGTTTCTTTGAAGTCACACCTTATGGCTTGGATAACCCTATCTCCTTGTGGTGATTTCAGGACGATGCCCAGTCCTACCCCATTCTGGTTCATCGCTCCGATCGTGTGCAAGGTCCACTTTGCGAATTCTACCTTGTTTACCTGTGAGACTGCTTCTTGCTCTAGGGTTGGACTGAAATCTGCTAACGCTTGGGATTTGATTGTTTTTCTTCCTTCGTAGATGATGTCGTAGCCGCCGAGATGAACCGTCCACTTCGTCATTCTCCCGGACAGTTCTGGCTTCTTCACTATATTCTTCAAAAGCGGCGTGGTTCTTACTATGATGGTATGGGATTCGAAGTAGGGTTTCAATTTCACCGATGCCATCACTAATGCCAACGTCAGCTTTTCCATGGCGGAGTACCTCGTTTCCGCTGACGATAGCGTTTTACTTACGTAGTAGACGGGTTGTTGCTCCTCCCCTTCTTCTCTTACGAGAACGGCGCTGATAGCAATTTCGGAGACTGCTAGGTATACGAACAAAGTCTCTCCTTCTTTAGGCTTTGATAGGAGTAAGGGACTTGTCAGATAACTCTTAAGCTCCGTGAAGGCATCTTCGTGGCGTTCCGTCCAAGAGAAGGACTCATTCTTCCGGAGAGTGTCATAGAAGAGTCGATTTCTGTCGGAGGCTTTGGAGATGAACCTGTTTAACGCGGCGACTCTTCCTGTTAGCTTCTGGATGTCTTTTACGCAACGCGGAGATTCGAGATCAAGTATGGCTTTAATCTGTTCGGGACTTGCTTCTATTCCTCTCTAGGTTACTACATACCCAAGGAACTTCCCGGAAGAGACCCCGAATGAACACTTGGTAGGGTTGAGCTTCATGCTATATTCTTCTAGGATCTCGAACGCCTCTTTCAGATGTGCTACGTGATCTTTTTCTTGTTTAGACGTCACGAGCATGTCGTCTATGTAAACTTCCATTGTGTCCCCTATTTGCTCCTCGAACATTTTATTCACCAGTTGTTGATACGTAGCTCCAGCATTCTTGAGGCCAAAAGGCATGACCTTGTAGCAATATATCCTCTGGTTCGTCACGAACGCGGTCTGTTCTTGATCGGCGGGGTTCATCTGTATTTGGTGATATCCGTTGAACGCGTCCATGAACGTCAACATCTCATGCCCTGCCGTCGCGTCTACCATGGCGTCGATGTGATGGAGTGGGAAGGAATCTTTAGGACAGAGTTTGTTAAGATCTGTGAAATCGACGCATACTCTCCACTTCCCGTTCTTCTTTTGGACGACTACGACGTTGGCGAGCCAGTCGGGGTACTTCGCTTCTCGTATCTTACCTGTCTCGAGGAGATTCTTAACTTCTTCGTCTACGACTTTATTGCGTTCGGGAGCAAATTTTCTTCTCTTCTGCTTGACTGGAGTGAACTTCGGATCAACGTTTAGCTTGTGGAGCATTACGTCTGGAGGTATCCCTGTCATGTCTTCGTGGCTCCATGCTAAGCATTTGGCTTTTGACTTCAGGAACACTATTAGCTCTTCTCTAACTTCTGTTGGGACGTCGGCTCCTATCTTTACGACTCTTTCTGGTTTGGAATCGTCGATGACCACGTCTTCTAATTCAGGACACTTTGGCTTGACGTACTTAGCAGGCATCTTGACTTGAAACTCTTTTACTTCATCTTTTTTGATTTCTGGCGTCGTGGTCCCTTTCATCCCGATTCTGTAACACTCTTTGGCCGTATAGGGTCGCCTTTTACTTCGCGTATTCCCCAGGGCGTTGGGAACTTCAGGGATTGGTGAAACGTAGATGGAACTGCTCACATATCATGGATCCAGGGTCTTCCGAGGATGGTGTTGTAAGGCGACTCCGCCCCCATCACGGCGAATCTGGTCGGGAGATTGACGCCTTGGACCACCGTCTCGAGGGTGATTTCCCCTAACATCTCGGAGATTTCTCCGCTGAAGCCTTTCAAACGGATACGCTCCCCGACGACATCGTCGACTGAGAGTCCGAGTTCAAGAACAACGGAGAGAGTGATGATGTTTGTCGAACTTCCGTTATCTACTAGGATTCTCTTCACGTTGCAATTCCGAATCACCACGGAGATTACCAGGCTATCGTGATGCTTGATTCTTTCGTCTGGGCCTTCGAACGTGATAGGCAGATCGCCATTGGCTGGTCTGGAGTGGCGAGTTGGAACGAAATCGTTCTGTCCTTCGATAATCCTTGCGAGTCTTTTAGCGTCGGAAGTTGTGTAGGATGGCGGACCTCCTAACACGGTAAAGGCTTCGTTTCGGAGATTTTTGATCGATCTAGAACCTGTCATGGCTTCTGCGGGCGAGGTCGTTCCTTCGTATGCAGAGACGACACCTTTTTGATCTTGCCCCACGGTGGGCGCCAAGTGTTTGTAGCGAAATTACCTACGAGAAGATAACTAAGCAATTGTAGGGCAAAGATCAAAGAGTATGGTATAATCTCAACACTCAAGAACAATTTAGAACGAGAGAAGAATTTAGGGTTTGAAGCTTGAACTTGGTATTACTCGTAATTGTGGCTGAATGCTTACAAAGCAGGCGTTAGCCTTTATTTATAGGCTAACCCTAATAATATCTTTAAGGAAACGAGATCTTATCTCTTCCTTTTATCTAAATAACGATATAACAAACAAGGTAAAAGATATTATTTAACGTATCTTTTACCAATTACAATAATATAATAATGAATAAGATAAAATATGCTCGGCCGACCTAATCTTCAAGATAAATGAGACCTTTGCCACGTCTCGTCACGTCGACGACATCCTTCATTCCTCTCGTCGCGTCGACACAGTCTTCCTACGCGTAGCTCTTCACGCGTTCCACACTCGTCGTATTTTTAGGCACAAACAGCCATCGTGATGCTTGATTCTTTCGTCTGGGTCTTCAAACGTGATAGGCAGATCGCTGTTGGCTGCTCTGGAGTGGCAAGTTGGAACGGAATAGTTCTATCCTTCGATAGTTCTTGCGAGTCTTTTAGCGTCGGAAGTTGTGTAGGATGGCGGACCTCCTAAGACGGTAAAGGCTTCGTTTCGGAGATTTTTGATCGATCTAGAACCTTTCATGGCTTCTGCGGGTGAGGTTGTTCCCTTCGTATGCAGAGAGGACACCTTTTTTATCTTGCCCCACGGTGGGCGCCAATTGTTTATAGCGAAATTACCTACGAGAAGATAACTAAGCAATTGTAGGGCAAAGATCAAAGAATACGGTATAATCTCAACACTCAAGAACAATTTAGAACGAGAGAAGAATTTAGGGTTTGAAGCTTGAACTTGGTATTACTCATAATGGTGGCTGAATTCTTACAAAGCAGGCGTTAGCCTCTATATATAGGCTAACCCTAATAATATCGTTAAGGAAACGAGATCTTATCTCTTCCTTTTATCTAAATAACGATATAAAAAACAAGGTAAAATATATTATTTACCGTATCTTTTACCAATTACAATAATATAATAAGGAATAAGATAAAATATAATCGGCCGACCTAATCTTCAAGATAAATGAGACCTTTGCCATTTCTCGTCACGTCGACGACATCCTCCTTTTCTCTCGTCGCGTCGGCACAATCTTTCTACGCGTAGCTCTTCATGCGTTTCATACTTGTCGTATTTTTAGGCACAAACAGTGCTTATGAACTCTCAAATGTTGACGGTGGAGTTATATACTCTTGTGTGAATGGAAAATTTGTGAAGAAATTCTTCACTTAAGTCCGAAGTATGCAAATGATAGTAGGGATGATTTGAGCAACCCTTCCTAGAAGGTGGGTTCGAGATATACCTGTGATGCGTACGAGGATAAAAAAAACAAGGATGTCACACGCGCAGATGATTTTTGGGTCATTTTGGGCAACCCTTCCTATAAGGTGAGTCCGAAATTTATCCTCTGATGCGTATAGACGTAATAAAACTTTCACAAGTATAAATTTTTGGGGGCAACTGTTTGATCGTAAAATTTCACAAATTAAATAAATTTATCGCATAGGTCCATTTGTTAATTTTTATGTCAATTTGGACTATGTCGTATAAATTAAACATTAAGTTTAAAGAGTGTGTGACCCGTTATAATGGTTATACATATATACTCTTTATTCTTTCACATACAAAATAAATAAAAGAAATTTTCTTTAAAAAAGAAGGGGATAAGTACGGTTTAATTACTTAATTAACTTCTCATGATTGAGGTCCATTACCTTCCATTAACTTCTTCTAACTCCCGTTTTCTCTCTCCCTCCTACCTATATATATGAGGTCATGAGAACAAGTTTGACCGGTTACAAAAAAAAAAAAAAGGGGGATGGGATCACTACCGAGAGGGGTGACAAAAAATGGGGTAGAAAAATTCCCAAACAAAAATGGATGGGGGAGAGTGAAGGCTCTGCATACTACAAAAATAAGAGATGTAAGTCCATGGTGATCCGTATAAAACAAATCAATGTTGCCGACAGTATATGGCTATGGTGATCCATCTTCACCTTTCTCCACATATCCATTACGAGAGCAAATCAAAGAACGAGAGAGAAATAGGAACGGGACAAACATATATTGTTTCATCGGATTTTGATCTCGTGTGGCTCTCATTTTCTACTCACAAGTTCGGCGAGTCGCGGCTTGAAAGTATATACTTACGCCATCACGTGCCAAATCGTAGTTATCTTAAAAGTATATGCTTTCAGTTTCTACACCAAAACTCGTGGTTGGGTCGAAAGTGATTACTTTTGACTTCTACACCACACCTCTATTAACAACGTGGTTTGGGAGGATCTAATTAATCCGAACACCACACCCCTTGTGATCTTGTGGCTTGAAAGGATCTAATTAGATTCGGAGATCCGGATACCACATCCCATATAAATTCTGTGGCTTGAAAGGATCTAATTCACATCCCTTATAAGTTTTGTGGCATGAGAGGATCTAATTAAATCCGAACACCACACATGAAATTAAGGCTTTTGTATGAAGATATAATGCCCGTATATTTGTCCCGCCTCTTTGACTCAGTTTGAGAACCAAATTATCCGATGAAGTGCTAATATTGGATCAATGGCATGCCACTGATTTGATATCAAATTCAGAAAATATACCGTTGATAAAAAACATACTCCCTCTGTCCCAATATCTGAGTCTGAATTTGACATGTGCACAAGGATTAAGGAGAGAAAAATTAAACTCAGTTTGCATTAAATGAAGCTACAGTACAATCCTGAACATGTTTAATTAACCAATGAAATTCAAGATGCAAAAAGTAACAGCCAATCAAAAGCAAGTATTACACATGCCACGGATTGGCTATTTTACCTGCCTTAAATACCCCTAGATCTAATTACAAACTGAAAAATTTGTATAAATGCTGCAACAGGTCATTAAATGGGGTATTTACACCCACACTGTCTAAATTACAGAGAGATTTAGACAGAGAATTAAAGGGAGATGGCAGGTTTCAACTTAAATGAAACTCCAGATTTTGTTGATGAAGATGGGTCCCAGGAGCATATAGAGAACTTGGGTTTTGATCTCAACCAGGAGCCACCACTGCAAAGCCACCCAGAAGCTGATCAACCAGCACAACAACCACATCACCAGCCTTCACAGAGCAGGCTCAACATTGCAAAGAAGATGGATATTCTGCATTATCTTCTAAGCAGAGTAATTCATGGAAAACTGCCAGTGGGAGCAATAGGAGAAGCTGCACATGAGTTCAGTGTATCAGTGAGGACAATTGGTAGAATATGGCAGACAGCAAAGCAACAACAATCAGCAATGCAACCGTTAAGAATAACTACCAACTATCATTATTGTGGAAGGAAGAGAGTTCAAGTGTCTCAAGAAAATATAGCAGCACTAGAATACGGAGGAAGGTCATGCATAAGGGACTTGGCAAGCAATCTTGACATTTCAAAGTCAACTTGTCATAGAATGATCAAACGAGGGTTAATGAGACCACACACAAACTCAGTACACCCAGGGTTGACAGATTTGCATAAGAAGACAAGGCTTGAATGGATTCTCAAGCATTTAAAAGGGGACACATTGCAGTCAAAATCAGAATACATACCCATGTATGATTATGTACATTTGGACGAGAAATGGTTCTATCTATCCAAAAAATCACAAAAAGTGTATCTAGCACATGCAGAGAAAGGCAAATACAGAGCTGCATGTTCAAGTAAGTTCATCCCTAAAGTCATGTTTATTGCAGTTGTAGCTAGGCCTAGGTTAAATTCAGTAGGACAGTGTACGTTTGATGGGAAAATAGGCATATTTCCATTTACATACCAAGAAGCAGCAAAAAGAAAATCAAAAAACAGAGACAAGGGTACATTAGTTACAAAGCTAGTTGATTCAATAACCAAGAATGTAACTAGGAGAATGTTAATTGATAAAATAGTACCAGCAATTAAGGCCAAGTGGCCACAAGATGTAGCAGAGAGAGTCATATACATTCAACAAGATAATGCTAGAGCTCATATCACTCAACATGATGCAGAATGGCAAGAAGTCTACAAACAAGATGGATTCACATTTATCCTAGTTCAGCAGCCAGCTAACAGTCTGGATTTAAACATTTTAGACCTAGGATTTTTTAGAAGCATACAGTCTCTTATGCACAAAAAGATGCCTAAAGATGTTGATGATATGCTAAGAGCTGTTCATGAGGCATTTTATGAATTGGATCCTACGACTCTAAGCAGTGTGTGGTACACGCTACAGTTTCTCATGAATGAAACTTTAAAGAGCCAGGGGAGAAATGACTATGATCTACCACATCACAACAAGAAGAGGCTGCTAACCCTAGGTATTCTACCTACATGTATCACTGCACCAGAATGGGCTATCATAGAAGCATGGCAGTATGTATATGGAGGTGCACATGCAACAGAATCACAAGCAGGGCCATCACATACAGCAGATGAAGTGATGGAAGATGTAGAAGAACAAGATGATTATCATGAATTTTTGTAAGCAAGCAAAGAGGGAGTAGTACTAAGTTTTATTTATGGATATTTTGGGTGGCTATTTGTAAGCAGCAAAGAGGGAGTAGTACTAAGTTTTATTTATGCATATTTTGGGGTGGCTATTTTGTAAGCAAACAAATTAATAAGTGAAATCCTGATGAAAGTGATATCCTATAAGTGAAATCCTATTTAAATATACATGGAGAATTCAGAAAATCAACTAATATTCGTACCTGCATGCCAGCTGAAAATTGTAGATGGAGCTCACTTAAACCTGATGCATACACAATGAATCAAATCAACATTCTGAATCCTAGGCTCTTCAATTTTACACAAAGATCTATGTTTATATAGAAATTATACAGGAAAACTTGAGCTATATATATACCTCTTCAACATCTCCTTCTCCTTCAGAATCTTCACCACCATCAGCCTCCTAAACCAATGATTTACAATCACGACAACTCTAGAAATGAAAAAAAAAACAGGCTGATGAATGAAATCATAATGACTTACATTGTTGAAATATGAAAGTCCAGAACTTGGTGTAAATGACGAGGTAATGTCCCCTGCTGGAAGAACCTTACCTGAAAGGAACAAAAAAATGACATTTACTTCATGAGAGAGCTTTATGCAAAACAGAAAGTAAGTGCATAAACCAGTACATAGATAATATTACTTGATCAGCCTCTAGACCAAAATACTTGTGAAATTCAAAGTATTTTCTAGTGATCTCATCAGTAAATGGGCTAGTCATTATGTACCAGGGAATTGAATGTACAGTAGATGAACCTGTATTGAACAAATGGAATACATATATAAATTGAAGGAGCTTACTGTCATCTACTGCTTCAGCCGCTAGTCTTGTTCTACAGCTTTATATATTGAACCAATGTCTGACCACATAGATATAAGAGGGGTTAAATTATGCAGCTTCTCAAAAAAAAAAACAATTATGATTATTAGCTAAATCAAAACCAAAACTTTCTCTGCTAAATATTTTTTCCCTTTTTCGGTATATATTGTTTTTAATGTTCTGAGCCAACATGTTGGAGAAACTCAACACAAGAATGTGATAACCCTTTCTAAACTTCCACAGAGTTAAAGATATTCAACAAAACTTACTTGGGATTTTGACAACATATCTTCCAGAAAACAGCATAAGACCAGTGATTAACATCACAGATGCTGTAAAAAAAAAATAGAAATCAGTCTTACATGCTGTCAAAAAAACATAGAAATAATCATAATGAGTAATCATACACAATAAAATCCACCTGAGCAAGTTGAGCTTGGGTCAGTTTCTTATCCAATCTACTCCCGGAGCAAGTTGAGCTTGGGCAAGTTGAGCTTGCAAATTTTCCTGTATTAGCAGGAGAAGGAAGAGGAGTTACTGAGACTGTTAGAAATAAAAATGGAAAGGGCTAAAAATTCAGCAAGACAACCAGTTGAGCTATAGCAAAAGAAAAGCTATCTCCCAATGGAAAGGGCTAAAAATTCAGCAAACCTTGAAATTGTATCATGAATGGACATTGACATTGTATCCAAGATACTTTATTTTTACAGCTAAGCAATGAAAACATGTGGCTACTGGTTCTTTTGCAGGAGTAATCACAAGAGGTAATCACAAAGTATATACAGGAACATTTCATTCACCAGAACAGGGCTAAAGCAAATATGTGGCTACTGGTTCTTTAAAACATATCCAAGCACTAATACTTGCCAAGAGAGTCTAACTGAATATGAAAATGTTAGATACTTTCTGTCTAACTGAATATGACAAACAAAATATACAGTACACATAGTCTCTAGGAACATACCACAATTTCTTCCAACTCCTCTTTAGCCTCACCAACACCAGCGACATCAGCAAACTGAGACAATTTCTTCCAACTCCTCTTCTGCCCCACTTGAGCAAAATTCAGTATAGCAAAATTCAGAGCAAAATCCCAGCACTGACCTTCTTCAGTGAAGTGGAGTGTGAACTGCCTTCAAGCTGCAACTAAAAATTCAGTATAGCAAGAAAATAAAACTTCAGCAAACCTTGAACTCGAGGGTGATCAGATTTACCTCACAGTCGCTAATCTCAGTCGAGGGCTTCGAAGGGTCATTGGAATCACAGTCGCTACTCACTATGATAAGCGACGGTGTCATAAGTCTCCGCCGCCTTGAACTCGAGGGCTTCGAAGGGTGCTCAACCACCGGCTGCTCCACCTCCACCCCGGTCTCCTTCAGTGGCTGCTCAAATGTAGTCTCATCGGAGTGTTCACCAGTGAAGTCGTGCTCCCCAAGACACGTCGCTCCTAGGCGACATCGAGGCGCCTGAGTACACATCGTGACGGAGGGGCTATCTGGCAGCTGATCTTTCTGAGGAAGGTTGTCGGACTCGGTTGTCCATGAGTAAGATTCGTCCACAAACTTCATGGTGATTTAGGGTTTGGAGGAAGAGAGACGGGGAAGAAGAGATGGGGAAGAATCGGGCTGGTTAATTGGGCTGAGGGAATGAAATGGGGAAGAAGAGATGGGGAAGAAGAGATGGGTAAGAACACGGGGAAGAAGAAATCGGGAGGGAACGAGATGGGGAAGCAGAGAGCGGCTGAGGGAATGAGAGAAATGGGGAAAGTTGGGTGCTTTAGGGTTTTGGAAGTTGGGCTGGTTAATTGGGCTGGGTTGGATTGGGTTAGTTTAGATTTAGTTTAACTAATTTAATTTAGGGATTTAATTAGGGATTTAATTAGGGATAATTACTGATTAGTGGATATTATTGTGTAAAAAATTGTCATTTAGATTATGTTATGAAAAAGTTATTGTTAATTTATGTTTAAGCTATGTAAGAATGAAGTTTTGTAAAAATGGTGGAAATTAAAGATGAAAGTGGTAGAGAAGATGATTTGATGGTTGATTTGATGATAAAATGTGTAGATAAATAAGGGTATTTGGATTAATATTGTGATTTAAGAAGGGTATTATTGTAAGAATTTTATGGATATAAATAGAAAGATTTTGGATTAGGACAAACTTTAGAGGACGCTAAAAAAGGAAATAGGACTGAGATTTTGGGACGGAAGGAGTAGTTGAGATGTTTAAATGGGGTTGGAACACTTCGGTTAAAACTTGTTAATTAACCATGAATGTTCATTACACACTCGATTAAATTATGCCACAGTACACTACCTATTTTAGTTAAATATGAAGCACAAATTTGTTCTTCGGGAGTGTCCAATATTGATGGCTTTAATTGATTAATTCGATGTGATAAGCCAAGGGAGCCAAATCATAGGAATGTTTCCTTTGGTTCAAAATTAAACTAGTCATCGAAATTTCCTTGCATTTAATGGGCAAGGTTGATAATGTATGTATGAGAATTGAATCATATACATATATATATATTCAGACCCATATTATACAATACGTTTTAATTTTGAGAAGACGTGTCATACATTAAGCATGTTTTCACTAAATTGTTTTAAACTTTCATTTTGAGAATAAATATGATTAAGCTGCAAGAACTCTATAAATTGGGTATACTTCGGGTATATATATGCTCAACCCAAGAGTTAATAACTTAGATCGACTAAAATGAGAGTTAAAATACGTTTTTATTTAAGAACTACGTTTGATTTGATCTCCTTTAACGGGATACGTAGCAAACTTGACACAAAGCTATCGCTCGTTAAATTCAATCACAACACAAATTAAAATATAATGTCACACATAAGTGATAATTTGAGAACTACGTAATGACTTGCTCAACAATGCGTACCTAGCCTATGAGCGTGTAAGCTTGGTCTTTGATCTTTGTTTCTTTATCTTTTGGGGTGTGGTTTTCCACCCCTGGTATAGTGCTTTGTTCGTTTTGCGAGCGTATTAGAAGAATTCTTACTTGCTTGATAATGTGTTATGGTCATTGCGGCTACTTTTGTTATTTTGCTAGTTTACATGAAGGTTGGGTCCAACATTTCCTCCGAACCCGGAGCGAGTGGCGGATGCAGATCAGCGTGTGATTTTATCAGCTTGTGATATCACCTCTTACTTATGGTGAATCCTTTACCACACGCTAGCGTCAGGTCGACGTCGAACTCTTTTAATCGACGGGCATGTACATCGTGTAGCGTCTAATTCGTGATTGTTTGGACTTACGATGCCGGTGGACGCCTCCCAACCGGTTTGGCGATATGCCCGTGGATTCATGACTCTCATAGGGGCCGTAGAAGGCGCAAGGACGCGTTCCTGGAGAGTGGTCGTGTCAATAGGTTTCTCTTCTTTGCTCAACGGACCGTGCCAGTTTCGTGAGGTTCCGGGCTTCATTCTCCATGACCATTGCCACACGTCGCTAAAAATCATGGGAAGCGTCGACTCGGAGTCGGTGGTTCGGCTAACGTTGCGTACGCGTAGATGGAGCCTTGAACACGTAGGCTAACGAAATTCCTCCCCGGCGCGGATTTTCGCCGCCGCCTTTTTGAGCTTTGTGTTACGTCATAGACATAGAGCAAGTAATTTGGAAACGAAACAACTCTGCATACTTTAACACATTGGAGGAAAAGAGTATACTCATATATTAATAGAAAGACGCATCATGGAATAACAAACTACGACATTAACGTCTACCCCTAGTCGTTACGACCCCTTGTCGTTTCGACCATAAGATGACGACGCTATCTTATTGAAACTTTTAAAGGAACCTAACTCTGCTCATGCAAGAAAGGAAAAAAGAAAACAACACTAGAGGGCATGGAAGTTCTTATCGCTTTGGTGGATCTCGATTCATGGCAGATGGTGTTTCAGGAACATATAACTCAAGTTGGCACTCTTCGCCGTGAACTTCTGTTGTCTCTTTAATTGGAGGCTTTGCTTGTACTTACCCCGTAGATTGTTACTGTTCTTTTTACCTCGTTTGGCGAACTTGACCTTTCTTGTCGCGTTGGGGACTGATCTTCTACCCCTAGCTTTCTCTTTGAACTTCACTTTACTTTTACAGGTTTTTCGATGCCTCCACCTCTTGACCTTTGGAGCCTTAGACCACGAAGATGCCTTTCTTTTCGCGACTCGTCGGAGGGCGCAAATCTTGATCTCTAGCATGTTCTCTTTGTCTTCCACATGACCAATCTTCTCATCCGACGCGTAGATTTGACACATCACGTACCTCGCTTTCTCTTCATGGTCCTTTGATTGCTATGCTTCTTCTTCTCTGCTCAATGCTGCCTTGGTGGCGTTCTTTATCCCAATGTTATAACATTCTCTTGCAACTTGGAATTCGCCTTTGATTTCTTGGATCCCCCACGGGGAAGGAAACTTCAGGGATTGGTGGTACGTCGAAGGTATGGCTTTCATGTCATGCAACCATGTTCTTCCCATGATGATGTTGTAAGGTGATTCGATCTCCATTACCGCAAACTTTGCTTGTATGTTGATACCTCTGGCCAAGGTTGCTAATGTGATTTCCCCTAGCATGTTCGCCACTTCTCCACTGAATCCCACCAGGGGGACGTATTTCTTTACTACGTCGTTACTAGAGAGTCCGAGTTCCTTAATGGCGGACAAGGTGATTATATTGGCGGAGCTCCCGTTGTCAACGATGATCCTCTTGACCATGCAATTGCTGACGGTGAGGGAAATGACTAATCCGTCGTGATGTTCTACGACTTCGTTTGGTTCCTCGAACGTGATTGGATAGCTTTCTCTGGTAGGACGAATGTGGCAGACTTGCGTCGCGTCGCTCTCATTACGTAGAACTTTGACATTTCTTCTAGCGGCGGATACAGTGTAGCCACTCGCGGAGGAGCCTCCGATGATGGTATGTATTGTTCTAGTATGACTTGATTGCAGCGGGGGAGGAGTAGGAGATTTCCTTTCTTTCTTCACCCCTTCGAGTGCGGTCTTTCCTTCTCTAGAGAGCAAATCTCTCAAATCCCCCCTCTTCAACAACCTCAATACCTATTTCCTCAGAGTGTAGCAACCATATGTGGTGTGGCCCATGTCGTTATGGAATTCGAAATATCCCTTCCCTGTTCTGGGCCTTCTCCCTAGATTTGGCTTTTTATCGACCATATAAACGCTGTCGACTTCGCTCACACTATGCACCATGGGTGGCTCCCTTTGGAATGGCTTATTTTTCCTATCATGACGTTCTCCTCGTTCCTGATGTCGGTCATTATGTCGACGTTGGGGAGAGTTCATGTGTGGAGGAGATCGTCTACGCGGAGATCGAGGATTTTCCTCGGCGTGCCTCAGGAGATCTTCTTCTAGGCGCATAGCTTCTGTTTGTAGCGAAATTATCAACGAGATGATAACTAAGCAATTGTAGGGCAAAGATCAAAGAATACGGTATAATGTCAACACTCAAGAATAAAGTAGGAAATTAGGGTTGAAGTTTGAACTTGGTATTCCTCTCGTCACGTCGACGTAGTCCTTCTACGCGTAGCTTACCACGCGTTCCTTACTCGTCGTATTTTTAGGCACAAACAATACCCCTAAGGCGTCTTACAGGGCCTAACGTCTAGTAGAGCTGGGAGACGCCTTCTTTCTTCATGGAATACGTCTTCATTATACTAGGAACGCGTTGATGATTACATCACTTGAATTTTTAATATCGTCGTAGAACTTCGATCATCATTTTTCTTCGATCATTTTCACGTGATAGACGAGGAGCTTCGTTATCTGTGCCGACAATGTTCATCTCCAACGGCTAGTTTCTCTGGTGGAGAATGTTGCCGTTAGAGAATATCTTTCCCGAGATCCTCGCGATTTCCTTCCTATAAATGAGCGGGGATCCTTCCTTTCTCCATACATTTCTTCTAATCTTCATTTCTTCCGAATATCCTTCTACTCTCCTCATTCTATTTCTCTGCTTCTCTATCTACTTTTTTATAATGGCAACTCCGGTGCTCTATGAACCAGGGAAAGTACTCCGCGACTCAGACCGTTACTATTCTGAAGCACAGGACGTCAGTCGTCTGAGGACCATCGCTGAACTTGGTCCGGACGTGAAGATTGAAATCCCTCCAAGGGGGGTTTGTGCGGATGCTCAACGGCCGGGATGGATAGCGGTCTATGAGTATCCTTTTCTGGCGGGGCATCGATTCCCGTTCTCGCCTTTGGTCAAGGCTTTCATGATCACCCTAGGCTTGGCGATGGGTCAGCTTCTCCCCGGGGCCTGGCGCATCTTGGGCGCTCTCGACGATGCCATTGAAAAACATGGCTTGGATTTCGTTGCGGCGGATCTCGCCAACTCTTTGACTGTCTCGCTCTCTTCTCCGGGTAGGATCTACTTCAAAATCAAGAGAAGAAGGCCAGGATAGCTTTTGAGAAAAGCACGGTTGATCGATGTTGGGCCGAGGTTTTTTACTTTGTGGAGAAATCCTCTCTCGGAGACGCATGTTCTTGGCTTATCGAGGAATGGAATCCCAAGAGTGAGCTTCTTTACTTTGTCTTATCAATTTTCCTTTTTCTAAGAAGCATATTTTTACATATCGACGCTTTGCTTACGCGTAACTTTATGTACTTATCAGTCAACGCGGAGGCTCTTAAGACGAGGGCTAAGTCGAAGAAGGCGGTAGCTGAGCTCTTGGCGATTCCTGAAGTTGATCGGACCTTCCACGGCCATGACGGAGAGGGTCATTGTAGTTCTTCTGCGCCGCCATCTGGTAAACCGGCTTCTTTTTATTTGCTTATTTTGACTTCTTTCCTCATACTTTTGTTTTAACTGTTTGTACTTTGTTGGTGGTGCAGCTTCAGTCTCTCGCGTTCGCGCTCGTGACAAATTTTCCACTGATCTCGTGACGTCGAGGAAGAGACAACTTGCCATAAAAGGATGCTCATCTAACGCTCCTCTAGACATTGATCTTATGGCTACCTTGGAGTCTACGTCGTCTTCTTCTCCGGCTAAGGCGACGCGTTCAAAGAAGGGAAAGGAGAAAGTGGTCGAGGTTCCCGAGGAAAAATACCTGTCTGTAGATGATTTCCCTGGCGTGATCTCACATGCTTTTGCTCCGGGAAGGGAACTTCTGAAGGCTTTGATGGGGCTTCGTTCTTCGTCGTCCCTTGACCACTACGCGTCGATGGATCCTGCCGACGTTATGGGAGAGGCTTTCGCTGCTCAGTGACAGGTAAGATTGTAACCTTTATTTTCTCTTTGATCTGTTCGTGAGCTTTCTTTCTCATTTTTCTTCTTCCTTCTTTCAGGGGATTCAGGCGTCGCTATGTGCTTGGACTCTCTTGTCTACGTATCCGAAACAGATGGAGGCGTTGGAGAAAAAGGCGTTTGACGCATCGTCGGAGATTGCGCGTCTCAATGGCTTGTTAGAGAAAGCTCGTGAGGGGAATCTCGTTACCTTGAAGGCGGACGTGGAGAAGAACAAGGCGCAACATGACAAAGATTTGCACGAAGCGAAGATCTATTGGTCTTTGTTGTCTAGAGTGGAGGTTTATGAGGAGTATGCTGCCGACAAGTATAAGGATTGGGATCCGGTGGGCGAGCGTAGGGAGTTCAGGGAGGCCTTTCCAGAACTTCCTGAGGGCGTCGTAGATGGTGCTTCTTCTTCGCGTCTCGACGCCGATCTTGACGTCTCAGACGTTGAAGGTGGGGAACGCGTCGACGAGGAGGAGCTTGCGACTAATAAAGAGGAAGGCGATGGTCGCGCATCCGGCTCTGGGTCGTCTGAGGGCGAGTCCAAATCTTTGTAATTTTTGTCCTTCTCTTTGCGTAGGGCACTTTTACGCGTTGCCTACAGTTGGGGCGCTTCTTTTCTTTTCAAACGTTGTTATCCTCGTTCTCTGCCGTTGGACTTTTCAATATACTTGTTCTTCTGCTTCCTTGAATCCTCTACGCTGCTTTGGTGATAGCGTTTTATTGCTGTCAAATTTCTTATTCTTACGTCGTTGCTATCTTTTAGGTACTTTTCATTCTTTTGGCATACTCCTACCCCTTTTGGTAGGTTTGACTTACACTCCCCGTAGACTAGGTTAGAGCTACCAAATATCCTTGTGTTTGCTTTACTTGTTATATCTTGTACTTTGTTTTTTGCGTCGTGCGCGTTTATTCTTCGCGCTGGAGACGTCTTAGGAGCTTGCTCTTTTGGATTTGATGTTTCGTGTGCTTTATGCTTTGGTGCGCGCATCTTGTTTGTGAGTGCGTAGGTTCTATCCTTCGTTTCTCGCTTTTGCTACTTTATCTCTAGGGTATAGTTTTCTACCCCTAGTATGATACTTCGTGCGTAGTGAACGCATTAGAGAGTTTCACTTTCTTGATAGGGTGGTATGGTCAATGCGGCTGCTTTCGTTACGTTGCCAGCTTATATGAAGGTTGGGTCCAACATTTCCTCCGAACTTTGAAGCGAGTAGCGGATGTAGGTCAGCGTGTGATTTTATCAGCTTGTGACGTTACCCATTACTTTTAAGGTGGATCGTTTGCCACACGCTAGCGTTAGGTCGACGTCGAACTGTTTTAATCGACGGGCCTATTCATCATGTAGCGTCCGATTTCTCGATTATTAGGACTTACGATGCCGGTGGACACGAAGACGCGTGGATTCATGACTCTCAGAGGGGCTGGAAGGCGTGGATACGCGTTCCTGGAGAATGACCGTGTCAAATAGGTTCGACCTTGTTTGCTCAGAGGATCCGGCCGGCTTCGTGAGGTACCGGGCTTCATTTCCCATGACCATTGCCACACGTCGCTAACAATCATGGGAAGTGTTTGTGCCTAAAAATACGACGAGTGTGGAACGCGTGGAAGCTATGCGTAGAAGGACATCATCGACGCGACGAGATGAAAGAAAGATATCGTCGACGTGACGAGACGTGGCAAAGATCTCGTTCTTCTTAAGGATTAGGTCGGCCGAGTATATTCTATCCTATTCTGTATTGTATTATTGTAATTGGTAAAAGATATGGTAAATAATATCTTTTACCTAGTTTGTTATATCGTTATTTAGATAAAAGGAAAAGATAAGATCTCGTTTCCTAAAGATATTATTAGGGTTAGCCTATAAATAAGGGCTAACGCCTGCTTTGTAATCATCTGAGCTGTCATTCGAGTAATACCAAGCTAAAGTTTCAACCCTAATTTCCTGTCTTGTTCTTGAGTGTTGAGATTAAACCGTATTCTTTTATCTTTGCCCTACAATTGCTTAGTTATCTTCTCGTAGGTAATTTCGCTACAAACAATTGGCGCCCACCGTGGGGCAAGATCAAAAAGGTATCGTCTTTCCATACGAAAAGAGCTTCTTTTTTGCAGGGAATCATGACAAGTCCGACCAACAACCCGCGCAATGGTGAAGAGAGGTCTGAAGAAGAGGATCACACAACGTTTCCTCTGGCTCCAGTGAATGAAGACGCAAGAAAAGGTCTCGAAATCACCCCCAGCACCCCAAAAGAAAGTGCCCCCACAGAAAAACAAGGGATAGATGGTGAAGTAACCAATGTGGCCACCGTCCGAGCGCAAATCGAGTCCTTCGAAAAAACTCAAGCCGAAGCCCTGCAGGCAAGCAAGAACACGGCGTCGGAACTCACCAAGGAGAACGAGAGGTTGAATTCCATAATCAAGGAACTCAAGGCAGGTTCCACGGGGCAACATACCTACGTCCGCGGCCAGAGCATCGTTCGACGCCTCGGAATGGACGCAGCCATCGAAGAAGACGACGTATACCATCCCCAAGAACACCATGGTTACGTCTTCCCCAAGGAACAAACCCAGAAAAAGAAATCTGAAGAGACCTTAACCTCAGACACCGTCGCTGCGCTCGTAGCACAACAAGTCAGAGGCTTGAGGAAAGAGATGATGTTGATGCCCGGGGCTCCCAAATCCATAATCCCTGAAGACGAATTCGGATTCGAGGAAAGCCCGTTTGTTGCCGCTATCGTCGTCAAGAAGATCGCCAAGAAATTCACCGTCGCGGACCTCCCCGTCTATGATGGGTCAGACGACCCAGAACAACACGTCCTACTCCAGCGTGTGTAGAGGAGATGATACCTTCTGATATGGAGGTACAGGCGCCGTTGGATGTACCTTTAAACGCGGGGGTGGAAGAGCCTTTCGTAGATTTATAGGTGAAGAGCGAAAAGAGTAAAGCTAAGTCTCCCGACGCAGCTTTCGTCACATATGTTGAAGTGAATGATTTTCCCGCGGTGGTGTCTCGTTTCGTCGCACCTACGCGTAACTTCATCCCAGCGATCCAAGCTTTAGCTTCTTCTTCCTCGTGGAACCATTATCTCTCTATGTCGGTCGCAGACGTTTTGGGCGATTCTCTCATAGCGCAGTGGCAGGTGCATACCTTTCTCTCATTGTGTATCTGGGAACGCCTTCATAAGTCCTCCGAATCTGAGGAAACGTTGAAGGGTCAAATTGCCCGTCTTACGGCGTCCGAAAAAGTTGCTCGCATGGAGACTTTGGAGACGGCGAAGCAGAGAGGCGTGCTGGCACGACGTGTCGAGGTGTTGACTGGGAAGGTTTCATCTCTTGAAGCCGACGCGAAAGAGAAAGTGAAGGTGTACGAGAAAAACTTACGAGAGACGAGTACTTACTATTCTTGGTCGTCTCGTATCGAAGCCGTGGAGGAGTTTCGCGCAGGTCTTCACGTAGATTGGGATGTGGAACGTGAACGCAATGAGTTCTCTGTTCTTTATCCCGTTCCGCCCGAGGGAGTTTCTCTTATACGCGTTCCTGCAACTTCTAACTTAACGGTTGTTTGTGCCTAAAAATACGACGAGTATGAAACGCGTGGTAAGCTACGCGTAGAAGAATCGTCTTGACGCGACGAGAGGGATGAAGGACGTCGTCGACGTGACGAGACGTGGCAAAGGTCTCGTTTATCTTGAAGATTAGGTCGGCCGAGAATATTTTATCCTATTCCTTATAATATTCTTGTAATTGGTAAAAGATACGGTAGAGAATATCTTTTACCTTATTTATTATATCGTTGTTTAGATAGAAGGAAGAGATAAGATCTTGTTTTCCTAAAAGATATTATTAGGGTTACCCTATATATAGAGGCTAACGCCTTCTTTGTAAGTATTCAGCCTCCATTCGAATAATACCAAGTTCAAGCTTCAACCCTAATTTCCTAATTTGTTCTTGACTGTTGAAATTATACCGTATTCTTTGATCTTTTCCCTACAATCGCTTAGTTATCTTCTCGTAGGTAATTTCGCTACAAACAACTGGCGCCCACCGTGGGGCAAGATCAAAAAGGTATCGTCTTTCCATACGAAAAGAGCTTCTTTTTTGCAGGAAATCACGACAAGTCCGACCAACAGCCCGCGTGATGGAGAAAAAAGATCCGAAGAAGGAGATCATGTGACGATTCCTCTCGTTTCGGTGGAAGAAGACGCAGGAAAAAGTCTCGAAAACGAGGGGTAGACGGTGAAGTAACCGACGTGGCCTCCGTCCGAGCACATTTCGAGTCCTTCGAAAAGGCACAGGCTGAAGCCATGTACGCGAGCGAGAAAACGGCGTCGGAGCGCACTAAGGAAAACGAGAGACTGAACTCCATAATCAGGGAACTCAAAGCGGGTTCCACAGGGCCAGATACCTACGTTCGCGGTCAAAGTGCCATCCGACGCCTTGATATGGATGCAGCCGTCGAAGAAGACGACGTATACCAGCCTCAAGTACACCATGGTCGCGTCCTCCCGAGAGAAACGATTCAGAGAAACAAACCCGAGGAAAAGATGACGTCGGACGCCGTCGCTGCGCTCGTAGCGCAACAGGTCGGAGCCTTAAGAAAGGAGATGATGCTGATGCCCGGGGCTCCCAAATCCATAATCCCTGAGCACGAGTTCGGATTTAAAGAGAGTCCTTTTGTTGCCGCCATTGCCGCCCAGAAAATCGCCAAAAAGTTCACCGTCTCCGATCTTCCCGTCTACGATGGATCAGATGACCCGGAAGAACATGTCTTACTCTACAAGGCCAAGCTCTCCACAAGTCCATTTGAGCCAGAATTAAAGGAAGCAATGATGTGCAAGTTCTTCACCTCAACGCTAAAAGGTCCAGCCTTGACATGGTTCATCCACTTGCCCAAGGGAAGTATCTCCTCCTACGCCGAGCTCTCCAACCAATTCCGGCTGCAATTCGCCAGCAGTAAGTTGTTCGCAAAACAACCCTCAGATCTCCATAAACTGCGTATGAACAAGGGCGAGACCATAAGGGCCTTCTTGAAACGCTTCAATGACGAAAAGATTAAGATCCCAGATTGTACTGAAGCCACCGTCGCCGACGAGTTCAGGCGAGCACTCCCCCGAGATAGTGATTTGTATACAGAACTGACGAAGACTCTTCCCGAGTCATTCGTCTCGACTAGGGAAAGAGCCATGGAAGCCATACGATTGGAAGAAGATCTCCTAAGGTACAACAAAGAAAATTCTCGATCTCCACGTAGGCGAACTCCTCCGCGCAGAAACTCTCCTCAACGCCGACACAACGACCGACATCAAGAGCGAGGGGAACGTCATGACAGGAGAAACAAGCCATTCCAAAGAGAACCGCAGACGGTGCATGCTGTGAGCGAGGTCGATAGCGTCTACATGGTAGACAAAGGTATCTCTATGAAGACCGACGCGTTGCGAGTCATGAGCGCGATGGAAGGATTACGTGACGTACAATGGCCGAGAAAGCCGAATCCCGGAAGGAGACCCGGAACAGGGAAGGGGTACTGCGAGTTTCATAACGATACGGGTCACACGACGGATGGTTGTTACACCCTGAGAAAAGAAGTGTTAAGGTTGCTGAAAAGAGGAGATCTAAAAGACCTACTCTCCAAAGAAGGAGGGAACGCGTTGAAGGGGTGAAGAGAGAAAGGAAGTCCCCTACTCCACCTCCACCTCCGTCAAGTCATACCCGGACTATACACACCATCATCGGAGGCTCTTCCACGAGTGGCTATACCGCATCCGCCGCCAGAAGGAATATCAAGATCCTACGCGACGACAGCGACATGACAAGGGTTTACCAAATTCGCCCTATTATAAGGAATTACCCAATCACGTTCGAAGAGCCAAACGAGACGGTGGAGCATCATGACGGGTTAGTCATCTCCCTCACCGTCAGCAATTGCCTAGTCAAGAGGATTCTCATAGACAACGGGAGCTCCGCCAACATCATCACTGCGTCCGCCATAAAGGAACTCGGACTATCCAACGACGACGTCATAAAGAAGCATGTCCCTCTAGTGGGGTTCAGTGGCGAAGTGGCAAGCATGTTGGGAGAGATCACGTTGGCAACATACGCAAGAGGTATTAATATGCAAGCCAAGTTTGCAGTAATGGAGATCGAGTCACCCTACAATATTATCCTGGGAAGACCTTGGCTGCATGACATGAAAGCTATACCCTCAACGTATCACCAATCCTTGAAATTCCCGTCTCCATGGGGGATCCAAGAAATCAAAGGCAAGCTTCAAGTCGCGAGAGAGTGCTACAACATTGGGATGAAAAAAGCCACTAAGGCATCGGTGGATAAAGAAAAGAAAGCATAGCAATCAAGAATCACAAAGAAAAAGCTAGGGGTGGAAAGTCAATCCCCGACGCAATGGGAAGAACAGAGTTGAACAAGAGAAGGAATACTAATACGCCAAGTAAGTACGAGCAAAAGATCCAAACAAAGAGCAACAACCCAAGCTACATGTTTCTGAAACACCATCCGCCAGAAGCCTAAAGAAGTAATAAGAGCTTCCGAGTTTCCAGCGTTATTTCCTTTATGTTCTTTCTTGCATGAGTAGGATTAGTTTCTTTCAAGAGTCTCAATAAATTTAGCATCGTTATCTTAGCATCGGAGCGACAAGGGGTCACGACGATTAGGGGTAGGCGTCAAAGTCAACGTTTGTTAGAGCATGATGTATCTTTTATTAATATACAAGTAGACCTTTTCTTTCCAACGTGTTAAGCATGCTTAGTTGTTTCATTTCCACGACTTTCTCTATGTCTATTAAGAGAACGTGCCTCTTGAGTACGGTGTACCAAATAAGAAGCAAGAAGGCCGCGGTGAAAATCCGCGCCGGGGGTGAATTTCGGTAGTCTACGCGTTCAAGGCTTCATCTACGCGTAGGCAACGTTAGCTGAACCGCCGACCCCGAGTCGATGCTTCCCATGATTGTTAGCGACGTGTGGCAATGGTCATGGGGAATGAAGCCCGGTACCTCACGAAGCCGGCCGGATCCTCTGAGCAAACAAGGTCGAACCTATTTGACACGATCACTCTCCAGGAACGCGTCTTCACGCCTTCCAGCCCCTCTGCGAGTCATGAATCCACGGGCAAAACGTCAAACCGGCAGGGATGCGTCCACCGGCATCGTAAGTCCTAACAATCTAGAAATCGGACGCCACACGATGAATAGGCCCGTCGATTAAAAGAGTTCGACGTCGACCTAAACGCTAGCGTGAGGCAACGGACCCACCTTAAAAGTAAGGGGTAACGTCACAAGCTGATAAAAATCACACGCTGACCTATGTCCGCCACTCGCTTCAGGGTTCGGAGGAAATGCTGGACCCAACCTTCATGTAAGCCGGCAACGTAACTAAAGCAGCCGCAATGACCATACCATACTACTAAGTAAGCAAAACACTCTAAACGTGTTCACTACGAGCAAAGTATCACACTAGGGGTAGAAAACCACACCCTACAAAGATAAAGTAGGAGCCAAAGAACCAACCCTACGCACTCATAAATAAGCTACGCGTAGAAGATCACGAAGGTCAAAAGCCAAAGGTTTTGCACACACGCGAAACAAGACACGCGCACCAAAACAATCTACATAAGATAACAAGGCCAGATAAAGGGTAAGCTCCCAAAAAATCTTCGACGTGAAAAACAACGCAAGGAACAAATGAAGCAAACACGAGAATCTTTGGTAGCTTTAACCTAGTCTACGAAGAGTGTAAGTCAAACCTACCAAAAGGGGTAGGATTACGCCAAAAAGAATAAAAGAATACTTAAAGAATAGCAACGACGCAAGAACAAGAAAGCTAGCGGCGACGGAACAAAGTCACCAAAGATATTGATCCAAATTCAGAGACAAAAGACAACAACGTTTTAAACGAGAAAGAAGCGTTCCAAACTACAAGCAACGCGTACAAATACCCTAAACTAAGAAAAATTTGATAATTACAAGGATTTGGACTCGCCCTCAGATGACCTAGATCCGGAGCCTCCTCTTCGTCGATGTGCTCCTCGCCCTCAGCATCCGCAACATCGGGACGAGCATCTGGACGCCTCCAAGAAGGACCATCATCAACACCTTCAGGAAGTTCCGGATAAGCCTCCCTAAACTCAGCGCGTTAGCCCACCGGATCCCAATCCTTGTGCTCTCCAGTAGCATACTCCTCGTAAACCTCCACTCTGGATAGCCAAGACCAATAGATCTTCGCCTCAGACAAGTCCTTATCGTGTTGCGCCTTATTCCTTTCCACATCCTCCTTCAAAGTACGAAGATCCTTCTCCAAACCCTCGACGCGCTTGGTGATCGTCTCGTTAAGGGAAAGAACCTCGGTAACCTTCTCTTTCACCGTCTTCTCTGCGTCACGAGACGTTTTCAACAAGCTGTTCAAATGCGCGACCTCCGACGAAGCGTCAGACGCCTTTTTCTCCAACGCCTCCATCCGTTCCGGATACCTAGACAAGAGCATCCAAGCGCATAGCGACGCCTGAATCCCCTGAAAGAAGGAACGAGAAAAATAAGAAAAGAAGTCCGCGAGAAAGCCATCAAGAAAATAGAAATTACAACCCTACTTGCCATTGAGCGGCGAAAGTTTCTCCCATAACGTCGGCAGGGTCCATCGACGGGTAATGGTCGAGGGACGAAGAAGATCAAAGCCCATCAAAGCCCATCAAAGCCTTCAGAAGTTCCCTTCCCGGAGCAAAAGAATTCGAAATCACACCAGGGAACTCATCCACAGATGTGTATTACTCCTCGGGGACCTCGACCACCTTCTCCTTCCCCTTCTTTGAACGTGTCGCCTTGGCTAGAGAAGGAGACAACGTAGATTCCAAAGTATCCATAAGGTCCACGTCCAAAGGAGCGGCGGACAAACACCCTTTTATGGCAAGATGCCTCTTCCTTGACGTCACAAGATCAGTGGCAGACTCGGCGCGAGCACGAACGCAGAAATTGAAGTTGCATCACCAACGTAGAGCAAACCATTAGAGCACAAAATAAGGAAATAAGCTGGTAAAACTAAACGGGAAGAAGCCGACGTACCAGATGGCGTCGCAGGGCCGCAACGATGACCTTCTCCATCATGACCAAAGAAGGTCCGATCAACTTCAGGAATCGCCAAAAGTGCAGCTATAGCCTTTTTTGACTCCTTCCTTGTCTTGAGAGCCTCCCCGTTAACTGCAAAGCATATAAAGTTATACGTAAGTAAAGCATCCACGAGCAAAATATACGTCCGTCTGAAAAGAAAAAGTTGTTAAGATAAGGTAACGAAACTTACTCTCGGGATTCCACTCCTCGATAAGCCAAGAGCACGCATCTCCAAGGGAATATTTCTCCACGAAGTAAAAGACCTCAGCCCAACCCCGATCGGCCGTACTCTTCTCAAAGGCTATCCTAGCCTTCTTCTGCTTAATCTTGAAGTAGACCCTGCCCGTTGAATTAAGCTAGACAGTTAAAGAATTGGCAAGATCCGCCGCGACGAAATTCATGCCATGTTTTTCAATGGCGTCGTTGAGAGAACCCAAGATGCGCCATGCCCCGGGAAGAAGTTGAAGTACCGCCAGACCTAGAACAAGCATAAAAGATTTAACCAGAGGCGAGAACGGGAACCGATGCCCCGCTGGAAAAGGATACTCGTAGACCGCTATCCATCCAGGCCGATGAGCATCCGCGCAAACCCCCTCTGGAGGGATCTCAATCTTCACGTCTGGACCAAGTTCGGCAATGGTCCTTAGACGGTTAACGTCATGTTCTTGAGAGTAGTAGCGGTCCGACTCACGGAGCACCTTTCTTGGTTCATAAAGTACTGGAGTTGCCATTGGGAAAGAAGTAGATGCGAAAATGGAGCAATAGGATGATTAGACGAGGAAGAGACGAAGAGAGCAGAGAAATGTTCGGGAAAGATAAAGATTAGAAGAAGCGTATGAAGAAAGAAGAGGTCTCCGCTCATTTATAGGAAGAAAATCGCGAGAATCTCGGAAGGATATTCTCTAACGGCAATATTCTCCACTAGAGAAACTAGCCGTTGAAGATGAATGTTATCAGCACAGATAACAAAGCTCCTCGCCTGCCACATGTAAATTATTGAAGAAGAAGGACGATCAAAGCTCTGCGGCGATAATAAAAATTCAAGTGACGTAATCATCAACGCGTTCCCGGTGTAATGAAGACGTATTCCATGAAGAAAGAAGGTGTCTCCCAGCTCTACTAGACGACAAGCCCTGTAAGACGCCTTAGGGGTATTGTTTGTGCCTAAAAATACAATGAGTGTGGAACGCGTGGAAGCTACGCGTAGAAGGACATCATCGACGCGACGAGATGAAAGAAAGATATCGTCGACGTGACGAGACGTGGCAAAGATCTCGTTCTTCTTAAGGATTAGGTCGGCCGAGTATATTCTATCCTATTTTGTATTGTATTATTGTAATTGGTAACAGATATGGTAAAGAATATCTTTTACCTAGTTTGTTATATCGTTATTTAGATAAAAGGAAAAGATAAGATCTCGTTTCCTAAAGATATTATTAGGGTTAGCCTATAAATAAGGGCTAACGCCTGCTTTGTAATCATCTGAGCCGTCATTCGAGTAATACCAAGCTAAAGTTTCAACCCTAATTTCCTGTCTTGTTCTTGAGTGTTGAGATTATACCGTATTCTTTGATCTTTGCCCTAAAATTGCTTAGTTATCTTCTCGTAGGTAATTTCGCTACAAACAGGAAGCGTCGACTCGAAGTCGGCGGTTCGGCTAACGTTGCCTACGCGTAGATGAAGCCTGGAACGCGTAGACTAACCAAATTCGCCCCCGGCGTGGATTTTCACCGCGGCCTTCTTGCTTCTTATTTGGTACACCGTACTCAAGAGGCACGTTCTCTTAATAGACATAGAGCAAGTCATGAAAATGAAACAACTCAGCATGCTTAACACGTTGGATAGAAAAGGTCTACTTGTATATTAATAAAAGATGCATAATGCAATAACAAACACTGACTTCGACGCCTACCCCTGGTCGTCGCGACCCCTTGTCGCTTTGACCTAAAGATAACGACACGTTCTTATTTAAAAATCTAATTCTACTCATGCAAAGGGAAATAAAAGGGAATCAAAAGACGCATAGAAATTTCTCAAACTATGTCCTGGGTGTGTCTTTACGGTGGGTGATGTTTCAAGAACATGTAGCTTAGGTTAGGGTTCTCCGCCATAAATTTCCGCCACTTTTGAACTCAGAGATTCTGCTGATGTTTCCGTAGAGACGTGTCGTACTTATCGACGCTCTTATCTCGCTTCTTAGATGATTCTTTCTTCGACGCATCGAGGGTTACTCTTCTACCCTTAGCTTTTTTCTTAGGCTTTCCATCATTCTTCCGCATTTTTTGGCGTTTTGATCCCTTGTTACTCGGTGATTCATACCATGAAGATGCTTTCCTCTTCTCTACTCTTCGGACGGCGTAGGACTTGATTTCTAGGATGTATGTCTCGTCGCCTACCCGACCAATTTCTTCTTTTACCCCGTAGAGCCTTCGTTGAGCATATCTTACTTGTTCTCCATGGTCTTTTAATTGCTACGCCTTACTCTTTTTCTCTAGGGACGCGTTGGTTGTACTCTTCATTCCTATGTTGTAGCACTCCCTTGCTATACGTGGTTCACCCTTGATCTCTTGGATTCCCCACGGAGATGGAAACTTCAGGGATTGATGGTACGTTGAGGGTATAGCTCTTATATCGTGTAACCACGGCCTTCCCAACATTATGTTATAGGGCGACTCTGCTTCCATCACCACAAACTTAGTTTGCATATTGACCCCTTCTGCCAGAGTGGTTAGGGTGATCTCTCCTAGCATATCGGCGACTTCGCCGCTGGAACCTACTAGGGGGATGTACTTTTTCACCACGTCGTCGCTAGATAATCCGAGCTCTTTGATTGCGGATAAGGTGATGATGTTGGCCGAGCTTCCGTTATCGATGAGGATTCTTTTAACCTTGCAATTACTAATGGTTAAGGATATAACTAACCCGTCGTGATGATCCATGCTTCCATTGGGTTCCTCGAATGTGATTGGACAATCTTTCCTAACAATCCTGACGTGGTAGATAGGCAAAGTACTTCCTTCGCCGCATAACGCCATGACGCTCCTTTTGGCGGCGGAGGCGGTATAGCCACTTATGGGAGAGCCTCCAAAGATTGTGTTGATTGTCCTTGAACGACTCGACGAGGGAGGTGGTGGCGTTGGAGATCTTTTCCCTTTACTTGTTCCTTCGAACACGTCCCTTCCCCCTTTGGAAAGCAGATCTAAGAGGTCGCCTCTTTTCAGGAGGCGTAGCACTTCTTTCCTCAGAGTATAACAATCATCTGTCGGATGTCCCGAGTCGTTGTGGAACTCGCAATATCCTCTTCCTGATCCTGATTTCTTTTCCGGATTTGGCTTTTTAGGCCACTTCACGTCGTGGAGCTTTTCCATCGCGTTCATGACTCGCAATGCGTTGGTCTTCATGTATACACCTCTTTCGACCGCGTAGATGTTATTGATCTCACTCACGTTATGTACCATGGGAGGTTCTCTCTGGAACGGCTTGTTTTTTCTATCGTAACGCTCGCCACCTTTCTGTTGAGGAGAATCTCTGCGCGGAGGGGTTCGTCTACATGGAGATCGAGACTTTTCTTCAGCATGCCTTAGGAGATCTTCTTCAAGGCGTATGGCTTCCATGGATCTTTCTCTCGTCGAGACGAATGAAGTAAGACGAGTCTTCGTCAACTCCTTGTACAGACCACTATCTCGGGGGAGTGCACGTCTGAACGCGTCGGCAGCGGTAGCCTCGCTACAATCTGGGATTGTAATCTTCTCGTCATTGAAACGCTTCTTGAAGGCTCTTATGGTTTCGCCTTTGTTCATACGCATGTTATGGAGATCTGAAGGGTGTTTTGCAAACAACTTACTGCTGGCGAATTGTAATCGGAACAGGTTGGAGAGTTCGGCGTAGGAGGAGATACTTCCCTTGGGTAAGTGGATAAACCACGTCAAGCTGGACCTTTTAGCGTCGAGCTAAAGAACTTTCACATCATCGCCTCCTTTAGCTCTGGCTCGATCGGACTTGTGGAGAGCTTGGCTTTGTAGAGTAAGACATGTTCTTCCGGGTTGTCGGATCCGTCGTAGACGGGGAGGTCGGAGACGGTGAACTTCTTGGCTATCTTCTGGGCGGCGATAGCGGCGACAAAAGGACTCTCTTGAAATCCAAACTCAAGCTCAGGGACTATGGATTTCGGGGCTCCGGGCATTAACATCATCTCTTTTCTTAGGGCTCAGACCTGTTGTGCTACGAGCGCAGCGACGGCGTTCGAAGTCATACTTTCCTCGGATTTCTTTTTCTGAACCGTCTCTCTCGATGGGATGGTGCTTCGATGTTCCTGGGACCCATAATCCTCCCCTTCTTCGGCGACGGCTGTTTGTGCCTAAAAATACGACGAGTATGGAACGCGTGATGAGCTACGCGTAGAAGAATTATCTCGACGCGATGAGAAGAGTAAAGGATGTTGTCGACGTGATGAGACGTGGCAAAGGTCTCGTTTATCTTGAAGATTAGGTGGGCCGAGTATATTTTATCCTATTTTGTATTATATTATTGTAAATGGTAAAAGATACGGTAAAAAATATATTTTACCTTGTTTATTATATCGTTATTTAGATAAAAGGAAGAGATAAGATCTCGTTTCCTTAAAGATATTATTAGGGTTAGCCTATAAATAAAGGCTAACGCCTGCTTTGTAAGTATCTAAGCCGTCATTCGAGTAATACCAAGCTAAAGTTTCAACCCTAATTTCCTACCTTGTTCTTGAGTGTTGAGATTATACTGTACTCTTTGATCTTTGCCCTATAATTGCTTAGTTATCTTCTCGTAGGTAATTTTGCTACAAACAATTGGCTCCCACCGTGGAGCTAGATAAAAAAGGTATCGTCTTTCCATACGAAAAGAACTTCTGTTTTGCAGGAAATCATGACAAGTCCGACCAACAACCCGCGTGATGATGGAAAAAGGTCCGAAGAAGAAGAGCATATAACGGTTCCTCTCATTCCGGTGGAAGAAGATGCAAGAAAAGGTCTCGAAACCACCCCCAGCACTCCAAAAGAAACCAACGTGGCCACCGTCCAAGCACAAATCGAGTCCTTCGAGAAAGCCCGGGCTGAAGCCATGCGCGCAAGCGAGAAAACGGCGTCGGAACTCGCTAAAGAAAATGAGAGGTTGAACTCCATAATCAGGGAACTCAAAGCGGGTTCCACAGGGCCACATACCTACGTTCGTGGTCAAAGTGTCGTCCGACGCCTTGATATGGATGCAGCCGTCGAAGAAGACGACGTATACCAGCCTCAAGTACACCATGGTCGCGTTCTCCCAAGAGAAACGATTCAGAAAAGCAAACTCGAGGAAAAGATAACGTCAGACGTCGTCGCTGCGCTCGTAGCACAACAGGTCGGCGCCCTAAGAAAAGAGATGATGCTAATGCCCGGAGCTCCCAAATCTATAATCCCTGAAGACGAGTTCGGATTTCAAGAAAGTCCATTTGTTACTGCTATCGCCGCCCAGAAGATCGCCAAGAAATTCACCGTCACCGATCTTCCCGTCTACGACGGATCAGATGACCCGGAAGAACACGTCTTGCTCTACAAGGCCAAACTCTCCACAACTCCGATTGAGCCAGAATTAAAGGAAGCAATGATGTGCAAGTTCTTTCGCTCAACGCTGAAAGGTCCCGCTTTGACGTGGTTCATCCACTTACCCAAGGGAAGTATCTCTTCCTACGCCAAGCTCTCCAACCTGTTCCGATTACAATTCGCCAACAGTAAGTTGTTTGCAAAGCAACCCTCAGATCTCCATAACATGCGAATGAACAAAGGCGAGACCATAAGAGCCTTCATGAAGCGTTTCAATGACGAGAAGATTACAATCCCATATTGTATCAAAGCCACTGCTGCCGACGCGTTCAGACGCGCACTTCCCCGAGATAGTGACCTGTACAAGGAACTGACAAAGACTCGCCCTGAATCATTCATCTCAACTAGGGAAAGAACCATGGAAGCCATACGCTTGGAGGAGGATCTCCTAAGGTACAACGAAGAAAGTTCTCGATCCCCACGTAGGCGAACTCCTCCGCGTAGGAACTCTCCCCAACGTCGACACAATGACCGACATCAGGAGCGAGGGGAGCGTCACGATAGGAGAAATAAGTCATTCCAAAGAGAACCGAAAACGGTGCACGCGGTAAGCGAAGTCGATAGCGTCTATATGGTGGACAAGGGCATCTCTATGAAGACCGACGCGTTGCGAGTCATGAGCGCAATGGAAGGGTTACGCGACGTGCAATGGCCGAGAAAACCAAATCCTGGAAGGAGGCCCGGAACAGGGAAGGGGTACTGCGAGTTCCATAACGATACGGGTCACACGACAGATGGTTGTTACACCCTGAGAAAAGAGGTGTTAAAGTTGCTGAAAAGAGGATATTTGAAATATCTACTCTCCAAAGAAGGAAGGAACGCGTTTGAAGGGGCAAAGAGAGAAAGGAAGTCCCTTACTCCTCCTCCACCTCCGTCAAGTCATACCCGGACTATACACACCATCTTCGGAGGCTCTCCCGCGAGCGGCTACACCGCGTCCGCCGCTAGAAGGAACACTAAGATTCTACGTGACGACAGTGATATGACGCGAGTGTATCAAATTCGCCCTTCCAGAAGAAATTACCCGGTAACGTTTGAGGAGCCAAACGAGATAGTGGAACATCACGACGGGTTAGTTATCTCTCTCACCGTCAGCAATTTCCTGGTCAAGAGAATCCTCATAGACAACGGGAGTTCCGCCAACGTGATCACTACATCCGCTATAAAAGAACTCGGGCTGTCCAACGACGACGTTGTGAAGAAACACGTTCCTCTAGTGGGATTCAACGGTGAAGTAGCAAGCATGTTGGGAGAGATTACATTGGAAACCTATGCAAGGGGTATCAATATACAAGCGAAGTTTGCGGTGATGGATATCGAATCACCATACAACATTATCCTGGGAAGACCTTGGCTGCACGACATGAAAGTTGTACCCTCGACGTATCATCAATCTTTAAAGTTCCCATCTCCATGGGGGATCCAAGAGATCAAAGGTGGGCTTCAAGGCGCGAGAGAATGCTATAGAATTGGGATGAAAAGAGCCACTAAATCATCATTAGGTAAAGAAAAGAAAGCGTAGCAATCAAGGAATTACAATGGAAAAGCTAGAGATGGAAAGTCAGTCGCTAACACGATGAGAAAAGCAAAATCTGACAAGCAAGAGGACACCAACCCGCCAAGTAAGCGCGAGCAAAAAGCCCAAGCAAACAGCAACAACTTAAGCTACATGTTCCAAAAGCACCATCCAGCATAAGTCTAAAGAAGTAATATGAGTTTCCAAGTTTTCTGGAATTACTTCCTTTATGTTCTTTCTTGCATGAGTAGGATTAGTTTCTTTCAAGAGTTTCAATAAATTTAGCGTCGTTATCTTAGCGTCGAAGCGGCAAGGGGTTGCGACGACTAGGGGTAAGCTTCGGTATCGAAGTCTGTCAGTTCATGATGCATTTTCTTTATTAATATATGAGTACACTCTTTTTTCTCCGACGTGTTAAAGTATGCCGAGTTGTTCCATTTCCAAATTACTTGCTCTATGTCTATGACGTAATATCAAGCTTAATAAGGCCGCGGCAAAAATCCGCGCCAGGGAGGAGTTTCGTTAGCCTACGCGTTCAAGGCTCCATCTACGCGTAGGCAACGTTAGCCAAACCGCCGACTCCGAGTCGACGCTTCCCATGATTGTTAGCGACGTGTGGCAATGGTCATGGGGAATGAATCCCGGCACCTCACGAAACCGGCACGGCCCTCTGAGCGAAGAAGGGAAACCTATCGCCACGACCACTCTCCAGGAACGCGTACTTGCGCCTTCCACGGCCCCTCTGAGAGTCATGAATCCACGGGCAAAACGCCAAACCGGCAGGGATGCGTCCACCGGCATCGTAAGTCCTAACAATCTAGAAATTGGACGCCACACGATGAATAGGCCCGTCGATTAAAAGAGTTTGACGTCGACCTAACGCTAGCGTGAGGCAACGGACCCACCTTAAAAGTAAGGGGTAACGTCACAAGCTGATAAAAATCACACGCTGACCTATGTCCGCCACTCGCTTCAGGGTTCGGAGGAAATGCTGGACCCAACCTTCATGTAAGCCGACAACGTAACTAAAGCAGCCGCAATGACCATACCATCTTATTAAGTAAATGAATCTTTCTAACGCGTTCACTACGAGCAAAGTATCATACTAGGGGTAGAAAACCATACCCTACAAAGATAAAGTAGCAAAAGGGAAAGCCAAGAAGTAAACCTATGTACTCGTAAACAAGCTACGTGTAAGAGGGTAAGGAAGTTAGAATAAATAAGAAAAAATTTCAAGAGAAACGCAGAAAAAAGTACACGCACCAAAGCAAAGTACGTAAGATATCAAGGCCAGATAAAGGGTAAGCTCCCAAGACATCTCCAACGTGAAGATTAACGCACACGACGCGAAAAACGAATGAAGCGAATATGAAAATCTTTGGTAGCTCTAACATAGCCTACAAGGGGCCTAGATCAAACCTACCAACAGGGGTAAGACTACTCGAGGAGACATGAGAACACGCCCAAAGCTGAGGATACGCGTCAAAGCAAGACCGAGACCACATGCCCGCAAGAAGATAAGGAAGTCAAGGAATCCAAAAGTCACTCGCGTAACTCATGGACAAATACGCCGTCGCCAACAAAAGGAAGACTGAATGCAACAACATACTCAAAACATAGAAGATCTTGGAGACGTCTTCATCAACAAGTAAGTAATTACAAAAAGTTATATTATAGAGGCTCGTTATGAAGGGCAAGAATGGAGATATTTACAAGAAAACGCCCCGAAGAACGGCGACGCGTAAAACAAAAGAAAAAGAACACGTCTAAGAACCCCAAGGGAAGAATGACCCGGAAAATCAAGAAGAGTTGCTATCAGACTCAGAAGAGCTCGATGAAGAACCATCCCCGTCTTCATATTCACGTTCATCCCCGCCCTCGTCCTCAGAGTCTTCTATGACGTCTTCTTCACCAACACCCTCGTCGTCTTCGACGCCATCATTAGGGTCTACCTCGTTAAGGTGAGGGACGTCATCCTCCATGACGTGAGGATTCGCCGGAGGATTAATAGGCGTAGGTCCCTCCTCGACGCCTTCAGGGAGCTCCGCGAGTGCTTCATGTAACTCCCCCCGCTCCTTCACTGCGTCCCAACCACAGTATTGACCAGCAACATATTGTTCAATAACCTCCACACGAGAAACCCAAGACCAATAAAGCTTCGCCTCCTTGAGCTCGGAAGCAAGCTTCTTCTCCAACTTAGCCTTCTCGTCCTCCAGGGCAGAAATCTTCGCCTTCGAATCCTCGACCTGCAGATCCTGCCTTGAGTTCTCTGATCACTGAACGCAGTCTTTCATTCTCCTTAGCGAGCTCTGACGTCGTCTTCTCGCTGGCGCTCTTAGCTTCTGCCCAGGTTCTTTGGAAGGCATCGAATTGTGCTCGGACGGCGGCTACATTAGTTACTTCGCCGTCTGCTCGTCGTTCTTCATTCGGAACCTTGGTCTTTGGAGTGTCGGGAGTCTCGTCGAGAGCTTTTTCCACTTCTCTGCCATCGGGAAATGAGAGACGTCGTCATGAGATCTTCTTCCTCGGATCTCTTCTCGTTGTTGCGCGGGCTATTCGTCGAGCTTGTCATGACTTTCCTGTAAAAAAAGAAGTTCCCTTTGTGTGGAGAGAGGATACTTTTTTGATCTAGCCCCACGGTGGGCGCCAATTGTTTGTTGCGAAATTATCAACGAGATGACAATTAAGCAATTGTAGGGAAAAGATCAAATATGACGGTATAAACTCAACACTCAAGAACGAGATGGAAAATTAGGGTTGAAGCTTGAACTTGTGTATTACTCGAAAAGTGGCTGAATGATTACAAAGCAGGCGTCGGCCTCTATTTATAGGCTAACCCTAGTTGACGAGATCTTATATTTTTCCTTCTATCCTAGGACGATATAAAAATAAGGTAAAATATATTCTTTCTAATATCTTTTACTAATTACAATAATAACATAAAGAAAAGAGATAATATTCACTCGGCCGACTTTATCTTTAACGTTGACGACATCTTCGTTCCTTCTCATTACGTCGACGTGATCGCCCTACGCGTAGCTTAGAACGCGTTCCTTACTCGTCGTATTTTTAGGCACAAACAACGTCTTAGTCTTAAGTCGGGTAGGACGTCTTAGTCTTAAGTCGGGTACAACATCTTAGTCTTAAGTCGGGTACGTCGGTCGATCTAATGGTGGATTTTCCGACCCCAATAGGGGTGCCGAGGGAGTCGCTGTTGTCGATGTGTAAGAGATGTCTGCAAATGCAACAAGAGGTGAGTTGAGTTGGTACAAGAATGAGATATGATGTGTGAAACAGAGAGGTAGCTTTGCTTACTGGAAGAGGAAGAAGAAGGGGAAGAGAGGGGAGGGAGGAAGAGGAGGAGGAAACAAAGGAAGAGGGTGAACGTTGTCGACTGCCGTGGAGATTACGCCAATCTCCAAGGTGGTTTGGCTGCTGAGTGACAATATGGTCTTGAGCACCAAGTACGGCGTTGAGTTTATTCAATACACTACTTTCCACCACAACTCAGATTCATCCACCTTTGACTTCCCTTTTTAAACATTTTTTATCAAGGTGGGTCGCTATAAATCATTTTCGGGAAAGAAATCTAGAAAATCTATATTGAAATATTGCATGCACAATTTTATGAGAGCCATTGGATCTGGGAGTTCAACGGTTAAGATAGCGCGAGCATGTTTACATTAAGCGGTGGCATTTCGGTGATACTTTCAACAATTTATAAAAAAAGACAGCATTATCCTTCGCCCTAAAACACCCGAAGACTTTTCTGTGCCGATTTGGGAACGATGGCGAACGAGAAATTTTCAATCGATCGATCGTCATGGCTGAACGAAAGCTCCATTAATGAAGCAAGAAAGTGATGCAGTCCCCTCTCCAGCTCGTCTCCTTCACTTGTGCGTCACCTGCACATCAGAAGAATCGCTCTGAACTTGGCCGGATAGATCCATTGATAATCGCTTGGAATTTCGTTTCCAATTGTCAATTGTATGAAGGATATGGATGTGGTGATGAAGCAAGAATGATTTCGAGGTAAATTTGAACCATAATTGAACCTATGTTACTGTCTTCTTCCGCTGAAGAATGCTCGAATTGGCTTCTTCCGTTGCTGAGATGAAGGAAGGATCAAACCCTAGGGTTTCACCACTTGCTAGTTGTTGCTGCACAAGCCAAGGTTTGTGCTCAAGCCTCCAACCGCTGCACCGAGCTCGATTATGTTGTCGACCATGTTTGTGTGCGAGGTGCGTTTTCCCCTTCTCATGCACTAAATAGAATGGATGCTTATTGCCTTCCTTAAACTGAACTCATGCAATTTCTTATTGAGATTGTGTGCAATTTGTTTCCATTCTTTATTTGGATCAAAGTTTATGGTGGAGTGATTTTGCTTTGACATTCATGGTCATGAACTTTGAGATTTGTTCAATTAGAGAATCTTTGAGATTTGTTCTAATTGTGAATGCCCTAGAAATTGGGTGCATTTTCGGACTAGAATTCTCTTGTGCCTAGATTAGATTTCTCCCAATGGCACTATGCTTGACAATTGAGTCATGAACTATTGATTGCCTTCTCTGCAGATCATACTGAATTTATATTTCTGCTGCAGTCTAACTGAATTTGTGGCCTTCACTAATGAATTGAAGTGAGTGTTCGTCCATTTGGGTGCAGGAGGAGGAGATGTTGAAGAAGCTGCTCCTCTCAAATTCCCAATGTCATCGATCAAGATCCGAGATCCGACGACCGACTTCCCGATGACCAAACACCAGGCGATTTCCGGGAGCAAAGATCTGGACGGACAACTTCGATCTAAGGTTGGTTCAAGTTAGGGTTTATTCGATTCATGTGTTTTCCGAACAAAAGACATTTTCTTCAACTCGGCGATGGCGAGCCTAATTAAAGCAGCCTCAGGTAGTTGCAGAAACAGTTGACGTGGCGGAAACTATGGCCTTCTCCTTCAACGAAGCCTTCACCTAAAGCCTGCTGAATTTTCTGTCACTTATGACCGCTGATGTGGATTTCTGGAGTAGGTTGAAGATGGAGGAGGAGGGTTGCGACGGGAACCACCATTGCTGCAAATCAAACGGAAGCTTACTCTGTTTTTCTTGTTGCTATGTTTTTTTGAGATTGGGATCTGAAAAGGGAAGGGTTGAGATGAGAAAGAAGTGGGTTGGATAAAGGTATTTGTGGCTGGAGAGTTGATGTGGCCGAATATGAACCTGGTTTTGATTAATCTTTTTTATGCAAATTAGCTTGGATTTCCAATGGGAGCAAGCATCAACTTAGTGATGACGAGCTTGTTAAGTAAAGAGAATGATATTATTTTATTAATATTGATTCAATTCCGATAAACCAAACACGTTTTTAGGGTTCAGTCAGTAATTAAATTGAGTTTAGTCATCAACTTAAACTTTATATTTAAGTTTCAGTTCAGTTAAGCCCCTATTTTAGTTTCAGTTTAGTTCAGTCTCAACGAACCGAACAGACACAATGTCCTTGCGGAGAGCTGCCGACTCCGCTAAATACGTAGTAATTAAAGCGGAGAGATGCCGACTCCGCTAAATACGTAGTAATTAAAGCCCAATAAACAGCAAGCTAGGCCCAATACTCACCTTTTTAATAAAATATCGGTCCAGGTCGGGCCGGATTCGAAATCCTAACAAATAAAATCTATATATATACTAAAAAAGAACGTTATATTACAAAAAATATATCGATTTTTATCTTTTATCATATTATATCTTTATCTTATATATATATATACTCCCTCCGTCCCTTTTTGATAGTCCCTTTGTGTACTTTGCACATTAATTAAGGCAAAATCAGATTGAGAAAGAAGTGATGATTACATTTGTAAATGTGTCCAAACCCATTTTTAAACCAATGAAAAGCATTCTTACATTTTTAAGAGCCAATCAGATGGCTTTATTACTAATACACGGATTGCCAACAAAACTGCAAAATCTGGGGACTAAAATACCCCTTAAGCAAACCAGATACAATTTTCAGTCTATAAATACATCAACCCACAATTTAATGGAGCATTTACTGCTAAACTGAAAACACATAAAGAAAAACAGGGAAGAGAGCATCACTTTCTGAGGAGAATGGCTTCAGCATTCAATTTGAATGATCTTCCACCTCTTGATGATGATGGTTTAAATACTGAGGGGCTAGGGGACATAGGAGAGGAACCTGGATTTCTTTTTGATCTGAACCAGACGCCACCATCATCAGAAGCAGAAGATCATGGAGAGGCATCACAGCATCATCAACCAACTCCCAGACTCAGCAGTTCGAAGAAGTTGCATATTCTCAGTCATCTTCTAACCAAACTGGACAAGGGGAGACTTCCATATGGAGCAGTGAAGGAAGCTGCAGAGCTGTTCAAGGTAACAAGAAAAACAATTAGTAGAATCTGGAGAGCAGCCAAGCAACAACTACAAGAAAATCAAACCTTCAATGTCAGCACAAGATATCATAATGCTGGTAGGAAGAGAACTGAAGTTGATCAAGCAGCAATAACAACACTTAGCATGGGGGACAGAACATGCCTCAGAGACTTAGCAAGCAAGCTCAACATTCCCAAGTCAGTATGTCATAGAATGATCAAGCAAAAGATAATAAAGCCACACTCAAATGCATTACATCCTGGATTGACTGAAGCACACAAGATCGAAAGGATGGACTGGATTCTCAATCTAATATCAGGGGACACAGTGCTGGAAAAGACAGGTTATCATCCAATGTATGATTTTGTGCATATTGATGAAAAATGGTTCTTCCTTACAAAGAAGACACAAAGAGTATATCTAGCACAAAATGAAAGAGGCGTGTACAGAGCTGCTAGTTCAAGTAAGTTCATTCCTAAGGTCATGTTTATGGCAGCAGTTGCAAGGCCTAGATTCAATTCAGATGGAGAATGTACTTTTGATGGAAAGATTGGTATATTTCCATTCACATATCAAGAAGCAGCTAAAAGAAAATCAGTAAAGAGACCAAAGGGGACAATGGTAACAAAGCTTGTTGAGACAATTAACAAGCAAGTTACACGCAGAATGCTTATTGATCAACTAATACCAGCAATCAAAGCTTAATGGCCAGAAGGAGCACAAAGAGTCATATACATCCAACAAGACAATGCAAGACCTCACATCAATCAACAAGATCCAGAATGGCAAGAGGTACACAAACAAGATGGTTTCACATTTATTCTAATTCAGCAACCAGCTAATAGTCCTGATTTAAACATCTTAGACCTAGGATTTTTTAGGAGCATACAGTCACTGATGCACAAAAAAATGCCAAAAAATGTTGATGAAATGTTACAAGCAGTTTACAATGCTTTTTATGAGTTGGATGCCACTACCCTAAGAGATGTTTGGATTACTCTTCAATATGTTATGAACCAAGTTTTAGGAGTCAAAGGGGGTAATGATTATGATATGCCTCATGTTAACAAGAAGAAGTTAAGGGCACAAGGTCAGTTACCAGAAATTATTAAGACACCTACTTGGGCTGTTATGGAAGCATGGGACATTGTTCATGGGGATTCAGATGAGTCAGAGAGCCAAGCAAATGATGAAACAGAGACTCAAGCAAATGATGAAACAGAGACTCAAGCAAATGATGAAACAGAGACCCAAGAAAATTTAGGGGACAGTCAAGAAGATTTAGATAATTTCATAGTAATGTAAGGTAAGGTATCATAGCCTAACTGGTTTTTGGGTTTAGCCAAGACTATATGACAAGTGTAAGCATGTATAGACTAGCTGTTTTTTGTAAGCATGCTTACACTAGTCATATTTTTGTAACCAAACAGATTATGTGATGATGAATATTGGTGGTTAAGGCAACATACATAAGATCCAACTATACATTTATTAAGGCAACATAATGGTCTCAGGTGTCCCCATGGTCGTCATTGATTCTGTTCTAAGTTAATCCTATACCTTAAACATTCCAGATAGGCATCAATCAGTTTTCACATCTAATGTTCCTATGGCACATCCAGGTAGTGATACTAAGGGCTTACATCTCAGCATAGACATTTTCATCATTAATAACTTATAACAGATGTCCCCATTCCCTCATTGATGTGAAGCCCCTAACACTAACCTAAACATTCCAGATAGGCATCAATCTAGACATTATATACTGTGTTCCTATGGCACATAAAAGACATAGAATTGAACTTAATCTCAGACCATGAGGGCACAAATTTCATCATTGACACTTTCAGAGATAAGGCAACTAGGATCAATATGCACAATGCTTAACTCAACAGAGAGCCAATATGCATCAACACATAAGACAGGGTCACAATTCATCATCAACAGAAGGTAGTCCCAATGTGCATCAATACATAATCAGTTCATCATCAACAGATGAACCAACCAAACAGTTTGTCAAAGTTCAACACCAACAGTTGAACCAATCTAGACCCAAGCAAATATACAGATACCATAATATACCAAAATATACAGATACCATAATATACCAAAATATACAGATACCATAATATACCAAAATATACATCCAGCAAAATATACAGATTCCATAATCTGTTAAAATCCATCAGCAAAAAATAGATTCTATAATCTGTCAATCCACCAGCAAAAACCAAGTACCAAGTTCAAGTCCATAACAATCCAAGTTCATCACAATTGATAAGTTAAAAGAGAGAGAGAGAGAGAGAGAGAGAGAGAGAGAGAGAGAGAGAGAGAGAGATAACAGAGCCGCCCAGGGGACTTAGCTAGATTTCGAGGGAATTGGAGTCACAGACAGAGGACTCGTCGGGGATGATGATCAACTCTGGGGAGAGAGGAGCAGCTATCTCCGGTGTCGGCATATCTACAGCGTCGGACGTCTCCGGGGACTGCATCTCCAGTTCTATCGTCGGGGTGTCCGGGATCACAATGATCTCTCTGGGACGGGACAAGGCTTCATTCTCCGAGAGCTCAGGGGCTTCACAGGCCATCTCCACCGATTCCTTCTTCTGCTCCGGTGACCACTTCAGGTGCTCCGGGGTCTCCTTCGGCAGGACAAAACTCCAAGTGTGCTCGCCGACACAGTCCAGCCCCCAGTTACAAGGCGGGGACAGCGAGCACCCCTCCCTAGGGGTTACAGTGGCCGACGGATCCGAATCTTTGAAGATTTCATCAAGATCGGCATCGGTATCTCCATGTTCAGAGAGAAGTGGGGAAGTGGGATCCAGGGAACTCAGATCGGAGACAGTAATGGACCTCCAACCACTGGCCATGGAAGGGGTGCCGCTTTTAGTGAAGCTTTGCGATGGGCGGGTGTTGGTGGAGCTATCCATCGGAGGAGACGAGAGGAAGCAGTGAGGTTAGGGTTAGGGTTTCGGTAGAGAGAGGTAGGAGGAGGCAGATAGGGTTCGGTGGAAATGAGAGAAAATGAGGGCAGATGAGATTATATACTGTGGATTTGGGCTTGATTTGGGCTCCGTTTTTGGGCTGTGTTTTTGGGCTAGATTAGTTCGGTTTTGGGTTTAATTAGGTAGCAGATGGGTTTAATTAGGTAGCAGATGGGTTTAATTAGGTTTAATTAAACCGGATTATAGAGAAAAAAATGGGTTTATTACAAATTTTAGAGGTTAATAAGAAAATGGGTTATGTGATAATGGAAGAAATTTAATGGAGTTTTGGGTGGTTGATGAAGTTAATGGTGAAATATTATATGGAGAAGATGATGTAGACGGTTGATTTGATTGATAAAGTGATATTAGAATATGAATAAAATAAATTGAATAAGGGTATAATGGGAAGGAATTTATGGATATAAATGGAAATGGGACTAACAAAAGGGGACGCCCGAAACGGAAACGGGACTATCATTTAGGGACGGAGGGAGTATATATATATTTTTATCTATTATTATGTTATCAATCTAATTAAATTGAGTTATTAATGAACTTAAACTATAAAACATAAATTGTAAACTATAAACTATAATTTATAAATTATAAACCATAAAGTATAAACTACAATCTATAAACTAATTAATAATATAAAATATAAATATATTATTAAAATATTTATTATATGCAACCCCGTACCATGTACGGGAACACACGCTAGTATTGGCCTAAAGCACAATCACATAACAACCTCCTCAGAAAGAACTCATGCCCGCCCAAAGCCAACCAGATAGCACTTATGATCCATCCTCAAACCAACTCAATTATGAACTCATTCTTTGTCCGTATCTCCATCTCCATTTACTACATACGGGCCTCACGCCAGAAAATTACGGATTTTCGTATGTGATTTAATATAGTTATACATTATTTGTTAATATGTTGTTGTTGTTATCAAATTTATTAATATTTGTAAATATAAGTATTTTTTATTTTCTTATATTTATGTTTGAAGTAGTTTTAAAACATAATATTAGAATAAGTTTGCGTTGTCATAAGAGAAGCTCACACATTAATTTAATTTGTGACTTAATCAAGTAGCCTATAAATAAATATAACATAGGGATATAAGAAAGATATTTAAATACATGCCCAAAAGTCCAATAGGAGGTGATTAAGAAATGAGTAATGCATTAAATTGGTACCAATTTCATTCAATTTTGGCAATGGACAACCAACTTTTATATAGATATAAGATTTTACATATAAACTAGTTCAATTTCTCATGCCTCGCATGAATTTTATAAAATAAGAAATTTAATTTTAATACATAAATAACTTAGATTAAATTATTTTATCAAATAGATTTTGTTTATTTACTACATACAAATTTAGTTTAATTCTTAAAAATAATTGTTTAGTTTGAATTATTACCTAAATAGTTAAAGTAAAAAGATGATCAATTCTTTAATATAAAGTTTTTGAATTAGTATGATAAACATTTTTAATAAAGATAGTGTTAATCAAGCATTGTTTAAATATTGAAATATATTTAATTTAAAGTATTTAAAATTTATGAATTATAAGATGAAATATTTCTATATAATTATTAAATAACTCTTTGTTTATTAAAGTGCATAAAATATGGTTTGGAGAATTTTAAAAATATAAATAAAGAAGCATATTATCTTGTATATCTTAATTATTCTAAAATAAACATTTACAGATATTTATAATTTTTCTATTTTATGAATTTTTTTATCAAAAAGGAAAATGATTGAAAAATGACATTTGAAAAAATGAATATTGAAATGACATGTGGCAGTTTTAGTGAGAAGATGACATGTGACGAAAATTGATGATTGCTTTAATAGTAGATTATTAATTTTGTATAAATACACATGTTATTATTGTCTAAGATATAGTAGATATTTTAAACGTTAAACCTTACCATTTAATAAAATTAAAAAAATGCAAACTTAAAGGATGTGATATTTAGGATTTGGAATTCAAATATTTACAAAAATCAGTATATTTTATAGAGAACTGCATAAAATCCCTATGTTTGAAAGACTACATTTTTACATAGAGAACTACATTTTTACCCCATTTTCGTCTAGTTGTAGAAAATCCCTATGGATTACGGGAAACTCCCACTCCATTGACAGTTTGACATCGCTAGTTTGAAAGACTAAACATCCTATATGCATATGTAGAACATTTATTTATGGCTTGTACTATAGTTTATGAATTATATTCAACTAGAAACGGGCCCCCGCGCTACGCGCGGGGAAATTACAGTTTTTTTTGGATTAATGTTGTTTATTAGGCGTTCCAAAATTAGATTGGAATAATCATATTCAAATCCATTTTTGATATAGAAATGTAACTTCAACAAAGTAGGGTTAGTCTCTAATCTTTGTTCTACCAAAAATCCTCTCCAAATAAGGCCTTAAGCATTATAATATGATTCTAGAAATGGAACTTGGGCTTTGCGCCGTGTCTTTTAGGAATCACGTGTAGGGTACTTAAGAGTTAAAATAGATTGAGTGATTCTCTCAGCTGTAAAATCGATAATTTTGACATTGTTCCTTGTACTAATAAGAAGTAGGATTTAGACTTATTAATTACATCTGTTTTTTCCTATTCTTACACAATTATAATATTATATGTATATTATTAGACGTATAGCACATTTAAGGCCACCACCATACGAAATAGAGGTAGTTGTTTCTTGTAATATTAGCATTTCTTATAATAATAAGATAAACTAAAACAAATTAAAGAACCCAGACATAAATAAGTTTCATAAACATGATATATGACAATAATAAAATTTGGACTTCTTTCTCACTTCTTTGACTTCCCAAACAAATCTCACTTCTATGTCAATCCAAACATTTTATTGGCTAGTGAAAGTAGTACAACCTAATAATAGACACCTGAAACCAAAGATTATACTAACAAAGACGTACTTACCCAAAAACTACTACGGATCAAATGTATCCCTTATCTTATATAATATTGCAAATACATCTAGAGCACCATTCTTTCCATCACTTTGTATAACAACGTCTCTTGGTGCGCAAAGAACAACTTAAAGCACATACCTATTCCCACTGTTATTTATCGGGACATGTCAGCAAGTAGCAAACACCATATGCCAATATTATAGAAATACTGATTTCAAAATCGATCGGATATAGGCAAACAACAACAGTGTGCATCTAGAAGAAGCAGTAGCCACTCTTCCAGTTGTCCAACATGTGTACTTCATCAATGTAGAGGAAGTCTTGCTTTCCTTCCTCCCTCCACTAAGCGACCTGTGTCGATTTGTTTCCCCACTTGAGCACATATTTCACTTGTATCATCGGTGAAGAGTGCTAGAAATCCTTGTGTCCTCAAATGAATATGTAGTAAAAATTAAATCATTAGAAATGACCATAAAGACATAGAGTCATCAACTAAAGTTTCAAATGAACAGAACTGTGAAAAATTATCTTCAAATTATTTACTGGGCGTATGCTTAATGTGTTTTGGTTAATGAACTAATCAAAACCAACTGATAATCCTTTTCTCAATTTGGTTGACCTATTAGCACTCAACAATAAGACCTTTGAATTTTTCATGTTGGTGCAAGTGATTATCCCTTACAAAACCCATCTCCCCTCCTCTTCTGCCCCAAATCTAACCCTAATCTCCCTCACTCAATTTCTATATCTCATATTGTAATGGCGAGAACCAAGCAGACAACAAGGAAATCGACCGGAGGAAAGGCTCCTCGTAAGCAATTGGTCACCAAAGTCGCCCAAAAAGTGGCTCCAACCAGCGGAGGAGTGAAGAGCCCCACGCATTTTGCCATGGTACGGTTGCTCTAAGGGAGATCAGAAAGTACCAGAAGAGCACCGAGCTTCTCATCAGGAAGCTTCCGCAGATTTCACCCTGGTACTAAGACGTGTTTTAACAACAGTTGAGAGAAAACGTAAGATCCAATCATGAGATTTTCAAAGACGTGAATCTCATATTCAATCTATTAAGGTGGAGATTGACAATGCTAGACTAAGAATCTCGCGCATCATTGTTTGTGGAGTATTGTTTTTCCCTTTGTACATGTATCGTTGTGTTGGTTGAAGAATAAGTGAATTTATGTTTATAATTTTTATATTTTAATAAGCTTGCTAGATGTCTGTTGTGTTGTATTATTTGGTAGAAATAATTGGATAGTGGTCTCTAATTTGTTGTTGACGATCATCTGTAGTGGGGTACAAAGTTAAAAGGAAATTGCATCTCTCTTGCCTATCATAGGATTTGCTTTACATTGGAAGCAAATCACGTTCATCCCAGCAGATTTGTATATCAAACGGTATTAAAGCCTTTTTAATTTTAATATCCTCCACTGAACAACCTACCTCACTATTCTAATTAACTAAGTTGTATTCTAATTAACTAAGTTAAGTACATGAAGAAAGGGTCAATAATAATAAAAAAGTCAATAAAACACTACAATCGCAAAGATCCTCATCATCTGAACACATAACACATCAAGAGGAATAATTTATACACCAAGAATTTTCATAAGTGATACTTAGTTGTACTTAAAAACATATGTTGATACATGGTCCTCCTAACAGGAATAAAATATAAGAGTCAATCAATCAATAAAAAATTTAAACAGACAAAGACTTTATCCAAGAGATAACTTATCTACAGAAAATCATTACACTGAAACCAACAAATTTTATCTTATTTGTTCAAATCTTACCTGAAGGAGTCTCCATGGAGAATTAGACCAGCGCATAGTATCGACGACTTGGACAAAGGATATAGTACCCATGAACCAAACATACGGAGTATTAGAGATGAATCCTGTCTCAAAAGGCATTTTGAACCTCATCATACTATCTAATTTGCAAGGCCACCCAATAAACAGCTTTGACTACAAAGTCTGGGGTACCAGCACGTGGATAATAGAAAACCTCGAATGGTTGGCCATTAGCAGCAAAGTTTGAAGCTCTAATAACTGATTTTGTGTCCAAGCAAAGTTCGAATGGATTTTTATAACTGGCACCCAGTCTTGGGCGCATCCCGGGTGCGTCCAAAACTATTTTTCATAAACTCGGTTAAACCGGATTTTTTTGGCATTTTAACCGCAAAAAAAAAAATTGGGCGCATCCAGGGTGCGCCCAATATTGACCCGGGTTTTTGGACGCACCCAGGATGCGCCCAAGACCGGGTGACAGTTATAAAAAACGGGTGCGGGGTTTTTTCCCGTTAAAAAAACACAAAATTTTCCGTGAATTCTACAATTACCAGTGTGAATCATAGAGTTGTTGGCAACTAATACAACATTAAACAATTAACTTCAAATTTTAACCAGTAGCAAAAATCAAACAATTCCACGGGAAAATAAATAAATTTGCAGTTACTGTCACCATTTCTTGCCGAAAAAGAAGATTGAGTTGACTTTGCACGAAAGAATGATCCCTCAATTCTTTGTTTCCTCTAGTATAAAACTATGGTACACAACTACATATATGAAGAAAAGGAAAACTGTTGCACCCACATATTTAAAAAATTACAAAAATTTAGTTTCGAACTGAACCTGCAATACTCCTAAATAATTCCAAGGATCATTTTATCCAACAAATGACCTTGAAACAAAAAAATATATTGAATTCTTGCTTAAATTGATCCTACTTGTGACCAATGATGAATTGTATTGTGACGCCTTTTTCTTCTAATAACCACTTAAAGCGTTCAATATTTAGGATTATTTAAGAGTTGAGTTTACTGTAAAGCTGAAAATTGACCAAGATTACTGCTAAGGGAAAGCATTACAAGAATGTCATCTACTAAGTGAAAATGAGAGACTGATTTTTAGGTATATAACGAAATGATAATAGTTTGGAGGGAAAGAAATAACCTTTGCGCTGCCCCTAGATTTGCTTCCACTGTCAACACTTGGCTTGTCTTTCAAAAACTATTGGCAATTCGTTCATCATATTGAACAGCCGCTTCCTGTATTGCCAATAAAGAGAGGTTACCTCAAAACATAAGTTTGTGTGAAGTAAAACTATAGCCCATGCAAACAAGTGTGATATATTTTCTTTATTCCATATTCACATCTAGAGCAAGTTTGATATATTTTCTTCAACTAAAACTCCAAGGAAACATGTCTGTTAATTCAATGTTCCTTTCCAGATTGCAGATTTTAATCTAACCATTTTTTATGAAAATTAACTATATCCTCCTATTGACTTATTCTCTAGAGAAGGCAGAAGAGAGATATGCAAACAAGTGGTTAAAACCTTTGCCCAACGAAACTCATTCTCAATTACCTAAAAACTGTAAACACTTAGAAGATCCAAAAAGAATCTTAGGCGCTTAAGGTACAAAGCTAGGTTAAGCAAAGAGTCTCAAACAACTATCTGTTCAGTATTACATTATCTGGCATGAAATAAATAACAGCTATCAGAAGCTGATCCCAAACAAATTCAAGATATCGTGAAACATTGTGGAATTGAATAAACCAAGACATGGGGTTAGCGGAAAAAAGAAAGGGCTAAAAAATGAAGCAACTTGATGAGCAAGTGATATAACTAATAAAGGAATATAGCAAGTACACAGTATCTAAGACTTCATTACATGAGGCAAAATATCAAGGAAGCTAGAGAAGAGTAAACATTTTCAGAGTTAAGTATGTTCCTACAACATACTTAAGACAACAATCATCCTATTTACACTTCAGAGAAAACATCAAGGGAAAATGGTTAGACTATCAGTGAATTGTTGATTACGTCTAGATCCATCAAGAGTGGTTTAAGGTGCTTTGCCGCCAGCCTCTGTCTCCAATCTACATTCTACACCATTCACACAGAGTAGTTAAGCATTATGTACAATGAATACAAAAGGGAAGCATATAAAATATGTAGGACTTGCCAACTACCTGTTTATGTGAACCGAGAGAATTCCCACCTTTTCTGTGGAAGGATGTAACAAAAACAATAAGTGGAGGAATAGTTACTGACATAAACATGCAAATATATAAAATGAGAAAACAACATGGATAAAGTAGGACAAAGCTCAAAGAGACCACCTGTTTCCACCCTTATGTATACATTACAAAGTTTGACTATAGTGCACTCGAAACTTTATTTGTTTCCTTCAGTAACACTGAATTGTGCAGAACGTATAAGAACTCGGTGTAACCTTATGACAACTGCAAGTTTTTGTTGAAACTGGACGTCTGAACGAATCTTCGGAGATCCTTTCTCCAATTTACTACCCCTATATAGAAGTTTTTTCTGAAATCGATTATCCTGATTATCAAATCAAAATCAAGTAGACTCATTTAGATAGACGACTTCAAATGAACAAATGCAGCAAAAGCGGGAAGTTAACGCTCTTATGACCTAATTGAGAAGCATTTAGATTCACGCAACTAAGAACATCAAACTTTTTATAATTCTCAATCAAAAACTTCCAATTGAACATCTTACTTAGTAGCATCTTACCTAGTACTGGATACCCATTGTATAATAGATAATAATGTATAAGTTCAGCACTGTGCAACAGCAACACGACATTGTGCAATTAACATACTGAACCTAGACTACATAGTACAGTTCAGTAACTTCAGTTAACAATCAAAAGCAGTAGAGCACAGTTCAGTCAAGAAAGAGCGGGTTACAAACGTAATCAGTATCTAGGATTAGCAAAGTGTAGAGTCAAATGAGAATAAGAAAGGACCTTCTTTACTTTGTAATGAAACCAAATAGCAATTCTTCTGTTAAACTAAGAAATACGTTCTTCGGGTTTACATGGCTTGTGGAAACATGATCCCTTTTTCAGACGGTTATGAATCAATATAGATTTACAAAGTGTAGTTCCTTTATGGATTATTATTACCTTGAGATCAAGAGCACAAAATGCAGCCATGGCTCCATCCTCTCGATTAAGTCAAAAGCTGCATCGACCAAATTGTTAACAGAGCAGATCTGCAACAAACTTATTTTCAGCTCAAAGAAACGGAAATTAAGTATTATAATGAAGGAAAGTTTATAATAAATAATTTGCAAGTATGATTAATAAGGGGAGCAACACCTCAAGCTTTTTTCGGAGCCTGGAAGCTTGAGTGACAGATAAATCTTCTTGTGCATGTGCAGTGATAAAGTTTTCGGATGACGAATCGCCTTCAGTTCCTTATCAATAAACTTTTGCACAACCTACACAGAGAGAAACTTTGTTTTAATTCTGTACCATGACATCAGACATTCCAGGGTAGTTTAAGGCGGGTAATTTAACACCATAAATGACATTAAAAACAAAAATGAAACCGCTGTCATAAAGACGGAGGGTAAATTTAAACCATAAATGACATTAAAAGGAAAATTAAAGCGCTGTCATTAAGACTTGGAAAAGAATAACAAAATAGGAAAGGAAAGGAAGATGGCATGAGAACGTTACCTCATGAAAACATTGAAGATGATTCAATGCCTAATACAATGGCACACGGGAAGCAAATTGAATCTCTATGTGCAAATTGTACAAAATTAAACAGCTACATCTAGCACTGAAGCATGCATTTACCTGCCATATCGGCTGAAGAGATCTTCCAGATCACGGGATCGGTTTCATAAAGACAGGTGGCCTACATAGAGCCGTGTACTGTAGCGGTCATCGTATCGAGGCATGTTGCCTGCAAGATCCACAGGAAAATTAGAGGGGTTGCACATTCTCAAACAATAATTTGCTGGGAAAAATCAGATAGAAAGACATCTTATACTTGTATTTCATTGCTATATTAAATACCACTGGGTAGAGGGGCATTGTTAACAAAAACAACAACTTGACCACTAAAGCTCATTAACAAAATTGCTTTGTATCTCCTCAGTATCCGATTATGCTAAACTACATTAGCAGAAGAGCACTGAAACTTGAATCTTGAAACTATATTATCAAAGACTGATTAAGGACATGCCGACGAAGTAACAATTTGCAACCAAACCGATTTCCCCCCTGATTTTAGGTGTTTCTTTTCGATATCATCCACTTAATAGGTTTCTCTTGCAAACAATATGTAAAAAAAATCCAAGTGATCGATCTTAAACCTAATTAAAACTTTAGTTCAATCAAATCATTACTGAAAGCAAACTGTAGCTAACTCAAATGAACACAATATAGAAGCTTCAGAATAGAATAGCTAAAATTTACCTTTGAACAGCCTGGGTAAAAATGGATCAGCAGCGGCAAGCGGGTTCAGTTAGTGCAGTAAAGCGGTGGTGACGGCGACAAAATCTCTTCCCAGGAAAGAAATTGTTGATGGTAGGAAAGTGTAAATCTTCGAAATTGACTAAATGAGTAGCAGTTGAAGAGGAGAGGAGAGTGTTTATTTCGGGTACATGGAAAGGACGATTACGGCGAAGAAAATCTCATCCACTCCCTTCTATGTTAATAGACAGGCCCATTCTGCAGCCCAATTAATGGAATTCATTAATAGACAGGCCCAATCCGATTTTGCCATTAAAACACAGCAAGCACGTGACCCGAAAAATTAAATGAGCGGCCCGGAACCGACCCGGTACTGATTTCATTCAATTTTGGCTATGGACAACCATCCATTACGGATTTTCGTATGTGATTTAATATAGTTATACATTATTTGTTAATATGTTGTTGTTGTTATCAAATTTATTAATATTTGTAAATATAAGTATTTTTTATTTCCTTATATTTATGTTTGAAGTAGTTTTAAAACATAATATTAGAATAAGTTTGCATTGTCATAAGAGAAGCTCACACATTAATTTAATTTGTGACTTAATCAAGTAGACTATAAATAAATATAACATAGGGATATAAGAAAGATATTTAAATACATGCCCAAAAGTCCAATAGGAGGTGATTAAGAAATGAGTAATGCATTAAATTGGTACCAATTTCATTCAATTTTGGCAATGAACAGCCAACTTTTATATAGATAAGATAATATCGTATTGATGCAATAATTTCAATGAAATAAGTTGATCGATAAGATATTTTGGAATAAGACAAGCAAAAATATATTGGCAGGGCAAGTCGTAATTGTAAGTGTAATATTCTAGTGCTTGTACACAATGCGTGCCAACTCACTAACGATTTTGTAAAAGAAATATTGTGCTCATGTAACAAGAAGCTTGTCTTCTTTCTCTTCAATGGAGTGTTACATTTTCCCCAAATTCTATTTCTGATTCGTTTCTACATGGTATAAGAGCAGAGATCTTGCTCCTGATTCTTCCGCTATCTGTTCTTGATCGCTCAGTCCGTTCGTTCCGTAGATATGGTGATCGGCGACGGCACTCCGAGCAATTCTCAGACGCTCCATCTTGATCTGATGTACATTCATCCACCTGACACTCCAGGTTTGTCTCTAGTTTCCAAAGCCTTTGATGGAACTGCCTTTGTAGTCTGGAAACGATCGATGTTGTATGCTCTCTCAGCCAAGAACAAGGTAGGCTTCATTAATGGAGAAATTCAACGTCCTAGGGTTGATTCTCCTGAGTTTTGTTCTGGGGAGAGGTGTAACGATATGGTCGTCTCCTGGATCTTGTGTGCTGTGAGCAAGGAGATCGCACAGAGTATTATCTTGTCTAAGTTGGCGAGAGATATGTGGATGGAACTCTGCGCTAGGTTTTCTCAATCCAATCTTTCACAGAGCTTCTCTATCTCAAAAGAGATTTGCACTATTTCACAAGGTAACGAGAGCATTTTAACATATTTTACAAGAATCAAATGATTGTGGAATGAATTCTCTGCTTTACAAGATATTCCAGATTGCACTTGTGGTGTTAGTCAAGTTTGGTACAAGAATTTTCAAGAATTGCAGTTGTTGCAACTTCTTATGGGATTGAATGAAAGCTACACTATTGTGCGTGGCAATATACTGATGATGAATCCAAGTCCTTCGATCGCTCAGGCATACTCTATTTTGTCACAGGAAGAGAAACAACGAGAAGTTCATTCTTCTTCCAATTTTTTTGTTGGCGCCTACAAGGAAATTCTGCAGGATCTTCTTCTGGTTTTTCCGAGAATTTTGGCCAGAATAAACGCCCTCCTATGATTTGTTCAAATTGCAACAAAACAGGTCATGTTGTCAACAATTGTTACAGAATAGTTGGTTATCCAACTGATAATGGCAAGAACAATTCTACTGGTGCAGGAAGAGGCAAGAAGACTGTTGCTCAGGCCTTTGTAAATGATGCTTCCACAATTCCTGGATTCACTGCAAAACAATGTGCTCAGAACTGCAGTTCCTCAGCAATAAAGTGATGTGGCTAAAACGTACCCGCAAGTGTACGGGGTCAGTTGTAGTTGTCAAGTGTCGATCCCACAGAGACCAATGTAATATTAATTGAACGCTACCAGTGAATTAGGTCGAAAATATATTGAGAAAGACGAACCAAGCTAACTAGGAATAACAAATAAAATAGATGATAATATATATGGATAAAAGTGTCTAAGGTTAAGGATCACCGCAACAATGCTTCAGTAAATAAAATCACACTTTACCTGAATCTAGTCCAGTTATTTGAAGGTAAGACATTTAGGGTAATCTCCTAACTCCTTTCAAACGATAGTAAACGTGTTTGAACTAACTAACAATCGCTGTCGCGCAGAGCTAATCTCATACAAACCCATTAACGCTCTTAGAGTCTAGGAATAAACTGAAATAACATTTGTTGTCGCGCTCCGCTAAATCAATCTAAACCTAGAACATCTATGATGACTTAGTATCCTCAAGAGTAATTAAGTCGCTTTCGCACAAATAACACTCAGGTTCAATTCCTAGGATTCCGGTAAAAGCTATCACCTTTCAGTCTCAAACTCTACCTGACTACCTATTAGCGTTTTCACCTTTCAGTCTCAAACCCTAACAGGATCCAATCCGCCTAAGCAAGAATGAGAATAAAGCATCTAGGAACAAATCAAATAATATTTCAATTCAGGCAAACATATAATTCCAATTACATACGCATTGTCTGAATCACCATAACCTTAGAACTAGGAATTTAGCCAAGCATGACCGAAGACATATCCGAAAGATTTAAACTAGCAATCAACATATATGAATTATTCAATAAACAAAGGAGATAAGAAAACTTAGTCTCGATGATGAAAATAATCCAAATTGATCCAAGCTAGAACGATAAACACCGTCTTCGAATCAAACGAAGGCAAGAAAATCCCTTCTTGAAAATACTTGTCTGCGGTGGGAACTCCAACAAGAACCAAGAACCAAAACTCCAACCTAAAAACAAGAACTACCCACTAAAAACTAGCAACAAAACCTAAAATAACCCCCTGCAGAAGTCTACGTAACCTCCTCCTCCAAAACAAAACCTTCAAAGTCTACCTCTAAAGTCTATGTAACCTCCTCTCCAATTAATGCCATCTCATCCAAATTTTTAACCAAAAGTCCACGTCCACTTCCACAACTAGAAAGTTTGGGCCACCGAATTTCAGCTCCATAGCCCATCCGTCTTCATATTCTTATTGGGCTGCTGCTTCATTTGTCCAATTGGATTAAAATCTGATCGCTGCTGCTTCATTTGCCCAATTGGATTAAAATCTGATCATTAGTTTCTCACAAGTCCATTTTTTCATAAATCTTCAAATCAGCTTCGAATGGATATAAAATAGTCCTGAAATACATATAAAAACGAGTGTAGACTCCGAATACAAAATAATGCAAAACTAACTATAAAATATAAGAAATATGCATGAGAATTGCCTAAACTAATATGCAACTAGATTCCTAAAATATGTATAAATTAAGTGTTATCACAAAGACACCGACTCTTCCACTCAATTTGGTGGCAATGCTCTTGGAGGTTTAGGATCTCAATTCTTCTCCTCTAAGTTTTGTGGTCTTAACACAGAATCTGCAAATAAGTTTGATCTTGATAATACCTGGATTATAGACAGTGGGGCAACCGATCACATCTGTTATTTGAAGGATGTTTTCACCACCCTTAATCCTCTTCCCAAGCCATACCAAATATCCTTACCAAATGGACAAACAATTCATGTTTCCTTACATGGATCTGTACCTATCCTACCCAATCTAACCTTATACAATGTCTTGTTTGTGCCAAATTTCTGATTCAACTTGTTATTTGTACACAAGTTGATCAAACAAACTGCTTTGTCCATCTTTTTCACACTTTTCTCTTGCTTCTTGCAGGATCTTTCAGCGAAGAACCCAATACTTCCTGGCAAGCAGAACAAAGGTCTTTACCTTCTGCATTCAAAGCCTAAAGATGTCTCATCTCAAGTGCATCTTAATTCTGCTAAATCTTTGAGTTTCAATCTTTCTACATCATGTAAAGCTACACTAAATAAGTCCACTGATGCTTTGTTGTGGCATTCTAGATTGGGGCACATGCCTTTACCAAAATGAAGAAACAATCTTTCCTTGAAACTGTCTCTTTTGATGATATATCTTCTCATTGTGAAATTTGTCATATGTCTCGACAACATAAGAAATCCATTCCCAAGAGCCAAATCTCCACTAACCAACCCTTTGATTTAGTTCATATAGATCTCTGGGGTCCTTACCACACCTCCACATACAATGGCTACAAATATTTCCTTACCATTGTGGATGACTTCACATACACCACATGGACTCATCTTCTTTCCACTAAAAGCAATGCTTTTCATCTCATCATATCCTTCATAAACATGGTCCAAACTCAGTTTGACTGTCTCCCAAAAATCTTGAGAACCGACAATGATTTTGAACTTGGTTCTAGCAAAAAAGGCCTCAATTTCTGTCTTCTAATGGCATCATTCACCAAATCAGTTCTCCTCACACCCCTCAACAAAATGGGGTTGTTGAATGTAAACACAAACATCTTCTTGAAACCTCAAGAGCTTTATTCTTTCAATCACAGTTACCCACCAAATACTGGGGTGAGTGTGTGCTTAGGCCCCTTACTTGATTAATTGATTCCCCTCTTCTGTCCTTAATTAATGATGCTTCTCCACACGAGCTCTTGTTTAAAACCACTCCTACATATCATCACATCAAGCCATTTGGCTGTCTATGATATGTTTCTACTACTAAACCCGGCTGTGACAAATTTCAACCAAGAGCACAACCCTGTATCTTTTTAGGCTTTCCCTTTGGTAAAAAGGCCTTCAAAGTTTTGTCCTTGGCTACACACTCTGTCTTCTCTTCTAGAGATGTCTTCTTCTATGAAACCATTTTTCCATACCACTCTTCTTCACCTACTACCTGACTTCCCTAACCTATATAATTATTGAATGAATTATTCTAATAAATTCAAAAAAAAATTATTATTCAAATAATCAGATGTATAATATTTTTTATTATTATTATTTTAGGCCTTATTTTAATATATTTATTATTATTTGAATATTTTTAATACTTTTACTATTTTTCATGTTTTGATAAATCTTTTTATATAAAAATACTATAATTATAAAACACTAAAACCTATATTACTTTTTAAGATAAAAAAAATTATGCTAATAAATATTATTCTCAATTTAATCTTTCTATAAATTCTAGACTTGGCAAAACGACTCAAACGATGTCAGAATGGTTTGAAACTTGGTTTCTATGACTATTAGAGGCATTTGACCATGTGGGTTACTCTCGACCACCACTTCGTACTTTTCAAGTAACACGTCTTTTGTAATACCAAACATCACTTAGCTCTCTAACTTGTCGATATACATATTGCGACAAGTTAGAGAGTTATCACTAGTTTGATTTTTACAAAGGAGGTGTTATTCTAAAAGTTAGAAGTTGTGATTGGAAGTTACCTACATGATCAAATATCTCTAATATGCATTGAAACCAAGTTTCATTCCATTCAGACATCGTTTGGGCGTTGTTTTGCAAAATTGGGCCTTAAGCCCATTTAAGGCCTTTTAACGTTTACGTATAGTTTTGAGCCTCGTTTTGTGTGAGCGAGACCTTATTGGTACTTTATAAGACTAATTTGTATAATTTTGTCAACAATAATCATCATCGATGTTGTAGACCATACATATTGCGACAAGTTAGAGTTATCACTAATTTTGTATTTACAAAGGAGGTGCTATTTGAAAAGTTAGAAGTTGTGATTGGAAATTACCCACATGGTCAAATATCTCTAATAGGCACTGAAACCAAGTTTCATTTCATTCCGACATCGTTTGGGCGTCGTTTTTCCAAATTGGGTCTTAAGCCCATTTAAGGTCTATTAAGGCTTTTTAACGTTTACGTATAGTTTCGAGCCTCGTTTTGTGTGAGCGAGACCTTATTAATATTTTATAGGCCTAGTAAGACTAAGTTGTATAATTTTTTCAACAATAATCAACATCGATGTTGTAGACATTACATATTGCGACAAGTTAGAGAGTTATTGATACTTTATATGCCTAATAAGACCAAGTTGTATAATTTCTCAACAATAAAATTTTAGCTTACTCGTGAATTGCAAATTATGTAAGTTTTACTAGAATCAGGTAAAAGAATATATTTTTAAAATTTAAAATATTTTTAAAATTTTAAGAATTATAAATATTCTAATTTTTTTTAAATGTTTTGATAATATTCTATTTTTCTAAAAAATACTAAAAATAAGAAAAACTAATTTTTCTAATAATATAATGAGGTGGACTCAAGTTTGATTATAACTTGTAATAATAATATTACAAACATATCATGACAACTCCTTAGAGTAGTGGTTTCACATCAATTACTTGTGCATGAGGTTCAACCCCCTTCTCACCCTCTTCTTTTATTTATTGGAGTTGAGACTCGAACCTCAGACCTCACAAAGTTGCATAAGGCCTTACCACTAGAGCAATGAGACTGATATGATATATATTTGATTTGTACGGTAATATTTACCGCGCAAATATATTGTATTTAAAAAAATAAAAAATCTGTGCGATAAATTAAAAAAAAATTAAAAAACAACCTGTGCGGTGTGCGGATTTTTGTAATCATAATTTTAGTTTAGTTTAGTTAATCTTGTGCTTTAAATCTGAACGCAGTGTTCTGTGCGGTAAGAGTTAACGCACAAGATTAATATACGTTTCAAAAAAAATCCAATATTACCCCTGAAACAACGGGTGTGTTACCGCACAGAAAAATGTACATTTAGCCAAAAAAAAAAAAAAAAAAAAGTGTATATTTAGACGCATCCTAAAAACAAAAATGTGAATGCACATAAAATAAGCATTCGACAAACGTTCAACAACTAACTCCCCTCACCAAGTGGGCAAGTGGCACAAAATGGACACTAGTCATCCCTCACCCCATTCTCCACCGACTAAAGATTATATAAGTACACATTTAATCACATTTTAATGAAGTCCATCCTCATCCCTTCAATGGATTCTCAACGAGACACATCAAAAGCCCACAAAACCCTCATCTCATCACTGAACTAGATTCGAGGAATGACTATCCTCTATACAAATACCGAGGCTTTTGGTATGTTAAGATATTTGTAGAAGGAGTCCTCAAAGCCAAAGAGTTAGACCCATCTGAGTTCAATCTCTCCCCATCCGATATCATCATATGTAGTAGTATGAAGAGTGGCACAACTTGGTTAAAATACAAAAAACCACCCTTAAAAAGGGCTGAATTACTCAAAACCACCCCTTAAAAATTATTTTAGAGAAAACCACCCTTAAACGTACTCCGTTAGCCGAGAACCACCCCTCCGTTATAATTCTGTTAGTTTGATTAAAATAATATTATTAATTAATTTAATTAATTTTTTTAATAAAAATTACTTTACAGATTTAGCCCTAACTTTTTATTTACTTCAAAACTTAAAAAATTGGATAAAATATGTAATTAAGTCAAAATTTAGGCTAAATTGATGATGTTCTTCAACCCAATTTCACTCCCCCAAAATTAACTCGTTACTAGGTGAAAGTGCTTGTTTAGATATTTTGAAGTGTTCATTTTGTTATTTTCTTATAAAAACGAAACCGTCATATTGGTAATGCTCAAATACAACTTTTACATTTCAATTTTTTGCGGTTTAAGGTCTTATTAAGCCGTTTTATGTCGTTTTTTGATAATGAGCCTCACTAAATATCAATTCGGCCTTATTAGGCCCGTTGACGTTTTCGATTATTTTTTCCGATTCTGACAATTGATAACGACTATGGGCTTTATTTTCTATCATGTTACAATTTTGAAATTTTGATTTTTATCGTTTTAAGGCGTTTAAACGAATTGGGCCCAAACTAACCACTTATCACATTCACTATCCACATTCACTATCCACTATATATCCACATTCACTATCCACTATATCCTATACCCTACCTTATACCCTATACCCTATACCCTATACTCTATCCACATTTTTTAGATTTTCGCGCCATTAGTCGTTCTAAGTCGGTTTTACTCGATTTTTGCGCCGTTAGTCGTTCTAAGTCGGTTTTACTCGATTTTCGCGTCATTTTCCATTTTAATCCCGTTTTACTCGATTTTCGCGTCATTTATTGCATAACTATTTGTACATTAAGTATTATGCAAGATTTTATTCATCTTGCATAACTATTTTGAAGTAAAACTATTATGCAAGATTGGTTGTTAGATGTGTTATATGCAAGATCTTATCCTTATCTTGTCGACAATTCGTTAGAATCCTATCTTGCCACTATATCAATTTATTAGATGTGCTATTTGAAAATATTTTTTAAACTGATATGAAATTCTTATAAATACAATAATTAAAGCATTGTTTTCTCTCACAATTTCAGGTAGGTTTGTTTCTACCAAGACCAGTTTTTGCTCATGGCCATATGTTGACAAAATAGGTAGACCACAAAGTACAACCTTGAACATCTTATATAAAAAGTGTTTTCAAAATATTTTATAAATATTAAAAAAGCTTACATATGTGATTATGTAAATAATTATTATTTTATTCAAAATTATTTAAGTAATTCATTCAATAAATATTTGGGACAAAAATAAAATAAAACTGTTTTTCTAATAAATAATGAGGTAGATTCAAGTTCGATCATCACTTGTAGTATTAATATTACATATATGTCAATAAAATACACCTTATTATTTAAATAATTATTTTTTAGAAATTATTAAAATAATTAATAGTCTATAGATATAGATATTTGAGAGCAAGATTAAAAAAACTGTTATTGTAATAAAATAATGAGGTGAGCCCAAATTCGATTGTAACTTGTAGTATTAATATTACAAATATATCAATATGATTCATTAGCCTAGTGGTTTCACTTCATTACATGCCCATGTACGTTGGAAATAGGCATACGCCCATTTCTAGTGTACGGAATTTTTTAATTTTTTTTTAATTTTTTTCATTTATTTGGGGAAAAAATTATCATTACGGTACGTTCGAAATGGGCGTACGCCCGTTTCTATCGTACAAGATGTATTTTGTATTTTTTACAAAATTGTATACGTATAAGTTCTTATACGTATATCAAATTTTTTTGTCTGTCCGCCCGAAACGAGCGTACGCCCATTATGGACGTATGCAAATGTAGTGTGAAAAATTAGAAAATGTAGTGTGTATAGATTTTGCCAAGATTAGTACATATAGTTATCATGGATAAATCATTTTATCTTAGAAAGTTGTGAATTTGTTTTTGCATATTTAGTTCAAAATCACCATTTAAATAATCGAAAATTACTCATTTCCATATTCCGTTTAAAATCTGTTAAACACCTGGACACGGTGGCACATGCCTGGACACATTGGGACACAGTTAACCAGAAAATGATCAACATTTCATACTAGTCGGCCTCACATCTCACCGATCTCCCATGACAAACTAGACTTAAGTTACATACCCCTTTTAGTAATATTAATGTATTCTTCATTACAATAACCTTAAAAATCATGTATAATATTCTCTTTGTCCCCTTTTGATCTTCCCATTTCAAATGAGCACATTTGTCGATGCACATTTTGTTTCGTCAATATCTCTCGTTACAAGTTAGTGAAAATTGTAAAATTTTGATATTGTTAAAGTACTCATTGATATGAATCAAACAAGACCACTCATGACTGTATTTTACCTTATACAATAGCCAGAAATCGAAAGATTCTCTTCAACTGTAAATAGTGTTAATAAAGCAAATGAGCCTTATATTTACGCGGGGTCTATACGCACTACATTCTGAAACTTTTTGAACTACATTCTCGTACGCCCATTATGGGCGTACGCCCAAAATTAGCGTACCGTGCAATTTTCTCGAGTATACGTATGCATACGTATACGTATACGTATACGGTGAAAAATTGAAAATTGGTCTGTACGCCCAAAATGGGCGTACGCTACGGATATAAGAATCCGCCTCGCTTTCTTCTTCCTCCTCTCGTCTGAAGCTGCGATTACTGTTCATACCGTAACCTAATTGTCGCCGCCGTCCAATCTTCTCCCATTTCACTCGTTTTCTTCCCCAAATCTATCCCATTCGACTCGTTTTTCTCATACAATCCAAATCCCTCAATCAATTTCTTCAATTTCACTCGGAATCATGCAATCCGAAGAAATGGGGAAAAGCTCGACGGTGGAGGCGACGGTGGAGGCTGCGGCGGTTTCGTCTGTTCTCCCTCCCGTCCGTATTTGTGCTGGTGGCGCAAGAGTGCGAGGTGGAGGAGTTGGGCGGAAGACGAATCCGGCGAAAAAGAAAAGGGGGGGTGGTGGAGCTGCGGTGGCTGAGGTGGTCGGTGACGCTGGCGAGGGTTCTGGAGGTGGAGGGGAGGAGGTTGGTGGCGCCGTCGAGGTGGCTGGAGGTGAAGCAGGTGGAGCAGGTGGTGGTCGTGGTGGTGGTCGGGGTGGAGCTCGTGGTGGTCGGTCTCGTGGTGGTCGTGGTCGGGGCGGTGCGGAAAAACGGGCCCGTTCGAAATCGCCGGAGAAGACGCTCTCGATCCACGAGGTACGTTAATATTATTTTTTTAATTAGTCGTTATTTATCGTTTAGCGCGAAACGTTATTCGATAAATAACGATTAAAAAAAGATTTATTAATGAAATATGAATTATTTGTTATTTATTAATAAATTATTAATTAGTCGTTATTTATCGTTTAGCGTGAAACGTTATTTGATAAATAACGACTAAAAATAAAATAATAATATATTAATAAATAATATTTATTAATATAATATTAGTTAGTCGTTATTTATCGTTTAACGTTTCACGTTATTTGATAAATAACGATTAAAACGAAAATTTTTATTATTAAATAACATTTATTAATATAATATTAGTTAGTCGTTATTTATCGTTTAGGTAAAAGAAAATAATATTATATTAATAAATAATATTTATTAATATAATATTAATTGGTCGTTATTTATCGTTTAACGTTTCACGTTAATCGATAAATAACGATTTAAAGAATAAGATTAATTAGTAAATAATATTTATTAATATAATATTAGTTAGTCGTTATTTATCGTTTAGCTAAAAGAAAATAATATTATATTAATAAATAAAATTATATTAATATAATATTAATTAGTCGTTATTTATCGTTTAAAGTTTCACGTTATTCGATAAATAACGAATAAAAGAAAAAGATTTATTAATAAATAATATTAGTTAGTCGTTATTTATCGTATAGCTATTAATAAATAATATTATATTAAGAAATAATATAATATTAATATTATATTATATTAAGAAATAATATAATATTAATTAGTCGTTATTTATCGTTTAACGTTTCACGTTATTCGATAAATAACGATTTAAAGAATAATTAGTCGTTATTTATCGTTTCACGTTATTCGATAAATAACTTGTAAAAGAAAAAAGATTTAATATTAAATAATATTTATTAATATAATATTAATTAGTTGTTATTTACTAAGAAATGAATTAATTAGTAATTAATACATTATTAAATAGCGTCTTAATAAATTATTAATAAGTCGTACCTAAGAAAAAATTAGTAATTAATACATTATTAAATATTTAAAAGAAAAACGTCAAATAATATAAAATAATAATTCGTAAATATGAAAATAGGCTTTAGAGAGGGCTATTACTCCGGCGGGTTGTTCTGTTAGAAAGAAGAAGAAGGGCCCTCGTCACCCTAGCGCACGCGGGATCACAGCTTCCCGACGTCGTGGATCTCCTCCAGACATTCCAGGAGTGCATATAGGAGATACAGGGAAAGCTCTGATGGATGATTTGGATGTTAGTGAGGCGGAGGAGTTTTCAGAGGAGTTGACGGAGGCAACCGAGGTTGCAGATCAGCCAGATGTAGATCTAGGAGATTTGGAGGCGCAGATGCATGCTGATTACTATGAGGGACCACCTGTGCGTGAGCCATCTCCAGTTGGATCATTGTCTCCTTCTGCAGAGGATCATCAGCAGGAGATTGAGGAGCTTGTTCATGATTTCGATCAGGATCAGCAAGACCTCCAGGAGCCCATTCAGGACCCTGTTCAGGAGCCTGTTCAGCACATTGATCCGGGCTTAGCTGTACCGGTTCCAGGGGATGCAGATTATGTGGGGCATCCTGGAGGTCCTCTTAGTTCATGGCTTTTGGTGGATTACATCACCCACATTGCTCCGGTGATATGGACTGAGACGTCGTCTCTTGCAGAGCGTATTGAGCATGACCCGACTTATGTGATACCGCCCTCATCGAAGGTATGCGTTGTTTCCTAAATGAATTTGTGAGGTAAAACGATCGACACGCTATTCTAATTCATTAATTTCTCTTTCGTACATCAGCTGAAGAGGGTGTTGGATATATACACCCGCAAGGACTTCTTCAGGGAGTATGATAGGCATAAATCTAATGTGCCTGGGTCATGGTGGCAGCTCGTTGAGCGGACCCACTTACATGTCCTTGCAGATCCCCGGCTCGAGTACAACAGCATCGATCCGATTCTGATTTCTGCATTTGTGGAGCGTTGGTATCCAGAAACCAACACGTTTCACTTTGCATTTGGTGAGATTGCTCCTACCTTGTTAGACGTGCTGAAGATTCTGGAGCTTCCGATCCATGGACGAGCTGTCAGATCTGCTGAGGCAGACATAGATGGGTTTGTGCATCCTCATGTGCAACGGATGTTCGGGTTTGCTACGATCGAGGAGGCTGCTGCACTATGCTTACGTACGTAGAGTTTATTTTATTATTTATATTTGATTCCATTTTTTAGTTGATTCAATTAAATATTTATAATCCGTGATAAATTATCAGATGGGGGTTTGAACATCCACGGCAAGAGAGGCATCACCACGATCCACACCCGACTATTACAGATGTTTGATATACGGGACAGGTAAATTATCGTATATTATAAGAATTTCTCATAATTTCTCGAGTAACGTTACTAATTCATTTTTTGTTATTAATTGCAGGACTCCTCAGCAAGAGAGTGATATTGCTTCGCTGTACTTGCTGTCCCTGTTAGGCAGTACGACATTTGTAGACAAGTCTCGGATGAAGGTGAAGCACAAATACCTTAGCATCCTCGTAGATCACAATGAGACAGGGTCCTATGCTTGGGGGACAGCCGTCTTGGCTGAACTGTACAGACAGTTGGGTCAGGCCTCCCGTGCTCAATCCAAGGGGTTTGCTGGCTGTCCGCTCCTGCTGAAGGTAGTATTCGTTTAATGTTTGTTTTTTTTTTCGTGTATATTTTGCTTATGTATAAAACATTATGAAATTCTGGTATTTGTAGGCTTGGATATGGGCGTATTTCCATGGTCTTCGGGGTCATGCTACGCAGGACTTGGCATCCATGAATGCCTCGGCGGCGGCTATCCGGGAAAACAGCAAAGTCAAGTACCATAAGGATCCTGCTCGACTAGTTTCCCTCAGACTGGTCCTTGACCAGATCACATATGCAGAGGTAAGTACTATTTAATGAGTAATTTCATCATATGTTATGCAATTATTATTTTTTTAAATACGTTTGTCATTTTAAAAAAACATAGGTTCAGTGGAACCCCTGGGGCAAGTTGGATCTCAACGACCCCCAGTATAGGTTAGGTCTATTTCGGGGGCCTGTAGAGTCGTTTGAGGTCAGGGAGTCGCACCATCCTGACCGATGTATGCGACAGTTCGGGTATGTGCAAGGCATACCCGAACCCCCGATTACACCACCTACTGCGATTAGAAATGATTCTGCATCGGGGTACACTGTCACATTCGGGGATGAGGACTCCACTTGGGCCCCAGAGACCCTGCCGGATCGATTGATCACCTTAGACGAGCAGGATCGAAGAGGACTTCGAGAGTATGCATGGGATTGCAAGGATGGATATCTGACATGGTTTAATGTCATGTCACATCCTTATGTTGATTCCAGATCACCCAGGCAGGACCCACGTGCACCGTTTCACCACCGTGCGGAGCACATACAGATACCTGCGACAGCCTCTGTAGTTGTGGTACGTATTTTAGTCAATATCGCTCAAGTTATAATTATAATCTATTTTATTCTACTTATATTTACATTTTGAAAATGTAGCGGGGCAACATACTCGCCTCTGAGATATCTAGTTTCCTACGTGCATATGGTGACACTCTGCCTGTAGGACAAGCGAGGATGATGAGGGGGTGGATCAGCATATGGACTGGTGATGTAGTACCAGAGGAGGATGGGCTTGTGCAATGATATGATTGTGTTCAGTATTATATTTTGGATGTTTGTGTGATGTATATTTTGATGTATATTATTAGGATTTTCGAACTTAAAACGGGCTAAGACGAGAATTCGTGCGAAAACCGACTTAAAACGGGCCAAGACGAGAAATGACACGGAAATCGAGGAAAAACGACTTAAAACTGGCTAAGACGAGAAATGACACGGAAATCGAGGAAAAATGACTTAAAACGGGCTAAGACGGGAAATGACACGGAAACCGAGGAAAACCTAACTAGGGTATAGGGTTTGGAGAGTGGTTAGTGGATAGTGGATAGTGAATGTGGATAGTGGATAGTGAATGTGGATAGTTGTGTTTGAAATGGATAGTTTGGGCCCAGTTCGTTTAAACGCCTTATAACGCTGAAACTCAAAATTTCAAAATTGTAACATGATAGAAAATGAAGTCTTTATTCGTTATCAATTCTCGGAATCGAAAAAAAATCAACGAAAACGTCAACGGGCCTAATAAGGCCAAATTGAGATTTGGTGAGGCCCATTACCTAAAAACGACATAAAACGGGTTAATAAGACCTTAAACATTGAAAAACTTGAAATGTAAAAGTTGTATTTGAGCATTACCAATATGACGGTTTCGTTTTTATAATAAAATAACAAAATGAACACTTCGAAATATCTAAACAGTCACTTTCACCTAGTTACGAGTTAATCTCAAGTATATAAGTCGTATAGTTTTACTAATATATGTGTGATATCAATTCGTTACTCAAATAAACTTTACATAAAACTTTCATTAAATGTTATGAAACACTCAAATACTCCAAAATAATGACATTTCACATCTTCGTGTTGATATCACACATATATTAGTAAAACTATACGACTTATATACTTGAGATTAACTCGTAACTAGGTGAAAGTGACTGTTTAGATATTTCGAAGTGTTCATTTTGTTATTTTATTATAAAAACGAAACCGTCATATTGGTAATGCTCAAATACAACTTTTACATTTCAAGTTTTTCAATGTTTAAGGTCTTATTAACCCGTTTTATGTCGTTTTTAGGTAATGGGCCTCACCAAATCTCAATTTGGCCTTATTAGGCCCGTTGACGTTTTCGTTGATTTTTTTTCGATTCCGAGAATTGATAACGAATAAAGACTTCATTTTCTATCATGTTACAATTTTGAAATTTTGAGTTTCAACGTTATAAGGCGTTTAAACGAACTAGGCCCAAACTATCCATTTCAAACATCATATCCCAAGTTTTTACTATATACCCCTTCCTTTTCAATTTTTTCAATTATTTTTTGGCTAAATACCCCTTGCATCATGAAAACTATTTCTTTTTGCTAAATACCCTTTTCTTGTCTTTTTTCGTTGTACGTCCCTCCATAAACTTGATTTTCGCGCCGTTTTTCGTTTCAATCCCGTTTTACTCGATTTTCGCGCCGTTTTTCGTTTCAAGCCCGTTTTACTCGATTTTCGCGTCGCTTTTCGTTTCAAGCCCGTTTTACTCGATTTTCGCGCCGTTTTTCGTTTCAAGCCCGTTTTACTCGATTTTCGCGCCGTTTTTCGTTTCAATCCCGTTTTACTCGATTTTCGCGCTGTTTTTCGTTTCAATCCCGTTTTACTCGATTTTCGCGCCATTTTTCGTTTCAATCCCGTTTTACTCGATTTTCGCGCCGTTTTTCGTTTTAAACCCGTTTTACTCGATTCTCGCGCAGTTTTTCGTTTTAAACCCTTGTAGTGAATTCAGACCTTGTTTCATTTAACCCATCTAAAACATTAAACACATCCGAATTCACTACAGATCAACATCTATACTACCATAATTAATGCGATAGTCCTTCCATTGCTGCATCCTCAGCGCAAACCCGCGATCCAATCCATTCGCACTAGGATCCTTGAACATGCGCCAAACTCCAGGTACAGATGGTACGGGACAGTCTTCTCTAAGGCACACCTAAATTACAAAACATAAATACCATGTTAAGCATTAAGAAAATTGAGTGAAAATCACAAATACTTTAGTGAAAATCATACCGGTATGTAGTGGTTTGCTAACCCCACACGAGCCATTGCATAAATTTTCAAACCATGACTGGAGCTTTGTTGATACACCTTCATCGGTAAGCACAAATATGATCGGACTTTGGATAAGTATATCAAACCAACCTGAAACTTAGTGGCAAATGCTAATCCAATCATGGGCATACTCATCCAGTATCTTTCAGGACATGGTGATCTGCTATAGTTGACCTCTTGAACAAGAGCGTCGAAGTTGTTTGCCAAATCCGGGCGTAGTCTGGTCATGACTCGCCTGTAGATATCACTGTTCTCTAACAGCTCCGTAGTCAGTTCCATGCGAATGCGAGGATATTCTTGTTGGTGATGCCCCAACAACATGGCTAGTTACCGATATCCACAGTGTCCATCCGCCCTTACGTCTTGTGCATCTACAATGTATGGAAACATGAAGAGATCAACATTGTCAACCCCGAAGTCTACCCCACATTTCGTCATTGCTGGCTGAGGGAACTCATCTGTAAGAGTGCAACCTGATAATCCGAACCCCTCTCCATCAGTGCTACTTGAATGACCAAACGCCTCTGCCGCAGTGCACCCAGCAACTTCAAACTCCCTCATTATAGTAGGCTCGTTGAAAGTAGGTTGTGCCGCCGTTGCTTTTCCCTTTCCCTTTCCTCTAACCGTCTTATTCTTCACCTTCGCAGCATCATTTTTCTCTAATTCTTCCCTTGCGTACTCAAACGCGCTCATCTCTCTCTCGGTTCCCCACTTCTTTCCTACCGCTCCTCTTGGTCTGCCAGGATCCTTGATTCCCGTCGGCTCCAACGCAAGACTTTGATGTGGATACTCCAACATTGTGTACAAGTCCGCTATCTGAGACCACTGACTTTCAGGAAGTTCCCCCTTTTGCCATCTATCGTTGAGCTCAATGAATCTCAACTCCCGCATGGTCTGAGGTACACCAATCTCTACCTCCCCGTTATCAAGTTCAATCCTATCCCATTGTAGCTGCCTCCAGAATCTGTGAATCTGATTGAGCTTGAATGGCTTCTTCTGAATAATATGTTGCACCATCTCGTGGATGCACGGTAGGCCTTGACATTCTCGCATCCAGTAATCTTCGCAATGTTCCTCATAATTCTTCGCCTTTATATCCTCCCATATATCCCACAACTTATGCAACGCTCTATCAGACACATTATGGAATAGATGCCGAAATATCAATTTCACTTGTGGATTCATTCGTCTGAAAACCTCGGGTGTCTTGATCCGATCCTCTTCCATGGTGGCCCTCACCTTCACAATCTGGCCCTCGATGGCTGCATGGATCCTCACAACCATTCGATTAAAACCGCCTATACTTGAACCGACTATTTTCTTCAACACCTTATGCATTCCCTCAACCCTATGTTTTATTCATTCAATGTCGCGTTTAAGTAAAACAACTATTACATAATAAACTAATAAATAAATCGGAAAAGTTTAAGTAAGTTAAAAAAAAATTACCTGTTTGAGGTCCTCGTGAAGAAGTGAAGATTGTGTTTCGTCCATGCGCAAACAATGTTTGTCTTGTAAGGGATAAGCCACACCTTTTCAATGTATCCGACGATGCCGCTTCTCCAAGATGTTCTCAATCCTAGCAGTCTTTCCTCGTATTGTTCCTCCGTTCTTGATAGAAAAAGTCTCCATACTTGCGAGCACAACCTTTTCACCGATTCCTTATTTTTCAAAATTCTGGTAGCGTTTACCTCGATGTTGTGCTTGATATGAACCCAACACAAGAGGTGTTGAACCGGAACATCTTTGAACACATATTTGATTGCAGTGATGAGAGCTAGTTCTCGATCGGTCATTATTGCAGTCGACATTACTCCGGCATCCTCAAACAACTTTCTAAGCCTCTGAATTATCCACAAGTAGTGCATTGTTTCCTCCTTACCCGTGAATGCATATGCAATGTTGAATGTCTTATGCGTGCAAGTGAAACCGACAATCTCCACAAGAGGCATTTTATACCTGCATAATATATTTAAATAATGAAGGAAGAGGCATATGCAATATATTTAAACAAAAAAAATTTGATATACAACTATTATGTACCTATTCGTCTTGTATGTGGCGTCAATAACCACGACGTACGGAAACATCTTCAACAAGTGCAACGAGTCTTGATGGGCAAAAAACAAGATTTCCACCTCGTTTGATTTCTTCTTGCAGAGGAGATGCACTACATAGCTGCGCTCCTTCAAAAACTTCAAGGTCCATTGTGTAACAGTCAAATCTCCACGATCCTCAAAATGCATCTTCTGAATAAAGTTGGCGATTTGTTTTGTGGATGTTGTATTCCCTGGAAAGGCCGCACTCAACTGAGTAGCAATAACAGACGGCGTAGTCAAGCTGTTCGCACATACCGTCACAAATTTCACCTCATTCGGCGTCATTCGACCCATGTACGGATGGCCAATGAAGCTAGTGGAAAGCTTATGATTGTGTTGTCCGTATTTTACCTTCACATACCATCCATCTCTCGCATCCCTCGCCCTGAACCTATATCCTCGGATCTCAAACTTGCAATCCGACTTCTTATCCCTACTATCCCGCTCTGTATTAACAACCTCCTCTGTTTCGCCATCCTCTCTTTTCTTTTTCCCTGATCTATACACTCCAGCATGCGAGCACATTATATTCATTTGACGCTCATTGCTATGGCGAGTCACTAATACCATCATAAGTTGTCTACCAATACTCTGAACCCAACGCCTCAAGTGTTCCTTAGTAGGAAACGTTTCTTCGGTATCAAACGAATCATAGTAATCCATACCCTATAATTAATAAAAACTACCATATTTATCACAACTAAAACTTAAAACTACGAGTCCACATCAATCTAAACTATCACTTCTACAAATTATTTGCAACTAAATAACGTAAATAAATACGAAACGATTCTAATTAATTACTAACCGAAAAATCTCCGGCGTCGAAGTCTCCTCCTTCTTCGTCGGTATCGTCGTCCCACATCTCGTCGTCGGGTTCACTAAAATACTCTTTCTCATCCACGATCGCATCGTCTTCGTCACTCCCATGCTCGTTCTCTTCAACATACTCGTTCTCTTCACCGCTCCCATACTCAATCTCCGTCACATATTCAAACTCCTCACCATCACTCAAATTTGTAACTCTCCTATTTGACATTTTTGACATCAACATCCATCCGAAGTTCCTACATTTATACACATACTACATCCCAAACGGTCATATTCTGAAAAAATAACCGTTGGGATAAAAACAATCGTACGCCCATAATGGGCGTACAGGCAAAATATACCCCAACGGTCACTTCTGAATTTGGACAAGTAGCCGTTACACCAAATTTTTAACTCGTACGCCCATAATGGGCGTACGAGTAAAAAATTGTATTTCCCAACGGCTATTTTCAAACGGCTATATTATTAAAATTTATACTTTACGCCGGTTTTGGGCGTACGCCCATTTTGGGCGTATACATAATACCGTATTTTGTATTTTGCCTCACAATCGATGTTGGAATTTTACACTGTACGCTTAAAACGAGCGTACGCCCATTATGGGCGTACAGTAATGTAGTGTGAAAAGTTGCAAAATGTAGTGCGTATAGATTTTGCCTATATTTAGGGACGGAGAGAGCAGTAAAATATTTCAACCGTGTCGTATTTTTATATATTAGATTTGTTGATTGTTTGATGTCCTTTCGTTTTCCGTGTCCAACTGTCCTGTTTGTGTCTCCATGGGACATGGCTTGATCCGTGATTATCTACGAGTAATTGGTTTGATTGCTTTTTTGTACGGAGTATGTCCTCTTTTTCTCAATCTGGACATTTGACTAAACGTACACAATTCATTTGTCCTACTCCGTACTACCAAAGCTCTGGGAGAGAGTGGTTGATGATTTTATCCACAACACCCTAAAAAGTTTATTTGACACACCTTTATCTTCGTCACAAATGTATTAGAGACGCTCTTCGTCACGAAGAAACTGAAGACTTACGTCATGAAGAAACTGAGGACTTCCGTCACGAAGAAACTGAGGACTTTTGTGACGAATAAAAAAAATTTAATATTTTTTCAGAATCTTGTAGAGAATTTCAATACGAGTCTGTGCATATAAAATACGTCCAAAACGGAGATTTCATTTGCCCTTCCAAAAACCTTCAAAATAAAATAGTCGCATGCGTTAAGTTCGTAAAAGCAAAAACTTATATAAATTTAGTATTTGTATAATATAATTATATATTATAGTTAAAAATCATGCAATTAAATTTATATACTATAATTATATATTATCTTTTAATATCCCTAATTTATTACTTATAAAGTATAATTATGCATTATGTTTAAATATTACGAACTTAACGAAAATGACTGTTTTGGTTTTAGGGCTCTTCAAAGAGCAAACGGTGTCCGTTTTGGACGAATTTTATATGCACAAACTCGTATTGAATTTCTCTACAAGATTCTGAATTTTTTTAAAAAAAATTGATCAGTCACGAAACTCCTCAGTTTCTTCGTGACGGAAGTCCTCAGTTTCTTCGTGACGAATCTCTGGTGGTTTTTCTTCGTGACGAAGATAAGTGTGTGCCAAATAAACTTTTAGGGTGTGCCAAATAAAAGACTACATATACACAATGTTTATAATATAATAACTTTACACAAGGATACATGCGTAATTTCATCTTGATAAATTACTTTCAGTGTTGTTGGGCCTGATTCCGGCCCATCAGATTGAATGATTTGGAGCAGCCCAAATCGTATTCCAAAATTCAAGAAGAAGAGATTACCGTTGAAAGATCTCACGACGTGACGCACGCGCCATTGACGACGTAACGGCCGGAGAGGGGCGAGATTTCCGGGATCACATTAATTGTGATTCAACGGCGTGATTAGGGTTAATTATGGAGATATATATATGATAAAGTTGCCATTTGTAAAGACAGGCTCCAAGAACTCCATCATTCCTCTCTAAAACTCTAGTAAATGTGTAATCGTTTAAATGATATCAGAAATCTGAATTGGCTTTCGTCCGACGACTGTGTTCATCTTGTGATTCGTCATTTGCGACCTCTGGTTCTTTAGCTAAGATTATTCTACTCTTGTCTCATTCGAATTATCTAGTTTAACTGCTTAGGACGTCGTGGTATTTAGATTTGTCTCGATTGATTAACCTCATCTAAAGGCAATTTAGTCCGTTGAGATTATTTTCCCAAAACAATTTGGCGCCCACCGTGGGGCAATCGATCGATTTCAGGTCTAAACTAAGTCATTCGGAAGTCAATCAAGATGGTGAATGAGATCCCCGAGATTTCCGCTCATGGTTTGGCTCCTATGGTTCCCAATCCCGAGGGCACCCCTATCGTGGAGACACCAGGCCAAACTGAGGGCGATCTGGTGACGAAATCCAATGACAACGTCGTCTCTGAGGATGTTTCCCAATCAACCCGGGAAGAGATGCGACAAATGCATCAATCCATGGAGTTGCTCCGCAAGGAGATGCATGATCAGCGTCAGCGCTATGAAGCATTATCTGCGTCTAATAGTCAACTAATGAATGAAAATTTGTCTCTTAGAGCGCATGTACAGTCTTCAGGGTCTAACGTGGTCAGGACTGCGAGGACTACCAACATCGCTGACGTCCGAACCAGACTCAATATGGAGGATGTGGACATGACACCTGCGACCGACCGTAGGACGTCCATCGGTAACCCTGAACTTAATATTGGAATTCCGGTTTCGACAAACACGGTTACTTTTGCTGTACCCGTCGGTCCTACCACATACCGAGTGACTGAGATGCTGGTCCAGTCGGTCGGCAATATTTAGATGCTCATAGATCAAGCTCTCAGCGAGCGTCTCAAGGCTTTGGACGAACGAATCGCTCTAATCCTGGGTGTGCCCCGTCCTATCGAGAAGGAAGCACCAGACGGATTTGAAGACTCACCGTTCGTCGAAGAAATCGCATGGGCAGAGATCCCGATAAAATTCCACTTGCCGAACATGGCTAGTTACGATGGTACCAGCGACCCGGACGATCACGTCGCCCTTTACAAGAACAAGCTTATGGCTATCTCAGTTCCCCGTGGGAGCCGAGAGGCTGTTATGTGCAAGAGTTTTGGGACGTCGTTGTCCGGACCCGCCCTCACATGGCTCATGCACTTGCCACGAGGATCCATCGCTTCTTTTGCTGAATTAGTCGATTCATTTAAAAATCAATTTGCCAGTAGTCGTAAACTGGAGAAACAGTCTAGTGATCTATACTATGTCATCCAAAAAGCTAATGAAACATTACGTGATTACTTGAACAGGTACAACAAGGTGAAGGTCTCAATCCCACATTGTGATACCCAAACCTCAATTCAGGCGTTCCGACGAGGGTTGGCCAAGGGGAGTGAGCTTTACCGCGAGCTGACCAAGTACCCATGTCAGACGTTTGAAGAGGTACAAGCAAAGGCTATGGCTCAGGTTCGATTGGAAGAGGACGAGGCACCCTACGGAAGTCCGGATCGAGTTGACCGCAAACCTCGAGACGACAACCGACGGGACCATCGGAGTCAACCTTATCCTCGAGATAGGCGAGACAGGGACAAGACAGGACCAAGAAGAGAACGTGGGAGTGAATGGAAAGATCACCCGTCCCTTCCTCCAAAGGTTCAATCTTACAATTTTAGTGTCTCTGTTGCAGAATTGGTTAAAACCTTCGACCGATTCGGGAAAGACGTCAGATGGCCACGTAAGAGCGACAAGCCCGAGTCTAAGAAAGATATGAGCAAGTGGTGTAACTTTCACGCCGACCACGACCATTATACAGACGAATGTGTGGCTCTTCAGAAGGAGGTCGCCAGACTGCTGGCTCAAGGCTTTCTCAAGGATGTCATATCCGAAAGAGCTAAGGCTACGCTTCATCGACGCGACAAGGGACCAGACAACCGTCCACCGTCGCCAGTTCCAACCAAAATAATTAACTGTATTTCAGGTGGGTCGGAACTGTGTGGAATATCATATTCAGCGGCAAAAAGACAGGTTAAGAGTAGTATCCTTGACGCACCTCCACCGTCAGAATCAAAGGGAAAGAGGGTGAGCGACTTGCCCTCGATTACCTTCGAAGATGCTGACGCGTGCGAATTCTTATCGACATATCATGAATAATGATATGACGGTTTAGTCATATCATTATCCATTGGTAACTGTCTCATACGTACAATTCTTATCGACACAGGCAGTGTGTGAGTCCTAATCGTATTCCTTTGGTCGGTTTCAGTGGTGAGGTGAAGTACACGGTCGGGGGTATTGTCCTTTCCGTCTATGTGAGAGGCATAAACCTCCAAGTAAGATTCAACGTCGTGGATTGCAAGTCGCCTTATAATTGTATTATTGGGAGGCCTTGGATCCACGCGATGAAGGAAGTCGCCTCGACCTATCACCAAACAATAAAATTCCCTACCAAGTGGGGGATTCAGGAAATTAAGGGGGAACAGAAACTTGCAAAAGAGTGTTACATGGTGTCCATGAAACAGGCAGTCGAGGAAAGGTCCGCATAGCAATTAAAGCATGAGGAGAGATCGAGGCGATACGTTGAGCCTCAAACAGAAAAGCTGGACGAATTCGCACTTGATCCCTCTTCACCCGAATGAACCGTCCGCATCGGGTCCGACCTAGATGATGAGACACGCGTGTCTTTGTTACAATTTTTACGATTAAATTCAGATTGCTTTGCATGGTCCCATGAGGATATGGTAGGTATACCACCTAATATAATTACTCATAAGCTTAATGTCGATCCTAGTTTTCCTCCTGTCAAGTAGAAACGCAGGAAATTTGCTGCTGAGCGCAACTAAGTGATCGACGAGGAGGTGACGAAACTCCTCGAGACAGGTAAGATCAGGGAAGTCAAATATCCTGACTGGTTGGCAAACCTAGTGGTCGTAGAGAAGAAGAATGGTAAATGGCGAGTGTGCTTCGACTTCAAGGATCTCAACAAGGCTTGTCCAAAGGATTCATTTCCACTCCCCCACATCGACGCCATGATCGATGCGACAGCGGGGCATGAGATGCTCACCTTTATGGACGCCTTCAGCGGGTATCACCAAATCCAGATGGACCCGGGCGATCAGGAGAAGAAAACCTTCGTGACCAGTCAAGGAACCTACTGTTACAAAGTTATGCCTTTTGGTCGCAAGAATGCAGGGGCAACCTATCAGCGTCTGGTCAACAAGATATTTAAAGACCAAATTGGGGACACTATGGAAGTATACATCGACGACATGTTGGTAAAATCCAAACAAAAGAAGGATCACATTCAACATCTACAAGAGGCGTTCGAGGTACTTAAGAGATACAACATGAAATTAAATCATACTAAATGTTCTTTTGGTGTGTCATCAGGAAAATTCCTAGGGTACCTTGTTAATCAAAGGGGCATCGAAGCCAGTCCTGAGCAGATCAAAGCAATCATGAACTTAAGGTCCCCCAGGTGCATCAAAGACGTCCAGAAACTGACAGGACGAGTCGCGGCCCTCAACAGATTCATCTCCAAGTCGTCCGATAAATGCAAACACTTTTACGACGCATTAAAGAAAATTAAGTCCTTCCAGTGGGGTGGGGAGCATGAAATGGCTTCCCAAGATCTTAAGACATATATGTTCAACCCTCTGCTATTGGCCAAGCCTAAGACCAAAGAAGCATTACCTCTCTATTTGTGAGTATCTGAGTCATCAGTGAGCGCAGTCTTGGTAAGGGAAGAAGATGGTCAACAACTGCCCATCTACTACGTCAGTCGGTCACTATTGCCGGCCGAAACACGATATTCATCTTTGGAGAAACATGTACTTGCTCTGGTCATGGCCTCCAACAAGTTGCGACCATACTTCGAGTTGCATACAATCGTCGTAAGAACAAATCATCCCTTGAAGGCCGTGTTGAGAAAGACAGAATTCACCAGACGCATAACAAAGTGGGCCATACATATGAGTGGGTACGAGATAGAGTACGAACCACAGATAGCAATCAAATCTCAAGCTCTAGCCGACTTCGTGGCTGATTTCAGTCCTACCTTAGAGGAGGAGGCAGTGAAAGAAGCATCAGAATTGACAGTCACCGATCAGAAAGGTACGTGGGAACTTTATACCGATGGAGCATCAAACGTCAGGGGCACATGTCTAGGCGTCGTATTGAAATCGCCACAAGGGGGCAACATAGCCCAAGCTGTGAGATGTGAGTGGGATGCGACAAACAACGAAGCTGAGTACGAAGCACTTATATTTGGCTTGCATTTAGCAGTCGACATGGGAATAGAGGACATCAAGGTCACATGTGATTCGCTCCTTATAGTCAATAAGGTCCAGGGGTCGTACGCCACAAAAGATGATAGGATGGCAGCATATGTGATCGTCGCTCGTGGGTTAATAGCAAAGTTCAACACGTTTGAGATACACCAGGTCCCCAGGGAATATAATACGCAAGCGGACGCGCTAGCCAACTTGGGATCCGCCTTAGATCCCAAGGAATTTCCCGTCATTCCTGTCGTCCATGTAACAACTCCCACCATATCCAAGGCAAAAGGTACATCCCCGAAAGTCTTGGTCAATGAGGAAGATCCTGGTCAAGAAGGGGCGGAAGACGCAACTGAAGACTGGACCAAACCATTTCTGGATTACATGGTCCGAGGTGTTCTATAGACAGACAAGGTGACAGCCAAGAGACTTAAGGTACATGCCCTTTCTTATGACATAATCGATGACTTACTCTTTAAACGTTCTGTCACAGGGGCAAAATTGAAATGCCTAACGTCGTCCGAGGCGCAAAAGCTACTGCACTCGATCCACAATGGCGAATGTGGAAACCACGCAGGAGGGCAAAGTCTAGCATTCAAAGCTCGACGCCAAGGATTCTTATGGCCAACTATGAACAAAGATGCGTTAAACCATGCCAAGAAGTGCGACGCATGTCAACGACATGCACCTGTCCCACATCAACCATCAGAGCTATTACACTCTACGATAGCTCCATGGCCTTTCATGAGATGGGGGATGGATATCGTCGGTAAACTCCCCCCGGCACCGCGGTAGAGAGTTTTCTTTTTAGCTATGACGGATTATTTTTCTAAATGGATTGAGGCAGAGGCTTATCGGGAAATAAAAGAAGCACATGTAATATCTTTCATTAAGCGTAATATTCTGTGCAGATTCGGCATACCTTCAGAGATTGTCTGCGACAATGGCTCCCAGTTCATCGGGGGCAAGACCAGGGGCTTCTGTGCTCGATGGAACATAAACTTGGTCACTTCTACAGCTAGATATCCTCAAGCCAACGGACAGGCAGAGTCCAGCAATAAAATCATCATCAATAACCTAAAAAAGAGATTGGAAGGTGCTAAAGGACGATGGGCCGAGGAACTGTCCTACATCTTATGGGCAGATCGTACGACGCCAAAGAACGTTACAGGACAGTCGCCTTTTTCACTCGTGTATGGATGCGAAGCAGTGATCCCTGCCGAAGTCCTTCTTCCAACCACAAGATATGGACTGCAAAATTTCGATACCAACGACGAGTCTTTGTCCCACAATATAGACACCGTCAATGAACTTAGAGAAAAGGCACGGATCAGGATGTTCAAGTACCAACAACAAGTCGCTAGGAGCAAGAACAAGAATGTCAAGATCAAAGTCTTTAAGCAAGGAGACTGGTCCTAAGAAAGACATTCCAGAACACAAAGGATCCCAGAGATGGTAAGTTGGCTCCACAGTGGGAAGGACCATACATGATAGTCGAGGTCGTAGGACAAGGAGCGTATCGCTTAGAAGACATTGCAGGGTGGCCCATCCCACGAAGTTGGAACGCGACTCACCTAAAGCTGTATCATTTCTGAAAACCCTCTTATTTATTCACTCATATTGCGTAATAAACTTGTCATTCTCTAGCCTTATCACTTACTTCATCCTATGAATAAATACTGACACAAGTATCCTAGGATAGTCGCGTCGTACGACCGATTATCACCTAAGGATATATTTGTTGCCTATTGTCTCTTTCTCGCTTTGAAGCTACTATAGATATATCAATAAAGGCCTACGAAGAATAAGTGGATCCACATACGTACATTCACAAGCTCACACACACACAAACACGATCGATCGGAACACGAAGGATCACACAAGCACGTCGTACCCTGTTAGCCTTATGACAACAATAAGGTATGACCGACTCACATTACGCATACACCATTGCTAAAAATTTATCCTTCGGACATATGTCATGACTCTAACACGTGCACACTTACATCACATGCCCCCCTTCCTTGCCTTAGGAGGATCCAATACACGAGGGTCCGTTAAGACCTAAGACGAATAATGATACGGCGCCTGGGTCCACGTACCCTGCGACCTTATCTATGTCATAAGGTACCGGATCACTTACACATATGAAATCGAATACATAAACACTATGCGATCATCAAGGTCTTAGGACTCATCACAAATGAAATATGTTACAGGTCGTCTCGAATTCAAAATGAAAGAAAAAACAGCGACGGTGCATTAAAAGGCCTACTCGGCCAAGCGTCTTACATAGAAATGCAACCCGCGATGGAGGACGGATTTCCAAAACATTGTCTTAAACATACAACCATGTGATCCGCGATGGTGGACGGGTCGCCAAAACAGTTCAAGTGTCAACACACACCGCACACACAAAACAAATATTTAAGAGATGAAGAGAGAGGAGGAGTCAGTTGTTGTTAGCAGGAGCACCATCGACGGCCTTGGTGTCACCGTCCTTAGACACGGACCCAGCAGCAACCTCCGTGCGACCCGAGCTTGACTCGGCCTCGTCTGCACCTTCGTCCTGCAGAGCAAAGTCATCCAAGTACTCCGGGTAAGGACAACCGTCTGGGAACGACGCTGCTAACTGAGCCTTTGCATCGTCCAGATCCCAAGACGAATGCTGACCATTGACATACTCCTCCATAATCTCCACACGAGATTTGGCCCCGAAGTACAAGACGATAGCCACAGCCTTGGTCGCACACAAGCTCCTCTCGTCCTCCAGCGACTTCTCGACCTCGTTGAGACGTCTGGTCAACTCAGTTTCGGTGTCCTCCGCCTTCTTCAGCATTCCTTTCATGTCCTTGACTCGACCCTCAGCAGTGTCAGCCCGATAAGTAAGACCTTCAATCGTCTTCGAGGCCTTGTCGTGATACACCCGAATGTGCTGAACGGCCTGCAAGGAAAGGGACACACATAAGATTAGAATGCCATGACAGAAAAATTGCCGACAAGATATGACTTACCGCCCAAAGGCTCTCCCCAGCATAATTCACGTTGTCCTGAAGACTCATAAGCTTAACGTCGTCAGGGACAACAACGTCCGAAAGCTTCGAGATGCTCGTCTCAACTTCAACGAGAACAATGTCCTTCGACAAGTCAATAACCTCAGACGCTTTCCTCTTGTCCCCTGATTTCGGTTTAGGAGGAAGAGCGTGAGACGTGGACGTCTTGCCTTTCTCCTTCACAGACATAAAGTCCTTGGAGGACAACCTCGCACTGGAACGCCCTGCTCAGGTACTAGTCGCTGCCAATCACAACATGGCCCCACAATGAGTCAATACATCGTAAAAAAAAAACACTTGAGACGCTTACATTTGGAAGGAGAAGGAGTAGGACCCATGTCGCCTGACAGAATGGCTTGAGCGATTGAATAATTCTGGAACGTACGATGAAGGGTCGAAACAGGCAAGATATGTCTCAGTTTAGCTCAAGGAAAAACTAAGACACAGTTAAAACGCAACAAAGAAGAACAAACGCAGGAAGGATACATACCTTGGCGTAACCATCTGGTTCTCAGGAAGCGACGATCCCCCTCCGTCCCAACGACGACACTTGTGCAATGAAATATCGTTTCTTCCAACCTCTATCATTAGGACTTTGGCCTAAAGCAAGGGACTTGTAGACCGACCGTGTCGTAAAGCAGTACATATGGGACTTTATGGTCATGGGATGATGAAAGTACTCGAAGGCAACAAGATCGAAGTTCAGTTTAGGGTACCTTTCATTCAAGCGATCGAGGATCCGAAGCAACCTCCACCCATGAGGCATGACTTGACAATAGGCAAGATCATACTAGTCTAAGACATCACGGACCAGTTGGGAGAATGGAAAGGTATGACCAATTTTAAAAGGGTACTCAAAAAGGCATACCCAATCATCCTCCTCGTCGTCGACACGACCATTTTCCTCTGGCACTCAAAGCGTCGAATTGGCAGGGAAGCCATACCAATGGTGGAATTGCTTCAAATCTTCCTCAGTTAACTCGCTAGGGACATCGTCTTGGTCAGAGAGAAGGAACGGAGAAGGATCGAAGGCTTCAACATCGGACTCGGACGCCATAGTTGCAGAAGGAGAAAGGAAGAAAATTAAAGAAGAGAGAAGAGACCAGCCTTGGGACTCGTAGAGGGCAGAAGTGGAATGATGGTTTTTACTGAGCCATCCCATCAATTTAAAGAAGTTCAATGCATGTGGAATTCAAACCGGTGAGTTACCACAGGACGCGTGTAGGGTTAGATGAGGAATGGAAAAGAAACTGTCAGATCGCTGGGCCCAAACCACACTTTCCTTTGGGGCAAATTGTTGGGCCTGATTCCGGCCCATCAGATTGAATGATTTGGAGCAGCCCAAATCGTATTCCAAAATTCAAGAAGAAGAGATTACCGTTGAAAGATCCCACGACGTGACGCACGCGCCATGGACGACGTAACGGCCGGAGAGGGGCGAGATTTCCGGGATCACATTAACTATGATTCAACGGCGTGATTAGGGTTAATTATGGGGATATATATGATAAAGTTTCCATTTGTAAAGACACGCTCCAAGACCTCCATTATTCCTCTGTAAAACTCTAGTAATTGTGTAATCGATCAAACGATATCAGGAATCCGAATTGACTTTCATCCGACGACTGTGTTCATCTTGTGATCCGTCATTTGCGACCTCTGGTTCTTTAGCTAAGCTTATTCTACTCTTGTCTCATTCAAATTATCTCGTTTAACTGCTTAGGACGTCGTGGTTTTTAGATTTGTCTCGATTGGTTAACCTCATCTAAAGGCAATTTAGTCCATTGAGATTATTTGCCCAAAACAAGTGTAATTTTTATATCCTTTTTATTTTTATTTACAGTTTTCATCCGATTTCCATATCCAAAATTTTCTTCTCTTCCCCAGTCCCCCCAACACCCAAACCCTCATCGGAGACACGCCGGAATTGTGCCGCCCCTATTCTATACTAGATTAATTGTACGGAAAACTCACCGGAAACCTAATCCACCGCTTGGAGCCCTTGCCGGAACCCATATCTATCTCTTGGTTCTATTCACACCGCTCCGCCACCTCATCGGAAACCTATTCGAGCCTAGATCCACTGCTGCGTTTGCAGCCACCGCTCCAGATCTACCACTTGGGGCTGTGAGGAGGGATTCGGAGCTCGGAGGAAAAACGAGATGATCCGGTGGCACTGGTGGGTGGTGGATCCAACGGCGGCGGGCGGCGGCTCTATCGGGGTGAGAGAGGGAGGGAGACCTAAAGACGTTGCCAAGTAAATAACGATCTGGAGAAAATGTTGCAGAGAATAGGTTCCTAATGAAGAAGAAGAAAAAGAAAGAAGAAGAAGAAGAAGAAAAGGTAGAGGGTAATATTTCTTTTTTTTAAAAGAAAAAAATATATAAATAAAATCAGTAAATCTTACGGAAAATGTCAGGTAATAACGAAGAAAGAGAAACTTTTCACCAGATTTGAGAAAATGACCAAAATAGACAACATATAAAATATATTATTTTGTTACCTTTTACAAAAGTTACTAAATGCTGAAATTCGTGCCTAGGTGTCTATACTTTATTGGTAAGTCAGATTTTTATGTAGACTTTGTCTTTTACACGTCGTGTAAACGTAGCAAGGTCCTAAATATAATGCACAATTTTTTTGACTTAGACAACTAGCCATCTTGATCCCCGTTTTTCACCAATCATTAAAACCACTTCACTTTTAGAGTATGGAGTAAGTCCCCCATCCCCTCATTCCCAAGGAGAAAGAGCATTAGCCCAAAACACCCACAAACACAATACCCTAATCTCGAAACTTGAGAAAATTTTTGAGTGGTTAACAATTCCTCTACACATACAAAGGCTTTTGGTACATTGAGATGTACCTTAAAGGAGTCCTAGAACTGCATGACTTAGGATTTGTTTTGTTTGTTGATGCTGATACTTTATTCTGGTGTTGTTGTAGGTACTTTTATCTAAAGTGTTGCTGGTATTTTTTTATATGTTCGATAATAATTACTTTTGATACTTATAAAACTTAACCTGATAAGATTAAATAGTTGTTCATAGTTAAAGTTCTATTTTGTTCAGTCAAATTTACTCATCCCACTTCATCTTCTACCTTCTGGAGTCATTCCATCCCCCTGTTGATATCCGTTTCAGATCCAGATCTAAAGAAGACGACCAGTGATGTTGTAGACCTGAACGATGAAGAAGAACGAAGACCGTGTAGATCTGAACGACGAACCAAACCCTTCTTCATTTTATCTTTTGTCTGATTTAATTGTTCGGAACTGCTTTACATTTAGAGTGAAAGATACAGTTGGTTCATAAACTGATAGATTCGATCATTTCAATATTGAAATCGAATTTCAGATCTCTATTAAAAAACACTCAAGAATTGAAAACCTATTACTAAATTAGTAGTACACTTGATATGGCAATGGATCGGGTGAAAGATGGATCCATAATCTGATCCATTGGTTGGATACTCATCCAATCCATCTACATCCGTAATGGGGCATCATCCGCTCCAATCCAGCCAATCATCCGCGGGTGATCAGGTGAACCGTGTGATTTTGGGTGGAAATTATTAAAGACAATATTGAAGCAAAAATGGATATAATTATGTTAAAAGAAAATAAAAGAAATAGAATCCAAATTTCAAGTCTAACAAAACAGTAAACATTGTTCAAATACATTAAAGATCTAGTTTATTTCATGAAGGAAATTTAAATACAAGTAGATATCATGCTAAACTTGATTCACCATCCACGAATTTGTGTATTACTCGGTCCTCTCCTTCGTAACTCCTGCATATATGTAAGCAATGTTTTAAGTGAATATACATTAACTAAAGGATATTATGGTACACATTTTGAACACTTTAGGAAGCTGAGTGGAACTGAGAGATTGATGGACCAAGGTTGGAGGAGTGGAAGATGGGGCGAGACTGTTGAGTTCGACGAGGAGTGACTAGTGGAGACCGTGGGGTGGTGGCCGAATGAGGTTGGAGGAGTGGAGGGACGAAGCTGAGGAGAGGAATATACATAAACGATCGAGGCAATCATGAAGGTTAATGAGGACTGACCGAGTGAGATACGAGAGATTAATTTTTTATATGTAGGGTTTAAACATAGCGGGTGAGCGGGTGGATGCAGATCGGATCAGATGGTTTGGGTGATCGGGTCGGGTTGGGTGGGTGAGAGTGGTCATCCACATCCGATCCATTCACCCATCCATTCACCCGTCATCCAACTTTCATCCGCGTTTTTCGAGTTTTCATTCATGTTTTCGGGTTGGGTGATGCGGATATCCGCGGATGTGGGCGAAATTGCCATCGCTTCATTACCCATTTATTAACAGTTTTTAAAACTTTGGGCGCGTTAGGTAAAGAATTTTATAAATAGATTTTGGTTTATAAAGAGATAAAAAATAAGTACCAAAACTATTACAACATTAACTCAAAATGGTATAACATTATTTTCCGATAATAATTCCGGCGGATTTGGTGATATGCGCCGAAAAGATGACATGTCAAGTTTTTTAATACCCTTCATTTACTTAAATTTAACACCTCATATATATTAAAAAGAAAAACCTAATTAATTCCACTCCCCCAGCTGCAAGCATTTGTCAACCCCGCCGCCGCCTCGGTCGACAACACTTGCCTCCATCGACATCGATTCCAACACCGCAGTCCGCGGCCTCTCCTTCAACTTTGAACTTCGCCGTTGCAATATATTGTGGCTTCCGCATCTATAATGCCGTCCCCTTTCGCGAGATCTTCCGCCACACCTTGTCCCGTGAATCCTCTTCATCGTCTTCGTCCAGATGTGCTTCCGCTGCAACCTTCTCGCCGTCGTTGGAGGCAGTGAACTCCAACAATATCCCCAGACCGGTATTTAAACCCGCCCGTCTCCTCCGCAATCGAAAGGCGTTCGTCCTCTGTTTCATCGATTTGAAGTTGCTGCACCAGGTTGAGACCCTCGCGAACCCTAATGTTTGGTGGGAGATCTACTGCGCTTCCAATTCTTTGGCTTTGGCTTGCCCTGTAATGTACAACGCCGAAATTAGGATTGAACACCATGCTAATAAGAGACCAACTTCATAGTAGCGGCTGTTTGTGCCGATAAATACCACTACGGTTGCGACGTGTTCGTAAGGTCAACGCGTTGGAATGTACATAAAAACGGGGAGACCAATAGAAGACGTCCAAACAAGTAACATGATCGTCGACATCACTAAGGTCAGCACGGAGTATTCTTTTTACTCTTCTCATGGTTTTTCACACGAGGTTTTCCTAAGAAGAGGTTTTAGCGAGGCTCCCAGGGTCATTCATCACCGTGACACCATCAACATGGTCCCCGACATCATCTACGAGATAGATGAGGCCATCTACGAGATAGGTGAGACCATCTACGAGATAGGTGAGGTCATCTACGAGATAGATGAACTCCTCTATGAGATCACCTACGAGATCCACCACGAGTTCCCAAGGTCACCTACGTGAAGATTAAGTATGTCGATGAGAAGAGCTACGTGTAGACGACAACGAGTACGAGAAAGAACGAGTATGAAGGCGTCGTCGAGATAAAGATAAAGTCGGTTGAGTATATTTATGTCTTTTATTAAATATTCATTATGTAAATAGTAACAGATATTAGAAAGAATATCTTTTACCATGTTTTATATTAGGTTAAAGATATAAGGAAAAAGATAAGATTCTTTCCTTAAAAATAGAACTATAAGGCTCCCTTATCATTGTAAAGGAGGCTGATTTTCCCCAAGTAATACACAAGTATCTCGAGTTCTCTCTCATTTATCAATGGTGTTTTCTGGATGAAGTGTTTGCACCGTCAAGTTTGATCTTTGCCCTACAATTGCTTAGTTATAATCTCGTTGGTAATTTAGCTACAAACAATTGGCGCCCACCGTGGGGAATGATAAAAAAAGTGCATTCTTTTCATCAAAAGAAACCATCTTTTCTTCACAAAAAAGTCAAAACCTAACGAACCTTCAAAGATCAAAGAAGAAGAACAAAATCCGAAATCATTCCCGGTTCACGTAGCTGTCTGCGACACAATTTTGAAAAGTTCGTATCTCTCCCGTCCCATGTCCAAATTCGATGAACGTTTGAGGGATTAAAGTAGACTTCAACATCGTTCGAATGGCGTTGGAATGATGCAATTCCGAATTTTCTACAGAGAAGGCCGACATCAACAAGATGACTGCGAAATCCAGAAAGTTGCTTGTTCTGCAAGGAATATTTCTCTTTCACCAAAACGGTAATAATATCTTTTCGGCACGAAGGTGATTATCCACACGGACCACACTGCTCTTCGTTATCTCATGACGAAGAAGGAATCAAAGCCAAGACTCATTCGATGGGTTTTGCTCTTAAGCGAGTTCAATGTGGAAATCCGGGACAAGAAGGGAGTCGAAAACTCCGTAGCTGATCATTTGAGCCGGATTGTGCAAGAGGACGGTAAATTACATGTTCAAATTCAAGGTACGTTCCCGGACGAAAACTTGTATCAAATTTATTCTGTAGATTCTGCTTCTGCTGAGAACAAGCCGCACCTGCGGCCCGAAAACCGCACCCGCGGCCCGAAAACCGCACCCGCGGTTTGTGCTCTCAAATATTCTCGGAAAAAGGCGAACCGCGCCCGCGGTTTGTGTTTGCCAGAATTCTCAATTCAAGGAGAACCGCGACCGCGTCTCGATAACCGCGATCGCGGTTTTCTGACAGCAGAGTATGCAGAAATTGACCCCGAATACAAGCTTTTCGCCCTCCGGTCTTTCAAACCATGGTTTGCCGACATTGTGAACTACCTGGTTCGCGAAGAATTCCCGCCGAACTACACCAAAGCTCAAAAAGATAGGATCAAGCGGGAATCACATTTCTACGTTTGGGATGACCCCTACCTTTGGAGACATTGTGTTGACAAGGTAATCCGACGATGCCTCCCGGATAACGAGGTACAGTCTGTCCTTACTTTTTGTCATTCTCATGCATGTGGGGGGCATTTTGGGGCTAACAAAACGGCTAGGAAGGTATTGGACGCCGGCTTCTATTGGCCACACATCTTTCGGGATGCGTTTGCCTTTTGCAAAGCTTGCGACCGATGCCAAAGGGTCGGGAAAATTTCTAAACGAAATGAGATGCCACAAACACCATTAGTCATTTGTGAGATTTTTGATGTTTGGGGTATTGATTTCATGGGACCCTTTCCTAGTTCGTTTGGGAATTTATACATTTTACTTGCGGTGGACTACGTTTCCAAATGGGTGGAAGCGAAGGCCACCAGAACTGATGATTCCCGAGTGGTAGCAAGTTTCTTGAAGGAGAATATCTTTTCTCGTTTTGGGATTCCAAAGGCTCTTATAAGTGACCAAGGTACTCACTTTTGCAACAAGACGGTGAGTGCACTTTTAAAGAAGTACCATGTCACTCAACGAGTCTCAACTGCTTATCACCCCCAATCCAATGGACAAGCTGAGGTGTCCAATAGACAAATCAAGGGGATTCTGGAAAAGACGGTGGCTCCTAATCGGAAGGATTGGAGTCTAAGGTTGGATGATGCACTTTGGGCGTATAGGACCGCCTACAAAACTCCAATAGGAATGTCCCCATATCGACTTGTGTTTGGGAAGGCTTGTCACCTTCCGGTGGAGTTAGAGCACAAGGCATGGTGGGCGGTGCAAAAATGCAACATGGAGTTGGATGAGGTAGGCGACTTTAGGAAGTTGCAAATCCAAGAGCTTGAAGAGATACGCCGGGATGCGTATGAGAATGCGGTGATCTACAAGGAAAAGACGAAGGCTTGGCACGACAAGAACATCTTGAGGAAAGATTTCAAGGTGGGAGACAAGGTCTTGCTCTACCAATCTCGTCTTCAACTTTTTCCGGGTAAGTTGCGATCCCGGTGGAATGGCCCGTATGTTGTTTCTCGCGTCTTTCCTCATGGCGCCGTGGAGTTGTTTGACAAGGACAACCACAACGTCTTCAAGGTGAATGGTCAAAGGTTAAAACCTTACCATGAGGGATTCACCAAAGTGTCTTTAGATGAAATGGCTCTAGAAGAGCCAACTTTTGAAAATTGAAGACGGGAAACCAAGTCGAGCCACGACTCTAACCAAGGCGTTGCTTGGGAGGCAACCCAGGGTATTCTTCTTTTCCCTTGAATTTCATTTTCTTTTTAATTGTTTTGTTTTCTATTTTCTAGGAATTCAAGACGAGAAGACGATGGTCGTTTGCTACTAAAGGAATTGACGGTATTTCTTTTCGTTTATCGAAAAAAAAAAGAAAAAAAAAAGAAGAAGAAGGAATTGACGGTTCATTTTCTACCCTTCTCCATCTCAGATTTCATCTTCTACCCTTCTCCATCTCAGATTTCATCTTCTACCCTTCTCCATCTCAGATTTCATCTTCTACCCTTCTTCATCTCATATTTCATCCTCTACCTCCCACCACATAAAACCCTAACTCCCACTTCCACCATTCTACACCTCCCACTTCTCTTTCCCAACACCAAAATTCTCCCTACACCCGCTCCCCCTCGTGCAGCTGCTCGACGACGAGCTCGCGGTGGGATCAGCATCCAGGAGCCGGTTCAGCAGCCGGATCAGCAGCCAGTTGACCTTGATGATGAGGATGATGATGACTTCCAGGAGCCTGCCCCTCGTTTTCAGCCTCAGAGGCAATGGGGCGAAGGCTCATCATCTGCAGCTCCTGCTGACATACCTTGGGAGCAGCGTCTTTTCGAGCGGATTGAGTTTGTCTACCAGTCGGTTCAGACGGTAAACCAAAATGTTGAGAGGCTGCAGCAGTCGGTGGATGACTTACGGCTCGACATGCAGGCTCGTTGGCCCGACTATCCAAACCGGGATGACCCGGATCAGTGAGCTTCTTTCTCTCTTCCTCATTATTTTCTATGTCTTACACACTGAGGGCATTGTGCACTTCAAGTATGGGGGAGGGAAATTAGTTCATTGCTTATCCTAGAGTAGTTTCATTTCCTTGTTATTTCCCTTCAGTTTTATTTAATTTGGTTTGTACTTTGCATGGAATTAAAAACAGAAAAAGCCACAAACATACGAAAAAAGGCAAATGAAAATCCTGGGATGGAAAAATCCATGCAATAAGCAGGTAGTTTGGCTTGCATTAGGCTTGGCAAAAAAGGACTTGAGGGCGGTAAGGAATGGTGAGATTGAAAATGAAATGAGTGGCTAGGTAAAAACCCTTCGGGGCGCCTAGGCAAAATGAGTGAAATGAATGTCTTAGGACAAAATTTTTTGCATGTTAACCACTATGGAGGACCAAATTGATAGATTTCTTTCTCATCATATTGTTTGTATACTAAATGTGTTAGTGATTTGTAGTTTCTTTCTTTTTCATACTTCCTGAGATCTTTGAGTGATTATTGTAAAAGAGTAAGTTTCTTTTAGCTTACTCGGGGACGAGCAAGGTCTAAGTATGGGGGAGTTTGATAAGCGGTGTTTTACATACCGCAACTATGGATTATTAGCTAGTTTTGTATAGGATTATGTTATTTGTTTCTATGTAATCTGTATCATGGAGCTGTTCGAGAGAAGATTTACATACGAGATTCCAAGAGATGATACGAAGCATTGGAAGCCTTGAAGCATAAGGAAGAAGTTGTTGAAGACGAAGACTTAAGAAATCAGTAGCTACTACCTCAGACAACACAGCCGCACCCGCGGGTTTCACCCTTAGCCAAGGATCCGAGAAAGCACAAGCCGCGCCCGCGGGTCCCAAACCGCGCCCGCGGCCCTCTGCCATCCTGAAAATCTGGAGAAACCAAAACCGCGCCCGTGGCTCTCAACCCGCGGGTGCGGTTCCTCGACAGAAGAATCAAATTAATGTCTTTGCCATTTGAAGTAATTTGTGTTCAATTCTGTAACTTTCCATACGTTTTTATCACCTTAATTTGGCTGTTACATTAGCTGATGACTATTTAGGTTGTGGATGATCATCCTTGATTATGGTACCTTTTGTTTTACTTAAGTTTTTGGAGAGTTTTTCACAAACTTATGAGTTGCTAAAGTTCTTTGTTTCACTTGGCGTTTGAAGCTTTTGGATTCAACAAGTTGTGAGTTTATCTTTTCCCTTTGTCTACTCTTTGATTGTCTCAACTCTCTTGTTTGTATTGTCCATGAACTAGATTTACTACTTTAGATTGATCACCTAAGTTAGTTTTATCTTATTCATATTACTAGAGTTTGATACTTCTAGTTGAATTATCATACTTGTTGTGTAGCACAATCTATTTGCATGAACTAGTTGTCATTGTTATTAGAGAAGAGAATTGAGTACATGTCGAGTATCCGACTAGTTGTCCATGATATTGCATGTATCTATCTATTCCTGAATGCATTGCTACTTTGTTATTGAACTTTGATAGTTTCAAAGTTATAATCGAGTAAGGGTTGTTAGGACTAGTTGGACTAATAACTATTCAAGAACAGGAATTAGAACGATCACTTGAGAACTTGACATAGGGATGAAAAGGATTCTAAGATCAACTTGTTAATCTAATTGTGGATAATCGCTAAGTGGAACACTTCGCTTAATATTGTTATAACCAAGTTGACATTCGATACTTCGTATCAAAACCATAAAAAAAACCCTTTTGGTTACGTTTATTGGTTAGTCATTGTGATAACTTAAGAATTTGATAAACTAATTCTCTTGGGATTCGACCCTTGCTTGCGCACTATATTACTCAGTTTGCATGTTAGGATTACTTGACTTGGCACACGACAAATTCGCCTCGTCACCAACCCCTGATCAAAAGAAAATGGTTCGTGAGATGGTACTTTCTCATTGTTCTCCAAATTAGATTTACACTGAGATAAACAAGGATCCCGGAAGTTGCACAAAAAAGAGACAAGTGTACAATTTGGTAAGAGATATAAGGGAAGAGGAAATGGAAGGTAGAACCGTGGTTCAAGAATTCTTTCACCAATGCAAAGAGAACAACTACTTCATGGAGTATAGGCCAAGTGCAAAGAATCCTTCGATAATAGGTGACTTGTTCTTTGCTAGCCCCGAATCAATGAAACTCTTAAAGGCGTTTCCATATGTCCTTTTGATGGACTCGACTTATAGCACGAACAAGTAATTATTTATCATTCTGTTTTTATGTTTTATTTTAAAATTCATGAAAATTTGAAGATTTGTGGTAAAAAATGCTTCTCGTAGAACGCGAGGACACACCACCTAGCGTAACGCGAGGAATGTCCTTGATTCAAGGTTTATGCATCTTTGAATGCAAAGATTCTGGACAAAGTACAAACTCGCGTGACGCGAGGTGGTGTCTCCTCGCGTGACGCGAGAAAGAGCATTACAGATGCTATTCCTAGTAGAAACATTTAAGACTCTAAATTAAAGGTGCAATCTTTCTGTATTTTGGTCTAAGGTACAATGTTCCCTTCCTGGAGATAGTCGGTTTGAATTCTACATGGAAGAATTTTGTTGTGTGCGGGGTATGGTTAGAGGCCGAGAGCGAGGACAGTTATTTGTGGGCGTTGCAGCAGCTGCAGACGATGTATTTGAGAATAGGAACATCGCCTATTTGCTTCGTCACAGGCCGTGAGATGGCTCTTATGAATGCAACGGACATGTTATGGCCAAATGCAAAGTTTCTCTTATGTAGACGACATGTAAGGAAGAACATAGAGGCGAGAGGCAAGATAGCTATGGGCACACAAGCATTGGGGGTTCATATTTCTAATGATTATTATAACGTGTTCGAACAAACCACTGAAAAAGGTTACAACAAAACGTTGAAGACACTTGAGATTGAATGGGGAGCTTATCCAACCGTATTGAACTACGTGAGAAAGAATTGGCTAAACCGTTACAAAGAAAGACTTGTTTCAGCATGGACGGATAATGTCTTCACTCTCGGGAATAACACGACAAACAGGTATGTTCTCTAATTTATGTCTACCTTCTATATATGAGAATAGGAGCTTCTGTAATGCACATGCTCGCAGAACGCGAGATGTGTACCACTCGCAGAACGCGAGTGGTACACATCTCTAATTTATGTGTTCTGAGAGTGGTACACATCTCTAATTTATGTCTACCTTGTATTTGCATATTATGTTTGTTCTTATTGTTTTTCGAACATTTTAGAGTTGAAGGAGCACATTCGTGTCTTAAGTCTTACTTGTCAAGTGGAAAGGGTAGGCTAGACACAATGTTCAAAGAATACAAAACAATGGCGGCGAACAAACTTAAGGAAATTAATGTGTCTTTCACCGAGAGTTTGAATAAGAGCTTCACAGTTGTTGAAGGGGCCGACTTGTTTAAAGTCTTGAAGTTCAAAGTGTCTTACAAATGCATAGAGGAATTGCTTAAGGAATACACGAAGGGGGAGAGATTTGGTGTGCACTTTACTATGTTTTGTAGCTGTGAGATCATGATTAGAGATGGGTTGATGTGTGTTCATCAGATTGGAAGACATTGGAAGGAGCAAAGACCATTAAGAGTATCAGAGTTGCACCCTTTGTGGAGTACATTGAGTTTGGAAGAAGTTGATGTTCCTGGAATACTAGAAGTTAAGAGTAAGGTGGCAAGGCGTCTTTTTCAGACTTTCTATGAGGAAACGTTTCCGAACTTGTGCCCCCATGATCAAGAGAAGTGTGCACAAACTGTTTTAGACATTGGGAGAGTAAATACTCCTCTAAAAGAGCCGGCTATTTCAAAGCACACCGGGGGGCGTCCAGTCGGAGCTCCTAACAAACAACCAAGGTCAACGCAAAGAAGACCGTCTGCATGGGAGCACACTAATGCTGAGATGGATGCTAGAGCTTTGAAAGAAACACCTCCAAAGAAGCAAAGAAATGCTTCTAATTCTGAAACATTCAAGAATTAAATTCTTAGGCGCAGGAAATGAAAAAGCTGCTGAAAATGCAGAAACTTAAGACAACCTAATGCAGATGAATAAAAAATGAATTAGAGAATTACCATCTCCGGTATAATAATATCGAGTGCGCCTCTATAGTCCCTTCCGACTTGTCCCTTCTTCATCTTTAAATTCTTAGGCATCCAACGGTAAACCCATGGTGACGCTTCCGTCCACCGAGGACATTCAGTAGGTCGAAACTGTGGGAAATAGTTGTAGATCCATGCCTAGGAAATATAAATTACGTTAAATATGAAAATATAAATAAGTAGGTAAATTAAACGCTTAGAAAGTAAAATATCTGCAACAAGGTGTAACAAAAAGACATCTGGGCACAGCCCTGGCGTGTGCATATCCCCAGCTGCCTATACAGATGTGCCAAAGCAGCTGAACCCCACAACATTTTCGTAGCCTTGGCATAGGATTCCACATAAGGCCCATATCTAACCCGAATCAAGTTCTGTGACTTGTCGGGAAATAAGATCGAGGCAGCAGTATACAACACCAACCTAAACCCTTTCGTCTTGCAGAAAGGGTTTCACAATGACTTCTAAAAAAATCGGCTTTCACCCTCCCAGAATCTAACGTTAGAGGATCTATTCCAAAAATTTCCGCCCCCTTCCTAGCATAGAATTTTAAAACCTCGTCATGACTAAACTTGGCACCCAGTTTCTTACTTGTTGTCATAGCTTTCCCTTCTATAGCAAGGCCTAATATCTTATACACATCAAGAAGGCCAATAGTAATCTCACCACAAGGGAGGTGGAATGAATTTGTCTCGGGTTGCCATCTTTCGATGAACGCTTCAATCAACGGGAAGTCGATTTCGTCGTACATCATTCTAGGGAGATCTGACAGTCCAACTGCACCGGGAATCTCTGACCAGTCATTGTTGTCTAATGGCCAATCACTGCTTTGCTTTGTCCTTTGTTGTGGCTTCATCGGACCTTTGATCTGCAGAAAAATATACAAATTATACTCTGCAGAAGAAATTTACAAAAAAATACAGTTTTTTTAGACAAGGAAGAAAATGCTGAAAATGTGCATTTTCTCGCGTTCTGCGAGTGTGCCACTCCTCGCGTTCTGCGAGAAAATGCACATTTTCTGCATTTTCTTCCTTGTCTGAAAAAACTGTGCAATGGATTAAACTTCAGAAAAAAATAAATAAATGACTTACCTCCCCTTTTCGGATGTGGTACGCAACATGTGCTTCAAATCCCTTAAGCAACTCGGGATCTTCTGGACCTCCAGGTACGCCATGAGTGAGCTCAGGATCATATTTTGGCTCATTCTTCTTGGACTTCCTCTTTCTTTTTGGTTTCTCGACCACTTCTTCTTCTTCTTCTTCTTCTTCTTCATCATCATCATCACCTTCTTCTTCATGTTCTTCCTCTTCTTCATCCCCAACAACTTCATCCTCGTTCTCTTCTTCCATCAGTTCTGGTTGAGGATTGTAAGAAGAAGAACAAGCTTGTCCACTTCCATGACCCATGTCTTGAGGAACACTTCCCTCACCAACTCCACCTCCCCAACTTTGTCCACCGACCCAACTTTGTCCACCGACCCAACTTTGTCCACCCCACCCTTGTCCAATTTCCATTAGAGCATACTGTGGAATGAAATTGTCCCAGCCACCAATAGTGCTACCCGGTTGTTCAAATGGAGTTGACGGTTGTGCACATGAAACTGACTCTTGAGAATAAAGGTCCCAATCATCACTAGGGTAAGGCCCTTGGTATGTACCTGCTCGTTCTCTCCCACTAGGCACATAACAGTCTGCCCCACCATAACTATGGACACCACTGTAATCCAGATATTCTTGGGGGACTCCATCGGGGTACAACACCGGTAAGTTTAAAGAGAGCTCTATGGGGTGAGAATCAACGTCGGGGAGCCCCTCGGGGAAGAGCTCTACGGGTGTTGTCTTCTTTGCTTTCCTCGTCCCTTTTGCATTTTCAACCGGTGGATTTTCTCTCACAACGTTCTAATTTCTCCGATGGGTTGAACGTCCAAGACGATCCATTACCTAAAACAATACAAAGTAAAATCAATAAATAAACGAATGCAGAAAAAACACACAGAAAACAAAAGACTGAATACACATGTTCTGCAGAAGGGGAAAGGGAAATTGCCAGGTGTGACGTCACGCTTGACGCGTAATTTCACACATTTCTTCTCCGGCCATCTCACACATTCCGGCCAGTTTCCGGCGACATTTCAACACAAATTCAACATAAATTCAATATTTTAACTACATAACCTATCAATTTAAGTAAATTACCAAATAAACATCAAAACCCTAAATAAAATGTAAACCCTAATAAAAAACTCCAACCCTAATGAATTTCATCCTATTCAACATACAAAAAACATCCATTCATCAACCATAATACAAAATCATCATCTTTCATCCAATCTAAACAACCTAATACCATATACAACCATTTCTAAATCAACATTCAATATCAAAACATCATATAATATGCAATTTCCTATACTAACAACATATATTCATCTAGAATCAACATTAGAAAGCATAAGGGAAGAAGAAACGTACCTTAATTGAAGATTTGTGTTGAAAAGAGGAAGAGAAAGAAGTTTTTTCGAGAGTGATGGTAAAAGAGCGGCGGTAGGGTGCTGTAAAAATGGGCCGAATAGGGTTTTTCCCCTTTTATAGGGGAAGAACCCTCGCGTTCTGCGAGAAGACGCTCCCTCGCGTTACGCGAGGTGCCAGGCGTTATTTAGTAAAACGCTCGGGCTGTATTTAGTAAGGGCCTATATATATGTACTCACTTTTTCATGTGATAGACTATAACTTCAATGTCATTTTATACTAAAATGTTAAAAGGGTTAATTGATTTGGCCTGCATGAAAAGCTGGAAGGAAGTTTGGATATCACCATTATTTACTAAATTATACTTTCGAGCGTGTCTTCTATCTATCATTGCATTTTATTTTTAGTTCTTATTTTTCGGCAAATCGTCAAACGTCCATTTTCATGATTTCTTCATTATGAGCATATGTTTGTAATGTATTTGTTTGTACTGTTTTTGTCGTGTTTGTGCATTATGTATTTATCTGTGTATGATGTGAAATATAATTGTTGTTTTCGTCGTTACCGAAGCCTAAATATAACCTCCATTTCTAATACATACTCTTGAACACACAAAACTTGTATACCACGTGCAAAGCACGGGTCCCGAAGACTAGTACTAATAAAGGTTTAAATATGGATCCAGTTGAGTGTGAAAATTATCTTTATCGAGGACAACGTTTTGATGCGAGGATTAACTTTTGGCATCACCCGAATATCTTTGGTATCATAAGATCTCATCTTGCAAAGCCTGAATGTGAATCCTTATGTAATCGTTGCCTAGGTCCAATAGTTAAACTTGAGATGAAGCTGAAGTTGAATGCTCAATAATTTATTATGTCATGTCGAATGAGATTAAAACTGACAAGGAGATAGAAATGTGGTTTTTGGTGAAGGGCCATGTTGCCTGTTTCTCATTTAGTGGAGTTTGCTGTTGTAACTAGTATTGATTGTGATGTGTCTAATTACCCTTCTCCTCAAATTGCTAATTTTGATATGACTAGTTGGGTTGCGCGTGCGCGCGCATGCGAACGTTAAAAGTTTAATTGGTCTTTGTAGACTCGTCTTGAATCTGGAGAAGTTAAGACGTCAAACAACCATATATATTATACTAAATAGACCAATATAATAATTTGTACAGTTAGGACTCATACACCGTTACACTTCCTATTTATATCGTATCTCACAAATTTTATTTTTATTCAACTTTTCTTTTCTTTGTCATTTTAAAGGGGAAAACTTTCTGATTAAAAAAAGAAGAAGAGAAAACATTTCCATAGCAATAATGATGAATATGCATGCTACTGAATCCATTTGAATCATCCATAATCCATATGGTATGTTCAGTCACCCACGTGTCCATGGGTTGCAACTGGATCCATTTGAATCCTCCATAATCCATATGGTATGTTCAATCACCCACTTCCTTAATATGCATGCTAAGATCAACATCATATTGCTAAATCTCTGCATCTCCTTTAACTTTCTTTCCATGGACCATTTCCAAATGGAGGAAACCGTTGTATAACCCTCATTTTAAATAAGGGTATTTTGGTAATTCATCAAATTATTTCTAATAAAATAATATTTTCCAAAATTATGTTATTAATTATGCGATGAAATAAAAATGTGTTACATGAAGTTGTACAAGTATGTAATGTCACACATGAATGAAACTTATGATTATTAAATGTAGAATATCTAAATCAAATTAACAAATTAGTGTTAAGAATTAAATATGCTTAAATCAATAAGAAAATATTGATGAAATAATCTTAACCTAAGTTACACCTTCGTAACTAAATTTTGATGTTAACAAAATTATTATAAGTCATTTATATGATTTGGGTAATTTTTGCAATTTCTTAAAATTGAATAAAGGAGTTTTTGCCATAAATCTAAACCTTTGGGGTTGTTTTTGTAATTACTTGGAAATGGATTAACACCCAATCCAATCATATATATTCACTCCGTCGAAAACAGATTTGAGCCTTAAATCTCAAAATCAAATGTCCTCAAATTTAATTCGTAACTAACTAAAATCTTCAATCTCCAACATTCAAATTAAATCTCTATCCTTCTAAGAGTTGGTTCAGATTTAGATTTATTTTCCGGTTGAAATATAAAAGGAGACACCTTAATTTCTATTTTTCTTCTTCAAACAAACACGGCTTTCCTTGTTGTTCATTTCCTGCATCTTCATTCTTATTTCGTCACCCCACCTCTTTTCTCTAGTTTCTTTTCATAATCGAGACTCAAACTCCAATTTCTCTTTCTCGTCTGATAAACCGAGCCCTCATTCGTCCTCTCTTATTGACGAAACCAGATCTTCGTCCTCTTTGTCTTGCTCGATGCACCCAGGAGTAAAGTGTTCATTCCTCTTCATCCTTTATTCCTCGCATTTGTCTTCCTCGTTTGTTTCCTTGGGAGAGATGTAGTCGCTGCCCTCCGCTCTTTGTTGTTCGTTTACGGGAAGTTTCTCCTCGTTCTTCAATGACAAAAATATACGGGAAGTTTCCTTGGACATACAGATTAATCTTAGTCCCGAAATTGAATCAGATTATGGAGTTCTAAGGTACAGCTCATGGCGTTCTTCATTCTTGCACCTTGATAAGTATTTCAAAGTGTAGTACTGAATATTCATTAACGGGATTTGGAGCAAGAGGGAAAAATTGGAACAAAGAAAGGGTTTTGATTTAAGGGCAAATTGTAATTTTATACAATAGTTACTATTCACTAAGGCAAGCTTGCCATTTAAGTAGTAAAAGATTATCAATTTTTTTTGTCGCGCTAATTTAATTTTCCTTTTTTTTATCCTACAATGGCAATTGTGGAATCTATACTATCAAATACATAGAGTTTATGGTTTTTGGAACAGATTTGGACGATGTGGATGACAGTCGTGAAAGAGCAAATCGGGGGAAGATAGGATTCATATCTTCAAGCGTAAATGTTGATTGGGTTCTTTACCAAAAAATAATAGTGTAATGACAATAATTACATTGTAATGGTGATTTTAGATGACTTCTTCCTTTTGAAGTATCAATGATAGACAATATTAGGTTTATTAGAAGTATCAGTGACCTTATTAAGTTTAGAAGTATAAATGACAATGTATTGACCATTTAGAGTGTTTTAATGACACTTTTTTGTATTTTCATTAGTTAATTTTATTAGTATCAGTGACACTTTGTACTAATGAAAACTTTTAACGGTGTGCATTGGCTATGACACTTTTTTCATTTTCATTAGTTAATCACACTACATATCAGTGACACTTCATATTGATAAAACTTTTAAAGATACTATTGTGCATTGGCCCTGGTAGTTTTTGAGTGACACGTTCACTTTGTGATGACACTATTGTGATGACATCGATACAAAATATTAAAGCAATGAATAAAGTGACACTTTGTATTAGTGACAAAATAATGACACTATTTTGTAGATTGACAATATATTTACACTATTTGTTACTGGTTAAGGGTGGTTAATGACAATTAATTTGAAAACACAATATTATCAGTGACACTTTGTAGACACAATTTATTAGTAAACTTGCAACAACAGTAAAACAGTTTATCAGTGACACTTTGTAAACACAACAAAAGTAACACATCAGCATCACAAAAAACAGTAAACTTACAGATACACATTGCTGCAAAAAAATCAATAAAGTTGCAGCTGCATAACAAGACAAAAATCTTTTAAAAACAACATCACAAAAGTCTGTAAACTTGCAGTTGCACTTCGCTGCACAAAATCAGCACAACTTGTAGTTGTCATCAACCATAAAAGCTCTCTATAATCAGTTTTATGAGATCTTTAAACTCCAAAATGTCATAAACCTAAAAAGCTTTGGAAACGAAATCTCCAATATAAGAACAACTTTTGTCTTCTACTTTCCATTCCCCTCCAAAGAAAACTGATAGGATTCTCATCTACATCTGAAATGAACAAAAAACACTAATGACACTCAGAAAAAATTAATGAATTGAAAGGTAAATCTCTATAACACTAATGGCACTTCTTCAAATCACAATTGCGGTATCATCAACCATTCGATAAAATTTACTCAGACAACACTAAATGACTCTCATTGACACTCTAATTAACTACACTCTATGACACTCGGTGAAACTCTAATTAATGATACTCTTTGAACAATCTATTCAATGACAGTTGCAATATCATCAACCATTCCATACAAATACTCATAAAACACTAATGACAATAAATAACACTCTAATAACACTCAATGAACAATCTAATGACACTCTTCTAACAATCTATTCAAGGAAACCTGCAATATCATCAAACCATTCAATTACAAATTTTTCAGGTAACAGTAATGACACTCTAATAACACAATGAACAATCTAATGACACTCTTCTAACAATCGCAACTGCATTATCATCACCATTCAATAAAATTTACTTAGACAACAATAATGACCACTTAAATGACTCTCAATGACACTCTAATGACACTCAGTGACACTCTTTAAACAATATATTCAATGACAACTGCAATATCATCAACCATTCCATACAAACTACTCATAAAACACTAATGATACTAAATGACACTAATTAATAACACTCAATGAACAATCTAATGACACTCTTCTAACAATCTATTCAATGAAAGATGCAATATCATCAACCCATTCCATGAAAAATTCCTCCGTTCAAAGTGCGATTTCACAGCGAAAAACTAACCTATAGGCCTCTTGTAGTCGCTGGCGTCGGTGGTGAGCAGTGATAGTCGCTGGCATCTGTTGCAAGTGGCAACGCGATGGGAGCCTCTTGTAGTCGCTAGCGATAGAGATCAGTGCGACAACGCGATGAGAAGTGGTGGAGACTAGAGTCTCTTGTAGTCGCTAGCTTGCAGTGCTGCAGTGACAAGGGAAGAATCTGTAATGGAATGTGAGCGGGGGATCTGATCGCGGGCCCTAGGAGAGGAACGCGGGGACGGAAACTTTCTGTATATATGCTATAGAAACTTGGGGAGGGGTTAGTTTTCTAGGGGGTTAGTTTGTTACAAAAAACGTCGTCCTTAGGTCATTTACTTAACTCATCGATTACAAATCACTCTTATTATTGTCCATTTATGGATAATTGCCCCTTATTTTCGAGTTTTTATTGAAAACATGTAACTATATGGGTTTAAACCAGTGGTCTCTGAATCGATAGGCCCAAACTTTTCAATCTGAAAGCCCAAATCTAAAGTATATGATGATTATTTTTAAAGCAATTATATGATGATTATTACCATTTAAGTTTATACTCCGTAGTTTATTTTCCAGAAGGCTCTCCATGTATGACAGCATAATATGTAGGCCTAAACATATGATAGTAACTTTTCTTAGGCATCTTCGTTAATTAGAATTATATCAAGTTAAAATTATATATTTTAACAAATGACAATTTTAACAAACCAACTAGAGATGTCAAAAATTGATCGAACCCGAAATACCGATCGAACCCGACCGAAATTTTTAGGGTTGAAACCCGATAAAATAAACCTGAAATCCGTTTTAACCCGAACTCGTTAAATCCGAATATTTTTGCACGGTTTCTATATACAGACCACCTAAATTATCAAACATCGTCCGGTCTCTCGCATTACGCGAGATTAGCAAAAAATAGCATAATTTTAAAATGTTAATCTAGCGTTACGCGAGGTACGTGTTTCTCGCGTTACGCGAGGTACGTGTTTCTCGCGTAACGCGAGATATGTGCATCTCTCATAAAGGTTTTTTTTAATTCTCGTATTACGCGAGGTGTCTTGTATTTGGTAATTTAGATGAGTTGTATTTAGCCGGGCCTATTTTTGGGTTTGGGTTCGGTTGACCCGTCGGGTCAAAAGATGTGTAACTTTTTCTGCGCAATTTAATTTCATGCATTTCCTGTTTTCATTGTCGGCAAAATCTGAAAATTTTACCGCGTAAAATTGATAAATATAAGTTGTTTATTGGGCCGAGGCGGGAGATTAGTAAAAATTCCTGGGTAAAATTTGATTCACAAAAAATAGTAAAACCCTAGAAATTTGTGAAACGTTTCCTCTTCTACCTCTAAATCCCTAACTTTGCTATTGTATTTGTCTCTCAATCTCTTCAACCTCATATAACAGCTCTCTAAGTCTTCTCTACTGGAACGACCGTCAAGAATGCTTTTGATAATTGTCTATGTTGAAGCTCGTTGTTTGATTGATTAACTGAGGTACTTACAACCCAAATTTTGCATTTTCTTCTTCTTTTTGATGTCATAGTTCGTTATTGTTTTGAGTTGTGAATATGAAGAGTGGATTAGTGCTGACTGCTGAAGCTTTCTCTGTTTGAGATTAATTTGTCGATAGCTCTTCCTACTTGACAACTTAATCAATCAATTTAGATATTTAGGGCCATCCTTCTATTTCAAGGGATGGTGATATATAAAGTACGTCTTTATCATTCAAAAAAAAATTGGGGTTCAAGGGAAGATAGCGATGATAGATTGGTAGATCGATGTTGATTAATTTATCTTTTTCTTTTAAAACAAGTGAAGCTATTACCTAGATTATAGACCGATGGACTCATAGTGGATTATACCTCCGTGACCTGCCTAATTATATAGGTAGAGCCACTAGAGCACATGCTTCTTAGCATCTAATTCAATCATAGCACAGAGCACTACTACACATTTCTACTATTTATTTATTCGAAGAACTCCTTGCTTCTTCATATTACGTGGTCACTTAATGTTTTTCTCATTCTCTATTTATTAGCAGAGCCATGGCCGGCCCTGTTTCTCTTGATTGTGATACCGCAGATGCACTCATATCAACTCGTTCTTGCTTGTTTGGATTTGACTTGCCTAACGGTAACATTAATTTAGCATTTATAAAGTGTTTTATAAGTTTTAATTTACTATGATCAATTGACATATTCAAGTAATTGAGCAGATACTCCAAACCAAGAGATACATGGACTTGAAGTTTCACTTGCAATTAACAAGGACAACAATAAGGGGGAAGAGTTGGAGAGTTGAACTTGGAAGAGTGGAAGGAGCTTATGAATATTGTTTTGTGCTCATCTAAGATGATAATATGTTGATGTGGTGTTGATGTGGTGTTTTCTTTTGGTGCAGTTAGTGTCAACTCTCTCTTCTAGTGGTGTTATTTTTGGATGTTTGCAGGTGCCATTTCTAGCTATTTTTACCTTACATATTTGTGGTGTGGTTTGCTGATGTAGTGGTGCAGGTGCTAAATCTAGCTGTTTTTGTATCTTTTGACTATATATTAGGGGTGTAAAATGACCTACTGACTACTTATATTAACTAGGTCTATTCTTAAATATTGATATTTAGAACAAAATATCAGGTGCAGAAATGACATGCAAGAGTCAAAACAAACATTTCTACCAAAACATTAGGTGGACATTTAAGTTTGTAGGAATAACCATCATTATAGTAATTTAACGTTGTTTTTATAATTTATGTTGTTTTTATAATTTATATTGATATTGATGCTAAAATAATAAAATTCACATACAAAAACGAACAGAAAGTCGAAAAGAAATTTGACGTTAAAAATCCGTTGGTTAACCTGAACCGTCCGCTAACCCGTTTGACCCGACCTGACTTGACCTGCTATCCAAAAACACTGAACCCGAACTTGACCCGAACCCGAAATTACCGGACCCGAACCCGACCTGACCGATCCGATTGACAGTGGATATAAAAAATTCATTTTAATTATACTAGTGTAGTCCCCGCGTCATGCACAAGTGTATACATTTTTTTGTGTATAACTTTATATGAATAATGAATTAATCAATTTAAGTACCGTTGTATTTATAATTTTAATACAAGATATATAAGATTACAATTAACAAATTTGAATTAGGTAATAACATGCGAAATTAAAATCTTAACAAAATATATGTACTCCTTATATATTTACTCTATCTTGATAATCATGCAAAAATACATGAAAAAATATATTTTTTAATTAAATTACAACAATATCATAGTCTATTTATAAAAGGTTAATCTATGAAAATAAGTTATACAAAAACCTTTCAAATGTTTGAGTCATACAATTTGTTGGGTAAAGATCTCGTGAGGATGGTTCCTTAGATAAGGACCGAGGATGATGCACACAAACACTATAATTAATGCACACACGTTATAACTCATGCACACAGTATTTGGTGATGCACACCATCTGTGACAGATGCACACGGTATTTGGTGATGCACATCATTTGTGACACATGCACACAGTGTGTGCATGAGTTTTAACTTATGTGTGCGTGAGTTATAAGGACTCGTCCTTATGCAAACAATTTTTTTTTTTAAAAAGTTTATATGTAAGAACCAGCGTCTCTTACGTACACGTGAGAATTAAAAAAAAATAAAAAACTGGTTCGGGTGGGAGACGTTGTCAAAATCAGCGTCTTTCCAACGTGTAAATTTTCCGAACCAAAAATTTGTCCCTATGTTGGGAATATGTTTCAAATAGAGCCTATATCGGATTCTTTTTTGAAAAAAAGCCCAAATCAGAAAAAGATTCGAGTATTAGAGTAACACTAAATAAAACTACTACTCAATATTTTATCATTGTTAGCGAGCTTAATATATTGTTCTGTAAATCATATTAACATTTTGTACTAACATTATTATAATTTTTTTTTTATTAATACTCATATGATATATAGTTGTTTGCAAATTAGGTATTAATAAACAAATAAATAAACATCAAATAAAGTAATATTTTAAATAATTCAAAATATGTCTAAATAAAGTAGTCTAAGAATTAGGTATCAAATTACCTAATTAATGATATTTTTCAATAATTAAAAATCATTATAGAAGATTAACCACAAAATAACACATCAACATGGTGGGGGCAGAGTGAAGGAGAGAACTCTAATTCATTATGTTTTAATATATATAATATACGGTTTTTCTAACGTATTAGGGCATAGGTTAAGCTTACTCGAAAAGAAAATTATAACTACAAGAAGGAAAATATAAACCCATCACAATAAAAGATTTAATAAAATTTAACATAAAATTTTTCTACATTTAGACTCTTAACCTATTGCCTAAGAAAATTCAATAGTGGTTTAGTGAGAACCAATCTTTATGAGATAACCACTCTTAACCTGAGAACCCATCACAACCTTTGGATTTAGACGATCAGACGCTCCTGTTTTAACCCGTGCCCTCCGTTTACAGGCTCCAAATACTAAGCATTTCTGTCTACCATTTCTTCCATTTTCCCCTCTCCTTCTCCTGAATCTGCCTTTGACATTATCTCTCTTTCTCCGATCCCGCTCGGGATCATCCAGATTCAATGGCGGAACCTCGAATCAGCTTCAATGGCGGATAAGGTTTGCAGGGGTCGAAACCAGGTGTGAGGCAAGGTACGGAGGACGATTTGCGAGGGGCGACGGTCGATTCGAGACAAGTTGAGGGGCAAGGTGGCGAGATGGAACAGCTTATCTTTCATTTGGACAAAGGGTAATGTTTTTCCTTTTGCTGTTGAATGGGTAATTTTTTCCTTTTGTTGGGGCATATCCCCTTCAGTCTTACTGTATTAACTAGCAAATAAGGCCGCTTCAAGCAGCAGCACCACTAGTTCATCAACAACACCAAGCACTACCACTACTACACCCTCAACAACCACCTCAGGCACAACGAATGGAGCATCAACTCACGGTTTGACTTGGGTCGGGTTTGGAGCTGCCCTTGTTTTTGGTGTTGCTTTCATGGGCTAGGAAAGAGGCAGTACTAATATCAGTCATCGATTATCTATTGGTTATTGATGATGATGGGTTTGGGTTAAGAATTTTTAAAAAACTTGATGAGTATTTTAGTTTGTTTTGCAGGGTCAATAAATTTGGTAATGTTGCTTATATTGTTTCAGGTTGGCTTTTGTAACTTACACAGATGTGTATATTTTATTTTATTTTCCAGTTTCATTGGATTTTTAATATTGTTCTTTCAACTAATTTATCCTAGCAAAACTTGCAGAAGCCTCAAAATACTCCTACTACTCTACTGCATTCTAAGTTCAACTTAGATTAATAACATTGACTTGCAGACATCCTTTAATCAATTCAGTGCATATTTGATTTAACAGTTCAGTACATATTAGACTGTGTTGTCTTTATATAAGCTCCTCACACAATTTAATTGCTTTTTCATTGTGATCATTATCATATAAGCTATAGCTAATTTCAATTTCTCTCGGTGAAAAACGATCCCAAAGAACGTCATATGCTACTCTTGAATCAACTTTATATAAGCTCCTCACACAATTTAATTGTTTTTTGTATTGCATACAAAGTGATTCTTGGATTGCATATTTATTGATTTGTGGTTTACATATGAGGTTTATCTGGATTGCATACTAGTTTATTTGTGAATTGCATACTACTTGATTTGTTAATTGCATACGTGTTTGCTTGAAGCTCTATACGTGCTACTATAGAAGCATCCTACGTACTTCTAGCGAAGCACCTATTTGCTTTTTTCAAAGAATCTTACGTGTTTTTATTTAAGCTCCACATTAAGTGCTTCGCAACCTTAAGTGCTTTTTTATAAGCTTCATTCGTGCTACTCTAGAGCACTATGAATTGCATACTTAGTTATTTGTGAATTGCAGATCAAGTGTTTTCTGAATTGCATATTTAGTTATTGTGAAATGCATACTCGCTTATTTGTGAATTGCATACTCACTTATTCGTGAATTACATACTACTTGATTTGTTAATTGCATACGTCATTTTCTTAAAGCTCCATACATGCTACTATAGAAGCACCGTACGAACTTCTTGCGAACACCTACGAGCTTTTTTTCGAAGAATCTTACGTATTTTTCTTTAAGCTCCATATGTGCTTCTTGCGAAGCACCTTAAGAGCTTTTCTTTAAGCTTCATGCTACTCTAGGGCACCATACGTGATTTCATACTTAGTTATTTTTGAATTGCATACAAGGTGTTTTTTTAATTGCATATTTAGTAATTGTGAATTGCATACTCGCTTGTTTATGAATTGCATACTCACGTATTTGTGAACTGCATACTACTTGATTTGTGAATTGCATACGTGCTTTTCTTGAATCTCTATATGTGCTACTATAGAAGCACCATACGTACTTCTCGCAAAGCACCTACGTTCCTCTTTCGAAGAATCTTAGTGTTTTTCTTTAAGCTCCACCTTAAGTGCTTTTCTTTAAGCTTCATACATGCTACTTAGAGCACCATACATGAATTGAATACTTAGTTATTTGTGAATTGCATACCAAGTGTTTTTTGAATTGCGTACTTAGTTATTTTGAATTTCATACCTACTTATTTGTGAATTGCATACTCACTTATTTGTGAACTGCATACTACTTGATTTGTTAATTGCATACGTGCTTTTCTTGAAGCTCCATACGTGCTACTATGTAAGCACCCTTCATACTTCTCGTGAAGCACCTACGTGCTTCTTTCCAAGAATCGTACGTTTTTTTCTTTAAGCTTCACCTCAAGTGCTTCTTGCGAAGCACCTTAAGTGTTTTTCTTTAAGCTCCATATGTGCTACTCTATACATGAATTGCATACTTAGTTATTTAAGAATTGTATACCAAGTGTTTTCTGAATTGCATATTTAGTAATTGTGAAATGCATACTCACTTATTTGTAAATTGCATATTCACTAATTCGTGAATTGCATACTACTTGATTTGTGAATTGCATACGTGCTTTTCTTGAAGCTCCATATGTGCTACTCTAGAACCACCCTACATATTTCTCGCGAGGCACCCTACGTACATTTTTCGAAGAACCTTACGTGTTTTTCTTTAAGCTCCATATGTGCTTCTTCCGAAGCACCTTACTTGATTTTTTTAAGCTCCATACGTGCTACTCTAGGGCACCATACATGAATTGCATACTTTGTAAATTGCGTACTTAGTTATTTGTGAATTGCATATTCAGTTTTTGTGAATTGCATACTCGGTTTTTGTGAATTGCATACTCAGTATTTGGGAATTGCATACTTAGTTATTTGTGAATTGCATATTCAGTTTTTGTGAATTGTATATTTAGTTTTTGTGAATTGCATACCCAGTTTTTGTGAATTCCATACCCAGTTTTTGTGAATTGCATACTTAATTTTTGGGAATTTCATACTCAGTTATTTGTGAATTGCATACCTAGTTTTTGTGAATTGTATACTGAGTTTTTGTGAATTACACACTCAATAATTTGTGAATTTCATACTCAGTTTTTGGGAATTGTATACTTAATAGTATTATTTTTGTATTGTATACTCAGTTATTTGTGAATATCATACTCAGTTTTTTTGTATCCACATGTTGTAAAATCGAGATATCTCTCCTCCTTACTTTTCTTTGTCTTATAATGAGAAAATACAACATTATAAAATACACATTGTACAGTACACGAATGCACATATTGTACACTCCAAATGCACATCCAATTATAGTCTAAATGTATTATGGTCTAAACTCATCTCCAAGAGAAAGCACACTTCAATATAAAACAAATCCAAAGAAGAGTACGTACAAGAGTAAATACATAATACAACCAAGAATTGGAAAATAATTAGTCAGTAAAGGAAGAACTGCACCACCTTATCCATACATATAGTCTAAACTCCTTACTTTTCTTAATTTTTATTTCACAAAATAGACAAAAAAAATGCATCAAACAGTGAAGGAAGTATTGGAAAATAATTAATAGGAGCTTGTTGATGTTGGATTAGTTGTTGTAGTTGTTGCTCTTGAGTTGGATGATTGTTGTATCCGCCAACATAGCCATATCCATACATATTTGGATGTTGATGCTGATGTCGAGCAGTAGCAACATATCCACACATGTTTGGATCTTGATCTTAATATCCATAATAACCGGGACCAACATTGTTCCACTGAGGTTTGGAAGATCCACCGGTTGAGTCCTGAAAAAGCCAATCAATTCTAGTAAGTCAATCAATTCTAGTAAAATGGAATTGATGAAAACAATCAAAGAGGTTATCACTTTTATTAGCAACTCTCAGGGATTCAAGTGCCGAAATACATGGTAAAGAAGAACAAGACCTTGATGATCTCTTTTGATGCAGCTAGACTAGAGCTCACATCCTTCAATCTGTTCTTCATCGTGGCTTGACCATGGCTTGCAAACTGCATAGCATTTCACATAATAGCGCTTTCCTTTTCACTTTCTTACACCAAAACTATCAATTCAAAGCTACTGGATTGTTGTATATACACATGAGTAATTTATGGTCCCAGAAAGTTCAGAGTTTTGAAACAAATTATGCCATACATTAAAAATATGCTTATACTACGAAGTATCATCACCTCAAACCTTAGACTACCTATTATAACATAAAAGGAACCCCTAAAAAAGCTCTTTCCAATGAATAAATGAGAGCGTCACTCAACTGAGGCACGTAGCATTGATGATAGAATTCATCTCCCTTATATACGTACTCACTAAGCTGAAGTTTCTATTGTGCATTTCTTCATGATTTGAAGGAAGAAAACAATAAAAATTAGGACAACCCATGTATTACTTTAATTTGCATAGACAAGAAGACAAAGTAACCAATTAACCACTATCACATTTAGTATTAAAATTACAGCTAATAATGAAGAAATATGTACCTTAGAACTGAGAGGTTGCACATAAAAGGTTTTAGAAGGATGACAAGTGATGATGTTTTTTAAAACCGTTTTAAACTAGGAAAATGGCGAGTCCATTCTGCTGCTATGTCTTCATACACAATAGATAACCAGTGAATATAATTCGGGTAGTACAAGTATACACAATAGATAACAGAGTGTTTGCGGGATGCAGAGTGAAGTTAGCAGCAAAGGTATCTGGAATTCGTTGGTGGTATAGGGACCCTAGTCATGCTGCAGAGCTTACTGCAGGATACTACAACTTGGAATGTAGGGACAAATATCGACCCATTGCAAACATGCTTTCCAGGCATCATGTTGTTTTCAATTTCACATGCCTTGAGATGACAAACTCAGAGCAACCTCATATTGCTAAGAGTGCACTCCAACAGCTTGTACAACAAGTAGTTCAACTCAATCTTGACTCATTCATTAACTTAACGTAACAATCAAATGCCCATATAAACCCACATAGCTCAGTTGGAACTCTTTTTAATTATTTGATTTTAACTTTTGTTAAGTGCAATACATTCTACATTCACTAATAGATGAACTCAACCTACTAATAATTCAGCTGGAAATTTCTCAGGTTGGATATCTAAAGGAATCTGGCATGTAACCACATAAACACACAAAGGAGTATGCAATTCGGATCAAAATTCAGAACTCATCACCTACGAAAAATCCAGTTCAGTCAATTTGGGGAAAAATCAAACCTTCAATTCTAACAGTTTAAGCCTCAAGGCAGGGCGACGAGGAGTCGTCAGAGATATCAGTAGAGATTCAATCAACGACCATGAGGTCTTCACAAATTAGTATGTGCTGCCTGACGCTGCTGATGTGGTCGGAGTAGGTCACGAGATCTTAGAGGTGGTCGGAGTGGTAAAGCATGTAGTGAACTTCAGCGGCGGGAGGAGGGTGCAGGCGGTAGATGGGGCCGGCGGTGAGGTGGAGTTTGTCGTCGACGGACCCGATGGAGGAAGGAGAGAGACTCAAACAAGATGAAGTACCTGAGATAGGAAATCTAGGGTTTAGTATTTGTGGGAGGCTTGGGGAATAGGTTGTGGTGGTGGTGGTCGGCGGCGGCGAAGACGGCGTGGGGATTTCGCGGAGGGCCGGCGAAGAGAGGAAATGGGGCAACCCCAGTGCCATCTGAAATCGATCCATTCCACAGAGCAAGAAGGCGCGCGTCATTCTTATAGTCTTTTAATCTGAGCGCTTCTTACAATATACCTATCAACGGTGGAGATCCGTTATCAAATGTTCTCACCTCCGAGTACTAACCCTATATATACGTCCGGCCTATATGCACGCGATTTTTTCCCTAAATGCACGCGAATCTGTGCGCAGAACATACGCGCACAGATCTTTACAGTGTAAAACCTTGTGCGCACAAGTTATGCGCACATATTCGCGTGCATTTAGGAAAAAAATCGCGTGCATATAGCCATTGCCTATATATATATATATATATATATATATATATATATATAGATACTATAAATAACTTCCTTAACAGTAAACACTAGTATTTGATGTTTTGTGGTTAATTACATAGATGTAAATAACAGCTTTATTAAACAAACACAATAAAATACACAAATTTGCTATAAATGGTAAAATATAATTAATAAACTGAAATTGATGAGAAAAAACACATGGTGAAATTGAAGAAACTATAACATGTACTACTAAGGTCCCTCTTCGTAGGGTTTTCTAGTCCTTCTTCGTAGGGAGTGTTTGGTGGTTACTTATCAGTTATTTTACATTTATTTGACTGTTACTCGCTGGTTTTCTTCGGTTTTACTGGTGTGTGTGGAGTTTCTCGCTAGTGGCTTTGGTTCCTCTCTGCAATGGAGGAGTTACAGACTGCATACGGACAATTACGGTTGTCGTCGGAGGAAAATTCAAGTGTGGTAGGGGCAAAAAATTGTTCAGCACAACGTCTTCGTTGGTCGCTGTGTCTAGCAGGGAAAATCCTTACAGAACGACCTGTTAGCATCGCTGCTTTCAAGACGACGCTAAAATTAATCTGGAAGGTTGACCGTGGCTTTGCAGTCCGGGAAGTGGGTGACAAACTGTTCGTGTTTCAGTTCTTCTCTAAGGAAGATAGAGACCGTGTCTGGAATGGGAGATCGTGGGTTGATGACTCTTTGGTGTTGCTACAACAGTTGACTGGAATGGAGTGTCCTGCAGAACTTACTTTTCCTGAAGCTCCACTATGGATTCATGTACTCAATGTGTCGTTGGGGCTATGTAATGAAGACATGGCAAGGCAGATCGAGGAAAGGGCTGGGAATTTTATGGAGTTTGACGATTCTGATCCGCTAGGCATCCATAAGATCCTTAGAATGAGGGTTGCAATACCTGTGGATTAACCATTAATGAGGGGTATAAGGATTTCTATGGAAGGATCTTGTCGGTGGGTAGATTTCAAATATGAACGCTTACCAATCTTGTGTTATAGATGTGGACGTGTGGGACATATGATGAAGACATGTTCCTTTGTTTCTGCTGAGGAAGATGAGGCAAGGCCAAATCAATTTGGTCCTTGGTTAAGGGTTGTTGAACGCACCAGGTTGCGCCTAAATAAGGATGATAGAGATGCTGAAAACTCTCGCCTTCAAGAATTACTATCTACAGCGATTGATGACACGGTACGATCGACCCCAATCCCGATGGAATCCATAACTGCTATAACATCTGTTCAGGAAGATGCTGCAAAACAAAATCACGCTGCAAGAAAGGGTAGTAGTACACAGAGTAAGCAAAAGACTGTTCTGGATGCTATTATGTTATTGAATGCTGAATCTGAACTGGGGAAAAGAAAACATGAATCTTCGTCCAAGGATGGATCCGATGCTCTTGAGGATATTCTCATTGTGGCGAAGAAAGGAAAGAAAACTATTCAGGGTTCCACAATTGAAGGAACTCAAGTAGTGGGTGTCGGAGATAATCCGTCCCGCGAACAACAATGAAAATATTTAGTTGGAACTGTCGGGGATTGGGCAAAGCCCCGACAGTTCGTACTCTCCGGGATTGGTCCTGGAACAGTTACCCAAACGTGGTTTTTGTGATGGAAACCATGATAGGAAAACGAAACTTAGAGTCTGTGATGCAGAGGTGCGGATTTACTGATGGATTGTGTCTGGACAGTAATGGTTTATCAGGTGGCCGGTATAGGGCTCTGGTGGAAAGATGTCAAGTTAACAGTTATGTCATATTCTGATCGGCATATTATGGCAGAGGTGTGTGAAACTGGTTTGGATGTTAGATGGGCCATTGCAGGAATATACGGCTGGCCGGAAAGGGATCAGAAATATCGAACCTGGGATCTTATGAGATCTTTGAAAGGCTGCTGTGATCTACCACTTTTATTCTTTGGAGATTTTAATGAGATTTTGTTACAGGATGAAAAAGAGGGTGGAGCCAGACGACCTGATGATGATATGGCTGCTTTCAGGAAGGCCCTGGATGATGCAGGTTTAGAGACTTGGGTTGTCGAGGGTCCATTTTCACATGGCAACGGGGGTCAACAAATACATCATTCATCTGAGAGCGTCTTGATCGCTATGTGGATACAGCAGAATGGCTGGAACTATACCCAAATTACGATGTCACACACTTTGCAAGGATACATTCTGACCACTCTCTCATTTACCTGAACACTGACCCAAAATTCAACCGGTCGGGTGGAGGGAAGAGGGGCTTCCGTTTTGAAATTTTTTGGCTTGAGGATGATGAGTGCAAAACTATCGTCCAGGACCAGTGGAATGCTCAAGCTGACTCCCCACCTGCTAGAATTGCAAGATGTGCAGATAGCCTATCTTTATGGGCTAATGCTAAATTTAAGGGGCGTGTGAAACGTATCAAAGAGCTTGAAAAGGAGCTCAAAAATCTGCAGCGAGGAGTTCTAGATGGCACGACACTTTCACGCTCTCGTGCTGTTTTGGATGAACTGAATAGGTTGCAAAGAGATGAGGAATCTTACTGGCACCTGAGATCAAGAGCAAACAAAGTTAAAGATGGGGATAGAAATACAGCATTTTTCCATCAAAAAGCTTGTAAGAGAAAAAGCAGAAATCCTATACATGGCTTGTTTGATTCAACTGGTGACTGGAAAACAGATGAAGCTGGAATAGAGAACATAGTTGTTGATTATTACCAAGATCTCTTCTCTAGCTCGAGCCCTCGCGACTTAGATGTTGTTGTTAGATCAATACCCTGTAAAGTTGACTCTGAAATGAATGCTTCACTGACAGTACTCCCCAGTATGGATGAAATACATTATGCTCAATTCCAAATGCATCCTACAAAGGCGTCGGGTTATGACGGAATGCACGCCCATTTTTACCAGAGATTCTGGACTGTGATTGGCCATGATATTGTGGAATTTATACAGAAATCGTGGAGGGGGGAAGTTACACTGAATGAGATCAATTCAACTGTTGTAACCCTTATTCTGAACGTAACAGCACCACAGAACATGAAGGATTTCAGACCTATTAGCCTGTGCTCGGTCCTGTATAAAATTATTTCCAAAGTGATGGCGAATAGGTTGAAGAGTTTGTTGCCTGGTGTAATTTCTGTTTCACAAACTTCTTTTGTTTCTGGGCGTTTGATAACCGACAATGCTCTTGTGGCGATGGAATGTTTTAATTACATGAAACATAAGAGAACAGGACGGAATGGAGCTTTGTCAATGAAGCTTGACATGAGTAAGGCATATGATAGGGTGGAGTGGGTTTTTCTGAAAACAGTTTTGCTGAAGCTTGGTTTTGACTCATCCTGGGTTAATAAGATTATGGAATGTGTTCAGTCCGCCTCTTTCTCTTTCAAGATCAATGGGCAGGTGAAAGGGAATTTCGTTCCAACTAGGGGCATTCGCCAAGGAGATCCTATCTCACCATACTTATTTATTCTTTGCTCAGAAGTTTTCTCGAACTTGCTGGAAAATTCTCTGAATGGGGGCCGAATTCATGGTATCCAGATTTCCTTTAGTAAGAATGTTGTGCAGAGTGATCGGTTGGATATAGTCAATCAGTTGCAGGTGTTTGAGGTTGATAGGCATGCCAAATATCTTGGTTTACCTACTACTATAGGCAGATCAAAAGAGGCTATCTTCTCAGCTATTAAAGATAGAATTTGGAATAAGTTACACGGGTGGCGTGGCAACCTGTTATCTAAGGCGGGGAAAGAAACGTTGATAAAGTCTGTACTGCAGAGCATTCCAACATATTTGATGGGGGTATACAGGATACCAGATGGACTTATTGATGAGATTCATGCAATGTTTGCAAAGTTTTGTTGGGGATCCACAGATCTTCATCGAACCATTCACTGGAAAAGGTGGGAGCTTCTTTGTTTACCCAAGAGATTGGGGGGTCTTGGTTTTCGAAATCTGAAAGTCTTCAATTTGTCCCTCTTGGCAAAGCAAGCATGGAGTCTGGTTGTATATCATGAATCTTTCCTGGCCCGTCTTCTGAAATCCCGTTACTATAAGCATGAAACTTTCCTTACTGCCTCTATTGGATACGAACCCAGCTTTTGTTGGATGTAAGAGAGCTCAACACGGTAAACACTCTGTATATTGATTGTAGAAGATAGATTACAAACTATTATCTCAATGGTGGACAAAACCCAACCAAGGAGCCCAAGGCAATGCCCGATTACTTCCTCAGATAATTTCTGGATGCAAAGCCTTCAGCCAAACCTCCTTCTTATACCCTAGAGCTAATGGAAAGCTCACCCTATCCATTCTCTCTCTCTTCTAACCGATTCTGACACTTGATTATTCCCTCTGCAGAAAAGAAATAACTAACAGAATATTAAGGATAAGACTACTATGCCCTTAGGCAGTATTTGGTGGAATACCCTTCTTCTTCCTGGTGTAGACTATATACCCTCCAGCTCTAACAATTCCACCCCCTTCAGAACAAACCTTGTCCTCAAGGTTGGATCCAGGAAATTGCTTCCTGAATTCTGCACAACTCATCCAGGTGGCCTCATCCTTAGATTTCTTGCTCCACTGAACTAAGACCTTGTGGCAAGCCCCATCAGAGTTAGCTTGCTTCTTAACTTCTAGGATAGCTTCTGGTAAAAATTCCTCTTCTTCGAGTATAAGGTCAGCTGGCAGCTCGACTATAGTTTTGTGATCTCCTACCACCCTCTTTAGGAGTGACACATGAAAAACGGGGTGAATTTTGGTGTTGGCAGGTAGTTCCAACTCATAGGCAACTTCCCCAATCTTCTTTAGGATCTTGAAAGGGCCAAAATATTTTGGGGCTAGCTTCTGATTCAGCCTATGCAGTAATGTCATCTGCCTGTGTGGTCTCAGCTTAAGGAATACCAGATCACCTTCCTTGAATGACACATCTCTTCTTTTCTTATTAGCTTGAGACACCATTCTTTTCTGAGCCCTGTCTAAGTTCCATTTCAACTGCCTCAGTATCTCATCTCTGTTCCAATATTCCTCAGCAACAGCTGCAACAATAAACTCCCCGGGTAAGAATTGTTGTAGTGATGGTGGGGCTCGACCATACACACACTCGAATGGAGTTTTGCCAGCTGCACCCTGGAAGTTGGTGTTGTACCAGAATTCTGCCCAGGGAACCCACTTAGCCCATTGCTTAGGTTGCTCAGAAGCATAGCACCTAAGGTAGGTCTCTAGACATCTGTTGAGGACCTCTGTCTGCCCATCAGACTCAGGATGATAAGCACTACTCATCCTGAGTTTGGTTCCATTTTTCTCGAAGAGTTCTCTCCAGAAACTACTCAAAAACACAGGGTCTCTGTCACTCACAATAGATCTGGGTATCCCATGGAGTCTAATAATCTCCTTGCAAAACAGCTCAGCCACTGATCTTGCCGTATAGGGGTGCTTTAAGAGGATAAAGTGGGCATACTTGTTGAGTCTGTCAACAACTACCATGATGCAGTCCATGTTCAGTGATCTGGGCAGGCCCCCTATAAAGTCCATGGAGATGTCCTCCCATACTTGTTGAGGGATGGGTAGGGGTTGTAGGAAGCCAGCAGGTGACATGGCTTCATACTTGCTCTTCTGGCACACCAAGCACTCAGCCACAAAGGCTTGAACAGTCTTGAACATCCCTAGCCAGTACACATTGGCAGCCAACCTCTTATAGGTCCTCAGGGCCCCTGAATGTCCCCCCACTGGAGCTGAATGATACTCTTGTAAGAGTGTTTTAATCCAAGAGGATTTCTCTGGGATGCAGATCCTCCCTTGGTAGAATAGTCTTCCACCAATCAGCTTGTAAGGTTTCTTCAAAACTTCACCTTTCTCCAGCTTAGTAATGATCTCTTTCATTTTGGGATCTTGGCCAATCGCTTGCTGAATTTCCTCCCAGCAAGCCAGATAAGGGACAGAGACTGCCTTCAACTGCAAATCTTCTTCCCTTCTGGACAGAGCATCAGCTGCTTTGTTAGTACTTCCCCTCTTGTACTCAATCTCGAGATCATATCCGATCAACGTAGCTACCCAATTCTGTTGAGCAGGAGATGTGATGGGTTGAGTGAGCAAGTGCTTCAAGCTTCTGTGATCAGTTCTGACTACACACTTACTTCCCAAGAGGTAAGGTCTCCAGTGTTGCACAACCATTACTAAGGCCATCAACTCTTTCTCATAAGCAGACCTAGACAGCACTTGACCTGCTAGTCCCTTACTAAAATATGCAATAGGTCTTCCTTCTTGCATTAGCACAGCCCCCACTCCGGATCCAGAGGCATCACATTCTATGACAAATTGCTTGGTGAAATCAGGGAGTGTCAATACAGGTGCCTCAACCATGGCCTGCTGAAGTTGCTTGAAAGCTTTCTGGGCTGGTTCTCCCCACTCAAATTTCTGCCTATCTTTCTTAAGGAGCTCTGTAAGAGGTCTTGCAATTTTGCCATAATCTTTTATGAACTTCCTGTAGTACCCGGTTAGCCCCAGAAAACCTCTTACTCCCTTCACTGATTTTGGGTATGGCCATGCCAACACACTAGCCACCTTGTTAGGATCCATAGAAACCACCCCAGCAGACAGAATGTGCCCCAAATACTCTACTGAAGTCTTGCCGAAGGAACATTTCTTTCTATTGGCCACAAAACAAATTTCCTCCAGAATTTGCATCACAGTCCTTAGCTGCCTTAAGTGCTCTTCCCAATTAATGCTATAAATCAGGATATCGTCAAAGAAAACCAAAACAAATTTCCTCAAATGTGGTCTAAACAAGTCATTCATAGTGGCTTGGAAGGTTGATGGGGCGTTGGTGAGGCCAAAAGGCATAACAAGGAACTCATAGTGCCCCGTGTGAGTCCTGAAAGCAGTCTTTGGCACATCAGTTGCAGCTACCCTGATTTGGTGGTACCCAGCCTTGAGATCTATCTTGGAGAAAACCACTGCTTTGCCCAATTCATCTAGCATTTCACTGATCACAGGGATGGGGTACTTATCTGGAATTGTAGCCTTATTGAGCTCCCTGTAATCCACACAAAATCTCCAACTCCCATCTTTCTTTTTCACCAATAACACAGGGCTTGAGAAAGGGCTTTGGCTAGGCTGAATTGTTCCAGACTTGAGCATTTCAGTGACTAGCTTCTCTATTTCATCCTTCTGGTGGAACCCATACCGGTATGGTTTCACATTGATGGCACTCACCCCTTCTTTCAAGGGTATTTGGTGATCCACCGATCTCACTGGAGGTAATCCTGATAAGTCCTCAAACACCTTAGGAAACTCATCCAGAAGACTGTCTACTGTGGGCATTTGCTCAGTCTCAGTGGCCAGTAAACTCTTCTCTGTCTGAGACAGCTCAACCTCCCACACTAGGGCTTTGTACTCCACCTCAGTAAGCTTATGAAGGCTATTCATTGACACCTCTGTGACGGCAAGAGTGGGATCCCCTTGGATAGTTACCCTCCTCCCATTCCTGTCATCAAACTCTATTGTCATCTCCTCCCAGTCAACTAGGGTTTTCTTCATAGCTTGCAGCCAGGTAAATCCCAGAATCACATCAATTCCTCCTCAGTCGAATGGGTAGCAGTCCACATCCATGTCACAACTGCCAAAGTGTAGTGGAAGTGCTCTACAAATCCACTAGCCTCCACTCTGCTTCCATTCCCGAGTCTCACCCCAAACATACTGGTCTTTTCTACTGGAATATCCTCAATCTCGACTAGTCTGGTATTCACAAAGCAGTGACTCGCCCCACTGTCGACCAAGGCAATGATCTTCCTCTCACCCAACTTGGCCCTAATTTTCAGTGCTCTCTTGGCCAGCCCACTTCCGAGGGTGTGTAAGGGTAACTCGAGTCATTGGAGATCAGAATCCCTGCTCACTTCAGCACCTGAGCTACTATTGTCCCCAGATTGAACGACCTCGATTTCTCCTTCAGCTGAGGCTATCTCCTCTTCATCTATCTCCACCAATTTGAACACCCTCTCCGAGCACCTGTGAAGAGGAGTGAAGGGTTGCTTGCACTTGTAGCATAAGCCACGAGCCTTGAGGTCGTTGTATTCTGCTGGTGTTAACATTCTGGTATATCGGGATCTGGGGTTGGGAGAGGACTGATGTGTATTTCCAATCGTTGGAGATGGAGGAACCCACCCGCTTCTATTCGGGTCTCTTTCTCTAATGTTTCTTCCAGATCCATAACCCGGTTCTGGACTTGGGCTATTCCATGGCTTCAAGGCCCAATCCTTAGATCCAGGCCCGTTTGTCTGGGTTGTCTTCCTCCATGGACCTCTCCTGAGTCCCTTGTCGAAGTTCAACTTCTTTTCAACCCTTCTCGCTCCATCCATGCCAGCCATCAGCTCCACCGCCTCGAAAGACTGGAGTTCCACCCTAATCTCAGGTTTCAAACCCGCCAGGAAATATCCCAGCAGCTGGTCGTTCCCTAATCCGTGAGTATGTGAAGCACAAGCAATGAGCTCGTTCACGAATTCGTCCACTGATCCTCCTTGTTTCAATGAACTCAAGTGCTCGAACCGATTTGAAGCGTCGATCCCCATAAAACGCTTCACCAGTTCCGCCTTCAGGTCCTCCCAGGAGAAGTATGGGCGTTGCTGACTCATCCACCTTATCCAGTTCAGAGCCGACCCATTTAGACTCACCATGGCGGTGGTCACACGATCCACCGGTCTAGTAGCTTGAATGGCGAAATACTGCTCTGCCTTTGATACCCAGGTAAGAACATCCTCCCCATTAAATTCAGGGAACTCTACCTTCTTCACCATCAGAGGTGCTCCCTCACTGCCATACGCTCCCTGATCTTGGTGGGGTCGCTGGAATCCGGGTGGTTCTGACCCAAGCGGTATTGCTCGTTGGTGGGAAGTTCCGCTTGCTACTGGGGAGCTGGTTTTTGAAGCGTTAGCCTCCATGAATGACAGGATTTTGGAGAATCGCTCCTCCATAAGTTGGTTTGCTTCTCTGCTGGCCTCAGTTTGAGCAGCCTGAGATTTCTGCAGCTCCTCCTGGTTCTTCCTAATCTGTCCCAGTTCTTCCTCTAAGGCAATAACTCTCGCATCCAACTTTGCCATAGCTCACCAAAAATCCTCTCAATGAAAGCACCAATTGTTGGATGTAAGAGAGCTCAACACGGTAAACACTCTGTATATTGATTGTAGAAGATAGATTACAAACTATTATCTCAATGGTGGACAAAACCCAACCAAGGAGCCCAAGGCAATGCCCGATTACTTCCTCAGATAATTTCTGGATGCAAAGCCTTCAGCCAAACCTCCTTCTTATACCCTAGAGCTAATGGACAGCTCACCCTATCCATGCTCTCTCTCTTCTAACCGATTCTGACACTTGATTATTCCAGAATATTAAGGATAAGACTACTATGCCCTTAGGCAGTATTTGGTGGAATACCCTTCTTCTTCCTGGTGTAGACTATATACCCTCCAGCTCTAACAGCTTTTCATGGAGAAGTTTATGGGAGTCTTCTGATTTGCTCAAGCGTGGATTACGTTGTCGTGTGGGTAATGGATCCAAGATCAATGCAAAGTTTAGTCTGTGGATTCCGGACGCATCTAAATTAATAAAGCCTTTTTTCCAGTCACAGGTTAGTCCTACTGCAACTGTATCAGACTTTATTGATCCTGTTTACAAAGTATGGAACCGTGACCTGGTGAATGCAAGTTTCTGCCCTGCTGATGCTCAAGCAATATTTGCTTTGCCGTTGCCCATCAGGAATTAGTTGGATTCGTATGTTTGGTGGCCTAATCGTGATGGGTATTTCACTGTCCGGTCAGCCTACTGGCTAGGGACTTGTGAGACAATAGTCGGGTGGCAGGAGAGGCTAGGCGGTTCAGGGATGGATTATGGCGACTGATCTGGGCTTTGTACGCGCCACCTAAATTAAAAAACTTTGCTTGGCGAGCGTGCTCAGATTCACTGTCGTTCAAGGCGACTCTACATCGACGCCACATTATTACTTCGCCTACATGTGATCGATGTGGCGAGGCTGCAGAGACTCTTTGGCATGGGCTCATCCTGTGCCCTGAAACTGATCTGGCATGGTCTGGGTCCTTGCTTTTTGATTGGAGTCGTCAGTAAAATTTCACAAATTTTCAGGAGGTACTACTAATCATCGATGAAACCAAAGGAAAACAAGGTTGTAAGAGAGTTTGTTGTGTACTGTTGGATTGAGTGGACATGGAGAAACACATGCTTGTTCGATAGTGGATTTTTGAATGGGGATGTACTCCGGACCGGCCTTCTGAAATTCATTACTGATTTTGATCAGTATTCAGCGCGGGAACAACAGGCACCACAACAGGGACAACAGCTGCAAGTGTCTTGGATCCCTCCAGCAGGAGGGGTTTTGAAGCTGAACATTGACGCCTCTGTCAATGATGGACGATTAGGCCTGGGTGTTGTCTGTCGAAAACATTTGGGAAGACTTGTGATGGTGGCTATGACTTGTATTTATGGATCAGGTTCAGCATTACTTGTTGAGGCCATGGCCTGTCGATGGGGTTTGCAAACTGCTCTTCGCCTTGGTTTCGATAACTTGGTTCTTGAATCTGACTCCTTGGGACTTATCACAAGGCTGCGCCATAATGCCACTGGACCATCATTTGTAGACTCCATTGTTTAGGATGTGATGTCTCTTTGTAACTCTTGTAGATCTATTTCCTTCTCGTTTGTTCGTCGCTCCGGTAATACAGTTGCGCACTTAGCTTCTAGATATGTTATTAGTCCGGGTAATGAGCTTGTGTACTTTGATAATTTTCCCCAAAGCATTATAGACCTTGTGGATATTGATCTAATATAAACAAGTACAGAGCTTTCCTTTAAAAAAAAAATGAAACAGTGACACATGACGATTTTGAATTTTAATTTAATAGTTAAATAAATATTAATTTTCATTGGACAATTCATGACTTGTTATTTTAATTACTAATTGACTTAAAAATTTAAAGCATTTCTTATAAGTCAATTACTAAATTTAGTAAGAATCTGGATCAGGTGAGAATAATTAATACTGTGCGAATATACGAATATGCACATTTCTTCACATTTACATGCACATTTCTTCACATTTACATGCACACACAACATGTGCATGTATTTTCATATGTTGTCAAAGACATGCACACATTTGCGAATGTGCATGTAAATGTGAAGAAATGTGCACATGCTTGTGTGTGCATGTAAATGTGAAGAAATGTACATGTAAATGCGAAGAAATGTACATATTCGTATATTCGCATAGTATTAATTATTCTGACCTGAATCTTTTCCATTTAGTAATTGACTTGCAAATTTAAAGCAGTTCTTATAAATTTTTGTTTCCTATTATCTATTTTAAAGTGTTATTGGTATTTGCTTTTTGATGTAAAATTGTCATTTCCATTTTTATCAACCATCGATATGCCCTAAGTCGACAAACTATAAAGCGATTCTACATACTACTACGGGTTTGCTTCCCTTATTATGTTTCGTGTGATTGTTGGTCGGATGCATGATGCATCTACGTGTAGTGTTTATCCACAACCTTGGAACATCATTCTAAATTGCTTTCCATTAAAAAATACCGCAACGATTAGTTTATACTCCCTCCGTCCCTTTAAGTTCTTCCTATTGTGTACTTTGCACACGAATTAAGGCAAGTCTAATCAAAACAAGAGTGTAAGTAATGGCGCGGTAAATCATAAAATTCACCCAATAGGAAGTTTATTAGATGGAAAAAGGTTGATTTGATTGATAAAGTGTTGTTAAGATATGAATAAAATAAATAAAGTAAGGGTATAATGGGGAGAAATTAATGGATATAAATGGAAATAGGAAGAACTTAAGGGGACGCCCAAAACGGAAACAGGAAGAACTTAAAGGGACGGAGGGAGTATTAATCTGTATGATCTTCTCCCTAACATCCCTCTAAAAACACATTTTCCACGAGCTTAATCCCAGTTAGTTTCTTTAAAATAAGAAAAAAGCAAGGTTCATTTCAAATAACCGACTTAACTTAGGAATAAAGAAATCCAAATTGTATTAAATTAAAAGAAATGGAACCATGGGGGTGGGCATGGAGGGGACACGGCTGTCCGGTTCACAAATACATCCATGGACCCCACAAGACGCCACGCAAGCACTTTTAGTAACGACGCATGAAATGACGTGGAATACTGACGTATAAAATGAGTAGTTTAAAAATAGAGTCCTCAGGTTTGCCAGCTAATCAGAAGAATCCAAATATCGCACGTGAATAAATATCTCATGAATACTTACTCCGTGTGCACTCCGTTTATTCCAGGTGGCGCAATGTATCTTATATATAGACGACGCGAAGTTGACCAAAAACTCAATCACAAAAAACATTCTGTCTCTCTCGATCGACAAAGAAGGAAAGAAAGAAAGATGAACAGAGTAACACGATTAAGCGAAGAAGAAGAGCTCGCAGTAATGGTGTCAGCACTAAAGCACGTCATCTCCGGTGAGCCCGACCAGCCCGCCACGTCATTCTCCACCATGGATGCTATGGCGATGTCCAGGTGCGAGACCTGCAACATCGGCGGGTGCCTTGGATGCCCTCTGTTTCAACCAAAACCAGTTACAGAAACAGAGGAGGTGGTGGGAAACGGGAGGAAGAAGATTCGGAAGAGGAAGAACGGATTCGGAGACGGAGTTGAGGAGACGAGGAAGAAGTTCAGAGGAGTCAGGCAGAGGCCATGGGGGAAATGGGCGGCCGAGATAAGGGATCCTCATAGGGCCGTCAGAGTGTGGTTAGGGACGTTTCAGACGGCGGAGGCGGCGGCTATGGCCTACGATAAGGCGGCGATTGGGTTTCGAGGAGCCAGGGCAAAGCTTAACTTTCCGTTGATTGACTACAACAAAACAGAGGAGGTGGATTCAAACAGGAATCAAGAGGATGATAACGGAGCCTATTTGGAGAAGATGGATAGACAAGAGTTGGATGACTGGGTCAAGATGATGATGATGGATGCACAACACCACCAGCAGTAGTAGTGAGCCACCTCAACGATCATTCTTCTGCTAAATCACTAACTTGTTACTAATTTTAGTTGCTTCATGGGATGTTGTATTTTTTCAATAGAGATCATCCCCAACTTAAACCTCTACTCTAATTACTCCTATGTTGTAGTTTCACTAAATGAATAATTAACGCTTTACCGCGTTCACTCTTGTCAAAAAATTCCTACTCGCATTCAACATTTAATGTGTCCTGCCGCGCACGGATTCATGTTAATCTTGAGACAAATTCATTAGTTTTGTTGCATTACTGTCTTTTTTTATCCAAAGTAAGTCTAAAAAATCTTTATTTACTCGACAAAATAAAATATAAAAATAAATAAATCCCAGTTAAGTAATTTTTATGATATCAACAACCTCTTGCTCTAACCACAATTTCAATTACTTCGAGTAACATTTGAAATGTTTTCTAATCAACCGTATTCAAAGATTTACTGACATTTTAAAATTACTTTTTTCGATTGCAAAATATATATCTCATCTTGCTTTTTACTTTTACTGGATTTACAAACCGACATAATTTCGTAAATTTTATACTCCGTCTCGTAATGTTCTTCCCATTTTTTCATGACACATTTGCCGAGGTACGTTTCGTTTCCTTAATATCTCTAGTTTTATGTTAATGTAAATAATTAAAATTTGATAATATTAAAGTACGCATTAATACGAATCAAAGAAGACCCCACATAACTATATATTTTCTTATATATCAAGACAAAACGAGAAGATTCTCTTCAACCGTGAATAGTATATACTATTCAAAATGAGAAGAACAATATGGGACGGAGGGAGTATGTTTTATGAACCCATAATTAGAGATATATACAACAAAATAAGTAGTGATATTTGTGCTGTCTTGTGGGCTTATATTTTGAGAGAGATGGGATATATGATACCAAAGGTAATACGGAGTATAGCATAAGAAAATTTTATAAAACATATGGACACGTGTTGCATTGTACATAGAGAATAAATTAAGAAAGAAAATGAAAAGTGTCAAAGGGTTTCACACACGCAGTGACGTAAGGCATGAGTTTTGGGACACGGTCTGGTTGACCAACACTCTCCTTTCTACGCGCGTTTCCTTCAAACATCCAACTGGAAAATCGAATTTACTCCGCCATCGCATTACGTATCGCCACGTCCAGATGATGATCCTCTCTCGACTTACCAGGAAAGTTTGGATAAATACCCTAAAATTGTAATGTTTTTTAAGTTTTTACATCACTTTTTTAAGTTATAAGGAAACATCCCTTTGCTGAAGTGACAATTATAACCGAGCTGTCAACAAAATTTTTAACAGAGTTGTCAACAAAATTTTTAATAGAGTTGTCAACAAGAATAATAAGTTGTCAACAACATAACAAAACTGTCAACACGATTAAACTGACAACAAGAGTAATGAAACGAAAGAGTTATTAATATTGTCAACAAAATTAAACTAAGTTGTCAACACGAGTAATTAAAATTTCATCACAAATAATAATTTGTCAACACGAATAATAATCTGTCAGCACGAATAATTAAAATGTCATCACAAATAATAATTTGTCAACACGAATATTAATTTGTCAATGTCATTAATAACTTGTCGGCAATATAACAAAAGTGTCAACACACACCCTTAATAAGTTGTCAACAACACTAAATAAATTGTCAACACGATTACTAAATTGTCAACACGCCTCATAAAATTGTCAACACAACAAAGAAACAAGTTTTGAACTCACAAAGTTGTTACTGCTATCTTCCTTAAGGATTTCAATTAGCATTTCTACAATAGAAGAGCATTTATGATCTCCTGCAGCAAGGCAGAGAACAGCAATGCACTGATCAATAGAAGACAATGCCTGTCTTGTGATGCCACCACTCTGCAGGAGAGGCTTTGCACTAGAAAGCAAAGAGTCCAGGAGAGACTCAAAACTCGTATTTGCATAGTAGACCAAGGCAACAAAAAAGAAAGAGAAGAAATGCACTGAGGAGGGAGACCTCGTGGATTTGATCAAGGTGCAGCAAATTTCGTGTGCAAGAGCAGTCCTAGCAGGTCTGAGTCACTGAAAAACAGAAAATCATCAAACTACAGTTCTGCATAAGGCAACACAAAATTGAGATATTTAGAACCACAATCAAACCTGATTAGAGTAGACAATTCTACAACAATTACTTCATAAGCTGGTGAAAAAGAAAGAGAAGAAATGCAGTGAGGAGGGAGACCTCGTGGATTAGATGTCCCAGATCTGTTTTCGTTGGCTTGACTGAAGAGGAAGAGATGACGAGTGAGAATTGATTCCGCGGAGAATCTTGGAGCCACAAAGGATTTAGCGAAGATGATTCCGCGAATTGATTCGGCGGTACATCTTCGACTTGCTTCTCAGATTTGGAAACCACAATTTTCTGAATCAAAACGCAGCAAAAATGATAAATATTCTGGTGAGGAACGCTGAAGTTGAATTAGTGAGAAGACAGAAATGAGAAGTACCTGCAGCGGAGGAGAAATGGCGAGCCGGAGAATAGAAAGGCGCCGCAACGCGAGAGTGAGTGAGGGTGGAAGTAGATCGGAAGGCGGATGAAGAAGATGTTATGGATCAGATCTGAGAAGAAGCGATTCTCCTCCACATGGATGTTCGCTTCTCTGCGGGATGAAAATGGGGCGAAGGACTGGCGGGGTTTGGGCGGAGAAGTCGGAGCGGATTCTAGGTGGCTGCTGGTGGGTGGGGTGGGGTATAAACTTATGACCTAATTTGGGAGTGTAGTTAGTGTAACTATAATGCTCAATAGGTATTGGGCATAAATAATTCCTAGGAAAGTGCCTACTGGGCCTATACATTTTGGCCCATTAACGATTGGTCTTATTCAGATTTCAAGCCCAAACAAAAGGCTCCTATTAATCTTCGTGGCCTCTCTCTGTTCTGTATCTCTGTAGAATAGTCTTGGCATACTCTATGCTTATGGACTATGTATAATGTAGCGCTCATTATTTATAAGGTGATAACAATATTTATTTATATTCTTATAAAATACGTGAAGTTCTACTCTACAGCTTATACTCTTATAAAATACGTGAAGTTCTACTCTACAGCTTAATCTACTTGTATGATAGTGTAATGGGTTATACATTCAGTTGGTGTTGGACCATGTTTTTTCACACACTATTTCATAAAATGTGAGAAACTAAGATCACAAATTAATCTTCTACCACAAATCTATCAGCCAAGAGATTAATCAATCTCGATGAACCAGATAGGAAGAGTGGGAAGAAGCTTTTATAAACAAATTTAGCTATGAATCAATTATGAAGATAATTACGGAGTTGTGTTTATGAACATGTGTCTCTCCATTAAGTATTTTAAATTTTAATCTCCAAGAACCTTTCATAAACTAAGACCGTGGTTGACCATGGTTTTTGTTAGCGTTTTCGAAATGTCCATTCTAATTAGCAATAAGATGAATAGTTAACAAAGCTTAGGGTTTGTTCCGGTCAGGATGATTCTTTATCTTTTCCGGTGAGGATGGTTCTTTGGATAAAGACTAAGGATGATGCACACAAATTCTATAATTAATGCACATATGTTATAACTCATGCACACAGTATATTTGGTGATGCACACAATCTATTACACATGCACACACATTGTGTGCATTAGTTATAAATCGTGTGTGTATGAGTTACAACGTTTGTGTGCATCATCATCAGTCCTCATCAAAAGGACATCTCCAATGGTATGCTAAAAATGACTATAGCAAACTTATAACAAAATCACTCCCCAATAGTAAGCTAAAAATGAAGAAATGAAGAATATTCTCTTAGAGATTCTCTATTTCTCCAAGTCAAAAGCTAAATATAGCATTCCAAATAGCATTCCATATAGCATTTTTGATGATGTGTCAAAAAGGTATTGAATTTATTTAATAAATACAATTAATATAGAAAGACAAGTTTGAAAATTAGTCTAAGAGAAAACAAATTTTAGCATTTGTTGTTGGTGTTGTCTTCCTTGTTAAAAATAGCATTTGCTAAAAAGTAATATTTCAACTTGCTAAAATCTTATGTGGCATGGTATATTTATCTCTCCATTGGAGATGCCCTAAGGAACCATCCTCACCGGAACCAAACCCCAAAACTTATATAATCCCGACAAAATATAAATCTTATGTCATCTCAACACGCATATCGATGTGTATTTTATTTCATAAATTACTGATCGTCAACAATTATTATACAACATAGTAAATTATAAATATATTAATAATTAACCATCTAAATTAGAAATTCAATTATAAACTTCCACTGTTGCTTTGTTTTTATTATTTACATCATATGCATAAATATTAGATCAATGTGCCTGAACTTGTGATTGGAGAGAGAAAGAGTCAACAAAAATTATGCAAAGCCTATATACACGTTATTTTATGACTATATGCCCGCGAATTGGTACGCATAAGCTAGGCGTACAGTTTTGTACGCATAACTTATGTGTACATGGATAAAATTGGTATTTTAAAAAAAGATCTGAAATAATTTGGTACGCGTGCAGTGATACGCATGCATTATGCGTACCATTTTTTTATTTTTTATTTTTTATTTTTGTATTTTTTCTTGTACTCCTTACTTAGGCGTAGAGTAATTAAAAAAATAAATAATATTTTTGTAATATTTTCTCCGTAAATGTAGATAATTTTGATACGAGTTCATACATATAATATTCATTCAAAACGGACATCGTTTTGCCCTTTCAAAAAGCCAAAAAACGAAATGTTTCAGCACAATTTTTACTAATTTGGAGATCCGACATGTGGTTCATTATAGTAAAAAAATATTATTCTTTTTTGTAATTTTCTACTAAAATATTGAAGAAAATTTCTATATAAATACGTATATAAAATTTATGTTAATTTTTATATATTATATGGACCTAATTTCGGATAATTTGCGTTATTTCTTATATATTATGCAATTATAGGTTATGTAGTTATATATTACATGGTATATGGTAGTTTCACAATACGAGGATGTACAATAAAGTTACCAATATCATTGAAACCAAGTTTCAATCCATTCCGACATCGTTTGGTCGTCGTTTTGCCAATTTGGGCCTCAATGGGCCTTAACCCATTGAGGCCATTGGATCCAAATGGATCTATTAGGGTGAAATACAAGCCAGATGGGAAGGTTGAAAGGTTAAAAGCCAAATTGGTAGTCAAGGGTTACAATCAAATAAAAAACAAAGATTATAAGCACACATTCTCTCCAGTAGCTAAGTTCACCACAGTTAGAGGGTTGATTGCTCTCAATGCAGCCAAGGAATGACCACTTCACCAATAAGATATTAACAATGCATTCTTTCATGGATACATTGATGCAGAGGTATATATAAAGCCTCCACTTGGGTATTCCAAAGCCTCTCCATGCATGGTTTATCGCCTCAAAAGATCTTTGTATGGACTCAAGCAAGGTAGTAGACAATGGAACATAGAGTTGACTAACCACTTGACATCACTGGGGGTTGTTCAATCCAAACAAGATTATTCCTTGTTCATTAAGTCCAACTCAGGTACAATCACCATTGCTCTACCTATATTGATGATATGTTAATCACTAGTGACTTTTCTTATGAGATCATAGCAGTCAAGGCTTTTTCACTATCAAAGATCTTGGTCTAGCAAGATACATTTTGGGCATTGAGCTTAACAGAACACCTTCGGGTATTCAACTCAACCAGAGAAATTATGTATTGGAGATGCTTACAAAAGGAAACATGTTGAATGCTAAAGCCTCACCCTTTCCTGTGCAAATGAATTTTGACTTGAGCCCAAACAACAGAGATGTTATAGATGATGCAGAGGCTTATAGAAGGTTGGTGGAAAAAACTTCTATACCTAACTCTTTCTCGTCCAAATATTTCCTTTTTAGTTCAACAACTGAGCCAATTCTTGCAATCACCTCGTGCTCCGCATCGTGCTGTCGCAATGTATCTTCTCAGATATTTGAAAGGCACAATCATTTCACATTGGTCTATTCTGTGTCTTCCAATCTTTCTCTTCGGGCCTACTGTGATGTTAATTGGGGGAACTGTGAACATTCCTCTCGATCCATTACATGATATGGTGTTTTCTTGGGAGAACCATTAGTATCATGGAAATCAAGAAGCAAAGCACTATTTCTAAGTCTTCTCCAGAGAGTGTATATAGAAGCATATCAGCTACTTCTAGTGAGCTAGTCTGGCTCGATGAATTGCTTCATGATCTCTTGGTTCTTCCCATCCCACTTTACTGTGATAACACAATAGCTGAGCAACTTGCAACTAATTCTGTCTTCCACGAACGCACTAAACACTTCTGTATTTATGTCTATTTTGTTCGTGAGTAAGTGGCAGAAGACTTCATCGAGACAGTAGATGTTCCCTCTCACCTGAACTCGGAAAATATTCTGACAAAGTCTATAGGAGCTGAACAACAGATTTTCCTTGGTTGCAAACTAGGACTTGTGTTCTCTTCGCATTTGTAGTTTGAAGGAGGTATGACTTGTGTTCTCTTCACATGTGTATTTTGAGGGAGATTTTCCGAATTGCAGGAAACAATTTCCTAACATCTAAACAAGGATCTATTGCATAAACCAATTGGATTAAGAAGTAGAAGAAACGATTACCTCTTGATGCGTGTTCGATCACTTGAATGGAGAGAGCCTCACTTGAAACTCCTCTACTTAGTCCACCCGAGCAAAGATCTGGATCCCTCGAACTCAACTGCTAGGTTGAAGATGAAAGGGTGTTAGGAGAGAAAGAGAATGCTAGAAAGAGGAAAAATGGAGAGACCACCCATTAGGGTTTCCAAAACCCTTATATATAATTAACTCATTAATTACCATTTTTCCTTTTATCCTTTAATCAATAATAACACTTTATTATTATTAAAATCTATCTCAAAACTATATCTTTATATAACATTATATTATATACCTTATATAATAATTCTCCCAATATATCTAGTCCATAAACTCTTGAGGTGTGACCTCATAAGACCCAATTATAATAGCAACAAACTTTATAACATAAAGTTCATAAATCATAGTTGGCTTCTAGAAAAGTACTATGACTACCTAAAATAACTGGATTATGAATCTCTATCAATAGTCATATTTCATAATAAGTAATTGCAGATCCGATTAAAGGACACAATTCCTTCAATATGGAGAGTGGTAATAGTATTTAGTCACTGACATGGCACAAACAGAATTGTCAGAAGAGAGTGAAGCTCTACTTTTGATTTTCATGGTCTCTCACTCGATTCTCTCATTCGTTCTTGGTTGATTTCGTTCTCGGTCTAGTTCATAGGAAACGATTTCGTTTCTTTACAACAAAAAATGCTCCAGAAAGTTATAGGCATTCATGAATTACCAAGAGACAACAAGTTAAGTCTGATAAGAGCCTTACTTACAAAACTTGCCGCATTTCACCACCACCTTGAAATTCCCACAAAAGCAACCTTATAGTTCCCAGCCACATATATTATGATAGAGAGGTTAATCGCCAAAGCTAGCCTAATGGGTCAGATAAGTTGAACAAAACACACTACTCTTACTTAGCTGCTAACACTGACTAGATAAAGATAAACACAACCATAATATGTTAAATTAGTTTTGATCTTAGTCGAACACCATTACTAATCTTCCCAGCTAGAACTCTTACTCAATATGGATGCTGGTGCTGCTGGTGCTGCTGAGGCCAGAGATAGAACTCAGAAGGTTGAGGTGGAAGCAACCCCATTGCTGACTCATAAGCCACCATAGCATTTGCAGATTGAAGATGGTGAAAGTAGCCCGGATGATAGAACGAGCCTGCAGCATCCAAAGGCAGAGCATATGGAACCGTCTGCTGCTGCTGGATTGCTGATGTCGCAAAGTTGATGTTAGCACTTGGCGGCTGCTGATGTGGCTGGTGGTGCTGGAGACTGAGCACAGGCTTCGGCTCCTCAGAAGAAGAGACCTTGAGACGCTTACCAGAGCCTCCAACCGGGAGGGAGCTCTTCAGAATGGCTTCCACGTCATAGCGGTTCATCTCAAAGTTGGTTACTGCATTCATTCCTCGAAATTTTATTGCTGCTATGTCGTATGCCTCTGCTGCTTCCTCCTCCGTTGCTGTTCCAATACCGTCATCAGCCATTTGTTTTCATGGTCATATTTTACAATTTGATTGTATAAGATTATGTCACTTACCGAATGTTCCAAGATACAGATCCTTGTTTCCAGCTACACGCCCGATTCTTGCTTGCCAACGCCCTTGTTGGTGGTGCCTGAGTAATTCATGAATGTCAATACCAAAACTTATTATCATTGATTTAGGATATGTAATACAAAAATCAGCTAGAAATCAACTAACCTTGTGACGCCCCTGTATATGGACGCTCCTCTTGAGAAACCGCTACTTTTCCTGCAGATACCGGTTTCCACAATTCAAAACAACTGGCTACAGTTCATAATATTGGAACTTTGCTAGTGGTAAGTGAACAAACCTCCTGAGCGAGGCGATGAATTCTAGCTTGGTCATGTTCTTCATTTCTTCGACTTCTTTAGCGTAACTCGGGATCTACATGAGGATAAAGTGTTTGTAAATAAATTAACATGTGTTGTTTTCCATGTAGAGAAAAGATGGAAGGTGTTGGGATCATACAGGGAAATTGGTAGTGGCGGAGGTTCCCCAGTATTTCAAGGCGGCCAAATCATAAGCTCTTGCTGCCTTGTCCTCTTTGTCATATCCACCTGTAAATGGTTACATATTTTAGGAACTCGAAAAATCTTAAGCATGAATAGTAGCTCGAATGCAAGGTGAAGGTTTTACTCACCCAGATACACTGCAAATCCGAAGTCAAGAGCAAATGGCAACGGAGCGTTCCATGTTGAACATGTCACAAAACGAGAAAAAAATATGTTAAATTCTTGACAAAGCAAGCAATCAATGAGAATTAGTATTAATATCATCAAAAACAAAAATATGGCTCGGAACTTATACAGTGATGCACTATTATTTGTTACATAATGAAGTGTCAATAATTTAGTGAATGCATGAAACTTTTGAGTCAACATCAGCTCCAACCCCACAAGTAGGCCAAAGCATGAGTTTTCTCAACATGGCATGGTAGTAACAGCATTACCATGTATGCCCGGGAGATTCTCTGAAAAAGGTAAAGTTTGATTGAAAAGGTAAAGTATGATTGAAACAGGGAGGTTTTTTGGGTTTTCTTGTTATGTACAGACAATTGATCAAATCAGGACACGTTCAAATTACAAGTATACCAAAACTGATCAAAGAGTAGTAACTGAAATAGAAAGGCAATAGGGTTTTTCATATTCATCCACAATTTCACCACCTCCTCCTACATAATAAAAGTTTCTTGGATGAAGGACAAATCCATGAAAGCAATAACACATGAGAATGCAGAATTGCAGCAGCGGCCACAATTTGCGGGTTATTTCTCTTCCTGTGAATGAAAACCCAAGGCTGGTCAAACCCATGTTTGAACGCATATCTATTTCACTCGCTCTGATAAAAACTCAGAAAAGGTGAAAGATGAAAGGTGAAAGGTATTTACCCCATCCCAGTTTTTGCTCAGTCTGTCTGAAAACATCCCAACTGAAATGATAGAAAATTTAACACAGACCCACCATCCCACCAGTATTACTCCAAATTAATGTCTCTTTAATCTTTGTCACTGTTAATCAATCATATTAGTATGATGTAAGGTCTGATAAGAAAGTTCAATGACAACAGTAGACTAGTACTTGAAACCCTAAGTTTAAGTAATTAAAAATGGCGGCATATTAGCTGCTGCAACAATCTGAACAAATCAGTGATAGAGATGAGAATTTAGAGAGGGAAGAGGTTTTCAGAGATAGCTCAAGGTACTAGCGTTGTACTCCCTCCGTCCCTGTTTGTTCGTCCTGTTTCAAATTTTGACACTATTCACTAATCGAGAGAATCTTCTAAATATCTTTCAATATATAAGATAAAACATAGTCATGAGTGGTCTTGTTTGATTCGTTTCGATTAGTACTTTAAGAATATTAAAAAATTATAATTTTTAATAACATATAATTTGATATATTGACGATATAAAACGTGCATCGGCAAGTGTGCCAAAGTCAAACAGGACAAACAAAGTGGGACGGAGGGAGTAGTACAAAATAATATTAATAATAGAGTGGTATCAGAGAAATCAAATCAATGGTGTGGTAAGAATGAGTTGGATTAGATTGGAGTGCAAAATATGCTTGCAACCCCACCGTCTACATCAATTTGGGTATCTCCTTTGCAACTTTGCATGCATATTTCCCGTCAATCAAATAAGACGGGTTTGTGACTCGCTCACTGTAAACCCCTCTCTGCCCCCACTCTACATGCCGTGCTCAGATCTTCTCCAGTCATCCATGCTTTTTTCATCAGACTACTAATCTACCTTCTACAGTACTACTAATTCTATACTTTGTTATTCAAACTTCATTATGATATCTAAAGATTCAAAATATGAACCAATGCTCGAAATGGATATTGGAAAATACTAGACATCATTATGATATCTAGATTCAGCAGGACATGTATAAGAGAGAGAGAGATAGTATAATGACCTTGACGACCCTTTCTAGCTTGGCCTTCTCTTCTGCAGCTGTTATCCCATAGATGAGCTTCATACCTCCCAGTCCACCTGTGTCTGTAATTTTATTTTTATTTGTTTCATGTCAGACAAAGCGATAAACCAAGAGCATGGAAATCAAAAAGAAGAAAAGAAAACTATGATTATCCAGTTTCAATAGATGCAAGAATGACGAAACGGGAAACAAACCTCGTGACACCTCTGTAAATGGAGGTTCTCTGACCAAAAGTATCTGCAACCTTCTTCGAGTTGTCCGATTCAGCCACGACAATAGCCTTGTCAGCTACACCACTCTGAGGAACGGCGAGCGAAAGAGTTCCACCGCCTGAACCGAACTGATGCTGCGACTCAATCGCCTGACCCACATACTCAACGCAAGCGATCTGCGAGTCGTCGACCTCCGAACCGGAGTTAGCAGAAAAGGCCTGAAAACCCCCGGCGGTGACCGGAGGAGGAAGCGAGATGTCGGTGAAGAAGGCAGCGTTAGGGTCGTACATGTGGGTTAGAGTGGACGAATCTTGAGTGTTGAGAGACGACGTCGTATCGGCGCCTAAGAAATTCTCCAGTTTAGGCACCGTTTGGTATCCAGCTATCATACCCTCGGTTGTTGCAGGTGTCGCTTCAGCCTTTGAGTTCATCCATTCTGCAATGAAATAAATCGATCGTTAGCATAACTTGATTAATCTGAAATGAAATAAATGGCGGTGCTTACCATTAGCGTAGAAATTGTCGAGCAGGAAATGGTTGGAGTTAGGAGGCTGAGGATGGTAAAGAGCAGGAGTAGGAGGAGTTGAAGAAAGCATTTCCATGGAAGAGAGGGAGAATGAGAGCCAGTTGCTGTCTTGTGCAGGAGCCATTTGTAATTGGATCTAGTCTTCTAGAAAGAGACGGGCATTTGATTTGGGGGAAGAAATTAATTTGTAACAAACTAAACCCAGAGGATTACACAAAGCACAGCTGTTGGAGAACCGTTACGGTCAGAGAGTGTGGGTTTGGTGCGATACAAACGAAGCTAATGAGGGTTCGTTTTCAATCTCAAAGGAGGGGTGATAAATGTGGACTTGTTTGGTTCTTGCTTTTTGTTTTCTGATTCATTCATTCATCGCAAGTTCGGGGATTAATTGAGTGATGGATAGAGTGTATGCGTGAATGAGAAGGGAATTAAATGTGCATGCGTCTTACTAAAAATGAACCCATTAAAAAGTTGCAGAGGAGAAAAGATGAGGGAAGAGAAAGAGTGGTTTGGGGAAGAAGGCAAGAGTAAACCCAGTAAGTAATGGGAGGAGACGAGACAATAAAAAGAGTTAACACCAGAAAATGGAGGCTTCTGAATCAGAGCTAATATTATATAGGGAGAGGGAAGATAGAGATAGAGACGAAAACGAACAAGACCGGGGATAACTCTCCCACGCTGCATCTGCCTACTGCTGCTGCTGTCAACAAAACAGAAGAGATAGATTTCCTTTTCTTTTTTCCTAATTGTTTTCTAAATTTAAATAATGTGTGTAATATTTATTTTAATTGTAAGGGTAATAAAAAACGGCGAGATGACTTTTAGCACTGCGGGGAAGAAAATGTGTCTCTGAACAAGGTCGCGAAAGATCCGGGGTGGCCGTAAAAGGAGAATTTAGTTGAATAAATCACCCTTTTCTCTTGTAGTTTTCCCAATCAAGTATCCATTTTGAACTCCTATTATGTTACAAGTATTCCTCTTTTGAACATATTGTTCGTCACATGCTAACGAAATGCAGAGTTTAGGATAGATTTGTCTTGACTCTGGACTAAGCAACTCATGCATATTTGGACTGTGGTTGATGCATGTAATTGAGTTTCCCACTTCTTCTTTTTTTTTGTATGATCGTCACTATTGAAAATATTATAATTTATTAGACTCCGGCGTATAATATCTCATTCGTATGTCACGTATAAATTTAATCAAATCAATAGTAATAAAGAATACTCCCTCTGTCCCAATATCTGAGACTGAAATTGACATGTGCACAAGGATTAAGGTGAGAAAAATTAAACACAATTTGCATTAATTGAAGCTACAGTACAATCCTAAACAAGTTTAAGTAACCAATGAAATTCAAGATGCAAAAAGTAACAGTCAATCAAAAGCAAGCATTACACATGCCACGGATTGGGTATTTTACCTGCCTTAAATACCCCTAAATCTAATTACAAACTGAATTGTTTGTATAAATGCTGCAACAGATCATTAAATGGGGTATTTACACCCACACTTGCTAAATTACAAAGAGATTTATACAGAAAATTAAAAAGAGATGGCAGGTTTCAACTTAAATGAAACTCCAGATTTTGTTGATGAAGATGGGTCCCAGGAGCATATGGAGAACTTGGGTTTTGATCTCAACCAAGAGTCACCACTGCAAAGCCACCCAGAAGCTGATCAGCCAGCACAACAACCACACCATCAGCCTTCACAGAGCAGGCTCAGCATTGGAAAGAAGATGGATATTCTGCATTATCTTCTAAGCAGAGGAATTCATGGAAAACTGCCAGTGGGAGCAGTAGGAGAAGCTGCACATGAGTTCAGTGTATCAGTGAGGACAATTGGTAGAATATGGCAGACAACAAAGCAACAACAATCAGCAATGCAACCGTTAAGAATAACTACCAACTATCATTATTGTGGAAGGAAGAGAGTTCAAGTGTCTCAAGAAAATATAGCAGCACTGGAATACGGAGGAAGGTCATGCATAAGGGACTTGGCAAGCAATCTTGACATTTCAAAGTCAACTTGTCATAGAATGATCAAATGAGGGTTAATCAGACCACACACAAACTCACTACACCCAGGGTTGACAGATTTGCATAAGAAGACAAGGCTTGAATGGATTCTCAAGCATTTAAAAGGGGACACATTGCAGTCAAAATCAGAATACATACCCATGTATGATTATGTACATTTGGACGAGAAATGGTTCTATCTATCCAAAAAATCACAAAAAGTCTATCTAGCACAGGCAGAGAAAGGCAAATACAGAGCTGCATGTTCAAGTAAGTTCATCCCTAAAGTCATGTTTATTGCAGTTGTAGCTAGGCCTAGGTTTAATTCAGTAGGACAGTGTACGTTTGATGGGAAAATAGGCATATTTCCATTTACATACCAAGAAGCAGCAAAAAGAAAATAAAAAAACAGAGACAAGGGTACATTAGTTACAAAGCTAGTTGATTCAATAACCAAGAATGTAACTAGGAGAATGTTAATTGATCAAATAGTACCAGCAATTAAGGCCAAGTGGCCACAAGATGGAGCAGAGAGAGTCATATACATTCAACAAGATAATGCTAAAGCTCATATCACTCAACATGATGCAGAATGGCAAGAGGTCTACAAACAAGATGGATTCACATTTATCCTAGTTCAGCAGCCAGCTAACAGTCCGGATTTAAACATTTTAGACCTAGGATTTTTTAGAAGCATACAGTCTCTTATGCACAAAAAGATGCCTAAAGATGTTGATGATATGCTAAGAGCTGTTCATGAGGCGTTTTATGAATTGGATCCTACGACTCTAAGCAGTGTGTGGTACATGCTACAGTTTGTCATGAATGAAACTTTAAAGAGCCAGGGGAGAAATGACTATGATCTACCACATCACAACAAGAAGAGGCTGCTAACCCTAGGTATTCTACCTACATGTATCACTGCACCAGAATGGGCTATCATAGAAGCATGGTAGTATATATATGGAGGTGCACATGCAACAGAATCACAAGCAGGGCCATCACATACAGCATATGAAGTGATGGAAGATGTAGAAGAACAAGATGATTATCATGAATTTTTGTAAGCAAGCAAAGAGGGAGTAGTACTAAGTTTTATTTATGGATATTTTGGGTGACTATTTTGTAAGAAGCAAAGATTACGGAGTACTAAGTTTTATTTATGCATATTTTGGGGTGGCTATTTTGTAAGCAAGCAAATTATTAAGAACCAGTCTTACCTGAGGCTTACTTGTCAGTTCACTGTATGCATCAAAGTTTCATGTATTATCTGAGGCTTTTCATTGATCAACTGCATAATCACATTTAAAAATAAAAGATATCAGTCTTACATGCTGTCAAAAAAACATAGAAATAATCATAATGAGTAATCATACACAATAAAATCCACCTGAGCAAGTTGAGCTTGGGTCAGTTTCTTATCCAATCTATTCCCAGAGCAAGTTGAGCTTGGGCAAGTTGAGCAAGTTGAGCTTGCAAATTTTCCTGTATTAGCAAGAGAAGGAAGAGGAGTTACTGAGACTGTTAAAAATAGAACAATACAAGTTCCTACAATTGTATACTGTTTCAATTATGAAGATTGATTCTAGAAACTCTTTATCTTCAATGATTATTCCAATCTAAGAACGAAAATACTTGCCCAGTCAATAAAAAAAGGAATAGATCTTATGCAAGGAAATTAAATTGGGAAACATAAATTTCACATCTTAATGACTGAAGTTTCTGCTGAATTACCATTGTAATGGATTGTATTCTTTTGCTACTTTGTGCTATGTGATGTGAACACCAAATATATGTAGTTACTATTAAAGTTTGCCATAAAAATATCCCACTTAAGGAGAAGTTTAGTCAATCATTTAATGGGTACTATTTCATAAAAGTAAAGCAAGAGTAGGATTTTATGTGAGGAAAATAAATTATCAAACATATATAAGCTCCACATCTTAAAGACGGGAGATCCTGCAGAACTACCAATGTTATGGTTTGTATTCCTTTACTACTTTGGCTTATGGTATGTGGGCGGTGAATACGTTGAGAGAAGGAAGAGGAGTTACTGAGTTCCTACAATTAGAACAATACAAGTTCCTACAAGTTCCTACAAGTTCCTACAAATATTTTCACACATGATAACCCTTAAAAAGTCCAGCAACCCATCCAATCATACACATAACATCAACAAGATTTTAAGGAACTTTAAAAGGATGTTTTTACCTGAGTGAGCTGGGTCAAAACCAGCACCATGAAATCTGCAGAACTTCACATAGAAAACAAAAGGTTTCTTCTTGAATCTGTGAAGTGGAGTGTCTTCAGTGAAGTGGAGTGTGAACTGCCTTCAAGCTGCAACTAAAAATTCAGTATAGCAAGCAAATAAAAATTCAGCAAACCTTGAACTGGAGGGTGATCAGATTTACCTCACAGTCGCTAATCTCAGTCGAGGGCTTCGAAGGGTCATTGGAATCACAGTCGCTAATCACTGTGATAAGTGGCGGTGTCATAAGTCTCCACCGCCTTGAACTCAAGGGCTTCGAAGGGTGCTCAACTGTGGACGACTTCACCACCGGCTGCTCCACCTCCACCCCGGTCTCCTTCAGTGGCTGCTCAACTGTGGTCTCATCGGAGCGTTCACCAGTGAAGTTGTGCTCCCCAAGACACGTTGCTCCTAGGCGACATCGAGGCGCCTGAGTACACATCGTGACGGAGGGGCTATCTGGCAGCTGAGCTTTCTGAGGAAGGTCGGAGGACTAGGTTGTCCATGAGTAATACCCGTCCACAAACTCCATGGTGATTTAGGGTTTGGAGTATCCGGATAGATCTCGAGGAAGAGAGACGGAGAAGAAGATGGGAAGAAGAGATGGGGAAGAAGAGATGGGGAAGAAGATGGAGTATCCGAATCGGGCTGAGGGAATGAGATGGGGAAGAAGAAATCGGGCTGAGCCGCTGAGGGAATGAGATGGGGAAGAAGAGGCGACTGATGGAATGAGAGAAAGGAGGAGATTTAGGGTTTTGGAGTTGGGTTGGGTTGGGTTAGTTTAATTAATTTAATTTAGGGATTTAATTAGGGATGATTACTGATTAGTGGATATTAATGTGTAAAAAATTGTCATTTAGATTATGTTATGAAAAAGTTATTGTTAATTTATGTTTAAGCTATATAAGAATGAAGTTTTGTAAAAATGGTGGAAATTAAAGATGGAAGTGGTAGAGAAGATGATGTAGATGGTTGATTTGATAATAAAATGTGTAGATAAATAAGGGTATTTGGATTAATATTCTGATTTAAGAAGGGTATTATTGTAAGAATTTTATGGATATAAATAGAAAGATTTTGGATTAGGACAAACTTTAGGGAACGCTAAAAAAGGAAATAGGACTGAGATTTTGGGACGGAGGGAGTAGTATGTTTCAAGTATATAAAAAAACAATATAATGATGTTTCGAGACATTGTCTTATTAGGAACTTGACGGGATTGGGATGTAATGGGTACTAATATCATACCAAAACAAAATCATGTGTAAAACAAGTATGCATATCTACTCCAAGATGTTATTTTGGATTCACATGCAATTGACCAAAGTAAAATGCCCCGGAGTCGACTCATAGATAACGATTCCGCCTCCAAGCGTCATTTTCAGTTATTTTATGTGTTTATTGTCAATGATTTTGATATTTTAGAGTTATTTAACCATCTGTATGATACGATATGTATTTAATTTGAACCGTCGCAATGACACATTCGTTTGATACATTCGTTAGATTTATTCCGAGTACATAATGGTTAGTGGTTAAACCTGAACTCCCGTTGAACCTTCCTTTAACTGTGTGCTCTTTTCTTAAAGTTTGAGATTCCTTATTATTATTTTGAGTTTTATGTAAAATATGAATAACGACATATAACCCCAAGAAAAACTTATAGGTTGACACTCGCTTGAACCAAAACACGGTAGCAACTTTAAGCATAAGACTGGGAGAACTTCACATGTCTTGTATGATATGTGACGGCACACCACCACACCTTGTTATACACTATGGGTATCTCATTTGTCTGGTTTACTTACCTTAATATGTTGCATAATAAAAGGATACTATTGAGGTAGAGTTTCATTATATCAGCTTCAAACTTTATACATGGACATTATTTGTCTATTATATATATCAGGACCAACTTTTCTACCAAACACGTACCTAAACACATTGAGCATAATGATTCGTAGCCAACCTCCTCTCCTATGATGAACAATCCTTCCTATCTTATCTAGATTCCCTCCCCCCGCACATTGTGACATCATATCTCCCTATTTGAGGTTGCAAGCACACACCTTGTTGTTCTGTTGTGACATGACTCATCTCTCCTGTATACAATCATGGGGACGACCGTACCTCTTCATGAAATTTCAAATACCCATCTCCATCTACCAAATCGTGTTGAAGTTTAAAGAAGAAAAGGTGTATGTGGGATCTTACATGGCGTGCCAATGTAGGAGACTTTGGGGATGTCCTCTTGCCTTCATTTCCTTAACATTGAAATCCGACTTGCCAATAGTGCAAAAGAATATGTTTGTACAACTTTAGTTTAATTATCTAATTAAGAATTGTTTCAAGAACACCTAGTTTCACCTAGGATCTTAGGTGAGTCTCTTCTTCTTTCCTTCCGGCTGTTGGGATTTAGATGCTATAAGCGGAATTGCAGAAAACGATTTCCTAACATCTAAACAAAGATCTATTGCATAAACCAATTGGATTAAGAAGTAGAAGAAACGATTACCTCTTGATGCGTGTTCGATCACTTGAATGGAGAGAGCCTCACTTGAAACTCCTCTACTTAGTCCACCCGAGCAAAGATCTGGATCCCTCGAACTCAACTGCTAGGTTGAAGATGAAAGGGTGTTAGGAGAGAAAGAGAATGCTAGAAAGAGGAAAAATGGAGAGACCACCCATTAGGGTTTCCAAAACCCTTATATATAATTAACTCATTAATTACCATTTTTTCTTTTATCCTTTAATCAATAATAACACTTTATTATTATTAAAATCTATCTCAAAACTATATCTTTATTAACATTATATTATATACCTTATATAATAATTCTCCCAATATATCCAGTCCATAAACTCTTGAGGTGTGACCTCATAAGACCCAATTATAATAGAACCAAACTTTATAACATAAAGTTCATAAATCATAGTTGGCTTCTAGCAAAGCACTATGACTACCTAAAATAACTGGATTATGAATTTCTATCAATAGTCTTATTTCATAATAAGTAATTGCACATCCGATTAAAGGACACAATTCCTTCAATCTCTCACTTGTCCTTAAAACAAGTGTGCAATATTAAAATTCCTTTCTCACTTAGTGTCTTATTTGACTATACGATGAAACTCACCTTTTCCGCCAAATATGTTTCTTGAACTCTTGAGATCGAACTGTCAGTACAGATGATTACTGATAATCCATCCGAGCATGGCCATGCGTTTTCACAGTTCTCACTCTTCAAGTGGCCGAGACACCATTCCTATCCAAATGTATCGTGGTATACATGGAATAGGAGGACATATTCAATCTTGTAAGACTATAGCTCCCACTCAACTTTTGGCAATCCCAATCACTGCCTTTATAACTGTTTGTTACGGTCAGCGTTTAACAGCGTCAAAGACATACCAACAGCCAAATGATAACTATATCATACTCATGTCTAAGGAACTCACTGATCATGAATATTCCTAGAACTATGCAGTAATATCCTGAAGAATCCTAAGATCGGTCTGTCCGACATGTATCGCTATACACATCTATGTAATTGATTAGACATCACTACATCCCTATAACACATGAAACTCGGTGTTATCAATCAATTTCACAATATGGTCTTTAATAAAGTCATTTGTATCCAAGTTAATGACTCAGACCATGGACTTCTAACAATTTTATAATTTCAGTTCACTTAATGAGGTTTCATTCACCAAAACAGTTTTGATGAACCCATTTGTTAACTATACAATTGTTTGGATACATTATCTAATCCCAAGCAATGATTAAACAATAATATGAAACTCATATATAAGTCAAGCATAAATGTATGTGATAACGATAAACAATATTTATCATAAAACAAATAATGTCTTAAAAGAGGTCTTCAATGTGTTTGAGCCCCTTGACTTGAGTGGGATTGTCACACTTGGGTCTAGACATAGGCTTGGTTAAAAGATCTGTCATGTTTATCATATGTGCATCGTGCACAACCTCATGTCTCCTCTATCAACATAGTATTGAATCATGTGACACTTTCGTAGTACTTGTCTGGACGACTAACTCGTTATTACCTCCATAACCAAGAATTCATCCTTAGTCCTTCTTAAGTACCATAGGATTTTCTTTATTATACATCATTGACACTAACTCTTTCTTAGACTTGTAGGTCTCATATGTCTATTCTCATAGACTTTAATGCCTAGTATGTGCTTAGCCTTTCTCAAGTCCTTCATTTGGAAATACTCCTTAAGTCTCCAACATAGGGAGAAAATTTCTAATGAGTAATATGTCATCTACATATAGGACCAGGAAAGTCACTTTGCTCCCACTAAATTTCTTGTAAACATTAGGCTCTTATTCACATCTGATGAAGTCAAACTTTTTGACCACTTCATCAAAACGAAGAATTCAACTCCTGGATGCTTGCTTAAGTCCATAGATGGACTTCTTAAGCTTGCATACTTTCCTAGAATTCTCTAGATCCTCAAAACCTTTTGGTTGCATCATGTATACATTATCTTCTAAATAACCATTTAGAAAGGTGATCTTGACATCCATTTGCCATATCTCATAATCATAATAAGCGGCAATTGCTAGGATTATCCTAATGGACCTGGTCATTTCGACCAATGGGGATGTTTCAGCATAGTCAATACCATAGACTTGTCTAAATCCTTTGACAACTAACCTTGTCTTATAGACAGAAACATTTCCATCCTTGTCTGTCTTGATCTTGAAAACCCATTTGCATCCTATAGGTTTTACCCCATCAGGAAAATCTATCAAGTCCCAAACTTGATTCTCAGACATGGAGTCCATTTCGGATCTCATGGCTTCAAGCCATTTTTCGGAGTCGGGGTCCGCCATTGCTTGTTTATAGGTAGCAGGCTCATCATTCTCTAAAAGTAGAACGTCAGCAGTCAAGACAAAATCATCATATCGTCTAGGTTGCCGCCTTGACCTGTTTGATCTCCAAAGTGGTCCCACAGTTGGAGAGATATCAGCCGGAGGATTGACCACATCAGTATGTGGGACCTCGGGTGATTCATCTACTTAAGGAACTTCATCTTGAATCTGGGTGGTTTCCCTTTGTGAAGGTATGCCTCCAAAATCAAGTTCCTCTGACATATCTTCTATGTCCTCATGCTGTGGAGTTTGTTGCTCTGCTTGAATCTCATCAAGCTGAACATTTCTCCCACTTGACTCCTTGAAAAGAAATCCTTTTCCAAAAAGACACTATCCCGAGCAACAAACACTTTGTTCTCAACGGGATTGTAGAAATAATAACCCCTCGTTTCCTTGGGTTAACCTATAAAAACATTTGTCTGATTTGGGTGCGAACATATCACATAGTAAACGCTTTACATAAGCCTTGCATCCCCAAACCTTCATAAATGACAAGCTGGGAGGCTTCCCAAACCATATCTCATGTGGTGTCTTGTCAACTGATCGTGACGGAGTTCTGTTTAGTGTGAATGTAGCGGTAGTGAGGGCATAACCCAAAAGGATGTAGGAAGATTAGCAAACTCATCATTGAGTGGACGATGTCTAACAAGGTCTTGTTTCTCCACCCAGATACCCCATTCAGCAGTGGCGTACCTGATGGAAGCAGTTGTGTTAGAATACTACAACTTCTCCAATGATGGTCGAATTCGTGGCTCAGATATTCACCCCCTCGATCTGATCGAAGTGCCTTTATCTTTTTGCCTTTTGGTATCAACGTTATATGCATCGGATATAAGCACTAATCTGTATAGTCCAGTACTAGTCATGATGTGCATGGGCATAAAAAAAATGTCATTCTTATAAATGGAAAAACCATCATCACCAACAAATTTATAACCCTCACGATGCAAAATCGAAAATGAAATCAAGTTCTTAGTCATGGAAGAAACAAAATAACAATTATTAAGTTCGAAAACTAATCCAGAAGGTAAAGGTAGACTACAGTCTCCAACTTCAACTGCAGCAACAGTTGCTCCATATCCAGCTCGGAGATCTATCTCGCCCTTCTACAACCTTCTTCTATTTCGTAGTCCCTGCACATTCGAAATAATGTGAGAACCATAACCGGTATCTAATACCCAAGAATTGGAGTTAGTTGATAAGATTTCAATGACGTAAATTCCTGAAGTAGAGGCACCCCTCTTTTTATCTTCCAGATATTTGGGGCAATTTCTCTTCCACTGCCCCTTGGCCTTGTAGTAGAAGCATTCATGCTCATCCGCCACCTTTACCTTAGGTGCGTTTTCCTTAGGTTGAACAACTTGCTTGCCCTTCCCTTGGTATTGTTGCTTCTTCTGTGGCCCTTTCTTAAACTCGTTCCCTTTGTTAACCATAAGAACATCCTTCTTTGGTTCAACCAAGACATTTTGCTCAGCAGTTTTGAGCATAGCATGTAGCTCATTTAGGGTCTTACCCATTGCTCCCATGTGATACATCTGCCTGAAATTGGCAAATCCATCATGTAGGGAATGCAGGATCATATCTGTATCCATTTCAACATTATAGGAGTTCCCAAGTCGAGCCATCCTGTCAAACAGGCCTATCATGTGTAAAACATGTGGCCCCACTGGTTTCCCCTTTTCGAGCTTGCTTTGCAATATGGACTTGAGGGTCTCATACCTCTCAATCCTGGCCTGCTCCTTAAAGAAATCTCTAAGATTTCTCATAATGGTATAGGCATCTTGTTCCTCAACCCTCTGTTGAAGACCAGGTTCCATGGCATCCAACATGAGGCAAGTAACATTCCTTGACCTCTCGCTTATTGTCTTGTACTTTTCCTTTTCCTCATCTGATGAGGTGGTAGTTAGCTTTGGGATGGGAGTCGCAAGGACATCCTCTTGGTTCTCAGACCTGAGAGGTCTCTCTAGAACGCCATGGAAGCTCTTTGGGGTTGGACTTTGTGCCTTCTTAGATCACTCGAGCTTCTCTTCTCTAATTTTATCTCTTTGTTCACTTGAAAAACCAAAGAGAAGCTCCCATTGGGAACACGCTCTGATGACATTTTGAGCTAGGTTCTTGCTCAAGTATCAAGTAAATGTTGTAGCATTCACTCCATAGGATAGGAATTCTTATAAACAATTCATTCATTCCAAGAAGCACGTTACATACTATCTCTGAACACAAGAATTTGCAAAACCCAATGATAGTGCTCATACTGCTTTAGAGAAATCATGTATACTTTACAAGTGAATTTCAGAATGATATATCAAGTCCAATCCTTGGACTGAGAAAATATCATAACAGCAAAGGAAATGTAAAAGAAGTTGAAGATCAATGATTAAGAAAGATAGAGAAGCTAAACTAGCATGAACAAGAATAGGACCAACACTAATGGATAATGGAGTTGTATGACTTATAATTGGGTGAATCTAAGGTACATGTATATACTAAGGGTGTGTTTGGAATTGGAACGCCCCAAATAATGTAACTCAATGCATCTTTTAAGTTGATCTAAACACACTGAGACAGATTATCAGTATCACACAAGTAGAAAACTGACCACAAGCCAAAATGTAGAAAACGTTACGACCAAGGCGAAAGATGATATACAAAGGCAAGGCAATAAGTATGGGAACCTGCAGAGCAAGATTATGACTTCATTATAGCATTACATAAGAAATATCTTACATAACTTTGCATTATCAGATTTACAACATACTCTGAATCCAACTTAACCATAAATTAACCTTCCAAGGCAAGATATAGGTTTTGTTTCACTTCAATGATCACACTAACATGAATATGATGGAACCAACTCAGAATCCCTTAAGCAAACAAATATGCAATCATATATGTGAGAATAGGCTTCCACATCGGAAGTTGAGATAATAATAATCCACTATATAATATAATGGATTACTCATCCTATTGCCAATTGGTTTTAGGATGGAACCCCATGGGCTTGTATTGTGGGCCCAATGCGCATATGCGCTAGTATACACGACCCCCGAGTTTATCGGCCCACCGGACTTTATCATGGTATCAAAGCGGGTTCCGAATCTGGGTTCGTTTCCTGGCTTATCTGAGCTTAGCCTGCCATGATGGCTTGTTATGGGCGGCTCCTTTGGCTTGTCGGCCTGAAGACATAGTTTGGGTTTAGCCCGCCATGATGGCCTGATATGGGTTGACCCGTTTGTCAAGTGGCTACTGGGCCAGGCCAGTTACCACTTGAGGGGGCGTGTGAGAATAGGCTTCCACATCGGAAGTTGAGATAATAATAACCCACTATATAATACCATGGATTACTTCTCCTATTGCCAATTGGTTTTAGGATGGAACCCCATGAGCTTGTATTGTGGGCCCAATGCGCATATGCGCTAGTATACACGACCCCCGTGTTTATCGGCCCACCGGACTTTATCAATATATGCTTTTTAACAGCTGTTAAAAACAATAAACAACATATGTGCACTAAGAAAATTCTCCAAAGTAAGTTTGAGAATAAGACTTCATTAAGGCATTTTAATAAACATTTTCATTGCACAATTAGTCAAGCCTAAATGAATACACAAATTATTCAATATGAAAACCCAACTTCAATGGAAGACCAAATTTAACAAAATAGAATAGGAACTGCATCAAAATTATGTTCAAACTTGTAATTAGGGTTCTTGACTGCAAATTTGCATCGATGGTTTTCAAAAAACAAGAGATACATACCCGATGAGGGTAGATTGTTAATTGTGTGTCTCGAATTTGGTTTGGTGAAGGAAGAAAAAATTGAAGTGAATATCAATAGCAAGGAAAATATATAAAAAGCTATCTTCAGGGTAAAATCAAGCATGTTCCCTTACTTCAACTCTTTCATTTGCTTACCCTATTCCACCAAGGGTAAGCACATAGCTTCATCTTCAACACCTTTCAACTTCAACGTTGGTGCTTCAACTCCACCTCAAAACTTGTCGAACAAGCCTAAAAAACCTTCAACTCCCATCTACCTAACTACAATATAAGGGAGAAGCCAACCCTTCACAAAATATCGCGCCACCTCAGCGCCACTTCATTACCACCTCACTTTTTTTTGGAAAAAACAAAAAAAACAAAAAATTCAATCTAATTAATAAAAATCAGAAAAACACTCTTAAACTTTCATTAGTTTCCTCAATTGCCCATATCAATCGCCAAGGTGTTTTGAATTGTTTATAGTTATACTTGAAATTGCATCTCCATTCCATTAGATACTACACACCGATTATAATTACGATTAGGAACGAAATTAAATACCTATAAATGGTTTCGAAATAGTTTTCTATGAACTCCAAGAAAGAATCGTTCGATGAAACACTGGCACAATTCTATAGTTGCATATATTCTTACATTGGTTATTCCCCACCAATACTCTTGCAAGCCATTCTTTAATCAAACATTATTTCATATTACTTATGCTTTAATCGAGTGATTCTTTCGTACAAGTTTTGTTATAATAAAAACGAGAATTTGAAGACTTTGCTTGAAATATGGTGGCCATCTTAAGAAGATCATATCTCTTTTAGTTTGTGAGTTTTGGAAGATATAGATATGATGTTTGCTTAATACTTCTTTCTATCATATTTGTCAATAATAATAATAGTAATAATAATAATAGTAGTAGTAATTAATTATAACAAAATAAACAACTTCCCACAACTGATTCCTACACTCTTCCTCCCTATCTCTTCCACGTTCTCCTCCAATCTCTCCTCAAAACCACCTCCGTAATTTATATTCAACACTCTTTATAATTTCCAAAATTGATCGAAGAACCTACGTCTTCCACTATTGATGTTACAGTTGAATCTACCTCATGGTTCTCCTCCAAGACATTGTTTCAACTCCTACAATTTAGCTCCTCAATCTCTACATCATAACTATTGTGTTCATCCTTTATCTCCAACCGATCAATCAATTATTCTCAAAATTATTATAGGTTCCTGTCAATTTCACACCAGATTTCCTCAGACTTCTGCTCCTTCAGAAACACCATCGTTGGCGCCGCTTCGTCGATTCATCTTCATTGGTCGCCGCTCATGCCGGTGTCATCTTCACAATTACTCAAGTGGTCGTTACCGCAGTAACTATCTCCTTCGGGCTTGCCTCGATCTCCATAATAGTCGACTCTTGTGGCCTAAATCAAGGAACCTTCCGGTTAGTTACATGAACCATCTTTATTTGATATCTAATTCTGTGAAACTGACTTCCAATTGGGCTTAATTGCTCAATTTTACCCGTTCATTTGTTTGTAAATTTATCTTCTTTTTTTTGTCATAATGTATGAATTTACCTTTGTGTTAACAAATTACGTGAACGGTGTGCAAATTCTTAAAGGAGTAATTGGTTATGCATCATCACTTGCTCTTTTATTCTTCGAATTCAGCTATTTAATTGTCTTCTAATTAAAGCAAGTAATTTGTGAAGGTAGTCATTCTCCTTCAGTTATGATAGTTATGATTGTTGCATCTGCTTCAATATTAGTAGCTTCTTGAGGTTTTGTTGTTGTCCATGAAGCAATTGATTGGACACTTGCTATATATATATAATCATCCATTTGATAGTATGCTGATAATTTTGTAGTTTGAATGCAAAGATATCTCCATTCTCCCGAGATAGCTTAGCAGCATTAGCGGGCAGTTTGTTACACATGGTAATACTTCATATCTCTCTAATAAAACCTTTTGACTTGTATATGACTGCTAAATTAGAAAGTATTTTTTTTGTAGAAGTATCATATTTGTCTATATGAATTTAGCCCATCGTCTGTATGTGATATTTAAATTTTTTAATTTGATGATTATATATTTTGTCTTCAATATTGTTTCAATAATTATTGTCATTGAAAAGCGAAAAGGGAACAAGAAGAATGATGGGGATGGACAATTTGTTAGATCTTGATGATTTAGTGTCAGACTAGCTTCATCTTACTTTGATCAAGTATGAGAATAAATTCTCTAAGGTTCATATCATATCTATGCTTTCTAATTGCTTTTCACTGAATTGTGATACCTTAAATCAATGGTTTCTCATTCTTGTACATCCATAAATTAAATTGTATTTAAAATGGCTTTACATGTATTTTAATGTATTGGAAAATATTTATAAAGAAAAACGATTATATACTAGTGTTATGATTTCTCTACATGTGTTTCATATGCAGATCCCTAGCTAAAAATGAACCATCCGCTCATCGTATTGACTTGAGTTTGCATTTGGGAGGGAAATATTGCATCATTTTCATTTCTTAACGAAGATGAGATAAGTGAGGGTGGGCGGGTAGTCCTATCCTTTGCAACTTTTTTTTTTGCTTGATTTATAGACAAGAGAATGTATTTTTTTTCAATTTGTGAGAATTCAGTTGTTATATGTGAATGTTCTTCACAAATTTATCTATATATTATATCATTTTATTTGATTGATATTAATATAAATTTCAGTAATTGTATTATTTTTTAGTTAGTTACCCGTACATTGTACGGGACTAACACTAGTTTTCTTTCATTTCAACGCCTCAAATCTGCCAATCCAAACGCGCCTTAGAGTAAAACGAATTTTCTAATATGTGTTTGTAAAGATTAGTTTAAGCCTTTATATTTGAAAATAATACCTGATTTTATATTAAAAAATTTATTAATCTTTTTATAAATAGATTTATATATCTTCTTAATAGGATAGTCTACATCAAATTTGTTTCTACGAATAATACTCCGTATAGAGTAATTTTTTTTTATACAAGATAAACACTCAGAATCCTTTCAAGGAGAAAGAAGTTCCAACATTGGATGATTTTATAAAATTTGCGTCTAACGTCCCGAAGATCAATATCATATAAAAATTTATTTCGTGGAACATGAATCAAGACGCCTAATAATAACACTGTTTGTCTAGTGTGTCCATGGGCACATAATAAACAACTAAAAGAGGTAAGAAAAACTAAGTCCTACCCGTTGAAAATGGGATAAACACATCACAATAAAAATGTATTACATTTTCAATATACAATACTTTTCTTTTTTAGTTGTTTATATGTGTGCCAAGGACAAAAACCATGATAATAAGGTGGATAATTGTTGTTCAAAGGAAATGCAACGTAATTAACTTTTCAAACGCATTGAAAGATTTGAATAATTAATGTAAACCATAATACTCCGGTGTCAAGAATATCGGGACTACAATATTTGTTTCACAAGAAATATGTCACGGTGAAATGCATATAATAGAAACATGTCTAAGATTAATAACTAGTCTAGTTCTTGTTCCATGTGCGGGTTTATTGATGAGTCTAAAGTCGTAGTGTCAAATCAAAGAAAACCCTAAACACTAACTAGAGTATAACAAGTAAGTAGAAGTCGAACCCAAGAGAATCAAAACACCAAATCAATGCAGTCAAGTGAAATATCAACTAGTAACAAGTAAACAAAGGGGGGGGGTTGATTGCAAGAACACACAAGTAACCAGTAACAATCAGAGGAAGTTTGGATGAGAATATGATGAGAAGGGGTTTCACCTAGCAAGTATCCACACAACAGTCAATCAAGTTGATCATAGATTTATCTCAAGTTCTATTCAATCCTAGGGAATGTTCCTATTCCAATCTTTAATATATCAGCAGGCCAACCGGTCCTGATAATACTTACTATTCAGCAATCAGGGAAACCTCTCAAGATTAGATGAAATAGCAGCAAAGGGCACATGAATCATAAGGATGCATGCAATAACTTACAACCGTCAAGTATTAACATGCAATCAATTCTCTTTCATAAAAGCAATCAAGTACCAGATCATGCAGATATGAGTGCTACAATGACAAGGAATTTCACCGTATATTCCTAGTCTAGCAATAGAAAACTATCAATCAAACTAGGTGATCAAGCTAGCAAAACTAATAGAAATCAATAGATGAAGAAGAAGAGAATTAATACAAACCCATAGGAAAAGAACAAGAGTTTAGAAATCTCACAACTTAATAACTGAAGGTTTCAACCGCTAAGTAAAACAATGGAGATTAGTTCCTGCTCATGGTTGCAGAACTAAATTGTCTGATGGAAGGATTGGTGATAAGATAGAAAGAACTAGGTTCTTAAATAGAGACTAACCCTAAAAATATATGGTAAAAGATATATCCTAAACGAAATAATAAAATAAGGAAAAAGAAATAAAACAAACAAAGGAAAATAAGGAGAGTCCGGAATGTCTTCGGCCTTGTTGTGGCGATCGCCATAGATGACTGGCGATCGCGGTCTTCATGTAAAGCTCTGTCGTGGTCTCTGTCGCCCCATGGCGATCGCCGTAGAGTCATGGCGATCGCCATGATCTCTCGAACTCATGTAATGCTTCTGTTGTAGAATGACGATCGCCATAGTGATGGTGGCGATCGCCGCTGCTCCGCAGAATGTCTTCAAGTCTTCATGTTTTCAATCTTTGATCCTCTTCTTCTTCGGTTCTGGTCTTCATTTATTCACTTCTTCATAAACAACTCAGAACATAACAATAGCTCCAAATACTTGTGATAACACACCTAAACTAATGTAATAACCCCTAGTTACGCCATACAAAGTGTAGCGTATCATTTATATAACTCGATATAGTTGATAAGTAGTATTATGTAATATAAAATTTTATATGAAAATAAGTTGATATCTTAAAATGGTATTAATATATAATTAAGTTTTAAAATTTTAAATATAATAAACAACGAATATAAATGAGTTTTTATACCAAAAATCTTATTTGATCAAATTATCATAGGTCATTTTTTAACAAATTTAAATAAATTGATTTCAACATATATAAAATTATATATTTAAAACACCACCATAACACAAAAATATACTCCGTAATATTTTCTCTTATTTATTAAAAAAATATTTTTTTTGTGATATGTCATATCATAATAATAAAATTATAAATTTGTAAAATAACATAATAGGATATTGGGAGGACAAATACAAAAAATTAACACATAAAAATCTTTTTAAAATCTGAAAGATCTTAAACAATCTTTTTGTAATATTTTTGCACATGATTTTCCAAATTTAATTATTTTTTTAGAAAAAATTACAATAAATAGTAAAAAATCATAACCAATGAAATGACGACAAATGGATGACCTGAATGAAGAGTATACCACGTGACATAGCTAGAATTGAAGAAATGTGTTTTGCTTTACTAGTTATATAGAGATTTTAGAGTTATATATTTTTTGTGCGGGGTTTATAATTTTAATTTAAGATAGCAGTCTTTTTATTAAGCATGTTTAATAGGTTTTTTAAGGCAGATTAATAAAAAAATATCAACAAGATTTAAAAGGACATTTAACCCCGCACCTGAAAAATTATAATCCGCATTCGTTTTAAATGTGCTCTAAAAAATCCTTAAAAATAATATACTTCCAAACCCACACCGAATTTTTTAAAAAAAGTTTGAGCTCATCCTGGGAGTTATTCGAGTGGGGAGTTTTCCGCGATTTAAAATCCTTGATTAGGGTACTTCTTATCTCTCTGCTTAAGGAATTACTAGTAGATAATAGTCCCAAATCCAATTTGTTTATGATAATGAAAGCCACGTGTCTTACATGCAGCCTTTGCAGTAGCTGGGAGTTGAAAAAGACCACTACGCGCAAGTGGCTCATTTTTGTCCAAGAGCATATAGAATTTCATTAATTTATAATATTTTATTTCATTTTTAGAGTAGATAAATACGGAGTATTTACGAGAGCATTTCCATTATTGGTGTTAATTTGAGTAACACACTCAATTTTAAAAAAGAAAATGAAAATATATAGTCAATTATTTTGATTGAACTGAGCTCATGAGTGGAGAGAAGTAACACTCTAAACTAGCTGTCAGAACTGAACTAGATAGGGCGTGCAACCCACTTCTTGAGTTACTCTTCTACATAGAAACATTCAAATTTTTATTTTCATTAAAAAACAATTCAATGAGTGGGTTATTGAATAAAAAATAATTAAAAATTGAATATGAAAAGTGTTACTTAACATGTAAAGTGTTACTTAAAATGAGTAACATCAATGCGGATGAATACTTTCTATCGTCAATGCCGTCTATTACGTATTAGTAATAAAGATAAAAGTTTATATTACTAAAATATTTATCGAGACAAATTAAATAAGACCTAACTTGTCTTTATAACAATACAAAAAATAATTCGCTTAACGATTTCAAAGGCAGTTGATAGGCGCACCAAGCTTTTTACTTGCGCGCCTGGAGGACAAATGAATTTTTTTTTAAATAATTGTTTTTTGTCCTCAAGGGGCAGAGTACAAATTAATCGGATATTAGATTTGTCCTCAACCTTGTGAAGGACAAGTATAAGAGTTCATTTTGGTTCAACATAACCAAACCGGAGTCATATAGAAAATCGGTTTAATAGTTCGGTTCCGCTAAAATCGATATGGTTCACTGATTTGGGTTTATATTAATATATTATCGAACCGGAATCAAAGACTTTTTGTCCTCTACTTAGTTGCGGACAAAAGCTACAGTATTTTGGGCCTCATACAGATTGATTAGGTTTACTGAACCCGAGTTTTAAAATGATAGGGTTTGTCTGAAAAATAATTTTGTCCTCTATTTTGGCCTACTGATCCCGGGTTTAGAATTTTCGGATAATTTTTTGTCCGCAATAACGTGGAGGACAAAAATCAAATATTTTTCGGATATTTTTGTCCTCACCCTGATTGAGGACAAACGACAGGGGTGCGCAAGTAAAAAGCTTGGTGCTATCAATGACCGATTCCAAATTAAGGACAATTATATACATGATGTATACGTCGGAACCGGATTTTCAGGAGAAATCAAACCCGTAACGTATCAGGTATAAATTCTGTCATGTTTCACTGGAAAAGACAACATATACACGTTGTGTATAAAATTGCTTTTCTACACGAGGACACATGCGTAATTTCAACTTTATCATTTATTATAATAAAGTTATTGTTTAATTATTGTTGGGTACTACTTTTTAATTTTCATAAAGTAGAGGTACTTGTCTGAAATATCATGTCATCTTTAAGGGCATCTCCAATGGCCCCAACTAGGATTATAGCAAGTTGAAATGACACATTATAGCAAATGTTATTTTAGCAAACAAGTGTAACACCAACAACATTTGCTATAATTTTGTCATTTTCAAGTGTAATACCAATTTCTCACTCTTTCAATTTATTAAAAAAATATCATTTATTTAGTGGACCACACACACTTGACTTGCTATTTGGATTGTCAAATTTAGCAATCAACACTAGTACAAGAATAGGCTTTTACCATGGCAAATTTACCACGGTTACCAAATAACCGTGGTATTTCGGTGGTAGTAGAGGTTTTACACCTGATGACTTTTTCAACCGTGGTAAAATGTTTACAAATTTACACCGGTTGTTTTTGAATCTTAGTATTTTGCACGGTTCTTTTAATAACCGGGGTAATTACTTTAACATTTTACCCCAATTTTCTTTACTTTGGTTGGGGAAGTGTAGGGGTAATTGCGTATGATAATTACCCCCCGCTTTTGGAAATTACCCCGGTTATTATATGAAGCGGGGTATTCCTGTTCACATGAGTAGTTTTTTCAACCAGGGTATTTCGCCTTAATTTTCGAATACTAGTGATATTAGCTCGGTTCTTATGAGATATTAAAGCTCTTTTTTTAGATCTTAGAGTAAATTTAGTAAAATAAGGAAATTGGTTTAAATAAGAAAATAATATTAATAGATTCAGATAATTATCTTTATAATATATATTTTATTTTTCATTTTTGAAAATAATATATCGACGTGTCATAGCTTATTGAAGAGTATATGACGTGACATAGCTTATTGATGAGTATATAATTATATATAGATATATAGATTAATCCATGTATTTTTAAAAAAAAATCATTAAAATATTGATAAGACATTAAAAATATGTAAACAAAAAAACGAGAAATTTAATTTTTATCCTTAGCTTTTGACGGAACTTTAATCAATGAAATTTTTGTTTAACCCACTTAACCCAACATGTTTCTTTCTCTCCGCCACCCAACCCTAACAAATGAAAGATGCTTTTTTCTATGTCGTTCTTCATCCCCAAATCTCCCTTCACCATCCCCACAGTTCTTCACGGGAAGTCGGAGACACCCCCATTCGATGGCCCCCGCAACGGCCGCTATCTCCAAGCTAAAGCCAATCTGCGGCTTAAGGTAATAGAGCGGGAACAGGCGCAGTCTTGTCGAAAGAAGTTTGCTCTTCGCTTGGCTCAATTTCTTCGAGAACCCTAACCAGTGCGGGAGGTGGGATACAGAGGATAAAATTGAAGTTAACGTTAGAGATAGGGTTGGAAAGAGGGAGTGCTGGTAAGGAACTTAGAGGGGGAGGACTTTAGGGTTTACGGTTTTGACTGGTGGCCGAAAAGTTGGAGCAATCTCCGGAATGGTGATGAGTTGGAAATCTCGAGCTCCAAGTTTGCGAATCTGCAGAAATTGGTGAGTGATCTCTATTTTTTGTGAATCTGCAGAAAATTTTTTTGTGGTTCTTTGTGTGATATAGGTCGCTTGTCATGAATTAGGGACTACATCAAATAATAGTATTATACCTCTCCCTTGTCTGTTATGATTTTAGGCGTATACAATTAACAGGTAGCAGGTTCCAGAATTCAGTGGTTTACTAGTGCTATATTTCTGATTTTGATCAAAATCAGAATCACTTCTTTCAGGTATAAGTCCAGTGATCAAAATGGGAGTTGTTGATTTTGATCCTATTTGACAACTGTTGATTTTGATCCTATTTAGATCAAAATCAAATGTGATCAAATAATTCTGTGGTTTACTTGAATCGCTCTCGAATCACATCATCTCATGGGAGTTGTTGATTTTGATCCTATTTGGAAACTGTTCTTTACTGGTGCTATGCTAGTCAATATTTTACCAATGTTAAATTTATGATATTGTATGGTATATTGTATAGTAATGTTAGGTTGAAGCAATGCTATAATTGATTGAGCATTTTAAGTTATACAGCCTACACTGATCTTTAAGTTAATTAATTTTAGATTTCCACCACAAAATGGGCATTGTCTACTTGACTTCTTCTGACTTCATGTTGAAGCTGATGATTCTAAATTTGTAATTTCAATGATGCAGATAATGTTTACAGTGTTGTATTCAAGGGACAAAAATGGACCGAATCATACTGAGCACATGGTCGCGGTTTTATTTAAAAGCACGTGCATTCTTCCATTATTGCATCAGGTTGTTCTTAAGACAAATGAAATTCTTTGATCAATTAGGCATAAAGTCATGAAGAATATCTCATTAAATTTAGAGTTTACTTATTTTCTTATGCAAGTATTATTTGAATGGAAGGGGGTATGGAGTCTGTCTCAAATTTAGGCCTTTGTCCTTCTTGCAGGATGAGTTTGCCAGCTGTCATTCCACTTGGACCCATTACTATGCTTGGTTTGGTAATCTTCAGAGACATTTATGACAGTTCTAAAATCAACATCTTTGAAAACGCATCACATCTTATTGTATCTCTTCATGTGAGCTTCTTTTTACTGATTCTTTAAAGAAGTACTCTGTTGTTCATCTGACCTAATATGGTGCAGTTTTTTGAGTTTCTTGTATTATCTATTCTATTGTAGGTATAGCAAATGCAATAGATTGGGCAGATAGATTCCTACCAAAGATCCCGTCACTAAACTGTAAGTTATTGAGCTTTTTTATTCAAGTGCATAAAATGAAACTTATATATCCAAATTAATATTTTTTTTATAAAAAAAACCCTACTAATACAGTTTGTTATAATATTTCATGCAACGAAGTGTATTAACACTTCTCTGCCGTCAAGAAGAACTACATATGGTAAAATATTCTCTTGTGTCAACTCATCTCATTTAGTTGTAATATTTCATGTTAGTGAACTACATCCATTATTTATTTGGTTTTGTTCTGGTGTGCCAATGTGTCATGATTGTGGTGTTTAGTTTGTCCCATATTTATAAAGAATCAGAATTTATATGGCTTAATATATTGGAACTTTTCATGCTTGTACGGATGCTTGACTAAATTATAAAGTTTGGAGAATACTCAGATCTGGTTTTTTCATTTGTGATTTTGATTCTTTGTATGATTAGAAGTTGGCAGAATACTCTCTGCATATGAAATTTATTGTTCATTAGGATCATCAATTCCAATTTCTAAAACTTGTTTTTCTTTTCATCTTATCAGATTATGATTTGGAATCAAGATAATACTCTAGTTGGTGCATATTGAAGTAGAGTCTCTTAAACTGCAACATGAGGTATATTTTTGTTTCAGTGAAGTTTGGGTAACATGAGCTCTTTGGATTTCATTGTGTTTATTTATTCTTGTCACATTTAATCACTTTTATTTCATTGTGTATAATTTCAATAAGTGTTTGAGATATCTGAGTTTCATAACTTAATCAAGATATATGTTTACATGATGATAATTTAACACTTAATCAAAATATATGCGAGCTCTTTGAAAGAGTGAAACTTGACCTCAACTAACTTGTATTTTTGTGAGTTTTTTTGTATACTGTTTTCAACAATATAAGATATCCTTCTCTTTTTTATTATAATATATTATCTTACTGGCAACATGAGTCATATCCTGAGTATGGAGACTTCGTTGTTATTCCGCTTTTCGCTGCATCTTTCCCATGCGTTCGTTCTTCCTTGATAGATTCGTTTTTGAGGTATTCTCTCTTTCTATTAATGTTTACTGCTCGTTTGTTTTGGAATTTATTGAAATTTTTTAGTGTCTTAGGGTTTCATGATGGATTGGTTGCTTGGAATGAGCTTGTTTGATGTTAAATCAGATTTTGTTACCTCTCGTCCTCACAATTTATCTGTTTATTCACCTTTGTTAAAAATAAATTTGACAACCCTAGGATCCGAAATTGTTTTTGCAGGCTAAATCAAGTGTGTGTTTATTGATCGATTGAGAATGAGTGTCCTGATTGAATGAGTGTACTGATTGAATTCATTCGCATTTGTGAAATCGATCAGTTCTACTGTTTTAGTTCATTTTTTTTGTCTCAAATAAACTCTACTGCTTCAAGATCGATTTGGACAAGTTTTGCAGAGATTTAAATGAGAATGAGTTTGCTGATCTATTCTGAAGCTAATTAGGTTGAAATTTAAAGCTAATTTGTATATGTTTTGCAGAGTCTTTCAACCACGACTTTGAGTTCCACGCGATTGTTGATCAGTCAGAAGATGTGAGGTTATGGATGTGCACGTCAAGGAAGGGGAAACAATTGCTATGACCTGTGTTTTACAACTTCATAAGTTGTTGTATGATCCAACAAGAGGTGCCTTTCGGCATTTCATGAGAGGTGATAAAACAAAAATAGTTTGGAGTGTTTTTCTACGGGGAGCAATTTTGTACAGTACTATGCATAATTTAGTAGAAATAATTTATGATTATGTTATTTAGTTTATGTTTGTAAAGACAATTGAAAACTTTTGAGTTTATGAAAAATTCATTGTATTGATATATAGTTACTTGTATTATAAATAAGGTATATTATTTTTATTTTAAATCAGGTTTTGATTGTAAAATTAATACTTGAAATGTATGTTACCACGGTTTAGAAAACTTACATACCACATCCAAATCACTCCGCCTAGCGGTTCATTCAAATGTGATCTAGCGGTTCAGCTCAACTCTATACATTTTGAAAACTTGTTTGTAGAGAAAAAAGAAAATGTGTAATATATTTAGAGGGATGGTCGAGAAGGAGGAAACAAATAATGAAATAAAGGTGAAAGGGAACACAACTTTTCATTACTTTTGCTGGCCGGACTCGACATCGGACCCTTGTTGCCGGCACCATCAATGCGTACGTACAAATAATGCAATTAATATACCGAGTATATACATTAATTGAATTTTCACCCTCCTCTATAAATATCCACAACACCCCATAATCAGGATTCATCTCAATAATTCATTTGCTGATCCCCTAATTTCTATACACCTTTTCCTTAATTTTTGCCAATGATCCTCCTACCAGTATCTCCAACAAATTAACGTCACAGACTCACACTTTCTATCCCTCTAGATCGATATCGATATACAGTAGATAAAAAAATACTTTGTTGAAAAATTTAGGCGCGCATTTTATATATACAATACATGCATGTAAGGGCATACATATGAGACAATTCATTTATTGCTTTTAAATCTACAGAAGAAGATAACCGGCCGCGCGTAGAATATATAATTCTTCCCATTATTCTTTTTGTAGCTATGGAGGGTACATATATTATTCACAAATCAGCTTATACTCCGTATTATAATAAGATGGAGTATTATACATTATACGGAGTAACGGAGTATTAATAATCAATAGTCAATAAATTAACAGGAGTTACGGCAATAAATTATGAAGTTTCAGTACACTGTATATGTAGTAGAAGCTCATGATTGACCCTTTCATTTTCATTTCAATGTCAGCCAAAAGAAATTAATACATCTGCTTTATTGCAGCATTGTCTCAGTAATCACTACGTCTTTACTAGTACTATAAACGCACTGATTACCCTCTTAAATTAAGTTAATGGCACTTCATCAAAATTATGCGTTTACCAAATATCATTTCTACGTCCTTTAACATCTAACCCCACCCATAACAGAACTGTATGTAGTCCTCGTTCACTATGATAAAACAATTGAAAAAAAACTATTCAAGTCTGTCGTGTCCCTATTTGTTTGTCCACTATTTTATTTATGTTACTTTATTTTACCCATTTTATCCCTACTATCAACTTATAATTATCATCTTTTTCATTTTTTCTCTCTCCCAAATTCCAATCTTATCTACTATTCCTCTCTATCTCTCTCCTCTAACCATTCACTTTATACTTTTCTCTCTCCTATAATCATTATATTCCTACAATTCATTAATTCTCGCGAAAATCGTATTTCTGGACAAACAAAAAGGGACGGAGGGAGTAAAGTGGAGTAAAAAAGTTGTAATATCTCGTGGATAAAACGATGTTTGGGTTTGACCAGAAGGCACGTGCGGGGCATCTTTTTGACTGAAATATCTCTCGTGGATTACGGGGGAGCGCACGTGCATTCCCCACGACATATTCATAAGATCTTCTTCTTCGACTCTCCTCCCCAAAAACAGAATAAATACAGGAATTTGTATACTCAGCTTAATTTTCGTAATCTAGTCTCGATTAATTCTTCACACCGGTGTATGATTAGATTAATGGAGGATGAAGAGCATCCTATGACAAAAAGCCATAAACAATGCCCTCATTTTTCACCTCCCCTATACATTATGCATGCTACTTCCTTCTTTTAGGGCGGTAATTTTCATTTCAACTTCTTTTTGTCTCTTGTTTTCCGGTTTTTAAGACGGACCCCAACTGGCCTGCCTACTACAAAGTCCCATCTCTACTTGAAAGAACGTTATAAATATGTTGGGCCACGGGCCCATATATTAAAAGCCCATTCAGCTGCAAACTTATAAGCCCAAAAAAGCTTCCCGTCGTGGCATTGTTATAACAATTAAAAATAAAATGGAGGTGCGGGGAATCGAACCCCGTGCCTCTCGCATGCGAAGCGAGCGCTCTACCATATGAGCTACACCCCCGTTTTTGTTTAATTGATCAAAGTAATAAACAATAACCAAATTCTGATTAGCTATGTCATTCTAACACACTATGCATTAACTTTGAGGAGTAGCCATCGATCTCTAGGCCTCGCCAAACGTTGGCTAGGCCTCTTAAGCTAATATGAGTAGTTGACCGACTCCAAAGATTAACGTCAAAATTTGGGTATTTTAAAATTGCAATGGACTAATAAGGCTCAATTCATTTATCTCTTCTTCTTCTTTTCAAGAGAGAATTCAATTCATTTCTCGTATGTGTCATGAAAAGCTTATTTCTATTAGCATACTGCACAAGTCATATGTTCGGTTTATAGTGTATCACTCATTAGATTGTGAGAAGTGTATTCCCATTTTTATCTGTTAAAAAAAAGTTCCTCACCCACTCATTTCATAGTACTAGAAACGGGCCTCCGCGGGAAAATTACAGTTTTTAATATGATTTAACGTTGTTTAATAGACGTCCTAAAATTAGATTGGGCTAATCATATTCACAACCTTTTATGATATAGAATCTAACATCAACAAAGCAGTCTCTAATCTTTGTTCTATCAAAAAGAAAAAGAAAAAAAGTTTAATTAGTGATTCTGTTTTTCCTGAATGTTTTATTAATCATTTTAGCAATTGACACACAACTACCTATGAATTCGTCTCTCCCTTTAAAATCATCACATTACCTAAATAGCTCGGGTGCTTTTTTTTTTGCCAAACAATTAGCTCGTGTATTGGTGTTCCTATTTTATTAGGGCTTAAATCAACAGACTGAAACCCGCGTACATGTCTTGCGTAATTATAATTTCTTAAATGTTTCATAATAGATATTGAAATGATATTATATCATATAATCAAATGAGTTTGATGATTTGTACCTCTTCTCTCAATTCGCCAAATTGTTATATCATTTTGTAATATTATTGTAATATACGCGACATAAGTTTTTAAAAATATGATTTTTAATATTCTTGTAATATACAGGACATAAGTTTTTAAATATATGTTATTTGCGTATGCAATTTCTTCAATGCTCTATATGCTAAATTTTTGTTCAAGTCTTGTTTGCAGTATTATTACCAACTCCACAGATTTTGGTATATAAAATAAGGTAATCTATTTTGATTTATTAATAGCCAAGTTGGTGAATATATGATCTATTTTTCTGTCTATAACTCATTACAATTGAATAAACTTGAGGACCAGTTATTAAATGTCATTTCCCCATTGTATACATTTTTGACGTGTTTACTAAATTATCATGCTTGTTGGAAACTGAGTGTAAATGTTTGAAAACAACATGCTAGCATATTGCAATATGTAATATTGTTTACAATTACTAAAATTAGATGCAAACGGCCTCCGATAAGGGTTCAAAGTTTGGTACTAATGACGAAAAATGTAGTTTATGATAAGTAAAAAGTAAACACTTCAAGCGCAAAGAAATTGAAAGAGGAAAAAATGCATACCATATAGTTCACAACAGATTTCCCTCTTTGTATAAATTTAGTAATTGCAAAAGTTAAATCCTTTTACAAAGACACATGATACATGAATTGAATATAGGGAATTTAGATTCTTTGGTAAGTCGGTCCTCTAAACTCTGTAAACCTGCATATTATTTGTATATATATATATATATACTCCATCCGTCCCAAAATATGAGTCTCATTGTACAAAAATATATTGGATTAAGGCAAATGCTTTAACGTACATAAGTGCATTGGAAATGATGAATGTAAAATATTAAAATAATTCATTAACCAATGGGAGAAGAGTTTACAAATGAAAAGTACATAAGTGCATTGGAAATGATGAATGTAAAATATTAAAATAATATGAGTAAGGGTATAATTGGAAGAAGTTTATGGACAAAAATAGAAATGGGACTAACATTTCGGGACGCCCAAAAAGGAAAACGGGACTCATATTTTGGGACGGAGGGAGTATAATTTACTAAAGCCTTCATGTGTACCTTTGAAAAAAGTTATTGATCTGACTTTTTACTTTTTACTTTATTAATCTAATGATAAAGTCAATTACTGCAAAATCATACCATCCACTTCAAACCTCTGTCCACATGAGAGGTTTGTAAGGTCTGTTTTAGTAAATACATAACAGTAAAAGTCGTTGCAAGTAAATTAATCTGTCACAATAAGATCATTAACTATTAAAAATTTATTTTGAAAAGAATTAAGATTGTCAACAAGAACACTGGAACTTATAACGGGATCAAGAGAGTATCTTCCTTGCACATTAACCATGGAACACCAATATCTAATCCAATAACAATGTTAGCAGCCCATCTCATGTGATCACAACCTTCTTGTCCAAACATCTTTCTTTGCATTTTATATTTATATTCGATCTGAAAACACAAACTGATAGCACATAATTCAGTTTTTGAAATCAGAAACTCAAATTAATTTGACTAATCTTAATTACAAGAGGTCATGAAAAAAAGAGTCAATGAAAACATACAACATTGAGTGATGTTAAGGCATTGAATTTCATGTGTACAAGAGTGATTGCCATGAAATTTCTTTTTATTATTGCCTTCAAAATGCTCAAAAATTTGATCTAGTTTTGGGCACATTCTAGTTGCGCCCAAAACTTAACCGGGTTTTAAAAAAAAGTTTGGGGTGCCAGTTAAAATTTTCCAAGTGCGAGATTTTTCCCCACAATCATACGGTCAAGTATGTGCGCGAGGGGGAGAAATCATTCAGTGTCATCTATGTAAGAAGAAAATTACCACAGTCAAAATTGAGGTTGATCGGTGAATTTGAAAGGGAGAGTGGGGATCGAGGAATTGGGGGTTATCGGCAGTGGCGGATCTAGAAAATTTCTACCGTGGGGGCTCGTATTATAATTAAGATTATAAATTATGTTCTCTTTTTCTTGAGTATTATCAATTTGATTTAAACATATTCAATATAATATTAACCCACATTTAATTTTAAATTAATTTAATTTATTTGTGGTAAAATCAATAATAGATATTCTTCTACTTTTTATTCTTGTATCAAATAAATATCTTGTACATAGAAATATCATATAAAAGTTATTCTTTTTCTCTAATATTACCGATATTTAGTGGGTTTGATAGATATTAAAAATATAAAAACTATGTATGTAAAAATTACATTTAGTTTCCTTACATTTTTAATAATCATGTTTCTCTGTTTAACACACCTCTTACTTTTCTTACCAAAATTCAAGAATAAAATAGAAAAAATCTCTATATAACTACTAAAGCAAATTACATTTCCTCAATTCTAGCTATGTCACGTGGCATACTCTTCATTCAGGCCATCCACCTGTCGTCATTTCATTGGTCACGATTTTTTATAATTTATTGTAATTTTCTCAAAAAAAATTAATTAAATTTGGAAAATCGTGTGCAAAAATATTACAAAAAATATTTTTATGTGTTAATTTTCTAGATTTTGACCTCCCAATATCCTATTATTTTATTTTACAAATATATATTTTATTTTTATGATATGACGTATCACAAAAAGATTGATTTCTTAATAAATAAGAGAAATAATTATATATTTGTGTTATTGTAGTGTTTTCAATTATATTTTTATATATGTTGAAATCAATTTATTTAAATTTGTTAAAAATTGACCCATATTAATTTGATCAAATACGATTTTTGGTATTAAAAATTCATGTATATTCGTTGTTTATTATATTTAAAATGTAAAAACTTAATTATATATCAATATCATTTTAAGATATAAACTTATTTTCATATAAAATTTTATATTACATAATACTCCTTACTACTAATTTACTATATCGAGTTATATAAACCCGCGTATGGCGCGAGACCTAGTCTAGTTTGTGTATAAAATTAAAAGGCTAAAATGACTTACGTTATATTACATGAAAAATAAAATCAAACCAACTTCATGTAATTCTATTAATTACTTAGTAATTAATTACCGTTGTGTAAATTGAATTTAAAAAATATATATTAAAAAGCTAACTACTTATATGATACTAAACCAGAGGAGTATAATCAGTATATCACATTTTTACTTAAAATTTAAAACAATTAAATCTGTAGTTTGGAAAATTTTAACTGTTGTACAGTTTTACCACGAATCTAATGAAAGAAAAAAAGGAGGGTGTTTAATTTTTTAGCAAAACGCTTAGTTTTGATCTTTTGGACATCTTTTTAAATTAGAAAAAATGGTTGATGTAAATTTATTTAGTGAATCCTAAATTTATCAATGAAGGGAGCAACATTTATGAGGTACCAATTTCATTCAATTTTGGCATTGGATAGCCAATCTTTATATAGATAAGATATATTGGATGTGATCGTAAAAATGACACCTAGATGCTTATTAGATATTAGAGGTTTTTATCGAAAATCACCCGTAAAATACCGTATATTGCTCTAAACCACCTCATTAATCAAATATTACCGAAAACCACCCCAATAACACCTTTCGTTAGGGAAACGCCACCCGCTCCTGATTTTCGTCTGAAAATCCGTCAACGCGCTACGCGTGCGAGTTTTTACATTTCTTTACTATTTTATTTCTCCATTTTTTAATTAAAAAATAAAATAAATCTAAAAAAAAGAAAAGAAATCCAATATCATCTTCAAACAACAGGTTCGCTATAAACAGGTTTATTTTTCCCACAAACCCAAATTTTCATAATCAACAATGTGTTCACTATAATTATACCGGCGTAGTATCGCAATTCGTAGTTTTTCATAATCCATGCTCATAATCTCTCCCCATTGTTGGAACCTCATTCAAACGGAAGGGAAACCGACAACACTCCGGATTCCCGAGTTTTTGTCTTTTCTTCTTCTCTCGAGTTCTTGAGACTCTCATGCTATCAGTCTCGCAAGCCTTCAAGGCACTCTTGTTTCCAAATGAAACGTCTCCAGATTCCTGCAAAGCCAAACCCAAAGATGGGGCTCCCCGGGAAGGACACTCTGACGCCCAAGTCAGTAATCGATCAAATGATGATATATTTTAAACGATTGAGCAAGTATAAAGAGTCACGAGTGTCTAAACGTACGTGTTAGAACGGCCTACCTTAGAAGGGATTTAATAATCTCCGATAACAATCATACATATAAGCTAACATAAATCATACGTGAGTAATATCAAATTGGATATTATATTCTGGTGATGCTTGATATTCTATAATTAATCCCCTTAAGCTCTCAGTATATTAAACTATCACGTAGCTAGTGCCGTCTATGTTGGCCATTAATTCATGGTATGATCAAGGGCATCTATCAACAAATACCCATGCACGCGAGCATCACATTGACTCACGCCATGCAAACCATAGGCACGCGAGTCTCATATGAATAAAAGTTCAAGAGATACTTACAGATCGGACCGAGCTCGCGACCCAAACCATAGTTCAGTCGGAAGTCGACGACGGTCATTAAAGATGGGCGTAGGTCGCGTGCATTGGAGGAAGATCAAGATGGGTTCAAGATCGGGGACGTAGTGCGGTCGGAGGGAGGTCGAAATTGACCTTAAGGCGTGGACAAAGGTCGCGAGCACGACTACGGCTCATGAGTTTGGACGTGAGCGGCCTAGAGCTCGCGAGCAGGATCGTCCAAAACATCATTCTTGTTGCTACTGTGCTGTACACTTCAGAACTACGACTCGCGAACAGGGCCTCGTCTCGAGTCGTGAGTCGGTATCGTTCACTAGGTGCGAGCGAACGTCGCGAGCGAATGTTGGTTTGAGGGGATACCTCGGTCCCGCCGGGTGAAGGCGGAGCTCAGAGGCGGTGTGAGTGTGTGATGGACATGCTTCTGGAGCGACCATTAATCGTCAGGTCGAGATTCGTAGAGAGTGAGATATTGGTGATTCGGTTTCGGCCCAAGGTCGAGGACGTCCGGGATCGGATTCGGGAATAGCGTATGATAGATGATTTGTGCCCATTGGATGCCTACCGAGCACCGTCGGAAGCGGGAGAGAGACGGTCGAGCTCGGGTAAGTGACTGTAAGCTTCGTCGGGAGTCATCAACGACCGGAGAGCTCGTGAACACCCCACCGGGAAGCTGAGCCACGACACCAGGACGAGATCATTCCTACCTTTGATGACCTAGGAAGATGGTGAAGTGACTTGGCCATTAGTTGGCCTTCTTTCTAACTCCCGATCAACCTCCCTCTCTGCCCCTTCTTTCCCATTTTTTCTCTTCCCTCTCTACAAGCATTGTTCACCTTTTTATGTATCATTCAATTTGTGACCTAGGAGAAGAATAATGGGCTTTTCTTAATGGGATTTGGGCTTTTTCTTAATGGGCATTGGGCCTGTTTTACCCGGGTCCAATACAGCTCCCCAAGCTCTTCGTTGGGTAAACGAAGGCTTGGTTTATTGGACATTTAGTAAATCTTACGCTTGTTTAGGGGTTTTGCGAGTGTATGATACGGTGATTTTGAGAGTGAATCGCGTCCAACCTCCCCTTGATTCTTCTCTTTCACACCTTATAGCCTTTTTAGTCTAAGACGAGACTCGAGGAGAGAAACTCTCAAGGCTCGCTAGTTGTTAACCTTGCGAGATCTCTCGTTAATGAACAAAGCTAAGGGAAGCTCCCGGCCTAATGTGAATGAACAAAGGCTAAGGGAAGCTCCCAAGCTTAAGGGAAGAGGCACCCAAGACTCGCTAGGGTTTTAGCCTCGTGAGAGATCGTGCGAATGAGCATGTCCTTGCTCATGTGATATATGCATAATGTGGAGCATATCCATACTCATGTAGAGTATAGGGATATTATGGAGCATGTTAATGCTCGCGTGGCATATATGTAGTGCCGAGTATGTTATTGCTCGCGTGAAGTATGCATTATTATGAAGTATGTGGCTGCCCACGTATGTTTATGTAACATGCAACACGTTGATGCTTACGTAGTATATATATGGGCATTATGGAGCATATTGTTGCTCGCGTGGAGTATAGTTGCAATATGGAGCATGCTGAGCTCGCGTGGCATTGTAGACATACTGACGCTCATGTATATAGTTGTTAACACGCGAGCATATCACCTCTACGGATATCTCGTTACTCGCGAGGCACGTAATGGAACAAAGGATTAGGTATAGTTTTAATGCATCGTGAGCATATTATTCCATACGTATGTATAATAAACGAATGTTGGGGTCAGTTGAGCTCCTTCGGAAATATCATGTCTCTCTGGGTGTCATTTATATTCATTAAGCGTTTTGCCCGAGTTACTAAGGGAAACTCTTATGTCTAAGGGAAGAGACACCGTAGGCTTGCTAGGGTGTTAGCCTCGTGAGCGATCTCGCGACGGAATAAAGCTAAGGGAAGCTCCGGCCTAATGTGAATGAACAAAGGCTAAGGGAAGCTCCCGAGCTCGAGGAAAGAGGCACCTTAGGCTCGCTAAGGTGTTAGCTTCGTGAGTAATCTCGCGAACGAGCGAAGCTAAGGGAAGCTCCCGGCCTTAATGTGAATGAACAAAGGCTGAGGGAAGCTCACGGCCTTAATGTGAATGAAAAAAAGGCTAAGGGAAGCTCCCAAGCTTAATGTAAGGTTTTACGCTCGCGAGCACTCTAGTGTATGGATAAAAGGACTTCGCGACCTGAGCGAGGATACTTGCCTCTCTGGCTCCAGCGTCACGGCTTCGCGACCTAGGTGAGTGTAAACTCACTCTAGTGACACGGCTTCATGGTTCGGGTGAGGATATTTTTCACTCAACCTCGATCCCACGGCTTCACGACCTGAGCGAGAATACTTGCCTCTCGAGCTCCAACGTCCCGGCTTCGCGCCTAGATGAGTGTACACTCATCCTAGTGACACGGCTTCGCGACCCAGGAGGGCTTATAGCCCAGCCTGGTCACGGCTTCGCGGCCTGGGAGGGCTTTTCTTAATGTATGGATAAAAGGACTTCGCGACCTGAGCGAGGATACTTGCCTCTTTGGCTCCAGCGTCACGGCTTCGCGACCTAGGTGAGTGTAAACTCATTCTAGTGACACGGCTTCATGGTTCGGGTGAGGATATTTGTCACTCAACCTCGATCCCACGGCTTCGCGACCTGAGCGAGAATACTTGCCTCTCGAGCTCCAGCGTCCCGGCTTCGCGCCTAGGTGAGTGTACACTCATCCTAGTGACACGGCTTCGCGACCCATGAGGGCTTATAGCCCAGCCTGGTGACACGGCTTCACGACTTGAGCGAGAATACTTGCCTCTCGAGCTCCAGCGTCCCGGCTTCGCGCCTAGGTGAGTGTATACTCATCCTAGTGTCACGACATCATGGTCCGGGTGAGAACACTTGTCACTCAGCCTCGGTCCCACAGCTTCGCGACCTGAGCGAGAATACTTGCCTCTCGAGCTCCAGCGTCACGGCTTCGTGCCTAGGTGAGTGTACAACTCACTCTAGGTCACGGTATATTTCGCGTGCCCGGTGACTAGCCCGATGCCGCTTATCGCGTGCTCAGTACTATCCCAATGCCGCTAATTGTAAGCAACTCATCAAACAGAAGAAAGCCTAAGTAAGGCAAAAGTCACACAAGGTGCAATGTAAGGACTTTCTGTAAAGCAAATTGAAGCATGATCCACTAGTCAAGTAATATCATTCATGCAAGACTAAAATGAATGGACTCTCCGTAAAACAAAGTACGAGTCTAGCGGGACTCACCTGGCCCTTTGCCTTTTATCTTTTGTTAATCTTGTGATTTGTTTTTCATAGAGTGAGAATAGAAATCTCTCGTCATGACGAATGTCAAACTGGTTGTGTGAGGAAGTTCCCACAGACGGCGCCAGTGTTGGAACTCAAATTTGTTGGAACCTCATTCCAACGGAAGGGAAACCGGCAACACTCCGGATTCCCGAGTTTTTGTCTTTTCTTCTTCTCTCGAGTTCTTGAGACTCTCATGCTATCAGTCTCGCAAGCCTTCAAGGCACTCTTGTTTCCAAATGAAACGTCTCCAGATTCCTGCAAAGCCAAACCCAGAGATGGGGCTCCCCGGGAAGGGCACTCCGACGCCCAAGTAAATAATCGATCAAATGATGATATATTTTAAACGATTGAGCAAGTATAAAGAGTCACGAGTGTCTAAACGTACGTGTTAGAACGGCCTACCTTAGAAGGGATTTAATAATCTCCGATAACAATCATACATATAAGCTAACATAAATCATACGTGAGTAATATCAAATTGGATATTATATTCTGGTGATGCTTGATATTCTATAATTAATCCCCTTAAGCTCTCAGTATATTAAACTATCACGTAGCTAGTGCCTTCTATGTTGGCCATTAATTCATGGTATGATCAAGGGCATCTATCAACAAATACCCATGCACGCGAGCATCACATTGACTCACGCCATGCAAACCATAGGCACGCGAGTCTCATATGAATAAAAGTTCAAGAGATACTTACAGATCGGACCGAGCTCGCGACCCAAACCATAGTTCAGTCGGAAGTCGACGACGGTCATTAAAGATGGGCGTAGGTCGCGTGCATTGGAGGAAGATCAAGATGGGTTCAAGATCGGGGACGTAGTGCGGTCGGAGGGAGGTCGAAATTGACCTTAAGGCGTGGACAAAGGTCGCGAGCACGACTACGGCTCATGAGTTTGGACGTGAACGGTCTAGAGCTCGCGAGCAGGATCGTCCAAAACTTCATTCCTGTTGCTACTGTGCTGTACACTTCAGAACTACGACTCGCGAACAGGGCCTCGTCTCGAGTCGTGAGTCGGTATCGTTCGCTAGGTGCGGGCGAACGTCGCGAGCGAATGTTGGTTTGAGGGGATACCTCGGTCCCGCCGGGTGAAGGCGGAGCTCAGAGGCGGTGTGAGTGTGTGATGGACATGCTTCTGAAGCGACCATTAATCGTCAGGTCGAGATTCATAGAGAGTGAGATATTGGTGATTCGGTTTCGGCCCAAGGTCGAGGACGTCCGGGATCGGATTCGGGAATAGCGTATGATAGATGATTTGTGCCCATTGGATGCCTACCGAGCACCGTCGGAAGAGGGAGAGAGACGGTCGAGCTCGGGTAAGTGACCGTAAGCTTCGTCGGGAGTCATCAACGACCGGAGAGCTCGTGAACACCCCACCGGGAAGCTGAGCCATGACACCAGGACGAGATCATTCCTACCTTTGATGACCGAGGAAGATGATGAAGTGACTTGGCCATTAGCTGGCCTTCTTTCTAACTCCCGATCAACCTCCCTCTCTGCCCCTTCTTTCCCATTTTTTCTCTCCTTCTCTACAAACATTGTTCACCTTTTTATATATCATTTAATTTGTGACCTAGGAGAAGAATAATGGGCTTTTCTTAATGGACTTTGGGCTTTTTCTTAATGGGCATTGAGCCTGTTTTACTCGGATCCAACACCCATGATTAAACATAAACACCAATTATAAGCAAATTGTATAGTCTCGAGAACTATAACCACCACCCACAATTAACAAACTCCTCATCCCGGCTTTTGTAACCCAACGAATCACCACCCACAATAAACGAATCCGACATGAATTAATTTCCGTTGCTTCATCGTCGTCGTCTCCGGTTCCATTCGCAGCCGTAAGGTCGTCGATTACCGCAACAATTCCTCCACCGAGAAAATTGTCACCACTTTCCAGCATATGATGTGTTCAATTTAGATCTAGAGATAACTACGAAGTGCAATTTCAACATCCATACTCAGAAATTCCTAATCACCTTTAAACCTAAACCCAATTTGTTGCACGAGTCTTCTCGGGGAACCGCTGTCAGCTGTCAACACAGTCATCTTCGTCTCCGGTACTCAAGAAATCCACCCTCTTCAAAAATTGCACGAGTCTTGCCCCAAATCTAATTCGGATTTCCCCCAAATCATTTAGGGTTAGGGTTTTTTCAATTCCCGATTTGCTCGTTCCATGTCCCTAAGCACTATGCACATTTAATTTTGGATTTCTGGGAGAAAAATAACGGAGGAGGAAGGGAGCAGCTTCCAAAGGTTGAAGATGAACATGGCAAATTTAGAAAATTTGATGTAGAAGTAGGGGCATTTTGGTCACTTCATCATTTTAACAATTAAGAAAAAAAGAAAAATTATCTATTTGTTTTAAAATATTAATATATAAGGGTTAAAATGGTAATTTATAGGATTTAACAGAATTTTAAACGGAATAAGGGGACGGGTGACATTTGGCTAACGGAAGGTGTTATTTGGGTGGTTTTCGGTAATTTTTGATTAATGGAGTGGTTTAGAGCAATATACGGTATTTTACGGTTGATTTTCGGTAAAAACCTCTAGATATTACTTTCATGATACTCGAGGTAGATAAATTCAAATGAGTTTGTAACGAAAGTTGTTTAGAGATTCAAATAATTATAAAGTTGGAATATACACAAAATATTAAAAAAAGGTGGATTAGGGGCTTAAGCTTGTGATTGAGTAGTAATTCACATTTGAATGTAAAATATTAGCATTAAAGAACTCCATACGATATGATATGAGATCGGGTAGGAACTCAAGTGAAGTGATGTATTATATCTATTGTTTATTTTGAATCTCCGATAATTAGTCTCTGATGTTTTTTTAGTCCACATGATTGAATATATAGGAAACGACATGTACAAGCTTAAATAATAATAGACTATGAATATATCAGAAGCGTAGCTTAGATACTTCATCAATACTCCATAGTCTAAAAAATGATTGTAAACTATGAAAATATCAGAAGTTTAGCCCAGATACTTCAATAATACTCCATAGTATATTAGTATACATAACCCAAACATGAATAGAAGCATTGATAATGCCTACTTATTCACTTCAGCATGCACTTCTAGTCTTCTACTCATAAATAAAAGGTGATGTTATATGAACTCAATTATTTCGCTATTAAATTCATAAAATCACGCATATATGATATGTAGATGTGGATAGGAAATCACGCAAACGTAAAGTGTGAGTGTATTTGAGCAGGAAAAGTCAATAAAAAAAAGTAAAATGTGGTTCTTTAGTGTCTTTAGAGTCCAGCTAGTTAGCTATTTTACAAGTTTTAGAATGAGGCCCATTTTCAATGCGGAGTTAGGCCCACTTAAAAAAAAACAGATCATCTCTTTTGTTCGCATTGCCCCTTAATGAACAATACGAGCAGTTACTAACGCTCTTCTACTCGGGTTAAGTAAACTAACCTTTTCATCCAAACCCTAATTTATTATTGTTTCTCCTCCACTCTCTTCAACCCCACTCGCAGCCGTCCCCAGTTCCTACTTCGTCCCTGCATCGCCATCGCCATCGCCATCGCCGACTCCTTTCCTCCCGCCGACTCGCAAGAGCGCATCGCCGGAGCACTCCGATCGAGATACGCTCGAAGAAATCGCCGTAGAATCTCATGGATCTCGATCTGAACACGTTGATGCGGCTGTCGACACTCTCGTCCTCCTCCACTAGCTACTCCGCCTCAACGGCTTCCTAGACGGAAAGTAGATCCACATCGAAGCGACAGCCTTCAAATCTACATAGAAGGAAGCGATATCCATCAGATTCTGTACGAAAGGGGAGCAAATCCACATCGACTTCTTCTCCGCCATCAGATCCACATCGAAGCTAAAGCGGAGTTGCTCTGCTTCAAGACCTCTTCGTTTGTGATTCGATAGAGACTTCTCCGGCTATGTAGCGGTGCTGACGTCTTCGACCTTGGATCGATTTAAATGTCGTCCATAATTTATTCCAGGCGATAGTCAAAGCCGATGTTACCTTGATCGAAGACGGAATCATGTTCCTCCATGAGATTGCTGAGGAGGTGGACTCTTCGCCTGAATCTAGCATGGTTGCTTCCTGGTTTGATTTCTATTCCAACTATCTCAAATTCTCCTCTAGAATGGTTGCTTCCTGGTTTGATTTCTATTCCAACTATCTCAAATTCGTTGTTGTATGTCTTTCATTTATGTTGATTACCTCAATGAATTATTTTACGCTCCCCTGTTAATCCTCTCCTTCATTTCATGCTCAATTCTGTAATATGTAGGTCCTTTACTTCATTTTGTAATTTTTGTTGATATATTTGGTTATGTCTTATCTTTTCCTTAGCTTATATAATGTTCAAATGCTGATACAATCTGTCATCAGATGTGATATGTGCTACGATCAAGAACATGAAGAAGAAGAGGTGCTACGCTCAAGAACAGGAAGAACGAGAGAGGAAAGTAGAAAAGTTTTGATTGGTATTGAATAATAAACTTGTCATCGATTGTAAAAAAATATTTTGACAATAACACTTAAATTAAATAGTTATGATGACACTTTTGTAAAGTTTGGATGACATTTTAATTTGGACGACATTTTATTATAGTGGTGCTTTTGTAGAGTTAGGTTTGAAATGGTTGTTTACATTTTATGTCATCGGATGACAGTTCATGTCGTCTGACAGTTCATGATGATATTGGATGACCGTTGATGATGTTTGGATGACAGTTCATCTCGTCGGATGACAATTCATGATAATACCGAATGATAGTTCATGTCGTCCCGATGACAGTTCATGTCGTCCCGATGACAGTTCATGTCGGCCCGATGACAGTTCATGTCTTCCCGATGACAGTTCATGTCTTCCCGATGACAGTTCATGTCTTCCCGATGACAGTTCATATCATCCCGATGACAGTTTATGTCATCCCGATGACAAGTTCATATCGTTTGGATGAACATTAATAATTGTGACAACAAAAATTATAATCAAATATGATAAATAAAAATGGTATAATGTAATAAAAGGTTAGTTAACACACTAGAAAAATTTAGGGTTAGAAAATACAATTCAAGGTTCAAAAAGGGTTACTTACCCTAAATTTGGTCTTTTGTTTTATGACGAGGGATCACTACTTTTGTTCCATTTTCATTTGATTTCTGTTAATGGGCATGTAGTCCAATGTTTAAGGGGTTATCGTCCTTAACAGAAAGCATAGACCTGCCTCATTTTCTATTTTATAAAATATTTGGATAATCATTTTGGGTAACAATTACGTGTTGCGTTTGCGTGATACATTCCTTGGTCCACACATTCCATCTGCGTGACTATACGGGTTTAAATAATAAAATAAATGAGTGCATATATCCGCTACAATAAAGGAACAAGTGTATATATTTAGGCCGTAATTGGAAAAAAGAATTCCAACCAACTCTTGACAACTATATGAAAGGAAGGATGACCAGGGAAGAGGTCTCTCCCCTTCTCACAAGAATTAGAGAGCAAGAGATCAAGTGTTCTTACCTCTCATCATCTTTCATCATCCATTTCGAATGGAAATCGGGTGTTTTTCCTATTGATCTCTTTTTGAGTGTGAATACAATGCCCATGGCTTGAATTTGAATTGAATTAGAGTGAATTTAGAGCTGGGTCTTCACGATCTGGTGGTAAACTGAATGACCTAGCTTGTCTTTCGTTCCCTTTTCCTTCCTTCGCCTCATCTTTGTTTCCTTATATCTATTGTTGACTTGGGCGTTTGAGGACCGTTCTGATGACACAAGGTCGGAGAAGGATCGCTTCTGAAAAGGATTTATCGTCTGAATCACCGAAAGAGGCGACAACTTGACGGGAGGACACGGCGACGGCGGCTGGATTGTCGGATGACTGACAACATCGGTGAGGCAGAGGTGACGACCTGCTGGATGTTGGTGGCCGGTGGGCGGCGTCGAGATGGAAGATGAACACAAACCGCATAAGCGTCCAACCACGACGAGGAGTCCACCCAGGTATCTTGAACGACTTGTTTGAATCCTTCGAGTCCATGAAGAATCCTATCAAGGTTTGACACCTCCTTGTTCGAGTCAACGAACAATTCAGAGTCGCTTTGATTAAGAGCAAATGGAGTCCACCAATCACCCTCTCTCAAAATTGAATTGAAAACTGAATCCACAACAAATTCAATGAACTACACTAAACTAGGATTCTACAAAGCTATAAGCAAAACCTTAAGTATTTATACTCCTAAAAGAAATGATAAAAATGGAATTTTCCAACACACATGCCCCATGGGCCGAAATCCTCTTCATGGCCAAACGCATGTATTCCTCACAAATGTGATTTGATTGTGTCAGTAGCTCCCGATATCCAATGGAGCTCATTTTTGGACACATGAAAGACAAGCCCAAAAAGGACATATATCCAAAAATGAGTCCAAATGGACAAATGGTTCGCCCGAACGAGTTGTTGCAAATTATGAATTGGTAGAAGACCACTTGATCATCGTTTGTATGTTGTGTTTCTACTTTGGAGAGAAAGTAGTTTGGTCCTGGTTCCCAAACATATCCTGAAATGATCCCAATTAGAGTAGTCAATTGTGAACGTCACTCTGATTTAGTTTCAGCCCATCTTCGACAACATCGCTTTCTGTCGTCTTCTCGGCCTTCAGCTTGACAACGGGATCCCATCATGGATTATTGCGGAAGATGCTCCAACGTACGTACATCACGTTCCCTAAAGCCCCGCATTTTGGATAACGATTACGTAAGTTTGAAGAACGGAAGGATCTCAAGTGGAGCATTGCGAGAAGGATCTCAAGTGGAGCATTGCGAGAAGGATCTCAACAAAATCATCTAATAAGGGAATCCAATGGTTCGAGGAAGTTCCTTTTTCGACCAGAAGAAGGACGGGTCAAAACCCAACAAAAGTTGTGGTTGCTCGCACGAAAACCCTTGTTTTAATAATATGATTTCTTATTGAATAACCAACCTTTTATCTCCGGTAGATAAAAGAGGTCAACTGACAATGAGTAACAATTTCTTAGCTCACCTAAGACATTCTTTTGTGCATGTAACACAAAGAATGACTATAAAATGTTTGGAGGGGGGAGGCCGACCAAAGGATAAGAAGAAGAGAAATAAATAAATATATGCACTCATGATTATACGCAAAGACAAGGATTGTCCGTCATAAAGTGAAAGGTTGATCGTTCTTCATCTACAAACGTCGATCGTTCTTCATCTACAAGTTTTACAACCATGCGTTCAACAACTAATGCAGCTACGAAGTGTAGTCCACACCCTAGGAGGTACATAGAAGTTATGCACTTTGTTTTAGCTGAGTAATTATACACTTTTAATAATAAAACACGCACTCTTATATAGTAAGAAGGTAAAAATGGTATTTCAATTGTCCACAATTAATTGAGAATTATATCAAGATAAACTATTTTTATAGACGGTTTAATTTTTATCAAAGAATTATTCATTTTTCTAGACAGTTTCTTTTATCAAATAATTATTATTCAAATAATTGCTAGGTACTAGTTTTTAGCTATTCAAATCATTTGAAGGTACTAGTTTTTAGCTATTCAAATCATTTGAAGGTACTACTCCGTAGTTTTTAGCTATTCAAATCATTTGAAGGTACTAGTTTTCTACGTAATATGAAAAAGCGTATATAAATATAATTTAGTATTACTTTCGTTATAAACTACGTTTTCTGTAAATGGAGGGGAACGCTCTGACCAATGTTAATCGTATAATACTTAAAATCGTAGATTTAAATCCAAATTTTGATAACCATGGTTAGAACCCAACTATTTACTAGGCGTTTATAATTTCTATCCATATTTGCCTAGTTAATTTCAACAACTCGAGGGGTAAAAGAAGAGAGTAAAATAAGAAAAGAAAAATGGAGGTGCGGGGAATCAAACCCCGTGCATCTCGCATGCGAAGCGAGCGTTGTACCATATGAGCTACACCCCCTTGTATGATTTTATATTTCTCTTTATCTCATAGAAATATATCTAATACGGATTATTTAATAAAGCAAATATTTCATTTCAAATGGAAATTTCTAATGTTGACTTCTGTCGAAGTTCAAGGTACCTTTGCTAATGATAATTTAGTGTGATGCCTTAAATTACATGTATATATCCCACAAGCAGGGCCGGTCCTGACATTTTAGAGGCTCGGGGCGAATTTTTTTTAGTGTAATTATTACTATTTTATAAAAAAAATCAAGTAAATATAGTTTTAGAGGTAAATTTTAATTAAGTAATTATAAATAGACAAATGAGAGAAAGTGATGAAAATAAGAGTCCATTGAGATTTGAGACCAATTGGATACAACGTCAAATTTCAATTTAAAGAAAAACTGAAAAACAATGATAAAAAGGGATTAATGTAAGGCTGGGGAATCGAACCCGGCTATACTTGTTTAGATCGCGAGACCCACCCACCTGCACTATATAGGTTTATTGTTAAATTCCCGCTACTGTAACTATAGTAATAATATAAGAATTTGGGACCCAAATATTTTGGGACCCTAGTCCGTCGCCCAGATCGCCCTGCCTTCTGGACCGGGCCTGCCCACAAGGAAAAATGTATATGATGTTGAATTCACATAACAAATTGCAGGTCCATCTGATCTACACCAACCTCATCTTAATTGTTGACAATGAAAACTAACACCACAAACTCATACCCCCAAACACCTTGCCCAGCACAAAACCCCTGCAATTCTTTTTGACAATGCATAATTGGCCATGGATTCAGGGCTATTAACCAACTCTTCTTTACTCGACCAATCATACACGCCTCTTTCTTCTCTCTTTCCTGGTACCGTGTTGTCCAGCACCAAAGCTATGATGAACGTCACCACCATATTCATCGACAGAAGCCCATTTATAGCAAAATCAAGCTGCCAAACGAACAAAGACAAGCAGTACAAGTATTCATATTACATTTACACAAACTCTGCAATCCAAAGTTGAGAATTTACCTCTTGGTTGCCAGTTTTCGCTGGTCCATTTGATGCTGCTGAGAATGGAAGAAGATAGCTAGGTAATATGAGGCTAGATTCAGGTTGGTACTGCTGAAAATATGCTGGAATGGAGAGGCCTAGAAATAACGAGACACCAACAATTGCCATGTTTCGAAAACTAGATGCTTGGATGTGCTTTAAGTTTGATAATCCGAGGCCCACGGTTAGAGCCCACATGAAGCAGAGGACAGCAGCAGCTAATGCTTGAGGTATGGAACTCAGAATAGCACCCACTTTTCCTATTAACAACAACAAGATTTTGTATAATTAGCCTTTTTGAGAGGTAAAATCAAGGCATTCAAAGAATATTTATTAGGTTCATGATCCTTCTTCAACCATTGATGACACTTTCACTAGTGTCATCAAGTGATAACAGTTGAGATTGATGACACAAAGGGGTCATCAGGGAAGGTCATTTTCTTGATAAAAAAACCCTAAAGAGGTCTTTCTATCCAAATCTCTTACCACACAGAAATTATTCCAGTGAACATTATTAATGACTAATGGCTATGTTGTTTCTTAGTAAGTTGACTCACCGAAAAAGGACAAGAAGATTAAGAAGATGGCGCCAATTTGGACAGCTCTTCGATTTGCCACTTTAGTCCCATTGATAGTATGTATATTCTCAATTAGGGTTGCTGAGGCAGTTCCTGTCCCCCAAAGCCCACTAAGTATACTGCAAAATCCTTCCATTCCAATTCCTCTGCTCACAATCCCAGGCGTTGGAGGCTTTGAATTGATCTGAAGCGCTGTGGAGTGATATATCGCCATCTGCTCAAGTTGTAAACAAAAATTGATTTCTAAAATCTTGAAACCAAATGGATCTTTAACTCAAAAATAGAGTTTCTTATTCAGTACAAGATTATCTTTCCGGTTTCTTGAAATTACTTACTGAATCGACTGAGGAGACGAGTGCAACGAATAGCATGATGATGGAGGTTCTCATATGGAAGATGGGGATGCCCCATTGCAAAGGGTATGGAACTCTGACCCAAAGCGCAGTTCTCCATGCATCAGAAACATCAGTTCTGCAGTGTTTCATGGTATAAGCATGCTTTATGCAAGCATCATTCAGGATGTTTGAGCTCGGTATGTCGGGGCTGCAACCTTTGTAGTTGTAGGCGCCGCCAGCAGTTAAAAAGAATGCATATGCCCATATAATTGCAACACTTAGAGGAACCTGCCAAATGGTGTCAGAATCAGTGTGCATATAAATCGGCTATTGTATTGAAAAGAAAAACATGCGTACCGCATATATTCTAAAAATCCGATGTCCAGAGATAGAAACTCCTCTAAGGTACTGAAAAAAATAAAATTGTGCTTGCTGTCAGTATTTCACACATTAACATTGCATACAAAATTTCAAGCATTCTGTACTCAAATTTTGTAGAAGTCGAAATTTTACCAAGGTGAAAATAAGCAGCAATAGAATTTGAGGTATGCTTATCTCCACACAGCTACCAGCCTGAGGAAACCCATAGCTAAAAAAGGCTAATCCTACAGAGGCAACAGTAGGGGCAACAACAACTGGATTTATAAACCTGCAGTATGAGAGAAACAAGATAATAAGTTGCTTGAAGTTTCTTATATATTGTCATTTGAATCCAAAAACATTAGATGCCGAAGTGGTGTGAAATCAGTTATACAAAGTATAATCTTAAACATAAAAAGAGAACTTGATGTTTTTCTGGAAAAGAATTTTTACAAAGAGTTATATCTTCTACAAATCAAATTTATGGCTCACCTTAACACAAGAGACATCAGTCCACTGAACCCCAATAGGCTTTGGCAAATTGAACCAACAATTATGGCTCCTTGCAGTTCTCTCATTATGTACCTAAACTTCTGCAGTTGACATTTTTTTTAATACAAAAACACTTGTCAGACCATGATGCATAAAAAAGCAAAAGTGGATGAGATAGTACATAAAAATGGAATTTTTTCAAATTCTTTTGTGGAAAGCAGATATAGATAAACAATATTATGCTACAAGAAAATGGACGTATAACTGAGCAATATACTTTTAAACCACATGGTAAAACAGCATATCAAGTAGCATTATTCAGCAACTAGAAGTACCAAGGAATGAAACTTACATGTTCTGTAAGATTTCGGAAGTCCTGTGAATTCATAATTACCAATGCTGGGGCTAAGTATGTGAATGAGCTTCCTTGAACCAGGGGAAGCCGAGTACCAAAAAAGGAATGGAGTAGCGTTGTGATGCCAGACACAAACAGCATCGTAGAAATGACATAGGCTGTGTCTTTCTTCCAGTGTAAGAAATAAAATCATATGAGAACTGATAGACAAACCTTTTCCATTTTATCCTCCGCAAAATAAGAATTTTATAAAATTAAGATAGGCAAACTCACATCAGTTCCACCCATGGCTGGCACCATCAGCAGAGGTATGAAGACAAGTGAACCAACAATTGATAAATAATGCTGGATGCTGTAATAGCAAAGCAGGGCTGCAAGTTGGAGAAAAGATATGACAGTAAGGTTATAATATCCATGTTAAGCAAAACAAATCCTTGAGACAGTAAGATCTTGGACATAAAATACTTCTCAAACCAGATACTCATCACGCAGTTATAAATTTATAATGAACTGAGAAGCCAATCTGATGATATTTTACCAAGCTCTAGTTTTTTGATAGATAGGTCAATGCTTTGATGTCATAATATAATTAAATTGCATATTGATGTTTGATATCCTGATTTAGAGAGAACACACCAAGTCCAATCTACCATAAGAACTCATTTTATTTCATAGCAACTGAAATATTAATGTATTAGATTCCCACTTATATATCAATTTCAACAGAGTTCTGCACAGTGTGCGTTTTACCTTGCATCAAGAAACATCATATTTTTGGTAGGTAATTCTAAAACCGGCTACTTGAATGAGGTTGTAGGAAAGCATGGTTTAGTGTTTTAACTTTTCACATTAACAGCTAAAATTTTGTCCAGTTAAATGCTTCTTAATGAATTATTTATACCAAAAGAGAACCAATTAAAAAAGAATCAACAGATTAATAGATACAACTACATTACATAAAGGGCAATAACAAAATGAACATCATTCCATTATATAGAGTCAATTAGAACTGAAGAAGAAGAGCTCACCAAAACCAGGTTTATCTGTAACACCATATCGGACTTCATTCTCACTGGGAATTGAGGGAAGAATCGGTTCCTCTGCATCAGGGAACACATTAATACCCACTTCATCCACCCAATCATTCTCTTCCAGCTTCTGCTCCGAGGCATTAGGATTTACTCTCCCAATACCAACACCATTTCCTTCCTGATTGAGCCTCCCACCAGCATTCTCATTGAACTTAACTCTACTTTCTGCATCCTTATTATTTCTGGAACCCAAATTTCCATAATTCCCATCCCCATGTGCTCCAGAGCCAGGCTCAATCTCCACAGCTCGATTCCCTCTAGTCCTTCCAAGAACCGGATCCAGCTCAATTTTTGGGGAGACAGAATCAGGCTGAATCCTCTCATCTGCAACAGCAGGAGAAGCAGCAGCATTTGCAGGAGGAGGAGTTCGATTCCGAGCAATGGAGGTTCCAGATGTTGTCTCTCCAGAGACAACGGAAACAAAGCCTGTTCTTTTGGCCCAAGATTTCAACTCTCTAGGGTCATGCTCCTTTCTGGCCACAAAGGGCTCGATATTGGCGAGATCTTCTTTATCTAGGGTTTCTCGGCTTGACCCACGTCTCATTTTTGCCTTCCCTGACGGTTACTTACTGATTGTGTATGAATGAATCACACAGATAAGAAACAACTACAGTATGATTAAGGAGTGGAAGAGAGTGAGCTGACGATGGAAGCGGCATCCACCACCTAACACTTTCTTTGTTGCTTTTAGAGACAGCAAAAGCATTTAAAAAGGATCTTTACAAATGGGATTCCATAGAAATGAAACTGGAAGCTTCAGCAGCAAGCCGGCAGCAGTTGTCAAACGTCTTCATTACTGTGGCGCTGAGAAAACAATGAAAATACATTATCGCCAATTTGGGGAAGTGGGTAAAAACACCCTAAATTCACAATATATACCCATTAACAATTTCCATTACTCTACAGTAAAATTTCCTCCCAAAACATTTACATTACACTTCCCTAAGAAGAATATAGTAACTTGAGGCATACTAAAAGTGACTTTAGATGAGCTCTTTTGATGTATTGAATATTCTTTATCATCCAAAACAAAGATCCTAAACCATGGATGATTGAGATGTCCAATGCAATGTTGTTCGAATCGTATTGCATCAGATTACTTCATCAATATCCAATGTGACTTCCAAATGAACCAATTTAAAGAGCTTACTAGCCAATATAACAACGTATCTCATAAAAATGAACTGACTCCATTATAAATCTAACCATCATCACCTTTGTTTAGGTATGCTACTTTACATTTGCCGACATGGCGACATGTACAAGATAAAGATATTTCAATAACCCACGTATAAAAGGCCGCTGCTTTTTTAAGAAAATTAGGGGTGAAATTTTTGAGGATTAGAGCCAGGAATCGTATCGCCGTCGTCCTTTTATCCAGAAAGGAATAGGACAGAAGAAGAAGAAGAAAATTGTCAACCGATTCTGCAAAATCAAGGGATGTGCTACCGGCCTGAAGAGACATGGCCGTCGAGGGATTCTGTCCGGCGGCCGGAGAACACGCAATTGGCCGATCTGAGAGTCCGGCTGGCTGCAACGGAAGCCCGGCTTGCTAGGGCTAGGGCTCGGGAGGCCGCCCTCAGTCGTCGTCTCCGGGATACCAAACGCTTCGTTTCGGTGATGCAGATCCTCGAAACCTACCTCAGGCGTCGCTACCAGGAGAAGCATGACCTACTTTCTCGCCTCCTTTCCACCATCCGCTGCCCAGATTCTCCTGCATCCAACAACAGTTAACCCTTTTTCTTTTCTTCTTCTTCTTCTTGTTTCGATTTGTATCGTTTGCTGGTTATGTGAGGAATTGCGTTGTCTGTGAATAGCAAGTTTCAATTGGATTCATGTACCCTGTTTCATCTCTGTTGTTGCGTTATTGTATTGTATCAAGATAATACACTCCTATGTTTGTGTTGATTACATAGATTAATGCCATACTTCATCTGTTACTCAGAACTAGTTCTTTGTTAATGATTTTATTTGATCAATTAGCTATTAGGGATGGTGTAGTTCATCTGTTTGGCTCTTCCTTGGGTGCCCTTTGAATTTAATTTTTGGGCATACTTCTCATCACTGTGGATGACAAGAGCTGCTTAAGGTAGAAACTTATTCTTCTCATCACTGTAAATGCAGTTGGTGAAATGCAGTTGATTTTCAAAGCTTCAAATTGTTCTTGTGATTTGTTTGATTTATAAATCAGACTTGATAAGTTGTTTATGCAATCAAAATTTCGGTCTTGGTTTCAGTTTTTGTGTGTTTGCTTGAGCTAAATCATTCTGAATGGTGTCTTGCTTGTGAAACAATTCTGCGTTTTATAAGTTATTGTAAATAAATGCTTCTTGAAAACAACTCTGAGGAAGATTAAGATATACAGGCGATCATAAGCATCATATGAATTCATTGCGAAGTTCAAGAAGTTTATTGAAGGACTATCCTGATTGGAGTAGATCACAAGAAATCTTCGTGTTGGCCATGTCATGTATATGCTCTTAGTCTTCCCTTCGACTTTGCCCTATTCCATTGGATTATATATCGAAGTAGAACAAAGTAGAAGGGATGACTTAGAGTCACTCGACAAACAAATTTTCTTCTCGTCTTCTACATTCATAGGCAGTAAGGAAACTATGGTGACGAACAATCCAATCTGTATACTTTTTTCAATCACAGATTGTGAAAAGATTGCAACTAATGAAGTATATTTTAAACAAGATATAACAGACAATCTCTCCAATTTTTAACTCACCTGTTATACAATTAACTTGGTCAGAACAAGACCGACTAACTTGTATTTGTTGGGACATCACAATGAAAATGAGAAATGAGTTATGTTCCTGTGACAATCACATCTTAGATGACAATGTAGCGATCCATGGACATGATTCTTGGCTTTCATTAACATCAACGTTAATGACTATGAAAAATAATGGTCATGACATGTTCACATCGAGCTTGCGAGAGATTCAATTCACAAGTGGGGGGATTATTAGGGTCACATGGGAATCACACATTGAAAGTGGGATGATTCCAAGTAGGGTTGAGCACGTGGCATGACCCGACCCGACCGAGACCCACAAAACCCGAAACCCCCCAAAAAACCGGACTGAAACCCGACCCGCAGTATTGCGGGTCGGTGCGGGTCGGGCTTTGTTCGGTTCGGTGTGGGCCGGGCTAAAACCTGAATTGGGCCGCTTTTAGGATTGTAGGATTATAGCTATTTCTTCGGTAAGAAGAAGCTCTCATCACAGAGTCCGAGAAGAATAATGACTTCATCTGAACAAGGAGGAAAAATACGTTGATTTATAAAATGGTGTATATTTGATAAGTTGTTGTGTTCCTCAATATTAAAGTGTTTTCCCAAGAGTGGGCCCTATCTTCAGTTTTTTCCAATCTCCAATTTTTATTTGTTATTTATTAAGTGGTGTATATTTGGTAAGTTGTTGTGTTCCTCAATATTAAAGTATTTTTTTATTACGATCAAATCAAATGGTACACCAAATGGTTGCAAGTTCCTCGAATTGGGCTTTTGTCATTTTTTCATTAAGTGTATTTAATATGTCAATTGCAACTTGGTCATAAGATTAGGCTGCGTCTAAATGCACACGTTTTTTTTGCTAAATGCACACTTTTCTGTGCGGTAAGAGTTATAGTACAAAACGGTGCGGTAACTGTTAACGCACCCGTTGTTCCAGGGGCAATTTTGGATTTTTTTTGAAAACGTATATTAATCTTGTGCGTTAACTCTTACCGCACAGATCTGTGTGTTAAGATTTAACGCACGAGATTAAGGAAAGATTAACTAAAAAAAATTAAAATTTTGATTAAAAAAATTCCTGTGAGATTTTTTTTTTAAATTTTAATTTTTTTTTAATTAATCGCGCAGATTGAACTTGAGACCTTATGCACAAATATTTGGTGTGAAACCACCACACTAATGAGTTCTCATGATATGTTTGTAATTTTATTATTACATGTTACAATAGAACTTGATTCCATCTTATTTTATTATTAATTTTTTTTATCTTGGTCCCATATAATTATTGAATTAATTATAATAATAAATTCAAAAAAAAATATTATTCAAATAATCAGATGTTTAATATTTTATTATTATTATTTTAGGCCTTGTTTTAATATATTTATTATTATTTGAATATTTTTACTATTTTTCATGTTTTGATAAATCTTTTTATATAAAAATACTATAATTATAAAACAATAAAACCTATATTACTTTTTAACATAAAAATATTATGATAATCAATATTGTTCTCAATTTAGCCTTTCTATAAATTCTAGACTTGACAAACGACCCAAACGATGTCAGAATGGTTTGAAACTTGGTTTCTATGACTGTTAGAGGTATTTGACCATGTGGGTTACTCTCAACCACCACTTCGTATTTTTCAAGTAACATGTCCTTTGTAATACCAAACATCTCTTACCTCTCTAACTTGTCGCAATATGTATATCGACAAGTTAGAGAGCTATCACTAGTTTGGTTTTTACAAAGGAGGTGTTATTCGAAAAGTTAGAAGTTGTGATTGGAAGTTACCTACATGATCAAATATCTCTAATAGGCATTGAAACCAAGTTTCATTCCATTCCGACATCGTTTAGGCGTTGTTTTGCAAAGTTGGGCCTTAATCCCATTTAAGGTCTTTTAGCGTTTACGCATAATTTTGAGCCTCGTTTTGTGTGAGAGAGACCTTCTTGTGACTTTATATGCATAATAAGACTAAGTTGTATAATTTTTTCAAACATAATAATACATCGATGTTATTAATCATACCTATTGCGAAAAGATAGAGAGTGGTGACTAGTTTGATGTTTATAAAGAAGGTGTCAGTTGAAAATGAAGAAGTTTTGATTGAGAGTTATCCAGTATGGTCAAATATCTCTAATATGCATTGAAACCAAGTTTCATTTCATTCCTACATCGTTTGAGCGTCGTTTTTCCAAATTGGGTCTTAAGCCCATTTAAGGCCTTTTAAGGCCTTTTAGCGTTTACGTATAGTTTCGAGCCTCGTTTTGTTTGGGCGAGACCTTATTGGTACTTTATATGCCTAATAAGACTAAGTTGTATAATTTTGTCAACAATAATAATCATCAATGTTGTAGACCATACATATTGCGACAAGTTAGAGTGTTATCACTAGTTTGGTATTTACAAAGGAGGTGCTATTTGAAAAGTTAGAAGTTGTGATTGGAAGTTACCCACATGGTCAAATATCTCTAATAGGCATTGAAATCAAGTTTCATTCCATTCCGACATCGTTTCGGCGTCGTTTTTAGTTAATCTTTCCTTAATCTCGTGCGTTAAATCTTAACACACAGATCTGTGCGGTAAGAGTTAACGCACAAGATTAATATACGTTTTCAAAAAAAATCCAAAATTGCCCATGGAACAACGGGTGCGTTAACAGTTACCGCACCGTTCTGTACTATAACTCTTACCGCACAGAAAAGTGTGCATTTAGCAAAAAAAACGTGTGCATTTAGACGCAGCCTAAGATTAAATTTGGTCAATACTGTTATATATTTCTAGATTACTAGAACCGGACCCCGCACTGCGCGAGGGGAAATTACATAATTTTATATACAGCTTACTGTTGTTAAACAGACGTTCAAAAATTTAATTGACAAAAATTATGTTCATAACTTTTCAATGCAACAATATAACCTCAACAAAGTTAAATTTATATACAAAAGTAACAAAACCTATCAAGAAAATGATAAATGATTTTTTTTTTGACGAAAAAAGAGAGTCAATCTTGGCCCTCTAAATAGGGGATATGGATACATCAATGTTCATGCATAATTTGTTTCCTTAATATAAATGGTTGAGCAACGCGTCTTAGACAAATGCGATAAACTTGTTGATTTCAAGCTTTGATTATTCTTTTCAATTATTTCTTACGATTTATGTCAAACCCTTCTTCAATATCAACTTTTTCAAATACATTAACTCAATGCATTAACTGGGTACCAGTTACCATTACTTTCTCAAGGCCATCAACCTTTATATATATGACATGATTTTCCATACGGCTTAACGTTGTTAAATAGACGTTGGAAATATATTGAGACAAATTATGTTCATAACATTCCAATGCAACAATATAGCATCAACAAAGTTAAATTTATAAACTGAATCAATCAAGAAAATAATTTTTTCGACGAAAAAAGAGAGTCACTCTAGTCCCTCTAAATAGGGGATATGAATACATCAATGTTCATGCATAATTTGATTCCTTAATATAAATGGTTGAGCAGCGCTGCGCTCGATGATCGTAGCTTTGATAGTCTTTTCTTCAGGATCATACCTTTGATAGACGTTAATGGTAGCACGTACGCTACTATAATTGCTTTTGTATCCTTATTCCTTCTGTAAAGGTCTATCCTCCCCTAAACTTAGTATAACTTTTGTTGGTATTTCTCTAGAAATTTTCCATAAAAAACTTTTGATTTTTGGTGCAAGGTCTAGCTTCCAGATCCATTCATTATGCTATTTGGTGAGATTTATTTCCCTATAAATTATATCTATAGCATTTTTGGTGGAGAATCATCCGTTCTTGCTACGTTTCTAGTACAATTTGTCTTGTGTATATGATTTAGGTATGGCTTATTGGTTTAATTGTTTTTACTGTTTTTTCAATCTACCTAACTACACAATAAGGGAGAAACCAAGTCTTTACAAAAGATTGCGCTACCTCAGCGCCACGTCACTATTTAAATAAAATAAATATTAATTGATTAATTAATCAAATTTTTAAATAAAAACTCCATTTTCCACAAATTCACAAATATGCAAATCAAGTCACAAATTCAAAAGCTTTGGTCATTTATAAACCATGTTTAGGAGGAGCATATAATTAGACCTGGCCAAACAAGGGCTGGCCAGCCCGGCCCGCCCGACCCTCTAACTTTGCGGGCTTGGACACTAGATAAAGCCCTGTCGGGCCGATATCCCCGGCCCGTAAGGGTACGAGGGCCGGGTATGGTATGCCTCAAGCCTTGGAGGGCCGGTAGGCCCGACCCATATTATATATTAAGCCTTGGAGGGCCGGTAGGCCCGACCCGTATTATATATAATTAAATATAAATTAATTAAAAAATATATATACCAAAAGTCTAACAAAAAAAATAAAAATTTAGTACAAGCATTTTAGTACAAAAATTTAGTACAAGCATTAATTAAAAATATTATGTTTACAATATTATTTTGTTGGTAATTTAGCCATTATTTTATGCTTAGATAAGACTGTTTAATTGAGTTTTGGTTGACTATAAGATAAGTTGATGTATATTTTATATTGGAGGTTGATCAGTCAATGCTTTTCACTCTGTTTCTACCTACATATATTTTACAATGAAAACATGTATTAATATTATTATTATTTATCTTTTACCAATTTAACTATAACTAATTTTTTATTTTAACAATGTTTGTATAAAAATTATAAGCATTTTATAAAGGGTCCAAATCCCATGAGAAATACCTTTAAGATGAGAAATAAGAAGGAAGGAGGAAGCTCCTTCCTCCTTGGAGTTGACCGCACGTTGACCTCCCCGTTGACCGACCATTGACCACCGTTGACCGTCGTTGACTTTTTTTAATATTTTTTTTAAAATATCAGTTTTTCTTCGGATTTTTTTCGTTTTAATTTTTTGTGTGCTATGATTTGTAAGTAAAACTGTTATTCTTTGTAAGAAAATATGCTTTGTTTTTTTTTTGCTACCAAATATTTTTTGCTACGATTTATAAGCAAAAGTGCTATGTTTTTTTCTACCAATTTTTTGTGCTATGGTTTGTAAGAAAAAGTGTTATGCTTTGTAAGTAAAAGTGCTAATATTCTTTCTAGGAAAAAACGTAACACATTTCACCTAGCATAGAGAAGCACATATAGGCAAAAGCGTAGCACACTTCAGTTAGCTATAGAGAAGCACATATAGACGAGAAGTGTAGCACATTTCAGCCATAGAGAAGCACATATAGGCGAAAAGTGTAGCACATTTTAGCCATAGAGAAGCACATATAGGCGAAAAGTGTAGCACATTTCAGCCATAGAGAAGCATATGTATGCGAAAAGTGTAGCACATTTCAACAATAGAGAAGCACATCTAGGCAAAAGCGTACCACCTTTCACCAAGCCATAGAGAAGCACATATAGGCGAAAAAGTGTAGCACATTTCGGTCATAGAGAAGGACATCTAGGCAAAAGCGTAGCACACTTCAGCTAGCCATAGAGAAGCACATATAGGCAAAAGCGTAACACACTTCAGCTAGCCATAGAGAAGCACATATAGGCAAAAGTGTAGCACACTTCAGCTAGCCATAGAGAAGCACATATAGGCAAAAGTGTAGCACAATTCAGCTAGCAATAGAGAAACACATATAGGCGAAAAGCGTAGCACATTTCAGCAATAAAGAAGCACATCTAGGAAAAAACGTAGCACCTTTCACCTAGCATAGAGAAGCACATATAGGAAAAACCGTAGCATACTTCAGCTAGCCTAGAGAAGCACATATAGGTGAAAAGTGTAGCACATTTAAGACATAGATAAACACATCTAGGCAAAAAGTGTAGCACATTTCACCTAGCATAGAAAGCACATATATGCAATATCGTAGCACATTTCTCTTAGCCATATAGAAGCACATATAGGCAAAAGCGTAACATATTTCAGTAATATAGAAACACATAACACTTGTGGTAGCACATGCTTTGCAAGTTCAAATTTTGACCTAAAATATCATAGCACATTTCAACCATATAGTAGCACATTTCAGGCATTTTGAAGCACTTAATTTTATAAGTACAAAATCCGGCCTAAAAAAATATAATTTTGACCCAACAAAAAATAAAAAAAAGTCAACGCCGGTCAACGGTTGGTCAACGCCAGTCAATGGTCAATTCCGATCAAACCTGGTCAATTACTTGGGTCAAAACCCTAGAAGAGTGTAATCCTAACCATTGAATTCCCTAGGTAGGATTACTTCTCATTTCTCATTTTAACTTTTTAAGATTAACTTCTTATTTGATCTTTTATCTTTTATAAATATTAATATAGATTTATAATCTCGTGATATTCACGGGGCCTACACTAATCGTTACTTTACAAGGAAAAAGCTAAAGTTAAAAGGAAAAGATTCGCGTGCGAATTATTATTAACGTGCGAATATCCGAATGAAAAAATTCGCATGCATATTTAAGCCATTGACATGCACATTTAAGTCAGCGACATGCACATTTAACAGATTTGCATGTCACTGATAATATGTGAAAAAGTACATGCACACACCTGCGTATACATGTCATTACTGAAAAACGTGCATCCGAATGAGATATTCGTACAATATTCATTCACACCTGATCCAGATTCAAATTAAAATACTCCGGTACTTTATACTCCCTCTGTCCCGAAAAGTTTGTCCTAAAGGACACTTTTCTCTTGAATTAAGACATGTCAAATCAGCTGCAGAATGTATTTAATGTGCACAGAAAAACATAAAATATGGGTTTTATTAATCCTAAACTCAAGTTTTCAACCAATAGAAAAGTTGTATTCAAGTCACAGGGATTAGCAAATTTCTGAACATTATGTAGGACATTTTTACCCTTCAACAGCTGGAGCTTTAAATACATATAAAGAGCATTAACTACTCTGTCCAGAAGAACATTTACATTCCTAACCACAAAAACAGAGAGACCATTGTATCACTGCCTGGAGAAGGAAGGTGCTATTAATGGCTTCAACATCTTTTGACTTAAATGAAGAGCCAATACGAGACGAAGAGTTCATTTATGATGAAGATGGGGACATGGAGCATGGGACTTTTGATCTCAACGAGGCACCGACATCATCAGCCAACACAACCAAGGACCAGGCTCAACAGTGAAGGGAGGATGCACATCTTGAATGCTCTGCTTTCTAGAGCCAATGAGGGACAACTACCAGTGGGAGCAATAAATGAAACTGCACAACAATTCAACATATCAACAAGGACCATAAGCAGAATTTGGAACAAAGCAAAGCAGCAAAGAAATGCACAACAAAGGTACAATCTTTCCACAAAATATCATAATTGTGGTAGAAAAAGAATTGAAGTACCAGTGGATATACTCACATCTTTAACCATGGGGGAGAGATCGTGCTTAAGGGACTTAGCTACCAATATTGGTGTTTCAAAGAGCACAACTCATAGGATGGTCAAGTTAGGGTCAATAAAGCCACATACTAACCCACTTCACCCAGGTTTGAATGAGGAACATAAGAGGACTAGGTTAGCTTGGGTCCTTAAGTTACTACAAAGGGACAATGTAGCAACAAAGTCCACTTATTATCCTATGTTTGATTTTGTGTACTTGGATGAAAAGTGGTTCTATTTAACCAAGAAATCACAAAAAGTTTATCTAGCACTGCATGAAAGGGGGAAATACAGATCAACAAGTTCATCAAAGTTCATTCCCAAAGTAATGTTCACTGTAGTAGTAGCAAGACCTAGATTTGATTCAGCCAAACAATGTATTTTTGATGGGAAAATTGGAATTTTCCCATTCACATATCAAGAACCAGCCAAAAGATCATCCAAGAAGAGAGACAAGGGTACAATAATTACAAAGTTGGTGGAATCAGTAAACAAAGAAGTAACAAGAAGAATGTTGATAGATAATATCATCCCAACAATCAAATCAAAGTGGCCACAAGATGGTAGAGAAAAAGTTATATTCATACAACAAGATAATGCAAGGACTCACATCACACAAGCAGACCCTCAATGGCAGGAAGTGTTCATGCAAGATGGCTTTACATTTATCTTGATACAACAACCAACAAACAACCCATATCTTAATATACTAGATCTTGGATTTTTCAGAAGCATTCAATCACTCATGCACAAGAAGATGCCTAAAGATGTTGATCATATGTTACAAGTAGTTCATGAGGCTTTTTTTGAGTTGTCCCCTAATACACTTAGTGATGTGTGGATGACACTACAATTTGTGATGAATGAAGTTTTAAAGTGCAAAGGAGGGAATGAATTTGACATGCCACATCATAGCAAAAGAAAATTAGCAGCTCAAGGACTACTACCTAGGGAGATCAAAGAACCAATGTGGGCTATTCAAGAAGCATGGGACATAGTACATAGCAATGCAGATCAAGATGGACCATCTAATGCAGATCAACCTGAACCATCTAATGCAGATCAAGCTGGACCATTTAATGCAGGCAACCATGATGCAGAAACTGAAGGATATGAAGACATTCACATTATACTATAGTGAAGATTGTGATATTCAAGGTCTAGTATGTCTTATAATATCACAATCTTCACTAGAAACTAATGCAGTAGCATATTTTGTAAGTAATGGAAGTATGTATCAATATATTTTGGGTAGGGACAACAAGTTTTTGTGATGCAAATCATGTAAGAACTGAAATTATTGCACTAATTAATGGTCTCAGATGTCCTCATACCATCACAGATAAAAATACCAAATACAAAACCCTATAATACTCAAAAGGATCAAGCAATCACATGTAAGTGTTCCAATGGCCCATTAACTACTTGTGATGTTCCATTGGTCTTGCATCTCAGCATTGAGATGTAATCATTATGGTTCTAATCTCAGGTGTCCCATAACCATCATTGATGCAAGACCAACCACAAGTGCTAATCACCCTAAAGGACTCAATCAATCACATGTAAAAGCAATCCTATGGCATATTAGGGCAGTATTATTAAAGGCATTCAATCTCTGTTTGCAAGACTTCATCATAGACATGCAAAAAGGGACTCAAAATACAACAAGCATAGCAACAGATTCAACAACTCAAACAAATCCGACAACAATCCAACAGTCAAACAACTCAGACTACTCAGACTAATCCACCATCTCAATATGTCAACCAACCAAAAATAGAGGGACTTAAACCAGCAAATAAACAACAACTCATTCACTGAGCTCATTAATCCAACAACAGTACAACAATCCAACAAACCAACAACAATCTAGCAATCCAGTTACAACATACCAACAACTAATCAAACTTTAAACCAACATCCATAAACCAGTAGTTCAAAAGGGACAAACAGAGAGGGACTTAGCTAAAAACCAGAGGCTTCAGAGCACTCAGGTGTGTCATCTGGGATGATAATTATCTCTGGCTCCTTCACTTCAGTTCCAATGGATTCAGATTCACAAGGAAGCATCTCAGATGGAGGAAAGTAGAAGACTTCTTCTTCATACTCCAACTCCGGCGTATCTGGGAGGATAATCAGCTCTCGGGGACGAGAAATTGCTTCATTTTCAGAGCACTCAGGGAGAGGTTGCTTCATGTACTCCAACGTCAGAGGCGGATTGGCACTGGAGAACCAGTGTGTACTGATGCAGCGAGGGCCATAATCACATGGTGGGGACAAAGTGCACCCGCTGAAGTCGTATTCGGAGCAGGCGCAATCCAGCTCAATCGTATCACCCATGTCTAGCAAAAACAGAAGAAAATTCATCAAAACAGAGGGAAATCGAGAAAAGAAAAGAGAGAAGCGTGGGGAGGAAGGTTACCTTTGCAATCGGAGCCGATGAACCAGTTACGCCGAAGATCAACCGCGAAGAGAGAGATCACAATCGGAGCCGAGAAAACAGAGGGAGATCGATGAAGCCGAGAAAATAATCGGATCTCAGAAAACAGAGGGAGATCGAGCAAGAGAGAACTCAGAGAAAAGAGAAGAGAGGAAGATAGTGGATGAGAAGAGAGGAAGAGAGTGGCTATGAAAATGCATCGAGAGTGAAGGGTTAGGGTTTTCTTAAGGGTTAAATATGGGCTGAGATGAATATGGGTTTAATTTGGGCTATAGGGATTTGGGTTTGGGTGTAGTATCGTGTTTATGTTAGGGTAATTAGGCTAGATTAGTTTGAAAGATTTGTGTCCAATACACCTTTCCTAACTAAATCTTTTGCTTCTGCACCTTCAATTTAAGTTATAAGCTTCTACCCTAGTTTATAAACACGCGCTTTACTGATGCCTCTCCCCAAATCAATTCGACTTTCATGGAGCTCCTCTCTCGCTCACCTCTCTCTCGCTCAATCTCAGCTTCTCCTTCCTCCTCCCCAAACACTACTCCTTCAAATCCAAGGTGTCTCCGACTCCATGTTCATTCCGATCTCCACCGCCTCAGTCAAGATCTAAGGTTCCGACATTGGAGAGATTGGATGTAGGTTTTGAGAGGCCGATGGAGGAAACGTTGACCTCTGCGAGTGAAGCCGAATTCGCCGAAGCTCGGACCTCCGTGACTCGGATCTCGGCTGAGGGAGGGGAGGTGGAGATGAAGAGGACGAGGAGGAGACAATTCGGAACTATGCCGATTCGTCCGTGTTCTATCTCGTCATTCCTCGTGCAGCTGCCAGATGAACTCCGACCTCATCTACATGGAATCCTCCTCCTCCTCCACCGTGAGCATCATCTTCGGCGTTGCTCCTCAGATGAAGTAAGCGAATCAATCGCAATTTTTTTGTTTGTAAAATTTCGATCATAAATTGTGCCTAGTCTTATGGAATTGAGATCCGATTTTGAAATACACAGCTACCTTGCCGGAGCATATGGAGTTTGTAGTTCCTCCTTGCTTTCAGTTGATTTTGATGTCATGTACACTCGGCCTAATTGCTCTCTGTTAGTTGTTGACAGGGGAAATGCGACACTGCAACATTTCCATCTTTGTTTCTATGACAGGTTAGGAACCAAGAGGATTGTGACTATGAAAGCAGTTCCGTTTCTATGACAGGTTAGGAACCATCTCTTATGATATCATCTAGATATTTTCACACTCATTAGTTATTGGTGACAACTTTTGATGATATAAGATGCATAGATTTGCAGATTACATGGTCTTGATAAACTAGATTGGTCATAAAGAGAAGTTGAATGCACAAATTTGCGTATGAATGAACATTTACCTAAACAATGAATCACATTTTGTATTTGACCAATGATTAGCATCATGTTTTCCTGGAATCTTTCAAAATTCTAGATTAATTCAGAGTGGATTTGGCAGCAGATATCATGTTCTAGTTGAAATTGTAGAGTAGGTACAAATAGGTTGATACTTTATTTCCTGTAATCTGTATGATGATTGATGAGGCAAACATTGTCCATTTCTCTAAAATATTGGAGCAACTATATCTAAAATATTGAATTAAGATTACCTGTAATATGTATGATGATTGATGAGCCAAACAAAGCTCCAGTATTTTGTAACTTATTGCTATGTTGGTTGCACATGCTTTTCACTTTCTGCTTTCTCTTAATCAGATATATCTTTTTCTTTTTCTTGAAAATATTGCAGGTTTTTGGTGCTCTTAGTCAGTTAGAGTGCAGTACTGAAGTTTGGGAGCGTGTCTTGTTTCAGTCTTTCGAACTTTTGGCAGGTTCAAATGACGAACCACTTGCCGCCACAATAAATTTCATATTGAAAGCTGCAATTCAATGCCAGCGTCTTGAAGAATCCGTATGCACTTAACTTAGTCACGAAGCTAGACTGCGGAAATCCTATGGTGAGCTACCTTCGACTCAATGAAGGCGACAATTTTTTAGTGTGTTGACAACTTCTTTTAGTATGTGTTGACAGTTTTTTAGTATGTTTGTAGTTTTTAAAATGTGTTGACAATTTTATTTAGTATGTTGACAGGACAAGTTTTGTAAAGTGTTGACAATGTTGACAATTTTGTAATATTACTCGTGTTGTATGTTGTTTACCGCTTATTAGTCATGTTGACAACTTATTTAGTCGTGTTGACAACTTAGTTAGACGTGTTGACAACTTATTTAGTCGTGTTGACAACTTATTTAGTCGTGTTGACAACTTATTTAGTCGTGTTGACAACTTATTTAGTCGTGTTGACAACTTATTTAGTCGTGTTGACAACTTATTATTCTTGTTGACAGCTCTATTCAAAAATTTGTTGACAACTCTGTTAAAAAGATTGTTGACAACTCTGTTAAAAAATTTGTTTAAATTTTTTGTTGACAGCTCTGCCACGTCAGTAAAGGGGTATTTACTTATAACTTAAAAAAGTGATGCAAAAACTTAAAAAACATAACAGTTTTGGGGTATTTACCCAAAAATTGGAGATTAGTTTGGGTTAGAAAATTAGGCCGGGTGGGTTAGATTAAGTAAAGGAAATTAGGCCGGCTAGGTTAGTTTAGTGTTTTATTTTAATCCAATTTAATTAAGATTAATAATGTGGATTTGCTGTTAAAAATGGTGAAAAATAATGTTGTTTTAGATTGAAGAAGAAAGTAAGATGATGTTGAAGATGAAAAGTAAGAGAGAGAAGGGTTAATCCAAACTACAATAAATGTATGAATGCAATTGTACAATAGATACTTTTATCAATGCTCTAAAATATGCCACATGGGTTCAAAATGATAATGGATGGCTGAGATTTAGTTTCAGGTTTTTGGCTTTGTAATGTAACTTGGATTTCCGTAGGAATTACGATCCATGCCACTGCTATTCTTTTGTTTTCCAAAACTAAATGAAGGGTAGTACTGTCTATTCACAAAGCTGACGCGTTTTGACCCGTTTTGAATTTCTCGCGGGTCGGATCGACTAACGGGTACTGTAATTTTTGGGGTCAGCTCTCTTGCCTCTTCTTCCCGATCTCCCTCCCTCCCTAGGAGATACTTGGGCCAAGATCGCCGAGCAAAACTACCGCAAGCGCAACAACAAACCGGGATCTCGAGGCGATGATGATGATGTTGTTTAGTCTTCAGGTTTTCTTTGGATCGGGCCTTTCTGTTTCTTCTTCCTATTGATTGTTCTGGTATAAACCCTAGCTTTTTTGTAGTATGTGATTGAAGGGGTCAGCCTTCTCTTGCCGCAGAATATCCTCCTCGACGGCGATGGAGGCGTCTTCTTCGGACGGGCTTCCCCTTCAACAATCGCCGTTACTACCCCCTCGATTCTAGACCTACGAATTCGAAGCACCAAAGACCGATGGATGAAAAAGACGATTAGGGCAAAGCATATCTGCACCCTAATCCTAAAATTTCGCCCAACTTCCTACTCCACATGTATGTCTCTCAAGATGTATGTTTTGAAATTAGAAGTTCCAAAGTATCTCCTAGCCTCTGTGAGCACTCTTCAAAATCAATAGCCTCTCCTAACCTCTGTGAGCACTCTTCAAAATTAGAAGTGAGAAACTCTTCAAAAAGATCAAAGGAACTTTACAGATCGAGCAGGTGAGCACTAGGTATTGATTTTGAAGAGTTTTCTTTTATTAGTTCAATTGATACATTAGTGGTGTTTTTTGAATGCTTAGAATAGTACATCGGAAAAGCAAAGTTGTGACTTTTGTTAGGTTAGAATCTCCATTACTGATAGTGCTTGTATGGATGGATAGTGAATATTTATAAAGATGGTGTATTATGATTTTAATGATTTCCAACTTTCGGTTTATTCACCTAGAAGCTGCTTTATTTGCTGAACTTTCACTTGGTTTCTTATTCATCAAAGTGCTTCTAATTTTGTAGGATGTCGTGTTCACAGTTTACTGTTTGTTATCCTTCATTTTATTATTAGTACTGCTGGAAATTCATAATCACATATTGTTGTAGTTCAAAGTGCTACTAATTTCGGGTTTCATGTATTGATACTTTTGGTTTTCTCACTCTTTTTCCTCCTTGTCTTCTGGTTTCCATCTGTTTTCCTATATATTAGAACAAGAAATTCGTAATTGTTTGACAAGCAACTCACTTCGCAAATGCTTTTTCTACTGCTTCTGTGTCATTTGTATCAGTTGGAACTGGAATCTCTACATTGTTCTTGTATCACTATAATCATTTTTCTTCTAAATTTCGAAAAGAGAGAAAATCTATTTTAACAACAGCGTACTGTCCATATCAAGATGATAAATTTGCTTTGTTGCCTAGGCCTTGAAGGAAAAGATAATTGAGTGGATCTGTTGGAGATAAGGATAGGTTTGGGATAGTATGGGTGAAGCTGGAGGGGGGCTTTCATAAGATTGAAGATTTATGATTGTGTTGCGAAACAAAAGTTCTTTGCAATAGCTTTTTTGTTTTAAAGACAACCTCAAATTTTTGTAATGCAGGATTCACTGTATTCAGGCCTGACTCAAGAGTTAAAAGATTAATTGAACGGATGGGATCAGACCGTCGGAGGCAAATCCAAAGCAGAAACGTATATTATGAATGAATAAGGTTGACTTGGTTGAAAAAAAGAAAGATTTACTAAAGATTGCAGAAGAGTTCAAAGATCTAAAGGGATATGAGAAGTGAGTCTTATGCTACATGCTTATGGCATCAATGATAATTTATTGAATCATATCTCATCATATCCTTTTGTTCCATAGGGTTTTTATGATTTCTGGGCTAAAGGGTTCTTGAGTTAACGATCTGAGCCAGTATTTGATGGAGCAGGTATGTATTCTTTTTAGAATATATTGTACAACTCTTACCATTTACCATTTATAAAAATCTGCTTTCTTCTGGGTAAAGAGTTTTGTACCATCCACTTTGCTTAGGTCTTGTATTTGTGTCGGGCTGTATGTTGGCAACATTTTTGTGCACTAATCTTTCTGAGATGGTTCTTATTGGTGATGAGAAGTTTACAAATTCTGTATAGCTATATAGCTCCATTGTTGACTTTCTTGGACATCATGGCATTACCGTGCAACTAATTGCATGCTTGTGCAGAGTGAATGGATTCTTATTGCTGATGATAACTGAATTATAACCTGCTATTAAAAAAAAAGATGAAGAAAATTTAATCTGTATGTATACTTGTACATTGCAGTAAATATATCATAGATATAATTGACAATTTGACATTATGAATTTACTCTTTAAAAGTGGTCCAAAGTTATGAACTATGAAGAAAAGGTTGTGAGAATTTTTTTGTTTGTTTCGTCCTGACGATAGGATCTTCACTTATAAGTTATACGCGCTCTGAAACAATTAGCAATTTGTACAAAGTTATTTAATGTAGTCGATTGATAGATGTTAATAACAAACTATTTAAGTATGTGAAGTCCTGAAACACATGATAAGGTCTAACTTTCAGTTCTTCATGTTTACAAGCAGAATGATAGTTGTTTTAAGATAAAAAAAAATTAAAATTCAAGTGATAGTGTAGAGAAAATTTATCCTCCCACTACCTAATCATGTCATTTCAGCCAGGGTGACTCTGCTATTTATTTTCTGTCTCCTTTGCATCTTCTAGGCTGTCAAACGACCATGGGAGGAAGATCCATTTGTCATGAGTGAAGCAGTTATGAAAAACATCTTGTAGGTTGTGTAAGATGTTAGTGTCTTGTTATATGTAATAGAACTCCCTCATCTGATCCCAGCTTAAATTGCTATGTCCACTTGATTTACAAATTCACACTCTGTCTGGATCTTTAAAGATATTGTTTGATGCAAATTGCAATGATGTTTATATGGATGCTATCAAATGCTGCAGAAGTGGGTTCCAGAAGTTCGAGAAGATCAAAGATGCCAATAGGCAAAGCAGACAATTAGAAGAGCTCACTGAAAAGATGCGGGATTGTAAGAGGTATCTCACCCCATTGTAAGAGGTATATTTTAGTAGATGATGTGTTAATCAAGAATTCTTGAACTCAGTAAATCTATTATCTAAGTTAGAACAATAAGTTGTTTTGAAGTTGTTGAACATTGAGATATTTAGGATTTATTCTTTAAGACAAGACACTACTTATACAGATCGAATGCTCAAACTCTGTAATTATGATGTCAGAAACTGGTATTCCAATAGAACTGTAATGTTCCGTTTTGCCCAAACTTTATTTTCATAACATATTCATAGATTAGGGATAAGCCTGGCGTCGTAAAGCTGATCTCCGCTAACTGGACAGTTTCTCTTGACTAAGTTCAGGTAGTGCTTGATGAAGGTGCGTTCGAAGGTCTGGAAACAACAACGAAATCAGAAATTAGGAATCAAAGAATTGGCGAAATTGAGAAGAAAGAGAGCGAGATTTAAAGGTCTGGTTTCATTATTGTATTCAGTAAAGGATAGCATATCAATATTACATTATTACTTTAACATACTAATCACATTACCATGCCATCAATTAATTTTTTTCCATCCTATTTATTGCTCCCTAAATGTGCAGTACTTTTTCGGTTCCATCCCCAATTATTTGTGGTTCTTTCTTTGTAGATGCGCAAACTTGATGACACTGAATTCAAAAATCCTTGGGCTAGGACTAATATCAGAGTGAGTTATTTAGTCTGTTATCTTCCAGTAATTCCTTTTTGTTTATTGAAGCCATTATTTAGTCTTATGGAATTTGTCTATATACCGAAGGTGAAAAAATATGAGAGCAGCCCTATTAGGTTAAAACATGAACTCATGTGGCATATTTTAGAGCATTGATGATGTTCCAAGGTTACCGAGGTTACCGAATAAATGTATGAATGCAATTGTACAATAGATACTTTTATCATATTTCTTAATCTTATGTAATGCACTAACCTAATCGTGTAAACTATAATCATATTTCTGATTGTGTAATTTAATTTAATTAGGTTCTCTGCATTAGATTATGAATTGGTTTCTCCTCAATCTTTGTTAATTATAGGTAGGAAGTCCAAAAACACATAGGAGATACCTAGCTCGTGATGAAGGTACCTATGGACCAATGCCGCGTGGAATTCCAAAAGGCTTACTGGGAATGCCATTTAATACAACTGTAAACCAAAATAAACTTTCATTTGTATATTTTCTGTTATTTTATCTATCTAGCTTGATGTAATATCTTTTGTTCTGGTGTGACTTGCAGGCAATAAACGACCTCTACTGTGTAGGGGATAGCTGCTTCCCAGGACAAGGAGTCATAACCGTGGCATTTTCAGGAATTATGTGTGCACATAGAGTAGCTGCTGATATCGGTCAGGAATTATTATCTTGAATGCATTTCTGTGACCTTTCTTATATTTGTTTTCAATTTGCAAAGTTAATCAAGGAAACTATATTATGCATTTTCTCCACCTTTTCTTTCTCAACATTTTGGCTTTACATAATTTTCTATTTGCAAAAATGTGAGATTGGGACAGTGTTCTTAGCTTCTTATCAATGCAGGTAATTTTTCAGATTGTCTCTCAAAAGTCAGATTTTTGTTTTGTTTGTCTTCCTGATCAGGCATTGAGAAGTCATCTCCCATACTGGATGCAACACTTCTTCGCGTACTTGGTTGGTTGAGAACATTGGCATGAAAGGTTATGTCACTAGAGTGTTGGCCATGCTCAATGGTGAAGCTGATAGTCTGGATCAATGTAAACTGGTAATTATCAATACCTGAAGGTTTCTCTTATTGTCGATTATTGAACTGGTAATTATTTGAAAATGAGAATTTTGTTTGGAGCTGAATGGTTAAAATGTTCCGCATTTAGAGCTGGTGAGATGTGCAGTCAGTTATGAGTTTGGTGCTGACACAATTATGGAGGTATGCATAATTGCTCAGTTCGATCTCAATTCTCTTTGTATTAGTTGTTTTTGCTTCAATTTCAGTGGAATTGACTTGATATCGGATTGAGAAGTTTGGTAGATAGAAAAATGGAAGCTCTATATGTGGACTGAATCCAATTAGAGTTGCTTTCTTTAGCAGCTGATGTATTGAGCAAGAATTCTTGTTGCAGGAATTTTTACACATTGAAACTTGCATTTGTCGAAGACCAGTTGATTTATTTGTAATTTCCATGTATTAGTGTTGATCTATATGCGTGTTTTTGCTTCAATGTCACCATCCTTCTGGTCCCTTGACTTTGATAACAAATGAGCCCTGAAAAATGATATTAACCATTCAACAAGAGCATGAAAAGTACCTTCTGATGTAATATAGAAACAAAATTAAATGTAGAAAAGAAATCTCTAACTATTAATATAAAATTGCTGGCAGTATTAGTTTGAGAATAAGCCCCTAAGAAATTAGTAACAAATAATTTATTTTCCTTTATTTTCCTTTTACATGATGCTCTTCTGTGGTAAGAAAGAATTAAAAAATGATGGTTTAAAGGATATTTACTCAATGGTCATTACCCTATTGCATTATGGATCAAACTTCTAATTGAGCAGTATTACTTCTGATTTTCTGAATCATATTCTATTAATAATTCACATTTTTCCAGTCAGAGAAAATTAATATATATATAATAGCAAAAGGATGAGCTAAAAAGTTATAACATTCAATTTTTTTTTTGAAGTAATTCCAAAGGAAGGATATCCCTGAATTTACATTGGTTTCTAAGTAATCATCCTAGCAAGAATAACCTTGTCTAGACTCTAGACCAGCTCTACAACTGAGTATAGTAATTCCAATTATCAAGCAATTTATAATCTACCATCTGTAGAGACAACAAGTCAAATTTGAACATATATGGAGCTGAGAAATCAAAACAATCTCCAAATCAAAACAATCTCTAAGAATCAAAACAATCTTAGAGAATCTTCTTAGAGAATTTCTCAATGAATTTCTCAGTGAATTTCTGACAGAAGTTTCTTAGAGAAATTCCTAGAGAAGTTTCTTAGAGAAAGTTTCACCAAATTCATTTTGGAATAAGAATTTTACATGGTAGGAGTTGGAGAAATTGAAGTCATGACTGATGTTTTTTCATCCTATGAGCGTGAGCTCGAGCTTGAGCAGTGACAAGAGCCTGCATGCATCTGAGTGTTGCCGTAGCTTGTTTTCTGACAAGATGGCCCCTTACCAATGCCTGTATTTTCACTAATCCTCTTAATGCCCTCACTTCCTTTCTTGCCTGTTTTTCAAAAATCATCAAAGTGGTAGATAGAACAATGGAAGCTCTATGTGCTGCCTATTGTTTGTCACAGTTAATGCATTACTTAAATAATGAAATCCTTGTCATTGGTTCCCCAATGGATTGAACGTTGTTCCTTCCCACCATTTATTTCAGTAAACAAGTTATTGACAAGGGAGGACAAGTGAAATAGATCAGTGGGGTACTGGGGTTGTATTCTTAGTCAACTAGATGGATGATAACTAACAACTCAGTCTCTGGATTTCCGTTTCGTTCTTGTAGGTGTAGTAGTAAGTGTTGTTGTTCTTCATTTATTAGTTTGCCAAACTTATGAGTTTGTTATGACTGTCTTTGTTTCTCATGCATGCTAGGTTTGTTGTTGATTATTGTTTTTATGAATTTGAATTCATTCAAGAATTCTGAATGGAAGTAGTAGTTGAAATAAGAAATGATTAATGAGTAGTTGTCTTTCAGCTTAATTTGATTCTGGGAATCTTTTGTCTGACTTCGTAATCTACTTGGATTGGATTTTATTCCTATCTGTTCATCTTTGGATTGGATCACCTTTCTTTTCCTCCTTTGCCAGATTATGTGGTGCTTGTAGATTATTTCAGAGTTTTCTCCTAATCTTCAGGAGTTGGAGCTTTTTTGGAGCTATAAAGTTACTGATAATGGAGTTGCTAAATTCTCATCAAAGCTGAAGAAATTGAGAAAAATTACCATTGTTGGTAATTCTTCGGTTACTGATTCGTCTATCGTGTCACTGGTTCAAATTTGCGTGGATTTGGAGCAGATTGTGTTGAATCAATGCACATCCATAACTTCTGAAGGGATATTCTATGTTTTTCGCCATTGCAAGAACTTGAAATCTTTTTTGCTGCAGGGTATGTATGATATAGGACAAGGTGGTCCTATTGCTCTTGCTCGTGATCTCACCTCACTCGAATTCTCATCAATGGGCGTTTCTGACGAGCTGCTGCGTGCCATTGGACGAGCTGCTGCGTGCCATTGGACGAGCTAATATTCCATTAAAAAGAATCTCTTTGTCAAACTGTAAGAGATTTACACTTCAAGGTATTCTACCTCTTTTAGGTGCTTACCATAAAGTTCTGGAGTATTTTGCAATTGAGTATTTGCATTCTAAAAGAGAGTTGAAATCCGAGACGTTGGTTTACATGGCGCCTTATCTTTGCAATGTTAAGATAATTAATATTAATTACTGTTGTCAGCTCTCGATTGCTCAGCTGTTCGGGTTTATTAATAACTGTCAAAGTTTGAACAGTCTTGAGATGAAAGGCATTGTTTTCAGTCAAGATGAAGAGTTATTTAATTTTTACAGTGACAGGAAATCTCAGCTGAGATCACTGAATTTGTCGAACAATCAGCTTCTTACTGATCAATGTGTAGCAGCAGTTTCTCGAGCCTGTCTTTGTTCAATGTAAGTGCTCCTGTAATGTATTGGCAAATCAAATCAATATTGTTCATCTTATCTTCTTGGTTCAATGTAACTTTGTTTTCGACGATGGTGGTGTAATTCATTAATGAAACTTAACTTGAATGTTGCATTCAATTGGAAGAAGAGAGTTGTTGGTGCCTTTCTTCAATTATGCCCAATTTTGTTTACAGAATCAATGGAGTTTTATAGGAACTCAATTGATTTCCTTACTGTTGTTTACCATTTGAGGATTTAGTTTATAATTGCATTTTAGAAATGATAAGTGCAGCTTTTTGTATACAATTTGATTCAATTGAGTTCTGATTTGGTCAGATGGTTTCATGATTTAGGTAGTATGCTAAGTGCAACTTATCTTTTTTGTATGCGATGGTTTCTTATGGACATGGAACAAAAGTATCGTTTTGTTACATGTACTGATGTTTTTATCGAGTTTGATTCAAATCTTCTTGAAAGAGGTAGGCACCAATATTTTGAAATTACACATTCTCTCTTATATGACAGATGAATCTTCTTGAAAGAGGCACCAATATTTTGAAATTACACATTCTCTCTTATATGACAGATGGATTACAGAGAACGATTTAAAGACATTGAATGCAATTTTTAGAGATTTGATATTGCTAGCTCCAAACCCTGAATGAAGAGAGGACAGACTCTACTTGCTTTGTTGGTGGATTGGTTAAGATTAGTGAAATTTTATTTATAGTCAGGATTGTTAGGCATTCAAATGGATATAAAGAAAGAGAAAAATAAAAATGTTTGTAATGTTTGTTTTTGCACTTTTTTTTAGGTTTACCGTGCGTTTCTTTCCATGTTTGTATAATGTGAAATGTAATTGATGTGCTTGACGTGTAAGTGTGTAACTATCATAATCTTAATATAGCCTCGTTTTCTTTATAATTGAAATTCATTTGTATAAAAATATGTGTATAGCCCGTGCGAAGCACGGATCCCGGATACTAGTATGGATAATTGTTTGAAAAGTTAAGGGTATATTTGTAAGAAATATATGGATAGGAAAGAAAAGAAAAGAAGATAGAGAAACAAAAGAGTAAGCTCAGAAAGGAAAGGGAAAAGGAGTGAGGTAGTAAGAAAAGAAAGACCACGCCCGCCAAATAAAAAACGACTTGGAGTTGTTGATCGAGTCAGCTTTTTGTCTAGTCTAGGTTTAGAAAATCGATTCGCTCGGAAAATTCCAAGCATTGTCTCCCCCCACTAAGATCGCTCTTTCAGTTTCTCTCCCGTGTCCAAGCTGTCATTAATGGCGTCCTCCACGATTGACCTGCTCAGAAAGGAAATTCCGGTCTCCGACGAATCCCTTTCTCTAACCGGCGATGTAAATACCGGTCTTGTCCTCGTTGACGTCATTAACGGATTCTGCACAGTCGGCGCCGGAAATATGGTAACTTCTCTTCCTCTATCAGCTGTTACTATTTTTGGTATGGTTTTGATTTTCTGTACTGGAATTGATTCCGCGATAGGCTCCTGTAGTGCCCAATAAGCAAATTTCTGATATGGTGGAGGAATCGGCGAGACTCGCAAGGATCTTCTGCGACAAGAAATGGCCTGTGTTCGCCTTCATTGATTCGCATCATCCTGATATTCCCGAGCCTCCTTATCCTCCCCATTGCATTATTGGAACCGAGGAATCCAAATTGGTTCCTGGTATTTTTTTCTAATCTACTTTATTGGGTATTGTTCATCTCAAGTGTCCATGGTGATGATATTGGTAAATAGCACTTGTCAGATTCTAAAACCCTAACTATATACCATATATTTGTCTTGTCTGGTAAGCTCTTGAATGGCTGGAGAAGGAAGCAAATGTAACAATCAGGAGAAAAGATTGCATTAATGGATTTGTTGGTTCTGTGGAGGAAGATGGATCCAACTTGTTTGCTAAGTGGATAAAGGAGCACCAGATTAAAGCAGTGAGGAACTCTAACCCTTGTTTTAGTGGATGAGTATTTATACAATCATTTTATAGCAGATGAGTGATGTGGAATTTGTCCTTCAAGGTTTTGGTGGTTGGTATATGCACAGACATATGTGTATTGGATTTCGTTTGCTCCACACTGTCTGCCAGAAATCGCCGTATGCTTGTTCCTCTAGAGGATGTGTTTGTATATTCTTCTGGCTGTGCTACATATGATCTTCCCCTACATGTTGCTCAATTCATTGAAGATGCAATACCTCATCCACAAGTAATTTTATCTTCTGGATAGCATATTTCCTTGCTTTACCATGTGTCCATAACTCCATATCCTATATTTTCCTTGTTTTGATTTATCAATAATCATGTAGCATCAAAAGTTTTATCCAATATTTTCTGTTTCTGAACATGCTTCTTTCCTCTTTCAGGAAAAAAATCTGTAAAGCATATTTCATCTATCTGTTGCAGGATTTGATGCATCATATAGGACTTTACATTGCTAGAGGAAGGGGAGCAAAAATTGTCTCAGAAGTGTCTATCATTGACTAGAACTTCTCATGGTATATCTATCAGGAATTGCTTTTCTCATCGCAAACATACGTATTCTTCGTCTTCACGGTTACAAGCATATCAACTCCCTATACACCTACAACACATGACCTATTGTTTGTCCAAACTCCAAAGTGAACCAATAATTCCAAATATGGAACGTGATATTTTGTATCGGATCTTGCCTTTGTATGACTTCTATTTTATCCAGTTATTTAAAAGATAATTTTGTTCCACACTATCTGTTGTTACACTCAGAATTCCATATATGACCTGTTAACTATTGTTTGAATTGTCATGCCTATTTGAAAGCTGAAGACCCTCTTTTGAACTGAATTCTTGATCTCATCTTATGACTGAAATTTTAGTGATATACTAGAGTTAAGTGGAAGCTTTCTAGTTTGATAACTTTTGCACTCAAATCAATATATGAATTGCTCATGTAAAACGGCAGAAGAAAAGGGTAATCTTCAGAAGTAGATGTGTTTTTGAGAAGAACCTGTTGGATACACTTTTTTTCCCTCCTATAAAACAAGCCTATTATACACCAGCTAAATCTATCTAAGGAGCAAAACAATTTATAAGAAGGGAGGAGATATAAGGTGATATATACATACATAAAAAATCACAATTACTTGTGGCATACCCAAAAACTTGCAACTAGCTAGGCAAATGTAAGTCCTCCCCATTTTTTACAGGGTTAATATCTTCTATGAAATGCCGGGTGCACACAGGAAAAGAATGATTGCCTTTGCTTCTTTGGCTTGACTCCAAATATGAACGAACGAAGTGGGACTTGATTCCTGCTCCCTGCTTGCCTAAACTGAGCACTGGATTGGCTCTTTGATCCAGATATACCCAACTCTTCGTTCAATTTGTTTATTGTTTTCTCGATATGAATTTGTAGGGTAGTCACATTATCCAAACTAGCTTGTAATTCATCTGCTACCCTGTTATTTTCTTGTTGCATGTTCAGTACCTCGCCCTGAAACTTTGCAGCCTGGAGACTGGTAAATTGCATCTGATCATCTATTGCACCATCATTTAGTGCTTCTGATATCTGTTCTTGAATATTGCATAGCTGTGAAAATCGGCGTTGCAGCTCATCTTTTAATGTCATGCTCTGCTGCAACCATACCATTAACTCAGTTTGTATCTCTGTCAGGTGCTGATATATAGCCCTGGAATCTGATTTTAGAGACGGGCCTACCTCATTGCTCAATTCTCTCTTCTTCTTGTTTTCATCCACCTTTGCTAGGTCGTTCTGCAAATCCTCGACCTGGCTCTGAAACTTGGTTATCTCAGCAAAGGATGAACTAAATCTAATCCAGAAATCAAGGTTCTCTTCTAATATCTCATCAATATCCGCTCTAAGCTTTGCCTCGACTGGAGACATCTCTCTCTGCTCTTCAACCTGTATTAACTTTATGCTAACGTCGTCTTTGTGATGATGGACATGTTCTAGAGGGCAACCATTGGTTTCCTTCATGTTCTTATACTCCTCTAGTTTTTTCTGCAGGAGAATTAATTTCTGTTGCAACGACTGGATCTCCTCATCCTTCTTTGTAATCACATTCTCTAACTCTCTCAACCCTGTAAAACTATCTTCAGTCTTGTTCTCTACCTCCTCCAATTTCTTCTTGACTTCCTTGTAATTATGAAGAATAGAAGTATATTCCTTTTCAACCTGCATTAACTTTATAATAACGTCGTCTTTGTCATGGACATGTTCTAGAGGGCAACCATCTGTTTCCTTTATGTTTTTATACTCCTCAAGTTTCTTCTGCAGAAGAATCAGTTTCTGTTGCAAAGACTGGATCTCTTCATCCTTCTTAGCAATCACAATCTCTAATTCTCTCAACTCTGTAAGACTGTCTTCACTCTTGTGCTCCACCTCATCCAATTTTTTTTTGACTTCCTTGTAATTGTGAAGAACAGAAGTATATTCCTTTTCCCAATTTTGCTCATCTTCTCCTTGCTTTTCCATTTCTGTTTTAACAGCTTGAGAAGCATTCATGGGTGTTTCTGAGTGCTCCCTGATTTTATATTCTTCAGAATCATTCATGGGAACACCACCCTCCATCATAGATGGTGATGCATCCCTTAATTCTATAGATTTTACTGAATGGTGAGATTTGACTGGAGGATTAAGTGTTTTACGTTCTGCCTCTTTGTGGTTTCCTTGTGTTTGTTCAATCTCTTCTTCATCCAATTTGAGGTCAGGCAACTTTTGTGAAATCACATTAATATTACTACTTGCTTCGATGAACTGGGTTTGGAGACTGTTATTCCTACTCTCTACTATATGATCAAGATCCTCAATCCCCTTCAATTTCTGTTCCATCTCCTTGAGCTTCTCTGTCAAAGTATTCTTTCCATCAATCAGATCAGCATTGTCATCCTCCAGGCTCCGAATATGAATTTGGAGCTCATCACTTTCAACTTTCATCCTGTTTATCATTGCCGTCTGAGATGCCACTCCAGATTCCATGCTGATCACCTTGTTTACAAGCTCATCAATCTTCTCTACCATAACCGACATGCTCAGAGATGATTCCCCTTCAAATTGCTCTTTCAACTTATCCCGAAGCATCTCAACCTCCTTCGCTTGCCTTGTGGCGTGGGCCTCATCATCAAAGTCCTCAGCAAGCGGCTCATTCTGATGGGTTTCAATGAAAGGCTCAGTGTGATGGAACTCTCCTTTGAAAGACATTAACTTGTCTCGGGAGTCTTTTATCCTCTGCCTCTCTAATTTTGCCTCCGCATCTGATTTTGCCTGCTTTTCCTGCAGCTCGGCTAAGGAATTTTGACAAGATTTCAAGGCGGCTTCAAGCATAAGAGTTCTAGCCTCATTATCCTCAATGGCTTTTCCTACACCAAACTCTTCTTGCAAGACCAACACCTTCTCTTGCATTTCAGTGATCTCCTTTTCAATCTCCATGTACTTTGTGACCCCGCTCTCATACGAGCTTTTAGTGAACTCCTTCTGAGTCTGCTTTGTCAATATATTCTTCTGAAGCTTGTCAATCTCCTGCACAGCTTCAGTTTTATTGAACCCGTTTCTGAGTAATTCAACCGCCCTTTTCCCTGGTTTCCTCTCGCCTTTTTTGGCTACTTTGTTGCTGCCATTGTTGCTTGCTTTTGAGGCCAAGGCCATGATTGCCTTTATGTTTCTTGTTGGGAACTGTTTTGGGACGCTCGGGACGTTTGTGTTGTTTTTAGCATAGGATATTCCCTTTCTTGGCATTCTTGAAGATGATGAATTGTCATCATCGTCATCATCATCATCCATGATGAACTGGAATTGGTCGGGGAAGGCGGAAGCTAGAGTGTTGTTTGCATTTTGAAGCTCTTTCGATAGATGATCGTATCTCTCGGCTAAGGCTCGATATGCGCGAAATGATTCTTCTACGAAATTTGTAAGCTCTGGCCTTTTTTTGTAGTACATCTCGGCTCGTTTTGCAAACGAGTCCCCGTCTTCTGAGATGAGTTTCATCACGGCTGATACCCTTTCCTCCATATCTGAATCCCAACAACATGATGATCAAAACTATGAATAGAAAGAGCAATCAAAATGATGATTATGATGATGAATATAAGGAACAAACCTTGTAGGCTTTGTTCAAGCCATTTGGACTGTTTGGTTCGGATATGGCCTGCAACCCACCAGGAGTATGCATTGCTGGCCGCTCTTTGCAACATTCTGTTGCTTCCCTTAAGAACTTGTCTTAAAAAAAACAGAGTCTAGAACAAAAACTCAGATTAATACATATGGATGTTTTGAACAAGGGAGATGAATGGAGGCAGAAAAAATTTGAGAAAGGAGGAGAAGGAAGTATTTTAAGAACCCAAGATGAAAAACAATGTCGTCAAACAGCACTCTTTGTGGAATGGAGGAAATTTCGCTAGCTTTGGTGTCAAGCCCTTTATTTACAAAGGATTTATTTAAGACACCCTAAAAGTTTATTTAACACACCCATACATTCGTCACGAAGATATTTGGTCAGACATTCGTCACGAAGGTATATGACCAGACATCCGTCACGAAGGTTCGAAGGACATCCGTCACAAAGGTATTGGGGAGATTCGTCACGAAGGTATTGGGGAGATCCGTCACGAAGGTATTGAGGAGATCCGTCACGAAGGTATTGGGGAGATCCGTGACGAATCTTTTTTTTAAAAAAAATAAAAAATTCAGAATCTTGTAGAGAATTTCAATACGAGTCCGTGCATATAAAATACGTCCAAAACGGACATCGTTTGCCCTTCCAAAAGTCGTTTTTGTTAAGTTCGTAATATTTAAACATAATGCATAATTATACTTTATAAGTAATAAACTAGTGATATTAAATGATAATATACAATTATAGTATATAAATTTAATTGCATTATTTTTAACTATAATTAATAATTATATTATACAAATACTAAATTTATATAAGTTTTTGTTTTTACGAACTTAACGGGTGCGACTATTTTGTTTTGGAGGCTTTTGGAAGGGCAAACGATGTCCGTTTTGGACGTATTCGGGTGCGACTATTTTGTTTTGGAGGCTTTTGGAAGGGCAAACGATGTCCGTTTTGGACGTATTTTATAGGCACGGACTTGTATTGAAATTCTCTACAAGATTCTGAATTTTTTTATTTTTTATTTAAAAAAGATTCGTCACGGATCTCTCCAATACCTTCGTGACGGATCTCCCCAATACCTTCGTGACGGATGTACTTCGAACCTTCGTGACGAATGTCTGACCATATACCTTCGTGACGAATGTCTGATCAAATACCTTCGTGACGAATGAATGAGTGTGTTAAATAAACTTTTAGGGTGTGCCAAATAGTAATCCCCTTTATTTATTCAGTAATTTGTCTAATTTTGGTGCAACAAGAATAATCGTAAGGATTTGTAAAATAAAAGAAGTGCATCAACCAAGTCATAAATAAAGAGATAGATCACAGAATTTACAAGAGTTGGAGAATCAAAGCACAGCATATTACTCCGAGTAAATCACGGAAAAATCTATCAAGAACGTGACAATGCCCCCACACAATACACACTATATAGCAAACTGATAATACATGAGCACCTTATTATGGAAGCATTAGATGCTGATATACTTCAGCCACTTCTAATTATACACATATTTACAATCACCCAGCTAAGCAACAGTTGATAGGGTACTAAAGACAATCATTAAACATTCGGATTAGGCAGGGGATAAGGTAGTAAACACAATAATTAAACATCAGGATCTTCAAGCCTTCAACCATGAATCTGCATACTTGAATTGTTGATCTCATTAAAATAATGCGACCATTGTCAGAAGTTATGAAGGGAATTAAGCCACTCGTCCACGAATTGCTTGCCATCTGCAAATCATCGTCATCACAAGTAGCAGTAAAATGTTAATAGTAGAAAGCAATTGTTCCAAGGTAGGAAACACACAAAATTAGAAGCTAGAACCAATCTATTACCAGAAAAATGATGATTAGTAAAGAGGTTTTTAGGGGGTTCCACGATTAAGCCTTTGCTATGGTTTCTGTAATTGGGAACCAAGTTCTTGTAGCAGGGAACCAACACAGCAAAGCTATCATCAACCTCATCCTCTTTAAAAAACTCGGATCCGAGTGGCTCCAACCACCCAATTGACCAATCAGAATCGTCGGATTCGGATCCGGATAAACAGCCACCGTCAGATGGGACTAAAACAATATCATGCTCTCTATCAATTTCTCTCTTATCTCTGCTCTGCCATTTCCTCCTCATCCTCCTCGACGATGAACCTCCCGCCATTTTTGTAGTCTCAGGCTCCCTGAGGCCTAAGCTCCAATCGGAGGATGAGTTGTCATCGGAAACGGCGGCTTTCTCCTTTTTCTTCCCCCAGAACCACAACTGAAATCGCGGAGTTGGCACCGCCATTTTCAGCACCTTAACTCCAACAATGAGCCAAAATAATACAGCGAGTTACGTGAGCCAGAAATCGGAAATAAATTCGATAAATTGGAGTTGAAAATATCAACTAAAACAGTTCAAGGAATTTTGACGAAATTGCGTCGAGCACAAGACACACCAAGCTGAAGCGCAAAAAATAAAATCGTCAATCAATCACTCTGCCGTGAATCCAATCATCATAATTCATCAACAGTCACCGCTATTACAAAATTTGCAAGCAACTGAAAACTTTAAAATCGATAAAAGAAGTATTTTTTGTCTTATTGAAGTTGGAAAACGGAAACTTGGGGAAATTGGAGTAACGAGAAACACAACCAAGTAGAAAGATGATTGAGAGGCGCAATAAGAACGGTAGGAAAATCAGAACCCTAGAAATCACTGATTAAGTTGCCTCACTTTCATCTTTCTTTTCTGTCTCCCTCTCTCTCTCTCACATCTCTGAGCGAGGGGCACAATCAATCTGACAAGATGAGCATCGTACAGGATGAAATTATAGTACAGTAGTTTTTTACTCCCTCCGTCCCAATTTGATAGTCCCATTTGATTTTCTGACACTATTCACGAACCGAGAGAATCTTGTAGATTTCTTCCAATATATAAAAAAGAACATAGTCGTGTGGGGTCTTATTTGATTCGTCTTAATGAGTATTTTAACAGTATTAAAAAATTATAATTTTTAGTAACATACAATTAGAGTTATTAACGATACAAAACGTGCCTCGGCATATGTGTCGGAATCTAATGGGACTATCAAAATGGGACAGAGGGAGTATAACAACAAAAATGATCATCCTTTTCAGAATGGGCGGTCGGATCTTTCTGGTGAACAATCGGACGGTTGATAACTCTTTTGTAAAATTATCTGAATTGAGTATTTATTTTTTTGTGTTATTTCCTAAAGAAGAAGGAATAAATGGACAAATATGGGAATAATCTTGAGCCGTTGATCCAGAGAAGAATATCATGACGTGTCGGTTTCCAGAGCCCAATAATCATTGGGTGTGTACGTGATTCAAGCAAACGACACATCCACCATGAACGGACAGGACGGTTTGCATACACAAAGGTCAAACAATGAAATTTATTTGCAAGGGCTACTAGGTGTTATTTTGGGCCGAGTCCTTTTGGTTTCGAATCCTATGGCACAATAATAAGCCAGTTTTTAGGTAAATATGCCCTGTAATGTTTTTTAAGTTGTTACATCACTTTTTTAAGTTATATGGAAATACCCCTTTGCTGTCAACAAAATTTTTAACAGAGCTGTCAACAAAAATTTTAACAGAGTTGTCAACAAAAATTTTAAAAGAGTTGTCAACAAGAATAATAAGTTGTCAACACGACTAAATAAGTTGTCAACCCAACTAAATAAATTATTTACACGACTAATAAACGATCAACAACACACAACACGAGTAATATTACAAAATTGTCAACATTGTCAACACTTTACAAAACTTGTCAACACCACTAAATTACATTGTCAAAAAACTAATTGTCAACACATTAATTTTTTTTACACACTAAAACAAACTGCATTGTCCCTACATAATCCTTGTCAACACTGTCAAATTGTACGCATATTAACTTGTCAACATTGCCAATTGTTTTTTGTCAACAATCGATCTTATTAATTGATATATACTTAAAAAATCAAAATACATTTAGAAATGTATAAATTATTATATAAATCCAAAACTATTTATATTCTTACATAATATGATCTCTTGAACATAAAGCCTTGTTTACTGATGTCCCTAGTCACGTGGACTTTGTCTATGGTGTCTCAATGATGAACAGGTAGGTGAAGATAATGGATCTTCAACTCCTCCGTCTAGTTCGTATGATAATGCTGATACGAAGTCTCCAATTTCCCAAACCCAAACAAATTCACCCTCTGACAAACTCCAACCTGCATAGCCACCTGCATCCCCGAGGAGTAGTGGAAAAGCTTGCCCTGATGCACCGAATTCCAATCACTTAGCTCTTGTTCCATCCACCATGAAATCACCGCTTCGGAAAATAATACTTGGCGATCTTCGCGTAGAGGTGGCTGAATTCTGGATCTGTGACGAGAATGTTGTCGGATCTGGTTGAATTAGTGGAGTTGCAGGTGGAGACCTCGAGGATGTATACCGACGACGGCGGGCGACGAGGAAAACAGATCCACAAGGAAGAAGCTCTGACGACGGCCGACGACGAGACGAGACATCGGAGATGGAAGCTCGTGTCCGGAGTCGGATGATGGCGTGATGGAGAGGCGACGCGGACGACCGGAAAGGAGGTGGGGACAGAGGCCGGCGGGGACGACCGACGGAGGACGGGCGGAGGGAGCCTGATGCGGGAGTCGGAGGGAGCCTGAATTAGTCGAGTTACATTTTTTGCAGAGAGCGGGGAGAAGGGGAAGGGGGTAAGGTTGGGAAGGGGTATTAACTTAATGTTTAATAAACAGGTTTACTAACTTCAATTTTAGTCACAATAGGTGTATTGGATACAAATAGTTTCAATAATAAGAGTGTGGCCCAGAAATATGAAGTCAACTATACAGCCCAATTGACACCTAAATAGTGAACGTGTATTATATGTGAACTATTTTGGTCCAATGCTCAATAAGGCATTAGAGTGTAGCTTTGTACGCTCTCCATTTAAGTTATATGTTTATACCCCTAAACCCTATACTCTCACGCGCTCCGGTTTTTCTCCGCTACTCTGAATCAAACACAAAAAACTGAACCGTAACGAAGTTAGTTCGATTTGATGTTCAGTTCACATTTTTCAAGGGTTCAGTTTTTGTTCGGTTTTAGTTCGATTTGGTTCGCTGAAAACCGAATTTTACAGTGGTTTGTAATTTTTTATTTTTTCCCATAATTCAATTCGGGTTCGGTTCTTGGTTTCTAAAATTTGCTAGTTCGCTTTTTCGGTTCGGTTTAGTTCAGTTTTAATCGAAAGAACAACCCTGGTGTTGACAGTGTTTTAAGAGTATTATTGTGTTGACAATTTATTATGTCTATGTTGACAGCTTATTATGTGTGTGCGTGTGTGTGCGTTGACAATTTATTAAGTTGTTGACAGTTATGTAGTGTATTCTTCATAGTTTATTTATTGTGTTGACATCTTATTAGTGTTGCCAGTTTTATTTAGCATGTTGATAGTGTATTTATCATGTTGATATGTTTTATTTAGTGTGTTGATAATTTTATTTAGTATGTTGACAGTTTATTAGTAGTGTTGACAATTATTTGTTGTGTTGTTGACAAGTTATTAGTGGTGTTGACTTATTATTAGTAGTGTTGACAATCATTCGTTGTGTTTGTTGAAAAATTATTAGTGGTGTTGGCAATTTTATTTGTCTGGTTAAGAGTTAATTGACAGTATACTAATTGTGTTGACAGCTTAATAGGCGTGTTGACAGTTTAACTAGGCGCATTGACAACTTAATTAATCGCGTTGACAACTCATTTTAATATTGTTATTGATAAACTGTGAACATATCTTCTACAGTGAAATGTCTACAAGATCAAATTGCAAAACAAAAGACACTCGACATTAATTAAATTCATGGAATTCATTCTTAGCATATTGATTTACCTATAGCAGAGATGACAACACAATGCAGTACCAAACAATCGAAAGTTTCCCAAGAAATTAAAGGATTTTGTAGAACAAGATTCATAATTTAAGTACCGCTCCTGGCTTCCTAATATCTCAAACAATGAACACCTCGAGAATGATATTCTATTAAATCAATTTCCTGCTCCACCAAGGTTTGTACTGAGGGTGACGGGGTGATTTTTTTTCAAAAATTACATGTCTCGAAATAATTACATTGTTATTAGTCAGATTAATGCAATGATTACCCTTGAGGTGCAATGCATAGCCGAGGAAGACGCATGGTTGGGTTCGGGGTTCGAGTTTATGTTTTGTGGTGGCGGTGGGGTTCGGAAAACAAAGACAACCAAAGACCCGAAGATGATCATATGTAGGGTGTTTTTGGTGTAAGGATTTGAAGGGTGTTGCATATTTTTAAGTGGTGGTCGGTGTGAGATTGAGGGGGTAGGTGGCGGTGTTTAATGATTCGACCCAAAATCGAGGTGGGAGGTGAGCATGAAATAGAAAGTGATCGAATGGTGTTTGTGATGGTTCAGATCATCCTTTTCGCCTTGCCATTTTGTTGAGATGTGTGAGGACAAGAGAAACGGTATTGAACGCCGTTTGAGATGAGGAAATTTAGGAGAATTGCATTGTTAAATTCGTCGCCATGATCATATTGGATTGATTTGAATAGTTTGTTGAACTGTATTTTGTTGTAGGCATGAAAGTTTATTATATTTGAGGTTCTGATTTTTGTTTGAGAAGGAAAGTCCAAATATATTGAGTACAATCATTAATAATCAGCAAGTAATATTTGTAACCACTAACACTCACGATAGGAGATGTCCAAAGATCACAAAGAATTAGATCAAATGGAGTAGCATATTTCGTGTTTGAAGAATGAAAAGGCAATGTAGTGTGTTTGCCCAATTGACAAGCATGACAAATATGCAAGTTGTCTTTATTACATAAAAGAAAATTTTGAGAGATGAGATGATTAAGAGCTTGCCTTCTAGGATGGCCTATTCTGCAGTGCCAAATGCAGGATGGGACGACATGATTCGCCGAGAGAGCCACGTGATTGGCTTGTTTATTTTGTGGTAAAAAGGGTAGAGTTTGCCTCAACTATTGCACCGATGAATCACGTTCTTGCTGGTAAGATCCTTCACAGAAAAACCAAAAGGATCAAATTCAAGTGAACAATAATTATCATTGGTAAATTTTCAAACATAAATTAAAATTTTGATCAAGTTTGGAGTTACCAGGACATTTTTAAGATAGAGGGGTGGAGGTCTGATAGGTTTTTATGGCCAATTTGAGTTTTTGGTAAGGTTTGACCATTACCCACAATGATTTAGAAGAAGAATAGATACGTGGACTAAAAACGGGATAGAAGATACCTGCATTGGAAGCCATATGGGACGAAGCTCCAATGTCCATATAAAATGATGGATCGTTTGCTTGACTAGGAACATTGAGTTTATTCAAAGCATGAATTAATTCTTGTTGATTCCAGGATGGGCCACTTTGTTGAGTAAAGTGGGCTTGTTAATTGTAAGGTGGACGTGGGCCGACCCCTAGAATTCCCTAAGAGTTCGATGGAGCTTAATGGTTCCATTGTTGGCCACCTCACAAAATTTGAAGAAGTTGCTGAACGGAACTTGATTGATAGTGTTGTCCTCGGCCGTCGTTACCTCTTCCACGGCCATGACCGCCACGCACACGGCCGCGACCTCGACTATTGTTGGATGGGGGTGGTTGTGTGTGTTGTTGCTGAACGGGAGCAGAGGCTGGAGGAGGCTGAGCGCTTCCAAAGGAGGAGGCTTGAGACTGCACGTCGACACTCTTCAAGAAGTAGGGAATTGCGACATTGTTAAAATGTCGGGAAATGATCTTTGAACTGGATCAAAGCCTCCATGAACGAGAAGTGATCGTTGAGTCCAAAGATCGTTTGGAGGACCAGGTTCTCATCGAAAACAGGGTTCCCGACGTCAGCAACGCCGTCCAAGAGTTCCTTGAGATTGCGACAATATTCAGTGATAGATTTGTCACCTTGTTTGAGACTTCAGAATGCGGATTCCATTTAATAGCTCGTGTCTTCTTGTTGTCGCGGAAAAGATTTTCGACATCGAGCCACGTCTCGAGAGCGGTGGAGTCTTCCGTTCGAACTATGATCTAGAAGATTTCATCATTGATGGTTCCATAGATCCAAGATTGGACGGTGGAGTCCAAGATCTGCCAATTTCTAGCACCAATGGGAGGAGAGCCTTCAATATGATTGGAGAGATTGAATTTTTTTTCTAAAGACCATCAAAAGATGACGCCAAATGGTGTAGTTTGGAGGATCTTCTTGAAGTTTGACGGTAACATGTGATTTGATATTAGACACATGGAGGGCTTGTTGGACGGTTGGACACCGATTGCGGAAGGGGAGAGGTAGGAGGTTTGTGGTTGATGCGCCCTTGGTCTCCGAGAAGGCCAATGATGCACTTGAGGATCTTCAACAATAATCGAGCAAGTGTTTAGGGTTGTCTTATTGGTGGAGGTTGGTTGATGTGGGAGTAGCAACGGAAGTTTTGATATAGATGACAAGTTTCCTTGTCAAATTGGGATATTGATGTCGAGAGGACTCAACAAACAAGTTTGGTGAAGGTTTTCGGGATGGTGATTGAGGGATACTCAAATGATGAAAAGGGGATGAGATGTAGAAGAAAGAGATTAGAAGCTATGGGAAAAAGGAGGGAGATATAAACGAAAGAGGCTAGAAGATATGGTGAAGGGGATGAGAAATAAGAGCCTTTCGGATTGGTGACGCCCAAATCAAGAAGATTGAGGAATTCTCGTCTCAACAATTGTTCTTGATTCAATAAACTAAGCGTGAAAGTTACAAGTAGAAGCACTCGGCCATATAAAGAAGAAGAAGAGTCGAAACCCTAGAAAGCAAAGAAGATAACGGCTTCGTTGGGCTTGATAGCCAAGAGTCCACATGAGACTGACCAAACCATGCAAGGCTGGATAACTCTCAATTTAGAAACTTTCCAAAAATAGAAAGTTCTAAAACACTAACCAAAACCAAACATTCCTAAAATAGTAAGTCTCCGAACATGGAAAATGAGACAACAAACCCCAAATAGAGACAACAAATGCAAATAGGGACAACAATTCCCAAATAGAAATAAAGACAAAACATTGTTTGAGACAACAAATCCAAGTAGAGACAACAAAAACAAGATAGTTGAGTCTTGTCCTAAGTAGACTTGTCAAAAGCTTACCAAACAATGAAGCCGTTTGAGTCAAACCTGAACCGATCCTTACTTCTCGAAACTCGTCGAGGGATCCACTTTTCACATATTTTCTTTCATATAAATTAAAAATAATAATGAATTTTATTAAATAATAATAATATAATAATATAAAAATATAAAAATATTGTTTAAATTTTATTTTTTTTATTACAATAAATGTATCGAACATTTGAAACCCACTGGGTTGACCCAACCCGAACTCGACCAATGGTCGACCCGCTTAACCCAAACTCGTTTACCATCCGAACTCAAACCCGACCCGTTTTCCAGATCTAATTTCCCTTTATAAAATAAGAAGTGAAAAAATGTGACCGAAAAATGAAGAGGTTAAGATTTAAAAAGTGTTTGCTAAATATATTTTCTTCTTTTTTATTTATTCAGAAAACATGTTACTTATACATTTTATAAATCATTTTTATATCTTAACCCGTAATAAGTTGATATGATTTATGTTGGCTTATTTTATTTACAATACATTTTATCTAAAGAAAATTTATTTATGCATATATTTCATACTATTTCCAATTATATGACCCTTAAAAAATTAAAATTCCTTTATTTAGTAAAATAATTTGTGAAAAATTGTTTATTTCAATTATATGAGCCTTAAAAAAATTATTTCTATTAAAATATGATTTATCATGTTCACAAAATATCAACCGTGTGCCTACGAATTTGGTAAAGATTGACGGGTAAATGTAAATGTAAGGAAAAAACCATACAAAAAATATTCAGAATTGGAATGTCTAGTACTGAAAGTAATGATAAATGCAACTATGTGCAATGCATACATTTGATTGTGTAGTAGAGTGTATTTTGGCAGATCATGTATCGATTTGTTGATAGACTTGCCGCATTTCTTCCTTCCAAATCTAAAAAACGGAAATTTGATACATGTAATCTGTTACATTTTATTTAGCTGCAGTTTCAGGGAGTTATTTAGTTTGAAGTTTTGAGGATGGAGCTCCTATATCTGACTTTGTGTGAAATTTTCAACGGTCTCATAACATACTATCCGACGATCTCTTATTTGACTACTAAATCCACCTATCTCTTCCCCTCTTTGTTTTTTGGAATTACTTCAAGTGGTTGATTTGAGTTTTAGTTGATCTTGCTAGCACTTTATTACAAAACTCAAAAGGTAAATGCTATAAATGGAGCGGGTGGGGTGGTTGGACTGCGTGCAACTGTGTAAAGCTTGTTAGACAACTCACCAAGAGCCAAAAATTGTTTTGCTGAAGGGTCTTGGACATAGAAGCAAGAGGGTGAGAACAGAATATTAGTTTGTAGACTTTGTGCTAGCCTAGGTATGGACAATAGATTATACTGAAAAGTAGGTACATGTAAGACATTTTGTAGGGTAATGGTAGAAGAAACCTTCACAAAACAGTATGTAATATGTGAAATCCATGGAAGAATCGAATGAAAACAAGAAACTCAGATGGAGAAGTGGTATTCCATTGATAAGAGAGAGCTTTGCTCTAACTGATTACAACAGAATAACAAAAAGTAATGTGTTTCAGTGAAATTGATTACAAAGAGTGTTAGGGAAGGCTATTTATAGCACACACTATATTCTCATACCCCCCCTCAAGCCGGAGAAGGAGTGGAATCGACTAAACCAAGCTTGAATGAAAGAAACTTATGCTGGCTCTCTCCCAGAGGCTTGGTCATCAAATCTGCAAGCTGAAGACAAGACTTCACGTGTATAGTCTGAATGAAGCCTTCTTGCACCTTGTCTCTAACATAGTTGCAGTCTATGTTTAGGTGTTTTGTTCTTTCATGGAACACGGGATTGGCAGCAATGTGCTCTGCAGTCTTGTTGTCACAGTGAAGAGGAATTGGCAATGTGACAGAAACACCTAGATCCTTTAGCAAACTGTGCATCCAAACAACCTCACCAGTAGTGTAGGACATACATCTGTACTCAGATTCTGCAGAAGACTTGGACACTATAATCTGCTTCTTAGTTTTCCAGGAAACAAGAGATTTTCCAAGAAAAACACAATAACCACTTAGAGATCTGGAAGTGTATTTGCAAGTAGACCAATCTGCGTCACTATAACTAGTGAGCTTCAAATCTGAATCAACAGGATAGAAAAGACCCCAGTTTAAAGTGTGCTTGAGATACCTAACAACATGGAGGGCAGCTTGCATATGAGGGACCCGGGGCTGGCTCATAAATTGACTCAGATGCTAGACACAATAGGATAGATCAGGCCTTGTAATGTTGAGATACAAGAGTCTTCCCACTAATCTTCTGTATTTCTCTGGTTCTGTAAGAATGATGCCCTTGTCTGTACTCAAGCCAAGTCCCTTTGGCATAGGAAATGTAGATTCTCTACAATCAAGCATATTGACATCATAAATGATATCTAGAATATATTTTCTTTGATTAATGACAGTCCCTTTACTTGATCTAGCCACTTCAAGACCAAGAAAGAATCTCACTAAGCCAAGATCTTTTATAGTAAAAGTTGAGTGCAAACCAGCTTTGGTGTGAGCAATCATCTTCACATCATTGCATGTCAAGAGTAAATCATCCACATAGACCAAAGCTATGGCAATAAGATCATCTTTTCTTCTAACAAACAAGGAGTAATCACTTTTAGATTGCACATAACCAGTTTTAACCAAAAAATTGGTCAATTCCTTGTTCCATTGCCTGGATGCCTGTTTTAAACCATATAAGGATCTCTGGAGTTTGCAAACCTGACATGCCTGAGCTTTAGTGTATCCTTCAGGTGGTAACATATAGACTTCCTCCTCCAAAAAACCATGGAGGAAGGCATTATTGATGTCTAGCTGGTGCACATCCCATTGCTTAGTAGTAGATAGAGCCAAGAGCACTCTAACTGAAGCAAGTTTGGCCACTGGAGAGAAAGTGAACTTGTAATCTTTACCCTCCACCTGTGTGTAACCTTTAGCAACCACACGGGCTTTATACCTTTCCACTGAACCATCAGCCTTAAACTTCACCTTGAATACCCATTTGGATCCAACTGCCTTGGTGTTAGGAGGAAGAGTGATGAGTATCCAGGTTTTGTTGTGCTCAAGGGCTTCTATTTCTTTCTGCATAGCCTCTTCCCAACAGACTTGGCCTTTGTCCTGTTTGTAAGTCATAGGTTCAGGTATTGTGCACATATTACAGAATGAAGTAGTGAAATCTGTAGAAAATTCTATCAAGTCAAATACTCTGGTGACATTCATTGTTGTGGATAGGCTAGGACAATAAAACTCTTTGAGTTTTGTGGGAGGAATTTTTGGTCGAGAGGACCTTCTAGGATGTGGTTCTGTTGACAGAGGAATAATAGCATTAGAAGGAATCATGGCTGTTGCTGAGTATTATTCCCAATTGAAAAAGATTTGGGATGAGATTGCTTGCCTTGAGGATTCGCCTGTATGTCAATGTGGCGTTTTCATGCGCTGTGAGTGTGATATTTTCAAGAAGATTAAGGAGAAGGAAGCCAAGCATAAGGTGATTGAGTTCTTGATGGGACTCAGTGAAGAATTTGATGCTGTGAGGAGCAATATTCTATCTAGTGATCCTATTCCTTCTGTCAACAAAGCTTTTTCCCTCGTTCAACAAGTTGAACGGCAGAAAATTGTCACTAAATCTACCTTGGCATCACAATCTGATAGTGTGGCTTTAGCTGTTAACAATATGTCTCAGAAGCAGCAAGATCAATTCAAGAAATAGCCTTTGTCCATTGGGTATAGTAATAAAACTAGGAGTAGAAATTTCTTTGTAATTGTCAAAGTTATGTAAACGAGACGTTATATGATCATTAGCTCCACTATTAATTATCAACATGTCATCAAGATTATGAGATGAAAAACAAAAACCACTACCTGCAAGTTGGCTAGCAGTCCCTGAATTAGCAGAAGCAGAAGTAGTTCCAACAAAATTATATGAGCTTAGCATTGCTAACAACTGATCATACTTATTTTGTGTCAAGCTAGGAGTAGATGATGAAGAATCACTCTCTTGCACAACTGGTGCAGCCACACACCTGTCATTGTTTGTTCTTCTGGTATAACCAGGTGGATAACCATGCAACTTATAGAAAATGTAACAACATGTTCTCGAGTCCTGCAAAAATCATATAAAAGAGAATACGACGATCACCAGAATTGGAAGGAGCAGAGTTGTTGGACCTGCCATTGCCCTTAGGAGGATGAGGCATATGTAGATGAGAATTGAGAGCCAAAACATCCGAACTATTGGAAGATGAGTTCTTCCGACATTTTTCTTGAAGCACAAGTTGATATACAACATTGATATCTAGAGGTGGATTCATCATGAGAATTGACCTTTCAGAGATGCAAAAGAATCATTTACGTCCATCATAAACTACACACCTTGTTGATCTTGAACCAGTTGGTTAAGAGCATAGCTAGAAGCACAAGTAACACCAGCACAACTGCAAGTTGGATTGTCAATCAATATCACATACTCATCCCAAAGCTTTTACTTTGATTAATATGTGACATTGCTTTTTGGATTTGATAAATGCGTATCCTATTAGGACGGCTAATAGCTCATTCCAGAGAATCTAGGTTGTTTTCAATAAAGAACATATTCAGTAGTATCTTGTTCTATTGAGTGAAGAAGCCATGAAAATACCATACGTTCACAGAGAAGTCATTGCGACACCATAGTTGGTTCAATATTTTGCTTTGGACAAGATCCATCGACAAATGCCAGCTTATTCTTCGCGCTCGAGGCCACTTCAACAAACTCTCAACAACTTTGTTGACAGAGAAATACTCGGATGATCAAAAGAATGAGGATACAAAACATCACTAGAATCCAAATCAGACGATTCACGCGGCATGATCAAGAATTTGACCTAGAAATCAACTTCGGGATACAATATTTCGACCTAACGATTGAAGACTCAATACGATTGATCGAACCAGGAAAAAAAAGGGGAAAGGAATCGATGATAATCGATCAAAAGATGATCAATTATCCCTTCATACCATGTTATGTGATGCGGAAGAGAAACATAAAGTGTTTATTCATTACCAAGGTATGTAACAAAATGAGTAATTTGTTTACAGTGTTGATGCTTCTCATAGTGAATCATTAATCAACATATTATTATTGAAGAGAAGACCACGTCTGATTAGTATTATTGGTTTATATTTTAATTACATTAATTCAGCAATTAATAAGCACTGTATTAGTGCTAACCGATCGTGGCAGTAGGATGTGTTAGTGCTGCTGTTAGAGATATCTTAGGGCTGTTAGACTTTCTTTCCAAGTTAGTTTCAATTCCTATCTTGTATATATAGGAGGTTTCCTTATTATAATAAACAAGATCTTTGACCAATATCTTATATGGTATCAGACTTGTTTTAGATCCTAACACACAATCTCAAACCTTGTTCTTCCTCTAAACCTCCAATGGCAGAAATTACCACCTCCATACCCAACCCAACTGATGGCACAAGACCATTCATCATTGTTCATTTCAGCAATGTCATCAAACTTACCTCCTCTAATTACATCACATGGAAGACTTAAATCAAAGCCACTCTCATTGGCTACGATTTATTCCAGTTCCTCAATGGTGATCATCCCGCACCGTCGACGACGGTCACCAACAACTCAATCACCACTCTCAATCCGGAATTTGTCTCTTGGATGCGCCAAGATCAGCTACTGTACGGTGCCCTCGTTGGTACGCTCACCAACACCGTAGCTCCGCTCGTCACTCGAGCATCCACCTCAAAGGAGGCGTGGGATATCCTTGCTCGGACCTACGCAAACCCCTCCAAGGCACACCTTAACCAACTGAAGGCTCGACTTCGCACAACCACCAAAGGCACGCAGTCGATCACGGAGTACATCCAGTCCATCACCAACACGGCTAATCTCCTCGCTTCTCTTGGGAAACCGGTAGACGAAGACGATCTTGTCTCGTTTATTCTCCAAGGACTCGACAAGCCCTACCAACTGATCGTTGAAGCAATCAAGGCCCGGGATAACACCATTCAGATCGAAGAGCTTCACGAGAAGTTACTAGTCAAGGAGCTTGATCTTCGCACCGCCGCCAGCGTCGCACCAGCCCCTGCCACTGCCCTTAACGTCCAGTATCGTCCCCGTCCCAACCGCAACCGTCCACAAACTTCCCCTTCTCCTCAGTCAAACCGCACCAACTCTTCCCAGTCACAATCCCAACGGCCTCGGTCAAACCCACCCAACTACTCACCTCATCCCTTTAATGGCTATTGTCAGTGGTGTCGTGACCGCGGCCACGTCGTTAGCCGATGTCCTATCTTCCGTCAACTACACCCCACTTCTCAACCACCACCCCTTTCAAATAACCCACATGCTGCAGTACCTCCTCAAATGAATGTAGCCACTCCTGGACCAAGTAACCAAAACTACCTAGTCGATAGTGGTGCCTCCCACCATGTTGTCAATGACTTAGCCAATCTCTCCCTCCACTACCCCTACAATGGACCCGATGAATTGTTTATGGGCAGCGGTGAAGGTTTGAAAATCACACACTCTGGAACTCTTTTACTTAAATCATCTACACACTTGTTTAATCTTAAAAATACTCTCTGTGTTCCCAACATGACAAAAAATATTATCTCTGTTTCCAAACTTTCATCCCAAAATAATTGCTCTATCACATTCTTACCCTCTTCGTTTTTTGTGAAGAGTCTCGAAACAGGGCAGACCTTGCTTAATGGTCCTTGCGTTGATGGCGTGTATGTGTGGCCGCGTCCTCCACCTTCTACCTTCTCCGCCAAAGTAACGTCCAACGCTACATGGCATCACAAATTGGGTCATCCGTCATCTACCACTTTCCACTCCATCAAGCAACAATTTCGTTTGTGTTCCTCTGAAATTCAGCAATCTGAATGTCCATCTTGTCAAATCAATAAGAGCCACAAGCTCCCGTTTCACAAATCTACACTTCGTTCTACATTTTTTCTTGAAGTAATCTTTTCTGATGTATGGACCTCTCCAATTTATTCTTATGATGGTTACAAATATTATGTTATTTTTGTTGATCATTTCACCAGATATACATGGCTCTATCCACTCAAACGAAAGTCAGATGTCCAAAACACATTCATCAAATTCAAATCTCTGGTCGAAAATTTCTTCAACAAAAAGATCAAAATATTCTATTATGATAACGGAGGAGAATTTCTTGCATTACAAAATTTTGTAAGTCAAAATGGAATTAGCCACTTTACTTCACCACCCCACACCCCAGAACACAATGGAATTTCAGAAAGAAAACATAGACATATTGTTGAAACAGGTCTCGCCCTACTCACTCATTCCGGGATGCCAATTGGATTTTGGTCCCATGCCCTACTCACATCCGTCCACCTCATAAACAGACTTTCCACTCCAGTGTTACAAAATAATTCACCCTACTCCATTGTTTTTAAACAAAGTGTGGATTATGCTAAGTTAAAGAGTTTTGGATGCTTGTGTTATCCTTGGTTGCGACCTTACACTACTCATAAACTCGATTCGAGGTCTGTTGCTTGTGTTTTTGTAGGTTATTCCACAACTCAACATGCCTTCTACTGCCTTGAACCAAAATGGAGACGAGTCTACACCTCTAGACATGTCCAATTGGTTGAGGAAACCTACCCTTTCAAAGAGCTACAACAAAAACCACCACCTCCTGTACACTCCCCCAAAAAATGGACAAGTATGCCACTTCCCGTCTCCACTCGGGCCCACCATCCCAATAACCCACAAATCTCTCCAACTCCCACCACTTCTCTCAGCCCACAATCATCGGCACATATCCCACCTACCCCACAATCCCACCAGCCCACACCTATTCCACATCATATATCTCGGCCTCCCCCCGTAACTACTACTAACAACCCTACAAATTCTCCACACAATTCAACTCCCTCCCCATCTACAACAACACCCCACTCTACCGATAATCCATCCATATCTCAAACCACACCACCTCCCCCACAAACCATGGATGATCGTGGCCTAGTCACACGCTCCATGAATAACATTTACAAACCAATCCACAAACTCAATCTCTCGGCCACACTATCCTCCAACGAACCAAGAACCATCACCCAAGCTCTCAAAGACCGAGCCTGGCATTCCGCCATGCAGCAGGAATATGACGCCCTCGTCAACAATGATACTTGGACGCTCGTCCCATTCTCTCCCGATCAGAATCTCGTCAGAGTTAAATGGGTCTTTCGTACAAAGTATCGTCCTGATGGCTCCGTTGACCATCTCAAAGCACGCCTCGTGGCCAAGGGTTTCCACCGGCGACCCAGCTGGGATTTTCAAGAAACTTTCAACCCTATTGTCAAACCAGTCACGGTCCGAGTTGTTCTCACACTAGCGGTATCCAAAGGTTGGCGTCTTCGACAACTTGATATTAACAACGCCTTTCTACAAGGCCGGCTCAATGAAGAAGTGTTTGTCGCTCAACCGCCGGGATTTGCCGATCCCACTCTCCCCCACCATGTCTTCAGGCTCAACAAAGCTCTTTATGGGCTCCGTCAAGCTCCTCGGGCGTGGTACACAGAACTTAAGAATTTTCTCCTTCACATCGGCTTCACCAACTCAAAAGCAGATGCCTCTTTATTCATCTTCAACAAATGTAGCCAATTCCTTCTCCTCCTGGTATATGTCGATGACATCATTGTCACCGGAAACACCAACCAAGCCATTACCTCCCTCATCCACCATCTTGCCACCGCTTCTCATTGAAGGATCTAGGCACACTATCCTATTTCCTCAGCGTCGAAGTCATCCCACATTCAGGCGGCCTCTTCCTCTCCCACCAAAAGTACATCAGCGACGTCCTCGTTAAGGCCAGGATGGATGACACAAAATCCGTCTTCACCCCTTTGTCAGCAAGCACACCACTCCTCAAAAATGTCGGTGAACCACTCCCATCTCCCACGGATTACCGCAGCCTCGTTGGGTGCCTACAATACCTCAGCTTGACGAGACCCGATGTCGCCTACTCGGTCAATCGACTCTCTCAATTCATGCAAAACCCCACCACAGCTCACTGGACTGCTCTCAAACGTCTCCTGCGTTTTCTAGCGGGAACTCGAGACCAAGGTATCACCATCTCTCCCGGTCCCTCCACTGCTCTCCACGCCTTCTCCGACGTTGATTGGGCAGGCGATCGGGATGATTTTGTCTCAACTATTGGTTACATAATTTATCTCGGGTCCACACCCATCTCATGGAGTTCACGTAAACAAAAGGTTGTGGCTCGGTCCTCCACGAAAGCAAAATATCGAGTCCTTGCCGACACCGCATCAGAGGTTCTTTGGCTGCTCTCTTTGTTCAAGGAGATTCTTCACCCTCTTCACCAACCGACAATTTACTGTGATAACATGGGGGCGACCTTTCTTTCATCCAATCCGGTGTTCCACTCTCGCATGAAGCACGTCGCCATCGCCTACCACTTTGTTCGAGAAAATGTGCAGAATGGGACGTTCAGGGTAACACATGTATCCACGGGTGACCAGCTTGCGGACGTCCTCACCAAACCACTTCATCGACCTCAATTCGATTTCATCGTTTCAAAACTTGGACTTTCTCGAAGACCGTCAAGTTCGAGGGGGCGTATTGAAGAGAAGACCACGTCTGATTAGTATTATTGGTTTATATTTTAATTACATTAATTCAGCAATTAATAAGCACTGTATTAGTGCTAACCGATCGTGGCAGTAGGATGTGTTAGTGCTGTTGTTAGAGATATCTTAGGGCTGTTAGACTTTCTTTCCAAGTTAGTTTCAATTCCTATCTTGTATATATAGGAGGTTTCCTTATTATAATAAACAAGATCTTTGACCAATCTTATCTATATAAAAGTTGGCTGTCCATTGCCAAAATTGAATGAAATTGGTACCAATTTAATGCATTACTCATTTCTTAATCACCTCCTATTGGACTTTTGGGAATGTATTTAAATATTTTTCTTATATCCCTATGTTATATTTATTTATAGTCTATTTGATTAAGTCACAAATTAAATTAATGTGTGAGCTTCTCTTATGATAATGCAAACTTATTCTAATATTATGTTTTAAAACTACTTCAAACATAAATATAAGGAAATAAAAAATACTTATATTTACAAATATTAATAAATTTGATAACAACAACAACATATTAACAAATAATGTATAACTATATTAAATCACGTACGAAAATCCGTAATTTTCTCGCGCAGAGCGTGAGGCCCATATCTAGTCTATATAAAAGTTGGCTGATGGTTGAACGAATTAAATGAAATCGGTACCTATTTAATTCTAAATCCATTTAATTTTTTTATTTTTTTATTATCATTAATTCTAAATTCAAGTCCTCTTTGTTTCTATTAGTTAATTATCCCTTATACCTAATTAATTCTAAATCCAATTAAGTCTTTCTGTTTTCTTAATTAGTTAACTTATTCTAATTCTAACCTAATCTAATATATCTTAGAAATATAGTAAAAATATATAAATTATAGTATTAGCTCCTTTATAAAGTCTCTGTGTTATTTAGAAACTTAATTAAGTCACAAATTTAAATACATACATATTCTAATAATAGAAACATGACATATTAGCTATTTTATAAGGCTTCTCTGTTATGTTAGAAACTTAATTATGTCACAAATTAAATTAATGTGTGAGCTTCTCTTATGATAATGCAACCCTATTATAATATTATGTTTTAAAACTACTTCAAATATAAATATAAGGAAATAAAAAACATTTATAATTAAAAACAATAATAAATTTGAGAACAATAAAAAAATAGTAACAAATAATGTATAACTATGTTAAATGGACAACAGAGTGGTCAAAGAGAGGTACGATTCTCTCCCAACTCCATCCATCACTTTTCCTTGGGCCTTAATTAATAAAACCCTAGCTTATGATCTGCCTATATAAACCCAACACCTCTAGTTCAGTAGGCAGGTTGTGATACACTTCACATGTATCACAATCTCAATCAATACACTCTCTTCTTCTTCTTCGATCTCTTGTTCATTTCTTCTTCAGTTTGAGTATAATGGTATAGGATAGGGTTGAAATTAGAGACATAAGGGAGCTCTCTTCACTCTGACCAAGTAGCCGAGATGCTTTGGTCTAACATCTTCTAGCTGCCATTTCATGCATTTTGGTGCTTTTAAGCTCGATTAACTAAAACGCAGCGCTTTGGTAACCATTTGCATGGTGTGGGAGCAACTTAATTTCGGCCGTGCTTGCTTTGCTCACTTACTGGAGTGAAGGGAGCTTTTTTTAATTCTAATTTACAAGTCCGGCCTCTTAATTTTATTATATTTTGACTTGCTCTTTCGATCTCTCTTGTTTTGATTTCAGCTGGTCGATCGACCGGAGCATAGAATTCAATCATGCATGTCTTGTTGAAGATCGACTGGAGCATTATATAACGTTTTTCTAGTTGGTCGTTATTAGAAAAGATTTATAGTTAGAGGTTGTTAAATTAGAATATTCAGTTGATTTATTTGAGCTCTATATGAAGAGCTTTGTAAAGCAGTGTTTATTGTCAGGAATTCGACACGTATCTGTTAATAGTTACAAGTATCAGCGTCCAAGTGACTGCTTTGTTTTTGGGCAAGTGAGTTAGCAACCGGTTTTAAGAGTTGACAGTCGTTGTTAGGGGTTTCGTGTGATGGGTGTTTGTGTGGGCTTGGATAGAACAGGTCCAGCAGGTCTCCCTAATGGAGAGTAATGGGCCTATTTATCTGGATTTCCTCCTCTTGTGGGCTTGTTGAAGCACGGGGCAGTTCGCGCCTATGTGGCCATACCTCCCACAACTGTGACCCTCATACTCCAAAAAATATCGTCGCCCATTGATGAAAACCACCTCTTTCAAAGGCTTCGTTTAATCGACTTCCACACAGACTCGTGTGAATCGTCCCTTGCTCGAGAACATGGTATTTGTATCCACCTTCAGGGGTCGACCAAATCCAGTAGCAATCTGAAAAAGAACCCCTTCCTCATAAAGAACCACTTAGAGGTTGTTGATTCTTACCTTGTCAGGGGACGTCTTAAACACATCGGTCTCCAGGTCAACAAGGGTGACCAAGCTTTAAGGATTAGATAATGCCCAAAAAACACAGGTGACTGCTCTGTTGTAGTCGTCCTCCATTTCGAATCTGATCAGATAGTAACCCTTACGCAGATCCAAGGTCGACATTCTGCCCTCTGGTTTCCATAGTATTAGAGAATATCATATTTTAGGATATAACTGTATCTTTGAGTATCTTTATTATCTTCTTAATATCTTGTATGTTTAGATAGGCCTTTGTAATATGTATAAATCCAGCCCTTGAGAAACATAATCACACAGCAAATTATTCTCAAATCTCTATTATTTTATGGTATCGGAGCAGGTTTTCAATTGCTGATTTTTTTTCCTCTCTTCACCATTCTTTTCCGATCTGTCATGACAGAAAAGAATTCCTCCTCTCGACCCAAGCGTCTGATCAACGACGTTGACTCACCTTTTTACCTTCATCCTTCAGACCACCCCGGTCTCTCCATCTGTCATGTGTCTCTCAAAGGCGAGACCTTTCAAGAATGGCAAGATGCCATGCTCAATTCTTTTTATGCGAAACGAAAGATTGGCTTCATCACCGGTCGGATTGCCAAACCAATGGATCCCGACGAGGAGGAAGATTGGTTGAGTGTCAATTCCATGCTCAAAGGTTGGATCCTTCAATCCATTGACTCATCTCTTCGTTCATCAATCTCCTACGCTAAAACTGTCAAGGACTTGTGGGACGACATCACGCAACGATTCTCGGTCGGTAACGGACCAAGAATCCTTCAAATCAGGGCCGATCTTGCTCGCTGTCGTCAATCAGGGCAATCTGTTACAGCTTATTGTGGTAGTCTGAAGAAGCTATGGGACGAATTCCAAACATATGTTCCGCCCATGTCCTACACTTGTGGTATCTGCACTTGCAACATTACCAAAAAGGCGGGCAAAGAGCGTGAAGAGGAACTGATTCATCAGTTTCTCATTGGTCTCGATGATACTGCCTATCAATCCCTTCGCTCAAGTGTTATGACACAAGAGCCTCTACCGACAATCAATCGTGTTTACTCACTCGCTGTTCAAGAAGAACGCCATCTCACTGTGGTCAAAGATCGCGACGTCAAACCACCAGATTCTATGGCCATGGCTACCCAACAATCGAATGATCAAAGGCCTTCTTCTCGCACGCGGTGCTCTCATTGTGGTCGGCCTGGTCATGACGTCTCTAAATGCTATCGTCTCATCGGTTTTCCAGAAAATTTTGTGTTTTCTCATGGTAGAGGAAACTCTAATTCCCCTGCTTCTTCGGGTCCTGGCTCTCAGACATCATCATCCGGCCAGGGACGAGCTCGCGGACGTGGCTCGGGAGTTGCTAACGCTGCACACCAGTCTTCTTCACATCCCGGACAAACACAACTCACAGATCAAGACAGAGCAGCTCTTGGTCCTGCTGTCACGCAAGAACAATGGAACCAAGTTCTTCAGGTGTTTAATTCCTTAAACACAAAATCTGCCACCACCGAGGCCTCCTCTGGTAAGTCTCCTTGGATTTTCGACACCGGCGCTTCATTTCATATGACCGGTGACAAGGCTCTTTTACTAAACCTCGTCCCCATTGACCCAATTTCAATCAAGTTGCCAGATAAGACTATAATTACTGCTCGACAAGCAGGCTCTTTGGTGTTTTCTCATAACACCACACTTACTCATGTCCTACATGTTCCCACTCTTGATTGCAACTTGATTTCATCTGCTCAGCTTACTAAATTCGATAATTGTGTGGTGACATTAACCGACAAACTTTGTGTTATTCAGGATCGAACTTCGAGGATGGTGATTGGTGTGGGTGAAGAAGGAGGCGGGGTCTATTGGCTGCGTTCCTTTGGCACTGCTTCTATTCATGCTGTTTCTGCATCGTCTTAGGCATCTTCTACTCTTTGGCATCAACGACTGGGACACCCTTCTTCATCAGTGTTGGCCACTTTAGCTAGTTTACATCCTTCAATTCAGAATGATAGTTCTTATAGTCCTTGTGATACTTGTTTTAAGGCAAAGCAAACTCGTTGTTCTTTTTCCTTAAGTTCCAATAAAGTTGATTATTTGTTTGGTTTAATCCACTGTGATATTTGGGGTCCCTATAGCATTATCTCTACTAGCGGGGCTTCCTACTTTCTTACCGTTGTCGATGACTTCTCCCGAGCAACTTGGGTGTTTCTGATGCGTCATAAATCTGAGGTAGGCCAATTGCTCAAAGATTTTTTTGCAATGGCTCACACACAATTTCAGAAATCTGTAAAACGTGTTCGCACAGACAACGAGGCTGAATTCTTGGCCTTGAGGTCATTCTTTGCTGCACAAGGGACGTTATTTGAAAGCTCATGTACCTACACCCCGCAACAAAATGGGAGAGTTGAGCGAAAACATCGCCATATTCTCAACGTGGCTCGGGCCCTCCGTTTTCAAGCTTCTCTGCCCATTAAATTTTGGGGTGAATGCATTCAAACGGCATGCTATTTGATCAATAGGATTCCTTCTCCGTTGCTAGACAATCGTATGCCATTCGAGCTAGTGTATGGTCGAGTCCCAAACTATAGTCATATACGGGTATTCAGGAGTCTCTGCTTCGCCTCTCGTCTTCCCAAATCAGGTGATAAGTTTGCTGCACGCAGTTCTAAATGTGTGTTTCTTGGCTACTCAACGGGCCAACGGGGCTGGAAAGTCTATGATCTTGAACATCGAAGATCATTCGTCTCTAGAGATGTCATTTTTTACGAGTCGATGTTTCCGTTCTCCACACCAGATTCCTCACCGCCAACTCAGTCCACCGATCTGAATCCTGCCATATATGATGATGTAATCCCTGCTGAAGTAAGGGGGAGTACATCTTCCATCCCAGAGGAATCACCACCTATTCTCCCACTCACCACAACAGCTCCATCGCAACCCACTGATGTGCCACAATCTGCACCTCGTCCTGAACGCACTCGCCAGCGAAATGTTCGTCTTCGTGAGTATGTGTGCCACACAATCATTGGAAACGACCCCCCTTCTCTACTGCCCACACCCGCATCATCATCACCATCCTCGTCATCATCCTCAGGTACTCCATATCCTATCATAAACTATGTCACATGTACTAATTTTTCGGCTAATCATGTCAGATTCATCCATGCTCTTACTGCTGAAAAAGAACCCAAATCTTATTCAGAGGCTGTTCGTCATGAGCAATGGCGCAAAGCAATGCACTCTGAACTGGACGCTCATGCTAGAAATCACACATGGGACTTCGCCTATTTACCGTCAGACAAGAAATCTATTGGCTGCAAGTGGGTGTATCGAATCAAATACCGGTCTGACGGTTCGATCGAGCGCTACAAAGCTCGCCTCGTTATTCTCAGTAATAGGCAGATTGAAGGAATCGATTTCACTGAGACCTTTACCCCAGTTGCTAAGATGGTTACTGTTCGTGTCTTCTTGGCGGTTGCTGTAATTCGGGATTGGGAGCTCCATCAAATGGACGTCCATAACGCCTTCTTACATGGTGATCTTGACGAGGAAGTGTACATGTTACCACCACCCGGCTGTCCGAATGTGCCACCCGGACAGATTTGTCGCCTAAAGAAGTCTCTATATGGACTTCGTCAAGCTCCTCGCAACTGGTTCACAAAACTTGCTTCCGCTCTCAAGGTTTACGGTTTTCAGCAAAGTCGGGCTGACTATTCTCTGTTCTCCCTGTCCAAAAACGGCGTTGTGCTTCACATTCTCGTTTACGTCGATGATCTCATCATCTCTCGTAACAGCAAGGCTGCCATCGACGCTTTCAAGCTATATTTGAGCTCTTGTTTTCACATGAAAGATCTAGGACTCCTCAAATTCTTCCTTGGTCTTGAAATTGCACGGAATTCATCAGGTATTTTTTTGACTAAGAGAAAATATACCTTAGAGATTTTGGCAGACAGTGGCCTTCTTGGTTCCAAACCATGTGATTCACCCATGGATGCCAATCATCAACTGGCTAAAATTCATAGCCCCGATCACCCCCATCCCGAGGAATACCGTCGGCTTGTCGGGCGCCTGATTTATCTTCTTATTACACGACCTGATATTGGTTTTGCAGTTCATATTCTTTCGCAATTCATGCAGCGCCCGAAGGAAGCCCACTGGTTAGCTGCTTTGCGGGTTCTTCGTTATCTCAAGAGCCATCTCGGTCAAGGTCTGCACCTCACACGGTCCAGTTCACTCAATCTGACTGCCTTTTGCGACTCGGACTGGGCTACTTGCCCACGCACACGCAGATCAGTGACAAGTTATTTTGTTGTACTCGGACGATCACCAGTTTCGTGGAGAACGAAGAAACAGATCACCGTCTCTCGCTCCTCAGCAGAGGCTGAATATCGAGCCATGGAGGCTGCTTGTTGTGAGATTAAATGGCTCAAAGCTTTGCTTCTTTCTCTTGGTGTCCGCCATGACTCCCCGGTTCTACTGTTCTGTGATAGTCAGGTTGCGCTGCACATTTCAGCTAATCCCGTCTTTCATGAGCGTACCAAACATATTGAGATCGATTGTCACTTCATTCGGGATTTGATTCTAGACGGTACTATTCGCACATCACATATTTCCACCTCCCAGCAGCCTGCTGACATCTTTACTAAGGCACTTCCAGCGCCACAATTTCGATATCTTTCGTCCAAGTTGAGCATTCTCGACCCTCATGCTCCAACTTGAGGGGGAGTATTAGAGAATATCATATTTTAGGATATAACTGTATCTTTGAGTATCTTTATTATCTTCTTAATATCTTGTATCTTTAGATAGACCTTTGTAATATGTATAAATCCAGCCCTTGAGAGGCATAATCACACAGCAAATTATTCCCAAATCTCTATTCTTTCACATAGCTCCTTAAGTTTCTTTTCCATGGTGGTGAAAGGCACAAAGCATCCAAGGGGTTTGACAATTAGGGAAGAACTCCAGACCTCTTCCAGGACGTCAATCACCTCATCAACGATCGAAATCACTGGGTCTCCTCCTTCTCCTCCGATGAAACTGGCGTTGATTTTCCCATCGAGAAATTCATCCGTAAGGGAAGGACGTTGAAGACTCGATGAGTCGACCATCATGTCTCTCCACGTACGGGGGGCAACTACCGGTGTTGGGCTTGAGTTTTGGTTTGGTGGGTCGGGGTTTTCAGGAGGCGCCGCCAAAGAGCCGACGGATGTGACAAACATCAAGGCCTAAGGGAATCTGTGAAAAAGGGGATTTTTTTGTCGCGCGTTCTTTCTTACTAGCCAAATTTTCCACACAAAATTTGTTCCTTTTCCCAGTGGGCTTAGAACAAATTAAAGATTATCTCTACTTCTTTCACTTCCTCTTCCTTTTATTTTACTTGTCCACCTTTTCTTTTATTTCTCTTCCCCTTCCTCCCCCTCTTTACCATTATTCAAACACACCATTAAAAGAAGCCTAAACTTGGTGGACTCTCTCGTTCTTTGATTTTGATTTTTAGCACCGCTCGACCTCGTTCTTTTCTCAAACCCTATATCGGCGGACTCTCTCGTTCTCTCATTATGAATCTTCTTGGTGTCATACAGAGCCGGAGAAACCCTTGGTCGCTTTTGATTTCTTCGTGGTGTACCTGAGATAGGAGTGATGTGATAGGCAACCAACGAAACCCTTAGACAAAGCAGATGATACGAAGCGCAGAGGCGAGAAGGGAACAATTTTGTTTAGTGACATTGTTCTTCACTTTCGTCTTGATTTTGACTCAATTGCTTCTTTTTGGTTGTTGAACGTTAGTAATTTTCGTATGAGGTTTTTTTGCTATCTGATGTTTCTTTTAGTTTTGGAATTTCTTGACGTTGTATGATGTGAAAATTTCTTGGTAGACAACTTTCGACGCTTATAAACGTCAATAATTTGCACCGGTTTCGTATTTCGACGCATTTATATGTCAATAAAGGAAAATCCATTTGTGGTCATTTTGTGCAAAAAACCGTCATGAATACATTTTCGACACTTTTAAACATCCCGATTACACACGCTCAAATCCATCGATCTAAAAGCGTGGATGGCACGTTTTTTTACGCTTTAAAGCGTTGAGAACGACATAAAAAATGTCGCGAATGGTCTGTTTTTTATAGTGGTGTGAATACTTGAAAACAGATATGAAATATTCAGAAAAAGAAGGAGTTGTTAATTAAACATTGCATCTTATTTATAGACAAATAATATTACTTATTATTATTTTTTAGTTAAAAAATCATAAATAACTATAACTGGATCTTATTATCTAAAAATTATATATATTTATTAAAAAAGGTTCTCTTCATCTATCTTTTTTAATATAAATACATATGAGACTTGATGGAGGTTAAAAAAATGTTTGTAGGGAGAACCACTCACGAAACTCGAACTCTAAACGTAAGCGTAATAAAGGAGTCCCCTCAACCGCTGAACTAGAGTGGTAAACCAAAAAAAAATATAAATACATATGAATTTTTATTTTAAAACAATTTAATTTATATAAAAATGAATATATGGAAATTATGATAGAAGTTAAGGTCGTACACAACTCGAGAGAGTGTGGCCCATTGCCCCCCTAGAAGTTTAGAATTAAAAAAACTAGCCCCTATTAGTTTTAATTAGTTTTGTTGTAGCCCCCACCTTCTTTTCTCTCACGCTCCTTCCCTTTCTCAAACGCTGCTCCCTTTCGTCCCCGACCGACTCACATCGTCCTCCTCCCCGATCGTCCTCCTCCTCCTCCTCGACTGTCCTCCTCCCCCATCGACTGTCACGCTTCTGATTGCCCTAAATTCGACGAGGATTTTGCCCTAAATTTTGCCCTAAATTCGACGAGGATTTTGCCTGAAAACACTACAAGCAAGGATTGATATGGCTCCATGGTGGTCGATGATCTAATACAAGCAAGGATTTTGCCCTGATTTAGTTGCTTCTAACAAGGTATGTTTACATATCGATGAGTGATTCTGAGATTTGCATTAGGCTTCTTTTTGGTCCTTGTTCGGTCTTCTTATGGTTATGTTAGTAAATTTGCAGAGAGTTGATGAGTGATGATCCTTTTGTAAGTCATTTTTCTACTGCTGCCTTAACTTGAATGGATTATGTGTGTTAATGACACTTGAATGGATTAGGATTCCATGGAACAAGCCTAATGCGAATGGATTCCATATTAGTATATTACTAGTAAAAAAATGGAACAATGACACTTTAGTTCATAGATGATTTGATCATGTGTGTTAATGACACTTTCAATCCATGTTGTTCTTATAATGACACTTTTATTGACACTCAGTGACACATTTTATTACTGTAGTGACACTTTATTTAAGATCAATGACACTTTAGTTCATAGTTGATTTGATCATGTGTGTTAATGACACTTTTAATCCATGTTGTTCTTATAATGACACTTTTACTGACACTCAGTGACACATTTTATTACTGCAGTGACACTTTATTTAAGATCAATGACACTTTAGTTCATAGTTGATTTGATTATGTGTGTTAATGACACTATTAATCCATGTTGTTCTTATAATGACACTTGTAATGACACCTTTAATGACACTCAGTGACACATTTTATTACTGCAGTGACACTTTATATAAGATCAATGACACTTTAGTTCATAGTTGCTACCTGACTAATGACAGTTTTATGAACTAATGTAGGTTTAAATATGGATCCAGTTGAGTGTGAATATTTCCTTAATCCAGGAGAGCGTTTTGATGCGAGGATTAACTTTTTTCATCAAACGGATATCTTTGACATTATAAGATCCCATCTTGGAGATCCTGAGTGGGAATCCTTATGCAACGGTTGCCTAGGTCCAATAGTTAAACTTGGGACGAATCTGAAGTTGAATGCTCAGTTAATTCATTATGTCTTGTCGAATGAGATTAAAACTGAGAAGGAGAAAGAAATGTGGTTTTTGGTGAAGGAACATATTGCTCGTTTCTCATTAGTCGAGTTTGCTGTTGTAACTGGAATTGGTTGTGATGCTGCAAATTACCCTCCTCCGTCAGATTCCGTTTTTGATATGAACGTTGTTCTTGGTAGGAACAAGTGCAAGTATTCTGATCTTCTTCAAATGTTTATTGACGAGCATGATCAGTAAAAAAAACTGGGTTTTGCTCATGTTTTGATCCTTGATGCAATACTGTTTTCCAAGCAAGGGGCTCATCATATTGAACCATATTGGTTTGCTCGTATGCGTGATATAGATTCTTTTAATAGTTATCCATGGGGGAGGGAGGCCTATGTCTGTTTGCTCAAGTCTCTTAAGCTTTTTAATCATGGCCCACGTGATAAAGGAACAACTGTATCCGGCCGATTTGGATACAATCTTCTAGGGTATCCACTTGCTTTTCAGGTATTACTAATGACAGTTTATTTCTCTTTGTTTCATGTTCTTTTTGTGACACTTCTAGAGACAGATATCAATGACACTTCTAGTTTGCTGACTATTATTCTCTTTGCCTTTTAGGTGTGGATATTGGAGACGTTCCCAAATTTTGATGAGGTTGTTCATGCGGTGTGCAAACCTGAAAGAACTGTTCCATATTGTCTTCGTTGGAGTAGTATAGATAAAGAAAAGCTAGCAACAAAGCTGCAGGTTCTTAAGGCTGCCAACAGTCCGGGATTTGTATGTATCTTTTTTGTAATTTGAATATTTCAAAGAATTTCAGTTCACTACTTTGATGACTAATATGGGTTATGACACTTTTTCCTTTTTTTTTGTTTCCTCAGCGTTTTGTTCATCCGTCGCGTGATGTGTTACAACAATTCAAGTCTTGTGAATTTATGTTTGAAAAGCATGATTCCACCTTTGATGCAGTAGCTGAAAGTTGGATTTCTGGTCAAGAATGTGATGTGAGAAAAGGTGTATATCATGAAGAAATTGAAGCTAATGGTGAAGAAACTGATGATGATGATGATTTTGTATCACCGCCACCAAAGAAGCTATGCCTTGGTGAAAGACCTAATCTCTGTAGAAAGTCAATAGCTAATAAGAACTCTCCACAAAAGGTCAACAACAAAAAGGAGATGAAGGAAAAGGAAAAGGAAAAAAATAAAAGAAAGGTTAGTTGACACTTTTCTGCTAACTACTGTCTTTGTAATGACGTTTTCACTTTCTAATGACAATATCATTATCATATGTGTTTGTGTGCAGCGAACTTCACCCCCTCCCTCTAATGACACTTCCGGTAAGGAAAAAGGGAATGAATGTATTCCAAAATGGGGACAAATTCTAGTTGATAGCATGAAGGTTCAAGAAAGGGCTATTAGAGATATTCAATATTATTTTCATGATACTCAAGGCCAGATTGAGATGCTGCAAAAGGATGTTAAAAGGATTCTTAACTTGCTCTTGAATAGAACTCAATCTACTAGTGATGAAGAAGATAATGATGAAGTGATGGAGGTGAATCAAGTTCAAGGGAAATCACAAGCGAAAGATGTAGTATCTGAAGATGAAGAAGATGATAATGTAGTGACGGAGGTGAATAAAGTTCAAGATAAATCACAAGCGAAAGATGTCGTATTGGAAGATGCTAGAGGTCTGTTGACACTTTTTAATTTATTAATGACACTTTTTAATTTATTAATGACACTTTATATTTACTAATGACACTTCAGATTCTGAGAAAACAACGACCGATCAAAAAGTGGTTGATGCCGTAGTACATGAAGATGATAATGGTTTGTTGACATTTTTCAGTTAATCCTTCTAATGACACTTTATATTTGCTAATGACACTTTTTATTTGCTAATGACACTTCAGTTACCGAGAAAACAACGGCCTGTCAAACAGTGGTTGACACCGTAGTACCTGAAGATGATAATGGTTTGTTGACATTTTTTAGTTAATCCTTCTAATGAAACTTTATATTTGCCAATGACACTTTATATTTACTAATGAAATTTCAGATTCCGAGAAAACAACGGCCGATCAAACAGTGGTTGACACTGTAGTACCTGAAGATGATAATGGTTTGTTGAATTTTTTTAGTTAATCCTTCTAATGACACTTTATATTTACTAATGAAATTTCAGATTCCGAGAAAACAACGACCGATCAAACGGTGGTTGACACCGTAGTACTTGAAGATGATAATGGTTTGTTGAAATTTTTCAGTTAATCCTTCTAATGACACTTTATATTTGCTAATGACACTTTATATTTACTAATGACACTTCAGATACCGAGAAAAAAATGGCCGGTCAAACAGTGGTTGTTCAAGTTGAAGAGAAAACAAAGGCCGATCAAACAATGGTAGTTCACGTTCTAGGTGTGTTGATAATATTCAGTTAATCCTTTTAATGCTCTAATGACACATTATTGTTAATGACATTCCATTTCTAACAGTTGATCATGTTCAAGAGAAAACAGAGGCCGAAGATGAAAATGGTGGTGAGAAGCGAGAAGAGGGCAAAGAAGAAAAAACAGATCTGCAGGAAAAAAATGAGGAGCAAGATGCAAAAAATGACGAGTCATTGAACGAGGGTGTTCCAGATTCTCCTATTATAAGGAAGTCCACAAGAGCTTTAAAAGAAAGTCACTGTCTTCTCCCTCCATATACTGCTGAAAAGAACAAAAAGTTGAAGACTGTCAAGAAGAAGCATATACCACTTACAAGGAGACCAAAATGCTCCTTCTATGACCAAGATACTCGTAAAGCACTTCATGACTTTTGTAGAAACAAGTAAGTAATTTTGTCTCTACTAAATATCATTACGATTATGACTTTAAGCAAGTTGCCTATTGATTCAATTGTTTGACAACTTTCTCTTTTTAACAATAGTTCAAATCCAGACACTACCTGGCGTGGACATGATGTGGAACATAAGTTGAAATTCTTTGTGGAGATTTGGACACATAAAAGCTGGATAGGGGATGATGTAAGTTTTGTTGTTTCATATGCAGTGACATTTTGGATGCATTACTGATTAACTTTTTTATTGCTGATTTTTTTTCCAGCATTTTAGTGAGGTTCTTTTTCTCTTCCGCAAGCACATCAATGACTGTCCTAATGTTTACGAGAAATGTGTCATTATGGATTGGCTTTGGTACATGGAGTTTGATCCCCAAAAAATATAGAATTACACATCTGGTGTAGATGTTATCCCAGACAGATTTACGGAATATTTTGATGGTTCTCGTCCGTTGCATTTTGGGAAATCTTGGTATGATGGTGTGACAAAGGTATATTACCCACTTTTTATTGACACTTTGGTCAATGACACTTCTTTATTTTTTATTTGTTCCTTCAGGTTAGTGGCTGTTTAATGACAGTTGTTGCAAAGTTTTAATTACAAACTTTTTGCAGGTATATACACCATTTAATTTGGATAATTACCATTGGATCGGATTAGAGATCAATTTTCCAAAGGCTGAAGTCAAGGTATTGGATAGTGTTCCTGATTTGTACAAAGACGAAGAGATTGCAAAAATTCTTCAACCTCTTCTAGATTTTCTCCCCCGTTTGCTGCGTGACTCTGGGAGATTCACTCATCTTGGAGAATTAAGGAGTCTTTTACTTGGTACAGAGATCTCAATCTTCCTAGAGACAATTTAGGGTAATTCAGTTCCTCACCCAATATACTTTCTAGATGTGATTATCAGTTCTTTTGTGACACTAATTTAATTTCCCTATTTTTTTTATCTTACAGTGGTAATTGTGGAATCTATACTATCAAGTACATAGAGAAATTGGTTTTTGGAGCAGAATTGGATGATTTGGATGACAGCCGTATAAGAGCACATCGGGAGAAGATAGCGATTGATATCTTCAAGCGTAAATGGTCCTGGGGTGCTTTACCACGAGAGTAGTGTAATGACAGTATCAGTGACACGTTGTAATGGTGGTTTTAGATGACTTCACACGTTGTAATGTTGGTTTTAGATGACTTGACAATATCAGTGACACGTTGGAATGGTAGTTAATTTCAGACAGATATCAGTGACACTTTGTATTGACAAAAACCTTTTAATGACACTATTGTGCATTGGCTATGACACTTTTTGCATTTTTATTGGTTAATCTCACTACATATCAGAACACTTTGTATTGATGAGAGCCTTTTAATGACACTCTTGTACATTGGCTATTGACACTGTTGTGATGACATCAATACGAAGTGTCATTAAAACAGTAATAAAGTTGTATTACAGGAAGTGACACTATTCTGCAGATTGACAATATATTTACACAAAAATCAGTAAAGTTGCAGATAATCATTGTTTCAAAAAATCAATAAAGTTGCAGCTGCACATCAGGACAATATTCAGTAAACATCACAAAAATCTGTAAACTTGCAGCATATCTTAATAAATTGTAATCCTAAAAGTGTCAATAAACTGTAATCCCTGCACAAAAAGCTTCCACTGTTATCTCCAGCTGCACATCAGGACAAAATTCAGTAAACATCACAAAAATTTGTAAACTTGCAGCATGTCTTAATAAGTTGTAATCCAAAAAGTGTCAATAAACTGTAATCCCTGCACAAAAAGCTTCCATTGTTAATCCATTTGCATTAAGCTTCCACTGTTGCTACTTGATGATGTGTTCTTGCACGTCTTCTTGATATGTCCAGCTATCCCACATAATTCATTGTTGCTACTTGATGTTGTGTTCTTGCATGTCTTCTTGTTATGTCCAGCTATGCCACATAATCCACAGTTGACTGTTTTTTTCCTTAATTTTGGGATGATTGCTTTTCTAAACTCTCCTTCCGAGGGAAGCCTTCACTTTCTTCGTCTTCCAAGCTTCTTTGTATATTTCGGTGGGAGAATTATAACGTTACTAATACACTCAGGAACAACCCACTCAGATTTCATGGGAACCGGGTATATTGTTTCCTTGTACGTCATTTTCCAACTCTCAGACTGATAATAGGGACTCAAAAAATCAGTAATTCTCCCATTAGCTTTTCGAATGGCTCTCATGGCATGTGGACATGGTATTTTTTCCAAATCAAAAACCTTACAGCTGCACATTCTTCTAGACATATCAACAACTCCAGTGAAGCTCCCACCAGATATTTCATATTCAACTCTGTTTAGTTGCTTTGCTTCATATCTCTTTGACTCATTGTATCTTGCTTCTACAACTTCCTTCACATGTGATGGCAATTCTCCATTGTGCTTTACCGACAGTTCTCGACGCTTGTTAAACCAATTTGATAGCAAATCCCTCATATAATCCAACAGAGCAACTACTTGGTATGATCTAGCCTCTCTCAAAACTATAAACAAACATAAGTGTCATTATAAATTTAAGAATACTGCAAGAACACATACATATCTGAGTTTATAAATTATAAAAATGTCATTTTAAATTATAATATTGACTGTAAGAAAACATGGAGACAGAAGTGACACTCAGTGACATTCTTATGATACTCAGTGACACTCTAATGACAATCAGTGACACTCTAATGACACTTTAATGACACTTTCTGATTGACACTCTAATGATACTCAGTGACACTCTAATGACAATCAGTGACACTCTAATGACACTCTAATGACACTTTAATGACACTTTCTGAGTGACACTTTAATGACACTTTCTGAGTGACACTCTAATCACACTCTAATGACACTTTAATGTCACTTTAATGACACTTTAATGACACTCAGTGATACTCATTGACACTCTAATGACAATCAGTGACACTTTAATGACACTTTCTGAGTTACACTCTAATGACAGTCTTTTTCATCATTAGAAAGTGTCATTATAAATAATACATACCTGAGTTTATGCTTTCCGAGTTATTTGTTGTCATTATGTTGTATCTGTCTCCTTTACAGTGAACTCGAGCCCACTTCTCTACATTTGCAGTAGTCAGGTACACCCCAATTGTTGGATTTATTGCACAGATTTGATGGAACCACTTCTCAAATTCATTGATGGTATAGGCCTTAGCTGCATTCATGAACAGTCCATGAACACTCTTTTCCTTGAAATTTCTCTTCAGATTTTGACTTAGGTGTCGCATGCAAACTGCATGCTTTGCTGTAGTGTACACTGTCTCCACAGCTTTTGCAATGCTACCATGTCGGTCGGAGACAATCACTAAATCTAATGAAGACGGTATGACGATATGTACTTGTTGGAAAAACCAAGTCCATGAGTTGTCGTTTTCTGAGTCAACTATGGCATATCCAAGAGGATATATTTGGTTGTTTGCATCCTGCGTTGTTGCTATCATCAAATTTCCTTCATATTTACCATGGAGAAATGTACCATCCACCATGATCACCTACAGAAAAACAGAGACAGATAATGACACTTCTAGAGACATATAATGACACTTCTAGAGACAAATATCAATGACACTTTGACAATATATAATGATACTTTATTCAATGCAATAGAGTAACAGTAAAGACACTTACAATGCAATAGAAAAACATTAATGACAAATTTCAGACAACAGTGACACTCTCAATGCAGAAGAGAATGGCACTTTTAGATGGTAATGGACTATTTGGTATGCTAATGACACTATCATTTTTGGATGCTAATACACTATCAATGCAGAAGAGAAACAAACATTACTGGCACTTTTTGGATTGTTTTAATGATATTGTTTGCTAATGACAGATAAATGTTAGTAGTGTACCTTTCTCATAGAAGTAAAACCTCTAATTGATGCTCCGAATGAGATGAATACGTACAGGAACTGGTTATGGTCATCAATCTCAAAGCATATATATGATTGACACTCTTCAACATATAGCAATATGCAGGTATCATTGCATAGTTTTCTTCCGGTGTACCTCTAATCAAGTTTTGTGCCCACTCCTGCGCTTTCCAAGCTTTCCAATAGATGACATCCTGATACCACTCCTCCCTCATATCATTCCGAATCATACCAGGATTCGGTCCTTTCTTAACACCTATGAACCTATTTTTTTCAAGAGAAAACATGTTATTTTCTTGTTGAATCTAATACAATGACATTTTCAATTATATACTGTCATTAAAAGATATCATACCTTGTCTTTATCTGCTGAGCAACAGTTTTATAGGTAGGTTTTGAGTGGTTTTCACATCTTGAATCAAACGAACATGTATGGTCATCAGTGAGTTTCCTTATCTCAAAGTATTCGGAACCCTTCAACTTTGCAGCTCGCAATCTCCATTTGCATTTGGCATCCACACAAAACACCTTATACAGTTCAGCATTTGACGTATAAACTCTGTAACCAAAATTCTCACTCATTGCACTGTTTTTTACTGCATTTTGCAACTCAATCTTTGTCTCAAACATCTTCCCTACATGTAGAAAATCCTTTGTTGTTGGTATAGCATGGTCATTTACCTTGGAAGACTGCCCTTTCATCAATGACACTTGGTTGTCAACAACAAAATCCATAGGCAAATCATCTTGAGAATCAACCAAGCGCATGCTATTGTCTTCAACAAGTGCCTCATTGTTTGTAGGTGTAACTGTCACCGTGCTATTATTTTCAACAAGCGCAGTGATTGTATTCACTTCAACTGTGGATATGCTTGGATGTATAGTTGTCCATGTCTCTTGGATTTCACCCATAGTCAACAAACTAGTAGACGATTTAGTTGATGATACATACAATGGCAACGTCCATGATACTTTTGGGGACTCATTAATCGAAAAAATAAATTGTAATCTTCATCTGTCTCAACCACAAATGGACTTTTTAGCTGTTGGAATGGATGTAAATGATGTAAGACAAGGTCGGATGTTGTCGACTTTATTTTGAACCTCTCTATAATCAGTTTTATAAGATCTTTAAGCTCCAAAGTGTCATCAACCACAAATGCTTTCGAAACGGCATTTCCAATATAAGAACAACTTCCATCTTCTACTTTCCATTACCCTCCAAAGAAAACCGATAGGATTCTCATCTGCATTTGAAATGAACAAAAAACACCAGAATCACATTAAGTTACTCAGACAGCAGTAATGACACTCAAATGATTCTCAGTGACACTCTAATGACACTCAGTGACACTCAATGATACTCAGTGACACTCTAACAGTAATGATACTTAATGACACTCTATTGATACTCAGTGACACTCTAACAGTAATGATACTTAATGACACTTTAATGACACTCTAAAGACACTCTACTGACACTTTAATGACACTCAGTGACACTCTTCTGAACAATCTATTCAACTACAGCTACAATATCATCAACCATTCCATACAAAATCCCTTTCTGTCAAAACACATTGTGCAATCCTATTTAATAACAATCTAATGACACTCAATGAACAATTTAATGACACTAATCATTCTTCACTCTCATTGAACAATCTAATGACACTCATCTAACACATCATACCCTATTTACTCGCATTGTGCAATCCAATCCCTTTTTGTCAAAACACATCATAGCTCTTTGTGAATATCATATAATGACACTTTCAGATTTTCACCATACGAACAATCTAATGACAGTTTAATGACGATCAAGCCTCCGACAACGGCGAAATCTAACCTGTAGTGTCCGGCGACGACGGCGAGCCTCCTGTAGTCGCTGGCTTTTGGTGGCGAGGGAAAATTGTGCAGAGGGAGAGAAATTTGGCAGCGGCGGCGAGGAAAGAGAAGAACGATGACAACTGCGAGAATCTGGGGAGAGGGAAATTGTGCAGCGACGACGTTGAGCCTCCTGTAGTCGTTGGCTTTTGGTGGCGAGGGAAATTGTGCAGCGGGAGAGAAATTCGGCAGCTCTCGCTTGGGGAGGGGGTTAACGAGAGAGATAGCGTGTTTTTTTGGGAGGGTTTTTTATATGGGCAGCTGTAGAAACTTGGGGAGGGGGTTAGAACCAGGGGGTTAGTTTGTTAATTAAAACTTGCTCCATGGGTTAATTAAAACTTGCTCCATGGGTTACTTAGTTTGTTAATTAAAGCTGCATTGACCTATTCACATCTTAGGTTGACTCCTGTCCGTGAAGAGGTAGCGTTAAACTGAACCGATCATTCACATCTCTAAGAATAGTCAAATTTTATCTAGATTAGTTTGTCCTAACATAATCACTTTTCAGGCGAAGGTTGCTGGTAGCTTACCAGGTTATGCCGACAATGTTCCAGTGGTTGACAAGGTGTTGATCCTGGCTCAAAGGAACAAACTTCTATCTTGAATTCTTCTGCAGGTTAGCATTCTGTAACTTTTATATACCTATTCCAATGCCCAAGGGTGTGAAATTTCTAGGGCAAACCTAAAAGTGAATGATAATGTGTTACCATCAATGAACAATAGAATTATTTTTGGGAAAGTTTCATGCTTGGTATACTTTCCTTCAGGCATACCTTTTTTACATCTGTATACAGCCATCATTCTGATCTCAACAATCTTTGCTTCCATTTGTGTCTCATTCTGATCCCTTGAAGTGAATGAATAATAAAAGCGAACCTGCAGTGACAGAATCATTCTCCGTTGGTCCCAGATTTAAGCGTAGCATAATCAATAAAAGGGCAGTATCTATTCTAGACACTCAAACTGAGCAATGGAAATAATACCGTGAAAGGGTTGTGAACAACAATCAATATGTTACGCTCAGCTAATATTCGTTCAATGTCATTTTTTTGTATCATATCCAATTTCTTCAGCACCTACAAAAGTAAATATGATAACGAATTAAATACATCAGATACATAAGTTTATTTGTGTATTTTTGGGTGATTGAAGTATTCTGAAAGTTGCACATACCAGATAAAGTAGAAGTGAAATTATGCACCTGTTGCACATCCTCTTCTACAGAGGGATTGCGCTGTTCCAACCAGAAGTCAAAATGAGAAACTCTAGGAGTGTTTGTAGAGGATCCTGAGAAACTTCCATTTGCAGAAGCAGGACTATGATTGTTGAGCTTAAATGCCAAAGGATACTTCATAAACTTTGAAATAGCTGGACGGGAATCCTTTATACATGCAGTGTCCATCTCATGAAGGTCTTCATACATTTCTTCTATACATTTTCTTTGCCAGTCACTTGTATTTGGAGAACAACCACCTTCAACTGCAGTTCTAGAGCTTGTTGGTGTAACTTCAAGCTTTTCTGGACTGGACAACGAACTGCACAGGTTATGATTGTGTGATTCTATGATCTGTCCCAAAACTTCAGCAAGTTTCAATAAACGTTTATCTATATTTAGACACGACATATCACATTTATCTGCATATGCGCATATGTATGAATGTAGTTCCAAGTGCAACACAGGGACAATTTCCTCACATATTCGACAAAGTACTGCTTCACATTCATCTGAAGTGCGCTCTTCTAGGTCAGAAAACAAGGAATATTTTCCAAAAACTTTTCCACCATCGCCATCCATTTCCTTTAACCTGCAATGACTTGACTCACTGCTCTTAGAAGAATCATCAGCACTAGCATGCTTATCAGGAATCTTCTGCACTGAATCATAACCTGTAGCTGAAGTATCAATTTCTGCATCAGGTAGCCAACTCATATCAAGAGAAGGAACACTCGCTTGAATTTGTAATAAGCCATCTCATCAATTGGTTCAATATCTTTCTGAGATTGCAGGAGTCTAGTGCAACGAGTTAGTATGTAAAGCATATGAGTGACCAACCATTTTAGAAGTCCTATCTGGCAAAGAGTCCTTGTTTCTCTCAAATTTTGCACAATACCTTCACATTTCTCCCGAAATTCAACCGAAGTCATCTGAATACATTTTTCAGCCAGAACCAACAATTCCTGAGCTATTGCCCCTCCTGTAAAGGAGGGTTCATTCTTCTGAAGATAAACAGTTACATCACACTTAAAGCTGGACAGCTCCGCATTAACCAATTCTTTGGCCTCATCAAATTTCCCTTGCAAGGATCCAAAAAGCTCCTGGATGGAAATTGAAAACAAATTAGATAAGGAAAGATACTCCGAATGACACAGTTTAGTTTGGACAAGTACATGCCAACACCTTATAATGAAAGGAAAACAAGTTGGGAACAACATTTAATCTAAGCTCTCGTTAATGATCAGTGATCACTGATCACTAACAACATAAATTAGTAGCCACAAAATGCAGTCACTGATGATATAGAATTTACAGCACTGCCCATCATTTATAATTGAGGTTAAATTAAGATTTTCAGCACAGGGACAATTTCCTGCATATGCGCATATTCTTAATTTCGCGTTCGTCGACAAAATATTGAGTTGCTGTATTAATAGCATCACATTTCACAGAGAAGAAGGCAACTGGAAATTAGGCGAGGAGAGCAGAGTGTTACCTCTTGTGTTTTGATCGCCACGGTTGTTGGCTACAAAATGAAACAAAAGCAAGTGAGATTTGAATCTGTATATGAAGAGGTGAGAAAGAAAAGGCGGAGGGAAGGTGAATTGGAACCTGGAACAAGCAGTGATCAAGTTGCTAATGGAAGTCGAGAAAAGCAGAGCGAACATGGCGGAGCAATCGACGAGCTCGGACGAAGGACGGCGCTGCGACAATCCATCGCGAACCTGAGAGGAGATGTTGTTGACGAAGGATCGAAGCGCGGGAGTGGCGATCGGTGGTTGCGATTCGTCGGAGGAACCGACAGCAGGGGTGGCTTGAGGGACGGAGGATCGGTGGAGCAGAGGAAGCCATTGTCGGTGGAGAGAGCGAGGGTTTTCTTTGGAATTGTGTGTTTCAGATCTGAGCGAGAGGAGGGAGGGAGGATTTTTCAGAAAACGCGTTAAAAGAGCAAGCTGTGTGTAAAGTCGGGATTGCCCTTCTGTGAATTTTTAAATTCAAAGAATTTCAGTGGCATTTTATGTAATTGCTACGAAAATCCAAGCTACATTACAAAACCAAAAACTTAAAACGAAATCTCAGCCATCCATTAACATTTTAAGTGATGTGGCATACTTTAGAGCCATTGATAAAAGTATATATGATACAATTGCATTCATACATTTATTGTAGTTTGGATGTCCAACTTTATCAATGAAAAATCAATTTTCATCTTCAATTTAGGGGATAAACTTTTGAGCCGAAAAAATTAAGTTTTGCACCGATTAAACGTCACGGCGTGGAGTTTAAAAATTGACTTTATATAACGGTTCTGTGAAATCCGGGTTATAAGGTATACTGACCTCGATTTCGAAAAGCTCCGGGTTATAAAGTCCCAGAACTTTATGGAATCTAGGATATAAAGTTGATTTAAAAACGCCACAACGTGGCTTTTTAATACTTTATACCCCGAAATTTTCAGAACCGTGGTATAAAATCAATTGTTTTAAAATTAAAAGTTAAACGTCATGTGTTAGTGTTTTTATTTCGATGAAAAAAATAAAAAACTTAATTCAAACAAAACCCAAAGTAAAATCTACAAAATCATAATATTATAGATTATCGTATATAATATATAAACGTTAAATAAGAATTCGCGCATGGGCGAAGACTACACTAGCTTTCAAATATACTAGTCTCTCCTGCCCGTGCTACGCCCGGGCCAAATGAATTTTAATAAATAAAAATTTTGTACTCTATAAATATGAATTAGAATTTGTAATATTGTCCCATATGTTTCATTTATATTTTACTTTGAATCCGGATAATAATTTTTAAATCTATTATTGTGTTCAACTATTTTGTTATATCTTTAAAACAAATAAATATATTTTGAAAAATTAAATAATAAAGTACATAAACATACTAAATGCATACACAACACAGGAAAAATATAGGCTTAAACTTTAGTTTTTAAGGAAAAACTAATTAAAATATTTTTCAACTTTTACCAGAAGACCAAAATGTAGATCAAACGATTTTTTTCATTAAAAATTAAGAAAATTAAATAACAACATGACACATAAGAATAGTTTTATGTACGTTGCAAAACATTCATCTTCGAATTTAAAAAATAATTAATTGAAATTGTAATTTGGTTGTTTTTTGTTTATAAATTTTAAGTTGGGGTTCTTAATTTTTTTATTAATTTAAAAGTTGAGATTAATTTTATCTAAAGTAAAAATTGAGATTTGTTTATTTTTGTATTGTATTATGTAAATTTAGGTTACTCCTAAAGAATACCTTTTTAGGATATTTTGTTATTTATTATCTAATGATATAATAATCTTATAATTTTATTTTACCAAAGGAGAAATATTGAAATTTATAAAAATTAATATATTTTAGCGTCAAATATTTACTAATGAAGTTCTTTGTCATTATAGATATTTCTAGTACGGTGAAACAAATCAAATAGTTATATTAAAATATTGAATTTATATGTTATTATATTCTAAGTAGAGTTGTCAAAAGCTTATCAAACAATGAAGCCGTTTGGGTCAAACCTGAACCGATCCATATTTCTCGAAACTCGTCGAGGGACCCACTTTTCACATATTTTCTTTCTGAATAAACAAAAATATTGTTTAAATTTTATTTTCTTTATTAAAATAAAAATATCGAACATTTAAACCCCACTGAGACCCGACCCGAACTCGCCCAATGGTCGACCCACTTAACCCAAACCCGTTTTCCATCCGTACCCAAACCCGACCCGTTTGCCCGATATAATTTCCCTTTATCAAATAAGAGGTGAAAAAATGTGACCGAAAAATGAATAGGTCAAGATTTAAAAAAGTGTTTGTCAAATATATCTTCTTCTTTTTTATTTATTCAGAAAACATGTTACTTATACATTTTATAAATCATTTTTTCTATCTTAACCCGTAATTTTAATAAGTTGATATGATGTATGTTGGATTTTTTTTATAATACATTTTATCTAAAGAAAATTTTATTTATGCATATATTTGATATTATTTCCATTTATATGACCCTTAAAAGATTAAAATTCTTTTATTTATTAAAATAATTTGTGAATTTTTTTATTTCAATTATATGAGACTTAAAAAAATGTATTTCTATTAAAATATGATTTATCATGTTCACAAAATATCATTTTTCTTAATTTCATTTATCGTTATTTTTTTATTATATCCTTTAGTTTTACTATTTTCCATTATAAAAGGCAATATTTTATTTTTGATTGAACCTTTTTTTATGGGTCAAGCAAAACCCCAATATATTCATGAATATCTTTGTGATTATCTTGTGTGAATATTTTTCAACCACCCCCAAAAATATTTTTTCAATTATATAATCCTTATAAAATATTTTTTCATTTTTAACTTAGTAAAAGATAAAATCTTTATCAGGAAATAGATTGATGTAGTTTCTTATAAGATAATGTTTAATTTAATAGTAATAAATTTGTTTGAAAAATATATGTGAAAATTTATTTTTAAAATATCTTGTATGAATATTTTTTAACCACCCTTAAAAATATTTTTTTCAATTATATAATCCTTATGAAATATAATTTTGTTTTTAACTTAATAAAAGATAAAATATTTATTAGGAAATAGATTAATGTAGTTTCTTATAAGATAATCTTTAATTTAATAGTAATATGTTTGTTTGAAATATATATGTGGAAATTTCTTTTTAAAATATCTTGTGTGAATATTTTTCAACCACCCCAAAAATATTTTTTCAGTTATATAATCCTTAAAAAATATAATTTCGTTTTTAACTTACTAAAAGATAAAATCTTTATTAGGAAATAGATTGATGTAGTTTCTTAAAAAATAATCTTTAATTTAATAGTAATAGATTTGTTTGAAAAATATATGTGGAAATTTCTTTTTAAAATATATTGTATGAATATTTTTCAACCACCCCCAAAAATGATTTTCAATTATATAAACCTTATAAAATATAATTTGGTTTTTAACTTACTAAAAGATAAAATCTTTATTAGAAATAGATTGATGTAGTTTCTGAAAAGATAATATTTAATTTAATAGTAATAGATTTTTTTGAAAAATATATGTGCAAATTTCTTTCTAAAATATCTTGTGTTAATATTTTTCAACCACCCCCAAAAATATCTTTTCAATTATATAATCCTTATAAAATATAATTTTGTTTTTAGTTTAGTAAAAGATATTTTTGTTATTAGAAAATAGATTGATGTAGTTTCTTAAAAGATAATCTTTGATTTAATAGTAATATATTTGTTTGCAAAATATATGTGGAAATTTCTTTTTAAAATATCTTGTGTGAATATTTTTCAACCACCCCCAAAATAGATTTTCAATTATATAATCTTTATAAAATATAATTTCGTTGTTAACTTACTAAAAGATAAAATCTTTATTAAGAAATAGATTGATATAGTTTCTTAAAAGATAATCTTTAATTTAATAGTTATAGATTTGTTTGAAAAATATATGTGGAAATTTCTTTTTAAAAAAATGTAAACTTTAATATTAAACTTTTATTCAAGTGGCCCAAGCAAAAGTCTAGCCCAAGATGAATATAATGGGGAATATATTTGTGATTATCTTGTGTGAATATTTTTCAACCACCCCCAAAAATTATATATACTAGTCTCTCTTGCCCGTGCGTAGCACGGGCCAAATGAATTTAAATAAATGAAAATTTAGTACTATATAAATATGAATTAGTATGTGTAATATTGTCCCGTATGTTTCACTTATATTTTACTTTGAATCCTGATAATACTTTTTAAATCTATTATTATTTATTACGTTCAACTATTTTGTTATATCTTTAAAAGAATAAAATATAATTTGAAAAATTAAATAATAAAGTACATAAACATACTAAATGCATACATGACACAGCAAAAATTAAGCTTAATCTTTATTTGTTTATAATTTAAATTACTAAATATATCTTCTTCTTTTTTATTTATTGAGAAAACATGTTACTTATAAATTTTATATATCATTTTTTCTATCTTAACCCGTAATTTTAATAAGTTTATATGATTTATGTTGGCTTATTTTTTTTATAATACATTTTATTTTAAGAAAATTTTATTTATGCATATCTTTGATTTTATTTCCAATTGCATGACCCTTAAAAATAAAAATTCTTTTATTTATTAAAATAATTTGTGAAAAATTATTTATTTCAATTATATAACCATTAAAAAAAAATTATTTCTATTAAAATATGATTTATCATGTTTACAAAATATCATTTTTCTTAATTTGATTTATCGTTATATTTTTTATTATATTCTTTAGTTTTGATATTTTCCCATTATAAAAGGGAATATTATATTTTGGATTGAACTTTTTTTTATGGGTCAAGGAAAAGCTCAATACAAGATGAATATATTCATGAATACATTTGTGATTATTTTGTGTGAATATTTTTCAACCACCCCCAAAAATATTTTTTCAAATATATAATCCTTATAAAATATAATTTTGTTTTTAACTTAGTAAAAAATAAAATCTTTATTAGGAAATAGATTGATTACTCTTCTTAAAAGATAATCTTTTATTTAATAGTAATAGATTTGTTTAAAAAATATATTTGGCAATTTCTTTTTAAACATGTAAACTTTAAGAATATCTTTGTGATTATTTTGTATGAATATTTTCAACCACCCCAAAAATAATTTTTCAATTATATAATCCTTATAAAATATAATTTCATTTTTAACTTAGTAAAAGATAAAATCTTTATTAGGAAATATATTGATATAGTTTCTTAAAAGATAATCTTTTATTTAATAGTATTGGATTTGTTTGAAAAATATATGTGGAAATTTCGTTTTAAAAAATGTAAACTTTAAGAATATCTTTGTGATTATTTTGTGTGAATATTTTTCAACCATCCCAAAAATATTTTTTCAATTATATAATCCTTATAAAATATAATTTCTTTTTTAACTTTGTAAAAGATAAAATCTTTATTAGGAAATAGATTGATATAGTTTCTTAAAAGATAATCTTTTATTTAATAGTAATAGATTTGTTTGAAAAATATATGTGGAAATTTCTTTTTAAAATATGTAAGCTTTAATTTTGGACTTTTATTCCGGTGGCCCAACCAAAAGCCCAACTCATGTTGAATATATTCATAAATATCTTTGTGATTATCTTGTGTGAATATTTTTCAACCACCCCCAAAAATTATATATACTAGATTATGATATGATTACAATAAATAGTAAAAATCATGACCAATAAAATGGTGACAAGTGGATGGAGGGAGTAACGATATCCCAAATTAAAGTTTCAATTACTTTTTGGCATAGCATTAAGTTTTTTTTTATTAGATTAGAATTAGATTTTCTATGGATATCAACGGCCCAAAAACAAAGTCCAAAACAAAGCCCGTGAAGTTAAGAGATCTTTTGGCCCAATAACATGGTCTATTAAATGATGAGGTACCAATTTCATTTAATTCGTTCAACGGACAGCTAGCTTTTATATAGATAAGATAAGATAAGATGGAAAGGAATCAGATCAACTACATACAGGTGGTTTTGTGCATCCAGGATTCCATATAATACAAGACATCCATAATTTGAATTTTTTTTCCTAAAAGTAGTTTAACACTTTCATGTGTGAGCAAAGGAGGGAAGTATCCACGTGCTATCAACACAATGTATAAAGTACTACTCCCTCTGTCCCATAATGTTAGTCTCATTTCATTTTTTTACACTATTCACAAACCGAGATAATCTTGTAGATATCTTCTAATATATAATAAAATACATAGTCATGGGGGGTCTTGTTTGATTCGTCTCAATAAGCACTTTAACAATATTAAAAAATTATAATTTTTTATTAACATGTAACTAGAGATATTAACGATACAAAACGTGTCTCGGCATATGTGCCGGATTGAAATGAGACTAACAAATTGGGACAGAGGGAGTACTAAACAATCTTGATTCTCTGTTCCTAGATAATAACATATTTTCTAAAATCAAGGAAAAGAATACAAATATACATCAAATTCTAAAATTCATGCACCCCCACCGACTAATTCTAAGAAAGTAATAGTGCACTATTCTTTAAGCACACAAGCACAAAGATATTCCACATTATATTAATCTTGGGTTGGGCTTTTGCTTGAGCCACCAGAATAAAAGTTTAATATTAAAGTTTACATTTTTAAAAAGAAATTTCCACATATATTTTCAAACAAATCCATTACTATTAAATCAAAGATAATCTTTTAAGAAACTACATCAATCTATTTCCTAATAAATGTTTTATCTTTTAATAAGTTAAAAACGAAATTATATTTCATAAGGATTATATAATTGAAAAAATATTTTTAGGGGTGGTTGAAAAATATTCACACAAGATATTTTAAAAAGAAATTTTCACATATATTTTTCAAACAAATCTATTACTATTAAATTAAAGATTATCTTTTAATAAATAAAAATTTAGTACTCTATAAATATGAATTAGAATGTGTAATATTGTCTCGTATGTTTCACTTATATTTTACTTTGAATCCGGATAATAATTTTTAAATCTATTATTGTATTCAACTATTTTGTTATATCTTTCAAAGAATTAAATATAATTTGAAAAATTAAATAAAAAGTACATAAACATACTAAATGCATACACGACATGGGAAAAGTATAGGCTTAAACTTTAATTGTTTAGGAAAAATTAATTAAAATATTTTCAACTTTTACCAAAAGACCAAAATGAAGATCAAACGACTTTTTTCATTAAAAAATAGAAAATTCAATAACAACATGACACATAATAATAGTTTTATGTACGTTGCAAAACATTCATCTTCGAATTTAAAAAATATTTAATTGAAATTGTAATTTGGTTGGTTTTTGTTTATAAATTTTAAGTTGGGGTTTTAATTTTTTTATTCATTTAAAAGTTGAGATTAATTTTATATAAAGTAAAAATTGAGATTTTTTTTATTTTCGTATTGTATTATATAAATTTAGGTTACTCCTAAAGAATACCTTTTTAGGATATTTTATTATTTATTGTCTAATGATATAATAATCATATAATTTTATTTTACCAAAGGAGAAAAATTGAAATTTATAAAAATTAATATTTTTTAGCTTCAAATATTTACACATGAAGTTCTTTGTCATTATAGATATTTCTAGCACGGGGAAACAAATCAAATAGGTATATTGAAATATTGAATTTATATGTTATTATATCTTAAGTAGACTTGTCAAAAGCTTACCAAACAATGAAGCCGTTTGGGTCAAACCTGAACCGATCTGTACTCCTCGAAACTCGTCGAGTGACCCACTTTTCAAATATTTTCATTCTGAATAAATAAAAATATTGTTTAAATTTTATTTTCTTTATTACAATAAAAATATCGAACATTCGAAACCCACTGGGACCCGACCCGAACTCGACCAATGGTCGACCCACCTAACCTAAACCCGTTTTTCACCCGAACTCAAACCCAACCCGTTTGACCCGTTTGTCAGATATAATTTCCCTTTATCAAATAAGAGGTGAAAAAATGTGACCGAAAAATGAATAGTTTAAGATTTAAAAAGTGTTTGTCAAATATATCTTCTTCTTTTTTATTTATCCAGAAAACATGTTACTTATACATTTTATAAATATTTTTTTCTATCTTAACCCGTAATTTTAATAAGTTGATATGATTTATGTTGGCTTATTTTGTTTATTATACATTTTATCAAAAGAAACTTGTATTTATGCATATATTTGATATTATTTCCAATTATATGACCCTTGAAAAATTAAAATTCTTTTATTGAGTAAAATAATTTGTGAATTTTTTTTTATTTAAATCATATGAGCCTTAAAATAAATTATTTATATTAAAATATGATTTATCATGTTCACAAAATATCATTTTTCTTAATTTGATTTATCGTTATTTTTTTTATTATATCCTTTAGTTTTAATATTTTGCATTATAAAAGGCAATATTTTATTTTTGATTGAACCTTTTTTTTATGGGTCAAGGAAAACCCCAATCCAAGATGAATATATTCATGAATATCTTTGTGATTATCTTGTGTGAATATTTTTCAAGCACCCCCAAAAATACTTTTTCAATTATATAATCCTTATAAAATATAATTTCATTTTTAACTTAGTAAAATATAAAATCTATATTAGGAAATAGATTGATGTAGTTTCTTAAAAGATAATCTTTAATTTAATAGTAATAGATTTGTTTGAAAAATATATGTGAAAATTTCTTTTTAAAATATCTTGTATGAATATTTTTCAACCACCCCCAAAAATATTATATCAATTATATAATCCTTATAAAATATAATTTTGTTTTTAACTTACTAAAAGATAAAATCTTTATTAGAAAATAGATTGATGTAGTTTCTTAAAAGATAATCTTTAATTTAATAGTAATAGATCTGTTTGAAAAATATGTGGAAGTTTCTTTTTAAAATATCTTGTTTGCATATTTTTCAACCACCCCCAAAATATTTTTTTCAATTATATAATCCTTATAAAATATAATTTCGTTTTTAACTTACTAAAAGATAAAATCTTTATTAGGAAATAGATTGATGTAGTTTCTTAAAAGATAATCTTTTATTTAATAGTAATAGATTTTTTTGAAAAATATATATGTGGAAATTTATTTTTAAAATATCTTGTATGAATATTTTTGAACCACCCCGCAAAATATTTTTTCAATTATATAATCATTATAAAATATAATTCCGTTTTTAATTTACTAAAAGATAAAATCTTTATTAAGAAATAGATTGATGTAGTTTCTGAAAAGATAATCTTTTAATTTAATAGTAATAGATTTGTTTGAAAAATATATGTGGAAATTTCTTTTTAAAATATCTTGTGTGAATATTTTTCAACCACCCCCAAAAATATTTTTTCAATTATATAATCCTTATAAAATATAATTTCGTTTTTAATTTAGTAAACAATAAAATCTTTATTAGGAAAAATATTGAAGTAGTTTCTTAAAATATAATCTTTTATTTAATAGTAATAGATTTGTTTGAAAAATATATGTGGAAATTTCTTTTTAAAATATCTTGTGTGAATATTTTTCAACCACCCCCCAAAATATTTTTTCAATTGTATAATCCTTATAAATTATAATTTCGTTTTTAACTTACTAAAAGATAAATTCTTTATTATGAAATAGATTGATGTAGTTTCTGAAAAGTTAATCTTTAGTTTAATAGTAATAGATTTGTTTGAAAAATATATGTGGAAATTTCTTTTTAAAAAATGTAAACTTTAATATTACACTTTTATTTCGGTGGCCCAAGCAAAAGCACAACTCAAGATGAATATAATGGGGAATATCTTTGTGATTATCTTGTGTGAATATTTTTCAATCACCCCTAAAAATTATATATATTATGATTATGATGTTGGTCCCCTTCTATAGATTGTATGGGTTACGAAAAAAGTGATCGAAAGATATTACAAAGAAATTGGGCTTAGTTAATGCAATTCAATCTAGTTATCTTAGGTAGGTATGAGTTGATGATAATGGAATTCTGGTTAATCGGTTTGAATTTTAGTTTATTTTTAGAGGTTTTTGGTTTAAACTACCTGTTATTTACTAAAATTTGCAAAAAACCACCCGTATTTCACGTAATGATTTTAAACCACCCAAAAGAGCCATTCCGTTAACAAAGTCACACCCAGACCCTCATTCTGTTAGTCTTGCCGTCTAAATTTGTGAAATTACAATTTTACCCCTTTAAAATTTCGGAATTACAGAAAATTTGGTGTCGTCCCTACGTGTAATACCACCTTAGTTTCTGTTTCAGAAATTTTATTTTGATAAACATAATATGTATTTATAGATTATTTTGATAAAAGACGCAAGTATGTTTTATTTTCGCGATTCTTGAAATCTTATCGTCTCGCAAAACGTACATGATTTATGTACGACATCGAAATTATTTTCGCAAGGATTAGTCCGATTTTTATATTTTTATAAAGTTAATATCTGTAATATCCTAATACTTATTAAGCGGACATTATTATAATATTTCCCGAGCTTAATTATATAAACCAACTTTCTTTTATCCGTTCATTATTAAGCCCCCGTTCACATAACTTAATTAAACTCATTTCCTTAACCTTTTAATTTTCCTTTGATTATATATCAATGTCGGTTTTAACATCTCATCTCATTAGTTATATATATGCTCCACTTAGCTCATTTATTAATATACTTTCCAAGACTTCACCATTAAGCTTTAGCACACCATCTCCGACTCCTACCATTACTTATCTCCTTCACTCCTCCTCCATATTCTAGCTCATTTCTTCATCAAAACACAAGTTTTCCAAGGGGTTCATATCAAAATCAAGTGGTTATCTCAACTAAGGTAAGAATTTCTCTCTTTGGCTCTCCCTTGTCATGGTAAAATCTTCCTAGCTAATTCATGTGGCTGCCATGTTATGTTGATGTTGGATTTGAGTTCCTTATGTCAAAAGCATGCTATTGGTAAGGCAAGGAAGACATATTTGTATAAGAAAGCTCAAGGAAAGCTTGGTTTAGGTTTTCCCCAAAATTTCAAGAATTGTTCATGTGTATGTCAAGTCAGAATTTGTATGTCAATCATGAGTTATTAGAGGTGGTTTGATGATTATAGAGGGATGGATGGATTGGATTTGAGGTTTGGAAGTAAAACTAGTGAAGTTAGGGCTGAATTGTTCACTTCTGGAAATATCGTCCTCGTTCTGTATTTATGAAAAATTAAGGGACTGATTCAGTAAATAGAGGACTTTCATACGAGCGTCCGGAATTTTGCGGAATTCAATTCCGAGTTGTATAATGAAAGTTATGGCCAAAATCGTTTTGTATGCAGATTCGGGAATCTCGCCAAGTTGAGTTGAGTTAAGGTCACGTCTGAGGTGATAGCTCATAAGTTTCTTTACATTCGAGACTTGTCGAGGCAAGTTATTTGCGATTACTTACGTGATTGATATAAATATAGGCTATTGGACTATGCATGAAACCGTAAATGCATTACATATGAATAATGTTTGTTCCTTGACTTTGTATCTTGATATGCATTTGTATATGAAGTGATATTGGTAATTTGGTATTCTTCCATGATAGAATTAGTATTATTTGTGTGTAGACATCGTGGATATGTTTGTTTATGAAATACTCGTTTTATTGATTTCTTTGAGAAGTGACAACACTTGTGGATATGATTTGTGCGGGTAAGGATTGTTCCGACCCCCGCTTAGCATGCAAATGGTTTTTAAAATCATTCCTTGATCGCTTCCCGGTGTTCGGGTGGATCATGGAAGGTGCTTTACTTGTGTCGTGGTAGGGGGGGTTCGTCTAGCTAACGATACCGTGTCCCTCCGGCAGGTAAAGGTTTTTACCCATAGTTTTGGGTTAGAAGGTACCTTCGTGGCCAAGTCAGGCTTGGTCATGTTTTCAAAAGCGTTTTCGTAAAAGTTCCTTCTTTTGGTTTACTATGTGATGTTGTATGTATAGTCTCTTACATACTTGTTTGCTTTGTAATGTACTTTGTGGTATCTGCTTATTCTAATTCCTTTATTTATGCTATTCTACGTAATTAATTCGCTTATATACTTGCTAGTCTGGTTGGGGACTAGCCCCCATTTCGATGGGGGAACTGGTTGTGTTTTTGACATGACCAGGTACGCAGGTAGTATCGGAGCGTGGAGGTGAACGTGCGACGTGATGCGATAGTTAGGATGGGTTTAATTTCTGCTGGTTTGTTTTTATGTGTGTGTTACTGTTTTGGTTCTTGAGATGTCTGCTGGTGAGACTCGTGTTGGATGGTTGTGCTTGGTTGTACCAAGCTGGTTTTGACGGGTCGTTGTAGCGTTTGTGAACGCCGACCCATGTATATATGTCCTCTCTTTGGAAGTGGTTGTTTGAACCAGGTTTATCTTGTGATTGAATGCTGCTAGTTTATGTCCTACAGGTTGAATTTTTTTTTTAGAAAGCCTAAGGGAATTTCTGCCGGAAATTCCTGGCGCTGTGACCCCCCATTAAGTGAAATTTTTGGGGCGTTACAGAAGTTGGTATCAGAGCCTAGGTTTCTATTTTTTGGGAATGGGTAATGTCAGCATCGCACACGTCGCATTGTCATCTCCATGTGTAGTCTCTAAATCAATAAGTTCTTAAATGTTACATATGTGTACAAGGTTATATGTCTATGTGTGCATGTTTGAATTAATATCTGGTTGTGCAGATGTCTGGTAGAGGTACCCGTGGCAGAGGTCGGCCTCGTAAGTTTCACGGGGTACCACCAGAGGTTTCTAGGGATAGCCACACAAATATACCCCCGATGGAGGACATAGAAAGTCAGATGGGTCCCAATCCAAGAGTGGCTGAAAGGAATGTCCCTCAACAGGTGCAACCCGAGGGTCCACGAGTAGTTCCTCCTATTTCTCCAGGTGCACCAGTACCGGCTAGTATGCCAGCTGGAATTAATACTGAACTGTACACTGCTCTTCAACAGATGATTGGGCAGGCGATGCAAGCAGCATATGCCCAAACAGTTCCTCCACAAGTACAAAATCAGCCGCCTTTAACTCCAGGAATACCTCCAAATGATAGAAGGAGGGATGTTGTTAGTATAGTAATGGCATTAGAGAAGCTGAAGCCACCAACTTATGATGGAACTGGGGAGCCAGTAGAAGTTGAACATTGGCTCAAGCAGATGGAAAAGCTCCTTGATAGAGTCGGGTGTCCAGTAGAGCAAAAAGTATCGAATGCTTCATTTTATCTTGCAAAAGATGCCGATGACTGGTGGGACACGGTTAAGCCTACAGAAGGAGTAATGAGTTGGGAGAATTTCAAGGAGAAGATTCATGCTAGGTTCTATCCAATGTCCCTCCAGAGACAGAAATACCAGGAGTTTTTACACCCACCTTCTCAAGGGATGCCAGTAGCACAAGCAAGCGTAAGATATCACCAGCTTCTTCGCTATGCATCAGCAGCGGTTCATAATGAGAGGGACAAAATCTTTTATTTTGAGCCCTGGATACCTCCGCGGGTCAGGACTTATATGTCGGGATGTTCATGTGCTACCTTGGAGGAATATTATGATAAGGCATTAGAAGTCGAGAGGAAACTTGAAGATGAGAAGCTCCTGACTTCAAGCTATAAGAAACAGAAGACTCAATCAACCCCCTTTGGTGCCAGAACTGATGTTCCAAGGAGATTCCCTCCTCAGGCAAAGACTGATCAAGCTTTCGGGTCTCAGGGTTTTCGTAATCAAGACAGAGTTCCACCTAAGGATTACCACTGCCATAACTGCAATAGCAATCAACATTATAAAGCTGATTGTCCAAGGGAGCCCAAGGAGTGTTACAATTGTGGCGAGAAGGGTCACCTTTCCATTTACTGTAGGAGAGAGAAGGCGAACCCTACCAGGTCACAGACTTCTGTAATGGGACCACGAGGACAGAGTCACCAACCTCGTCCAACACAATCATATTCTCAAAAACAACCCCGCCCAACTCCACCTCAATCTCAGCAATCTTCAGGAGGATCTAAGGCAAAGGGTCGTGTTTATGAAATGAGAACTGAAGAACCTAATGCATCTGTAGTTGCAGGTACGCTCCACATTCACTCTCAACCTGTGTGCATATTATTTGATACCGGTGCCACCCATTCTTTTATCTCTGAGACGTGTGTGAAAAGGCTCGGTCTTACTTGTGCTCTTGATTGTGAGTCTTTTATTGTTGGATTACCAAATGGTAGTAATCTTGTGGGAAACCGTGAGTTTAGGAGTTGTCCCATTCGTATCGGTGATCAGGAGTGGGAAGCTGATTTGATTGAAATCAACTTACAACATTATGATGTGATTTTGGGTATGGACTGGCTTGTACATCATGGGGCGGTGATGGACCTGCGTAAGAGAACTGTCACACTCACCGCCAAGGATGGCTTAACGTTGTTGTTTCAGGGACGTGACCCTAGTAAAGTTGGGTTAATTATTAGTGCAATGGAAGCCTTGAAGCTATTAAGGAAGGGATGTCAAGGATACATGTGTTATGCCTTGGAAAAGGAAAAAGAAAAGCCTGAATTATCAGAAATTCCCATTGTTTGTGAATTCTCAGACGTATTCCCAGAAGATTTAATGGATCTACCTCCTCATAGAGATGTGGATTTTGCAATCGAGGTTGAGCAGGGAACGGCTCCAGTGTCTAGGGCGCCTTATAGAATGGCACCACCGGAAATGCTAGAACTAAAGAAGCAACTTGAAGAACTGATGGAGAAGGGATTCATTAGACCGAGTGCATCTCCGTGGGGTGCACCAGTGTTGTTCGTAAAGAAGAAGGATGGTTCCTTTCGTCTCTGCATTGATTATAGAGAATTGAATAAGGTGACAATCAAGAATAAATATCCATTGCCTCGGATAGATGACCTATTAGATCAATTGCAGGGTGCAACTGTTTTCTCAAAAATTGATCTAAGATCAGGCTATCATCAGTTAAGGATTCGAGAAGAAGATATTGCTAAGACGGCATTCCGTACAAGGTATGGTCACTATGAGTTTGTGGTGATGCCGTTTGGACTAACTAATGCTCCAGCTGCATTCATGGAATTAATGAACCGCATTTTCATCCAATATTTGGACCAATTTGTCGTGGTCTTTATAGATGATATTCTGATTTACTCCCGAAGTAGAGAAGAGCATGTAGAGCATCTCAGAACAGTTCTCAGTATATTGAGGCAACAACGGTTGTTTGCTAAACTATCAAAGTGTGATTTCTGGATGACTGAAGTGGCATTCCTAGGTCACATAGTTTCTCATGAAGGAGTAAAGGTTGACCCACAGAAGATCCAAGCAGTAGCTGAATGGATGCCACCAAAGAATGTGAAGGAAGTAAGGAGTTTCTTAGGCTTGGCAGGATATTATCGTAGGTTTGTGGAAGGCTTTTCCAAGATCGCCCAACCACTCACTAATCTGTTACGAAAGGCAAAGAAGTTTGAATGGGACAAACAGTGTCAAGAGAGCTTTGCAGAGCTTAAGAAAAGACTTACCAGTGCACCAGTATTAGCATTACCCCAGGGAACTGAAGGCTTTGTTATATATAGTGACGCCTCAAAACAAGGCCTTGGTTGTGTTTTGATGCAACATGGTAGGGTAATTGCATACGCTTCCCGTCAATTAAAGACCCATGAAGTAAACTACCCTACTCATGACTTAGAACTTGCAGCTGTGATTTTTGCTTTGAAGATCTGGAGACATTATCTCTATGGGGCGAGTTGCCAGATTTACACTGACCATAAGAGTTTGAAGTATATCTTCACTCAGAAGGAATTGAACATGAGGCAGAGAAGATGGTTGGAGCTGTTGAAAGATTATGATATTGAGATATTATATCATCCAGGCAAAGCCAATGTGGTGGCCGACGCACTAAGTAGGAAGTCAACCCAAGAGACTATGATTGCATGCCTAACACTGCAACCAGAATTGCAGAGAGAATTGACACGGTATGAGATCGAGGTCAGGTTTCAGAAGAACCAAGGGCAACTTTATTTCTTGGAGATCGAATCATCTTTATTTGAGGCAATTAAGCAGAAGCAGGTTGATGACCTCGTATTGAACAAGATCAAGGATGGCATCCTTCAAGGTAAGTCTCCGGGCTTTATTGTTCATGATGACGGGATCCTTAGGTTCAAGAACCGAATATGTGTGCCTGGAGACGATGAAATAAAGACCATGATTTTGAAAGAGGCCCATGCTTCGCCATATTCGATTCACCCTGGAGCTAATAAGATGTATAAGGACCTCAAAAAGAATTTCTGGTGGAGTAATATGAAAAGAGAGGTCGCTGAATTTGTAGCTAAATGTCTTACATGTCAGCAAGTGAAGATTGAACATCAAAGACCGGCTGGAGAATTACAACCATTACCAATTCCAGAATGGAAATGGGACGATATATCCATGGACTTTGTGTCGGGATTGCCCCCAACGTCAAGAGGCATGGACACCATCTGGGTCATAGTAGACCGATTGACTAAATCTGCTCATTTTCTTCCTATTAAGAAAACGTGGGGACCAGATAGACTTGCTGAAGTATATATTCAAGAAATTGTACGTCTGCATGGTATTCCCAAGACTATAGTGTCTGATCGTGATGGACGCTTTGTGTCACATTTCTGGAAGTCACTGCATGCAGCCATGGGAACTGAGTTGAGGTTCAGTACTGCTTTCCACCCACAAACTGACGGTCAAACGGAGAGAACTATACAAACTCTCGAGGACATTTTAAGAGCGTGTGTATTGGACTGGCCAGGTAAGTGGGAAGCTAAGTTACCATTGGTAGAATTTACTTATAATAACAGTTGGCACGCATCAATTGAAATGGCCCCGTATGAAGCCTTGTATGGTCGTAGATGTCGATCACCGCTATGCTGGGATGACTTATCAGAAACAAGCTTCACGAGCCCAGATATTTTAAGGAAGACACAAGAAGAAGTAGCCCTGATAAGGAAAAGGATGTTAACAGCACAAAGCCGTCAGAAATCTTATGCAGATATTCGTCGTAGACCACTGGAATTCAAAGTAGGTGACCATGTGTTTGTTCGCGTTTCACCTACTAAGGGCGTATTCAGATTTGGCAAGAAGGGCAAGCTAAGTCCTCGATATGTGGGTCCTTTTGAGATCTTGGATAAGGTTGGAGCATCAGCCTATCGGCTTGCCCTACCCCCAATTATGAGTCGGGTGCATAGTGTATTCCATGTTTCCCAGCTAAGGAAATATGTTCCCGACCCTTCCCATGTAATCAAGTATGAGGATATTGTGTTTGAAGGAGATTGCACGTATGAGGAGGAACCGATCAAAATACTTGCTTATGAAAAAAGGCAGTTGAGGAATAAAGTAATTCCGCTAGTGAAGGTGTTATGGTCTAAACATGGTACTGATGCAGCCACATGGGAGACAGAAGCCAGCATGCGAGAGAAATATCCAAACCTCTTTGAATCCTAGTTTCGAGGACGAAACTTTTTATAAGGGGGGTGGAGTGTAATACCACCTTAGTTTCTGTTTCAGAAATTTTATTTTGATAAACATAATATGTATTTATAGATTATTTTGATAAAAGACGCAAGTATGTTTTATTTTCGCGATTCTTGAAATCTTATCGTCTCGCAAAACGTACATGATTTATGTACGACATCGAAATTATTTTCGCAAGGATTAGTCCGATTTTTATATTTTTATAAAGTTAATATCTGTAATATCCTAATACTTATTAAGCGGACATTATTATAATATTTCCCGAGCTTAATTATATAAACCAACTTTCTTTTATCCGTTCATTATTAAGCCCCCGTTCACATAACTTAATTAAACTCATTTCCTTAACCTTTTAATTTTCCTTTGATTATATATCAATGTCGGTTTTAACATCTCATCTCATTAGTTATATATATGCTCCACTTAGCTCATTTATTAATATACTTTCCAAGACTTCACCATTAAGCTTTAGCACACCATCTCCGACTCCTACCATTACTTATCTCCTTCACTCCTCCTCCATATTCTAGCTCATTTCTTCATCAAAACACAAGTTTTCCAAGGGGTTCATATCAAAATCAAGTGGTTATCTCAACTAAGGTAAGAATTTCTCTCTTTGGCTCTCCCTTGTCATGGTAAAATCTTCCTAGCTAATTCATGTGGCTGCCATGTTATGTTGATGTTGGATTTGAGTTCCTTATGTCAAAAGCATGCTATTGGTAAGACAAGGAAGACATATTTGTATAAGAAAGCTCAAGGAAAGCTTGGTTTAGGTTTTCCCCAAAATTTCAAGAATTGTTCATGTGTATGTCAAGTCAGAATTTGTATGTCAATCATGAGTTATTAGAGGTGGTTTGATGATTATAGAGGGATGGATGGATTGGATTTGAGGTTTGGAAGTAAAACTAGTGAAGTTAGGGCTGAATTGTTCACTTCTGGAAATATCGTCCTCGTTCTGTATTTATGAAAAATTAAGGGACTGATTCAGTAAATAGAGGACTTTCATACGAGTGTCCGGAATTTTGCGGAATTCAATTCCGAGTTGTATAATGAAAGTTATGGCCAAAATCGTTTTGTATGCAGATTCGGGAATCTCGCCAAGTTGAGTTGAGTTAAGGTCACGTCTGAGGTGATAGCTCATAAGTTTCTTTACATTCGAGACTTGTCGAGGCAAGTTATTTGCGATTACTTACGTGATTGATATAAATATAGGCTATTGGACTATGCATGAAACCGTAAATGCATTACATATGAATAATGTTTGTTCCTTGACTTTGTATCTTGATATGCATTTGTATATGAAGTGATATTGGTAATTTGGTATTCTTCCATGATAGAATTAGTATTATTTGTGTGTAGACATCGTGGATATGTTTGTTTATGAAATACTCGTTTTATTGATTTCTTTGAGAAGTGACAACACTTGTGGATATGATTTGTGCGGGTAAGGATTGTTCCGACCCCCGCTTAGCATGCAAATGGTTTTTAAAATCATTCCTTGATCGCTTCCCGGTGTTCGGGTGGATCATGGAAGGTGCTTTACTTGTGTCGTGGTAGGGGGGGTTCGTCTAGCTAACGATACCGTGTCCCTCCGGCAGGTAAAGGTTTTTACCCATAGTTTTGGGTTAGAAGGTACCTTCGTGGCCAAGTCAGGCTTGGTCATGTTTTCAAAAGCGTTTTCGTAAAAGTTCCTTCTTTTGGTTTACTATGTGATGTTGTATGTATAGTCTCTTACATACTTGTTTGCTTTGTAATGTACTTTGTGGTATCTGCTTATTCTAATTCCTTTATTTATGCTATTCTACGTAATTAATTCGCTTATATACTTGCTAGTCTGGTTGGGGACTAGCCCCCATTTCGATGGGGGAACTGGTTGTGTTTTTGACATGACCAGGTACGCAGGTAGTATCGGAGCGTGGAGGTGAACGTGCGACGTGATGCGATAGTTAGGATGGGTTTAATTTCTGCTGGTTTGTTTTTATGTGTGTGTTACTGTTTTGGTTCTTGAGATGTCTGCTGGTGAGACTCGTGTTGGATGGTTGTGCTTGGTTGTACCAAGCTGGTTTTGACGGGTCGTTGTAGCGTTTGTGAACGCCGACCCATGTATATATGTCCTCTCTTTGGAAGTGGTTGTTTGAACCAGGTTTATCTTGTGATTGAATGCTGCTAGTTTATGTCCTACAGGTTGAATTTTTTTTTTAGAAAGCCTAAGGGAATTTCTGCCGGAAATTCCTGGCGCTGTGACCCCCCATTAAGTGAAATTTTTGGGGCGTTACACTACGCTCTAAACCCTAGGCTCTGCGGGGAAATTGTTTACCGCGAATGCCGCCCCAAACCCCCCTCCTTCGGCCCCAATTTGGCGTCGCCTTCGTCGATTCGGCGTCACCCGTATTTACTAAAATGTATTTTCTATGCATATATTCTACATATTGTATAGTGTAACAGGTTATAATCCCTTGATTGTTCTTTGTTGGATTTCTCGTCATATTAGTGTTTCTCTAGAAAGGTAATTTGGATATCTCATTCATGCTGATATTACATAGGTTGATATATATATATATAGACATTATTTATAATTTTTACCAACTTCTGGAATAATCTCAAAGGCAAAAATTTGTTTAGTTGGAGATGATGATCCCATTCACCTACTCATTGAAGAAACAATGTTTAATTCATTAGTATATATATATATATATATATATATATATATACCAAAAAAAACTATTAACATAAATCAATCGCTCACATAACTCAAGAGCAAGATAGGAAAAAATCGAATTTGAGATTTATCATCAAATTAATCCATTTTGAAATTCAAAACTAAAATAGAGTACGAAAATTGAGAATAATAAGATTTTATGTCTTTTGTGTTAGTCCAAAATAATGAACTGTCTTTTTGTTGGGCAACTCCAAAAAAACGTATAAGACTCGTAAAAATGGATCGCATTAGACATATGTGTTTAACAAACCGTTGAAATAATAAGAGATAATAAAAGTTCCTTTATGTCGTGGTCAATCAAAACACTTCAACATTGACTGTAAACATTCATTTTTAAAAATCACAACTTATATATTAGATTAGATTGAAAATAAAAATAATCATCTTTTAAAAATCAAGGTTTTAATTTTATAAATTTGCCTTAAGCCCAATCACATACCCAAACCATACATAACCCACTTCACACACACCTTCTCCACGCTAGGCTAACTCTTCAGTCTTCACCCTTCCAATTTCGTAACGTCTAAGCTCCTTCAACAGAGACCTTCAGTGCCACATTGATAAAAGCATAATTGTTGTTTTCTTCAATCCTTTCATCGGGCGTTACTTCTTCCCACCATGACTCTTAATTTGATTCATATTCACACCACACCCTTAAATTTCTATCATCTTCCACCACACGACTCTCCTACGAAAAAATGCCCGGCAGCACATCCTCCACCTCCTTGCAATTCTTTTGTGCCTTATCTAACAAGAATATGAGTTGAATCTGTGTTTGGAGAAAGGTAAATTCCATCTTCTTGAGATAAACTTAGAGCATAGTAATATTCAAATCTTAATTTACTCAAATCTTCTGATGTTTCCATTTATTATTATTGTCAAATCTAATGAATCTTCTATACAAATTAGGGAATGAAGAGCTTAGAGCACAAGACTTCAATGTCCAGTATTTTCACATCTGCAATTTGCTAAGTAGATCTGGTGCCAAGTGAAGGAATCTCGGTTTGCTTCTTTTCTATTTATCCTAATTCTCATATTTACATTCATGTGATGTAGTACCTCTATGTTTACTGTCACATTTGTGATCGATGGCACAACAAACACGAGAAAGGGCAAAATGGCAGCAACAAAGAAAGTCTAAAGCAAGCATTATCTCCGCACAGTCCTATAAATTAGAAAGGGTTTGCAAGAATTTCCCACTCGCTAACCAAGGTAACAAATCACCTCTCTACATGATCTTTCTTATTGAAGTGAGAAGAGAAATGCAATTTGGCTCTCATTTTACTAATCAATAGCTTGCCTTCAAGGTGTTTGATAATGTGTCTGAATGAATTGATTAAGCTTTATCTTCAGGTGAGTAGTTCTCTTCGTTATGTTTTTTTAGGAGAAAGCACTAAAATGTGTTAATCTTAAACAATTTTGAAATTGTACTGAAGGTGTGTTGTTCTGCATTTTCCATATCATAACCATCAATTCTTGACCAATTTCAGTTTAGTGTATGATTGCAAATGTTACTTATAGTATGACCCAAGTTCTTCATCAGCTATCACATATTTTGTTTATTCGTGGAGGATATCATATGTCTCAAATTTACCCGCGATTTAACTCTGGAATTGGGTCTTCTTTGAAATGTTGGTCATACTCTTAGCCTTGATATACAAATCTTGCAGATGTGCATCAACGATGAAAAACATAAGCCTGGGTGATGGACAACATGGGTGAGCAGTTTGTGTTCACCCTTTCCAAACAAGATACAACAAAAGATTAGGAAGCCTGGCTTCTTTATCACTAGAAGCTTCGGACATAATGGTACATTTTATTTTATTACCATATGCTGCATGTTTTTATTGTTCATATATGCTAATCAGGCTCCCCTAATTGTTCTAACTCTTGGTAAACTTGAGGCTGAATATGTGATTGTACTTACTGCTAATTCTAACATGAATCTACAACTTAGCTATCAAATTCATTTAAGTTATTTTATGCACCACCAATTTGACGTCACATATGAATTTAGCTAAGAACAAAATATGTATGTCAAACATGAGTAAGTCATTGATATTTTCGATGTTTTTTTCTTAAAAAGATTCCTCGAATTAACTTGGCTATACTTTTTTTAAGATATCAACCTATACAATATATCAAGCTTATGGAATCATATAAAGAATTTTTATCAAATTGGTCAGTGGAAAAAATTTGTTGCATTTACACCATAGTTTTGATTTTCATAATGTCTAATGCTCATGATTTTGTTTTTTGTTTGAAGAGCTTTTTTCCCATCTGATGATTGTATTTTAGCCTTTAGGGAATAACTGAGGATGAGAAATCACGCAAGAAAGGCTTGAAAGGAAAGCATCAAGGGGCAAGTTCATGAAAATGACATGTGTCCTCAAGAACCGAACTAAGAAGCTACATTGATGAAGAGAGAAAGCAAGCTTATAAGCTACGGGCCGGGAAGGGAAATAAAGTATAATTAGATCTTTTTGGACTAAACTTGCATAACATAAAATTAGGTTGTTGGCCAAATTAAACACCCTACATTCAGGGATTTGTGCTGTAATTAATCTATTTTTCTTGATTTTTCTCTTTTGTTATTTCCTTTCCTACGTTTTCATCTGAGTGACCCAATTGAAAATTTAGGGCCAACAACACATCAATAATTGATCATATGAAACCTATCGTCATTTTCTACTCTTTTATTCCTCAAATTTGTGGATTGATAGTTGTGAAGTTTTATAGACCGTAAAACTCGCGCGTAGCGCGAGTACGAAAATGCTAGTTATAATGTATAAAATCCACCAATTAGAAAATATAAGTATTAAATTGAGGAGAGTTATTAACCGATATAAATACAAAGGTATTTAATGCGGTCTTTAATTTTCTTTCTCCGCGATTTTTATATTATATTAGATAGATAGATTAGATTCAGCTCAATTTTTACCCAATAAAAAGAAATTTCGATTATGATCGAGCTTGACAATAAGATATTAAAGTTGTTGTTCGAGGCGCGAACAACGACTTTTTCTACAAAGTAACATATACATGTAAATATAGAGAAAAATTCGGGTGAGAACAAGGTTTAACGTAGGCAATGTTCATAATTGGGGTGGTAATGTTCATAATCTGGAAACTAAATTTTTTGAGGTCATTTTGAGAAAGAAACAAAAACAAATCAAAATTCGTAGTAATTACAAATATGTCATCGCGTCTCTCACTGAAAAACGTTCAAAAAAAAATTAATGGCTCAGATTATAAACATTACTATCCAAAATATGAACATTTACGTGTAATCTGTGAACGTAGATGGTTCGTTTTTCCTACGTTAAGAGTTGTTCGCACCAAAACTTTCCTTTTGCAAACATATAATTCCCCTCACAAAAGTAGTTCCCCTCACAAAAGTATTCCGTTTGGATTTACTTGTTCATTTAGTCTATAAATTTTATTTATAAACTAGATTCGGACCCCCGCGCTACGCGCGGGTCAATTAGGAATTTCCGTATATGGTATAATGTTGCAAATAGACGATTTAAGGTATAGATAGGTGGCGGACGACAGTGGATATGAAGAGAAGATGGAGATCTTCACACGAATGAGGGTGACGATGAGCTATCTTTTTTCTTTATTTTTTTTTTCGTTTTATTTATTTTAATAAAAATATGGCACGTATACGAAACAACAATTATGTATATGGCTAAATTAAAACTTCTCACCTGACATTCTCACCAATTCGATATAGATATATTTTGTTACACTAATTTTTATTAATAAATACTAACAATTTTTTAGTGTTAAAAATTTATTAATTTAATGCATTCATTAACTAAATTTGATATTATGAAGGTTAAGAATACGAAGAAATGTAGATATTAATTGTATTGGTTGCAACTAAGAGAAGAGAAAGGTTTTTGATTAAAATTCATGAATAAGATGAGAAGGAATTGATGAAAAAGAATTAGTTCATGCATTGAATAGGTATCGGTTGTCATAACTTTCTCAAGGGCTAATAGTTTTATATGCGGCTTAACGTTGTTACATAGACGTCGGAAATTGAATTGAGGCTTACTTTCAATGCAGCAATTTAACCTCAACAAAGTTAAACTTGTAAATAGAATCAATTAAGAAAATGATAAATGATTTTTTCAACAAAAGAAAAAGACATTATGTAAATAGGGAATATGAATACATCAAACATTATTAACTCGGTGCATTAAATCTGTACCGATTACCATTACTTTTTCAAGACCCATCAATTTTTATATATAGATAGATAGATAGTTTTTTATAGGTCAAATTGCTCATAAACAATTGTCCTTATCTATATATCTATATATATATATATATATATATTAAAACAGAGATATTTGAAGTCTTCTCCTTTACTCTGGCTCCACAAATCCTAAGTGTTAATTTCTCCTTAAAACTCAAATATTAGTTTTTAAATATTTTTTATCTTTTCAAAATACATAAAAAAATTGTTTTGAGTTAGATGGGTACCTAAAATTTAGCCACAGATATAACAACTCTACAATTTTCTTTCGTAATTTTTTTTAAAAAGAATTTTAATTTCTTTTGTATTTTTTGTCGCAAAGTCATGGTTAAACATGTATTTATATACTTACCAATTAACATGTGTTCCCGTGCCATGCACGGATCGTCTGTATTAGATACTTTAATAATATAGTTATTTCTATACGATTAAGTAGTTTATTAATTATAATATATAGTTTATGACCCAAATTATGAACATTACACTAAAAGGTCAAAGTGAAATTACATACAAAAATTCAAATTAGGTATATAATTTTACATTTTATTTTACTATATTATGTTATAATTATAAATTTTATGCACACCGTTCATGACACGGAGATTAGACTAGTAGAATTTTAAGGCAATAATAAATCATACTAGCATTTGTAATGAAATTAGATTATGTTCTTCTTTAATCTCCACCTATTGGTTCTAAAGAGTTATGAGTAGTACAACTTAGACAAATGTCAACTTTTTAAAACTTGTGTTGAACTTGAACAAGTATAAAAAAGTATAGTCCCCGCGTCATACGCGGTTAATTATTTAGTGTTTATATATAATATAATTTATATGCAACAATTTATGATATTATAAACTCTTTTAATCTCACTTGTATCAATTTTCTTCAACTAAAATTCAAAAGTGATTTTTTTATATTGAAATATATTTGGATATAAATTTCAAAAAAAAATAGAAACATGCGAAGTAAACATGTTTTAGTATAAAAACCACAAAATAAAAGATTAAAATATATTAGACTTATAATTAAACAAAATTGGATAAAGTTTGGAATCCAATTCCGGTGAGGATGCTCTCTTAGAGTAGGAATTATGGATCCACTCCATCCTACGGATGAAGTAGATCCAAGGGCTAGCAACTAGGAGTGTAGAGTGGTGGTCCCCACACTTAATTAAATCTTCTCCTTCCTCCGCATCTCCTAATAAATACGATCCAAATTAAACCTCCGTCGTTGTCGTCGCCGCCTCCAACTACAAAAGCTTCTCCGTTCGAATCAACCACCACGCCTCGCCACCGGTCTCGCCGAGCGCATCGACTAGAAACTATTCGTCGCCGTTTGGTTTACGCCGGAGCGCATCGCCTAGAAGCTATTCGCCGTCGGAGAAGAAGAGATCGTTCACCAAGAAATGTTCTCCTATATACTCTAGACTAGTTTATTGTATCAAAATTAAGATAACTTGCAATGATCATTGGATTTGAAATACAAAAAACAATTGATTACTGGTTTTCTTCTGACTTTATGTTTTCTGGAAGTTATTATTAAATCTCCATTATTTTTTTATGTGCAAGATTAATTAATGGAATAAATGATAGGTGCATCAGCGTTAAATGATAAGTGCACCAGTGGTAAAGTAAAGGTGCATCAGTGATAAATGATCGGTGCATCAGTGGTTAAGTAAATGAAAGGATAAGTACATTGCATCAGTGGTAAAGTAAAGGTGCATCAGTGATAAAGTAAAGGTGCATTAGTGGTAAAGTAAAGGTGCATCGGTGATTAAGTAAATGTGCATGAGTGATAAAAGTATGGGTGCATCACTGGTAACGTAGAGGTGCATCACTGATAAGGTAAATGTGCATCGATGGTGCATCACTGGTAAATGATAGGTGCATCACTGGTAAAGGATAGATGCATCACTGGTAAAGGATAGGTGCATCACTGGTAAGGGATAGGATAGGTGCATCAGTGGTTAAGTAAAGGTGCATCACTGGTTGACTTTGATTTTAAAGCTTAAAAGTAATGATTGTATATAATAAATTGTATATGTGCATCAATGGTTAAATAAAGGTGCATCGCTTGTAATTGTAGGTGCATCACTGGTTGACTTTGATTTTAAAGCTTGAAAATAATGATTGTATATAATAAATTGTATAGGTGCATCAGTGGTTAAGTAAAAGTGCATCAGTGGTTAAGTATAAGTGCATCACTGGTTGACTTTGATTTTAAAGCTTGAAAATAATGATTGTATATAATAAATTGTATAGATGCATCAGTGGTTAAGTAAAGGTGCATCACTTGTAAAATGCAGGTGCATCACTTGTAAAATGCAGGTGCATCACTCGTTGACTTTGATTTTAAAGCTTGAAAATAATGATTGTATATAATAAATTGTATAGGGTTAAGTAAATGTGCATCAGTGGTTAAGTAAATGTGCATCACTGGTGAAGTATAAGTGCATCACTGGTTGACTTTGATTTTAAAGCTTGAAAATAATCATTGTATATAATAAATTGTATAGGTGCATCAGTGGTTAAGTAAAGGTGTATCATTGGTTAAGTAAAAGTGCATCACTGCAGAAGTATAGGTGCATCACTGGTTGACTTCGATTTTAAAGCTTGACAATAATGATTGTATATAATAAATTGAGATTAAACAAATGATGCATATAGGCATCTGAGAGAGATGAGTGAAGCTAAAAAGAGTTATGTTTCGTTGTTTAAAGCGAGAGGAGGCCATGGAGGATGATTCTCCTCTATCGAATTTTCACCGCTTTCCTTCTTCTATGGAGAACGAATTCGTCAATTCGAGCGATGTGATGGAGAGATCTATGGAGGAACAAGCCGGCAATGAGAAGACGTCGGGAGAGAGCGGCTGAATTTTATTGTTGAAAGAGAAAGGGGGGAAACGGACAGACGAGATTAAAACATCACTTATAACACGGAGGGTGGAGATTGATCATTACTCCTTCTTTGTAAAAGCATCCTCACTGGATCTTTTTCCTAAAGTTTGGAGCCTACAAAATAGTTAACAAATTACTATTTAATGAGAATTTTTTATAAAACAAAAATTAAGAGTGATTTATTTTTAGAGGATTAACCACAAATTGACACATAAACAACTAAAAGCTATAATTAAGGGGAGAGTTTAAAATTATAAAATTTAACAATTCTCATCTCATTCAAGCTCACGGCTCACGAGCAAAATTTTAAAGTTATAATATCATAGTCATCGCATAGAAACTATATAATATATAAACGCTAAAAATTATCCGCGCATGGCGCAAGGTTATATTCTCCTTAAATGAATAAATGTATTGTTGATGAATAATAAAAATATCTTTTACTGATAAAAAATAAAAATAAAATTAATATAACGAAGTATAATCAATTTAGATCACACTGATGTTGCATTATCAAATAGGATTATCAAACTTTTTTAATTATATCAACATGATTAACCAAATTAATTTCTCTACTATTATATTGATCATGAATAATATATTTAGATTAAGTTAAAAACAATTGTTTACTATTATATTGATCATGAATAAATGAGTGAAAATTTTAAATTTTTAAAAGTTTGAATAATAAAAATATCTTTTACTAGAATGAACGTTGACTCAAAGTTAAAAAAATATTATGTTACGTTTCTTGTTAAGTAGTTAAATTTTTAAAATTCAAATAGAAATTGATTTTGTTAAGACATGGAAATTGATTTTGTTAAGATTTGTTAGTTAGAGCAAGCTAAATTGTTGGTACAATTTTTGTATTGAGAAACTAAGAAAATACATAAATATATATTTAATTATAATTAGTGAGATTTAATGACAAAATGACACCTAAGATTGGTGGGACCAGAGTGAATGAGAGAGCTTCAAATAATCAAATAGCTTTGTTTTAATATATATATATATATATATATATATATATATATTGATGATCGAACGAATTGAATATTTAATAAAGATAGTTCATTTATATATTTATTCATTTGAAGCTACTACTGCGACTACAACGTACGTTACACCATTTGACTATAGCTCGTACGTGTATACATTTTCCAAAATTAATTAAATGTTTATATACTTCGAATTTTTCTTACATACAAGTTAATGTTTCTTGACTTATGTGTATCTATATATAATGTACACATTATTCATACCTCTATACGTTTAAACTTATATTGAATGTGGAATTTGATGACATGAAAAATGTACTCTATTTTTTCACAAATGATCAAATGCTAAAAACAAGTGGAAGCTAATATTTTATAGTTGAATTTGTGATAGAGATCGGATCATATGAGGACGTTCCTTCCCGTGAGAACATGCGGACGTTTACCAACCGTCGGATCAATCTAATCGTGCGGCTTAGATTGGTTCCAGTTTGTACGAGGTTATATAAAGGGAGGGGCATTATAGTCAAATCGCTATTCTCATTCTCGTCTTCCTCTTGTCTCCGTCTCGCGATTCCCCGATTCCTCTCCTTCGTTCTCAATCTCTCTTCTCCTTCCTCCACCTCTACCGAAGACCTCTGTCGCCGACCTCCAATCATGTGCTTCTCTGCATTTGAATCATTCTTCGTTCCAAGGGACAAGGGAAATAGGCGGAGCTAAGTCGTTAACAATGGCGTTTCTGGCCAAATATGTCGTCTCCCCCGATTGCCATGTCTTCCTCTTGTAAGTCGAATCATAGGCCTTATCGACCCTACGAATCAACTTAGTATAATCAACGAGAACTTCAATTACCGATAAGATTTTCAATTCCATCTTCTAGGGTTTTATTTTTAGATAAATGCTTAGAACTACAAAATTCCATCTTCTTTGCATTCGACGCCTCTGATTCTTTCCCCCCTGGAATATTGTCCATCAATGCTCAAGTGATGCAACAATGCTTAACTATACTTGTTTTCCCTCTTTGAATTTAATTATGAGATAGAAGCAAAAATGCTTAACTGAGGCATTTTGCATTTCAGTTGTGCAGTTTATGGTGTATTGATGTGGTTTTTTGTTGTTATTTGCTAAGTGATATATATGTTTGAGTTGGTAGGTCTCAAATTAGTCTTGCATGAAGCAGCAATGCTTCAACTACAAAAATAGTGACAAAAAGAGTTGTTATTGCTAAGCATTTTTCTTCGTGTTGTTTGCGGCATACGTTGTTGTGCTTCTCAGCTCATGCTTAATTGTTGTTTGTAGATTGCTGTGATTTTCTGGCTGGTATTCCTCATGCTACTACCTGTTGCAGGGTGTGATCACAGATTACCTTCTTTTGCTTGCAGATTCACGAGGATTAAGCAGTACCTGAAGAAGAGAACGAAGAACCCAAAGAAGAGGGTGTCGATCTTTTTAATCTGTTGCGCCACTTGTTCTCTTACTCTTCTGCCTCTCTCTGTTTTGTTTCTGCTAGGTTGATCCTGGCAAGGTATGATTATGCCCCTTGTAAAAATATTATAGTCTTTGCTCTGTTCTTTTCCGAGTTAAAATTTTTGGAAGGTCGCAAGGGAAGGCTTTTATCTTGGAAATTTCAAGTGGATACGACTATGAGGCATTCACCCAGCTGGTTTGTATGACTTTGTAAAAAGGAACTCTTTTGTATGAATACATTACGAGTCCATTCTATATCAACTTCGCCCTAAAGTTCTTTACTGCTCCATCCATTTGAGTAAGATAATTGATACTTCCGCATCCTCTTTTTGTTGTGCAGGTTTTGTGTTATTGTCAAACCACTCCCTCTCAATTGAACTAATCATTGCTTGTGGTTTCTGTTTCTCAATTCCTTCTAGTCTTTTTCGCTTTTCCCCCCTTTCAGCTGTTAAGTTGGCATTCACTGAAGCTTGCTTGCTATAATATTGTGTGCAAGGAGAAATTGATTTTGAGGCTTGAGTTCCAGTTTTGCTTTGCATTTTGTTGGAAACAAGGCTGAGCAAAATGTATGATCGTATGAATTTCAGATCCAATTAACTAGTACCACTACTGGATAATGGATCCCTTTTCATCATTGTTTTATGGCTTCTGAATTATATCTATCATCTTTGGTAAAATGTTTGGTGATATGTTTCTGAATTTTGATTATGGTTGTCTAGCATTGTTTCATTCTCAGTGATTTATTGTATAGATTGTAATGTATAGGGTGGAATTTTGATTTTATAGAGGACTAAATAACTAAACTTTAAAATTATCGTTATGAACCTTCAAGACTGTCGACATGAACCTACACTCCTATCGGATCAACCTACACTCCTTTGGTTTTTTAGTTCAATGTTTTTATAACAAAAAAATAGGGGTAAGAAAATCCATGAACCTGCACGTCTTCCGGCATGAACCTGCACGTCTTCCGGCATGAACCTACTCAACATGAGCTTCATGTCTCTTGTCCACGAGATTCTTGTTAAAAAGCCTAATGAACCTGCAAGTGTAAACTTATGAACCTGCAAGTTTAAACTTATGAACATGCAAGTGTAAATTTATGAACCTACGCTATGAAACTAATTTCTAGGGTCTAAATTAATTTAGTTCAAAAAATAAATTAGGTTAAATGAACCTGCCAGACTATCGACATGAACCTGTAAGGCTATCGACATGAACCTACACGACTATCGACATGAACTTAGTGTCTTTTAGTTCAATGCGTTCATTAAAAAAATTGTGCTAAATGAACCTGCAAGACTATTAACATGAACCCACATGACTAACGACATGAACCTAAGACATTTTAGTTCAATGTTTTACTAATAAAGAAAATTGGGTTAAAAATATTCATGAACCTGCAAAACTATCGGCATGAACTTGTAAGGATATCGACACGAACCTACACGACTATCATCATGAACCTAGGCATATTTTCATGAACCTCTAGATATATTTTCATGAACCTAAGTGTGTATTTTCATGAACCTCTAGGCATATTTTCATTAACCCAAGTGTATTGCTATGAACCGAAGTGATATTTTCATGAACCTAAGTGTATATTTTCATTAACCTCTAGACATATTTTCTTGAACCTCTAGGCATATTTTCATGAACCTCTAGGCTTATTTTGATGAACCTAAGTGTGTATTTTCACAAACCTCTAGGCATATTTTCATGAACCTACATGTGTATTTTCATGAATGCATATTTTCATGAACCTAAGTGTATTGCTATGAACCTAAGTGTATATATTTTCATGAACCTAAGTTTATATTTTTATAAACCTTTAGGCATATTTTCATGAACCTCTAGGCATATTTTCATGAACCTCTAAGCTTATTTTCATGAACCTAAGTGTGTATTGTCATGAACCTCTAGGAATATTTTCATGAACCTCTAGGCATATTTTCATGAACCTACGTGTGTATTTTCATGAACCTCTAGGTATATTTTCATGAACATCTAGACATATTTTCATGAACCTCTAGGCATATTTTCATGAACCTAAGTGTATATATTTTCATGAACTAAGTGTATATTTTCATGAACTAAGTGTATATTTTCATGAATCCTAGGCATATTTTCATAAACCTAAGTGTGTAGTATCATGAACCTCTAAGCATATTTTCATGAACCTCTAGGCATATTCTCATGAACCTTTAAGCATATATTTATGAACCTAAATGTATTAGTGTACATACGAGTAAGTTCATGGGTTTATACGAGCAGGTTTATGAATATCAACGAGTGAGTTCATGGTACCTACAAGGCTACAAGCCGGTTTACTTACTACGGAGTAGTTTGATACCATTTATTAGTTCATGGGTACCTACCACCCGGTTTACTTACTAGTATACGAGCAGATACCATTTAGGCTTATCCTTGCTAGTTTTGATAATTGTAGCAGGGCTTGACCAAAAAAAACAAAAGATTATTGTAGCAGGGTAGAAGCTTAGGGATGATAAGCCTACTATTTGAATCGTGTGTACTGTTACACAAACCTGTACGTACTCCTTGGATGTACATAAAAATTATGTACATAATAGTCTGAACTTACAAGGTAATAAATGTTTGTTTATTAATCACTACATGTATTATTCTAATCAGTTCATGTATTTCTCCATAGATGTTTCATTCTTATACAAATACCAAAGCTTGTCAATCCAAGCATGAAATACAAATACCAAATCCCAGCAGAGATCTAAGAAACTACACAATAGGCTTTCATCTTATCAATCCAAGAAATGAAGGACTTGTCAGTGTTCTTGAATCCCAGAAACCCATGCTCTTTGCTCTTGTTCATACTATCCACTCCTCCTTCACATGCCATTGCAGAGTCAACAAGCCACCATTGTCCAACCTCTTCCAATTTCATCGGCAACAAATCATTCTCCTTCACTATCGTATCCCATACTGACCCTTTATCCTTCATTCCAAACTGCTCAACCAGAATCCCCCATATAGCTTCTTCCACCTGGAAACATCTCCATTACTGCAAACTGTTTTTGGCAAACGGGTCGACCGCCACCCATATCTATTGCTCGGGTATCAGATCAGCATCTGATTCCCAACAACCTTTTGTACCTGGAAATCTCAATGGAACTCCCTCAATTTGCAGATTGTTGCACACACACAAAGAGAACCGACATAGTTCATCAAGCTGTAAGGAGAGAAGTATAACCAAGAGAACCAATCAATACATCAGCATCAAGCGAGATCATAAACATGAATAATGAATTTCCAGTTCTAGATTCACAATATTAGTTAACAAGCAATAAACACAAGAGATGTATAACCAAGTTGCCAACTTGCAAGTTGAGCTTCTTCAATGAGAAGGGAAACATGGATCCTCCGAAAGAAGAGACACCTCTTGCGATTTCATAATCTTAACCTAGAAACTAGGCAAAAATACATTTGAACATACAATATTCACAATCAGCAGACAATAGTAGCAATTAATCCATTCAATGATGCTAGTGCTTCTACTTTAGTATCCCTAATCTAACCTCTGGTTGAACAAAGGAATCATTAAATGTTTAATCTGCATTTCAGCATAAACCGTAACCTCTGATTGAGCGTGTTCGGCCTCCTCATCAGTTCTCTTGATGCCGGAATTAAATCGTTTCGGTGGTAGTTGCCGGTCGACGTAGCTTCTGAGGGGCGAGGAGACGACAGTCGATGAAGCTTGAGGAGCGAAGGTTGGAAAGTCGCGCACCATGAGAGACAGAAGAGGACGAAGAAGATGCAGGCGGAGTGGATCCGAATTTGAGACTGAGTAGAGAGAAGGATGAGGAAGGAGGAGGAAGGAGGAGCACCATGGATCTGAGATTGGAGTTTCTTCCTTCGCCCAATCGCCCTAGAATTCGCGAGAATCGCGACTAAACAGAGAGAAGAAGCCAGGGGTAGCGACGTCTTTTCCCGTAATTTTTATCCAAATTTCAAAATTGCCACCGGATCCTTTGAGTGAGCTCGTGCGCCGCAAAGCACCTGAGTATCTCACCTTTTTAATCTCAACCGTAGATTGTTTGATCTAAGGGCCCAGATCTGTCCTCATGTCCTCACCATAAGTTTTGTCCTCACAAGAGCCTCCCTCTGAATTTGATTACCGGTCTACAACTGGCCTTTATGTATGCATCTCACCATACTAGCTGGTGTAGTTGCAGTGTTTTGAAAAGTAGCAAACCTATATTATCTGGAGTAACAAAGTTAATTTAAAAAAAGAAAATAATATATTAATAATATGTGATAATAGTTTATAGAACTAATGTCATGAGTGGAGAGAAGTAACATAAAAATGTTACTCATCTAACAAGTAACACTTACACATTTTGCCAAGTAGTTTTCTACTATAGATTGATAAATATACCCTACTTCTAAATCAACAATTTAATCAATCCACAATTTTCATCAAAATAAACTATGAATGTGTGAAACTTGAGTGGAATAACACCATTGTAAGACTAAAATAAAAAATATTAATAAAAAATATTAAAAAATTAACTATGTTACTCAAAATTGGTAACACCACTATAAATGCTCTAACTAATTAACCGTTGATTCTCTCTAAAAAGTCTAACCGCGACTACTCCAAACTTAGGGGCCAAATAGGAAGACAATAGCTAAATTGGCCCTCCTCGAATGCATTAGATGGTTGTAGTCAACTAAGTAGCCTAGTTCCTGCGCCATGCGCGAGTTTATATAACTAGATATATTTGATAAGTAGTCCGGAGTATTATGTGATATATAATTTTATATGAAAATAAGTGATATCTTAAAATGATATTGATATATAATTAAGTTTTAAATTTTAAATATAATAACAACGAATATAAATGAATTTGCATACCAAAAATCTTATTTGATCAAATTATCATAGGTCAATTTTTAACAAAATTAAATAAATTGATTTCAACATATATAAAACTATATAATTTAAAACGCTACCATAACACAAAAATATAATCTGAAAGATTGACACATAAAAATCTAAAAAATTAACACATAAAATCTTTTTGGGAGGTCAAAATTATAAATTTGTAAAATAACATAATAGGATATTGGGAGGTTAAAATCTAAAAAATTAACACATAAAAATCTTTTTGTAATCTAAAAGATCTTAAGCAATCTTTGTGATATTTTTGCATATGATTATCCAAATTTAATCAATTTTTTAAGAAAATTACAATAAATAGTAAAACATTGTGACCAATAGAACGGCGACAAGTGGATGACTTGAATGAAGAGTATGCCACGTGGCATAGCTAGAATTGGAGAAAGAGATTTTGCTTTAGTAGTTATATAGAGATTACTCGCCCCATAAATAATAAGTTTTGTTCCTCGCTATTCAATTTGGTATTATGGATTATCTTTTTTTTCACCTAATGGATTATCTTTCTTTTGATTGGTTATATATTAAACTAGCGTAATCCCCGTGCCATGCACGGGTGTGTATAAAAGTTATAACTTTAATATAATAAAATAAAATAATTATTAATATAATAAGTATATACACAATTTGAATAATTTATGCAATTTCAGTTTGATCTTTTAATGTAATTTCCAATACATTTCTAATAAAGTTAGATATAAAATTCTGATTTTTGTTATTATTTTCTATGAGGGAAAAAGGAATTAGAATAAAATAAACAACACATTTTAAAATTTATTGATCGTTTTCGTCCAGGAAAGGGGGTTTAGTTTGAAAAGATCGGATTGGGATTTCAAAGTGCATACTTAAACATGAAAACTGAATTTAGAAAATAAAAATAATAAATAACAAAATTACCTGATTTTCTTGAACGTATCTTCATATTGGTTAATATTAAAAATGACATGCGGGATTGATAGGGACAGAGTGAAGGAGAAGACTTCAAATAACTCTATTTTAATATTAACTAGTGTAAGACCCGCGCCATGCGCGGGAATTTGTCTATTTTGAATAAATGCTAACATTATTATTGAAGAGACATCTAAAATTGTCATACATCAGATATGAATGTAATAAATTAGTTATTCAATAACTGCAACATTATTATAAACTAAGTCTATTAAGGATAAAAAGTTATCTAATAACAGAAATGTTGATGCATAAATATGATAGAGGAAGAAGCCAAAGATTAGCAATAACAAATATTGATCTTGGTAGTGATTGCGCTCCAGTCCTACTATTTCTTGATGACTTTTTATTTTAAAACTTATATTTTCCTGCAAAAAAAAAAGTATTATAATAAGGGATAAATATTGAATGATGAGATGACTCTGTTGACTAACTAATATTCAATTCATATGTTATTACTTACATAAACTCTTACCTTACAATTGTAGTAGTCATCTAAGTAGAGTATCTACCATCAAAATGAAGTAACTCGAAAGTTTGAGATAACATGTAGAGTCGTAATATCATCACGATAACCTACTGACATAAAAAATACAATTACAACAAAAGCTATTTTAAATATAGAAATTGATATGTAAGCAACTTAATAAAGCTTTATAATGCGTGATTTATACCACACTGAGGATGAAACAAAGAAAAAGAAAAATTGTAAGTAGAGTGGTCATTAACAGATATTCAGCTGCTTGAGCACGTTTCACACATTCAGAACTTCCATAGGAAGTATCTCCCCAGCCTTTCCACCCTGAATCCTATAGAGTACATATTAAGAAGAAGTTAGAAGACCCTTAAAAACGATACCAGGACTGAGAATTAAGCAAGCATATATCAATATGATTTTACCTCCATAACCAACTGAAGGAGTGTCTCTGGAGCTGGCTTTACATATGGTTTTGCTCCATTGCAGAGAACTTTATTGCTGGAAAGTGACTGAAATGTCACATCTCGAATATCTAACACCTATTTTGAAAACAATGCAGCTGGATCACAATCACATATTTTCATCTTCTGTTACGAAGAAATGAGTAAATATGCAAATATATCTCACCAAATCAGGGGTAATATAGCTACTGGGATCACCGATCTCGTAAAGAAGTTGCTCAACACATGTACTAAATTTTAAGTGGCCTCCAGTAGCATCAGGCTTGGCAACACAAACTTCCCCAAAAAATTTAACTTCAGCAAAAGGAAGTGACACACCAAGAAGGTGTGAAAAACACACGTCTCGGTGACTATCACCTGAGGAAAAAGATTATCAACATTACAAATTATAGGATGTTGCTGAACTTAGTATTAAAATTGTTTTATTGAAGTATTCAAATAACTAAACCTGGGTGCATGATGTATCCTCCAGTGAGCTGACAGCCAAACTCCAATAGATGACCAACTAAAGTTCCTTGTGCTAGCATCTCTAAGTTATCCCAGTCCCATCCAAATTCATAAACCTGTTACCAAACTTGATTCCAATTAGTGAAGTTTAATAACCAAATGACTATGATGTTGAGTTTTAGAACACTGTAACATCAAAAGGAGATAAAGTGATGAGATTCTCACCATTGGAGCTAAGAATAGAGCAGCATCAGCAACACGACTGGTTATGATTACCCCTAGTTTATATTTCTCCAGACACTCTACTATCGGAGAAGCTCCTAGATATGTCCTAGTACCCTTCAAAATTATTACAAGAAAAGAAGACAGATTGATTTGTTAATTAATTGGATGAACTAACCTTCTCATCTAATACAACCAAATGGAGCTCATCTCTTTGAGTTTTCTTGTTCCTTGCCTTCCACATGCTTAGTACACGAACTCTGAGTCCATATGTAGATTGTTTTCCTAAAGTAAGATCATCAATGAAAGTCGTCATGGCAATACCAAAATGAAGGCTTCGAAAGATGCAGCAAAAAAGAGGTACGGTTCTAGGAAATAAGAGGTATGCAGAAGATATATAATCCTGGAAGATTATTTGGCGTTGAAACTATTGTTAATATAAATAAATCAATAAATCAATAACAAAAAAAATCAGAATCTTAATTAGAGTAACAAACCAAATCAGAATCTGAATTAGAGTAACAAACCAAATCAGAATTAGAGTAACAAATCAAATCTGAATCTGAAAGAAAACAATATTATAATGGATAAGAGAATCTCATATCTTTATTTTATTGTCAGTTAAATCACTAAATATAAGACTAACCCATAGCGTACTTTTGGGTCCAGCTCCATGCAGTTGACTCGTACTTGATGTGTCATTCTTGTACATGTAAGCAATCTCAAAAAAAAAAACGATTATGAAAATGCAGATGATAGATTGATAGAAAAAAATGCAGATGGATGAAATCACCTTCTCATCTAATAGAACCAAATTGAGCTCATCTCTTTGAGTTTTCTTGTTCCTTGCCTTCCACATGCTTAGTACACGAACTGTGAGTGCACATGTAGATTGTTTCCCTAAAGTAAGATCATCAATGAAATTCGTCATGGCAATACCAAAATGAAGCTCTCGAAAGATGCAGCAAAAAAGAAAGGTACGACTCAGTAATGTGAAATAGGTATGCAGTAGATATATAATCCTCGAAGATTATTTTTGTAAAGAATCTATTGTTAAAATAAATAAATCAATAACAAACAAAATCAGAATCTTTATTAGAGTAACAAACCAAATCAGAATCTGAAATTAGAGTAACAAACCAAATCAGAATCTGAAATTAGAGTAACAAACTAAATCAGAATCTTATATTTGATATCACAAGAGCAATCTTGTTACATCTACTACGATGCTGCCAAAATAAAATCTATGACTGCTCATTAGCTTGATTCTATGTTTCCATGTATGTTCACTAATATAAATCAGAATGTATATATGCATTCATATTTTTTTCCACCATGATCTATTGTATATAAATTCCAACAAAGAGAAAGTAGATGGAAACTCACCAGGGTGATCAAAATTGTAAATGAATCTTGGTAGGTTCGATGGCTTATGAACAAATTCATAAGCCAAGAAGTATAAGGCATTCAATAAGAGGAATCTGCATGATGATATTAGCATAGAATTCACAATTAGAACAAATCTCAAAGATCCCCTAATTGAACAAATCTCAAAGTTCATGGCCATGAACCTCCAAGTTGAAGGATAATATGTAGAGAAAATATTTTGAACTCTCATCTTCATCAGTAACATAAATCTCCATGAGAAATACAGATTTCGAATACACACAAGAGCTTAATAGTTAATAATCAACAAATACCTTTAGCTTCCAATCTATGGAAAGTCATGTAGTCATGTAGTCTGGATTGACAAATATTAAAGCATACTCACCGTGGTGATCAGAGGCGTGGGAAACTTGAAGCTTGAGATGCTTCTTCTTGTAAGCAGCGAGCATTGACTGCAGGATCATCGAGAAACTCCTCGTAGCAGCCATAGATCTTGGCGTCGGTGGGGGCGAGTACACTGCATCAATTGCAGAATTCGATTCAATCGGACTGAAACCCTAGGTTTGAGCTTCTTCATCTCAGCTGGGAGGAAGTCTGAATTTGGGACGAAGACTGGGACGAAGTCGGAGACGATGTGGTTTGGGAAGAAGACTGGGACGAAGTCGGGGACGAAGTGGTTTGGGTGAAGTCGGGGAGGAACTCGCCAAGCCCAGATCGCCATCGCCATCGCTATGGGAGAGTTGCTGGGATGGAAATTATGACCAGCGTTTTTACTTTTTTGCCTCTCCATTCTTCAATTCGAGGTCTTCCATTTTCGGGATTGTGATATCAACGAAGGAGATTTGGAATTGAAGAATGGAGACTTTTAGAGATTTGGAAAGGAGCAGAATGATAGCAGAAGAGAGAGCTCGAAAGGAAGGTGGGAAGAGAAAGATTTCCGGGAAAGATAAATGAAGCCAGATTTGGAGTGGTATAGAATTTAAAAAATTAATAAAGATAACATCCAATGAAAAATTGCCACATGGGGGGTGGTAGGGCCAGAAGCAAGAAGAATGCTCTAAAAGTCTCTGCTTTAATAGATAAGATATATATATAGATGATCAAGATTTAGAAGTATAGTGTAAACATAAAAGTTTCTTATAGAATAGCTTCTTATGAACATGTATCGTCTTATAAAAGTACTTGTTTACATCATAAGGGTGTGTACATGCATATCTAAATGCTCGAAATATCCATTCTTCAATATTTAAGTGAGTTGCAACAATAATCCAAATATTTGTTGGATGCAAATCATGCAATCCATCCAACCATTACATTTTTTTGGATAGAAATCTAACCATCACATATTTTAGGAATAGAAAGTTGGAATAATAATAACAATTAGAGTTTAATATAATTATCTTTGTTCATTGCTACTTTAAGTTTTAAGTCATCACCACTCTAAAAGCAAATATATTAGACGTGATAAATATAGAAGGAGAAACATCTCATATTTCCAACCTCATCACTATTTTTAAATTCTATTAGTGTAGTTTTTGCGCCATGCACGGATTTGTTTTACTTAATGTAGTAAAATAGATTATCTCTTATATAATTTTATCTCCTAAGTTAGTTTACAATTTATTTTTTAATTAATTTAAATTTTAAAAACTAAATTAAGATCTTGTTAAGATTTTATAGTTTAAACATACATTTAATAAAAGAAGAGAGCTTTTTTTGTGGGGCCAGAATATAGGAGAAGACTTCAAATATCTCTGTTTTAATATATATATATATATATAGATAGTGAAGAGTTTATATTTTAAAAAACAGTTTATAATAAAATATTATATCAACTAATTAGAGATAAAGATGATTCACCTTAGGTCTTAGGGCCATCATCACAGATCGAATCTTCTGGAGCTGTTTGTGCAGTTTCTACTGTGCCATAGAGAGAGTTAAATATTTTTATTGTTTTTTTTATCCAATTTCATTCCCCCTACCCCTAAAATAATAAACCCTAAACCCAAAATTATAAACCCAAACCCTAAACTATAAACCCCAAACCTCATATAATAACTTTTATATATTAAAAAATTATTAAATATAACTTTTTTTACAAAGGCACAAGAGTGTTGGAATTCATGATCGAACCAGAGAGAAGAGAGAAAGAAAGTTTGAGAAGAAAGGATGATTTCATTGAATGAATCTGTTACAGATGGAAAAGTTGTTAAGTAGTAAACTAACAACTTCCTAACCACTTTTGCCATGTAGGCACTAATACAAATTTACACTAAACTGGGTAAACCAACAGCCCCCCTCAAGTTGGAGGTTAGTTGATCAACTAAACCCAACTTGGGTACAACAATAGAGTGCATAGGTCCAGACAGAGGTTTAGTGAAAACATCAGCCAGTTGATAAGTAGTGGGGATATGTGTGAGTGTGATCATGCCTTCAAGCAACTTGGAGCGAACAAAATGACAATCCGGGTCAATGTGTTTGGTTCGCTCGTGATAAACTGGATTCCTTGCTATGTATATAGCAGCTTGACTATCACAGTGAACTGGAATAGGCTGCACATTAGGGATGGTGAGCTCATGAAGTAATCTTCTTAACCAGGCAAGTTCTGCAGTAACACATCTGATGACTCTATATTCAGCCTCAGCTGAAAAGAGACTAACTGTGACTTGCTTCTTTGACTTCCAAGAGAGAGGAGCATTGCCTAGGCTGATGTAGTAGCCACTTACAGTTCTTCGAGTAGTTGGACAAGCTGCCCAGTCAGAGTCACAATATGCTTGAAGATCAAAACTAGAAGTGGAACTTAGAAGAAGACCAAGTGAAGTTGTGTGTTGCACATATTGCAATGTGTGGAGAGCAGCTTCCCAATGGATTGAGGTAGGAGCATGCATAAACTGACTCAGATGTTGAATTGCAAAAGCCAAATCAGGCCTAGTGTTCACCAGAAAGTTGAGCTTTCCCACAAGAACTCTGTAAGGAGTAGGATCTGTTAGGATGATACCTTGAGTTGGCTTCAATTTAACAGCTGGATCCAGAGGACTGTGGAAAACCTTTGCTGGTGGAGAAAAATCTTTAATCATCCCTTGAATGAATTTCCTTTGAGTCATGATGATGCCTTGAGGAGTAGTGAGGAACTCAATACCAAGGAAATAATGCAATGGACCTAAATCCTTGATACTGAATGTAGAGTGCAAGAAAGCCTTTAACTGAAGTATTTCAGCCTCATCATTTCCAGTGATGAGAATGTCATCCACATAAATCACCAGGAAGACAATAGACTTCTCAGTTTTCTTGTGAAATAATGAATACTCATTCAAGGGCTGAGTGAAACCTTGGGAAAGAAGAGAGTCTGAGAGCTTGTTGTACCATTGCCTTGAAGCTTGCTTGAGGCCATAGAGGGATTTGTTTAGTTTGCACACTTTATGTGGATGATGAAGATGCCTCAAGCCAAGTGGTAGCTTCATGTATACCTCAGTGTCAATCTCACCATGTAAGAAGGCATTGTCCTCAGTGTCAATCTCACCATGTAAGAAGGCATTGTTGATGTCCAACTGAGAAAGAGACCCTTCTTGATGCCAGTAACTAATGATAAGAGCTCTGATTGTAGTCATACTACAGGAGAGAATGTCTCTTGATAGTCAATACCAATTTTCTGAGTGCAACCTCTTATAACTAGTCTTGCCTTGTGCCTCTCTAGAGTCTCATTTGCCTTGAGTTTTACTTTGTAAACCCACTTGGAGCTGATGGGCTTCTTTCCTTTGGGAAAATCCAATATATCCCAGGTTCTGTTGGAATCTAAAGCTGCAAGTTCAAGATTCATAGCATTTTTCCAATCTGGAGATTGAACTGCCTCTTCATAGGAACCTGGTTCATGAAGAGAATGAAGAACAGAAAAGACATGTTGGTCAGTTGTAGTAAGAGCATTAAAACAGTAAGTAGCTCCAGGAGATTCCTCTAAGTCCATGCAAACATAATTGCAGAAGTAGTCCTCAAGATAGGAGGGAGGAGTAATATGGCGTGTGGATCTTCTAGGAGCTACAGGAAGCTCAACAACAGGTGGAGAAGTATGTGGAGAGGGAGGAAGAGAAGGAGTTGGGACAGGGATAGGTAAATCTGAGGAGGAAGGTATAGTATGTGTTTCAGGATCATCAAAGATTGGGATTGGTGTAGAAGGAGGTCTTATAAAAGGAGAAGGATCAAGGGAAAAAGGATATATGGTCTCATGGAAAGTGACATCTCTGGAAATGAAAACAGATTTGTTTTCAAGGTTAAGTAAGGTATACCCTTTGACTCCAAAAGGATATCCTAAAAATATACATTTCACTGCTCTTGGTATAAGTTTGTTTCTACCAACTTTGACAGATGAAGCATAAGCAAGACAACCAAAGTTTCTGAGGTGGGAATAGGATGGTGGTTTAAGGAATAGCTTTTCATAGGGAGAAAGATTATCAAGGACCTTGGTTGGAAACCTTTTAATGAGGTAAGTAGCAGTGAGCAGACAATGACCCCAGTAGAGCATAGGGACTTTAGATTGGAACAAGAGAGCTCGAGCTGTCTCCAACAAGTGTTTGTGCTTGCGTTCCACCACTCCATTCTGTTGTGGAGTATATGCACAACTTCTTTGATGAACAATGCCTTAGGAAGCAAAATATTTGGTGCCTGCATGACTAAGACCAAGTTCAAGAGCATTGTCAGATCTAATAGTCTTGATATGCTTCTGAAATTGAGTTTCTATTAGTTGAATAAAGGCCTGAAGTAAAGAGAATGCACTGCTCTTGGTCTTCATCAAATGAGTCCATGTAATTCTGGTGTAGTCATCTACAATGGTGATGAAGTATCGATGACCATCATAAGTTGTAGTATTATAGGGACCCCAAGTGTCCACATAGATCATCTCAAATGCAGAAGTAGTGCTAATAGAGCTTGATGGAAAAGAATTCCTGTGATGTCTAGCTTGGGCACATATTTCACAAGCAGATAAGAAACCTTTATTTATTTCACAGTTCAAAACTGAACTCATTTTATACAAGGGCATATGTCCCAATCTATGATGCCAAAGAGTTATATCCTTGGTCTTAGAAACATAGCTAGAAGCTAAAACATGATCACTAGAAGAACTAGAAACATGATTAGTTTTATTTGAAGAAGAAATTGAAGAAGTTGAGACTTCAGGGCTTGAAGCAAGAGCTTGGAGAACATAGAGTCTGTTGCACACTTTACCAAGCACCAGTGGCTGACTCGGAGAAGGGCCCTGCATCCATGAAGTTTCAGAATCAAAACAAGCAACACAATTAAACTGCATAACAAGTCTCTGTACTGCTAACAGACTAAACTTGAAGTGTGGCACAAATAGGACATTATGCAAGACCAATACTGGAGATATGATGACTGTGCCAGATATTTTAACCATAACCTTTTGACCATTAGGTAAAGAAATCAAAATAGGTTACTGGAGAACATTCAATTCACTGAACAAATCCAAATTGAATGTCATATGATCACTAGCCCCCGTGTCAATGATCCAAGTGTTACTAGGAAATGAATTAGGACTAGAATTCATAGAATAGAAACAAGAAGTACCAGCAAGATTAGCATTAGCAGTGGATGTCTCAGCCTGAGAATTGCTGAGCAATGAGAGAAGTTGAGCATACTGAGCAGAAGTTAGTCCCTGAACAAGAGAAGAATCCTGCTGAATACTAGTTTCTGCAACAGAATGAGCATTTCCAGAAGATCTTGGTGGAAAACCAATGATCTTGTAACATTTCTCAACATAGTGTCCTGGTTTCTTGCAATTAGTGCAAAAAGGACGCTTGCCTCTTGATGAACCAGTGGATTTAGATGAACCAGTGGAACTAGAAGGAGTATTCCTGGACTGTGCAGAAGCATTTAAAGAAGAAGATTCAAGAATTAAACGAGAGGTAGAATGAGTGATCTCACGTTGTCTTTCTTCCTGAGTAAGAAGAGAGTAAGCCTGATGGATAGAAGGCGGAGGATGCATCATGAGAATATTGCCTCGCACTACTGAAAAAGTGTCATTGAGTCCCATTAGGAGTTGAAGGAGGCATTGTTCATCTTCATGGTTATGAACAACTTCTGCTAGGCCACAGGAACATGGAGGAAACTCCTTCATGGAATCTTGCTCATCCCAAAGGCGTTTGAGACAAGTAAAATAATCTGAAACACTATCATGACCTTGAGAGATGTTAGAAATCTCTTTCTCGACAACATATTTCTGAGCACTGCTTGTCTGAGAGTAGCGATCATTAAGATCGAGCCAAATTTGGCGAGCATCTCCGGAGATTAGAAAAGTATCTGCGATCGGTTTGATCATGGCATTGAGAAGCCAAGAAATGATCATATGATTGCATCTCTCCCAGCGGCGAAACTGAGGAGCCGTTCTTGCAGGTTTGGGGATTTCACCATCCACAAACCCTACTTTGTTCTTTGCGGAGAGAGCGATGATCACAAATTGTTTCCGGGCAAAGAATCCTGATCCATCGAACACCTTCGATGTCAATTGGAGATTGGGACCATCAGAAGGATGAAGATAGAGTGGATCGTTGTGATCCTGAGGTAGCTGCCATGGATTCTGCGGAGTTGGAAACTCACGAGTCTGAGGATATTGAGGCATGATTGGGGAAGCGGAAGAGGATCGTCGATGAAATTGAACGGAAAGAAAGTTTGAGAGAAGAGAGAAAGAAAGTTTGAGAAGAAAGGATGATTTCATTGAATGAATCTGTTACAGAGGGAAAAGTTGTTAAGTAGTAAACTAACAACTTCCTAACCACTTTTGCCACGTAGGCACTAATACAAATACTACACTAAATCGGGTAAACCAACAAGGAGCGGCTATATGCCGCTCCAGATGATCCGAAGTGCCATCATCATTCATAATTTTTCATCACATTAACTCCACGCATTGAACTATGCCAATTTCATCAGACTGTAAGGCTTTTTTTGTTAAAATAAAATCATCGGTTGTTCATAAAACCATTATTACAGTACAACTATTGTCATCCATAAAATAATTAGATTGGAAGATTTGATGACAATCTTGTATATCTATCTTAGGTTTTTCAAATTAATCACACTACACTTAATTTATGTATTTTCTTGATTTTTTTTCTTTTTCCGTTTCTTTTCTACGTTTACGAATATGTCACTCAAATGAATATTTTGATCCACCAACATATGTCTATAGTGGATCTGTAAGAAACTTATCATCATCTTCTACTCTTCGGTTCCACAAGGTGTGAAGTTTTACAGGCCGTAAAACCCGCGCTACACGCGGGCCCAAAAAATCTAGTATCTTATCTTAATATTTATATACTATAAAGTTAGAGGTTCTCCAAATTAATTACACTGCATTTAATGCTTTGTTTTTAATTTATCATTTTTTTGATTTTTTTGTTTTCTCATTTCTTTCCTACGTTTCCGAATACGCCGCTTAAATAAAGATTTTGACCCACCAACACATGTCTATAATAGACCCGTATGGAACATATCATCATCTTTTACTCTTCGATTCCGCAATGTCTTATTGTGAAGTTTTATAGGCCGTAAAACCCGCGTGTAACGCGAACTCAAAAAGTGTAGTCTATCTATATATATATATAAATTGTTGGGTTTGATGAAGTAATGTGAATTTGTACCTAATAAATGTTATGCTAATGTTTTAAATTTTTATCCTAATTATTTATTCTCTTAAATGTCAATTTCATCACTAACTATTTAACTAAGAACACACCGTCTTCCTCTCCTTCCTCTTGTTCATCTTCGTCTCCTTCTTTGGTTAAAAACTAATATTGGTTAATTAGATATTTTAATTTATCTATATATTATATATATCTATAATGATGCAACTAAGAGCAATTGCAACTACTGAGGTGACATCAAGATAACTACTGTAATAACCCTCTTTTTATTCAAGATTGTTATTGTAATTTTTATTTACGATAATAATAAAGGCAAGCTTATTTATTTGGTGAATGCGTAATAAATAAATTATAATAATTTATTTGGGCACAATTCGTAATTTCTAAAAAGTTTCCAAGGGCATTTTTTACAACGTTATAAAGTTAAGGTTGTTTAACCAAATAAGTTTGGGTCAAGGGCCAATACTGTAATTGCCAAAGAATTAAGGGCCAAAATGTGATTTCCAAAAATGATGACGTCAGCATGACGTCATCGTCTTCTTCGTTCAAAATCTGCAGATTCGCAGTGAATGTTTACGTGTAATCTTCCTCTTCAATGCGTTCAAAATCTTCCCAATTTGCTCCCTTTGATGACGCTTTGACTGATTTGAACGAGAAAGAGGCTATAAATACCTTCGATCGGGAGCTCTTTTCCTCCACACCATTTCCTTCTCTCGATCTCTCTCGTTTCCTCTCTAAAATTCTTCATTTTTATTCCATTCGAGTCGCGAGCGAGTTCTGAATCCGAATCCATTGTCTCCGTTCGATTCCGGTAAGTTTACTTGATTCCACCATTAAAACCGAATCAAGTTTTCGGGTATAAACCTTCATTCTTTTTCTCTGCGTGTTTCTCTAGTTACCGTCGCCGGAAGTGCCCAGTGGTCGTGCCGAGTCTCGTTGCCCGATTCTTCGTCCGCCATTGTTGAAGATCGTGGTGAGCCTTCGTCTTCTTGCAATTGTTGTTGGGTGTTGTACCTGCAACATGAAGTTGCAAGGAAGAGGAAGACTGACGTCTTCTTCCGCTGAAGTGTAAACTAAGACTGACGTCTTCTTTGTTTGGTTTGGTGTGGACTTGGTCCACAAAACCAATTCCGGCTTGGCCCAATTGTGTTTTGTTGGACCAGTCAACATTAAAGCCCAGATTCCTTTTATCTAAATTAGTTATGTGTTTGATTAAAAGCCCAATCCGAGATTGTAATGCATTATTTATATTAATGCATTAAATGCATTATGTTATAAAATGTTACCTTTTATAACATATATGTATATATGTATTTGTCTTTTCTGCGAAAATAATTTATTTAATTATTTAATTAAATATATGAGATTTAATAAGAAAATCATATTTAATGAGATATAATTTAGTGAGAAAATTATATCAAATAGATATTGACTTTATTTTATTTGTGCGTTTGGGTAACGCATATGAAATCGGAATTCTAGAAGATCGAGCAAAGTAGACGAGATTCTTACGCTCCGTTCCGAATCCAAGCTTCGTTCGTCAATAAGGCAAGTGGCGGTTCGCTCTTGCTTCTTTATTCCATGTTTTCCTTATTTAACAATTAATTCGAATTGTTAATAAGTTGAGATAAATCATATTTTCTTGCATGGGAACTTATATGTTAAATATGTGTTAGAAATGAGATGATATAATATGTTGTTACTATAAGTTGATAGATATTATTGGTATCTATATTTAGTTATAAATATTAGGTTGATCCCGTCTTTATTACGTTGTGTGTGGACTTTGTGTGCTATGTGTGAACTTATTTATAGTCCTTAATTTAGAACTTAATAAACAAGAATTTGTATAGGAGCACTACTTAACCGTGCGCGGTGTAGTTGTTTCTTGATAATAGTGTTAGGAGGTAATATGCCCTAATACTTTGATTGGGTTATGACCGTTCCACTTAAGTGGAGGTGCACTTAGCTAGTGCCGTTATTTTGGATCCATTCCACGAGTATCCCGAGTGGATCATATGTGGTTTAAAAACTTATAAGATAAATATTAGATTAGCACGCGTATGCGTAGGAGCACTACATGCCCTGCGGGAGGGTAGTTGCTTCTTGATAATATAAGGGATGGGATGAGAAATGCCCTATAGCCCTTCGATTGGGTCATAACCGTTCCGCTTATTCGGATGTAAGCGGGGGTGCACTTAGCCAGTGCCATTATAAATTCGTCCACTAGGTATCCTAAGAGGAAGATGTGGATTTTAAAAGCTTATAACGTGAATGTACATTTTGGAAGTGAATAAGATAAGTGCAGATTGAGCACATAATTAATATACCTCGGGCGAGGAGTACAACATGGAAGCCGCCCGGCCTCTTGTTTAGTGACTTTCTTTTCAATCTGGATTCACATGTGTGGTGATTCACACGGTATATGTGGTGAGGTTGATCGTTAGTTCATCATTCTAAGTTGGTTGTTTTTAAACGTATTGTGTTTAAATTAACTATAATGTTCCCAAATCATATTCTTCCCATAAGACTCAATCTTTTGGAGTCTTCTCTTGTTGCATATTCTAAACACATAAAACATTCGGTATGAGTATCGAACGTCCTTCACTTCTCGGCTTTCACTCGAGAGTGTATGTAGCTACTAGACACGATTACAAGAACCTCACATAAATTCCACTTGTGTAGTCTTTCATTAGACTAACCAACCGTTTCCTTTCCTTGCATGGTTGGCTGGTTTCATCCGTCCCATTACGGCACATCAGGCGGATTTGCGGTGTGAAGAGGAGTCAGACGTTACAGAAGACATGATCGTTTTATTATTTAAATAAGGTTTGTTTAAGGATTTGGGATTAAGACATTTTATGTAATCTTTGAATTAAGTCTTCCGCTATTTTATTTAAGACTATATAAATACGCTTCCGCATTGTAAACGTTAAGTTATAACATAAACGTTTTATATTATTTTGAATTGTTTTGTATTTATGGTATCCGTGATAAGCCTTGGGTGGTTTCGGGCGGTTAAGTCCGGGATCACTGGCGGTAATATTCCCAAGTGATTTTGGGGGTGTTACAACTACGAGAAGGGGTAACGACCACTTAATTTTTTATGGGGATATACTTTTCTAATAGGACAATTTTGAAATGCTAAAAGAATTGGTAAACTGAACTATTTTGTATTTTAATGTACAGCTTTTCTAATATGGGTTAAACGGATTTTTCTAACCTATGCCCTTAGGTTAGAAAAATCCGTTTAACGTATTAGGTGAAAAAGGAACGAGCTTAACATCAAAAAGTTGTGTTTGCCTCACTTCAACATTTTTAATATCCTCTATTTACGGAGGCTAAAATTACTTCTTTTTATCCGCTGAAAGAAGTCATCATGTCCTCTGTCGTTATGTTGATTGAATTGATTCACGTTGTTTATAAATTTTACTTTGTTGGGATTACATTTCATTAATTGAAGAGATTGTGAATATGATTAGTCCGATCAAACTGCGAGACGTCTATTAAACAACGTTAAAGTGTTAAACCATATAAAAAATCGTAATTGGCCCGCGCGTAGCGCGGGGGTCCGGTTCTAGTCTCATATAAAATTGTTAGTGTTTGGTGAAGTAATGTCAACTGGTACCCATTTAATCCACGAACAAAATCTTTCTCATCTCATTCATGAATTTAATCCAAAAATCTCCATCTTCTCTTAGTTATAAGAAGTACAATTAATATCTACATTTCTTCATATTCTTCAACTCCATAATATCAAATTTAGTTGATAAATGCACTAAATTAATAAATTTTAACGCTAAAAAGTTATTAGCATTTAATAATAAAAATTAGTGTAACAAAATATATCTATATCGAATGGGGGATGAGGTTTGCACCGGCTTTTTATTTAACAAATGAGCCGGCAAAGTTAACGCTATTACATAGCGTTCAAAATTTTGAGGCCAGAATTTGTGAGCGCTATCATATGGCATTTACAATTTCTGCTCAAACACAAAAAGTTCCGGTGCAAATAAGTTACCCGTATCGAATTGGTGAAAAGGATAGGTGAGAACTTGTAATTTAGTCATATACATAATTGTTGTTTAGTATGCGTGCCATATTTTTATTAAAATAAAGAAATGAAAAGAAGAAAAAAAAAGGTAGCTCATTATCACCCTCCTCCGTCTGAATATCTTCGTCTTCTCTTCATTTCCACTACTGTCCGTCATCTCCCTACTTCCTAAATCGCCTATTTATAACATTATATGGTATACGAAAAATCGGACCGCAATCATTAATCCACCGGGCCTATATGAGTTATTGGGCTAAACTTCATTTAGGTGGCTACCGGACAAGCAGAGAGAGGGAAGAGGAAGCATGGACTGTGGAGTCAATAAAAGCCACCACGGAAGAGTAAATGGTAGGAAGGAGCTTACATTATTATAAAGAGATTTTTACCGAAAACCACTCGTATAAGTGTCTACATTGCTCTAAACCACCCCTTTATTTGGATATTACCGGAAACCACCCGTTTAACTACTTTCGTTAGCGATTCACCACCCGTTTTCATATTCCGTTTATAATCCGTTAACTATTTACAGATTTAGCCCGAAAACTTTATATTTTTTCATTTTTCTGCACAAATTAAAAAGTTGGGAAATAATTGTAATTAAGTAAAAAATTTGGGCCACCTAATTCATCTTCTTCCCCAAAAATCAGATATGAGCCCCCTCCAGAACCACCATCTCCCTCCCCTACCTATAGACTCAGTCTTCCTTCCAAAGTCCACCATTGTCACCTTTCACCTCTCCCTCTCTCTCGAATCTCTACCAACTTCCATCTTTCTACCAAATACTTGACATATATCATGCATCACCTTCCAATTTCAAGCTGAAATTAAATCAGCCATGGTTGGCAGCAGCGCAAGGTTTCCGAAATTCAAGCTCCCCTTCCACCGCTCCGCCGCTCCACCACCTTCTCCGCCTCCGGAGTTCATCTGCCCCATCTGCCGCTCCTTGATATCCGACCCAGTCGTCGTCGTCTTCGGCCACACCCTTCGATTCCCTCTGCGTTCAGGTCTGTAAATCCCTCAATTTCTCCCCTCCTCTCCCCGACAGCTCCTCCCCGGATCTCTCCCGAGTCATCCCCAATCTAGCCTTCAAATCCACTATCCTTAATTGGTGCTCATCCAACTCCGTCAGACTGCTACAAACCTCCGACGAGGGAGCTTTGCTACTGAGGAAGGCCACGAGGTCCGACGAGGGCTCCCGGACCTCGCTCTGCACTCCCCGGATACTCACCGCGTTCCGGCCGCTTTTAACGAATCGGAGCTCCGCCGTCGCCGCGTGGTGGTCAACCTCTCCCTGAAGAAGGTCAACAAGGTGAAGATCGTCTGGTCCGGGATCCTCCCGCCTCTCATCGACCTCCTGAAAACCGGAGGCGAAACCGTAGAGCACGCGGCCGATGCGGCGGGGAGTGTTGGGCAGCAGATAATAAACCCTAAACCCAAAATTATAAACCCAAACCCTAAACTATAAACCCCAAACCTCATATAATAACTTTTATATATTAAAAAATTATTAAATATAACTTTTTTTACAAAGGCACAAGAGTGTTGGAATTCATGATCGAACCAGAGAGAAGAGAGAAAGAAAGTTTGAGAAGAAAGGATGATTTCATTGAATGAATCTGTTACAGATGGAAAAGTTGTTAAGTAGTAAACTAACAACTTCCTAACCACTTTTGCCATGTAGGCACTAATACAAATTTACACTAAACTGGGTAAACCAACAGCCCCCCTCAAGTTGGAGGTTAGTTGATCAACTAAACCCAACTTGGGTACAACAATAGAGTGCATAGGTCCAGACAGAGGTTTAGTGAAAACATCAGCCAGTTGATAAGTAGTGGGGATATGTGTGAGTGTGATCATGCCTTCAAGCAACTTGGAGCGAACAAAATGACAATCCGGGTCAATGTGTTTGGTTCGCTCGTGATAAACTGGATTCCTTGCTATGTATATAGCAGCTTGACTATCACAGTGAACTGGAATAGGCTGCACATTAGGGATGGTGAGCTCATGAAGTAATCTTCTTAACCAGGCAAGTTCTGCAGTAACACATCTGATGACTCTATATTCAGCCTCAGCTGAAAAGAGACTAACTGTGACTTGCTTCTTTGACTTCCAAGAGAGAGGAGCATTGCCTAGGCTGATGTAGTAGCCACTTACAGTTCTTCGAGTAGTTGGACAAGCTGCCCAGTCAGAGTCACAATATGCTTGAAGATCAAAACTAGAAGTGGAACTTAGAAGAAGACCAAGTGAAGTTGTGTGTTGCACATATTGCAATGTGTGGAGAGCAGCTTCCCAATGGATTGAGGTAGGAGCATGCATAAACTGACTCAGATGTTGAATTGCAAAAGCCAAATCAGGCCTAGTGTTCACCAGAAAGTTGAGCTTTCCCACAAGAACTCTGTAAGGAGTAGGATCTGTTAGGATGATACCTTGAGTTGGCTTCAATTTAACAGCTGGATCCAGAGGACTGTGGAAAACCTTTGCTGGTGGAGAAAAATCTTTAATCATCTCTTGAATGAATTTCCTTTGAGTCATGATGATGCCTTGAGGAGTAGTGAGGAACTCAATACCAAGGAAATAATGCAATGGACCTAAATCCTTGATACTGAATGTAGAGTGCAAGAAAGCCTTTAACTGAAGTATTTCAGCCTCATCAGTTCCAGTGATGAGAATGTCATCCACATAAATCACCAGGAAGACAATAGACTTCTCAGTTTTCTTGTGAAATAATGAATACTCATTCAAGGGTTGAGTGAAACCTTGGGAAAGAAGAGAGTCTGAGAGCTTGTTGTACCATTGCCTTGAAGCTTGCTTGAGGCCATAGAGGGATTTGTTTAGTTTGCACACTTTATGTGGATGATGAAGATGCCTCAAGCCAAGTGGTAGCTTCATGTATACCTCAGTGTCAATCTCACCATGTAAGAAGGCATTGTTGATGTCCAACTGAGAAAGAGACCCTTCTTGATGCCAGTAACTAATGATAAGAGCTCTGATTGTAGTCATACTACAGGAGAGAATGTCTCTTGATAGTCAATACCAATTTTCTGAGTGCAACCTCTTATAACTAGTCTTGCCTTGTGCCTCTCTAGAGTCTCATCTGCCTTGAGTTTTACTTTGTAAACCCACTTGGAGCTGATGGGCTTCTTTCCTTTGGGAAAATCCAATATATCCCAGGTTCTGTTGGAATCTAAAGCTGCAAGTTCAAGATTCATAGCATTTTTCCAATCTGGAGATTGAACTGCCTCTTCATAGGAACCTGGTTCATGAAGAGAATGAAGAACAGAAAAGACATGTTGGTCAGTTGTAGTAAGAGCATAACTTTGAAACTAGATAGATACATGCAATATCATGGACAACTAGTCGGATACTTGACATGTACTCAACTCTCTTCTCTAATAACAATCACAACTAGTTCATGCAAATAGATTGTGCTACACAACAAGTATGATAATTCAACTAGAAGTATCAAACTCTAGCAATATGAATAAGATAAAACTAACTTAGGTGATCAATCTAAAGTAGTAAATCTAGTTCATCGACAATACAAACAAGAGAGTTGAGACAATCAAAGAGTAGACAAAGGGAAAGGATAAACTCACGACTTGTTGAATCCAAAAGCTTCAAACGCCAAGTGAATCAAAGAACTTTAGCAACTCATAAGTTTGTGAAAAACTCTCCAAAAACTTAAGCAAAACAAAGGGTAAGATGATCAAGGATGATCATCCACAACCTAAATAGTCATCAGCTAATGTAACAGCCAAATTAAGGTGATAAAAACGTATGGAAAGTTACAGAATTGAACACAAATTACTTCAAATGGAAAAGACATTAATTTGATTCTTCTATCGAGGAACCGCACCCGCGGGTTGAGAGCCGCGGGCGCGGTTTTGGTTTCTCCAGATTTTCAGGATGGCAGAGGGTCGCGGGCGCGGTTTGGGACCCGCGGGTGCGGCTTGTGCTTTCTCGGATCCTTGGCTGAGGGTGAAACCCGCGGGTGCGGCTTGAGACCCGCGGGTGCAGCTGTGTTGTCTGAGGTAGTAGCTACTGATTTCTTAAGTCTTCGTCTTCGTCTTCGTCTTCACCAGCTTCTTCCTTATGCTTCAAGGCTTCCAATGATTCGTATCATCTCTTGGAATCTCGTATGTAAATCTTCTCTCGAACAGCTCCATGATACAGATTACATAGAAACAAATAACATAATCCTATACAAAACTAGCTAATAATCCATAGTTGCGGTATGTAAAACACCGCTTATCAAACTCCCCCATACTTAGACCTTGCTCGTCCCCGAGTAAGCTAAAAGAAACTTACTCTTTTACAATAATCACTCAAAAGATCTCAGGAAGTATGAAAAAGAAAGAAACTACAAATCACTAACACATTTAGTATACAAACAATATGATGAGAAAGAAATATATCAATTTGGTCCTCCATAGTGGTCCTCCATAGTGGTTAACATGCAAAAAATTTTGTCCTAAGACACTCATTTCACTCCTTTTGCCTAGGCGCCCCGAAGGGTTTTTACCTAGCCACTCATTTCATTTTCAATCTCACCATTCCTTACCGCCCTCAAGTCCTTTTTTGCCAAGCTTAATGCAAGCCGAACTACCCGCTTATTGCATGGATTTTTCCATCCCAGGATTTTCATTTGCCTTTTTTCGTATTTTTGTGGCTTTTTCTGTTTTTAATTCCATGCAAAGTACAAACCAAATTAAATAAAACCGAAGGGAAATAACAAGGAAATGAAACTACTCTAGGATAAGCAATGAACTAATTTCCCTCCCCCATACTTGAAGTGCACAATGCCCTCAGTGTGTAAGACATAGAAAAATAATGAGGAAGAGAGAAAGAAGCTCACTGATCCGGGTCATCCCGGTTTGGATAGTCGGGCCAACGAGCCTGCATGTCGAGTCGTAAGTCATCCACCGACTGCTGCAGCCTCTCAATATTTTGGTTTACCGTCTGAACCGACTGGTAGACAAACTCAATCCGCTCAAAAAGACGCTGCTCCCAAGGTATGTCAGCAGGAGCTGCAGATGATGAGCCTTCGCCCCATTGCCTCTGATGCTGAAAACGAGGGGCAGGCTCCTGGAAGTCATCATCATCCTCATCATCAAGGTCAACTAGCTGCTGATCCGGCTGCTGAACCGGGTCCTGGATGCTGATCCCACCGCGAGCTCGTCGTCGAGCAGCTGCACGAGGGGGAGCGGGTGTAGGGTTGATCCTGAAAGTATGTGCTGACCCATAAGCAAAGTCCTCTGTGAGAGCAATCTCGGGAGGACCGAGCCAAACCCACATACGCTCGTCCGCATGGACTGTAACCGACTTGAGTCACCGAAGTCGAGTCTGCAGAAATGTGGCATCCATCAAATAGGGACCCATTGAGGGGTCCGGACTACCTACGCAGTCAAGAGTCTCCCAGTCGGGGACGACAGCCTCTAAGATGAGGGTGATCATGCCACCCAAAGCAATCTGACCCCTTGGTTTCGAGCGGGCTGTCTTGCAAGAGTGAACAAATAGTGAGAGCCAATCTGGAATTACCTGACATTCCGGCATAAGAGCATATAGATACTTCAGCTGGTAGGCAGGCACCTTGTTCACCTCAGAAAGCCCAAAGAAGGCCATAGATAGGGCCCGCTGTGTCAGGCGGAGACATGGATGAGACATCTTAGCATTATAATCATTACCATGGGTGTCCCGAACTTGTCCCGTCCATGTGTACCAGACCTGTGTAGGGTTGGCACCAACTGTAGTGTCATAATCTGCAGAGGGAACCTGAGAGATTCCCAAGATGTGGCGCAGTTGTTCAGCCTGAACCGTAAAGGATCGTCCAATGTAAATAAACTGGATGGCTGAGATGAAGGTGGTCTCAAAGACGGTCTTGGACTTGAGGCTCGCCAGAAACTGATATGTAGCCTCGGCATGAGTGGGAGCTGACCTGAACAAGAAACCATGCAACCCTGCGTGCTCAAGCATGGCCTCAGTGCATGCAGTCATACCCAAATCATCGAGCGTACGTCGATGGAAAAATCTCATGGCGACACACTGCTTAGCCCTTAAAAAGGCTAAGTTAGCCTGAACCTGTTGTTGCCACAAATCATTTTTGTGGCCTCGAGACGTCCCTGCTGCAGCCATCAAAATGTCTACACAAACCGAATGCAACCACATATCCGCAACACAACAAAGAGACCAAGCAGCAGCAGCACAATAGCAATAGCAATAGCCCTCCCCGAGGCGTAAGAAAATCAACAAGGATGATTGTGGTTGTCGGAAAAGCTTACCGAAATCAGCAAAAATGGACGACAGAGGTGACAGCCGCGGGTGCGGTTTCGTCGAGGCAGAGAAATTCTCGGTAAGGCGAAGCTGCGGGCGCGGTTTTTGAGCCGCGGGTGCGGTTGGATTCCGGTGGTGGTCGCGGTGGACGGGGTTGTGGTGTGGAGGAGAGGGAAGGTGGGAGGATGTTGGTGTTGGGAAAGAGAAGTGGGAGGTGGGAGAATTTTGGTGTTGGGAAAGAGAAGTGGGAGGTGGAGAATGGTGGAAGTGGGAGTTAGGGTTTTATGTGGTGGGAGGTAGAGAATGAAATCTGAGATGAAGAAGGGTAGAAGATGAAATATGAGATGGAGAAGGGTAGAAGATGAACCGTCAATTCATTTTTCTTCTTTTTTTTTCGATAAACGAAAAGAAAAACCGTCAATTCCTTTAGTAGCAAACGACCATCGTCTTCTCGTCTTGAATTCCTAGAAAATAGAAAACAAAACAATTAAAAAGAAAATGAAATTCAAGGGAAAAGAAGAATACCCTGGGTTGCCTCCCAAGCAGCGCCTTGGTTAGAGTCGTGGCTCGACTTGGTTTCTCGTCTTCAATTTTCAAAAGTTGGCTCTTCTAGAGCCATTTCATCTAAAGACACTTTGGTGAATCCCTCATGGTAAGGTTTTAACCTTTGACCATTCACCTTGAAGACGTTGTGGTTGTCCTTGTCAAACAACTCCACGGCGCCATGAGGAAAGACGCGAGCAACAACATACGGGCCATTCCACCGGGATAGCAACTTACCCGGAAAAAGTTGAAGACGAGATTGGTAGAGCAAGACTTTGTCTCCCACCTTGAAATCTTTCCTCAAGATGTTCTTGTCGTGCCAAGCCTTCGTCTTTTCCTTGTAGATCACCGCATTCTCATACGCATCCCGGCGTATCTCTTCAAGCTCTTGGATTTGCAACTTCCTAAAGTCGCCTACCTCATCCAACTCCATGTTGCATTTTTGCACCGCCCACCATGCCTTGTGCTCTAACTCCACCGGAAGGTGACAAGCCTTCCCAAACACAAGTCGATATGGGGACATTCCTATTGGAGTTTTGTAAGCGGTCCTATACGCCCAAAGTGCATCATCCAACCTTAGACTCCAATCCTTCCAATTAGGAGCCACCGTCTTTTCCAGAATCCCCTTGATTTGCCTATTGGACACCTCAGCTTGTCCATTGGATTGGGGGTGATAAGCAGTTGAGACTCGTTGAGTGACATGGTACTTCTTTAAAAGTGCACTCACCGTCTTGTTGCAAAAGTGAGTACCTTGGTCACTTATAAGAGCCTTTGGAATCCCAAAACGAGAAAAGATATTCTCCTTCAAGAAACCTGCTACCACTCGGGAATCATCAGTTCTGGTGGCCTTCGCTTCCACCCATTTGGAAACGTAGTCCACCGCAAGTAAAATGTATAAATTCCCAAACGAACTAGGAAAGGGTCCCATGAAATCAATACCCCAAACATCAAAAATCTCACAAAAGACTAATGGTGTTTGTGGCATCTCATTTCGTTTAGAAATTTTCCCGACCCTTTGGCATCGGTCGCAAGCTTTGCAAAAGGCAAACGCATCCCGAAAGATGTGTGGCCAATAGAAGCCGGCGTCCAATACCTTCCTAGCCGTTTTGTTAGCCCCAAAATGCCCCCCACATGCATGAGAATGACAAAAAGTAAGGACAGACTGTACCTCGTTATCCGGGAGGCATCATCGGATTACCTTGTCAACACAATGTCTCCAAAGGTAGGGGTCATCCCAAACGTAGAAACGTGATTCCCGCTTGATCCTATCTTTTTGAGCTTTGGTGTAGTTCGGCGGGAATTCTTCGCGAACCAGGTAGTTCACGATGTCGGCAAACCATGGTTTGAAACACCGGAGGGCGAAAAGCTTGTATTCGGGGTCAATTTCTGCGTACTCTGCTGTCAGAAAACCGCGATCGCGGTTATCGAGACGCGGTCGCGGTTCTCCTTGAATTGAGAATTCTGGCAAACACAAACCGCGAGCGCGGTTCGCCTTTTTCCGAGAATATTTGAGAGCACAAACCGCGGGTGCGGTTTTCGGGCCGCGGGTGCGGCTTGTTCTCAGCAGAAGCAGAATCTACAGAATAAATTTGATACAAGTTTTCGTCCGGGAACGTACCTTGAATTTGAACCTGTAATTTACCGTCCTCTTGCACAATCCCGCTCAAATGATCAGCTACGGAGTTTTCGACTCCCTTCTTGTCCCGGATTTCCACATTGAACTCACTTAAGAGCAAAACCCATCGAATGAGTCTTGGCTTTGATTCCTTCTTCGTCATGAGATAACGAAGAGCAGCGTGGTCCGTGTGGATAATCACCTTCGTGCCCAAAAGATATTGCCGAAATTTTTCAAGGGCAAACACCAAGGCTAGCAACTCCTTTTCCGTGGTGGAGTAATTCCTCTGAGCTCCGTTCAAAGTCGTGGAAGCATAGTAGATGACGTGCATTGCTCTTCCGACTTTTTGACCAAGAACGGCTCCCACCGTGTGATCACTAGCATCACACATGATCTCAAAGGGTAGAGACCAATCGGGTACTTGGATGATTGATGCTTCGGTGAGGTGGGCTTTCAGAGTGTCGAATGCCTTCTTGCACACATTCGACATGTCAAAAGTAGCTTCCTTTTTCAAAAGCTCACATAGGGGCGTGGAGATCTTAGAGAAGTCCTTGATAAACCTGCGATAAAAACCTGTATGGCCTAGGAAAGAACGCACTTCACACACATTAGTAGGATAAGGCAATGATTGAATGACGTCAATCTTTGCCTTATCGACCTCAATACCCCTAGCTGAAATTATGTGCCCCAATACTATCCCTTGTTCAACCATAAAATGACACTTTTCAGAATTCAATACTAGATTAGTACTACACATCTTTTAAGCACGAGTGACAAATGATTTAAACATGCAAAAGTGCCAAAGGGACATGTAAACGTCGTCTTCTCTTGATCTTCGGGTGCAATAGCCACCTGAAAATACCCTGAATACCCATCTAGAAAGCAATAATACGGACGACCGGCAAGTCGTTCAAGCATTTGATCAATAAAAGGGAGGGGGAAATGATCTTTTCGGGTTACCGCGTTCAGCTTGCGGTAGTCAATGCATACTCTCCAACCCGTTTGAGCTCGGGTAGGAACCATCTCACCTTGTTGATTCTCTACCAATGTTATGCCCCCCTTCTTAGGGACACATTGAGTTGGACTCACCCATTGGCTATCCGAAATGGGGTAGATCATGTCAGCTTGAAGAAGTTTCAGCACCTCCTTCTTGACCACCTCCATCATAGGTGGGTTTAACCTTCTTTGGGTTTGCCTAGAGGGTTTAGCACCTTCCTCAAGAAGGATCCTGTGCATACAGGTGGAAGGGCTAATTCCCTTGATGTCAGCAATGGTCCAACCAAGAGTGGTAATGTGTTCTTTCAACACCATCACCAACCTTCTCTCTTGTTCACCTGTCAACTTGCTCGAAATGATTACCGGGAGGGTATCATTTTCCCCAAGAAAAGCATACTTCAAGTGCTCGGGTAATTTCTTGAGCTCTACAACCGGTGCCTGCACAATAGAAGGAAGAAGCTTTTCGCTCTCCAAAGTTAGTAGCATGGGCCGACCGGCCAAAATTCTACCCGGAGCGTCTAGACGAGCTAGAACACTTTGAATCTCAGGTGGAAGAGACAAATCAAGTGTTGGTGAGTGAACGATGTTGTGTTCTAATACACTTTGTAATTCATCTAAGCCAAAGATATTGAAAACATCTTGGACTATGGGATCAATTACATCGATTGAACAAATAGACGCAGCATCTTCGACGGGGTGTTTCATAGCATCAAAAATGTTAAATTGAACCATTTCCCCATCGAACTCTAAAGTAAGAGATCCACTAGCCAAATCAATCTTTGTGTTAGCGGTTCGCATGAAGGGCCCAAGCAAAATAGGAGCAGCTTGCCCATCATGTTCCATGTCTAACACAAAGAAATCAGCGGGAAAGAACAAATTATCCACCATAACCAAAACGTTTTCAACTACACCTTTAGGATACACGGTGGACCTATCGGCTAGTTGAATAACAATTCCGGTTTCATGAAGTGGACCTAACCCAAGAATCTTATAGAGAGAGTAAGGCAACACATTTATCGATGCACCCAAATCGAGCATGGCTCGTTCAAAATGTGTGTCACCTATACGGCAAGGTATGCTGACCATGCCCGGATCGCTGCACTTCTTAGGCATTCGCCTTTGAAATACAGTGGAGACACGCTCGCTTACCGTCACCTTTTGTTGCCCTTTCAACTTTTGATTCCTCTTGATTGTGCAAAGTTCTTTTAAAAACTTTGCATATCGAGGAATGCTTTTGATTAACTTGAGCAAGGGAATGTTTACCTCACATTTGGTGAACGTCTCAAACAACTCCTTGTCGTTTTCCGACCTTTTGGTGTTCCTAAGGGCATCGGGAAACGGGGCAGGAGGCTTGGTGGAGTCGAGAGGTGGAAAGTTGGGGCGAACGTAGTTGTCCTGTCTCAACTGGAAATCCCCCCGATCCTCCACTTCGAGTTCAGCATTTTGTGAAGGAAATTCCGAAACATTTGCCTCAGTAGAGGAGCCGCGGGCGCGGTTTTCAACCCGCGGGCGCGGCTCTTCAGAAAAATTGATTTCTGGCTCAGTAGAGGAGCCGCGGGCGCGGTTTTCGACCCGCGGGCGTGGCTCTCGGCTGTCGTCAGAATTCAACTTTTCTGCAGAAGCCTCAACAAGGTTTTTGGTTTCCCCTAACATCTTACCACTTCTTGTTGTTACTGCACTTACATTTCTGGTTGGGTTCACCACCGTTTGGGACGGTAGAGAATTGGAATTTTGTTGTGCAATGGTGGTTACAGCTTCAGCCAACTGCCCAATTTTCTTCTCCATGTTCTTGATGCTCGACTCGGTCGTTTGAACATGAGTTGTGAAGTGTTGAGTCAAGGATCTCAGCAGCTCCGCAGTAGATGGTCCAGCATTGGGTCGAGGGCCTTGAGCTTGTTGTTGGGGCTCATTTGGATCACGCCATCGAAAATTGGGATGATCTCAATACCTCGGGTTGTAGTTGTTTTGTTGATCACCACGAGGTCGTGGGGGTCCATACCCACCAGCAGCAACATTGACTTCAACAACGTCTTCACCTTCAAGCTCAGGGCATTTATCTGTAAAATGAGAAGGGTCAGCACAAATACCACATACCTTTACTTGTTGTTGTTGTCCTTTTTGCAACTGAGAGACCATCTTTTTCAACTCTACAAGCTCAGCTACAAGAGCGGGAACCCCTGAACTTGCTGCGTGCACTCCCTTTTTGGTGTATATCCTACCAAAACTCCTTGTGCTCTCAGCCATATCTTGCAATTTCTCCATGGCATCCTCCGGCGTCATGTTGAGAATATTCCCACCACACGCAGCATCAACCATCCTCCTTTCTTGGTTAAGGAGACCATTGCAAATGTAAAGCACTAGATCCTCAGTATCATACCCATGAAAAGGGCACGAAGCACACAACCCCTTGAAGCGTTCAAGGTAGTCATAGAGAGTTTCGTCTTCACTTTGCTCGACATGGGCTATCTCCTTCTTGAGAGCATTTGCCTTTTTCACCGGAAAATACTTGCTCAAGAACACCTTGTGCAACTTTTCCCAATTATCAACCGAACCGGTTGGCAAATGGTAATACCAAGAACGAGCACCATCCTTCAAAGTGAACCCGAAGGCTCTCATCTTGATCTGCTCTTCCGTGACGTTTGGCGGTTTGGTCGTCATGAAAATGTCATGAAATTGGTTCAAATGCATGATCGGATCCTCACCAGCCAAACCATGGACACTTGGGAGCAAATTGATCACCCCCGACTTGAGCTCGAAAGTCACCCCATGAGCAAGGGGTGGAATAACCACAGCTTGAGGTTGCTGTGTCAGGTTCGGTGTTTGCCGCTCTCTCAAAGTGCGAGTAACACCACCTCCTGGTAGCCTTGTCTCAATTAGCTCCCATTGAGCGTTAACGACCAACTGCATGTCAGCCAATTGACGCTGCACTTCAGCAAGAGCTTCTCGATCGACCATTTCTACTGTCTCAGTCCCGACTCTGTTCTCTCTTCGATTCCGATGAAAAGTTCTCTCGATCTCTGAATCAAGAATAGAAAGAGGCTGATTAGTAGAACGGGTGTTGACCATTCATTAGTCAACACTAAAGTTAATCAAAATAAGAACTTAAAAATAAGAAAATTTGATTCCCCGACAACAGCGCCAAATTTGACGAGGCGAATTTGTCGTGTGACAAGTCAAGTAATCCTAACATGCAAACTGAGTAATATAGTGCGCAAGTAAGGGTCGAATCCCAAGAGAATCAGTTTATCAAATTCTTAAGTTATCACAATGACTAACCAATAAACGTAACCAAAAGGGGGATTTTTATGGTTTTGATACGAAGTATCGAATGTCAACTTGGTTATAACAATATTAAGCCAAGTGTTCCACTTAGCGATTATCCACAATTAGATTAACAAGTTGATCTTAGAATCCTTTTCATCCCTATGTCAAGTTCTCAAGTGATCGTTCTAATTCCTGTTCTTGAATAGTTATTAGTCCAACTAGTCCTAACAACCCTTACTCGATTATAACTTTGAAACTATCAAAGTTCAATAACAAAGTAGCAATGCATTCAGGAATAGATAGATACATGCAATATCATGGACAACTAGTCGGATACTCGACATGTACTCAACTCTCTTCTCTAATAACAATCACAACTAGTTCATGCAAATAGATTGTGCTACACAACAAGTATGATAATTCAACTAGAAGTATCAAACTCTAGCAATATGAATAAGATAAAACTAACTTAGGTGATCAATCTAAAGTAGTAAATCTAGTTCATCGACAATACAAACAAGAGAGTTGAGACAATCAAAGAGTAGACAAAGGGAAAGGATAAACTCACGACTTGTTGAATCCAAAAGCTTCAAACGCCAAGTGAAACAAAGAACTTTAGCAACTCATAAGTTTGTGAAAAACTCTCCAAAAACTTAAGAAGAACAAAGGGTAAGATGATCAAGGATGATCATCCACAACCTAAATAGTCATCAGCTAATGTAACAGCCAAATTAAGGTGATAAAAACGTATGGAAAGTTATAGAATTGAACACAAATTACTTCAAATGGCAAAGACATTAATTTGATTCTTCTGTCGAGGAACCGCACCCGCGGGTTGAGAGCCGCGGGCGCGGTTTTGGTTTCTCCGGATTTTCAGGATGGCAGAGGGCCGCGGGCGCGGTTTGGGACCCGCGGGCGCGGCTTGTGCTTTCTCGGATCCTTGGCTGAGGGTGAAACCCGCGGGTGCGGCTTGAGACCCGCGGGTGCGGCTGTGTTGTCTGAGGTAGTAACTACTGATTTCTTAAGTCTTCGTCTTCGTCTTCGTCTTCACCAGCTTCTTCCTTATGCTTCAAGGCTTCCAATGCTTCGTATCATCTCTTGGAATCTCGTATGTAAATCTTCTCTCGAACAGCTCCATGATACAGATTACATAGAAACAAATAACATAATCCTATACAAAACTAGCTAATAATCCATAGTTGCGGTATGTAAAACACCGCTTATCAGAGCACAATCAAATTGAACATTAAGGAAACAACGTCACATACAACGAAAAATAAATCTTCAAAAGCAAAAAAACAAACAAAGAAAAACACCGACAAAAACAGTAGCATAATATTATAACAATGCAATTACAACCTAGAGATCCGTACGCACGACCAATAGACCACTAGTTTTTAATAAAGATCGATCATTTATATATTTATGCATTTGAAGCTACTACTGCGACTACAACGTACGTTACACCATTTGATTGTAGCTCGTAGGTGTATACATAATCCAAAACTAATTAAATGTTTATATACTTTGAATTTTACTCACATACAAGTCTATATTTCTTGACTTGAGGTGTTTATCGGTTCGGTTTAAACCGGAAACCGTCGGTTTCGGAACCGTCTAAAACCGTCAGAAATCAAAACCGAAACCGAACCGAAACCAAAACCATCTGGAACCGTAAGTGATCGGTTCTGGTTACGGTTTATGATTTCGTAGAACCGTGAAACCGGCGGTTCCGAACCGTAGAACCGGAGGTTCCCAACCGTCAAACCGGAACCGACGGTTTGGAACCAAAGGAGAGTGTTAGATTAGTGGAAATCCTTAATAAATGTAAAAGAACTACATGATCTTTGATTCTTCTAGTCCTAAGAGGATACGTAGGCAACTTTTGTTAAGTTCAAGCTCTTTTATGTTTTTGTTTTTTATTTTTTTATTAAGACAAATCATTTATTTAATATGTTTGTGTATGGATTTATTATATTAATTAAAGATTAAATATGTCAATAGTACAATACAAGTATTTTCAATTTTTTAATTTTGAAAATTATAGAGAACCGGAACTGGATTTGAAACCGGAACCGTTACAAAACCGTATTAGAACCGGGTTGGAACCGTCCAAAACCGGAACCGAAACTGAACCGAAACCGAAGGAACCTTCATTAGATGGTTTCGGTTACGGTTCATGATTTTAAAGAACCAGAATCGGCGGTTTTAGAACCGAAACCGGCGGTTCAGGAACCGTGAGCATCTCTACTTATGTGTATCTATATATAATGTATATAGTCTATATGTTTAAACTTATATTGAATGTGGAATTTGATTACAATATTATTTAACGGGTTCGACCACTCGCATTTGAAGGCATGAAAAATGGAACTATTTGTGTCCAATACACCTTTCTCAATTAAATGCTTCGTTCTACACCTTCAATTTAAGTTCTAGGATTTGTAAATACGCGCTTCTCTCCCTCAAAATCAATCCCGACTTTCTTCCTCCCAGATCTCATATATGATCCTCACTCGCTCACTCTGTATCTTATTTCTACACGCCTCCCGTCGACCTCATCGCCGTCGTCATCACATTCCTCGCCGGTGCTACCGAACCAAGACTTTGCGTCGTCCGTTTCGCCAGAGCAGATTTTGTCATTGTTCGCCTACGAGATTACTTGTTCTAGATTGGATCGAAGTGTGTTCGCCTCATTTGTTTGTGCGAGATCTCGCCATATCTGGTTCTCCACACAGATTGATTTGATTCGCTCTTCCATCGCCCAATTTAACCTCCCGAACCTCTCGATTTCGTCTCCCTTTTCTTTCAGCTTCGCAGAGAGTCGGTGGTGATCGGACTCCCATAAGTCCTATGTTGTGATCATCGCACTCTCGAGGTTGGAGGAGGAGGACACAAAGGAGATGGTGGGAGACGACGGTGGAGGAACGGTGTTGCCAGATCCAAATTGTTGACAGATTGAAACAATGCTCCTTTATCAGTTCGAAACGTTGCTCCTTTTTCATCCTTGTTCTACTTAATGGATTGACAGATTGAACAAAATACAAGTTGCAGAGGCAAGTTTGTGTATCAATTTCCTTTCCTGTATGAATTTTATGACTGTGATATTTCATTTACTACTGCTTCATTTACTACTGCTTAATATACTACTGCTTCAGTTTCTTCTGCTTCATTTACTAGTCTGTGTTGTTTGTTGATTTGAGGGACATAATGAAATGATTTTTGTATTTTTTGTGTGATCTGTAAACAAATTACAGATTATTGTAGCACCTCTGTTTAATCTGTTTACAAATTATTGTAGCATCTCTGAGACTCCAAGGATATCTTCTGCTTTATTATAATGTTGAGCTATCACCTTAATGTGACAGGATTTCTCCCAGCAACCTCCAACACCTGAGTTACTTGCTAGGGATCTGCATGATAATGAGTGAAAATTCAGGCATATCTTTCGTGGTAAATCTTCTAAAGGAATGTTCTTAATTCTTGGTAGTTCTTTGCAAACTTTGATCAACACATTATTGTATTTATATAGGCCAGCCTAAACATCTTCTAACTACTGGATGGAGCATCTTTGTTAGTGCAAAAAGACAATTTTATTGTTATTCGTGCTGATTTCTCCCAGCAATCTGACCTTAATAAAGCATCTTCTAACTATGGATCAGCCATGCCAATTGCCACCAACCATGATGTCATCATCAGTTATCTCAAGTAACAACATGCATATGGGACTTCTTGCTGCTGCTGCTCATGCAGCATCAAGTATCAACAAACAGTTTACCGTGTTTTTCAACCCAAGGTAAAAAAACATACTTTCTATTCACCGCCCACTCAAATTGCTATTTACCGCCCTGTTTTTGTGCGTCACGCATGGAATGAAACCATACGTCGCGCACGAAATTTTTTTTTCAAAAAAATTCATGCGCCACGCATGGATTAAAACCATACGTCACGTATGGATTTTTTTTTTATTTTTTTGCTTTTTTTTCCATAATCTTGTAGATAATTTCAATACGATCGCGTGCATATAAAATTCGTCCAAAACGGACATCGTTTGCCCCTTCAAAAGGCTAAAAAACAAAAAACAGTGAAGTAATTATGATTAAGTGTAATAAATCTATTACTCCGTACTTATAAATTGTAGTTATTAATTTTATTTAAGTATTAACATCACTAAATAAAATCTTTGCTAAGTTATCTACCATATTATAAAAAAATTTGAAAAATGGTGTGTTGTTTTAACGGACTTGTTGATACAAGAAATTATGTGTGATAAATTTGTATTTTGGCCTTTTGAAGGGGCAAACAATGTCCGTTTTGGACGAATTTTATATGCACGTGATCGTATTGAAATTATCTACAAGATTATGGGAAAAAAATGCAAAAACAAAAAAAAATTCCATACGTGACGTATGGTTTTAATCCATGCGTGACGCATGGATTTTTTTGAAAAAAAAAATTCGTGTGCGACGTAGGGTTTTATTCCATGCGTGACGCACAAAAACTGGGCGGTAAATAGCAATTTGAGTGGGCGTCAAATAGTAAGGGCAAAAAAAACGGCTTGTATGTGTCATAAGCGTTTGTCGGTCCTACTGTTTTTATTAAATTTTAATTTATCTTAAGTAACTGCAGGGCCAGCCAATCTGAGTTTGTCCTTCCTTTGGCCAAGTATGTTAAAGCAGTTTATCACAGACGAGTCTCTATTGTGATGTGGTTCGGGATGATGGTTTATTTAGTCGTGTTGACAACTTATTAGTGGTGTTGAAAAATTATTGTTCGCGTTGACATTTTAATTACTTGTGTTATATGTTGTTGACCGTTAATTAGTCGTGTAAACAATTTATTTAGTTGGGTTGACAACTTATTTAGTCTTGTTGACATTTTATTTGTAGTGTTGACACTCCTTTGTTGTTTTGTTGATAAGTTATTAGTGGTGTTTGACAAATTATTTTTTGTATTGACAAATTATTATTCTTGTTGACAGTTTAATTACTCGTGTTGACAAATTATTGTTATTCGTGCTGACAGTTTAGTTATATCGTGTTAACAGTTTAATTACTTGTGTTGACAATTTTGTTATGTTGTTGACAAGTTATTATTTGGTTGACAATTTAGTTTAATTTTTTTGACAATTTTAATAATTCTTGTTTGTTTTATTACTCTCGTTGATAGTTTAATCGTGTTGACAGTTTTGTTATGTTGTTGACAAGTTATATTGGTGTTGACAAATTATTATTCGTGTTGACAGTTTAGTTTAATTTTGTTGACAATTTTTTTGACAAATTACAAAAAGGTATTTTCATATAACTTAAAAAAAAATGAAAAACCTAAAAAACAGTACATTTTAAGGGTATTTAGTATTTACCCAAAAATTGGATGAAAAATGTACTCTAATTTTTTTCACAAATGATCAAATGCTAAAAACAAGTGGAAGCTAATATTTTATAGTTGAATTTGATTACCGGTGTACACTAGTTGGCTGTAGTTGCAGTGTTTTGAAAAGTAGGAAACCTAACTAATTGAGGGTTGATGCTCTCTAAAAAGTCTAACCACGACTTCTCCAAATTTTCCATACTTTCTTCTCAACTTTAAACTCCCTCGATCTACATATCAAACTCTTCCTCTTCTTCATCTTCTTCCTCGATCTCAATCTGAATCTGAATCTCAATCTATGGGCGGTTGTGCTTCAACCCAACACCAACATCCCTCATCTCAGGATGCTCTGTTTTTACACAAAAAATCCAATTTCCCAGCGGCGGCGCCGGAGCCGCGGCGACCTGAGGTGGCGAGGGTGATCTGCGAGGACGGCCGAGTAGAGGAGTTCAAGCCACCGGTGACGGCGGCGCAGGCGGCGGCGACGACGACAGGCGGGAAGGACGGCGGCGCATACCTCTGCAGCTGGGAGTCCATGTACGTCGACGCATGCGTGCCGGAGGTGGCGGCGGAAGATGAGCTTAAGGCCGGACAAGTTTACTTTGTGATACCTAAATCTAAATCTGATAAACCGATGTCTCTTCATGACATGTGTGGACTCGCCATTAAGGCCAGCTCCAACCTTTCTCTCATCGATTTCCATTCTTCCTTTCGACGTTGAGATCCAGATTCATGTAATTTGTACGGACTATGTTTTAACATATGAATTTGAGCTTTCTTGATCCATCGAGGAATGTAACGTTGTAAATTGGGTTATGTTAATTTATGGGAGTAATTAGTCATTGTAAATAGTTTGATCATTTTTAATTTTGTTTTGCCGAAGAGGTTGATCTAAGTTGCTTTAGATCTGGATCTACTGCTAGGTTTGATTGACTGCGGGAAAAGAGCAGTAGAGTGGAATTTTTGTAGCAGAGTAGGAAATGTGGTTATTATTTGAGTGTAGAAATATAAAATTGAAATAGATAACGATGCATGGGAATTGTTTGTCTGGTTTGGTTTTTAATGGTTGTTTGTTGTAACATGTGGCCACGTCTCCATGCTGCATCATGACATGCTCACATGGCTTTTTAGGTGGAACTCACTCTAAAAAACACATCTTCCTTCCAGAATATTCAATGTTTACACTTGCGACTTGTCAATTGTCATCAGTAGAGGATTTATTTGGGCTGGCCGCAGGATTCAGTCCATTCTTAATGACATTAAATTCATTATAGATTTTTACCCTCCTTAATTAATTACTCCCTCCGTCCCTTAATGTTCTTCCCATTTCATTTTGACACATTTGCCGAGACACGTTTTGCGTCGTTAATATCTCTTATTATATCTTTCTAAAAATTATAAAATTTTGATATTAATAAAGTTGAGACAAACAAAACAAGATCCCGCATGGCCATGTTTGTTCTTATAGATTGAGAATAATCTAGCGAATTGTATTGAATTGTGAATAGTGTAAAAAATGGAGATGGGAAGAACATTAGGGGACGGAGGGAGTAAGTTTTAAGCTTTTACCTCAATCCCAACCTACACACAAGCAACAGTAGCCCCGCAGGACTCCGCTCTGCTTCGAGGGCTGCCGGATTCCGCTTCTGGGGCCGTCGGACTCCGGTTAGTGTGTTGACAGTATTATTTAGTGTGTTGACAGTTTTTTAAGTGAATTGACAGTTTATTTATTGTGTTGACAACATTATTTAGTGGATTCATAGTTTTTTTTACTGTGTTGAATTTTTTTTGAGTTTGTTGACAATTTTATTTTGTGTGTTGATAATTTTATTTTTCGTTGACAATATTACTCAGTGTTGTTTTATTATGAGTGTTGACAATTAAATTTTATGTGTTGACAGTTTATTTGGTGCAGTTGACAAAAAAGATGCATTTGTTCGTAGACAACAATCCAACATTTATTTGTGTATTTACAATTTTAGTAGTCGTGTTTATAGTTTCAAAACTCGTGTTGACAGCTTAGTTACTATTGTTGACAATATAATAGTCAGATTGATACGACAAATTAAAAAACTTGATGAAAAATAATTTAAAATATAGCAAAAAAATATATACATTTATAGTGAGTTTAAAGTCTTTAAACTACTCACACTTTATTCAACACAATACAATAGTCTCACTTGATTATTTAATCATGTTGACTTCTTCTTCTTCTCCTGCACATCAGTGGAAATAAAATTAATATTGTGTTCCACAATCTCTTAAAATCTTTTCTTTTTCCATCACAGTGCCTCAAAATGTCATGCAAGAGACTAAACATTATACTACTGAAATCAAAAGTGACTACACAATATTCCAGCAAAATATCCATTCACCAGAAACTGGTTTGTGCAATGAGCTTACCTTTTCCTTGAACAAATATGTAAGAATATAAAGGTTCAAATGGCATTTCTAAGTAATTGATGTGATAGGCTATTCAACAAAAAGCATTGTTAAATCCATCTAAAATCTCATCTTTGATTGCTTCTGCCAGGGAAGGCCTGTTTGTAGAGGTGCAAAAGTTTAACTTGCTTGCTACCTTCACGATTATACTCAAAAGCATTGGGGTTGTAAACATATAACTTAATATTTTGAGATAAAAACCAACAAAACAGTGGTTTTTGAGCATTTATCTAAAAACCGATCGAGTCCATTTACTCGTGAAGATTTACAGAGGCCTGCTAGGAAATTTTCAACGTAAGGTGGGAATTATGATATTCCGCAATATATGGCAAATGTCATGTTCATTCATTTTTTTTGGTCTTAAGGAGAGACGGCACTCTCCCGGAAATTTTATTGAAAAAAAACGAAATGGTTATGCCCTAGTGTCGCGGGGAATAGCCTGACCCCTAACATCATTGCTTAAATAATCATCTAAAAAGTTCGGACAATTATCTAACACGCAAATCCCTAACGGAAAATCAAAAGCAAAATGGGAAAGACTATTGGCCTCACGATAGACATGTCGCATATGGATACTCCAATGTCGACTCAAAAAGCTTTGGCATCTCTCAACCAGGCTAGCAAAAGGATGGGTCCGGGGAGTGTTACGGTTGAGGAGGTCGATGGCAATCTTAGAGTCGGACTCCACCCGAACCTTCCGAAACCCCATATCCCAGGCTAAGGAAAGGCCATGGTAGATGCCCCACAACTCTGCTTGAACCACCGAGCACTAACCCAACCTAGCAACGTAACCCCCGCGCCAAATACCTGAAGTGTCCCGAAGAATACCTCCTGCAGCAGCATCAAGGGCCCCAGTTCGGACAGCTCCATCAGTGTTAACCGAGATTAAGCCCTCAGGAGGAACCTGCCAAGCCGTGATAACCTCCTCCTCTTGACCACTGTTCACCACCTCGCCACCCGTACTCATCGCCTGAAGGAATTCGTGCGCCTGCCTAAGGATGAACTGCGGTTTTTTCGGGGTCGGAACCTCATTCCCGAAAATCTTAGCATTCCTCCACTTCCAGATCCACCAACACGTCGTAGCAAAAAGGACGTCGTCCCGCGTATCACGGCTAAGCCCGTACCCGCCCTTTAAGCACTTTCGTGTCCAAAGTATAGGCTCATCATTCCAAAAATCATGGGTGGATACAGCAGGCACAAACGCTTCCCAAATATCCCTGGACAACTCATAATCCCGAAACAAATGGATGATAGATTTGTTCCCCTTCCTGCAACGGTCACACGTCGCGTTAGGCGCCAAATGCCTGCGATATCTTTCCGCGTTGGTCAGGATTTCCCCCCTAAGGACAAGCCAAAGGAAGCAGTGAATTCGTTCCGGGACCTTGATCTTCCAGCTGAGTTTGAGGAGATACTGGACCTCAGTCGAGATACTCGCCGGGTTCTCCGGGAGCAGAGCCGCGTAAGCAGACGCAGCCGAGTATAGACCCGAGGAAGAGAGAGCCCAATAGGCCTGGTCCCTGGAAGAATCTCCCCCAACCAGCCCCGTCGAGGCCAAACGGGTGAGGAGCGAGGATGGAAGGAGGGACTGCAGATCATGCCACTTCCAACCCCTATCCGGGTCCCAGTAATCAGACACCAAGTTACTCGAGAACACCGCACTCTCCGGCCCAAGGCGGTCCAGCTTAAGAGCCTTCTCGCCCAACCACTTGTCATCTCAAAAGCGACAATTCTCCCCATTAACAACCGAACACCGCAGCCCTTTCAACACCGACTCCTCCAAGCTCCATTTAATGCCACTCCAAAGGTAAGATGGGCGGGTCTTCCTCGAGGTGATAAGGGAAGCTCCCGGAAGGAAATGCCATATTTCGTCGTCAGGATCTCGCCCCAAACACCCGCTTCACCCTGGAAGAGACGCCACCCGAGCTTACCCAAGATGGCGAGGTTCATGTGTTCCGCAGCGCGAACCCCCAGGCCCCCAATGCTCTTCGGGATACAAAGCTCGGACCATTTCACAAGATGCATCCTCCTTTTGTTCACTTGGTCGCCCCAGATAAACCCCCTGCTCATCTTGTCCAGATCTTCACAAACGTTACCCGGAAGCCGCATAGAATTCATAGTGTAGGCAGGAAGAGCCGAGGGAACGGACTTGGTGAGAGTAATCCAACCAGCAAGGCTAAGGGTCCGAGCTCTCCAACCCGACAGTCTAGCCTGCGCACGATTAAGCAGATCCTGAAACGTCGTCTTGCTCACCTTCTTGTTGTGCATCGGGATGCCCAAATACTTACCCAAGTCACGTGTAACATTGATCCCGCTAATGCACTCAAGAGAGTTGGCAAGGTCTCGACTAACATTCGTGGACAAGAAGATGCTCGACTTAGCCCTACTCAGTTGTTGTCCAGACGCGTTGCAGAATTTGTCGAGACGGCTCATAATAATTCTCATCTGTTGTGGGGAGGCCTTCGCCATAAGGACAATATCGTCCGCGAAGAAAAGGTGCGAGATCATGGGGGGGCCCTACAAACTCAGATCCCTTTCCATCTCTTGCTCTCCACCTCAGCATGAATCAAGTGGCTGAGCCTTTCCAGGCAAAGGACGAAGAGGTAAGGGTTGATGGGGTCCCCATGCCTAATCCCCCTAGCCGGGACAAAAGCATCCGTAAGTTCCCCGTTCCAAAGGATGCACATAAACGGGGAGGCAATGCAAGCCTTGATCCACTGGCACCACAGATAAGAGAAGCCAGCGTCCCGAAGGGTGTCGATGACGAAGTCCCAGCTAATACGGTCATAAGCCTTGGCGAGGTCAAGTTTCAGCACCATCCAGTGCTTCCCACTCGTCTTCATTCTGAGAGAATGAACCACTTCCTGCAGAAGAGCAACAGTGTCGGTGATAGAGCGGCCCGAAATGAAGCTATTTTGAGTCGGCCCGATCAGAGCATCCAAGAAAGGCTTGACTCAGTTTGCCAAGATTTTGGTGACGAGCTTATAGATGACATTGCATAGACTAATGGGCCTGAACTGGGAGAGGAGTTCTGGTTTGGAGACTTTCCCGATGAGGGCGATGATAGTATCGTTCACCCCCGAAGGAAGGGATTTAGTCTCAAAGAAGTCCCTGACAAAGCTGCAAATCGAGGGTCCAACAACCGATCAACAAGACTTATACAAGATAGGCTGAAAACCGTCAATCCCCGGAGCCTTGTAAGAACCCATCTGCTTCAGAGCAATCCAGACCTCATCATCACACACCCGTTTGTCCAACTCAACAATCTGATCAGCCGAGAGTTTCACAAAAACCCCCGTAGGAAGACTACAAGGGTTGCCAGCACCCGGGTCAGTAGAGTACAGATCAGAGAAGAACTCAACAACCATGGACTCGAGCTTGACTTGATCGGTTTCCCATTCCTCGTCTCCAACCCGAAGGGAGGTGATACGGTTCCGCTGCCAACGCACCACAGTACTAGCATGGAAATACCGGGTGTTCCGGTCGCCCGTCGAGATCCACTTCTCGCGGGCTTTTTGGAACCACATCATTTCCTCCTGAGCAAAGACCTGGTTCAATTCCTCCTTAAGCTGGGAATGCAGCGCAATAAGGTCCCCATACATGTTGCGTTCAAGAGCCTTCTGGATGCCGTCAATGCGAGCAATAAGTCGGTTCTTCTTGCGGTCCAACTTCCCAAAAGTCTGCTTGTTGCAGGCAATCAGGTTCTGCTTGAGGGAATTGAGAGTAGTGGAGGCATCCTGAGTCGAATCCCAGCTATCCTGCACAAAACTCATGAACCCCGAATGTAGGAGCCAAGCCGCCTCGAACCGAAAAGGTCGCCTACCCCTGTTAACCTGCACACCAGCACAAAGAGAAAACAACAGAGGGTTATGATCTGAGGCATTGGAGGGTAAATGAGTAACAGAAGCATCCTCCCATTTAATCATCCCTGTAAGGTTAGTAAAAACCCTATCAAGTCTCTTAGGCACGCGAGTTCTCGGGGTTAACCCACGACTCCGCGAGAACTGTGGCCCTTTAGCACCCATGTCAATGAGGTTGAGGTTGTCCACCCATCTGGCGAAGGTCGCCGAGTCCGGGGAGAGGGTGTTAGCACCCCCTTGACGCTCGTCGAGGGTGAGGATACAGTTAAAATCCCCCCGATGAACATGGGTTCCTCAATGTTCCTCGCCGTAGCTTCCAAGTCAGCCCAAAACTGAGAGCGCCCCTGAGCGGTGGGAGGGGCGTAAACAACAAACAAATGAAGGCGATCGGACCCGATACTGATCACAGAGTGGATAAAATTGTCATGGACCAAAAGAACCTTTAACTGAATCCGGTCCTCCTTCCATAACAACCATATCCCCCCTGAGAATCATAATGCCTCCACCCGGATCGAATTAGAGAAAGACAGGCGCCCACACACCCTATCAGCCTTCACCCCCGAGATACGCGGTTGCAGGACCGCCAAAATATCCACCGGATTCCGCTTGAGGAGGTACCTAAGCGCTCCTCTGAACCCCTTACCTCCTGCCCCTTGTACATTTCAAATAAGTGTATTCATTAAAAAACCAAAGAGGGGGTAGGGTGGGACAAAAAACCTAGTCCCGGTGTGGCACCGCCACAACGGCCACCACAGAACCCGTCATCTCCTGAGGAGACGAGCGACACTCAGTCGGGGCCAAACCCCCTACTTTTCTCGAGACAGTTTCATCGCCCTTGTGAACAGAGGACTTGATCCCAGTCGTTAAGGCAGGAGGGATTGGGTCCTTCTCAATTTGGGGGCCACATGCTTGATTTTAGAGTAGTAGCTGGTATTGAGTTAAGATTAATGTCATATAGTCAATTATACGTATCCGATTATGATCATTTCCTTATAATTGAATTGTTTAAACCGGTTTTTTTATACCAATCGTGGATGGTATCACTTCTTTGCTTCTTTTTTTCTACGTTATAAATGAATTGTTTAGTATTGCCAGTTTTTTTTATGACAACGTTAGGGATACGGTTCTCTCCGATTAAGTATCCTCCACATTTAATAAGCTAAGAGGCCTTAGAATTAGATTATGGTAGCATAACAAGTGGCAAGTAGAAATGGTAATGCACGTGAGTGCATGGGTATGGGAAAACTTAAGTGGGCCATGGCAGTGCCAGGGTGGCAGCGCACTTGAGGAATCAATCAAAATCGGAATCTAATCGACGGATGATCATCGTCGATCATGATCATGCATGTTCAAAACCACACCTCCTCTGTCCGGGCATCTCCAATTAAAAATGACTATAGCAAACTTATAGCAAAATTACTCTTCAATAGTAAGCTAAAAATAAGAAATGAAGAATAATCTCTTATAGATTTTCTATTTCTCTAAGTCAAAAGCTAAATATAGCATTCCAAATAGCATTCTATATAACATTTTTAATGATGTATTAAAAAGGTATTGGATTTATTTAATAAATAAAATTAATATAGAAAGACAAAGTTTGAAAATTAGTCTAAGAGAAAACAAATTTTAGCATTTGTTGTTGGTGTTGTCTTCCTTGATAAAAATAACATTTGTTAAAAAATACTATTTCAACTTTCTAAAATAGTATGTGGCATCCTATATTTACCTCTCCATTGTAGATTCCGTTATACTCGTGCATTAATTTATGCATGCCCAATCCATGCACCCTCCAATATACTCGCTCACATTCTCCCACTTCTCCCTCTCTTGTGTCAATTTTGGAATATAAAATTTTACTCCACCTACATATATAATTGTATGCAAAACCTTCAAATATATTGTACGTAGTTATCATTTTACCACATTCATTTAACCAAATAGTATTAACATGCCTGATTTTCTAAAATTTGACTATTTTAATCCAATTCAACTGTTTAAGTAACAATTTATCAGCGATCGAATTACATTATGAATTCCTGAAAAATAATTGGACATAAAAGTTCAAATATACTGTAATTAGCCGGCGGTTGGATGAAGGGCAGTATGGTCAATCATTGATAATAAGTTCCAAATATATACATTGATTACATTGAATCTAGGTAGCTGAGCAGCTTCAACAATGTCTCCTCCGTTATTTGTAATCCTCGTCTCCCTCCTGGCCGCCGTCCACTCCAGCAGCGCCGCCACGAACGAGTACCTAGACCAGCACAACCAGGCCCGATCCGACGTCGGCGTGCCTTCGCTAACATGGAGCGACGACCTCGCCACCCGAGCCACCAACCTCGTCCGCTACCAGCGCATCAAGTCCCGCTGCCAGTTCGCCAACCTGACCGGCGGCGCCATCGGGAGCAAGTACGGCGGAAACCAGCTCCGCGCCGGAGGAATGGACGTCACGCCACGCGCCGCCGTCCAGAACTGGGTGGCGCAGAAGGAATTCTACGATCACGTGCACAACACGTGCGTGCCGGATCATCCCACGTGCGGGGTTTACACGCAGGTGGTATGGGGGAAGACCGCCGAGCTGGGGTGTGCTCAGGCCACGTGCGCCAAGGAGGGCTCTAGCTTGACCGTTTGTCTTTATTACCCTCCTGGGAACGTTGTCGGTGAGACTCCTTATTGAGCCCAGAGGGGTAGGATTGTCATTTCATAATGACGGTGATATTGTACCCGGTTTAGAGGGTCTTGATTGTGTGACCGGTCATGTGGTTATGCACATGTGTGTCGTCTATTTGTGCTCAATGCAATAAATGTACTCACTTTCGATGGACTCTCATTTTCAATTCAATTGCCTATTTTTGTTTTGAAACAAAACTTGTGGGGATCACAAAAAACACATTTGAATATCGAAGGATGTGCATGCGAATATAAATTCGTATATTTGCACCATATTAATTATTCTCACCAGATCCGAATCTATTATTTTATACTAAAGACTAGACACGGGACCCTGCGCGAATGCGGTTTAGCGTTTTTAAATGGACGTCTTTTAGTAGGTTTATGGATAATAATATTAACAACCTTTTCGTACATTAAATAGAGAAGTCATTCTAGCCCATGTAAGTTTACAAACATAATCGATCAAGAAAACGACAGAAGTACATATGATCACTTCCTTTGGTGGAAAAAGAGAACTTACTCTTAGACTTTGTAAATAGAAAAAAAAATACATAATTTATTTCCTTAATATCATTATTATTTTAGCATTCTCACACAATATAATACAACTCTACAAACTCATAAAATGCAAGTACAACTATTTAACAAACTTTAATGTGATAACAAAGGAGATATTCTGCCTTGAGACAACGTAGTGATCAAGTAAATTGCGAGATCATTGATCTACTTACAAAAGACATCTTACCAATTATGACCATAGATTGCCATAGCTAAAAATGACTTTCTGCCTGTTCGGCAAAATTATATATTGCCTTCATTTTACCAAAATATAAGCTAGCTTATTGAAACCAATAAGCTAGAATATCAAGCTTTTCAGGAAAATAATCTAGCTTATGTTTCTCATACCGAACATACACTTTATCATGGTCCACCAGACCAAAATATATTTCATATCTAGTCTGTTCTGCAAGGTCTTCATCCCTCCAACCTAACAACATCCAAAGTTTATAGAGTTGAATGCAACAAAAACATTACAAACAACAAATATATACCTCAATACAATGCAAGTGAATGATTACATTGATAATATTAATAGTGTAGAGGTGTGCCTCACCCTTCTCTTTTTTATTACTTGTCCCCTCTTTAAACCTTCCTAAATAAATATTCTTAGAAGAGGTAGAAAAATCTAGTACAAGTAAATTAAATAATATCATATTCAAAGGAGATATCCTAACTGTCATAAATTCCATTAAACGCCAATGGAAAATTCCATGGGAAATTTCCTCAATTGTTAAAGATTGCTGGAAGTTACTTCAGAATATACCATCTCCTTGCACATAAGGATATTAATATCCTTGTCATAAACTGGCTTTATTCGGCCAAAACTCAGCACTACCTAATGCAAATATCAGGAACTTAAAGAGTAGGACTCGATTACAAAATTGTACTCCATCCTTATGGTTATTCCTTCGGATCATCCTTCAGGATGATCAGGGGCGGTCAGTGTCTTAGGACATGGAGTTGCCTAATTTCAAAAAAAAAAGAAAAAAAAAGAATAGCAACGTGAAGACCATATGAGAACAAACATCAAAAAAAAAAACCTTTGTTCAAAGCATTTTTGGAGCTTACTGCCAATCTTTTAAACACCTTGAGCATTCCTGTTGAACTTCATCAACCGCGTATCCTCGATCCTTAATACTATCAACATCGAATCATAAACCTCAATTGAAGAAGTTGTTGACGATATTGAACATCTTTCTCACAAATTCAACACTCATATTGATAATGTTTGCAAACAGCCTGGCACGTCAAGTTCAGAAGATCCTTCAGATAGTTCGCAGCATGCACATGAATCAATCATCAGATTTCAAAATTTAGCCACACCACAGAGACTTCAATCAATCAAAGAAAGAAGAGAGTTTGGTTACCAATATGAGATCGAAGATCGTGTTGTGACCAGTCTTGATAAAACCCTATCGATCGATTGAGCTAGGCTCGGTTGCTGAACTAACTGCATGAAAAAGAATATAAAAATTATAGTACCTTAGTAGTTCAACTCATTGCATTTTCTGTAACTCTAACATAGAAACGTTTTGTTATCTTTTATTCGGTACTCGAGAAATTTTCTAACAATCCAATACCGAGGTTAATGCAGGAAGACTTAAAAATACGCAGATTCTTAATCCTCCATAAAGCAAAGAAACATGACAATGTTTAGATACAACGACATTTAACTTTAACATAACAATCCAATACCGAGGCTAATACCACAGAACATAGAGCTTAAATATGCAAGTTGCCTTATCAATATATAAAATTATACATTGGCCATTTTGAAAAAAATATGCAAGTTGCGCATTTAAGAAGGAAAAACTTTACATACTTATATACCTCATGCCATCCAAGGCTGGCATAATCACCATCAGATAAACCTGATCCAGAAAAGTCCAGTGTAAATACTGTAATGTTTAGTGGAAGAAAAACCACATCGGCCTCATTTGCATCAGCCCTACATCCACTAAATTTTGTGTCAAGAAGCCAAGTAAGTTTCTGAGATTTTGAAGAATAGAGGCTGGGTAACACTTCAAACAAGAAAAATTTCAGAAGTTGTCAAGGACCAAGGGACACACCTGTTCCCATGACAGTATACCACACATGGAAGAGGAGTATCTTCAGAGTAAGGTGAAGGTACATAATTACCATTTCTTATTCCGGTCATCCCCGCTGCACAAAATTAGTTGTACATAGCTTCCTTTATCCCCATGCATTACTCTTTTAAGTTTTTAGCTTGACTCAGTCAGAAAGTATAAATCAAGAATGACAAATATCCATTCTAACCAGGGCATAATTCACAGCATTCACATATTTAACTTATGGCATGACCGATCACGCAGTTAGAAAAACAAAAACAATTTTTAAAGGAATTTTTTAAGACAACTTATTGCAAGTGATCAGCTGCATCATATATGGTCATGTTGTCTATACTAACATTATCAATCTCCAAAATTACATCTCCAGATGATATACCAGCAGCTATATCTGCAGGACCTCCAGGAGAAGCTGAGATAACAGCGAGTCCATCTGATGTTCCATTAATGCATGAAGGATAGCCAATTGACAATCCTATCCCTGTATCCTATTTTCATAGGGCCTTCAGAGAAGAATTAACTACTTCAGCATTTCTTAGAAAGAAACACCATTGAATATCCATTAAAAGATCAAAAGAACATACTCAAATTTCCTTCTCTATACATAAGGCTTGCGATTGAGTTATATGAGAAAATTTGACAAATTATTAAGACATGAAGAATTATACCTGAACATAGAAAATACAGATATGAAGAATTATATCTAGGGGTAACCTATAATTTTGTGCTGATACTTTGGGCATGCGAACAACGAATGATGATAACGATTTTAATTTTTAATTTTTTACTTTAATTGAAAGGAATAATAGTTGTATATCCTGTCAACATTGATATTCAGACTTTGTGCATGTGGGAAAGCTATTTGACACAAAAAGGAAGCTGATCGAAGCTTTGAAAAAGTTGGCAATAACTGAGAACTTTGCTTACAAAGTTAAAAAATCAGATCCAAAGCTTCTAACCGTGATGTGCACAGATACAAGCTGCAAATGGAGATTAAGGGCAATTGCATTACAAGACACTCCATTCTTTGAGGTGAGAAAATTTCAAAGAGAACACACATGTTCCTTTAACTTTAGATGTCAACATGAGTGCAAACCAACATACAAAATGATTGGGGAGCAAATAAAGACCAGGTAATGTGTATAAAAGTTTTTGTATCATAATATTAATATATGAATTGCTTGAACCAAAACAGAGAACTAATAATAATATGATAAACATGCAGGTTTGAAGGTGTTAAAAATGGACCAATACCAAAGAGCATTTGCAATGATATGAGGAAGGAACATTACATGGATGTTAGCTATTGGAAAGCATGGAAAGCAAGAGAACATGCACACGATCTAATACGAGGAACATCATAAGAGAACTATGCACTCTTGCCCATGTATTGCCACATGCTCAAAGAAGTCAATATAGGATCATACACATGCCTAGAAGTTGGTGAGCATGACGACTTCAGATTCGTGTTTGTATCTATTGGAGCATACACAAGAGGATTCCAAATAATGAGAAAGGTATGCTCGTTTTTAACTGATGAGTGAACATAAATTAAATGACATATTGATTAATACAATGATTTATTGTTGCCAAATTAAATTAAACATATGATGACGAAATAGAAAATATAAACATTAGGCCTGCTTTTGACATTTTAATTGTTGTTGACAACTTTCATTAATAAATTAGAAATCTAAGATAAAAAATGGAGCAACATATTACAGTGTTGACATAAATAAATATTTGAATTATAAAATGATACATTGGATTGGTTTTGACAGGTAATCATGGTACATGGGACTCACTTGCATATAAAACACAAAGGACATATGCTTATTGCTACAACTCAAGATGCAAACCAGCAGATCTATCCACTTGCATATGTTGTAGTGGATAGTGAAAATGACATATCGTGGACATTCTTTTTTACACAACTTCTGAAAGTCATACCATGTACAGAAGATTTGGTAATAGTGTCAGATAGACATCTCAGCATTGCCAACGCCATTCAGAGAGTGTACACAACATCAACTCATGTTGTGTGCAGAAGACATTTAAAGCAAAATCTGAAGACAAGATTCAAGGATAAGGGTGTACACAAGCTATTCTCTCTTGTTGCTGATGCATACACGCTAAAGGATTTCCAAGAGAATTATGGGCAAATTTGTGAGATAAATAAGGAGATGGGGGAATACTTGGAAGCAGTAGGATTTAAAAAATGGGCAAGAGCACATTGCAAAGGGAATAGATACAACATAATGACAACGAACAACTCAGAGACAATAAATTCAGTAATACTGGAAGCAAGGTATGACAAAATTATAGATATGATGACACTTTACCAACTATGAAGCGTCAAAGATATTTTAAAAGTTGTTGACACTGTTAAAAATTAATGTTGACAGGTCTTTCCAAGTTATCGCTCTACTAGAGTTTCTGCGAGATGTGTTGTCAAGGTGGTTTAATGAGAGGCGCACAGAGGCTGAAAAAACCAATAGCAAGGTGACACCAAATATCGGGAAAATACTGGAGTCTAGGTACCAAATGTCGGGTATGAGGTGAGAAGTTAAATCAAGCTCAATATCATATACTTGGTGGAGATTTCTTTGGGGTGGTCAATCTAGTAGAAAGGAAATGCACTTGAAAAGTCTTTGATGTGGACCACATCCCGTGTGTGCACGCTATAGCTGCAATACAGAAAGCAAAAGCAACATTGACAGATTTTGTCAGCGACTACTATAAAACTGAAGCTTGGAAAGCAACATATAGAGAAACAATCTACCATGTGCCAAGAGAGACCGAAAACAGTGTACCCAAAGATGTAACCAATACAATCTGCATGCCACCGATTGTGCAGACAGATAAGGGTAGAAGAAAAAAGAAAAGATACCCATCTGAAGGTGAGTTCCCAAACAGAAGCAAGAAGAGAAAAGAAGCAAGAAAGCCAGGAAAATGCAGCCTCTATGGTAATATGGGACACAACAAGACTTCTTGCCAAAAAAACTTTGCTGACAAGATCTAGACAGAGATATCAGTATGGACAACATTTTAGGATTTTAATTTTTTTCTTTTATTGAAAGGAATAATAGTTGTATATCCTGTCAACATTGATATTCATACTGTAAACAAGTTTTACACACAAAACCATTTTGGGTTTTGAGATAATGTCAAAAGTTCTAATTTTGAGAATGATGTATACACGTTAATGTTGAGAAGTTGACATTGTGATAAAAATGTTGACAAAATTGTGTTTATAGATTTTGTTGACAGCTTGTCATATTGTGATGATAGATTATGATGACAGATTGTGAAAACAGATTGGCACATTGGGTTGACTAATTGTGTGAAGAGTTTAACAAAATGTGATGATAGAAATGTGTTGACACGCAAACCAAATGGTAACAGGTGTGGAATATTAACAAATTGTGTTGAGACGATGAAAAATTTATTACAGAGGTGAAATGTTGACATATCGTGATGACAAAGATTTGGAATGTTGACAAGTTATGCTGACAGGTTGTAACAAGTTATTTAACAATTTTGTATGTTAACGAAGCGCGCTACGCGCGCCTCGTAAGAATAATAAACTTACGAAGTGCACTGAGCGCTTCGTTGCACCTGAGTGAGCATTGTTGACAGACAACGAGAAAATTTAAAATAACCATAGGCAAAAATAACACAAAAGCTGACAAGCAATTCACTATGGGCCTGTTCGGCACCAAATTTTTTTTAATCATTTTCAAAGAAAAATAAGCTAGCTTATGAAAACAATAAGCTAGGTTTTCAAGCTTTTTGGAAAAATCAGCTAGCTTATTAAGCTTTTCCCGAACAGACACTATAGCACAAACTGACTTAAACACAAATTGCCTTGACAACAAACTGCATTCACCACAAACTGTTGTGGTAAAGAGAATTTGTCTTACAAAAGTGGATTGGAAACTGTCTTACACAACTGAAACAAAAAGTTGTCCTAAAAAACCATAAAGTCTGAACAAAACCACTGTCAAACACACATAGCAACAACACATATTACATGAAAATTTAATATTCAAGTTCAAGCTTGAGGTGTGTTCTTCTCAGTTGGCAATGGTTTGAACTCCCATTTCTCATTAAAGAAGTCAATCATAATCTTCTCCCGATGAGCCCTCATATGTTCGCCATCCAAATCATCCCAGCTGGTGCCCATGGCCAAACACTCAATGAACTTGATACAGTATATACCACCATTCCCACTGACAATCAACCAAAAAAACAAGAGAAATCTAGAAATGAATAACAGAGAAACAATAAAGATAGAAAAATCTAAAAAAAATCATATAAGTTGTCAACACAGTATTATCATATAAAAAAAGGCATAAGACAGAATATATCCTATAATTACCTCATCCCATCCTGAGGGACATCTTTGCACCTTGACCATGAAAAATCCTTGTCCAAAGAATTAAGATGGCCAAACAAGTTGGACTTTTTCATAACAAGAGGGAGCATACGGCATAAACTTTTAATTCTATTTCCACAATAAGTGTCATTGCTGAGAAACAGGCTGGAATCAAACACAGTGACATGCCACTTAGCTAGGTCTATCTCCAAGGCAACCCAATGCTCATTTTCAAAGTTGAAGGGGGTATACACCCTTGTCACAGATTCAGACCAGCACCTCCCCTCATGTTTTGGATAGAGACCTATGAAGTACTTTTGGAAAAAGAGAAGCTCCCTTGGATCATCTTTCTGAATAAGAGCTTCCCTATCCTCATTGAAATGCCCATACCAGATCCAATCCATGATCACAACATCCTTGAATTTGTCACTGTTTTGGTTTATATACTTCCGGAAGAAAAATAATGCTTCAGAGATGTGCTACATAACAAAAACCAACAGAAAAAGAATAAAGTTAAAAGAGAAATAAAAAAAAAAAAACTCTATAATAACAACACCAATAATAAAAATCTGCAAACTGAAAGTAGAAGAAATAATACAAGACTGACAACACAATTATGACTGATTGAATACAGAACAACAAATATTCAAAACTTTTAAAATGTTGACAGGAGATATACAAAATAATGAACTTACACAATCATTTAGCCACTTGGCTTTTCCAATAGAACTTGTGCTTTTCAACAACAATTTGTTAAAGAAGTCCTTGGTGAAGTCAAAATCATGTTCCTTGCGCCGAATAACCGCCTTCTTACCACTGCAACAAAAAGAAGAAAATTAGTAAACACAAATATGAAAAATATAGAAAATAAAATAAATCAGAAATATAACACATACATCAAAGTAAACCATTCGTAGAACTTTCTGCGATCATCGATTTCATAGAATGAATAAGGTGGACGACTGGCATGGAAATTTTCTTCTTCTTCTCAGCAGTGAAAGGGCTTTGAACAAGAACACTTGGGGTTGAGACCCTGGAAGACTTCCTCAGTTGTTCTCTAGCATCAACAGTATTTTTATGAGACTTCCTCAGTTGCTCTTCTGACTCATCATTGTTCTGGGAAGCAGGAAGCACTGTATCCAAAGTGTCTTGAGAAAGACTGATTCCAGAAGAGATGAGTATGGGATCCTTCTCTAAAAATTCAGGGATGCTGTCAAGATATTGATCAATACACGCACTGTCATCAAGATACTGACTAGAAGCACACACAACTTTAGAAGTGTCAACACCTTGTGCATCAGGTAAGCTGTCAACATCTGTCCCCAGTGTCATGTTGTCAACATCTTGCACCACTTTCATGCTGTCGACATCTTGCCCCAGTGTCATGCTGTCAACATCTTGCCCCATTGCATTGTTGTCAACTTTAATGTTGTCAACTTCAATGTTGTCAACATCTTTGGCAATTGAAGGAGTGTCAGCTTTTACTGGCAGACATTCAGCACTATCAACTTTGAAATCCACATCTTTCGCCACACCACATCCACCAACTACAGCATCATATTCACCCAGGTCACCTTGCTTCTCTGGAGCTCTATCTTCCTTCTCACAACGGTCAGTTCCATCAAATACTGAAGAATTCACCAAGCTGTCAACATTCTCATGTGTGCTGACATCTACAAAATCTTCAGATTCATATTGGGTGCTCTTATCTTGGAACGAGACCTTGATGTTGCTCTGCATCAGACTAGATAGGTCGTGCATCTTCTTTGCCACTTGAACCAACGTCAAGCCATGTTCTTTGGTGGAAGATTGAACTTCGGACATGGCATCGCAGATAAGTTCAATTTTTTGGCTCAAAACTTCAAACCGTCCAACCCAAGCAGCATCGTTTCCTTCTATGTCAACTGAGGGGCGAACAGACGTTGTCCTCTCACTGTCAACAGAATCAAATGCATGGCCAGCTACATTTGTTTCCATGTCAACATGAAAAGAAGAAGATGGTGGTTGAACAGATGATGGCTTACCAATCTCAGATGAGGACGGGAATTGAACAATAGGTGGGGCATCTTGGGCAGCTAGATCTAGGATGTCTAACCTCATCTTTTTTATTATGTTGTCAACATCAACTTTGACAGGGTCGTACACAACAAGGGTCTTCACAGATTCCTGTTTTGCCTTCTTCAATTCTGGCTCAGAACCACTAACTTTGAAAATGACCTTGGGGTAAGCAGTAGGCGGAGACTTCCTCTTCTTCGATACAACATTGAGATTAGCAGAATGTTGTTCATCTCCAACCTTACCAGCAGATCTTGTTGCTCTTCTGGGAGACAAATGTGAAGGGACAGCAAAAACACCAACAAAATGTTTTCCATCTCCAACCTTCTCAGGAGACATTGATGCTCTTTTAGAAGAAGAATTTGAAGGGACTGAAGAAACACCAGCAGGCACCTTAGAAACAACATTGTGCTTGCCGGGCTGATTGCTCTCACCTTTACATAATCTTGGAGATTTTCTTGGAGAGTGTTCAGAAACAAGGATTTTTCGATCTTGTTTGGTGAGCCTACGTGTATAATTTCTGACAACTAGAGGGAAATCTGTCAACAAAGTATAAAGAACTGTAAAAAAAAATGTCAACCAAACAAAACATGTGCAGTGGAAAAAACCAACAACATGTCAACAATGTAAAAAATTGCCAAACATAACATACCTGGAGTGCTGACAGCTTGCTTCCTCTTAACAACAGCTTTGCCAGCCTTTGACACATTAGAAACTGGATTGCTGACAGCTTTCTTCTCTTTGCCAACAGCTTTGTCAACCTCTGCAGCATTATGAACTGAACTGCTGACAGCTTCCTTCTCTTTGTTGACAGCTTGGACAACCTTCGCCGCCTTTTGAACTGGCTTCTTCACATTCTTTTTGGGGGCAATTTTCACTGGCTTAGACGCAACCTTCTTGGCAGTCTTATCTGGTCGCTCAGATATTACCGTGTCAGAAGTAGCTTGCTCTGAATTCTCACGAGCAATGGCAAGAACTTTTTCAACATATGCATCAAACAAAGGATCTTCGACCTCGTCGACAAAGTTCAGGTGCCGAAATGTAGAATGTTCAGAGTATGGAGACGGTCTGCACAACTAAAATAATGAAAACAAAACAAAAGAGTTATATAAATATGTTGTCAACAAAAAGAGTTAAATACAAAAATAAAACAGACAAGACGAAAAAATGTATAATAAGATATAGAATAATACCAAAGGATGATGATCAAAATGATCTGAGACAGAATGATACCAAGCAAGCTTGGAATTATCTCTGGAGAACCAACGATCGCCACATGGAATAGTCTTAAGAGACGCAGTAGCAGCTCCAACAAAATCGCGAAACTGATGGAAATGTTCAAGCACCCAAACCTACAAAAAAATTAAGGATTAAAAAGGAAAAGGGATAAGAATGTCTTCAAACAACTAATTGAGATAGAGAAATGATAAAATAAATACCTGAAAAGCTAGAGGATAACCATGCAAAGTATACCAAACTCCATCGTTTGAAGAACCACCTCCTGTACGTTTTGCATTGAGTGGAGCATCTTGAAAAGCCCGGATAGTCTCTAGATATACTTCCCTACCCAAAGGGTAGTTCACAAAAGCTTCAAAGTTGCTAGCAAGCTTTAGAAACTTCAATCTGACAGCAGAGCCTTTCCTCTGAGGCATCAGCACACCTTCAACAATAATAAGGTGTGCAAGAACCATCTTGCGCTGACCAGTCGAAATGGCAAACTCTGCAATAATGTCGTCGAGAGTGACCTTGCTTTTGGATCCAAGAGAACATTGAAAGACAGCATCTGGGATGATGTGGCCTTCAAAATCAGTGCACTTCAAACCCGTGATTGCAACAAAGTCTTGAAGAGAAAAAGAAAGAACATTGCCTTTCATATTAAACCACATTTCGTACTTCTTCTCTGTCTTAACCGCACGCATTAAAGCGTAATGAACTAAGACGTGCGAATAGCTGAGCTGAGATGTCATGTTTAAGATAGAAAACAACATATTACCGACATCATCAAACTGCCCCTCAATCTGATCAATAACATTAAATCTGTGGTATGTTGTAACCTTGGGAGCCACAAACAAATCATTGGAAGCCAGAAACTGCAATTTAGACACATCCATGACACCCTGTCAACAAGAAAAAAACAATACAGAGTGTCAAAAAATTTATCACAAAAAGAGATAAGCACAGAGCAAGGTGTCAACCATTAAAAATAACAATAAGATGTTGGAAATCTAACAAACAATAAATCATTCGGACATACAAAGCTGTCAGCATGCAATATTCAAAGATGCCACCATGAACCAGTTGTCAACAATAAGATCTCAAAGCTCAACAAACTGTCAGCATGCCATATTCAAGATGTAAATATGAACAAGTTGTCAACAATAAGATATCGAGACACAACAAGCGCTAAGCACGCCATATTCAAGATGTCAACATGAACAAAGTTGTCAGCACGCCATATTCAAGATGTCAACATGAACAAGCTGACAACAAATAAGAACTCAAGACACAATCATGCTGTCAGCATGCCATATTCACAACATAAACATGACAAAATTTCCAACAATAAAATCTCCAGATAGAAAAAGCTATCAACATCCCATATTCAACAACATAAACATGAACAAGCAGTCAACAATTAGATCTACAGACAAAACAAGTTGTCACCATGACATATTCAACAATAGAAAACTAAAAAAACAGTAAAGCATCAACAAATAAAGTAGAATGTTCAAAATCAAACACAACATGACATATTCAACACACATTTGCACAGTGCAAAAGCTCTGAATCTGTCAGCAAACTTAAAAACAGTTTATGACAACAACAAAAAACAAACATAGAAAGTAATAAAAATGAAAAAACTAAAGAACACACAGATAAAGACGCATGCAACTAAACACGACCTCCAAAATCTAGATTTCGAACCAAAACGAACTCGGTTTTGACTTCAAACAGGGGAACGAACACAGAATACCAGAAATCATCCAAACTAAACAAATATAACAACAAATAGAAGAACGAGGGAGCTGGATACCTGATTTGAATTGAAAAACCGCCTGAAAAGCCAAAAAAAACGGGATGAAAACTGCTGAGACTGCGAGAAGGCGAAATCGGAGAGACGGCTCGAGCGAACAAACAGAAGCGACGAGAAGGAACGAGGAAGATGCGGGGAGGAAGAATCACGGCGAAATCGACTACTTAGTTTGGGAGTGCACTTGTTAATAGTATAGTGCTCAATAGGGCATTGGGCACAAATCCTTCAATGTTATAAAGGACTAGAGACAATTGGTTTGAACGGCCCATGCAAAGTGGATCATTACAACGGCCCATGTCATCGGGCTTCTGCTGTATTCCTTTTGTTTTGATACATTCAACACACTGAAGACTGAGCTTAAAACCAATAAATTATGGGCCTTTTTCTTGGTTTGGGTTTTTTCACGACTCATAGCCCGACATGTATGTTTGGTTCAGATTTCTTTTGATATACTTTTGTCGATTCATTGGTTCAAGTTTGGAGGTAACTACTCATCACTCATGTGCATTTGTGGAGCTGATCTTGAATACTTCATGCATTCTTCCGGTTGCACTTCATGCATTATTTCCTTATCATACATAAATAATCCACAAACAACCAAGAGCATAATCACAAGAAGCCTTTACTGAATGAACAATATGAACTGATCTCACTTGCATTAATAAAACTATTCAAACCACAACATGCTACATTTACAAAAAGGCTGGGATAAGATAAGCCCTTTCTTCTATACTCGTTACTTCCTAATATATATCCTTCTTATTTATACATTAACCTAAAAGGAGAATCAAATACTAAAAAAATACACTTCAGCTCAAACCCAACTCAACCACAAACATAAACCCTAATACTCACTTCACCAGTTCCTTGGAAACCAGATAACGGAAACTGAAGTTATGAGGTACCCACTCGATACTCTTCTTGGATTTGCCAACGTGGCATTTCTTTAGGCTCTTCTTTAGAGAATCTGGTAAGGAGTGTTGGATCATCTCCACAATGCTAGATGTGGACAACCCTGAATCTTTTGTGTATGTTTCCAACAGCTTTGGAAGAATCAGCTTCTGGTCTTTTCTCATTCCAAAAGTCGCTCTGATATACTCGTCTTTTGATGCTTCTAGCTCCTGGAAAACTCGTTTAGGCGTGTATATCCGAAGCTGAGCATACAAACAATGTCATTGTTTAGATCATGTGTACTTAATCATAGGCCCCGTTCGGTACCTTGGGTATCAGGAACCGGTTTCAGAATCATTCAAACCCGATTTCCTGTCCCATCCCGACTCAGGCATGGTACCAAACGAGCCATTGAGCTTCTAAAATCGCTAAAGGGACAATTACAGCTAGCTGTTTTAGCTGGAAATGAAGTTTTTCTTATTAGAATTTTCATTACCGCGGGATCGGAATGGCTTCCTGAGCAGAGAGCGAAGTGAAGAAGTGGTTCAGGTTGCTCAATTGCATAGGCTTGACGGTCGTCTCCAAACTTGAATTTGGTCTTTGGAGAAACTATCATCCGAATCCACTGTACAGAGAAACAATTCAAGCAACTCTTTTAGTAAATACAGAGCCAAGTCCAAATCAATTGTCATTTGACACAAACTGATCAAGAATATGATCGAAGGATACAAACCTGTCCAGGACGAGACATTCTGCATCCTAAAATAGTACTTTGTATCGTATCTGCACTGATTGTATGACCCCCGACATTATATGCAGCCTGTATGAAATTAGGTGGTAAGCATAAAAGAATTCTTGATAGAACTTTTAGGTAAAGATGTAATTTGGAATCTGTTACAATACCTTTAAAAGTAGAAACACTTTCTTCATGTTGCTTTGCGGAATACCATAAGCCAAGAATGCCTGCCATGGAATAAAAAAAATCAGAATTTGATTCAGAAAGATAGATAATGTCATTGAACTCAATAATGTATGAATGATGATCATTACGTGCATCACCAATGCATTATGAATGTTGATCCAGAACGCGATCTTCTCCTCATGCGTCATCTTCTTTGGATTGATTTCTTGCAGCCGGGATATCAAAGACCTTCAAACCAGAAAAGACAAAAGTATAAATCAGCAACTTTCCTATCAAGTTCTAAAAAAAATTTACAACTTTTCAATTTTAGATGTTCTTGTCTTACTTAAAGTTTTGCAGCATAAGTTCAACATCAGCCAACTTTTGACTATCCCTGTATATACAAGGCACCTCAATCATGGTGCTATATGGACCGCTGAATTCTTTAAGACCTTCCACGTTGAACGGATTATCTAAACGCAACTCAAAAGACGAATCCTTTCCAAAACTGGGACTCCATGCATCACAATGATAGTTTGGAGAAAATGCACCCATGGAGGATCCTGATGAGTTAGGTGATGACAGGGCGTTCTGCAAAGAAGGAGATTCTGCAAGCTTACAGAAAATGGCAGCCATGGACTTCACCATTTCCTCTGAAATCTTGTTCGGTGTCTCTGGTACATGATCAGAGACTCGCGTGCCAAGATATTCAGCTAAACTGACCATGTTCGAAGCTGTGTTCTGAGCATACTGTACAGAAATATAATAGATATATAAAGTAAGCACTATAAACTTATTAGAAATTTTAACATTTGTAAAAATATATATTTGGATGAAAGAGCACAAAAAAATACACTCTTAGGTCCTTTTCTAATAAGTAATAACTACAGCTTTCAAGGAAGTGGTCCCTTTTGATACTATACATAATGGAAGCTAGTTGTTAATGCATGAATGCGTGTCCCAAACAATGACTTTCTAACTTGAAATCATTAAATGTGTGCTAGTGTATCTTCAGACACCGAGAGTTACTTGCAACCAGTGGTTTTGGACTAATTCCTTTTATCAAGAGAGGAATCCAAAGGGATCATGAAAAAAAATTAATAGTAGAAAAGAAGCACTTTTTGGAAAGCTGCCTTAGATCTGTAGGTAAAAGGAACTTAAAGCCAAGGTAAAGAACTTGTAATTATTACTGTACTAAACTAGTGGGTGAACTGAGTGCAAAATGAGCCTACATAAGAAAAAGAGAGCATCTCTTTACCTCCATTCCCGACATAGGTTGAGAATGGCAAGATTGTAAGGCTTTCGTCAAGGCGTCATTTGTTGAAGAATTCTGCAACGGGTAGTTTGAACGGTGTGACAAGGTGGAATGACAACGATGAACAGAGGAGTCGTATGTCTTCTCCTCAAACCCAAACCTACCGGATTTGAACATTTTCTCTTCAATGCCGAATCCACCAGGATCTTGATGAGCATTAGGATGCAGCTTTGAAGTAGATTTAGCCTTTGGAGTATGACATTTTGTTGTGGTAGCACCCACCACGTCATCCACAAACAATCTCTTGGGGGTCATCAGAGGAGATTTGGGTATTTGTTCCTTGACCATTCTTGGTGATACAGAGGAAACTTGTTCATCAAATGCTTTTCTGTATAGTGAAAGAAGATATCGCTCTAAATGCCCTACTTCCAACTCCAAGACCGCAATCTCGTTGATCAATTTGGTTGCTGGCTGTTAGAACAAACGTCACAAAAGTGATGACTTGAGTATTAGTATGACACTGAAAATATAGTCTTGAGTGATGAGAGATGACTTAGTGAATTAGCATTATAGTATAAAGATAGTACCTTCGGCATCGAACTTTGGTTGGTATCACACGACGAAGTTCCAGAACCCAACGCTTTCTCTAGAGTACGACGAACATGAAATTGGTCCTGTAATCTTTTCTCTAGCTGTTGAATCTGCTTCAAAGAGTCAAGATATGCAAATTAATATTGGGCAATGAAAGATTAACAACATTTCCAAGATCATATATTTACCTCTTGCTTTAACAAATTTTGTGTTCCGGTGTGTGGAGGGGATTTCTTCTTAGATTCAGAAGCCGCCTTTAGTCTATCCATGTCCTGAAACCCAACCAGATCCATAAATCAAATACAACACCACTAGTTCCCTGTTAAAATTTCCATGTTCACATAAATAATGAACCCATTAAAACCAAGATCATTTCCAAAGAATGACTATACAACCAACTGAGGCACAAAAGCAATGACAAATAGCAATCATGCCATGAGCATGTAGTGCTAAGGAACAACTACACGAGGCGCTAAAGCAGGTTAGTCAACATAAACATAAAGTATTATGAAAAAGCTTCAATCTCCATTAAGAAAAAGGAACTTAAGATGAAGATTTCTCAGCTCAAAGTCCAAAAGAGCAAAAAAGGAGGTATTTGCTTACCAACTTTAACCGAGGAGATTCGTCAATTGAATCATCACCATTAATTTCATCACTCCTCTTATCCGGAAAGCTGACAACAAAACATATTTAATACAGAACAAGAATCAGTAAAAATGATTAAGTGCAATTTGACAGACAAATTAATTAGTCCTTCAATGGCAATGACTAAATAACAGGATAATAATTCATCAAACTCAAGCTCAGATTTGGTTTCAGCAACAGAAAGAGCTGAATATTTATACTACAAAGATCACTAGAAGAAGAGCAAGTGATCAGGTGAGAGACCCACAAGATATTCATTAGGGTTTACACTAACAAAGCCATGTGATTCTGCTAACAAACTTGGGTCCAGCTCCAAGATCAAACTCAATCACATCATACAACACAAGAAAAACACCCTTTACTAAATCAAGCAAAATGCAAAACCCCCTAAAAACTCGACCACATGGCCCACATTCCAAAATACTCGAACGGAAAAAACCAGTGAGTAAGAGACTAACCTCTTTGAACGCTTGTGTCTTGCAGTAGCTGTGACATCTCTGTGCTGAAGCCCCATAACTCAAACCCCCCCCCCCCAAAAAAAAAAAAAACCCAAAAGTAGAGCTTTTGATTTGGGTGAAAATAATGGCGGCCACAAAAAAGCAAATTAGTCTTCAATGAAAGCGAAGTGGAACGAGAAATTAGAAACAAACCCAGATGGATTCCAATAGAGCTGAATCAAACCCACACCAGTAGAGCTCCAAAAACACTCAGACCCACAAAGGATATCCTTATTGATATCTATGAAATTTCAGCAAAGATGATTCCTTTTCACCCAGGGCAGTGATAAACAACTGATTATAGTATTATGATAACAAACTATGAGATCCTATATAAATACGGCCATAAAAGCTCATAAAGAATATCTGTTATCTTTTGACTAGTAGGGTGCTTCTCCGAGTGATGGACATAGAATACCCTCCCAAATCATGCAAACTTTTGTAAAAGGAAAGGCCTTTTTGCATAAAAAGCAGGGGAGTAGTTTTGTGAGTATTTACTTGGAAGAAAGTCCACCCATTACAATACAGTAGTTTATGGTATGAGAAAGGCAGATTTTCCAAATGTCAAAGCACCCAAAAGTGAATGGTTATCACTCTATAACCCAAATAAATACACAGTTAAATACAGTACAGGATACACTGATGTACTCAATTACTCATATAGTTATATACCTGTATTTAGTACGGAGTATCAGACTTGAAGATACAAGGATGGTCAGATCTCACATCACATGTAATGAGGTCTGTTTTTAGTGCAATAAAACAATGTTGGAAGTATTCGGGAAGAGAGTTGTCAATTTTGGTGCTGTTAAAATAAAATAATACTATTAGAAGTGTGAAAAACAGCACAATCCCCACATTCTATTCTCTTGTTGGGAAGCAAGTGGAGAGTTGTTCAACGTCCCCTCTTCTTCTGTCCTTTCTCATTTGATTTCTTTCTCAATTTTTCATTGTCGTTGTAGTTTATCTGCCCAAACCCCCATCCCCAATTATCAAAATCACACACAACAATCAAGATTTACCATAAAGTTTCAATCTTTTTGTGTGTATATAAGAAAATTCCTATTATGACCATCTTTTTTTTTAAGATATCACAATTTGGAGCAACTACAATTCCAAAATGCTGCAACAGTGATATTGATGTAAGTCCAACTTTGAGTATTGAAGTCACCATCTTCACTTGGTAAGTGGAATTAGGTAGAGGGTATTGCATCTGTCGTTGACATGTCCTAAATTATTGGGCTCTCTGTAACTTCACATTTTCATTTTTTTTCCTATTGATCAATCAATGCATTCACACATTGTGTACCCTTTTATCCAATTGGGTTGATGGATAAAACTGAAACAAGTAAATATAAAATCAGAGCAGAAAACAACAGAAAATTGAACCAAGCAAGAGAGTAAAAACAGTTGATCCAAGCAAGTCGATCCACAAATAAAAAGTTCCACCTCAAAAGGGATGAAAAAAGCAATAAAAAGATGACATTGGATGCTTAACAAAAACAAAATTGAGGCTTTGTGTATGTGACTATGTGAGAAAGAAAAAGAAAGTAATTTTTTATTTCTTTTTATTGATGGAGAGAGATTTAGAGATTCCCAAATTGTCCTTGAGCTATGAGAGCTCTAACGTTTGTCTACAGAATCCATGCATGAACCCTAACCAGATATACTCAACTGGGTTTAAGAGATCAACCTTTTGTAAGATGAATACAAATGAAAAAAGAAGATGAGATGCCTTGTTTTGTCATCATGCATAACTCTCTATGCAGTGAAGATTATTATAAAAGCGAAAGCTTTTGACCTGGAAATAGGAGAAAACCCAAATAGTTATTGGTTGAAGTAGATGCACAGAAATTCAGATTTATTGTTTTTTTGGTAAGCATTTCAGATTTATTATTTTAAAACTATTCTCTGTCGTATGCTTTGTATATTGCAAGTTGAAATTGGGTAATTATCAGAACACTATCTTTCTAATTACCCTAATAAACAATAAATTAATCATACACAAAGTTTAACTTTGAGTGTGAAAGTCAAAATCTGGTAATTAACTACTCCAATTTCTTTTAGATTCTGATCTATGTGTGCAGGTAATTAGTGGATAAGTAGGTAACTTGTCTATGTTGTTTAACGGTAAAGCATAATGTAGTTTTTAGGGGGAATCCGGTAAACACCACAATGTAATACGTGACGTGTCACAATATTAGTATACTGATATTAAATAGTATGCTGATATTGTTTCGAAACTTTAGAAAACACCACAAGAAACTTAAGAGAAGTTTGGAAAAATAGTTTATTAACGAACTGATCAAGCTATTTTACTATGCACAAAAATAAACTTAACTGTATTGGTCAAGGCAATTAGGAAATGCAAACTTTAGTAGTAAGAGACAAGCTGAGTATAACAAAGACAAAGTCTTACTTAAGAAGACAAATACTTTTACCTTGCAATACACTGAAAATTTGAGGATCAAAGCTGTAATAAAACACAACAATTATGCTCCCAACTCTAATGTTTTTGTCTTTACTGTAGCCCAAATAATTATACAATTATAAACATGGGAATCAAGATGGCGTGACAGAGAGGTCGTTTTGGATGGAATTGATTTATTTAACATGTTTAGTAAACTGCAAAGTTTAGACACTCATTCTGAGTTCCAATAAATAAATTAATCCTTATTTATAAAAACAAAAACTTGCTATCGATCTCCACATTAGATCTGCTAATACAAAGACGACCCAAATTGGTACGTCTTCTTCTCATATATCGATCTAAGAGCTTGGAATTTGAAACAACGTACATATTCTTCATTTCTTGTTTTTTTTCTCAACAAAAATCCGTTTAAGTAAAATATTTAAACAATTGTTTAGGTTAATTATAATTAATACATCTTGATTGAAGGGTGGAAACTGGATATCAGTTGTTCTTGAGTTATATTTAGATCACATTAAGCTGCCGTCGTATACTCTTATAGTCGTATTGAATTGGATGAATGCTAACGGAATTAACCAAACAGAAAATAGGGAAAATGAAATAGATGACGGAAAAAACCCGGCGATGGAATAAGGAGGGAGACGGGGGGTTTCCAATTTACTCCGTTGTAGAATTGTAGGATTCCAATAACACGAGGAAATACGTGAAGAAGAATTGTGTTACACTTCAAATTTGAAACGGAAGAGAACAAGTTAAGGTTGATGTGTCCACTTTTTTTAATTAAATAACAAATGAGTGCATTTCTTGAGAGGAGGAGCTTTTGGAGTTCTTGTAAGTCTTCAGACAAGGAGCTGAAATTCCAACGATGGAGAAAATTGCGAAGCTCTTCAAAACCAATGTTGTGAGATGTCACATAGTCAGCAACTCTATTGCAAGTTCTACGCACATGGAAAAACCTACAAGAATAAAAAATGACAGATATTGCTCTAATATCCATAATAATTGTCCTAATTTTCCAGGGGGAGCTCGCAAGTTATTGATACAATTAATAACAGTCAAATTATCGCTTTCGATAATAATAATATTTTTAGTATTAAGACGATTGGCTGCTTTTAAGCCTTCAAGGACAACCACTGCTTCAGTAGTTAAAACAGAGGAGTTAGAAATACGAAGGCGTTCCGCAAAGGAAGGAAGAGCCTCCGAATTACGGATACTAAACCAACAAAAGAATCAGAGTTGACTCTTTTAGGCCGTTTAACCCCGCACCCGGTTTTTTATAACTGGCACCCGCTTTGGGCGCATCCCGGGTGTGTCCAATTTTTTTTTTAAACCGGGTCAATCTTGGGCGTACCCTGGATGCGCCCAAGAAAAAAAAAAAAAATTGCCGGCAAAATTTTATAAAATCCGGTTTAACTTTGGCGCATCCTGGGTGCGCCCAAAACTGAACCGGGTTTTTTTTAAAATGATTTGGACGCATCCGGGATGCGCTCAAAGAGGGTGCCAGTTATAAAAAAAATGGGTGCGGGGTTTTTCTCCGCTCTTTTAGAGCCATCACAGTTTAGTTTGAAGGAACCATTAGGGGTTTATTCCAACATGTTCGAACATGTCCAAGAACTCCCATGAAAGCCTCCCACAAAGGCTCCAATGCCCATGAGGACTAGACCGCGTCGGCGCCCATATGCACTCATCTTGAAGCAGGCCCACCTGCAGTTCTAGCTCGGGCGCACATTGGCTCATATGGAGCGCAACCCCATGGTTGCCGGTAAAAATGAGCTCGGCGCTCTGGTGGCCTTCCTCCGCGCCGAGATTGCTCGTAACTCGTAAGTGATCTTTTCAAGAACATGCATCTATTTGGTTTTTGTTGTCCCTATTTGGTTTTGTTGTCTCAAACAATATTTGTTTCTATTTGGGAATTGTTGTCCCTATTTGCATTTGTTGTCTCTATTTGGGATTTATTGTCTCATTTCACGTGTTCGAAGACTTACTATTTTTAGAAAGTGTTAAGCTCGGGTTTTGCTAGCGTTTTAGAACTTTCTATTTTTAGAAAGTTTCTAAATATGGAGTGGTTCAGCCTTGCATGGTTTGGACCGTCCTAATGGGCTCTTGGCACTCAATCAAGCCCAAGAACAACCAATCCAAGCAAACCCTAGCCGTCACCTTAGGTTAGATCGTCTTCTTCCTTTGCTTTTCCTTTAAAAGGCTTTTGCCTCCATCATTGTAACCTACGCTTAGAATAATTGAATCAAGAACTTGTTGAGATGAATTTCCTCCTCTTCTTGATCTGGGCGTCACAATCCTACGGGCTCTGTCTTCTCATCTCCTTCACCATAGGCTTCTAATCCCTTCGTCTACATCTCCCTCAGAATTTCCCATATCTTCTAAACCCTTTCTTCTACGTCCCCTTCATCGTTTGAGCAAACCTCAATCACCTCTATCGAAATCCCTCACCAAAACAGTTTGTTGAACCTCTCAACACTCATATCCCAATTCGCCAAGGAGACTTGTCGTCTATCCTAAATCCTTCCGCTTACAACTCCCATATCGACCTTCATCCCTAAAAAGACATCCACAAACACTTACTTTATTGTCATTCGAAGATCCTCAAGTGCATCATTGGCCTTCCCGGAGACCAAGGGCGCATCAAGAGGAGCCGTAACTTTTTAGCTTTGTAGGTCTTTTTACTAGAAATACAGTCTTCCATTCCAAAAAGTGGAATAAAGTTGTTTTAGCAATGTCATCAGCTTGAAGAGAGGGGGAAATAGTATCAGGTCTAAATATGCTCTTATTCCTGTGATTCCAAAGAGTCCATCAAGTGGAAAAACCAAGCTTTGAAGGAGAGTTAGAACTTTCAAAAATTGGTAAAAGAGATTTCAAAGTCTTAAGAGAATTGGATATTCAAATTATGATTTCCAATGTTGTTCAATCTAGCAAAAACCTCCAAGGTAAATGGGCATTGAAAGAAAAAATGATTTTTTTCTTCTTCATCAGCATTACTGTAATGCTACCGTATTTTATCTTGTTTAACTGTGTGCCATGTTGTACGTGTCTTGGTTCAGTTTTGAGGTGCTCGTTGCTTCATGTAAATAAACTTGATAAAAAATTTGAGGTGCTCGCTGCCCCATCATTACTTCATGTAAATAAATTTGACATTGTTTCAGGAACTTATATATATAGTAATATTTTGATTTAGATGGTTTGAGTATTTGTATATTATATAATATATGTAATTTAGGTGTTGGTCCAATTTGATTATTGGATCAACAATTTTTGTAATAGTGAAATTCTCGACGCTTTTATGCATTAGGATTTGCAACGTCGATACTCTAACATTTCTCGACGCTTTTATGCGTCTACGACTATGTTTTGGCATAAAATGGGGTTTTTCAAAGCGTCGAAACAAGTATTTCGACATCAAAAAGCGTCGATATTTACACCTATCTCGACGCTTTTTTCCGTCGAGAAAGGACATCCGCGAAAAATGGATTATATTGAAGCGTCGTAACGCGTGTATCGACGCTTTATGTCGTCGATATGTACACCTATCTCACGCTTTTTTATGTCGATATGTAAATGTTTTCTGCTAACTAAAGCGTCGAAAGGTAATCCGTGACGCTTTAAAGCGTCGAGAATGGCAACGAAATAAAGTGTTGGCCAAAAAGCGTCGAGAAAACAATTCGCCACCCTGAAATTTTTGACGCTTTGGGGAAGCGTCGAGAGCATGTGTTTCGACGCTTTAAAGCGTCAAAAAAGGCATTAAAAAGCATCGAGAAAGGTCTGTATTTCTAGTAGTGATTTATACATAAAATTTCCCTCCCGTTTTTTTAACGCATTGAGATTTCCCTCCCAATTGAACCCATTGAGATTAGTGGTGTAGGTGGTGTAGGTGGGCTTCAAGATGAAGATTCACTCATGTTCTTTAGCGGAGGCGGGTCTTCTCCATAAGATTCACAATTCACATTATTTACTTTTCCAATTATCTTTTTCAAATATTTTAATCAAACTCTTTATTTACCTTCCTTTTCCTTTAAGTAGTCAATTTTATTTAAATACTCAAGTAGCCAATTGATAAGATACATTAATATTTATTTTCAATTATTCATAGTAAAAATAAGTTATAGTCATGCTCATATTTTTTTATATTTAGTCATTTAACCTTTTAAATACAATTTAATGATGTCAAAATCTACAATTACATTAAGTTTATACTATATATAAATGTAACTGTGACGTAATTCTACACTGACAATTCTATATATAATAATATATTTTGGACTTTATCATATAAAAAAATTTAGTTTCAGATTTTGTCTTTGCGTAATAATATTAGTATAATAACATCGTAAAGAGATTCACGTAAGATGTATATGGAACTCGTTTTTACTTAGTGCAAAATGAATTATCGAATTACAATAGTGAACTTACGTTCGTTATGAGTGCGTATGTTCTAATCCCACGACTCGACTTGGTCACTTCAATGAAATTACATCGTGTTGCATGTTATAAAAAAATTAAAAAATATTAGTATGAATTCATATGAAATAGACTGAATTTGAGGAATGGTCTTTGAAAATATTAGTATGAATTCTTACGAAATATACTGAATTTGAGAAATGATCTCTCTAATCTAATAAAATACTCAATGTAGTGCCAACCACTAAATGAAATTTAATGTGAGTTTGATTATGTTTTTTGTTGTTATTATATTTCATTAGTACTAACCAGAAACGGGAACCGCGAAGCGCAAGTATAATTTTGTTTGATTGGATTGTTTCTTATGGTATATGTACATGTTGGTTTCGATGTGTTTTCTTAGCTGGTGTTATATTGTATCGAATTTCATTGATTATTGGTTGTTGTTACAACGAATGATTCAGTGGAGAAAATGATATTGATTTGTTGACCTTTTTTTTTTTTGGTTTAAAGAGGGACGATACCCTCGGTTAAATTTTATAAATATGACCCTACTAAAGAGGGTAACGAAACAGTACACAAATCAGTTCAAAGCAAAAAACAAACCACACTTGGAGAAGCACGTAGGCCTTTCAAAGTGTGTGCAAGGTGCATATGGGTAGGCAAACAAGCCATCCAATCTACACAAACCAAGAAAAAGTGCATATGGATAGGCAAACAAGCCGTCCAAGCTACACAAAAACCAAATCAGGTGTTATATGGAAGGGTACACAGACCCTCCAAGCTACACAAAACACAAGCACAAAAACTAACAAAGAAATAAAGTCCAAACACACACACACAATCAAACAAACAAACAACCAAACAAACAAACTACAAACCCATAACCATGCAAGGCGGGAAACGTTCATGCAGAAGTCTAAAAACACTAACAAAAATCAAACGCACAATGTCTTCCCGAGGAATCCGGTTGCCCTGAAAAATAAGAGAGTTCCGAGCATGCCATAAGTAATAAACAGTAGAGGAAAAGGAACATACCTGAGCATGGGCTAGACAGTCACGAGTAGAAGCGCGCCTCCGAAGCCAGCGAAGGGAAGACTTAATCGACAAAGCTGTAGCCGGGATCCCAAATCTGACTCTGATCTTTCTCCAAATGGTAGCTGAGTAGGGGCAATCAAAGAACATATGCTTGTGGTCCTCCAGAGCAGCCCCACACATTCGACACCCCGGGTGAACGTCCAGGAACGACAGACGATCATACGTCGACAGCTTCCCGAGGTTAGCCAGCCAAAGAAGGAGCATGTGCTTGGGCGTGTTATGTCTAGCCCACACCTCTCTATACCATCTGACAGTAGGCCGCTTCTCGCGAAGAGCCTCATACACCAAGGAAACCTTAAAGTGGCCGAGCTTGCACCACTCCAAGAGAGACTCCTCGACATTGAGAACTCTGCTATCAAGCTGAACAACCATGTCCCGAGCATGCAGAATAGCCTTGATCAACGGAGAGTCACGCTTGTGCACAGTCCACTCAAGCGGCCCAGCAACCCCTAGGTACCTATGATGAATCCAACGTGTCCACATACTATCCCTCTGGCTAAAGATGTGCCAGAAGTGCTTGATCATAAAACACTGGTTCCAAATACCAATATCAAGGAGCCCAAGGCCCCCTTCCTTCTTTGGCTTACACACCTCGTCCCATTTCACCTTAGGCCGCCTCCACATGAAGCCCCGACAACTGCTAATCAGACTCTTCCGAACACCCACAGGAATGGGCAAGATAGACAGCCAGAATCCCTCGACCCCCTGTAAAACTGACGCAATCAGCTCCCGCCTCCCAGCAAAAGAGATGGACTTTTTGGTCCAGGCAGTGAGGTAGTTACTAATCTTGTCAAGCAGGGGCTTGAAGTCCAAACTCCTAAGACCATGGGGGTTGATCGGGATCCCCAGATACCTGAACGGGAAGGTACCAACTCTGAAACCAGAAGCCCCAATCAGGGAAGAGCTCACCGAATCCTCAACCGAAGCCAAGAACATAGACGACTTTCCCACATTCACACTCAGCCCAGCCATAACCTCAAACTTCCGGAGGCAGCCCAGAAGCACATCCGTAGACCCCCTATCTCCCCTACAGAACATGACCACATCATCAGCGAAGGTCAAATGAGTGAGCCTGGTGCTCTCACAGTGCTGATGGAAGTGGAAAGAAGTACAGGAGGTCTCCTTCTTGACTAAGCGGGAGAACATCTCCATGCATAGGACAAAGAGGAGAGGGGATAAGGGATCCCCTTGCCTAAGGCCCCTTTTACCCGGGAAGAAACCATGAATGCCCTTATTAACCTTAATGGAGTAGGTGGGAGAGCAAACACATTCCATCACCCAAGAAATAAACTTGGGCGGGAAACCAAGATGGCCAAGCGTGAAACGCAGGAAGTCCCATGAAACCGAATCATAAGCCTTGGCGAGGTCTACATTAAGGAAGCACCGCGGGGTGTCCCTAGTCACATTGTAGCGTCTGAGCAGCTCCTGAACCAGAAAGATGTTGTCAGACATGAGCCTTCCCCCCTACAAAAGCACTATGAGCCTAATCCACCAAAGTCCCCAAGATCTTACTAAGGCGGGCAGTCATGATCTTGGAGATGATTTTATAGACCACATTACAGCAGGAAATGGGCCTAAAGTTCTCCACTCGATCTGGCTCCTCCACCTTAGGTATCAGAGAAACAATAGTGTGATTGAACGACTTCAGAAGCTTCCCCGAAGCAAAGAACTCCTTAATCGCAGCACAAACCTCAGCCCCAGTGATGTCCCAAGTGGTCTTGAAGAACTTGGCATTGAAGCCATCAGGCCCCGGGGCCTTGTCCACCCCAATAGCCCAAATAGCCTCCTTGATCTCAGTATTGGACACAGCCCCAACCAGCATAGAAGCCTCCTCTGCACTAACCAACGGACCCTGAGCAAAATCAGTAGCACTAGGAAGCACCACCCCAATCTCTGAACCAAAAAGACTCTTAAAGAAGCTAATGAACTCGTCATGAACTTCCTTAGAGGACTTGGTCCTAGTCCCATCAGCCTTGCAAATAGAAGCAATGTGGTTCCGCTTGCCATTCGCTTTCATAAGCGAGTGGAAGTACCTAGTACACCGATCCCCTTGGAGGGTGTACTTGGCCTTAGCCTGCTGGCCAAGGAAAGACGCCTCAGCCTTGTTGAGCCTCTTGGCTTTGGCCTTGGCCTCCTCTACCTCTCTCCTGCCATCCACAGAATCCGGAGACTCGCTCAAACAAGCAATGACCCGAGCAAGCTCCCTATTGGCATCAGCAGCCTGCCTGGAGATGTGGCCAAACTCCCTGTTGTTGAGACCCTTAAGAGGTCTCTTCAACCCCTGCAAAAGCTTGGCCAACCTGAACTGGAAAGTGCCTCTCTCAACAGTAGTCCACCCTTCCTCAACCACCTCAGAAAACCTAGGGTGATCAGCCCACATGTTGAAGAACTTGAAGTATTTCTTCCCTTTCCCCAAATCCCTCAACAAAGAAACAACACCCACCTTGTGATCCGAGATGTGCCACTTCTCAAGGAAGCTGGAGCGGCAATGAAATCCAGAGTTAACCCAAGACGAGCTAGTCAGAACACGATCAATGCGGCTCCACACTGTGTTGTTAGTCCAAGTGAATGGACTAGAACTAGTGCTCGGCGCGTCCACAAGCCCATGCCTCCGACACGCATCAATCATATCCTTGCACTCATAGTGCGAAACCGATCGCCCATTGACTCTCTCATTCTCATCCATGACACAATTGAAGTCCCCCATAATCAGCCACGGTAGATCATGCAGCTCAACCAACTCAGCAACACTGTCCCAAATGCCCCGGCGCGCCACCACACTATGAAGCCTGTAGACAAAGCAAACCCCAAACTTTTCACCAGTCGTCTTGCACGTCATAGCACACCCAATGTGCTGAACTGACATGGTAATGACACTCAAATCAACACACAACGGATCCCACATAACCAAGATACGGGCCCGAGGGTCCAGGGCAAAATTGTCCACAAAGTCCCATCCCGGAGCAACCCGGCGAGCCACACTCTCGATGCGAACACCCCCACACTTGGTCTCAAAGAGCCCACACACCTTAGCATCAACCTCACGAATGACACCTCCAACGCCATTTTGTTTCAGGGCTTGGCAAAGCCCTCGCACATTCCAGGAGACGACAATCATTGGGACACCTTGGGCTTGTGTCCCCGGGTCCTCTCTGAGTAGCGGGAAGGAGCACTCGTCGTACTCCACTTCTTCTGCGCTTGTATAGCACACACCATATGCCTACGAAGCTGGTTGCTTACCTTAGCAAGAGCCTTCGCCTTCCTCAATTGGGACCTAGAGTGGACCTCCACAAAATCCTCTTCCCCAACCGCTTCCTCTTCGGTAACACTCATATGATCCTTGGTCTCTATCTCTCCCTCCTCCTTCTCCTCACCATCTAAGGAGTCGTCACTAGCCTCCCCATCCCCAACCGAACCCTCACCCTCCGACACATTCCGCTCGCTCTCATCAAAATCCACCTCCTCTGAGCCATCCGCCGAACTCTCCCCAACATCCCCGGGGTCACCCCCTAACCCTACCTCAACCTCACCGTCCACTCCCTCACCGTCCACTCCCTCACCCTCCAAGCTAACCCCCCCATTCCCGGAATCAGCCCCTAACCCCTCCTTACCCTCACCTTCCACTCCCTCGACACCCACCATAGGTTGCTCCTTAGACCCTCGAGCTCCCGAGACTCCACCATCCTCAGCCACCCTAGGTCTTAAGGCCTTCCCAATGGTACTCTTCCCACCGTCCTTCACGCCGGCTTCGCTCACCCTCTTAGTCCTCACCGCCTTCACCCCGACGCCCTCTTTTTTCTCCCTAAACTTGCACTCCTCCACGTTGTGACCGAAGGAGCAACAACCATGACAAAACTTAGGTTCGTTCTCAATAACGAACGATAAGTTGATCTTGTCACCATCATCAAAAGTCACACATAATTCCCTCGGGAATGGCATAGCAAAATTTAATTCAACAAGAATGCGAGCATAAGCGCCCCTTTTCCTAGAGTCCGTTACCGGATCCATGAACAGGGGGGTACCAATGTAGGAACTAATGCGACTCAATATATCGGAAGTCCAAAAATTCCTAGCTAGGCCATTAATACGAACCCAAAGGGGTATGGTGGCTATATCCTTACGGTTGAAAGCAAATTTATCCGGTATGTTTTTTAGAATCATAGGTCGATCATGAATAAAATAAGGTCCATTTTTAAGTACGTTATCTTTATCTTCTTCGGTTTGAAAATAAAATATCATCCACCCGCCCTCTTCTTTATAAGTCGCCTTAACCCCCCACGCCCTAACCATGGTGTTAATCATAAAATGACCCGGGTGATAACCTAAATATTGTCCTAAAAGACTCCAACCCCACACATCATGCATAGATAGACCCTCGGAGATTTTAATAGTAAGCCCTTCGGGCGAGGGAGGGGAATAAGAAAGCTTACCTCCGATGCCGGAGTTCATGAAGATACGCTTGGATTTGTTCGCCCAAGCGTTTTGTCGGGGCGGCTCCGGGTTCGGTTCCTTAGTCCTCGGTTGCTTGGCGCCTTCCATCTCCGGATTAGTACACTTACAAGGCGTGGTCCCGGGCGCAAGAACACAAAGGCAATGAGCCATTTGAGAAGTGGTCCCTCCCTCCTTGTCTTCTTTCCCCAAACGGTTGTGGCTTCCCTTGTTGTATGGTGTGGTCCCGGGAGAAGGACATGCAGCCACAAATGGACAAGGAGAAGGTGTGGGTGTGGTCCTAGTTGGAGCTTCCATGGAAGTGGTCCCAAGAGTAAAGGAAGGAGCCGACTGTATTTTCTCTTTGCCACTTTGGGAAGTGGTCCCTAGCACTTTGTACTCTTCTCCCTTGGTACTATGGACGTTCTTGGCTGCCATGGAAGTGTTCTTGGCTGCCATGAAAGTGTTCTTGGTTGCCATGGAAGCTCCCCCCGCCATCAAAGAGTAGGCATCTTCATCATCGGAGTCCTGATCGGAGAGGTCGTCACCATTAAGTGTAGCCACTTCCTCATCACTAGTTTCATCCAACACTTGCTTCATCAATACCTTCTTGGACGGCACATTGGTAGTAGCCATGGACGAGATTGAAGTTTTGTTTCCCTTAGCCATGGGCAACTTGAAATCATTTTTCTTCTCCATTGAAGTTTTGTAGAGACTTGCTTGGAGGTTTGATGGAGAGCCTCCATGTTTGTTCTTCCCTTTCCCCATTGAAGACGAGGAAGGAAGAGGTCGGAACTATGAGATGGCTCGTGAGGATGCCACCTACATGGACCAAGAACTCGAGAGGAAGGATCTTGGTGTGGAGGAGAAGAGAAACGAGGTGAAAAGAGTGAAGGAATGAGGTGGCCGGAGGTGGCCGGAGTAAGCACCACCAATGGTCGAAAGGTTTTTTGGTTTCCCTTGGGAGTGTTTTACTCCTCCTCAACTTCTCTTTGTCTAGTGCTATGCTTTTTTTGTACTAGGAGCCCAACGCGTGCGCGGCGCGCACACAGTCTTACAAGACAATTTAGTTTGTTAAGAGAAAACCAATCTTCTAAATCCGTTTGGAAGTACAAATTCATTACACTTGCTACAACAATATCAATCTTCTAAAATAAGCTTCAAAGTAAAAAAAATGAATTACGATTGTAACTCTGATGCTGCAATTGGCTAGGCATTGAAGCTTTGACTTGTTTCATTTCAAGCAAATTAAACACTACACCCATCTCCGAAAAACATTAAATCCTCTCATGAATAAGAAACAAAGTAACTCTAAAAATCGTTTCAAAAAATTGCTCTAAGAATCTGAGCATAGTAAAAAAAAAAAAGCACCTTTCAGTCAATATCAAGTACATTGGGTTTTTATAAAACAAACTACTTGAAGCTAAGAAGATTCATTGTCATTGCTGCAAGCTCTGCCTCTTATTTTAATCATCTTCACAGTGGAGGATCTTTGAATTTTTGTACACTCTTCACTATCAATGATCAGCTAAACATACAAAAGTTAAATCAAGAAAAAGCTGAGCAACAAAGACTGGGATATTTAACTTATATCAATGCCTCTTTTTTTACAAAGCCTTTATTTAGCACACCTTCAAATTTTATTTAGCACACCCATACATTCGTCACGAATGTATTTTACCATACCTTCGTCACGAATGTCATCCATACCTTCGTCACGAATGTATTTGACGAAACCTTCGTCACGAATGTATTTCACTATACATTCGTCACGAATGTATTGTTAACCTTCGTGACGAAGGTATGGCTGACATTCGTGACGAATAACTATAAAACATTCGTGACGAAGGTAGCTATATCTGCAAAAGTGAAGCTATTATGTCTAATCCACACCAACTGCATTTAATTACCATCTTTACATTCATATATACGAACCACTTCTTCTTCTACCTCTTCATTTCAACTATCAATCTAGTTTTCACCCTAAACACATTCATTCAAACACATTGTTCAATTGAAAATGTCAAATTGGGATGATTACATACACCAAAATGTTGATGAAGATGGTCCATCATGGGGGAACTACAATAAGGTATGTTATAGTTGTTTTTAATAATGTTAATGTTAGGGTTTGTAGATAAAATATATGTTTTTTTATGAAATTGAATAGTTTGAAGTTAGGTGTTTGTGTTGAATGTGTGAAAATCATGTTGTAATATGTTTATTTTAGTTGTTACATAGTAGGAGCATGATTTGTGTTTGTGTGAAAATTTGAATATGATGTTGAAGTTAGGGTTTGTGTGAAAATTTGTGTTTGTGTTGGAATTTAGGGTTTGATTCGAATTTAGGGGTAAAAAAGTGTAAAAAACATTTTGAAATGGGGTAAAATGTACATTCGTCACGAAACTAATAGAAACCTTCGTCACGTAAGTATTGCAAACCTTCGTGACGAATGTATTTGCACAAGAAATGTGCAAATACATTCGTCACGAAGGTTTGCAATACTTACGTGACGAAGGTTTATAATTTATTCGTGACGAAGGTATAAAAATCTGGTTTCTGAATGCAGTTTTATTTATTTTGTTGTTTTTACAGAATAATAGTCCAGCGTTCAATCGTTTAAGAAACTTATCGATCAATGCCGATATTCCTTTGGGACCTCATGGAGTGCCTTCGTTTGATCTTGGTTTGGATTTTGATATTCCGCCAATAGTCTCTCAGCTTGAACCTCCTCCATATCATTCTCATCAAACTGATTGGTCTAATGTTCCTGAATACCAATCTTTATCGCAACCATATCAAGACATTGAGTATTTCCCGAAATTGAAGACAGTACCACAGTTTGACAGTGTTGTGCCTTATGAGGACTCACATATATCATTAGATTATTCAGAAGTTTTCGTCACTGATAAGATCTTCAGCTCAAGAGCAGAAGCAGAACAGTGGGCAAGAGATATTGGTAAAACTCATAACTTCATGTTGAAGGTTGGTAGAACTGACTTCAAAGGGAAGTTAGGAAGGTCTTGGCTTAAATGCGAGCGCAGTGGACATTACATTCCTGATTCAGTTGGGAGAACTAGGAAATTCACCCACACAAAGAAATGTGGTTGCAAATTTCAGATTGCATGTAGAGAGACTGAAAATGGGGAATGGATCATAAGGGCTGATCATGGAACTCACAACCATATTATTGGTGAATCCTTACACGGTAACGCATTTGCTGGAAGACTTACACCTGAGGAGGAAAAGGTGTTACTAGACATGAGGAAGGGAAATGCTAGACCAATACAGATGTACACAAGGCTCAATGAATCTCCTGACAACATGACTAAGAAGTCACAAGTGTACAACTTTTGTAACAAGTTCAGAACAGAGAGGATGGAGGGAAGAACTGTGATCCAAGAATTCTTCTATCGTTCGAAGGAGTTGAACTACTTCGTAAGACACAAGAGCGATGAAGTGACAAATAAGATCACAGATGTGTTCTTCGCAAGCCCAGAGTCGATGAAACTGCTTAAGGCGTTTCCATACGTAATGTTGATTGACGCAACATACAGCACAATTCAGTAAGTATAATTAAGTTAAAAAGTCTTATGTTTGTTTTTACTCTATAAATTCTTATAGTAATGTATTATCTTGCAAAGGTACAACATGCCCTTCATAGAGATTGTTGGAATAACATCAACGTGGAAGAACTATGTCGTTGCTGGGGCTTTCGTGTCAGAAGAGAAAGAAGAAAACTACGCGTGGTGCATGTATCAATTGGCTGAGTTGTTTAGGGTTGTTAAGATGACGCCAACTTGCTTAGTCACTGATCGAGAGAAAGCTTTGATGAACGCTTTGGATAGGATCTTTCCAGATTCTACTTTCCTCCTCTGTAGGCGGCACATCCAAAAGAACATTGAGGACCATGCTAAGCTAGCAATGCGGTCACAAGCAAGGGGGACCCATTTTGCAAGTGACTGTCTTAACTTATTCAAACAGTCGACAGATTTGGCATACAACATTCAGCTGGGGCGTATTGAACAAGATTGGGCTGCATATCCATCTGAGATTAGGTACCTGAAGAAGAATTGGCTAAACCCCTACGGCAATAGATTTCTTTCGATCTATGTGGATAAAATCTTTACATTAGGCTCCAACACCACAAACAGGTTAGATCTGAAATGGCTCAAACGACATTTGCACATTGGAATAATGGGTTGCAAGCTTGTTGGGTATTGCCAGTTGAAACGCCTGATGTTTTGAGAGTAGTTACAAATCTAGCTTGGACTGGACCAGGAGAGATGGCACCCGAAGAGACATGGTTACAAGTCCCGGCGATGGGGTGTGTAGTAGCTACGACTTTCAATTGTGCATTGGTTGTGCTTGCGAAATCAATTTGCCAAACATATTTGCCTATAGTATTGGACGACAACATCGCTCCAGGAGAGAAATTGCCCATATGTTGCATTGCCCTTGTTGAAGATGAAAGACACTTCATTTCGGTAATTTCTAACTCACTCTATCAACCCTTGATGTTTATATTTTCAAATCAATACCTCGTACATTTGTCTTTTAAATCATTTGCCTTATTGTAGATGCCAATTGCCGATGACTCTCCATTACCTGAAGTTTATCATATGTGGCATCGTCACTGTTCACCGGCAGCTCGCTCCTTGATAGACCCTTTTACTGAGCAACTAGCGGCGTACAGAAGGCCTAGAGCCCCAACAAGAAACAAGAAAGGCAACAACGTAATTAATCTTAGCGGTTAAGATTCAGTCGAAATGGATTGTTTAGGAGTTGTAATGACTAAGATTTTTAATGTTTGCATGTATTTGGACTCACTTAGAGAAGTAGTTAGATACAAGAAACTGGAAAGTGATCGAACTTACACAAACAACAACTTAAACAGACAACAACTGAAGCGAACAAGAACGTAAACAAACAGAAACTTAAACAAACATTAAACTACTTAGTCCCACTGCAACTTGCTCCAAACTTCTCATCAACTAAGGCCTGCTTCTCCGCGGCAAGTGCAGCATTTTCATCCATGAGCTCAGCATTTTTCTCCTGAAGTTCAGTTACGTCGTCGTTTAGGCTTTTTGACATTGCCCTCAACATTTCAGTTAGCTCTTGCAGTCCAGCGGCCTCTGTAGAGTGAAACAAATTATCCTCATTCAGCTGTTCTATAACCACCCTTGCTCGACCTGAGTATGGACGGTCGATCCAATGCTTGTATTTGCACCCACCATCTTCATCAATCGAGTTCCACGTCCTATCAGGGCATCCCCAATATCTTCTCCCGTAGTTCACCTTATCATGATTGAATTGCTCAGTACAAGTCTGTTCAGTTGGCACTTTGTTGCACCAACAGAGCTTCCCTCCTGGATCCATAATTTTTTTTCTGTATTAAGTTGAAATGTGTTGCTTATTCCATGCTGAAATGTCCTTTATATAGAGTTGAAGGTAAATGGGTTACAGCTTGCAACAGCTGTAACTCACTTACTCAATTTAAGTGAGTTACAGCTAGCAACAGCTGTAACTCACTTACTCAATTTAAGTGAGTTACAGCTAGCAACAGCTGTAACTCACTTACTCAATTTAAGTGAGTTACAGCTAGCAACAGCTGTAACTCACTTACAACAAGTAAGTGAGTTACAGCTAGCAACAGCTGTAACACACTTACTTGACGTCTTCAACATCTTCTGTTGATCTGCACGGTTTGCAGCAATCCTGCACGGTTTGTAGCTAACCGTGCCGTTTTACTGGACGGCTTAAACATCTTCTGCTGATCTGCACGGTTTGCAGCAATCCTGCACGGTTTGCTACAAACCGTGCAGAACCAACTTTCTCCTTTTCCTCGCTCGCTGCGTCCCTCGTCGAGTCCTTTACCTCCCCTGTTGCAAGATATCATCCAATACACACCAAACACGTATATGAATTGGATGCTATCAGCTGTAACGCACCATCTTCTGATCTACATTTGATGGGCTGGATATTGATTTGGATAAGTGTGAAATGGCGTTTTGGGCCGGACATTGATTTGGATCAGACAATTGCAAACAAACCAAATAACAAGTAATTCGTTCAAACACTACAAAGCATGTTCTTAAAACTCAAGCACAAACTAAATCCAACACCAACATCAATCCAACCTAGTCAAGGAAAGGATAGAACCCATCCAAAGTGTGACAAACAGCGTCTTTCATACGGGAATACTCCTCCTCGTTATCTGCATCTCGATACGGCTCCAGATTGTACACAGAAGTCCGAATTGCCTACAGTGAAGTGCAAAATAAATTAAGTCAGACATTGATTATGTTATAGATTTATAGAATTTGAAGATTAATTACAAACCTGCATGAGTTGCTCCTTAGTATAAGGAGAGATTATTGGATGAGTATGAGTCAAGTACCACTCCAAGTAATCATCAGTGCAGAGAGATGGAGGATCTGCTTCTACACCCATTTCCCATAAGCTTACAGAGTTGTTCTCCCTTTGCTCCCAACTCCAGTTGGTGGGATCATACTCCACTACGTACTTACGATTGTTTCCACACCTTCTAGCTTTAATTGGTTGAATGGGAGGGATTGGCACACCTTGAACTCGACCAAATTGCCTGCAAACTCGAAGTGGCATGTGAGGCTCGGTCTTCTCCAAAACATGCAGGATCCCATGAAAGAAAGCCGGCCGAAGTTCTTCCCTACGAAAATCTAGGCGTCCATATGGTTGCCACTCAACCTGTTGTACATAAATCATTAAAACAAGTTCAAAAGTACAATAACAAATTAACAGGTAATGAAAAAAATAATCATACCCCTTCTACGCTCATATTGTCTAGCTCCTCTCTGTAGTTGCGACGATTGTCCGGTCTTTCAGACAAATCAAATTTCGCTGCATATGGCATTGTGTCATCCCACTCATAGTTTTGTGGAGGGGCAAAAGCAGGAAAGTACAAATAGATCCAACCCTACATCATCAAACAAAACTAAGGAAAACAAAAGAAACAGTATTCAAATCAAAACATTTAATTAAAGACAAACATACCATCAGCAAGGTGTAACAGAAAGACATCGTTGCACAATCTCTGCGGGAGTATTTACCCAGATGTCCATACAAAGCACACAACGCACCCGAACCCCAAGACACACCATGGATATTTGCCATATCATTAAGCCATTCATGGTGAATCAACTTGATCATGTACGACGTCTTGTCAGGAAACAATGTCATTCCCAACAAGTATGTCAACCAACCCTTAGCGATTGAGACTTGATCCATTTCAAAGTTCCCCTCATTATCCACTGCCATGCATTGTTCCCTCAAAAGCTCTGGTGAAACTTCATTACCAGCTTTGACTCTTCTGTCAAGTAAATCTATACCAAAAGCCTTCTTTGCTCTGTTGACCATTACAGCCTTCGTGTCAGCTTTGCCAACTCCATCAGCAGATGTGCGAAATCCCATGCCCTTTCCGTTTATAGGGATACCCAAAATCTTGTGCGCATCTAATAGGGTGATTGTCATTTCACCAAATGGCAAGTGAAAAGAATTTGTTTCTGGCTGCCACCGCTCAACAAATGCATTGATCAACCCTTGGTCGTGGTTGGGATACATGAGGGTCTGCAAATGTGACAAACCAGAAGCCCTAGCCAACGAAACCCAAGGATAGTCGCCCTGTAACTTCCATTTTTTCAAACCCTCTTTTCTGACCGTATTTCTCAATTGCGGTCTCTCCTATTTATCATATTTCACAAAAATTTTAAGTACTTTTAAATCAATTAACAAATCATGTCTAAATTAACGAAGCATGGAAATTACGCAATTAACAATTCAACCAAAGGTGATAGATTTACTTACATGTCCTTGCCAAACCATATAAGCAGTGTGCCCGCTGAAGCTATGCAGCAAGTCTATCTCCTTAGGACCTCCAGGCACAGCCCACTGTAACTTCGGGTAAATTTCGTCTTTCTCATCGCCATGTTCATTAAGATCGACCCCCCCGTAATGGCCCTCAAACTGTCCTTCAGCCCAGGAAGCAGTTGGACCAGATTGCCATTCTGGTGTTTCTGGCTGAAAGGCCTGTTGACGTCCTACTGCTTCATCCCATGCGACTTGTGGAGAAGAGGGGGGAACCCATGTAGGGATCTATTACAAAAAAAATTGGTTATTAGTAAAATGTACAACTTTCACTCATAATCGACTATATATTAAATTTTAAACTAATACTTACAGCACTCTGCGGACTCCAAGTTGGATAATCTGCCTCATAGGTTGGAGTCATCGGGATTTGCTGTTGTAATAAAATAAATTTCATAAACTATTAATTTAATAAAAACAAAAAACAGTAATATAATGTGAATTTCAGATTAACTAACCATGTTCTCGTAAAGGTTCGAATATGCACTAGGGTCAGCTAGCAGTTGTTGTTCATGCCAAGAAGGTTCTGGGACCTCTTCACTTGCACTTGTACCCTCGTCAGCTCTTCCACGCCTCTTCCTCGGCTTGGGCTGATAAGCGGGCCTTCCTCCAGCCACGATCTCTTCACGAGTTTGATTACGCGCATTCTTCCGGGCACTTCTAGAAGACGGATGCATCTACAGTAACATAATATTTTCAAAATTTACGCATACCAAACCAACAAAACATAACAAAAAAACATCACAAATATGCAAAAACATCCGTCACGAAGGTCCAGTATACATTCGTGACGAATGTATACTAAACCTTCGTGACGAATCTGAGTATAACCTTCGTCACGAAGAACCAGTAACCATTCGTCACGAATGTATACTGGACATTCGTGACGAATCTTTATCAAACCTTCGTGACGAAGGTTTTTGCACAATTGCAAAAACGCAGAAGTGCCAATACATCCGGTGACGAATGAATTTGCACAAAATTTCCAGAATTTCAAGCAAAAAAACAGTTTTTCAAGCTATCCAAATACATTAGCCCCTAAATCATTTCATTCCATAAGTTTCTTAATCAAAATGTCAAACCCTAATTCTCATGAGTTCATCAATTTTGGGGATTATATCTAAAATTTGAAACAACTCTCAATTACACATAAACAAACACCAATTGAACTAAAAAAACATGCTTAATACACATATCAATCTAGTTTAATCACCCCATTTCAATGGTTTTGACATATATTCATCAAACATGGAAAATTAATGCAAAAGAGAGTTAGAAATTACCTTATTGCTTGATTTGTTGATTATTGTAGTGAAAGAGATGAAGAATTGTAGAGAATGGTGTTGTGAATTTGTTGTAGCTGCGCCGAAAACGAGTATAATGGAGAAGAAGAAGTTACATTAGGGTTGGGTAAAAAATCTCTTTTATATCTGCAAAATTGATACATTCGTCACGAATGTCTGACCAACCTTCGTCACGAAGGTTTTGAAAACATTCGTCACGAATGTTTTGCATACCTTCGTGACGAATGTTTTGCATACCTTCGTGACGAATGTTTGCAAAACCTTCGTGACGAATGTAGACAATAGTTACGTGACGAATGTTTGGGTGTGCTAAATAAAATTTTAGGGTGTGCCAAATAGTAAGCGCCTTTTTTTATTCGTTGGAGACCTTGGAGGTGATGGTGGTGTAAAGCAAATTTGTAGGCGAAAAGCATAATCCGTAAAATATATCAATGGGGTTGTTTCTTTCTTCATGAGCAAGTGATGTTTTGATTTCCCTATCCATGCGATATTGAATTGCAAACTCCGGAGATTTAACATCCTCCTCTGTATGATCAAATGAAAAAATCAAATGCAATTATGACAAACTCATAAAAGCTATGCATACCATCACTTACAGTTTTTCCACACGAACACGCAACTCTTCGACGACGACACCGACACCAAGTTGTAGATGTCCAACACCATTGGATGTTGAAGAATCTGTGCCGCCAGATATGAGAGCAACTAACCACGTCAAAAAACAGATCAAACAACGCAATCTACCAACTAACCACGTCAAAAAAAAAGATCAAACAACGCCTCCATTGATTAATACAAAGTATCCCAAAATCACAACACCAGTCAGTCTTGTTCAAATTGAGTTTCCAATCTCCACCAACAAAAAATATTAACCATAAGTCGAAAGCTTGCACACAAAATTAATCAAATTAAAAACGAAGTTCAATGCTTAAAGCATACAATGGAAAGGAGGAGGCAAAAAAAAAAAATTAATGTAAGAAAAATTCTTGATTTTCCTTGCTTCCTCTGTGTGTCAAAAATATAGTATTGTGAGTTTGTGATGCTAGATAAAACAATGGAGTTGGTAATGAGACGAGATCCCATAGATTTATCAAACTCTACGACATTTGCATCAAAAATTAAACAACAAGACTATTTAATAATCAATAAGAAACTTATACTTTGATGCAGAATGTTAATAGGATTCCTGAATATTCATTCATGCAGATGAATGACTTAATGCACTGTGAATAGATGTTTTTCAGGATTTTGATTTACTACCATGAAAGGAGAGGATGACCGACTAATTGCTATTGATAAATAATTTTATCTTGTTCTTGAATGCAATCCTTTAATAATAAACCTAACTTCAACGAAACAAGCACTTGGAAGAGCTCAATGGTATATTTCATCTGAAATAAATCTCTTACAACTTTATAACACCCATCAACCAAAAAAAGTCTAAATCTTATTAATCTCTACTGAGATAATTAATTAATCAACAAAAAGAGAAAATATTACAAAAAATTAAAAACGGACAAAATATGTATATATTACCTTGAAGTATTAAACACTTCATTTTTACAATCTAGGAATATGCTAATGGACCAGGCTGCATTGTTGTATGTGATCCTTGCCATCTCCAAATTTCCATGAATTTGATCAGGAAACAAATCCAAACCATCTGAATCATCATTCAGATCTTCAAACCCCACAATGAAATCATCATTCATAATCATGTCTTTGAACTCCATCTTTTCTCCTGAATCATCAAGATCCTTCCCCATCTCTTCTTCATATCCTCTATTTCAATAACAAAGAAAAAACAGTGGTGCTAGTTTAATGGAATGAAAAAGCAATGAAATTTTGTTTTGTGTGGGAGTTTTAAAACACCCACCTCGGATATGGAGAGCACTTGATGGGTTATGTCTATATTTTCTTCATGCCCACATCTTTGAAGATAGTCCCATTGTTGGTACATGGAAAACCCTCCGTAAGAACTCGGCCGGAGCCGCCACCCCTGAACGCCTCTCCTTCCTCGCACTACCCACCAGTCGCCGGATAGGACAAGCCGTAATAAGAAGAAGCTCGATGTTCATCAAAAATTGGTGAACATTTAAGTAGAATGTGATGAACATTCAGTTGGAAAACTTTTAAGTATAATGTGATGAACATTTATGAACACTTGATGTTCATCAAAAATTGGTGAACATTTAAGTAGAATGTGATGAACATTCAGTTGGAAAACTTTTAAGTATGATGTTCATCAAAATTTGGTAAACTTTTAAGTATAATGTGATGAACATTCAGTAGAGTATATACAAATGAACATTTATGAACATTGTGATGAACATTTAGGAACACTTGATGTTCATCAAAGATGCTCCGGCGACGGTCCGGCGGTGCTCCGGCGACGGTCCGGCGGTGCTCCGGCGACGGTCCGGCGGTGCTCCGGCGACGGTCCGGCGGTGCTCCGGCGACGGTCCGGCGGTGCTCCGGCGACGGTCCGGCGGTGCTCCGGCGACGGTCCGGCGGTGCTCCGGCGACGGTCCGGCGGTGCTCCGGCGGTGGGGACAAGGGGTGCCACGTGTCATCATATGGGCTCTTGGATCTCTCTTGATCCAAGGCTCCACATTCATTCTCATTTATCATTTTAACAAGTATTATTACATGACTCTTTTCCATTATATATTATGTTATTTGTTAGTTTATAAGTTTGGACATTATCACATAAGAAAAGAATTAAGATTCTAATGGTATTACAAGGTGTTGAGTGTTACAACTTAAGATTTCTTGATATTTGTTTGATTTTTTTATCATGGTTGAATCTTTGTTATAATAAAATAACAAAGATACACAATGATGAATAATATAGATGACTATAGCTATAGTTGTAAAGAAAATAGAAATAAGAATTATTTAGTCTTAGATAAATAGAAATAGGAGATTACTTACACTAGGTAATTCATAATTTATTACTAGATTACTCTAACCTTAGATCTTTCCTTTAAGCTAATGCTTAGCTTTCACATGTTTATCTTCATAATTTATTGGTACATGACACTAGATAGTTGTATCTTATTAGTTCTATACACATTACATGAAACATATGTCTTTCATTCTTTTTTCGACAATTAAAATATAACAAAATTAGAGGTTTAATGTGGCAAAATCACTCGGAGTTTTTATGAGTTAAAAAACCATCCACTCTATTATGCTCTTTGTGAATTAAAATATGATGTATATATGATTAATAACTAACTTAGGATATGCCCCAAAATTATACAAATCCAAAACTGGGTCCACCATGAATTGTACGTTCTGCGGAATATTGTGCCTTCCTTTCCTTGAACGATTCATCCCACCTTCCTTGAACGATTCATCCCACCTTTGAAGACTAAACTTCTTAAAGAACTCCAAAGTCGCGGGTGGAGGTGGGATAGGACATCCATCGTCAAGCCAAACCTGTACACGGGTTTTAGTTAGAATGTATGTAACAAATATAAGTCGTAATAACATTTTGCTATAAGTATGGGTACCGGGACATAATGATCACGTAGCCCTACTAGGGCTATCGTATGCACCACAGTGCCTGGGAGAGAAGCCATGGGGAGACATGTAAACAGTGTTGTCCGAGACAAAGAGACGAGTGCCACCTTAAATCTAGTGGCAGATGCTAAACCAATCAACGACATTTCAATCCAATACCTTTGGTCCAAGACAGGCCCCATATGCTCGACATTATTGATCAACTCATCATAGTTAGTCACACCACCCGCTGGCTCATAGATGCATCGGTTTTCTTGTAGTACCCTTTTAAGTTGCTCTCGCATATAGGGATAATGGCGTTCACCCAAACTTAAACATTCTTCCAAGGAACGATACCCCAATGACCATCACCAAATACGTTGCGTACTGCCTTGATATAGGGAAACATGAACGGATCTACATTGGATACTCCCCAATCCAAACCGAGGTGAAGATCACGCTTCTTTCCAATGACACTTTGTCTAGCATAAGTAGATCCGCTAAACGGTAGTGCATCTACATCGATCGGATGCGGTTCAGATCCAAATGAAGACCTTCTCTTCTCCTCCTCTTTCCTTTTCTCCTCCTTTTTTCTTTTCGTCGCCTTCTTCTTCTTCCTTTTCTCTTCCTCCTTCTCCCTCTGCTCCCTCTGCAGGTGTTCATTCAAAATGGGATCTCGCGTGGTCGAGTTCTTCTTCCTCTTAGGTGGTCTACCCCTCTTCGTCGGTCCGCGTCCTGGTACTCTCAAAGTAGATATGCTTGGATCATATAATTCTTCAAACCTTGCAGCGAGAGTGTACTCAAGATGGGGTGACATATTTCCAGAAAGAAAGGACTCACAAATTCTATGTAGGGCGACTTGTTGGGAAGTGAGTACTTCTCCATCAATGGGTGTGCGCTCATCTACTCCCCCTTTTTCCCACCTGACCTGCATAAAAAACGAGTGTACTTCTTTTGGAGGCAACGACATATTAGTCACTATATATCTCTTGATCACATACGGGCAAGGCAACCCTAGCGACTCTCTCCACCATACATCACGACATTCTTCATCGAGTATCTTGCCTTCCTTTGCCTTAGTACCCTGTTTGTGAAGTATTTTGAAGCACTCATACGACACCACCTTATCAAATTTAAGGCGACGGAAAAAACCTTCAACCATTGTGGCCATCCAAAATATAACTGGGTAACTTATAAACACTTTGTTCCATTGCGGCCTTGATAATGTGTACCTAATAATTGACCGCGATCCATCAAACTTCATATTTTATGGTAGAAACAACAAAAATACACATTTATATAACACGTACCTGGTAGAAAAACATATTATATATAAATCCCACAAGTGTGTCGAATCCTCCAGTACAAGTTCTAAACATGCTCTTCAACGTGGAATGTTGAGACTCAACCATGTATATAAATACTGAAATTGTACTCAATAACATTAATAAGAAGATAAGTAAAAGAAATTTTGGATCAGAATTGAATTTACATGTTTGATGTTCTTGTGGCGAAATGGAGAACTTTATCGCACCATGCAGAAACTAACATTTTCTTGTGCGGTATCAGCCATGTGTCCTCGACATATTTCATGAGCTCTCCCCAGTGCCACCTAAGATTTAGATGTGCAAGTCGTTCATCGTACATATCCTATGTTTCAAATTTCAACAACAATATAATGCTATTAGAAAATTGCTCCGGTTTATCAACCATCCATGTAGCACGTGCTTCACAATTGCGACCGACATGGACCCTGCAAAGCAAATGTTGCACATCCGGAAAGACAATAACAATAACCCTAAAGCTCCGAGCTCACGATCTGATACAATCGCCGCGGGATACACCTTATGCATCGAAAACAAACCTTTCAGTCTCAAAGGCCACACATAATGTTCAGTTGTCTCATTTTTCATGAATACGAGTGCAATGCAAAAGATCAAGTTGGTAGAAGTCACACCAACAAACTCCAATAAAGGCCTACCATATCTGTAAATGTACATACAAAATATAAGATGAAACTACAAGGTATACAATGCATTTACATTATTGCATAAAAAGGCAAAGTTTAACTATTGGTGCGTTTAAGTTGTATCCATGATAACAATACTAGGAAACAAGCTAAGCAAGTGTCCAACATCAGGGTGACCAATAAAGAGGTCGCTTACAACATCGGACCCCGAAACCCTTTCGACATCCGCCATGTATCATTTATTCCATTAAAACTCCATCGCATCTTGCGGCACCATCAACTTTCCCATAGATTTCTTCCTCTGCATAGCTTTGCAATTGTACAATTGACCCGGGGATGTCAAGCATAGTCCTTCCATTTTGGAAAATAAATTTATAATATCTTTTGGTGTCGAGCCGCATGCAGAAAGCATCATAACAATGTCTTGATGTGCTCCAGAAAGGCGTCCGGCAAATGGATGACCCATTAAAGTAGTATAAAGCTCGTGGTTGTGCCATTCGCGGATTACCTTTAAGGTCCACTTTATACGAACTTTTGAAAAACATGCTTGCATTTCAAACGAATACTTTGGCTTTTTTTACCTATAATCCTCCTTCTTAGGGGCAGTGTTCTAAAAATCGATCTGTACGGCCTATTAATCGTCGTACAGACGGTGGAAAACACTTAACCGTCCCGATTTTAATATAAAAGGGAAACAAAACGGCAACCGATGAAAATTCGGGTTAAAATAGGCTGGAAGGCCGTTTTAATAGGCTGAACGGCCGATTAATTGTTAATTCATTTAAAACTTTCTACTATATCCAATTTGGGCTTCTTTAAGTCGAGCTCTAAAAGGTATACTAGCCCAAATCTTATATTGGAGGCCCAACATTAAAGAAGGATTTTATGTTGTTATATACACATCTACCACTCACAACATTTGCTGATTCTTCGATGTGGGAAAGATACAAGTTGGAAACAGAGGTATGAAGGTGAAACGATGGTGTTCCGATATGAATAAACGGAGTGATCTTGTTGTTCTTGTAAGATTTTGAAGAGATTTTGAACGAACCCAGAGAATAACGATCGGAGGTCGGAAATTAATCCATCATTCTTTGTATTTTCTTGTTCAATTTACTCTCAGTTAATCGCCTGAATCAGAGAGAGATTTTGTATAGTGTAAGGGTGTTGTTAAGAAGCCGCCCCTACTTATCCCATTTGATCCTCTGAGGTTAACTAGCATTTGGAGAAGAAGCCATTACCATTCTCACTCAAGATCTGCAATAATGGCGATTTTGGTGAGGCGTTTATCTAGGAAGACAACCCAACTCACCTTTATTATTTTTATTTTTTTTAATGCAAGCAAACGGTGTCGTTTTCTTTAAACGGTTTAAAGCGGTGAACCATGTTTTAATATTAAATATAGTTTAGAATGTAAACCTTGGGTTTCGATTGTAAGTTTGTTCGGAACCGTTCACCGCCCTCTTCTTTGTACGTCTGTATTTACCATACTTCTTACAAGCTAATATGGACTTCCAGTTTTTCCATGATTTTTTTATAACAATCACGAGGTTTAGTGGTGTACCTTTAAAACGAACTCAATGGACAACATCATCTCTTTCATCCCATTCCAGATTAGTGGTAAAATAAGTCAAATAATCAACACTGCGAAAGTCGTTGCGACCACAATCATTAGAATAATCTTATTCATTTGACAAATGTGAATATATATATCAACATAAATAACAAGTAGATCTCAATAACATTATTCATAAAATCTCTAAAGTGAGCATACACATACCTCTTCAGTATTTACATTAATCAAATCGAGACCGGGGACACCATCTCTTTCTCCTAACAACATGATGTAATGTTTCGATTCTGATTATTGAAAAACAAAGGTCAGCACAATTAATAAAGATGTTGTCATTAACAATGACTAATACTTTTGCATGTTTCCAACCACATAGCTTTAAATTATCCAATTTTATTGATCAATACATATATAATCATTCGGTTATAAACATGCACTAGTTTCAATAATTAAAATCTACAGTACCAAATATAATAAACGAGAGAAAATGGAATTATTGTGTTAATCTCGTAACTAACTCTAAGTATGAACATGTTTCAAAAAAAGAAATCTAAGCATGAACAGAGAACCGACTTTTTTTATCAGATGTACAACACATACGTCTTTTTTTATTTGACCACACAACAAATATAGCATTATCACCTGGATTATATAGCAATACGTGTTTTTTGTTTGACTTAGGCTCAGTTCGGATGCACGGTGCTGATGTTGATGCTGATACTGATGTTGATGTTGGTACTGTTACTGATTTTAATGCTGTTATTGTTACTGAAATGTCGAATGGTATGTTCGGAGGACTACACTTTAGACTACTTAAAAACGCAAAAAAAATGCTAAAATGACTAAAATGCCCTCAGATTGTGTTTTAATAAGGGTAGCACGTGCATTGCACGTGATGAAATTCATCAATTTTGCTGATCGATCACGTGCTGCTCACGTGAGATTTAAGGGATGAATGTTCTTCTTCTTCAATCCAGGTAAGAGGCTCGACAAATTTTCTTCAACCCAGTAAAGCCTCAGTCGTTCACTCTTTCTCTCTCGAATCAGCACACACTTAGGGATCTATCCCCGACGGCGACTGAGCTTCGGCCATTCTCTTCGGTGGAGGTCCGGTTGGGATTCCAACTTAAGGCTGTGTACCTGACGAAGGCTCGCCAGCACAGAAATTTCAGCTCCTCTCGATTCCAAAACATGTAACATCGACATTGTACTGAATAAATATTGCGTTCAATGAAAGAGTTGGAAGTATTTGTTTTTGTGTTGAATTGTTGACTGGATTACCGATTTCTGAATTCTGAGCAAAGAATTGTCAATTGTAGACCTAATTTTTAGGGCTTTTAACTGAAAATTGATGGATGTGGTTATTGGAGCAATAGTTTGTGGAATTGGATGATGAACTTGTAAGGATGACTCTCACAGTTCTTCCAATTAACCACCAATTAGGATGATGAAGTTGTAAGGATGACTGGTTTAGGAATTTCTGAATTCTGAGCAAAGAGTTATCATTTAGGATGTTTTCTTAGTGCAATTAACCACCAATTTGATGGATGATGTTAAGGGATGTTTTATGGGGATATTTTCTGTGTATGCTGATGCATTCAATTTTTTGTGTATGCTGATGCTGATGCTGATGTATCAGTAATATAACCATAATCACCATTATAAGAGAGCAAGAGTACAACCTTGTATGAAAAATGTAACCATAATCAGCATTGGAGCAAGAGTACAAGACTTCAACCGGTTATTTATTTGAAATTAACCAAATCCTACATTCATATGTTTGTAGAACATGTAAACCAACCATTTAGAAAGCACATTACAAAACTGAGTTGAAGTAACAGTGAGCTGCACAATTCAAAAAGTTATCCCTTTAAGCATTGCTCTGAAATGACAAATGCAGTTACAGTAAGAAAACGAAGACATGAGTACATGACCGAGTTAGCCAGTTGCTGAAGACATGATTTTCTAAAGAAGCTTAAAAAAATGAACCGAAGTAACACTGACTGACCATTCAAACCCTTACCCCTTTAAGCATAAAACAAATCACAAATTCAGATTTTGCAAGAGTAGTTTGACATCAGTACATGAGAGAGTTAGCCAGCTGAGAACATGTAACCTAAAAAACTAATCCCGCCGTCAGTTGTACCAAGGAGAACAGAAACAAAATGAGCTCCACTTGGAACCCTAAACCGAAACCGTAGATCTGTGTTTTCAATCTCTGAGGTCGGAACAAAAGGAATAGAGATGTACCTCTCTATAGAAACACCGAAATAGAGTGGTAGGAGAAGAAGAGCAAACAACTGAAAAGCCCTTTGTTCCGAGTCCACCGTCGAACCCAGATCTGCGTCGTCACCACCAAGAGTAAGCGAAGCACAAAGAAAGCGATGAGAATCAACAAATCCAGTCAAGAAACAGCGAAGAAGAGAGAAATGACTAACCTTAGTTTTGCTTTACTATACAGCAGACTCATGCTAAGGATCGGGCTCGAGCTGTTACTATTTGTGATTCGAAGTTGAAAAATAGGCCTATCCTTATTTTACTGCCGGCCCAACTGGACTCTTACGGCCAGCCCATTGGCATTATGTCATGTCAGAAAGGCCCAGGGCCCCCCAACCCAACCACAATCCCTTTGTATATCTATGAGGCCGGGTACGAACATGATTTAAGCCGACCCGTGCCCGGCCCCAACCCGCGTTTACTCAAGTCTGTCTAGTCAGATACATCAGTACATGATATTGCTATCCACAAGGGTGGTCCTTTTTTTTGCATCCTTTGCGTGACTAAAGTTGGGCCTACACTCTTGTACTCGAAAGCCACACGTCATTCTTATGTTTCTATATTTATTTAGTTTAGATTCATATAAAAGAAACAAGATAAGAAGAACAAGACCAAAAATATGACATACTAAGAAAATCTGGAGTTAATTATTTAGGGACCAATACTAAATATTTACAATAGTAGATAGTTGTATTTTATTTTTGTCTGGTTTAGCGTGATTGTTTTAAAATAATTATCCATATAAACTTAAAAAGAACATATTAATTATATACTATGTATATGTTTTTTGGTTTAGCATTTGGTAATTCTAAATCAGGTATTTTTTATCATCTAGAAACATAAAGATAGTACTAATAAGTGAATATTCCCCCTCCCCAAATAACTAAACCAATAAAGATTAATGTTGAGCATAATCGTAATCATCTATCGTCTAACCGGGCAAAACGTCTAAAATATAATAATTAATAAAAATGAAAATGAAAGGGGTAATCGATAAACGAATTTGCTTCTCTAAAAATATACTAAGTGCTTGTTTGGTTAGATGGAGTATTTGCAAATTCATGGGAAGTTAACTTCCTGCATCAAAATCTAGGAAATTGAAAATTATGGGATTTGGAAAAATATGTTTGGTTGTATTGCAAATCATGAGATTTTAAATGTGGGAAGTTAGGATTTTATGTGTAAAATAGGGGAAGTAGAAATTACCTAGGGGGAGTAGGTAAGTCTACTTCCTTCATATTGCCGGAAGTTAGAATTCACAGGAAGTTAAATTCCCACAAAATTTGTTTATACCAAACACATATGTTTACCTACTTCCCAAGAAAGTTCAAATTCATTTGAATTTGTTTGATAACCAAACAAACACTAAATCTCCTAATTTCTACTTCTTTCTTTCGTCCCATATTGATCTTTATACTTTCTCTTTTGATACTATTCACAATTCAATAAATTTTTATGCTTTGTTTTTTGCTGAATTTACAAGACACTAGCTATTATATGAAAAATTATTTTAAACCACTTACATTTCACTATTTTCTTACAATTCACCACCCTTTGTCGTGTTACATTGGAAATCTCGTTAAGTTGTCAAAATTACCGTTTTATTCTTCTTCTTCTTTATAGAATTTACATATATTTTGAACAATGGTATGGGCTTCTAATTATCTCGAGATTTTCATTATTTCAAATTTCAAACTTAGAACCCTAACCCTTGATCCTCATCATCGGGATGTCTGAAGGCATTGGATTCGTCGTGACTGTTGCGAAAATCATTTTTCGGCTTCTCTAATATGACTGTGGTGTCGCGGCTGTGAAATTTGGATTTGGACAGAAGGATGAGGATCTAGTGCTAGAGTTTGAGGATGGATGGCGTCAAGAGATGTGCGTGGGAGATTGGCGTGGTCATGGTTGGAAAAGATAAGAGAGAGAGACGAGATGAGATGGATGCGGGCGTCTTCGGTGATGATACTCTATCTAATTCTCTTATTAAATTTTGTTTATTCATTTTTAGCTCACAATCTATAAGGATTTTTCAACCTGAAATTATTTAAAAAAAATAAAAGCTTAATTAGTCTACAATTTATAAATAATATTGAAATTTTGAATAAAAATAATCCAAATTCATTGTAGAGTAAGTTAAATCAGTCAGTATAAAGAAATACTTTCGCCAAAACGACGATGCTAATAAAGGATTTCACGAGTCAAATTAGGTCTTTGTTTTTTCTATCTACTCCATAGGTTTTATCAAATGTGGCTCCTTTTCATCTTACACTTCGCAACAATGTATTTGTTTTTTATTAGGAAAGCTTTTAGAGGGAATCAACTACCGTGAGTGATACCGCCCTAAAACGTCCCGAAGGACGAGATCAGAAAGATCTAGATAGGATGTAAAATCGGATTGTGATGACAAATGATAAGCTTTTGCAATAAGGTCAACAACACCGTTCACAACAGTATATTTGGAATCTTCTTTGGCGTTGTCAAAAACATAGGCTTGATTTATTCCATTGCTATAGGATTTAATTTAGGAATAGTGATATGGGTCCAAATCCTATGAGAAATGCCCTTAAGATGAGAAATAAGAAGGAACTAGTGTAGTGACCCGTGCCATGCACGGGAAATTCCATATTATTTGTATGAAAATTGTATATCCTTTTCATCGAGTTCGTCAAAAAATTAAGATTAATTTTTTTCTTGTAAAGACTATTTATAAAAATATATTTTATTTCATGAAGGTTATGTACGTAACTTGACTTAATTTTTATTATCGAAAATAATCCTAATTTTATCGTAAGAATATATATTAACCTTCAACATAATATTTATTCTCAATAAAAATACCTTGTATATTTGTTGTTAAAAGGAATGATAATTTTTTAAGATTTATTTTTTAATATAATTATCCAATCTATTAATAATTGAAATTAAAGATAAAACTAATAATTGTGCAACAAACTACAACTAAAATCACTCTAAGAGCTCTAAACGGCTCAGCTTTAATATATAAGATAGATGAGGAAGTTTCTTCCTCCTTCCTCCTCCTCCTTCCTCCTTCCTTGTAGTTGACCGTTCGTTGACCGCTCATTGACCGTCCGTTGACCGAACGTTGACTTTTTAATTTATTTATTTTAAATGCCAGTTTTTTTTTCGGATTTTTTTCGTTTTAATTTTTTTGTGCTATGATTTGTAAGTAAAATTATTATTCTTTGTAAAAAAAAATGTTTGTTTTTTTTTTGCTACCAAATATTTTTTGCTACGATTTATAAGCAAAAGTGTTATGATTTTTTCTACCAAATTTTTGTGCTATGGTTTGTAAGAAAAAAATGTTATGCTTTGTAAGTAAAAGTGCTATATTCTTTATAGTAAAAAGCATAACACATTTCACCTAGAATAGAGAAGCACATATAGACAAAAGCGTAACACATTTCACCTAGAATAGAGAAACACATATAGGCAAAAGCGTAACATACTTCAGTTAGCCATAGAGAAGCACATATAGGCGAGAAGTGTAGCACATTTCAGCCATAGAGAAGCAAATATAGGCAAAAAGTGTAGCACCTTCCGGTCATAGAGAAGCACATATTGGCGAAAAGTGTAGCACATTTCAGCCATAGAGAAACATATGTATTTGAAAAGTGTAGCACATTTCAACCATAGAAAAACACATCCAGGCAAAAACGTAGCACCTTTCACCTAGCCATAGAGAAGCACATATAGGCGAAAAAGTGTAGCACATTTCGGCCATAGAGAAGCACATCTAGGCAAAAGCGTAGCACGTTTCACCTAACATAGAGAAACACATATTGGCAAAAACGTAGCACACTTTAGCTAGCCATAGAGAAACACATATAGACAAAAGCGTAGCACAATTCAGCTAGCAATAGAGAAACACATATAGACGAAAATCGTAGCACATTTCAACAATAAAGAAGCACATCTAGGCAAAAACGTAGAACCTTTAACCTAGCATAGAGAAACACATATAGGCAAAACCGTAGAACATTTCAGCTATTCTAGAGAAGCACATATAAGTGGAAAGTGTAGCACATTTAAGACATAGAGAAACACATCTAGGCAAAAAGTGTAGCACATTTCACCTAGCATAGAAAATCACATATATGCAATTTTGTAGCACAGTTCAGCTAGCCATATAGAAGCACATATAGGCAAAAGCGTAGCATATTTCAATAATATAGAAGCACATAACACTTGTGGTAGCACATGCTTTGCAAGTTCAAATTTTGGCCTAAAATATCATAACACATTTCAACTATATAATAACACATTTCACGCATTTTGAAGTACTTAATTTTGTAAGTACAAAATCCGGCCTAAAAAAAATTGGCTCAAAAAACAAATAAATAAAAAATAAAAAAAATAAGTCAACGCCGGTCAATGGTCAATTCCGGTCAAACCTAGTCAATGGTCAATTACTTGGGTCAAAATTCTATAAGAGTAATCTTATTCATTGAATTCTCTAATTAGGATTAATTCTCATTTCTCATTTTAAGATTGACTTCTCATTTGATCTTTAACCTAGTGTATTAGTATGAGAAATAATTATCTTACAAATTACTATTCAGATAGGTTGTCCCTCCCTGAATATCTATCTATCGAATAGGAGGACTATATAGTATTAAATTCATTCGTACACTGCAAAAGATAAAGGAAGAACAGATCAATTCTTCCCCGGCCCCAAAAGAAAATGAAGCTTGATGAACAAGACCCGATCTAATATTTAATAACATTAATTAGCACGCTAATCCAGTCGATTCAATCGACGTGCCAGTTCATCTACGCTAAGTCGCTAACCCACTCAATTTTCTAATTAACTACCACAGCTATACAAACAGGAGACGGAATATGTTTAAAGCAATTTGCTCTGTATAAAATTTTATATGAAGCCAAACCGGTACAGAACAATTTGAAGAAAAATTAGAATTTCCTATGTTTCCAAAATAACACAACCAGTACCGAGAGAATATATACATATACTCTGAACTCACATACCTCTGATTAGGACATTTCATAGCCCAAGAATCATAAACATTAAATCTGGAAAGCCTTCATCATTCTTATTATTTTAACTTTTGTAATTACTGTCTCTTTAGTTATGTATGTTCCATATGTCGGGGGAAATGCAGAATGAATTTGTTTCTCCTTATGTTTTAAGTTTGTTAAAAAAAGATCATATAAGCATAAAGATTTAGACAAATTGGAGTATTCAATAAATTCAGTTTAGTGTGTAACAAAAGCTAGGGGGAGACAAATTGGATAGCAAATTGTGCTTTATTGATTGCAAGTTCCTTTTCCATGAAAGGGCAAAATCGTCACTTGGCTTTCCTATGAAAATGATAATGATGGATGACATCTACCCATGCCAGTAGCAAAAACACCACCAACATCTCCATCAAACTATCAGTTTATGTTTTTGTGATTTTATGTTAATAGAGAAACAAATACAAGCACGCCTGTCTCTGTACACATCATACTCTGCGTTAGCAGGGATGGCAATTTGTGATGAGCACAAAAGAAATCTTACAAAAGAGGATTCAAAACAAAGATAGATCCAATCCCCCATCTTCTTCTTTGTTTCCCAACTTTTGAGGTTTTTCTTTTTATTACAGTTATATTACTCTTTTCTTCTTTGCTTCTATCAAAATCTTGTGCTTTTTTGTAATAATTCATACGGGGACAACCCCATCCCTGCTCAAAATCCACTCCATTATTCCCTTCTTCTGAAAGTCTCTGCTATCTGGTTTCCTTCTTCCTTGACATACAAGCCTTGTTCAATCATTTTCTTTGCTAGTTAATTCTCTCTCTTGTGGTGAGTTTTAAGGCTTCCGAGAAGATAAAGAAGAGGCGGGTAGCTCAAATCTGACAAGACCCATTTTCGATTTTGCAATTGTGGTGAGTTTCAGTTAGTAGGTTCTTTTCTGTTAAGCTTGGCTGGATATATGTGGTATACAATATCTTTGATGTGACATTCCTCTTCTTGGTAGTATTCTAAATTGAAGTAACAAATCTAGGGTTCGTAGCAGAAACCGTATTAAAAGTGAAGAGTTTGTGAGATTCGAAATTGTTGTTGTAATATTTGCTTGTTTGGCATGGCTGAAGTTAGATTCAGCAAGGTTCTAGATCCAGGACAACCCAAAATTAGAAATGTCCCAATTGCTGTGACTCCTGAGGGTTTCTGGTGTTGTCCTTCACCTGTAATGTTTCAGAAAACTCTGAAAACACAATCTCCAGTTACCAAACACAAGCCTACACAATCTCCTCCACCTCCAAAATCCCCTTCTGTTCATACCAAACAGACCCTTACCTCAAGCCCGCTAAAACCCAAGCCTGTAACAGCTGAAGAACACAAAGCTGAGAATCCTAGCTCAAATGGGCCTGTGGCAACCGAAAGAGTGGCGACAAGGAAAAAAGGCGAGGGATTGTCAAGAAAGGTGTCAATCGAGTTTGGCGAGCCCGGGACTAGTGATTTGAAGGTTGTTTTGCGTGGAAAGCATGGTTTCTTGGTGAAGTTGATTGTTCATAGGGATGTTCTTGTGGGAAACAGCAGCTGGTTTGCTCAAAAACTGTGTGCAGAAGCTCAACCTGTGGCAATTCTTGAAATTGATGATTGTGATGATGTTGAAGGCTATCTTGAAACTGTGGGATTGATGTATTCTAAAGATATGAAGCTGAGATTGATCAAGCAAAGTGTTCAGAGAGTTCTTCAGATTCTCAAGGTAAAATAATGTAGTAATATCAATTCAGCTATCTTTATATCTTGTCTTGAATTACATAAATTTGATTATGCATAGTATCTGATTTCTGTTAACTATATATAGGTTGCAGAATCAATTGGGTTCAGCTCATGTATTCAATCTTGCTTGAATTACCTTGAAGCTGTACCTTGGGTTGGAGAAGAGGAAGAACAAAAAGTGGTATCTTCGGTCCTTCGTCTTAAGAATGCAACCCCGGTTCTAAAACGTGTATCATCTCATACATCTAAGCCTCAAACTGACACTTTCTCGCACATACTGGAGCTTGTCCTTAAAAGCACAGAAGAAAAAAGCAGACGAGAAATGAAGTTGGTTGTGCTCAACCTTCTTAGAGAGAACAACAACAGCACCAACAAGAACAGCTTCTCTTCATCAGATGTCTCACCGCCTGGCATTTGCTATGAAACAATCTACAAATCCTGCAAAACCGCCCTCAACTCCCTGTTGTTGCTATTTAAGGAGGCTTCGGAACCCGGATTTAGCGACTCTGTCACAAAGAAAATTTCCCTGGAGGCTGATAACTTAGCATGGCTGCTGGAGATCTTAGCTGACAGAAGAGCAGCTGATGAGTTTGCAGCAATGTGGGCCCAACAGGATGAGCTGGCATCTCTACACGCTAATCTCCCTATCATGACTCGCTTCCACATCAGCTGTGTAACTGCCAGGGTATTTGTCGGGATAGGAAAAGGTGAGTTGCTTCCATGCAAAGACGTTCGTTTAGCATTGTTGAAGAAATGGTTAGAGCCGTTGATGGGAGACTACAACTGGCTGCAACATGGTTGTCGTTCGTTTGATCGTAAGGCTGTGGAGGAGGGAATTGGAAGGACGATTTTGACTCTGCCATTGGAGGATCAACAGAGTATCTTGCTGTCATGGCTTGGGAGTTTTCTCAAGTCGGGAGATAAGTGTCCTAATCTTCAAAGGGCGTTCGAGGTTTGGTGGAGGCGGACTTTCATCAAGCCTCATTCTGAAGGAAGGGGTAATCATAGCCTTTCTGATCACTTTATGATGACTGAAGATGGAGTAGATTAGATGATCACACATCTGATTGTTTAGGTAAAATGTTAACAGAGTGATTGCTTTTGTGTGAGTTGGTGTGTAATTTTAACAACATGCAGTGTGATTCATTATGTTTTTTTTTTGCAAGGTGTAGAATGAGAAAGGAATGAATGTATGTTTTGTAATACAGAATTATACATAAGATCTACTGAATAATAGTATACTTACTCAAGGGTGGATGTGGAACTGTGTACAACAAAGCCTTGTTAGAGAAGACTTTTCCACCACCACTTTACACTAGAATTAACTCTCAAAAAAATAAAATTAAAGCAAAGAGTAACAATGAAAGAAAGAGCAAGATAAACACAAACCCTACAAGTCCTAATCTAATCAAGATTACTGTTGAAATACTAATACATTTTTTTTATCAAAATTTCAATATTTTTCAGTGAGAGTGAGGGTGAGAAAAGTATCCCATCCCTGGTTGCTGAAGCGGGTGAAAGCCAGGTGGTGGTTGTTGCTGTTGTGACAATGCCATCATTTGTTGTTGCTGAGTCATCTGCATCTGCTGCTGAAGCGGCGGCATTAGAGGCGGTGGTGGGCCCATTGGAAGCGGAGGGAGAGAAGGAAACCCATACGAATTCTGTGGGTAGTTCAACTGATATGAAGATTGGGAAACTGGGCTTTGTTGGGGAACTAAAACGGTCTGATAATGATTGGTCGAAGGTGGCTGAGCTGGCGGCATATGGAAACTTGGATCTGAGCCGGCGGCATTCTTTGCTGCTTCAGCTGCAAATGATGACAAGACAGAACTCATGATCATTTGTGAGGAGCTAGACGCTGTAAGCTTGTCTACAACCTCAGCTGCTATGTCAGCGCGTGTCTTAGACATGTTGTTGCCTCCATTTGCAGTTACACTTTTATTATCTGAACCTGCTTTCAGCGGACCAATATAGTTTTCATCTGTAAGATGCTTTCTCATTTCAGTAACTGCCTCGGATTGGGCCTGTGCTAACTCAACCAGCGTATGAACATTCTCCAGTTCAGATTCCTGCCACATAACCAGAAAAAAATCAGAATATGTATGATTACATTTATATGCATCAACTTTTACAATCATTACCTGTTCTTGCAATGCTTCTCTTAACTGGGTAACAAGAAGCACCCTATTTGCTTCAAAAACTTTAAGTTTCTCAAGACACTGTTTCAGAACATTTTCTTCTTCCTCTAACTTGCCTGCTAATGTTTTCCGCCTTGGGTCCTTCCCTGAAAGATAGAATCAAACGGAGTTAGCATGTCACGTTACTTGCATCAAGAGATAGCTCATTGTGGCTTACCGTGACGACAGGCACTATCAACATCTTGCTCCATCTTCGTCACTTGACTGACTGCAGATTTGCATTTACTCATTTCAGCATCTTCACTAGAATGCTCGCTAATAACTAAGTGAAAAGCTGACACAATTTTTTCAGCTGGACCCCCAATGGACAGTTTCTGGAAAATTAGCAAACATCAGCAAGTCGTATAAGTATGATTCTGAGAACAATTTCTTATTGATAAAAGAAATTTCCATAAATAGTAATTCGGAAAAGCAGATTTAGATCAATTGGATTTGTGTACTCACCGTCTTAATGGACCTGGAATCTCTCTTCATAATTTTAACCGACCGTGGTCTTTTTTTCCCCAATTCCAAGGGTGGAGGCAGTTCCCCTCCAAGCATTACATCCTTAATATTATGAGTGCGAGATCCAAACACTTTTCTTTCATCCCATATGTTAACCTATGAAAAGATAGGTATCAGTCTTATGACTTGGAAAGGTTATTACAAGTAAACTGGAGATCAGATGCATCACGAAGGCCAAATCATATTATGAAAAGATATGCACCCACACCAATGGTCCGTTCAGAGCCACAGTGAGAAACTTTACTGTTGTATCACGGTTTATACTGAATGATCATATTAATCGTGTAGAGATTTGCATCTAAGACACATACAAGCAAAGCATGTCCTTTTACTTTAAGTACCTATAGATAATACGTGTGGCACACAATGGGCAGATTAACAATATCGTCATCTTGTAACCAGAGAAACAGAAGCGCATTACATTTGCAGTGCAAAATCAATTTAACACGGATCAAAAGAGTTGTGCTTACCAATCTAGTGATAACAGTTTTTCCTCGTTCATCTCCACTTTCAGCGACAGCTTTAATAGCTTCAGGAAGAACCTTCCAGAACTCGGTAACAAATTCATTACCTTTACGCTTGCTATTCTGAAGTATGTCATTTGCAAGATACAAGAGAGGAATTTTCTGAGTTAGTTGAGAGCTTTGAAACTGTTTGATCCATGTAGTAACAACTACTTCTGCCTTGCTTTGATGAAATATACACCAATGTGATAAGGCTTTAATAGAGTCAAGGTACTGGACAATTTCAGACTTCAATTGATTACAATGAAAAACACATTCATATATACACCAGAAAATAGCACCTCAAATAATTCTAGACAGGGATTCTGGAAGAAGTATATCATGTTTAAAATAAAAAGTGTCTGTCAAGCATCATTACTCAGAAGCTCAAAACTAGAAATTGATTTTTTAATAACATAAGCTAAGAAGGTGATAATACATAGAATGGAAATATTGACAACATAAGCTGAATAGAGAGTTTGGCAAATATGCATATTATTTCAGAAAGTGTTTTCATGGAGCATAAATTAATTTATAGCTGCAGACACTTTTTCCATCATAAGTCCTCCTTGTCGTACTTGAAGCATAATCATAGAGAAGGTCGTATACACTTCAAACATTTACGCAAGAGGCTGAAAGGGTATGTACAGATGAATTCCCTGAGTCAGCACTATAATACAGATAATCAACTCTATTTTAGACGGAACAATATAATTACTAGACGACAAGCACAAAATCTTATACAAGGAAAACATGATATGCAATCTGTAAGTGCTTTTACATACTATGTTATGTCAAATTAGAAACCAATCAAATTCTTCCACAATGTCTTAGATAAAGTATACTAGCGGTACAAAAATGCACCTGTCTAATAATGGAGATATACCGCATACGTAGTGTACACTGTTTTCCACCTATTAAGGCCTTATTTTTATTTCACAGTTGTTTCAAATGGAGGGTAAGCAGCATTCAAACAGACGCTCTCCACTCATCTTTCCAATTAAAAAGTGAGTATTAGTTGATAGATACATTGAGTATAAGAATAAATCATGCATATAAATATCTATGCAAGTCAATTTAGGCCCCAATACAATGAAAGTCGAGAAAAATCAGTCAAAAAACTGACAACAGGAATGTAGCTATGAGGTTGCTTCATACACTATTTTTTGCTAGGGAAAGCTACAGAAGTAAGCAATTCAATCTAGATGCAACAACGGATAAAATTCAAGAGCTTAGAACTATTTCATTTTCAAGAGATAAAAGTATAAATTATTCAACATAGAAGAACAATATGAAAGGATACTCTCAATGCATTGCTGGGTGCTGTTAAGTTTGGACAGCTTATCAGCCAAAATCTGTTCGCTGAAAACACTATTCGCAGAGTTCATCTCAGCAGCACAAATCTTAGGTAGGGCACAAATCAAAATTAGCCAACAAGAAAATGCAACACACTTTATTCGTCAGACGAACTCTTTGATGGTCATCGTTGGCATTTCGTTCTTGTATAAGTCAAATCCAAAACCTAAAATAGAACCGCGCAGCTGTAATTGGAACAAAGTGCCCAATTCTAGAGCCTCCAAAACCCTAACAGGAACCAGAACTATTTGAATTGGACCGCCAAAACCCTAAATATCATCCGGAGCAGTAATTTCAACTGACCAGCTGCAATCTGGCGTTGAGAGACAATACGAATCTTGAAACAAAGAAGAAAACCCCAGAATGTAACAGCACTGCGCGATTAAAAGCAAAGAGTGGTGAAACCGAAAGTGAGAAAGAAGCTCGAAAATGGAGTAAATCAAACTTGGCTGGCACACACAGTAACAGAGAGAGAATTAGCACCACGGGAAACAGAGAGGAGACTTCGAACACGAAGCTTGGGAAGATAGAGAAGGTAAAAGAGAGCGAGATGAAATGGACTCAAAAGAGAGGCAAGGAGACGAAGAGAGGAAGCAAGGAGACGAAGAGCAAAGGAGAGTGTTTTGCAGATGCAGAGAGGGCAGAGGAAATTGTGAAATGGCGAGGTGTTTGGTTTGTCCGTAGTAGCTGTACGACTAATTTCACTGCGTTTTTTCCCCGTTTTATTTCTCAACTCTTTCTGGTGTAGAAGAAACTAATTGGGCCGGGCTTTATTTTGGGCTAATTGGATCTTGGAAGTCTTTAGTTTCTACCCCTACCCTATCCTACCCCATCCAAACAAACGCGCTGGTTACAGATTATTTTTTAAAATACCCTCTATTCATTTCTTCTCCTTCCTCTCCCCTCATTCACTCTCAAAATAAAAAAAGCAACCGTTCATCTTCTCCTCTCCCTCTCGATTTCGCCGCGATTCTTCCTCCCCGCATCCCTCCTCGTTCCTTCTCTTCGCTTCAGTTTCTTTGCTCGAGTTCTCTCTCCGATTTCTCTCCGATTTCGCCTGCTCGCAGTCTCAGCAGTTTCATCCCGTTTTTTGGCTTTTTCAGGCGGTTTTTCAGATCAAATCAGGTATCCAGCTCCCTCGTTCTTCTATATGTTGTTATATTTGTTTAGTTTGGATGATTTCTGGGATTCTGTGTTCGTTCCTTCGTTTGAAGTCAAAATCGAGTTCGTTTTGGTTCGAAACCTAGATTTTTATGTTGGTATTTAGTTGCATGCGACTTTCTCTGTGTGTTTTTTAGGTTTTTCATTTTTATTACTGTCTATCTTTGTATTTTTTGTTGTTATAAACTGTTCTTAAGTTTGCTGACAGATTCAGAGCATTTTCACTGTGAAAATGTGTGTTGAATATGTCATGTTGTGTTTGATTTTGAACATTCTACTTTATTTGTTGATTCTTTACTGTTTTTTAGTTTTCCGTTGTTGAATATGTCACGGTGACAACTTGTTGTGTCTGTAGATCTAATTGTTGACTGCATGTTCATGTTTATGTTGTTGAATATGGGATGCTGACGGCTTTTTCTGTCTGGAGATTTTATTGTTGGCAATTTTGTCATGTTTATGTTGTGAATATGGCAGGCTGACAGCTTGATTGTGTCTTGAGATCTTATTTGTTGTCAGCTTGTTCATGTTGACATCTTGAATATGACGTGCTGACAGCTTGTTCATGTTGACATTTTGAATATGGCGTGCTGAGAGCTTGTTGTGTCTCGAGATCTTATTGTTGACAGCTTGTTCATATTTACATCTTGAAAATGGCATGCCGACAGCTTGTTGTGCCTTGAGATCTTATTGTTGACAACTTGTTCATGCTGACATCTTTGAATATTGCATGCTGACAGCTTTGTATGTCTGAACGATTTATTATTTGTCAGATTTCCAACATCTTATTGTTATTTTCAATGGTTGACACCTTGCTCTGTGCTTATCTCTTTTTGTGATATATTTTTTGACACTCTGTATTGTTTTTTTTGTTGACATGGTGTCATGGATGTGTCTAAGATACAGTTTCTGGCTTCCAATGATTTGTTTGTGGCTCCCAAGGTTACAACATACCACATATTTTCTGTTATTGATCAGATTGAGGGGCAGTTTGATGATGTCAGTAATCTGTTGTTTTCTACTGGTGTCTTCAAAACCATCTTAAACATGACATCTCAGTTTAGCTATTCGCACGTCTTAGTTCATTACACTTTAATGCGTGCGGTTAAGACAGAGAAGAAGTACGAAATGTGGTTTAATATGAAAGGCAATGTTCTTTCTTTTTCCCTTCAAGACTTTGCTGCAATCACGGGTTTGAAGTGCACTGATTTTGAAGGCCACGTCATCCCAGATGCTGTCTTTCAATGTTCTCTTGGAACCAGAAGCAAGGTCACTCTCAACGACATTATTGCAGAGTTTGCCATTTCGACTAGTCAGCGCAAGATGGTTCTTGCACACCTTATTATTGTTGAAGGTGTGCTGATGCCTCAGAGGAAATGCTCTGCTGTCAGATTGAAGTTTCTAAAGCTTGCTAGAAACTTTGAAGCTTTTGTGAACTACCCTTGGGGTAGAGAAGTATATCTAGAGACTATCCGGGCTTTACAAGATGTTCCACTCAATGCAAAATGTACAGGAGGTGGTTCTTCAAACGGTAGAGCTTGGAATACTTTGCATGGTCATCCTCTTGCTTTTCAGGTATTTATTTTATCATTCATCTATCTCAATTAGTTGTTTGAAGACATTCTTATCCCTTTTCCTTTTTAATCCTTAATTTGTTTTTGGTAGGTTTGGGTGCTTGAACATTTCCATCAGTTTCGCGATTTTGTTGGAGCTGCTACTGCGTCTCTTAAGACTATTCCATATGGCGATCGTTGGTTCTCAAGAGATAATTCGAAGCTTGATTGGTATCATTCTGTCTCAGATCATTTTGATCATCATCCTTTGGTATTATTCTATATCTTATTATACATTTTTTCGTCTTGTCTGTTTTATTTTTGTATTTAACTCTTTTTGTTGACAACATATTTATATAACTCTTTTGTTTTGTTTTCATTATTTTAGTTGTGCAGACCGTCTCCATACTCTGAACATTCTACATTTCGACACCTGAACTTTGTCGACGAGGTGGAAGATCCTTTGTTTGATGCATATGCTGAAAAAGTTTTTGTCACTGCTCGTGAGAATTCAGACCAAGCTATTTCTGATACGGTAATATCTGAGCGACCAGATAAGACTTCCAAGAAGGTTGCGACTAAGCCAGCGAAAACTGCCCCCAAAAGGAATGTGAAGAAGCTAGTTCAGAAGGCAGCAAAGGATGTCCAAGCTGTCGGCAAAGAGAATGAACCTGTCAGCAGTTTAGTTCATAATGCTGCAGAGGATGACAAAGCTGTTGGCCAAGAGAAGCAAGTTGTCAGCACTCCAGTTCCTAATGTGTCAAAGGCTGGCAAAGCTGTTGTTAAGAGGAAGCAAGCTGTCAGCACTCCAGGTATGTTATGTTTGGCATTTTTTTACACTGTTGACATGTTTTTTTTTCTTTTCTGTTGCACATGTTTTGTGTGGTTGACATTTTTTTTCTGTTTTTGACCGTTCTTTATACTTTGTTGACAAATTCCCCTCTAGTTGTCAAAACTTATACACGAAGGCTCACCAAACATGATCGAAAAATCCTTGTTTCTGAACAGTCTCCAAGAAAATCTCCAAGGTTATGTAAAGGTGAGAGCAATCAACCCGGCAAGCACAATGTTGTTGTTTCTAAGGTGCATGTTGGTGTTTCTTCAGTCCCTGCAAATTTTTCTCCTAAAAGAGCATCAATGTCTCCTGAGAAGGTTGGAGATGGAAAGCATTCTGCTGGTGTTTCTGCGGTCCCTTCACATTTGTCTCCCAGAAAAGCAACAAGATTTGCTGGTAAGGTTGGAGATGAACAACATTCTGCTAATCTCAATGTTGTATCCAAGAAGAGGAAGTCTCCGCCTGCTGCTTGCCCCAAGGTCATTTTCAAAGTTAGTGGTTCTGAGCCAGAATTGAAGAAGGCAAAGCAGGAATCTGTGAAGACCCTTGTTGTGTACGACCCTGTCAAAGTTGATGTTGACAACATAATCAGAAAACTGAGGTTAGACATCCCAGATCTAGCTGCCCAAGATGCCCCACCTATTGTTGAATTCCCGTCCTCATCTAAGAGTGGGAAGCCATCATCTGTTCAACCGCCATCTTCTTATTTTTATGTTGACATAGAAACAAATGTAGCTGGCCGTGCATCTGATTCTGTTGACAGTGAGAGGACAACGTCTGTTCGTCCCTCAGCTGACATAGAAGGAAATGATGCTGCTTGGGTTGGACGGTTTGAAGTTTTGAGCCAGAAAATTGAACTTCTCTGCGGTGCCATGTCCGAAGTTCAATCTTCCACCAAAGAACATGGCTTGACGTTGGTTCAAGTGGCCAAGAAGATGCACGACCTATCTAGTCTGATGCAGAGCAACATCAAGGCCTTGTTCCAAGATAAGAGCACCCAATATTGTAGGATCTGTATGTTAGTATCAAGGGAACTGTGACAAAGAGTTGTCCAGTTCCTAGGCACAGCGGAAGTAATATAACAAGTTATCAACACAATTACTTAAGGTGGAAACCCTAGATAACCAACTAGTTATCTTTGGATGAAAACCACCCCTCTTTCGAGGATTTGAAAGGTCTACTTGTATATTCAATCAATGAGTTTAGAGAAGAACGAGATTACAAACTTATTGCTAAGTACTAACCTAGTTCCTATCAGAAACTCTAAGATGATAATACTAGTGAACTTACTTGATGTTCTTTTGCAAGAACACTTTTCTCTTTTCTCAGTCTGATGCACTTCAAGCTTCTTCAAAATACATGAGTCTAAGAACATAAAGATTATCATATATATATAGGAGGGAAGTCTGCTGTATAAAGATATTCCAGGAATATATTATACGTCAAACTGCTTTCCTAAATTATGACAATCTCTATGGCTTTCAAGTTAGCCTAATTAACTCGAGATCTTCCAAATATTACATAGACAATATTACAACCAACTTTAGCAATATCCTAACAAGGAAAAGGTCTTCTATAAGATCTTCTCGGCTCGCCGCCCACACTAGGGTTGGAAGTAACACGGATGTAACGCAGTTCCTTCTGACTTCCCTTAATACTTCACCAGCTTCAAATCTTCAATCTTTTCATCTGAAATATTAGGATAAACTATATCATAGTATATGCTAAGGTTGTCATCGTCAAAACATAGAGTGATAGAGGAAATGAACCTATTGAGGAACCAGAGTTCCTTAGGTCCTTATCCCAACAATTTCCCCCTTTTTGATGATGACAAACTCGTATAAGTGTAATCACAGAGACAATAGGCAAATATGAATATAAGTCTCAGGACAAAGATACTTAGACTAATAGCTTCAAATGGTTCCCCCTTAACCTTTGAATTATCTAACAAGTTCCCCCTAAACATGATACCAGTCCTATTGGTTCCAAGATTTCAGAGTATATTCCCATTTTGACATCATCGAAAAGATATGAAGATAATATAAGGAACTATGATGCAAAACATGAACGTGCAAGACTCACAAGGCATAGAACATCAAAATATTATTATTGTCATTCATGAGCCCAAAGACAACAGCGACTCATACAAGCAAACACAAAAAAATAACAAAAACCATGAAGCAGATAGAACAAAAAGAAACAGAGGGATTGATGTGCTGGGGATCCCTAGGGGAGAACTATGCCAACTACATCGGAGGAGCTGCTAGAGGGACCCTATCCTCTCTGTGCAGTGAGAGCTTCGGCGAGCTTGAAGAAAGCAGTGCTGAGGTCACGAACAGCAGCCGAAATCTCTCTCAGTTCCTCAACAATCTTAGAGGAGGCCTCCTCTTGATCTTCTGCAGGAGCGGGTCGAGCAGGTAAGTTTCTGGAGGGCCTTGACTTCTTGGTGACCGTCTCCTCCACCTTGAGACTGTTGATGTAGGAGCCATCCATCTTGTGGGAGAAGGACGTTTCTCCCTCTGCATGAGAATCAATACAATCAATAGAAAGCGAAATAGAGTTTAGAATCTCACAACCATACAGTCAAAGGCTTCAACCGTCAGGCGAAACAAAGGGAAATTAGTTCAACATCGACATGGAGGCAAAACTAGGGTTCTTCAGAGAAAACAAAGGTTAACCTAAAACTAAAGTGTTTTTAGGCTTAAATACTCCTAGGAAATAATAAATCCGAACTATGAAATAAAAGGAAATAAAAGAAATAAATAAAATAACAAAACAAAACAAGATAAAACTCGGAAACAAATCCGGTGTTCAGCGCAGAATCCGCGGGCGCGGAAATCGGGACCACCCGCAGCTCACCCGCGGAAATCGTACTTAACCAAATCAGTGTGCTGCAAATCCGCGACCGCGGCTCACCCGCGGAAATCTGCATCAGCTTCGTCTTCGTCTTCGAGTCTTCTAGCATCTTCTTACTTGATATCTTCAGTACTTCGAAAGACGTCTTCAATCTTCACTAATCTTCATAAATCACTACTTCTTCTCTTCAACTCCGGATCATGCAATTACATATAAAATAGCTCCCAAATGATCCTAACCTAAGCTAATAATCACTAGATAACATGTATGAAATACTCTCTATCACCCAACCCCAAGTGTTCTTGTTCAAAGCCCTTTCACTGTTGAGAAGAAGAAGAAAATTCCCATGCCTAGTCGTCCACCTTATTCATTCTATGAAATTGATGATCGCAGAAAGTTCTACGAATGGTTTATTTTGACGTATGTTTATATTTCTGATTTATTTTATCTCCAAATATTTTTTATATTTGTGTTTACTAATTTTCTTCTTTTTGTTGCAGTAATAAGAAGGCGATTATTAGGCGTAAGGAACATGATTTTGACTTCACCAAGGACTTCTTTAACAAATTGTTGTTGAAAAGCACAAGTTTTGTTGGAAAAGCCAAGTGGCTAAATGATTGTGTAAGTTCATTATTTTGTATGTCCTGTCAACATTTTAAAAGTTTTGAATATTTGTTGTCCTGTATTCAATCAGTCATAATTGTGTTGTCAGTCTTGTATTATTTCTGCTACTTTCAGTTTGCAGATTTTTATTATTGGTGTTGTTATTATATAGTTTAATTTTATTTTTTTATTTCTCTTTTAACTTTATTCTTTTTCTTTTGTTTTTTGTTATGTAGCACATCTCTGAAGCATTATTTTTCTTCCGGAAGCACATAAACCAAAACAGTGACAAATTCAAGGATGTTGTGATCATGGATTGGATCTGGTATGTGCATTTCAATGAGGGTAGGGAAGCTCTTATTCAGAACGATGATCAAGCAGAGCTTCTCTTTTTCCAGAAGTACTTCATAGGCCTCTATCCAAAACATGAGGGGAGGTGTTGGTGTGGATTTGTGACAAGGGTGTATACCCCCTTCAACTTTGAGAATGAGCATTGGGTTGCCTTGGAGATAGACCTAGCTAAGTGGCATGTTATTGTGTTTGATTCCAGCCTGCAGATCAACAATGATATTTATTGTGGAAATATAATTAAAAGTTTATGCCGTATGCTCCCTCTTGAAAAAGTCCAACTTGTTTGGCCATCTCAATTCTTTGGACAAGGATTTGTCATGGTCAAGGCGCAAAGATGTCCCTCAGGATGGGATGATGTAAGTATATGATTTTTTTAGATTTTTCTATCTTTATTGTTCCTCTGTTATTCATTTCCTGATTTCTCTCTTTTTTTTTTTGGTTGATTTTCAGTGGGAATTGTGGTGTATACTGTATCAAGTTCATTGAGTCTTTGGCCATTGGCACCAGCTGGGATGATCTGGACGACGAACACATGAGGGCTCATCGGGAGAAGATGATGATTGACTTCTTTAATGAGAAATGGGAGTTCAAGCCATTGTCAACTAGGAAGAACACACCTCAAGCTTGAACATTGAATGTTAAATTTTCATGTAATATGTGTGTTGTTGCTATGTGTGTTTGACAATGGTTGTGTTCAGACTTTATGGTTTTTTAGGACAACTTTTGGTTTCAGTTGTGTAAGACAGTTTCCATTCCACTTTTGTAAGACAGTAAACAACAGTTTTGTGGTGAATGCAGTTTGTTGTCAAGGCAATTTGTGTGTAAGTCAGTTTGTACTATAGTGAATTGCTTGTCAACTTTTGTGTTATTTTTGCCTATGGTTATATTACATTTCTCTTTGTCTGTCAACAATACTCACTCAGGTGCAGCGAAGCGCTCAGCGCGCTTCGTTAACATACCAAACTGTTAAATAACTTGTTACAACCTGTCAGCATAACTTGTCAACATTCCACAATCTTTGTCATCACAATATGTCAACATTTCACCTCTTTAATAAACTTTTCATCGTCTCAACACAATCTGTCAATATTCCACACCTGTTACCATTTGGTTTGCGTGTCAACACATTTCTATCATCACATTTTGTTAAACTCTTCACACAATTTGTCAACCCAATGTGTCAATCTGTTTTCACAACCTGTCATCATAATCTATCATCACAATATGACAAGCTGTCAACAAAATCTATAAACACAATTTTGTCAACATTTTTATCACAATGTCAACTTCTCAACATTAACCTGTATACATCATTCTCAGAATAAGAACTTTTGACATTATCTCAAAACCCAAAATGGTTTTGTGTGTAAACCTGTTTACAGTATGAATATCAATGTTGACAGGATATACAACTATTATTCCTTTCAATAAAAGTAAAAAATTAAAATCCTAAAATGTTGTCCACACTGATAACTCTGTCTAGATCTTGTCAGCAAAGTTTTTTTGGCAAGAAGTCTTGTTGTGTCCCATATTACCATAGAGGCTGCATTTTCCTGGCTTTCTTGCTTCTTTTCTCTTCTTGCTTCTGTTTGGGAACTCACCTTCAGATGGGTATCTTTTCTTTTTTCTTCTCCCCTTATCTGTTTGCACAATCGGTGGCATGCCGATTGTATTGGTTACATCTTTGGGTACACTGTTTTCGGTCTCTCTTGGCACATGGTAGATTGTTTATCTATATGGACACGAAGCCTGTATAGAAATCATAAATAAACGTCAAACAATGATTTATACTTCTATCAACATATAAAGAAAAGAAACTAAATTTAATATCAAGGAACTGACAAACATATGCAGAGAAAATATATTATATAAGAAACACTTCCAATCGTTTTATTAGCTTCTACTTTTTTCTGAATCGTGTAGAAATAAAAATCATTGTTTGCGCTTTCTATTGTTTTAATTGATTGTTGCGATTTCTGAGCTCTTCCAGATACTTATCATACATAATCGGGTAGGAGAAATATCATTATCACATTGATGTCATCGACCTGTATAAAAAAATCCTGACATGATGGGGAGTGTGGATGACGAGAAGGTAAAAATTACCGTCGCATAAAATGAGTTCGAGTAACTAAGATTATGTTTTCACCAGATGATTTCCTTTAAAAGGTCGCACATCTTGTAAAAGTCTAAAATTCCTTATGAAGCTTTATTAGAGCTTCATTACACTAGCAAATCAGTACATATGATCTAATTTTTGTATTAACCAATTCAATCTTGTGATATAATAATAAATCAGTAATAAGCAAAAATCAGCAACTAACAACCTCTTCAGTTTTATAGTAGTCGCTGACAAAATCTGTCAATGTTGCTTTTGCTTTCTGTATTGCAGCTATAGCGTGCACACACGGGATGTGGTCCACATCAAAGACTTTTCAAGTGCATTTCCTTTCTACTAGATTGACCACCCCAAAGAAATCTCCACCAAGTATATGATATTGAGCTTGATTTAACTTCTCACCTTATACCCCTTTGACATTTGGTACCTAGACTCCAGTATTTTCCCGATATTTGGTGTCACCTTGCTATTGTTTTTTTCAGCCTCTGTGCACCTCTCATTAAACCACCTTGACAGCACATCTCGCAGAAACTCTAGTAGAGCGATAACTTGGAAAGACCTGTCAACATAAATTTTTAACAGTGTCAACAACTTTAAAAATATCTTTGATGCTTCATAGTTGGTAAAGTGTCATCATATCTATAATTTTGTCATACCTTGCTTCCAGTATTACTGAATTTATTGTCTCTGAGTTGTTCGTTGTCATTATGTTGTATCTATTCCCTTTGCAATGTGCTCTTGCCCATTTTTTAAATCCTATTGCTTCCAAGTATTCCCCCATCTCCTTATTTATCTCACAAATTTTCCCATAATTCTCTTGGAAATCCTTTAGCGTGTATGCATCAGCAGCCAGAGAGAATAGCTTGTGTACACCCTTATCCTTGAATCTTGTCTTCAGATTTTGCTTTAAATGTCTTCTGCACACAACATGAGTTGCTGTTGTGTACACTCTCTGAATGGCGTTGGCAATGCTGAGATGTCTATCTGACACTATTACCAAATCTTCTGTACACGGTATGACTTTCAGAAGTTGTGTAAAAAAGAATGTCCACAATATGTCATTTTCACTATCCACTACAACATATGCAAGTGGATAGATCTGTTGGTTTGCATCTTGAGCTGTAGCAATAAGCATATGTCCTTTGTGTTTTATATGCAAGTGAGTCCCATCTACCATGATTACCTGTCAAAACCAATCCAATGTATCATTTTATAATTCAAATATATATTTATGTCAACACTGTAATATGTTGTTCCATTTTTTTATCTTAGATTTCTAATTTATAAATGAAAGTTGTCAACAACAATTAAAATGTCAAAAGAAGACCTAATGTTTACATTTTCTATTCTGTCATCACATGTTTAATTGAATCTGGCAACAATAAATCATTGTATTAATCAATATGTCATTTAATTTATGTTCACTCATCAGTTAAAAACTGGCATACCTTTCTCATTATTTGGAATCCTCTTGTGCATGCTCCAATAGATACAAACACGAATCTGAAGTCGTCATGCTCACCAATTTCTAGGCATGTGTATGATCCTATATTGACTTCTTTGAGCATGTGGCAATACATGGGCAAGAGTGCATAGTTCTCTTCTGATGTTCCTCGTATTAGATCTTGTGCATGTTCTCTTGCTTTCTATGCTTTCCAATAGCTAACATCCATGTAATGTTCCTTCCTCATATCATTGCAAATGCTCTTTGGTATTGGTCCATTTTTAACACCTTCAAACCTGCATGTTTATCATATTATTATTAGTTCTCTGTTTTGGTTCAAGCAATTAATATATTAATATTATGATACAAAAACTTTTATACACATTACCTGGTCTTTATTTGCTCCCCAATCATTTTGTATGTTGGTTTGCACTCATGTTGACATCTAAAGTCAAAGGAACATGTGTGTTTTCTTTGAAATTTTCTCACCTCAAACAATGGAGTGTCTTGTAATGCAATTGCCCTTAATCTCCATTTGCAGCTTGTATCTGTGCACATCACTGTTAGAAGCTTTGGATCTGATTTTTTAACTTTGTAAGAAAAGTTCTCAGTCATTGCCAACTTTTTCAAAGCTTCAATCAACTTCCTTTTTGTGTCAAATAACTTTCCCACACGCACAAAGTCTGCATCTGTTCCACTGTGACTCATTTCATCCTCCCCTGTTTTTTTACTGTTATTATCTTGCTTGTAGATTGACAATCCAAAATTTCGCTACTCCCTTGTGTTGGCACTTCATATTCCATAGGTAGAAACATGTCTTCATCCATGTTAACTGCCACTATACTAGTGCATCCATTCTCTCTTGCTTTTTTTTTCCATAGATCATGTATTCCCTTGATACATATAGTGGACAAGTCCATTCCACTTGTGTTGTGTCATTAATTTCCATGAATGACGCAAGATCATCATCTGTCTCAACACTATACTTGACTTTGATCTTCTGGAACGGATTAAGATGACAGAGTTGGAGATTCATTTCCTCTGTAATGTTCTTATCAACTAAAAAGGCTTTCGATATGATTCCGCCATCAGAAACCATAATGCCATCTCTAATTTGTATTTCTTCGCCATATGAGACTGTCAGAATGTGCATTTTTATCTGCATATATATTTAATAAAGTTTTTTTAGACCAGTGTAACTAATCTATATGTCAACATTTTGCCTATGGAATATAAACATTTCTGTTTTATCCGTCAGCAATATTCAATCAGGTGCAAATGTATATTCCTAATTACTAACGAAGCGCGCTTCGTAAGTTTATTATTCTTATGAGGCGCGCGTAGCGCTTCGTTCACTTACGTGTTAATAAAAAGTAATCAATAAACATATATTTGTCAACAAACATAAATCTATTATCTTCAAAAATAATATTTAACATTAGTCAACAACCTAAATATTTCAACAACCTAAATAATCATGTTATATAACATATATCTACAACCAATAAAATCATCCACAGTAATATCTTACAACAATACATTGTCAAAACTTGTCAACAAAAGCTGTGTTTCTTAATCCTTGATGGAATCTCCCAAAAATTCATAAAAGTCCTAATGTAATTCATTCTCTGTCATCAAACTATATATGTATATCATAATCTGTCAACCAAATAAGTGCTATATCATTATTAGCATGATTTTACCTCTTGTTCAATGGATTTGCTGGTGTCGTTTACATATTCGGCGCTTAGCATTGTGTTTGCAGTAGATATGCCTCTTTTTGTATATGTTTCCAGAGAATCGATTTCGTTTTTTTGTCTGCCTCTGTTTTTTATCTCTCTGTAATCTCTTATTCTGTTTCCTGAATTGAATCTCCTTCTCACTGCGTTTTTGTTCTAGAATTTCAGGTTTTGTTGTTTGTTTGACAATACGAGGAAGAAGAAGATGGAGGAGGTGGAGGCGCGAGCTGTATCGAGAAGTTTCTTCCGATCGAGGCGCCAGCAGCGAGTGTGAGAATGTAGGAGAACAATTATCGAGAATCAATGGAGAATTTTGCGAGTGTGAGGCGCCGGCGGAGGATGAAGACGGTGAGGGTGAGAATTGTCGGCGGCGGGAGCGTTTTGATTTTGGGGAAGAATGTGAGTAAAGAATGTTTTCCAGATTTAATGTTTTTTATTGCTTATATAGTAGGGTATTTTGTTATAACTTAAAAAAGTGATACAGAAACTTAAATAACATTGGAGTTTTAGGGTACTTACCCGAAAACTGGAAACGGGGGAAAACAAGCCCCATAAATTACAAAGGAAAATCTGAAGCCGAAAAAAAACAGAGTAAATTGATGAATAGAAAGAGTTAACTGAATGCTTCTAACAAAATCTTATTACAAAGCACTGAAAAAGGCTTGGAAAGTATGTTTGATGTGATCATCCTCCCATTGCAAACCTTCCCACCAAACAGAATACCCTTTTATTTGCACAAAAACGTCGGTTCTTGTGTTGGTACCGAAAGGAAGCTTCTTCAACTTAGGACAAACTACAACCTTCATCTCTTCAAGTGATGGGAAAGGCAAAGTTCGAGGGGAAATGCACTTTAAACATGGCAGATCAAACAATGTGATGATTCTTAGTCTTCCAAACATTTGATCACATCTTTCAACTTCAGGCGTGTCACTCACAACTTCTTTTAACAACTTACAACCTTGAAGTTTAAGGAGTTCAAGGCATGGTGCATAAATAAGCCAAGTCAGTTCAAGCAAGGGGCAATCTGTTATGGTCACACAACAAAGACTTACAAAACATTCATTTCTTACTTGTATTTGGTTCAGTTGGCAACAATACTTCATTTCAAGTGTATCTAGGTTCTTAAGCCGTTCAACCGTTGAAGATGAAAGCGTGATTTCAGTCAAACCATGGCACCTCTCAAGACATAGCCATCTTATGGAAGAACACAGTTGTTCAGAGTTTATCAGCTTCTGTACACTTCTAAACCCTGATAGGTTAATACACAAAACATTCAGCCATTCCAAGTCTTTGAGCTCCTCTAGTAATACTTCTTTACCGCCTGATAAAACATTTCCTGTGACATATTGGTCTAGGTGTTCATCAGTAGACACACGACGTATCATGCTTAACACTCTAATGCGCAGAAGCTTTGAGATCAGGCTAGGAGGAATCAATATGAGTTCTGTCATGTCGTCAAGAAAAAGGTATCTTAGCTCTTTCAGTCGGTTGAGGCCCATAGGCAATTTCTTTAACCTTGTGGAGGATAAGTTGAGATATCTCAGGCTAACCAACTTCTTGATTTCAACTGGCAACTCGGTTAAAGCACTGTTTGACAAGTCTAAGACTCTGATGTAAGGCATATGTTGGAAGAACTGAGAAGGAAAACTCGTGAGCTCGCAATTCCTAATGAGCAAAGTGATAAGATTGATGAAAGATGATGATCCAGATATGGATGTAGCTCCCCACAATGTTATTCTTTCTGCTTGAATCCATTTGGCAAGCATAAGAGGGTCAATTGATCTAGTGCGTTCATCCACTACAATGTGATGTTGTTTTGTTCCGTTTTTGCAAGCTAACCACAACGCCATATCACGAATGACATCGTGCATTTTGACAGTGTTGGGTTTAGCACCAACCTCCAACAAACAAGCCAACTTCAAGCTCTTGACAATGTCAAATCCTAGGCTACGAGCTTCATTTATGTCGTAGGCTAATTCGTCAATGAATCCTTCACCGATCCAAAGCTCAACAAGATTAGCCACTAAGATGTTGTAGTCCTCGGGGAAAACAGAACAATATAGAAAGCAAGCTTTCATAGTATCATCTCGCAAGCTATCATAACTAAACTTCAACACCGGAAAAACATGATCACCCATCCCTAAAAACATTGATGGGTAACTCTTGAGCACCTCTATTGCGCGCCTCCACTCTTGTGGATCCTTTTTACCCGACATGGCTCGTCCTATGGTGATCAAAGCAAGAGGCAAACCATCACACTCCCTAGCAACAATTTCAGCTAGAGACGGTATTTGTGGATGAGATCTCAAGGTTTCTTCGCCAACCTTTTGATTGAAAAGATCCAAGGCCTGAAAATTCTCCAAACAAGTGACCTTGATTCTCCTATGAGCTTCCATTTGGCTGCACACTTGTTGAGAACGCGTTGTGAACACAACTTTGCACTCATTCTCATCATCGGGGTGAGGGATCCCGACTTTTATAAGATCAAGACGCTCCCATACATCATCCAGAAACAAAACAAACCTCTGTTTCTTGAAGATATTGTATATCTTTGTAGCTTTGTCATCCTCCCCTCTATAGAACCACCTCGCATCTTCTATACCAACCTGGTTGAAAATGGCTTCTTGGACTTGATCCACTCTTGCTTGCCTCGACACCACAATCCAAACCACCAGGTCGTAACCATGACTTCCTTTGTGAATCTTGTTGTTAATCTTTGTCAAAAGAGTAGTTTTGCCAACACCGCCCATACCATACAATCCAAGAATCCCCACATTTGGATCTTCCAACAAAGCACATGCTTTGCCAAGGGCGTGTTCTAATCCAACCGTCTTCTCAATTGGCTTCTCATTATCCACAACAACACACGGCAATTCATCGGCAACACTAGTAAAAGAGCTTCCTTTTCTAATCTCCTCTTTCACTTTACCAATCACCTTATCTATCTTACGCGCGACTTTAGAGCTAGAATAGCAATTCTTTGGACAATGGCCAACAAAACATGTGCTTTGAACTTGACGCTCACCTCTTTGCAGGGCTTGATTCGCTTCTTGCTCGATGAATTCCACTCTCTTGAGCCAGCCCTCCACTTGGTTTTTGGTGATCAAATGTTTTCTTTGATCAGCCAATTGAACCCGCCTCTTGGTATCTTCTCTCAATTCCTTGAGTTCATCCATTGCATTCCTTAGAGAAGTTGTATTCTCGTGTAGATCGAGAACAAGCGAAGCATGATTGGAACAACAATCCAACAAGCGAGAAATGACATCCAAGATTGGACTTGCGAAGTCCATACGAACTATATTGATTATTGACAGATGAAATTTCACCAGAATTTACATCACTCAGAGTTTTCTTGAGTTGAGAAGATTAATTACGCCTAGTTTGAATCCATTCCATTGATTGAGAATTCTTCTAATAAGACCATATTACAACGTTGAATATTCAAACCCACGTTAATTCAATAATTCAATAATTCTATGAATGTGGGTTCCATGAAAGTGATACAAATAAAAGGCATACGCGTTTTGCATAATTACAAACAAAGACTAATGTAAAATTGGTGGTCTACTTAAAAACCTCTTATAAAGTCTTCTTTGTATGTGAACAAGAAGGAAATGCTGCAAATGAGCAACCAGTGTCTGTACACTAAGAATTGAGTTTTTCAGTACATATTGAGCATACGTATTCATTTCATTACAAGATCAACATCCGATTGAATAAATGTTTATCGCTAAATATAGAGGTGCTCACGTTCTGTTTAATCCGGCAACTGACGGCTCTCGATAACCGTTCAAAATCACTCGATATCGAAGCCGAAATAATAGTATAATTGTTCGACCGGGTCGACCCGTTGATGATTTTCGATCTTAGAAGTTAGAACCATGAAACTTACACGGTCAAACCAACATAAACCATTATTATAAATTTAGAATTATACCCAGTTCTATATTTGATCATATCAAAATATAAAAGGCATACTACAATTTAAAATTAAGGGAAAGATAGACTATTGAGAGGTGAAGCAATTCAACACTTTTAAAGAATTTTTCTAACTTGCATTTGACTCAATTGACATGTACTTAATTTCAAGTGTCTTCAAATTCTTCATTAGTCCAAAAGATGAAGACCAAAGCGTGATCTCAGTCAAACCATGGCATGGCACCTCTAGTCTCAATACAAAACCTCGCTTATGGTAGTGTTATTACAATTGGGGTTGAATAACCCATGCATTATCAATTACGTTTACAAAAAAAAATAGAAGCAAGTCAAGCAACACAAATCTTACATACAAGAAACAATCAACACACCAAAATGGCGTCACTCTTCAAACCCCAAACAAAAAAATAAAAAAATAAATAGTCATCTTCTTTCGATCATCCATTCCTAATTCCGGATGAGATGTTTAGTCTGGCCACAACCCATAATAGCCTTAGGCAAGTTTGGAACGCGTTCAATCCCTTCTTCAAAAACCGCTCCCATCCCAATCGCGAAATGTGCATCAATATGACAATGAAACAGCCACGTCCCTGGATTATCCGCCTTAAACCGGATGGCGGTCCAGCCAAAAGGGTGAACCGGAACCGTATTCTTCTGAACCGGGTCCAGCAAATTAAAGTTCTTGGGATCCGTTTTGGGGTCGAACTTCCCATTCCCATACCCCAAAATCCAGAAATCATGTCCATGTAAATGCCAGGGATGCGTCTCGCTATTATTAGCATTCCTCGTGTTAGCATTCTGCAGCACAATATCCACCGTGGAGTTGAACTGGAGCCTGTAAATGCCGTTACCAATTACCCCGGTCGAGTTCATCGTCTGGTGTATATCGTAGTTAGAAAAGTTGTTGTAAATCGTAGGCGGAGTTTGCTGGTTAAAAACATGGCTTAGTCTCTCCTTCATCGCTACCAAATACGGCGTCGTTGGGAGCTGAAGCGAGACGGAGTTGACTCCCCAACGGATAAACCCGTTGACCAAGTCTTGCGTATTTAAAAATATCAAGAGTTTATCCGACGTGGAAGGGGGAGTTTCCACGTGGCCTTGGCGCGCTTTAAGGGAGAGGCTTTGGGCCAGTCTTGGGGTTGTGTTATTCCATATTGGGCCTGTAGTGGGCTGGGTTGGAGGATTGTGTTCAGGCCTGTTTGGGTAGTAGTTGAGAATGGCCCGCCCCGTTGGAGTGTTGGGCTTGCGTGCCACGACGTTGGTGGTGATCCAGTAGTTTCGGGTCGGGTTTTGCTTGGCGGTGAAGACGACGGAGTAGGACTCGCCGGAGTAGATGAACAGGTTTTTCACTTGGAATGGTGACACGTAGTTTCCGTCAGCTTCAACGACCGTTAAGTTGTGTCCCTACAGTCAATTTCCAATATCAAAACATCAATCAATTCAATTGCTAAAAGAATTCCATTTACAGATTCAATAATTACATGAGCTAGGATAAACGCACCAAAAAATGTCAATGAAATGTTTACCAGGACTTCTATAACTTTTTTTGGACATAATGATCACGTTTTTTTTTTTGAGAGAGAAGATTTTGTATCAACTAAACTTGATTTATACGTTTGCTTTATTAAAATAGTACGGAGTACTCCGTATAAGAATATAATCTAATTAAAAAAATAGGGTGTGGTTCACATACAAATGTGTATTATAGGGATGATAAATATCCGAATCATAAAATATTGTTCAATTTCTCAAAGAACATCCTCCAGCGTTTATCAATACTATCAATATTCTCCAATATGAATATAAAGTAGTAAATATTTTCAAAGGGCTGACTTTAGGAGGTTTGGAATTTGAAACCGAAAACCTTGATTGATTGATTGATGTATAAAAACAAGGAAAGTGTACGATTAAAGGGTATGTTTAATTACCTCAATTTCAAAATTAAGAGCGGAAAGAGAAGTCAAGCTAGCGACTCGGAGGCGATAAGTTCGGCCAGGGACGACATGTAGAACAAATGGTGCGCAATCAGGAGACGTTTGGTTGCAGCTAGTGATGCCATTAGCAGTAGATTCCGCCACAATGGAGCAGTTGTACCAGCCTCTCCCATTTAACAACAACGACTGCATATTTTACATGTACATTTGTAAGTTTGTGATCAACATTAACTTAACACAAAAGCAATATATAGTCAATCAAGGCTTACCTGAGGCTCATTGACCCACACAAAGGGCTTGGAGGACAACCCTACGGCTTGCTCAGAAGCGCTCTTATGGTACCAATCGGTCAACAAAATACTCCGATCAACGTCATACGAGAAGGGCTCAGATTCTCCGTCGGGAAGTGACACTTGTATCATTCCATTCAATCCATCCGCCCTTTGCATCCCATAATGTGCATGATACAAAAACGTACCCGCCTACAACATTCAATGTTAATAACTCGATCTTCGCATAATCCATGGTCTTATATATACATAGTAGTATATTATTGTTTTTAATACCTTGTCAACCACGAATCTATAGATCAAAGTATCTCCAGGCGAAATAGGGCATTGAGTGACCCCTTCTGTTCCATCAGACCAAGGAGTTCCTCTCTGCTTAATACCATGCCAATGGATAGCAACGTTCTCGGTTCCCAAACTATTCAAGACCTCGACAACAATGGTGTCGCCTTGTTGGGCTCGAATCGTTGGTCCGGGCGAGATTCCATTGATGGTGATGAGTGGCTTCTTGAAGCAATCGGGAGACTTAAACTCATACTTAACATCCCATTTGTGGTGATGGGTTTTTGCTTCGATCATGCTAATAGAACAACCCAACATAAGCATGCAGATAGCAATGCATGTTGTAAGTCGTCTCAACTCAGACATTTTGTTCTGGGGAAAATTAATGTGATCTCTTTCGTGATCGCCTCGTTGGATGAGTTGGTTTCGTACCAAGGATGGGTTTTTATAGCAAACGCGCGCATTTTCTTCTTAGTTTATTCCATTTTGGTCAGAGATAAGGATTTTTATTTCAACTCAAACCGTGTCGACTCGATAATTTCCACGTGACAAGGTTCTTTCTAACAACCGAGAATTGATAATTAAGGTGTACGGTATTATGTAATTAAAGAAAGATTTGCTTTAAATTTGGGTGAGATTTTTCTTTAGGTTAGGTGTACAGAATATTTCTATAATTTGAATATGTCCAATGTGTTTATCACTAGCTGTGGGCCCGGAACGTGGCCGCCGCTCTTGACTTTAAGAGTAGTGCTAAACATCACCATTTCCATTTTACCGAAAATATCCCTATGTAGTACTTGAATTTTCGTTATTTGACCTATGAAAAATTGAAGATCTTTCTCCTCATGACTAGCGCTATCTCTTCTGTTCAAAGCTTTCATATTGTAATAAAATAAAATCATTCCAAGTCTGATCAATATACATTTACATCCCGTCTTTGTTCACTTGAAATTTTGAAAAGAGTGTCTTTTAGTTCTATCGTATTCACAACGGCTTGTAGCTAGCAGATTTATGAAAAATTGCCCAATAGTATATAATAATATACTACATTTGAATTAGAAAAAGAAACAAAAATCAATTTTAGGATTTGGTTTTTGAAAAGTATGCTGAAGTCTCCAGTAAAGAACTTCATTTATTCAAGAGATGCAGTACTGAAGTTAGGACTAGACCTAAATCTTACACAAATATCGAAAGTAAAAATTGAACAAAATCCGACGGTGGAACGAAATTGTGTGGCAGTGGTGATTGATAACAGATGAGAACCACTTGATTTTGTTTAGAAATTTATTTTTTCAAATCGAAGAGTGGGTGTTTTTCGTTGAACATGAACGAATGTGTGGAAGGGTATAATAGTCACAATCTTGACAAATGGAGACGGTTAAGTAAAAAAGTTGTGACGTTTAGCACCTATGGACTTTAATTGATAACTAGATCAGTACCCGTGCCCTGCACGGGATTTATTTTGAATGACAACTTTTATAAATATTCTTTCTAAATTATTAAAATAATTTTAATTTTCAATAATAGTATCCTACTAACCTGATTGGTTTTCTTGCTTTTTATCTCTTTTATGTAATTTTATTACCTATATAAGCAATTAATATAAGATATGCAATATAATTTATTTAAGAGACAATAATTTTGATACCTAAAGCAAAGACAACATGAAAACAAAATTGTACTATAGATTTTTTATTGTGAGATATCACTGATAAAACTGAAATATGAGAGATTGGATCTTGCAAACATTGGATCTTGCAAACATCTCGGTGTAACATTTTGATACACTATAAAATTCAATCAATGTTCAATAAAGACCAAATATAGATTTTAATTGACTAAAAAAAGATAAAATCAATGACATAAATTACTAACTATTTGAAAATTGAAATGTAGGAAATCGGGGTTTGCAAGTTATGTAATTTTTTGTACTAACTTTGTTAATAGATCCTTTTCATATAAAATTTACTACGCAAATTATTACTTTTAATCAATTTGACTATACAAATGTTAGATAATTAATTCCGGTCTTTTTTATTGTTTTTCTTGTATGATTTCACGAAATTTACCCCTTCGCACAATTTTATTATTTCATGATAAGTTGTTTATACTATAATCATTGGAATATTTATTCATGTAATTGTATAAAATACGGAGTAATTTGTAATTATTTATAAATCTCTATATAATATTATCACTTAATAAATGATAATATTTATAAATCTCTATATAATTTTCAAGCCATTTTTTCTAAGTGGATCTTTACACAATTCTAACGTAGGATAATATTTTGCAGCTGTTGTAAATGTTAAATGGCTAGAATTTGTATTCATTCATTTGTAAATATCTGCATAATTTTACTAAGCAACCAAATTAATTATCTAACATTTTTATGGGCCCAAATCATTCATAGTTGCTTACACTGAATGTTAGAGTAATTAATATCTGCAAAACTTTACACAATTCTAACGTATTCATTCATTAGTTGAATCGTTGATGTTCGGCCCAAATCAAATTTTCACCTCGGCCCAAATCATGATTTCACTGTCTAACCCAAAATAGGAAACCTTATTCTTTTCAGATAGACGCTCACTTCTTTTCTGTAAACCCTAGCCTCACCCACCTGACCATCACTCTTCCTCCCCAGCTCTCCATTCCAAGTTGAGAGATCTCATCCCAGATCTGTGCTCTCCTCCCCACCTGATCGTCACTCTAATTTCTTCCCCATTTATCCATTCCATACCTGATAGCCCTCCACCAAGATTTTCTACTCGCGATCAGAATCCAGGAAGAAGAATCTACGAAGCACCTTCATCGGAGATAAACGGCTCGTTCTTCGGCTTCCTCGGCGCTCTTCTTTTTTCTCAGGTAATTCCCCGAACGCGAACATGTTATTATTGGCATGAATATCACCGCCAATCTCCAATCTCAGTCTTTGCTCTTTTTTTTAGGGTTTCATCGTCCAGATCTAAGAGCTATCCATACAAATTCTAGATTTGAGCTCACAACCTCTTTTTTTCCTCAATCAATGGGAGCCAAAAGAGGAAAACGTTCCGAGGTACATTTTTTCCTTGGCTAAGTAATTTTCCAATTCATGTCATGTGATTATTTTGCTTCTAATGTTTTTTTTAATTCAAAATTTATTTTTTACAGTGATTGTGGTAGTTCAACATCAAATTGTGGTTGTGCTAAAAAGGTGTTGTCGAAAATCCTAGTTAGTGCTTCATGAATTTATATGATATGCAATTTTCTATGAGTCTTGCCAACTTGACTGCTTGCTTTGAATTGGGTAGGGATTTCCTATTTTGCTTCTGTGTGTGTTTTCTGATTCTTGAAAGCTTAGTTGCAATGTGTTGTTTTCAGTTCATAATTAAAGTGTTTTCTCTTGTATTTGCTCCTTCATTTGTAAGAAATAATTTTTTTTTATCTCGTGTCTTACATAATGTTATTGTTTTACAATATAGGGTTGTAGGGAATTTGACTTAAATTATTTTTTGATACTCAATCTTAATCTGAATAACATACCTTGAAAGCAAAAGTTTATTTAGGATTAAATAACATAGAACTTCCTTGCAAGCTCTTAAACTGTTATTTCTCTGCATTTATTTTATCATTTCCAAGCTATTTACAGGATTTTACAAAAAAAAATCTAATTTGATTCAACTTTTGTGATACTGTTGCCACTTGTAAACAATTTTAATCAATTTATATTTATTCAACTGAGCTTGAATCACCATTTCCATTTTACCGAAAATATCCCTATGTAGTACTTGAATTTTCGTTATTTGACCTATGAAAAATTGAAGATCTTTCTCCTCATGACTAGCGCTATCTCTTCTGTTCAAAGCTTTCATATTGTAATAAAATAAAATCATTCCAAGTCTGATCAATATACATTTACATCCCGTCTTTGTTCACTTGAAATTTTGAAAAGAGTGTGTTGAAGCTACAGCTGAAGTAAAGTTCCTTCTGGTTTTGATGGTAACAAACATTCCTACTAATGTATACTTGAGTGTTTCAGGATGTCTATTCTGAGCAGGAACGTTACTCAACAGAGGCGAGCTAAATAAGGAAAGAAATGGCTGAAGGAGCACAACGAAGATATCAATGTTTTATTTATGGAAAATACGGTTGAGCAGCAAAGATTTCATGAAGATCTTAAGGAAAGAGATACATTTAAAAGATGGAAATAATATCTTCTTATGCGAAAGATATTTTTTCCATAATCTTGTTTATTCCCTAGTTTAAACCTAGTTTTATCTTTGCTATATAAACTAGTCTTAGGCTTAGGAATTGAGTGACGATTGAGAGAGTTTTACTTGTGCGAATCAAGTGTGATCGTCAAAAAGAAGAACAAGAAGAAAAGAGAGAAAGAGTGAGCAATACTTTATCTTAGGCGTTGAGTTTGGGCTCGAGTGAAAGAAGAGATTCGTGATCGTAATCCTTGCTTTCTTTTGTAACAAACAAGAAATTAATAAGATAAGTATACTCATTCAAATCCTTCAAGTGAGAAGCTTGAAGGTAGTGGTTTTACTCAACTCTTAGTGGTTGAGGTTTCCACTCTAAATACTTGTGTTCTTCTATACTTCCTGCGTTAATATTCCGCTGCTACACCTCTGAAGGAACAATACACTTTGTTCCCTCAGAAGTAATTGAACTAACGATCCAACAATTGGTATCAGAGCCTGGTCTCTAGATTGTTACCCTTGCAGGAAGAATGTCAGGAACAGCCATCAACGACTCCTTTTGGAAGCCACCAATGCTCAAATCAGGAGAGTTCTCATACTGGGTGGAACAGATCGAATCACATATCTGTTCCCTGCATGGACAGATGTGGAAGATTGTGGAATTTGGAGATGTGAAGATTCTCGATCCCTCAGATGAGACTGGAGGAACACTCAAGAAAAGAGAAGACTATCAAGATGCGGACTACAAAGTCTTGGAGCTCAACATGAGAGCAAAGAAGGTCATACTTGCTGCCCTTGGTCCATCCGATCAAAGGAAGGTTCTAAAGTACAAGACTGCTCACGATATATTCAAATCCCTCAAAAGGATGTATGAGGGGAATGAAGACATCAAGAAAAATAGGATCTTGACTCTCATCAAGGAGTATGATAGTGCTGTTCAAGGAAAGAATGAGTCCTTGGATGACTACCATTCACGTTTCTAGGGATACGTAGGCCAACTCGAGTTCTTAGGGGAAACGATCCCTGAGTGGAAACTGACACATCAATTCCTTCAGGGATTGTCCTCAAAATGGGACGCGTTCTCTCTTGCACTCCAAGCTCAGAATGATATCAAAAACATCACCTTGGAGGAACTTGTTGCTCGTCTCCAGAGCAATGCGGGGATTCAACAGAGCAAGATGCTAAGAAGGGAAGGAGAGAAGGCAGAGAAGTCCCAGAACATTGCTCTAAAAATCGAAAAAGCCTTCGATCTTGCTCAGGAAGAGGACGAAATTATTGATAAGGATGAAGAAGTTGCTCTCTTCACAAGAGCCTTTCGAAGAGTTTGGAAGGATAGCAGAGAAAAACAACGTCTCCCTGATGGGAACAAAGACATGAGTACTATCATCTGCTATCACTGCCAGAAGAAGGGACACTTCGCAAGAAATTGCTTCAAAAAGAAGGGAGGAGATGCAAATGTCCCTCAAAGGGAAAGGAAGGAAGAAATGATTGCAACATGGGGGACATCTGACTCTGAAGACGAATTTCTCTACACTCCCAAGGAAACGTGTCTAATGGCTACAGGAGGGACTTCAGACTCCAAAGAAGAATCTCCTTACACATGTCTAATGGCTACAGGAGAAAAATCCGAAGATGAGGTAAACACTTCTGAATTTGACTCCTTCTTAGAAAACAAATCAAAAGCTCAGATTATTAGGTTCATTCATTCTCTAGGAAAGGAACAAAGTAATCTGAATTCTTTGATCGATGAGAAGGACGAAACCATTTCATGTCTGATTGAGGAAAACCAGCTTTGGGCTTCTAAGGTTGCTAGACTTGAAAAGGCTTCGTTCCCTTCGTCGGACTCGTGCAAATCCTGTCCTAAGTATGTGTCTGATATAGCTTCCCTGGAAAAGAAAATTGTCATTCTTGAATCTGAAATTAAAACTTTGACTGAGGAAAATTCAAAATTTGCTAAGAAAGTTGATGAATTTCTAATAGAGGAAGAAAACAAAAGGAAAATTTGGTTAGATGAATATATCACCTCTAAAATTGATAAGGAGAAGGCTGATTTCTCTAAACGCTTTGTACCACGTGCTGGATTAGGCTATGATAGCGCCTCCTGTTCACAAACTGCCATCTCGTCTCCTGGTATACAAAATTCCCTCTGTCATAAAGGACCCTGTGGAGGATCAATCACACATTGTTCCCACAATGGTTCTGAAGATAAAGGGAAGAAAATTGATCAGGAAGAGAAGGTGTGGTTTGATGGACAGAAGGCCTATAAGATATGGCAAAAACATGCCAATAGCACCAAGCCAGTAGAGGTGGATTTTAGGTCTAGAATTGAAAACAAAACTATCTGGCCCGGACAAAGTAGGTATGTCAATCTGAAACACCACAGGGTTTGCTGGTACTGTGGTGAGTCAGGACATCATCAACAAGAGTGTTGGAAAAAAACAAGAGATGAGGAGATAGCCTACAATTATTGCAATAATTCTTCTGTTAGGAACACTCCCAGGATCAAGGTTGTTTTAAAAGATAATGAGGATAGAAAATTGTTCTTCATCCCAGGTAAGCCTAGGCTTGCCTGGGTGCGCAAAAACTAATCCCTTACTTGCAGGATGGAAAGAAGAAGAGTTCCTGGTATATAGATAGCGCTTGCTCAATACACATGACTGGGAACAAAGCATGGTTTATATCTCTCCATCCTGAAAACAAAGGTTCTATAACCTTTGGGAACAACAGTAAAGGGGAAGTAATTGGCATGGGAAAGGTAAGGATCTCTGACAATCTTGTCGTGAATAACGTTACCTTAGTGGATAACCTAACCTTTGATCTATTGAGCGTACGTCAAATGTGCCAGGATGGTCAAAATAGGGTTGTCTTTACTACTAATGAGTGTTTGGTTGAGAATGTTGAGACAGGGAAAGTTCTCCTCAGGGGAATCATAGAGAACAACCTATACAAAGTAGATCCATCTTTTATCCCTGAAGAGGAACTGTGCCTTTCTGCACAATCTGAGGAATCCAATCTATGGCATCAAAGGTTCTCTCATGCAAGCCTTAGACTTCTACACAAACTTCACAACAAAGACCTAGTTATTGGTTTACCAAAGATAGAGAGTCAATCTGAAGAGGTGTGCATTGCTTGCACAAGAGGAAAACAAGTAAGATCATCCTTTAAGTCCAAAAACCAGGTAAGTACCTCTGAACCCTTAGAGCTCATTCACATGGACTTGTGTGGGCCTATGCGCACACTTAGCCGTGGGGGAAACAAGTACGTGTTCGTCATTGTAGATGACTTCTCTAGGTTTACTTGGACTATTTTCATTGCTTCAAAGGAGGATGTGTTTGATGAGTTTGAATTTTGGCTATATGCTATTGAAAATCAATCTGGATTTCATCTAAGGGCTATACGCACTGACCATGGTACAGAGTTCGAGAACTCCCGGTTTCTTTCCTTGTGCAGGAACAAAGGCATAAATCATAATTTTTCTGCGCCAAGAACACCTCAACAGAATGGAGTAGTTGAAAGGAAGAATAGGACTCTGGAGGATATGACAAGGACAATGCTAATTGCGAGTGGATTGCCAAGAAACTTCTGGGCTGAAGCACTCAATTCTGCTTGCTATGTACTGAACCGTGCCATGTTGAGACCTATGATTGAGAAGACACCATATGAGCTGTTCAGAGGAAGGAAGCCAAACATTTCCCATCTAAGGGTCTTTGGGTGCAAGTGCTTCGTCCACAACAATGGAAAGGACAATCTGGGCAAGTTCGATCCAAGAAGTGATGAAGGAACATTTGTTGGTTATTCCACTCATAGCAGAGCCTACAAAGTTTACAACAAGAGGACAAAGAAGGTGGAGGAAAGCATCCATGTGGTCTTTGATGAAAAGATCATGGCAGGTAACGTTGTCCATGATCCAAATGCTCCTCCATTGACTGAAGCAGACAGGGAACAGTTCATTCTCGCTGATGCTGAGGAATTTATCCCCACTACGGACATGAACACAGAAGAAGAAGCATCTCCAGATCAAGATGCAAGTGTACCAAATGGAGATTCCGAAACTCAGGGGGAACAATTATCCCCATCTCAGGACCAATCTCCATCTCAGGAACAATCTGAAGAAGTTACTCACCATGAAGAGGAAGAAATGCGACGCAGCACTCGTATCCATGGGCCCCCATCAAGACTCATGGACTACGTATGCAACTGTGCTTCGCTTCCCTCCTCTGATGTATCCCCAGAACCCAGTGAGAAGGTTTGTTCCGTACTTACATTAGATCCTACATTTCATGCCTTCTGTGCTTTTGTCTCCATAGCTGAACCAAGAACAGTGAAAGATGCCCTAGAAGACCCAGAATGGGTCAATGCTATGCAAGAGGAACTTCATCAATTTGAGAGGAATAAAGTATGGAGACTAGTTCCCAGACCTAAGGATCGCTCCGTCATAGGTACCAAATGGGTGTTCAGGAACAAGATGGATGAGAGAGGTCAAGTGATAAGGAACAAAGCAAGACTGGTTGTAAAAGGCTACAATCAACAAGAGGGAATTGACTATGATGAAACCTTTGCGCCAGTTGCAAGATTAGAAGCAATACGCCTCTTGATCGCCTACTCTGCCCACTATGGATTCAAGTTGCAACAAATGGACGTCAAGACAGCGTTCCTGAACGGGGTACTAAAGGAAGAAGTTTATGTGGAACAAACACCTGGATTCGAAGATTCTTCCTATCCTGACCACGTTTACATACTTGATAAGGCACTCTATGGTCTGAAGCAAGCTCCTCGCGCCTGGTATGAAAGGCTTTCTCAATTCCTCTTATCTCATGGTTACGTAAGAGGGGAAGTAGACAGAACGTTATTTCTATTAAGAGAGGGAAAGCATACCTTGGTAGTACAAGTATATGTGGATGACATAATCTTTGGCTCCACCAACGAGCACTTAGTTACCAAGTTCACAAAGCTGATGGAGAGTGAATTTGAGATGAGTATGGTGGGCGAGCTTAAGTTCTTTCTAGGCCTACATGTTGTTCAAACAGAGGAAGGAACAAAGGTGCATCAGCAAAAGTACCTACGAGAGTGCATCAAGAAGTTTGGTATGATGGATGCAAAGAATTATTCAACCCCTATGTCCCCAAATGATTCAATAGGAATGGATGTTGACAAGAAAGAAGCTGATCAAAAGGTCTATCGTGGAATGATAGGCTCATTGCTTTATCTAACCGCCAGTAGGCCTGATATCATGCAGAGTGTATGTTTTTGTGCCAGATTTCAAGCCAGTCCTAGAGAAACTCATGTCATTGCTGTGAAAAGGATCCTGCGTTACCTTAAGGGGACTGATGATCTATGTCTGTGGTACCCAAGAGGGGGAAGTCTTGAATTACTGGGGTACACAGATGCTGACTTTGATGGACACAAGCCAGATAGGAAATCAACATCTGGGATGGCTCAATTCCTTGGCCCTTGTCTTGTGTCTTGGGGATCAAAGAAACAAACCACTGTCGCCCTTTCCACTGCCGAAGCTGAGTATGTCGCCGCCGCAGCTTGTTGTTCTCAACTCATATGGCTCAAACAACAGCTAAGTGACTTTGGCATCATTTCAGGTAACGTTCCTATACTTTGTGATAACACTAGTGCTATTGATATTTCTAAGAATCCTGTGCAGCACTCTAGGACTAAGCATATTGACATAAGACATCACTTCCTTCGTGATTGTGTGGAGAAAGGAATTGTCTCCATGGCACATGTCCGCTCTGAGGATCAAATCGCGGATATCTTCACAAAGCCACTAAACAAGGCTCCATTTGAGAAATTACGTATGGGTCTAGGTATGATTTCTCTCAACTAATCTTGATCTTCCTTGAAACCCCCAATGATTGGTGAAATTAGTGAGTCTATTCATCTTGAGTATTAAGTCCTTTGAGCATATCAATACCTGCTTTTCTATGAAATAAACTTGAGTCCTTTGAACTGCTTGCATGATCTATACGTGATTAGGAAAGATACCTTGCTTGAGATTGAAATTGATAAATGCATGATTCCTTAGGCAAAGGTCTTATTTTCTTACCCAAAAGATCCCTCTTGATGTACTGATCCCTCAATACAAGCCCAAAGGATAGAGGGAATCTACGGCCACCCTATAAACCTTCATGATCGATAGTCCTATGAGCCATGTTTTTCCATCCACAACTGGACTCCCTCGTCATGATATAAAATATTTTAAACTCATATTATGTGAAATTTTTTTTCTATGTGATGTTCTTTTGTACCATTCCTGGTAAACATACCCCAAGCATCACAATACCTTCGATATCAGATTGAGAAAGGAAAGGATAAGGGTTGAGATTTGAAAAAATTGCTGAGGGGATTAATAGCTCTGAGGTGACAGATACATGCATTCGGCAGGAGTCTAAAGGACTAGAGTAGGTTCTGGAACCGAGAAAGTAATGATGGCTCTTGAGTATATTTGATTGGAGGAAAAAGCGGCACAATTATGGAAAACCGTTCAGATTTGGAAAAAGGATTTTTGAATTTGAAACGTATGATCTGGTGTTCAGATATGGAAAATTCGGCATCTACTTAAAGGCTTTTTCCCAAAATCTCCATCACCACAACCCTCTCTTTACCCTCTCCTAAACACAAAGCTTTCACAGTAATACTCCCTGCAACAATGGTGAACACTACTTCTGTTTCTCTCACAGGAAACGAAAGCCCAGAAACACTTAGAAGAATCCTTGCTTCCCTGGGCATCCCCACAGAATCTCCCAAGCCACAATCCCCAGCCAAAGAACCCTCGTCCTCTCCAAAAGAAACCCTCAAAGAACCTTCATTGTCTCCCAAAGAAACCCATCAAGAACCCTCGCCGGCAAAAGAAACAACACCGCCGGCCACACCCACCTTATCCCAGTCTAGTACCTCTACTGAAAAATTAGCCTCCCCTACCACTGAAAAAGTCCCAAGCCCCATCTCTCAAGAAAAAACCCAACAAGAAACCACGCCTAGCCCTCCAAACTCCTCTCTCCCACAAACTGACCTAATCCTTGCCGAAATCGAAGAGGAGAACTCTCCTTTATTCAAGGGAAAGTTCCCTGAGATTCTAGATCTCAGTGAGGAAGACGACGAGCCTCAGGAACCAGTGCTCAAAAGAGCAAAAGTGGAGCCTTCCCCTTCTCGTCCACGTACAAGGAGCGCTGCAGCCAAGTCACCCAAAGGAAGGAAAGTTCCCAAACAAGTGGCTGCAGGAAAGGCCTTGGGGAAACGAACCATCATCAGAGACCTTCTGTTTGATGAGGAGTTTCTTGTCGCCAACAGGATGGACATCCTGGTGGACATCATCCGCCACCAAGGTTGGGAAAACCTATTCTGCACTGCTCCAAAGGTAAATGAGGGAATGATAAAGCAGTTCTACAGCTCCTTCACCATTACTGAGAGGCCTCACGCCATACAAGCCTCCTTCGTCCTTGGGAAGGACACCCACGTGGTCTCAAGCACCGAACTGGGAGTCATACTCGGGGTACCTCACGAAGGATTTGAAGAATATGTCAAAGGGCAGTGGCCAAAAGACATAGGGCTGGCTGCTATCCAAAGGGTTTCTCAGGATTACTCAACTGAAGTTGTTGGGGAGATGACCACTTCGTCCATGGGGGTAGCAAACCGGATCTTGCACAGCTACCTTATCAGTAACATTACCCCCAGAGAGCAGAAGCGCACAACCATTCTCATTCAGGACTGCCTTCTCATGGACAAGCTCCTCCTCAGGCAAGCCATTAACCTACCAAAGATCATTATGCTACACATGGCCCACGCCCGGAGGAACGATAGGCATGGTCTTCCCTTCCCAGGAGTAGTGAAGAAGATCCTAGAGTACCTGAGGGTGTATGAAGCTGGTCCCTCTGAGGTTGTGTTTGCTAAGGAGTTGGCTGAAGCGAATTTAAGGAAGATGAAATTTGAGAAGAATGAAGATGGTGATTGGGTCCGCTCTGCTGAGTTTTGTGAAACAGAGCATGTAACTGAGGACCCTCCACAGGAACAGAGTGAAGAACCAACGATGGTCTATCAACATCAGAGGATGGAAGAGTTGTGCTCACTGGTTGGAAATCTGGTGAATGAAGTTGCTGCCTTGAAGGCTGAGATACGTCGTTGGACGTCATCCAACTAGAGGTTCCCTTGGCAGTTTAACAGTCTCTTCTCCACACCTTTCCTCCTCTATCTGACCCCCACTCTCTGTTCCTAGCACATCTATCCTTCTTCTTTTGCGCTTATTGTACCCTTTGCTTAGGGTTTTATGTGTCTTACTTTAAATTTCTCTATGCTTGTGTTTTTCTTTTCCCAGTCCAGTATATGTATCAGCGTCCGTTCTTATGACGCTTGTTTTAATCTATGATAGCTTGTTTTGATGAGTTTTGGAGTTCTTTTATTTCAAGTAAATGTTTAGACTTACTTTTTGATGATGCCAAAAGGGGGAAGAAAGGAACAGTCAAGGTTTGAGGGGGAACATCTGTACTTAAACCTTATAAGTAACGTTCCCTTAGGAGAACTGTTTAGATGTGTTTTAGAAGTATTCAATGAGTATGTTTGTCACCATCAAAAAGGGGGAATTTGTTGAAGCTACAGCTGAAGTAAAGTTCCTTCTGGTTTTGATGGTAACAAACATTCCTACTAATGTATACTTGAGTGTTTCAGGATGTCTACTCTGAGCAGGAACGTTACTCAACAGAGGCGAGCTAAATAAGGAAAGAAATGGCTGAAGGAGCACAACGAAGATATCAATGTTTTATTTATGGAAAATACGGTTGAGCAGCAAAGATTTCATGAAGATCTTAAGGAAAGAGATACATTTAAAAGATGGAAATAATATCTTCTTATGCGAAAGATATTTTTTCCATAATCTTGTTTATTCCCTAGTTTAAACCTAGTTTTATCTTTGCTATATAAACTAGTCTTAGGCTTAGGAATTGAGTGACGATTGAGAGAGTTTTACTTGTGCGAATCAAGTGTGATCGTCAAAAAGAAGAACAAGAAGAAAAGAGAGAAAGAGTGAGCAATACTTTATCTTAGGCGTTGAGTTTGGGCTCGAGTGAAAGAAGAGATTCGTGATCGTAATCCTTGCTTTCTTTTGTAACAAACAAGAAATTAATAAGATAAGTATACTCATTCAAATCCTTCAAGTGAGAAGCTTGAAGGTAGTGGTTTTACTCAACTCTTAGTGGTTGAGGTTTCCACTCTAAATACTTGTGTTCTTCTATACTTCCTGCGTTAATATTCCGCTGCTACACCTCTGAAGGAACAATACACTTTGTTCCCTCAGAAGTAATTGAACTAACGATCCAACAGAGTGTCTTTTAGTTCTATCGTATTCACAACGGCTTGTAGCTAGCAGATTTATGAAAAATTGCCCAATAGTATATAATAATATACTACATTTGAATTAGAAAAAGAAACAAAAATCAATTTTAGGATTTGGTTTTTGAAAAGTATGCTGAAGTCTCCAGTAAAGAACTTCATTTATTCAAGAGATGCAGTACTGAAGTTAGGACTAGACCTAAATCTTACACAAATATCGAAAGTAAAAATTGAACAAAATCCGACGGTGGAACGAAATTGTGTGGCAGTGGTGATTGATAACAGATGAGAACCACTTGATTTTGTTTAGAAATTTATTTTTTCAAATCGAAGAGTGGGTGTTTTTCGTTGAACATGAACGAATGTGTGGAAGGGTATAATAGTCACAATCTTGACAAATGGAGACGGTTAAGTAAAAAAGTTGTGACGTTTAGCACCTATGGACTTTAATTGATAATTAAATCGTCCATTATAAAATTTCCAATAATAATGTTGCTGTTTAATTTAACTTCAGTATATTGCTCCGTGATTTGGTTGATGCATGTGTGTAATATACGTTGATTTTGCATTATTTAAAATTCATTTCATTTTGATTTGTTGTCATGCATGTTGATTTGTCTAACTATCAATTTATTTGACCACTTCAGATTTTAATTCGAACTAATGTAAGAAATCTAGGATATCAAGGAATTTATAAATAAGGGATGGGAAGTAGCAGTTGGTTGGCTGTTGCATACTCCGTATAATGTAAGCTCACTTTCTGTACAGTCAAAAGTGTATCTATATATAATTAGGCCCTTACTATTTAACGTCCACCCCTTTTGCTATTTACCGCCCAGGCGCCGTGCGTCACGCATGGATTATATCCGTGCGTGACGCATGGTTTTAATCCATACGCCACGCACAGAACCAAACCATGCGTGACGCATGGACACAAACCATGCGTCACGCATGGATTTTTTTCCTATAAAAGCCCAAAAACATCAAACCCTACCATTTTGTCATATTCTTCAACAACAACAACGGCGGCTGCAATCCATAACGCACCATTTTACCCCAAAATCCATCTTTCTCATCATCTTTTTTGCATATAAGGTATGTAAACATTAAGATTTCATTGTTATGGTATGGTATTGATGTATATATGAGGTTTTCATGTTGTTTTGATGATATTTACTTCAAAATCCAATGTGTATGTTAATTAGTTGATTAGAAATGATTAAACTTGTAATATATGAATGGATTGTGTACTTTGTTGATAATTTATTGACAAATTTGATATTTTCATGTGTATATAGTTTATTAGGGTTTTGATATTGAATTAGGGTTTTGTGAATTAGGGTTATGAATTAGGTTGTTGAATTGGGTATGGTTTTAATGAAATTATTGAAAAACTGTTATAATTTTGAAAAAAGTGTTGAGATTAGGGTTTGAAAGCCATGGAAAAACTGCAGAACACAACCCTGGAATGTGCAATTTCATGCGTCACGCATGGATTGCAACCATGCGTGACGCATGGATTGAAGCCATGCGTGACACATGGAATTGCACATTCCAGAAACTGTGTTCTGCAGTTTCAGATTGTATTTGATGATATGCTGATTGAGTTTTTGATGATATGCTGATTAAATTCAGTAAACTGATTAATTTTGTGGAATTGCACATTTTATGATGTAGATATGGATGGTGGTCGTCGACCTGGACGGGATACTCGTCAAAGAAACAGAGATCTGAAGAAAAAAGATCCCGTAGTTCCAAAACAAAGGAAGAAGAAGAATAGACAAGAATCGCCTCCTCGTCGTTTAGAGTTTTCTGATGAGATACAACAGCAACAACAACAACAACAACAACAACAACAACAACAACAACACCACCAACAACAACAACAACAGCAACAGCTAGCTTTGTCTGCTGCAGGTTTCGATCCCCAGGGTTCCCCTCATTACTTTCCTGGCACCCCCATTCTGATCCCACATCAAACTATGTTTCCACAACAAACACAGTTTTCAGGCTATCCGGGCTATCCACAACATGACCAATCATTTGTGGAGATGATGAGGCAAGCTACTGGTTCTCATCACTTTCAGAACCCTCAGACGGGTGATGACCAGTACGCACTGGTTGCTTGTAGCAGTGCAGGGCCATCAGCTGGGGGTGCCAATGGTGATTCTGATTCTGATTATGAGCAGGAGCATGAGGAACAGGGTCAGGAAGAGGATCGGACCTATGGGAATGTTCATGAAGAACATGAAGAAGCGGAAGAGCAAGAGGAGCAGGAGGAACAACCCAGAAGACGACGACGACGACAACCTCCGGTCAAAAACATATACGTCCCTCAGTTAGAGGGGGGTACTCCTGGAGGTCCACAAATTCCGGAGCTGCTCATAAGCTTTGAAGCTCATACAGCCTTTTTTGTGCAAAAAGGAAAGGTATGTAATTAGAATTTGGTTTATAGATTCAATACTTATCATAACTTATTTGGTTTATAGAATTTGTGATAATAAATTTGTTAATGTATGAATTGATTTGATTAACCAAATGGATTATTTGTTGAAATATTTGTAGTTTTGTTGAAAATTTGGTTAAGGTGTGCTGTACATAAATTTCTGCATTCTGTGTAATGCAAATCCATGCGTGACGCATGGTTCATGTCCATGCGTCACGCATGGTTCATGTCCATGCGTGACGCATGGATTTGCATTACACAGAATGCAGAAACTGCTTTCTGCATTCTGTACATTGCACCTTAACCAAATTTATGCAGTTTCTGTATTCTGCAGTTTCTGGAAAAAATTTATGCGTTATTAAAATTATTTGTGTTACGTAATCAATTTACAGGATAGAGGCGTACTCCCTTACCAGACAAGACAATCCCAGCTGAAAGATTGGGAACTTAATTCTGACTTGTCATGGGGTAATCACGCAATTGCAACGGAGCTGACTCATCTCAGGGTATTGATGTACGATGTGATTGATTATCCGCTCATCTGCGCCTTTATAGAAAGGTGGCATCCTGAAACAAATAGCTTCCACATGCCATTTGGTGAGATGACAGTGACGTTGCTCGACATCAAGAAGCTGCTGTTGCTTCCTATTCACGGGAAAGCTATGGTGACCGACCCCACCGCTTCAGTCGGGAGAACTACGAACAAGAACTTTTTTGGTGAAAAGGGACGGCAAAATTTTCATCTTCAAATTGAACAGCTCGATAGTTATTGGATGAGCGCGAAAAAGTTTAAGGCGCACATTGAGGGCCTAAATGATCCCGTAGTTCATGGAATGGGATATATATTCCACTTGCTGGCTTCCACAATCTTCACTGACAAGTCACAACATAAGCTCCCGATGAGATTTGGTGCATTTCTAGGGAGTGTTGAAGAGGCAAGAAGTATTTCTTGGGGATCTGCGGCGCTAGCATATTTCTATCGCCAAATGGGCATCGCTACACGCGAAAATTGTGGTTTGATCTCATTTTGTTTCACTCTCCTTCAAGTAAGTTTTTAATTATTTAGGAACTACATTTTTTAGCAATCATAACTTATTTCTATGGTTTTAATGCTAACTATATTTTTTAAATGGTAGGGTTGGATATACACATACTTCCCATCCTTAGCAGCTGGTGTTCGGCGTAATCCTGGTTGGTCAGTTGATCATCCTTATGCGTTTCGGTTTCTACCAGAGGAAGCGTTGCCGAACTACGACCCTGAAGCACGAAACTACAGAGCTGAACTAGATGCAATGAGGGCGGATCAGGTATTTGTGTTGCATTTTGTTTACATTTTTAAGCCTCAGTTTTTTTGCAATTCCATGCGTCACGCATGGAATTGTGTCATGCGTCACGCATGGATCTGTTTCATGCGTCACGCACGAATCAAATCCATGCGTCACGCATGGAATTGCAAAAAAAACTGAGGACTTTTTTTCATCATCTTTGCTTGGTCCACTCATGAAATTACTGTTTGAGTAATGGAAGACGTTGATAATGTTTTTAGGTTAATTGGAACCCGTATGGTGAAATCGACTTCAGTGATCCTGCCTATGCTCCTGCTCTTTTTTTCGGGGTGCTGAGCTGCATGGACATAACCGAGCCCCACCATCCCGATAGGTCGCCTAGGCAGTTTGGTAGGGTGCAGATGATTCCCAGGCCTCCAATTTCACCCCTTAGAGCCCATAGGCTCATCAGCCCTAGGTCATATGTGGTGAATTATGATAGAATGGCGTGGAGTTGGGAGGGGATGGATATCCACAGGGCGACCCTGGAGCAGATGGGACCACCTGCGCAGACAGGTTTTGAAGAAGCTCCGAAGTATCTTATGTGGTACATCCCCCGCACTCATCGATTTCTGATACCCGGCAGACACGCTAGCTTGGAAGCACAGCAGGTAATACATTTATCTCATGTAACTTGAGATCTTGATTTTTCTTTAAGTTTGATTTAAGGTAAACATTATGCAAATAGCTTATTGATTCAGGGGACGCAAAGAACATATCACCAATCATAGATGCATCATCTTTGCTTGTCCTATACTCCATGAAATAGTCGCTCTGTTTGCATTTGTAGAAAAACTCTTGGATAACAGTTCTTCCTTCCCTGTTTTCGATCCTCGTCTTGGCCATCAAATTGTATACTTGTTTTTTTTTTGTAAGGTTCTTTGGAGACTTGTTGAGCATAGTGTAAATCTCATTTGGTTTACAATGAGCCCTTGTCATTTCAACTACTGTACACACTTCATCAGGCGTCAATCTGCCTGCAAACGCATTCCCAAACAAGCTACTACCAATAGGATGGTTGTGGGTACCTAACATTACAGTAAGTTTCCAAGCCCCTCTATGCTCCTCTAGAAGTTTTAATTCGAACCAACATCTACATTTTTTCGTCTTGATGTTTTTCCTCACTCCCTTAGCTTTTGAGTAATTCACTCGTCCTCTATCACAGATAAGCTGAAGTTTTCCAGATTTTGTTTCGGTAGGTGCTCTACTCCTTCCATTGACTATGCAAAAGTTGTTGGCTTGTGCAATGTTAACGGCCCAATCCACTCCCTGTTGTCTAGAGGGGAATACCAAGTCATTTGCAAACAAATCTGAGTAATCAACAGAGACATATTGTTCTTCTTGAACTTCAATATCAAATTCTGGTGCAGTACGCAAAGGACGAAACACATTTAAGCTACTTGTGTCTGAAAGTGGCCTCATCAAATGCGAAGGCCATTGCGACAAACCGTAACCGGTTCCAAAAGATCCAGTGTTGATATCACCAAACTGTGATTGCGGTTGCTCCCATGTTGTCAAATCAATGCCCAAATCAAACGAAGGTATGTAGTCGAGGTATGACGGAGGTGGGCAGTCATTAAGAGTAATCTTGTCTAATCCAGTAAACACAGAAAAGTTCATCTATGCACAAACACACAGATAACAAACCAGTTAAGCTTCTGTATGGCAAATCCATACGTCACGTGTGGATCCATTCCATGCGTGACGCATGGTTACAACCCATGCGTGACGCATGGCTCCACTCCATACGTGACGCATAGAAATACAACATGCAGTTTCATTCATCTTTTGTCATGGTTCGTATGATTCTGTTAACCACAATATGTTTCATTAACATTTCAAACATCATACATCATAAATTCAAAAGTCAACATCTTTTGTCATACAACTAATACCTTTAACATGTAAAGTCCATAAAACCCAACAAGTCAAACCCCTAAAACAAGTCAACACCTTAAAAACTAATATTATAATACTTTTCAAACATCATAATCACTAAAGTAAACAAAAAATCACAAATCAACATCTTTAGTCATACAACTAATACCTTGAACATTTGAAATCCATTAAACCTAACTAAATCAAACCCTAAAAGAAGTCAACACCTTAAAAATTAATATTATGAACAAGAAATGTTACCTTATTAAGATTGTAACTTGAAAATGGTGCTTCTCCACCTCTTTCATTGGTGCATTCCTCTTCATTCTCCATATAGAAAGAGCTTTTTTGGGATAAAATGGTGTGTTTTGCTCTCAAGAATGTTCAACAATGGAGTTAAAAGGGTTTTGACATTTGAAATATGGAAAGAAAGGAAGATAATAGGGGTTAATGTAGGTGTTACGGAAATGGTAAAAAAAATTAATGGAGTTATTACAGTAGGTGAGACAAGACGTGCTTGCTGCATGAGTTCTGAAAAGAAAATCCGTGCGTCACGCATGGTTGCCATCCATGCGTGACGTGTGGTTTGCAACCATGCGTGACGTGTGGTTTTCAACCATGCGTGACGTGTGGTTCTATTCCATGCGTGACGCACAAAATGGCACATGATCCCTTTGATTCTTAGTAACACTGATGTGTGCATGATTTCCAATCAAAATAAAATTACATATTGTCAAAGGTTGGACATTTAGGCCACGTAAGAAGTCCAAACAAAGGATATGCTACTTTACAAGTTAATAGTTGTTATTGGGAGTTACCCACATGGTTAAATATCCCTAATAGGCATTGAAAACAAGTTTCATTCCATTCGGACATCGTTTGAGTGTCGTTTCGTCAAATTGGGCCTCAAGTCCATTTAAGGCCTTTTTAGGCCTTTTAGCGTTTACGTGCCTCATTTCGTGTGTGCAAGACCTTGTTGCTACTTAATATCCCTAATAAGAGTAATTTGTATAGTAGTTTCAACAATAATCAACGTCAATATTGTAGAATATACATATTGCGACAAGTTAGAGAAATACGACTAGTTTGTTTTTTACAAAGGAGGTGGTACTTTAAAAGTTAGAAGTTGTCATTGGGAGTTACCCACATGGTTAAATATCCATAATAGTCATTCAAAACAAGTTTCATTCCATTCGGACATCGTTCGAGGGTCGTTTGGCTGATTTGGGCCTTAAGTCCATTATGGCCTTTTTAGGCCTTTTAGCGTTTACGCATAGTTTCGAGTCCCGTTTTGTATGTGTGAGACCTTATTGGGACTTTATATGTCTTATAACACAATTGTGTATAAATTTTTCAAACATACAAAAAGATCAATGTTGCGACCATATATAATGCAACAAGTTAAGCTTGTGATGAGTAGTTTGATGTTTTACAAAGAGGGCGTTACTCTAAAAGCAAAAGGTTTTGATGCAAAGTTACCGACATGATTAAATATCTCTAATAGGCATTGTAAACAAGTTTCATTGCATTCCGATGAATTTTCGACGACGTTATGGCGAATTGTGGTTTTAAAGCCGTTAACAACAACACGACAAATGAATTATTTTGCGTGACATAACTACAAATACATTGAATACATTGAAATTTATTACATAAGCAAAAACATATACATTGAAATCCATGCGTCACGTATGGATACAAACCATGCGTGACGCATGGTCACATTCCATACGTGACGCATGGATTTTTTTGCCTATAAAAGGCCCAACATCGAAACCCTACCATTTTGTTCTCTTCCTCATTCTCTTGACGGCGGCTGAAGCTCTATCACGCACGGATTTACCCCATTTTCATCATCTTTCTACATATAAGGTATGTAAACATTAAGATTTCATTGTTATGGTATGGTATTGATGTATATATGAGGTTTTGATGTTGTTTTGATAATATTTACATATGTAGATCCAATGTGTATGTTATACTTTGATTAGAAGAGATTAAACTTGTAATATATGAATGGATTGTGTACTTTGTTGATAGTTTCTTGTTGAATTTGATATTTTCATGTGTAGATAGTGTAATTAGGATTTTGATACTGAATTTGGGTTTTGTGAATTAGGGTTATAAATGAGGGTGTCGAAATTTGATATGGTGTGGTTTTAATCAAATTATTGACAAACTGTTGAATTTCAGAAAAAATGTTGAGATTAGGGTTTGAGAATAGATATTAGAAAGCAGTACTGAAGTTCTGGAAGTGGCAATTCCATGCGTGACGCATGGAATATAACCATGCGTGACGCATGGTTAGTGACCATGCGTCACGCGTGGAATTGCCACATTCAACATTTTCAACATGCAGAAGTTAATTGATTATGTAACTATAATTTGGTTATGTTTCTGATTATACAGATGTCCTATTCCGATCAAGAATCTGATATTTCCGATATTAGTACGGCGTCTAGCGTGGCAGACAACTTTGATATGCTTGAACGGGAGAGACGTGAACGGGAGAGACGTGAACGTGAGCGACGTGAACGGGAGAGACAAGAACGTCAAAGGGAGAGAGGGGAACCATCCACTAGACCAAGGATGACCGCACGAGAATACAGGAACCTCTTCAAGCCGTTCAACCCTCGTCGTTAGATCTACTTATTATGTTGAACCTTATTATGTTGAACCTTATTGTGTTGCACCTTTGAAGATTGAACCTTATTATGTTGAACCTTATTGTGTTGCACCTTTGAAGTGTTGAACCTTATTGTGTTGCAAGAACTACTTGTTTTTTCTTAAGAGTGTCTATTTCGTAGGTATTTTAAAACATGTCGACTCGTTTCACTTTCAAACTAGGTTTCACATTTCAAATATCATAAATCAACATAAATTCACATATCAACATGTTTAGTCATACAACTAATACGTGCTACTCAAAAGAAAATCCGTGCGTCACGCATGGATATAATCCATACGTGACGCACGGTTCTATTCCATGCGTGACGCACAAAATGGCACATGATCCCTTTGATTCTTAGTAACACTGATGTTTGCATGATTTCCAATCAAAATAAAATTACATATTGTCAAATGTTGGACATTTAGGCCACGTAAGAAGTCCAAACAAAGGATATGCTACTTTACAAGTTAATAGGTGTTATTGGGAGTTACCCACATGGTTAAATATCCCTAATAGGCATTGAAAACAAGTTTCATTACATTCGGACATCGTTTGAGTGTCGTTTCGCCAAAAACCGCCTTAAGTCCATTTAAGGCGTTTTTAGTGGTTTTAGCGTTTACGTGCCTCATTTCGTGTGAGCGAGACCTCTTTTCTACTGAATATCCCTAATAAGAGTATGTTGTATAGTATTTTCAACAATAATCACCGTCAATGTTGTAGAATATACATATTGCGACAAGTTAGAGAGTTACGACTAGTATGTTTTTTACAAAGGAGGCGGTACTTTAAAAGTTAGAAGTTGTGGTTGGGAGTTACCCACATGGTTAAATATCCATAATAGCCACTGAAAACAAGTTTCATTACATTCGGACATCGTTCGTGTGTCGTTTCGCCAAAAACCGCCTTAAGTCCATTTAAGGCGTTTTTAGTGGTTTTAGCATTTTGGCATAGTTTCGAATCCCGTTTTGTATGTGTGAGACTTTATTGGGACTTTATATGCCTTATAACACATTTTTGTATAAATTTTTCAAACATACGTGAACATCAATGTTACGACCATATATATTGCAACAAGTTAAGCTTGTGGTGAGTAGTTTGATGTTTTACAAAGAGCGTGTTACTCTAAAAGCAAAAGGTTTTGATGCAAAGTTACGGACATGGTTAAATATCTCTAATAAGCATTGTAAACAAGTTTCATTCCATTCCGATGATGTTTCGACGACGTTATGGCGAATTGTGGTTTTAAAGCCTTTAAAAACAACACGGAACATGAATTATTTTGTGTGCCATAACTAAAAATACATTGAATACATTGACATGAATCATATAAGCAACAAAAAAACATATGAAAATCCATGCGTCACGTATGGTGTAAAACCATGCGTCGTGTGTGGATTAATTCCATGCGTGACGCATGGTTTTATGTTGCAAAATCTTATTTTTATATTTAGAATGCTTATATTGTTGTTATGTTGACGAATGTTCAACCTTATTATATTTCAAATTGTATATGGTACGCCATACATATTGCGACTTTGTTCGGTTTTCAAACTATGTTTCACTTACAAAGGTCTAAATTTGATTTTCAAGTTACACACATGATCAAATAGACATTATAAGGATTGAAACAAAGTTTCATTCCATTTCGATAAAGTTTCGATGACGTTTTTGTCGAATTGGGCTTTATCGCCTTAAAAAAGACACTAAAAATGTGTTTCTTTGCACACTTAACTAGAAATACATTGAATACATTGAAAGTTAGAAGTTTCATATATGCAAATACGTGCGTCACGCATGGATTGTATCCGTGCGTCACGCATGGAATTAATCCGTGCGTCACGCATGGATACAATCCATGCGTTTTCTGGAATGTGCAATCCGTGCGTCACGCACGGATTAATTCCATGCGTGACGCACGGATGACCTGGGCGGTAAATAGCAAAAGGGGTGGGCGTCAAATAGAAACTATGTATAATTATATATGCATGTAAACATATTTCTATTCAACACGGTTTTTTTGTTGTTGATCCAGTATTTCCCACGGGGATTATTTGAATATTTTGAAGACGGAGCAGATGAACACTGTAGACTTAAATACTAATTCCATTCGTAAGCGTGTTTTTATACTTTACTACAAAGTGCATCGATATATAATTTAGAAAAAATTGTGAAGTATCGGTGAAGGAAAAGTATATGTCATGTTCCCTCTGTCCCATAATTATAATTTTCTTGCTGTTTCTATCTCCTGACACTATTTACTATTTAAAGGGATTTTCGTAATTTCGGTCAATATATAAATAAAAACATAGGCATGTGTGGTCTTGTTTGATTCGTCTTATCGAGTACTTCAACAATATTAAAATTTTATAATTTTTACTAATTTATAATTAGAGATATTAACGATACAAAACGCGCATCGACAAATGTGCCTAAAAGAAACAAGAAGATCATTATGGGACGGAGGGAGTAGTATATACTAGTAGTTGTAAACCGACGTTTTCATCATTTTAAAGAAATATATGTGAAGTTTCCACTAAGAAAAAGAGAAACACGAAGTTTTCAATTGATATAAGAAGTAGTATAATATAGAGACAAAGGATATTGTTTATGTGCTAGTTGTGCGTATAATAGCTTAAAGAAAAAATTACTTAAAATATCTCGATCTCTTAGCCACTTGCTAGCTAGCTAGCTACGTACTGCATGTATGACCATCTAGTTTGTGTAGAGAAAAATAGACTGAGGTTCGTATATTCGAAGTTAAGAGGGACTAAATTATATATTAATTAAAATTAATAAAAAACGCTACATTTTAGAAAGAGTTATATTAGAAAAAATGATAATTTTTACATTCGTTTTTTAAAGGGTGGGGGCTATAGCTCACCCTGGGCCTGGGCCTGGGCCTAGTGTGAGTTCGCCCCTGCCCCCTTCATTCCATTAGATTTTCCTATTTTTTTATTTTGATTTCTGACTAATATATAAGGAGAAAACATATTAATGAGTCATCTTGCTTGATTTATTTCAATGAGTATGACTATTTCATGATATCTAACTATTATAATTTTTACCAACTTGCGACTATATTATAGATATAAAAAAGATATAAAAACATGCACCAACAAATATATGTTAGTTAAAAGTTCGATTTCTGGTGGAGACATGTATGGAGAAATTGATTTTGAGAGATGTCTACCCCTTCCTACTGGACCAACAATACCTCGATCCCATTAAAAACAGTGTACGTGAAAAAAAAATATGTTCATTAAAAACGAGACAATCAAACAGAGACTATTAAGGACGTTGGAAACATTAAATTGTTTTTAATACTCCTCAAATTTATTCCGCATTACTAGTTGAATTTTAATCTGTCGTTTCGCGCAGGACTTTAACAATGTAAGAAACGATAATATCTATTTTTTAAAAGTGTATTTTTATGTTTATCTAATTTTTTATAACTCTAATCGGATCCAATGACTATGGTTTAGATCCGAAAGCTATGAGAAAATTAAAAAGATGTGAAGGATTTGAAAAAATCCAATAAAAGAAAGCAATGAAAGGGGACATCTACTCTTTAAATCTGTTTTTGGAATTTATGATTCATGAAAATTCAAAATCTTGTTTTGGTATCAATAAACAATTCTCATAAAATAAAATGTTACCTGAATGTGCTCATTGGTTGACAATATTGTAACAAACTTGGAGGCCACACACCCCAACGCATAGGCTCATCTAAGGTGTTGGACGTGAGAGTCGAGCTTACGACCTCCTTTTCACATTTTTTAACAAATGTCTTGCAGTCCACTTGCTAACCAATAACAACGCTACACCCTATTCTTGTTACAGAATTGTTGGCTACCGAGTGTACATTCTTGTAACATAAAAAAAACAGAACCAATTAGCTAGTCGCTAATGTAATTTATGCCAACCACCCCATCAGTTTCAATTGCCCTATTTGAATGTCACCAAACTGGCCCATTCCTTTTCACATTATGTTTTCTACGTATCAAATTTACTCTAGATTTGTTCGGAAATGAAAAGAAAACGGAAAAAAATTAAATAAATCTAGACAATTATTAATTGATGTTACATTAACAATTTGATTTTGGATTATAAAATTAATATGTCAAGAGAGGAGAAAAGAGGGGAAATGAGGGGAATGTGAGTTGGCAAGGAGATTCTAAAACCCACTCTAAAATTAGGTAACAAACTAGTTTAGGGCGGCTATAAATAACGTCACAAAATAATTTAAATTTAAATGATAAAATATATATTTAAAAGTAGTTATAAAGAACAACATTTGATAACACTATTATTGTTTTTTGGTTAGTAACAACGATAATGGACATTATTGAATTTTAAGAAGAAAAATAAGTGTTTAACGTCACTTTCTAAATATAATAACTTGTAACTTTGATTAAGATTAAAGTTTTTAAAATTAGAAAATATTGAGATAATTATATTAATTTATCAATAAAATATGTATTTGAAAGTTTTACAATACTTTTGTGTATCTTTTTTTATAAATCATAAAATATTAAAAAAAAAATAATACTCCATAGACTACTTCTAGATGTGAGAGATTTATGGTTTATTTTTTATTTACCGTTACATAATAATTTGTAGAATATTGTTTGAGGGTTATATGACAAATTACTATTATCCTCAAGCGTATAATATTACAAAACTAATGGACTACTTGTAGATGTATGAGATTAATTGTTAAACTTATTTACTATTGAGTAATAATTTTTTTACCCTAAAATTAAGGAAGAAGATTTTGGTTAAGATTTTTCTAAATTGTTTTATATTAACAAATTATTAATTGATAGCCTTTAATGGCCATAACAATTTATAGGCACATAATGCCTCAAGCCAAACCGCCAATGAAATTTTGGACATAACTGTCAGCAACATAATTGTATGCCACTTCACGACTTCGTTCATGACCTAAGAGGAAGGCTCTTGTGAGGACAAACCTTATGGTGAGGACATGAGGACGGATCTGAGCCCTTAGATCAATAATTCAACGGTAGAGATTAAAAGGGAGAGGGGATTCAGTGCGATAGGGCTTTAGAAGTGCGGTGACTATTTTGAAATTATCAAAACAAAATAAGGGCAAACTTGTCTTTCCAAAAACAACATAGCAGGGAAGGATGGAAGGAGACAGAACAACGAAAGCGGAAGAGAAAGAGGCGACAAACCCTAGAGAGACGAGAGTGATTTTGATCGTCGACGAACAAAATCAACCAAAATCGCAAGTAACCGACTTCAAATTGCTCTCGTCGACAACGACGACGACCTACGCGCAGGCGCGCACCCTCGTCGGCGTCGATATCTCCTACATTACAAGCATGGTCGAGTGAATTAAGCAACCTGGCGACGCCTGGTCTCAATCGGATCGAGTTCAATAACTTGTCGGTAGTCGGAGAAGGTGGCCGCAACGACGATGGTGTCCATGAACATCCAATGGTGACCTGAAGCAACACTTCACGAATTGACTAGGTCTAGGAGCTCTACACTGATAAACCTTGCGAATGTTGCTCACGATGATGCAACAATTAAGGATCGGTGATGTTCTTCTTCACTTGACATTTTGTCGAACACTTGGCGGCAGGTTTGAAAACTTATGTTAAGTTTCCCTTTCAGTTAGGCCATTTCATACTTTAGTCTTTGGCTGCATTTGCCTTGATCCTTCATTAAGGGTTGTTGTTAGGTCTTCAGGAGATTGTCAGCTTTACAAATCATCGGTTGTGTAATATGCAGGGTACAAATATTTATTGTTTCTAACTTGCAGGTGCATTTGGAAAATTTGCAAGATGCAGCTGAGCATATTGTCATGTGGTGCATTGCATCAGAGGGAGCCAAGAAGGTGAAGGGAAAAGCCTGGTTCATTCCTGAATTCATCAAACTTCAGTTCATTTTCCCTATTTTGTTTTGCACTCACGTGTTCATATTACATATTTTTTGTTACCTACTGCTAGGCTGATGTCGAAGTTGTTGGCGCAAAGGTTGATGTCGAGGTTAGCGACACTTCCCAGCTTAAGAACAAGTAGGTTATGTCCTCTATTCTTGCCAACACTTCCCAAGTACTACTCGCCGCCGTGATATCCTACTAAACATGATATTGATATTAGTAGGATTACAAAGAGGGGAAGGAAAATGGTCTGCACCAAAGTTTATGATTTATTTAGAACTGTGAAGCCAGAGATTAATTGGTGCAAGGATATTAGGTCTGGATGGGGAGCTAGGAAATGGAGCATGATTGTGTGGCTGGCTTCCTTATCCAGATTGTCAACTATGGACAAGCTGATCAAATGGAACATTATTTCTGAAAACAAGTGTGTTCTGTGTGAGAATGCTGAGGAAAGCAACATGCATTTGTGGTGGGCCTGCAGCTATTCTGGTGTAGTCCTAGAAAGAGCTCTTAGCTGGTTTGTGTGTAGGAAATTTTTTGCTACTATATAAGGATGGTTAAGGAAGCTGGAAATTGCAAGTAAGAAGAGAAGTTCAAGTTTTAAAGCCTTCAGACTTGCTTGTACTGCAGTCATATACTATACATGGGCAAAAAGGAACAATGGGATTTTTAACAATTGCAAGAAAAGTATCATACAGTGTAGTGATGATATTATCTCTGATTGTAAAAAGCGAATTACCCTCAAGTGCAAAGGGGTATCTAGAAGAGATCTTCATCTTTTGCATAGATTGAGAGTGTAGGACTTCTTGTTAGTGTATGGTTTGTTTGAGTCAGTTTGTATGGGTTAAGTTTGGTCTGTGTCTTGGAATTGATGTGTGTAAATAGGACGGTGAGCATTATTCTCATCATTATCAATACAATTAAACGTTTTCTAAGCTGGTGAATATCTAAGTTGGTCCCACTTGATTGACTAATAGAAGCAAGCAGAGAATGTAAGGAATGTCATATTTTTTATGGACCCTAAGAAATGACTATCATATGTTGTAGTTGCTCAAAAGAACCACTTCCCAGATGCACCAGAACGTTTGAACTATGATGTGGTAAGAAGTATGAATAAGCAATAAAGAGTTGCATGAATGAGCTCATGCAACTATGAATGAAACACTCATACAACAATGAACAAATAAATATGCCTAGAAGTTTATGAAAACAGAGGTTCATGAAAATATGCCTAGAAGTTCATAAAAATACACACTTAGGTTCATGAAAGTATACACTTAGTTTCATAGCAATAAACTTAGGTTAATGAAAATATGAGGTTCAAAAAAATATGCCTAGAGGTTCATAAAAATATGCCAAGAGGTTTATGAAAATATGTCTAGAGGTTCATGAAAGTATGTTTAGAAGTTCATGAAAATACACACTTGGGTTCAACAAATCATCGGTTGTGTAATATGCAGGGTACAAATATTTATTGTTTCTAACTTGCAGGTGCATTTGGAAAATTTGCAAGATGCAGCTGAGCATATTGTCATGTGGTGCATTGCATCAGAGGGAGCCAAGAAGGTGAAGGGAAAAGCCTGGTTCATTCCTGAATTCATCAAACTTCAGTTCATTTTCCCTATTTTGTTTTGCACTCACGTGTTCATATTACATATTTTTTGTTACCTACTGCTAGGCTGATGTCGAAGTTGTTGGCGCAAAGGTTGATGTCGAGGTTAGCGACACTTCCCAGCTTAAGAACAAGTAGGTTATGTCCTCTATTCTTGCCAACACTTCCCAAGTACTACTCGCCGCCGTGATATCCTACTAAACATGATATTGATATTAGTAGGATTACAAAGAGGGGAAGGAAAATGGTCTGCACCAAAGTTTATGATTTATTTAGAACTGTGAAGCCAGAGATTAATTGGTGCAAGGATATTAGGTCTGGATGGGGAGCTAGGAAATGGAGCATGATTGTGTGGCTGGCTTCCTTATCCAGATTGTCAACTATGGACAAGCTGATCAAATGGAACATTATTTCTGAAAACAAGTGTGTTCTGTGTGAGAATGCTGAGGAAAGCAACATGCATTTGTGGTGGGCCTGCAGCTATTCTGGTGTAGTCCTAGAAAGAGCTCTTAGCTGGTTTGTGTGTAGGAAATTTTTTGCTACTATATAAGGATGGTTAAGGAAGCTGGAAATTGCAAGTAAGAAGAGAAGTTCAAGTTTTAAAGCCTTCAGACTTGCTTGTACTGCAGTCATATACTATACATGGGCAAAAAGGAACAATGGGATTTTTAACAATTGCAAGAAAAGTATCATACAGTGTAGTGATGATATTATCTCTGATTGTAAAAAGCGAATTACCCTCAAGTGCAAAGGGGTATCTAGAAGAGATCTTCATCTTTTGCATAGATTGAGAGTGTAGGACTTCTTGTTAGTGTATGGTTTGTTTGAGTCAGTTTGTATGGGTTAAGTTTGGTCTGTGTCTTGGAATTGATGTGTGTAAATAGGACGGTGAGCATTATTCTCATCATTATCAATACAATTAAACGTTTTCTAAGCTGGTGAATATCTAAGTTGGTCCCACTTGATTGACTAATAGAAGCAAGCAGAGAATGTAAGGAATGTCATATTTTTTATGGACCCTAAGAAATGACTATCATATGTTGTAGTTGCTCAAAAGAACCACTTCCCAGATGCACCAGAACGTTTGAACTATGATGTGGTAAGAAGTATGAATAAGCAATAAAGAGTTGCATGAATGAGCTCATGCAACTATGAATGAAACACTCATACAACAATGAACAAATAAATATGCCTAGAAGTTTATGAAAACAGAGGTTCATGAAAATATGCCTAGAAGTTCATAAAAATACACACTTAGGTTCATGAAAGTATACACTTAGTTTCATAGCAATAAACTTAGGTTAATGAAAATATGAGGTTCAAAAAAATATGCCTAGAGGTTCATAAAAATATGCCAAGAGGTTTATGAAAATATGTCTAGAGGTTCATGAAAGTATGTTTAGAAGTTCATGAAAATACACACTTGGGTTCATGAAAATATGCCTAGAGGTTCATGAAAAAATGGCTAGAGGTTCATGAAAGTATGGCTAGAGGTTCATGAAAGTATGGCTAGAGGTTCATGAAAATATGGTTAGAGGTTTATGAAAATATGGTTAGAGGTTCATGAAAATACACACTTAGGTTCATGAAAGTGTACACTTAGGTTCATTAAAATATGAGATTCATGAAAATATGCCTAGAGGTTCATGAAAATATGCCTAGAGGTTCATGAAAATATACAAATAGGTTCATGAAAATATACAAATAGGTTCATGAAAAATATGAGGTTCATTAAAATATACACCTAGGTTCATGAAAATATACACTTACTTTCATAGCAATACACTTGGATTCATGAAAATATGCGTAGAGGTTCATGAAAATATGCGTAGAGGCTCATGAAAATATGCCTAGAGTTTCATGAAAATATGCCTAGAGGTTCATGAAAATATGCTTAGAGGTTCATAAAAACTTGTAGGTTAATTTTTCACTAAAAGACATTAGGTTCACGTCGATAGTCACGTAGTTAATTTAATAGTCTTACAGGTTCATAAAAAAGTTAGGTTCATGAAAAGATGAGGTTCATGAAAATATGCCTAGAAGTTCATTAAACTATACACTTAGGTTCATGAAAATATACACTTACTTTCGTAGCAATACACTTGGGTTCATGAAAATATACGTAGAGGTTCATGAAAATATGCCTAGAGGTTCATAAAAATATGCCTACAGGTTCATGAAAATATGCTTAGAGGTTCATGAAAACATGTAGGTTAATTTTTCACTAAAAGGCATTAGGTTCACGTCGATAGTCATGTAGTTAATTTAATAGTCTTGCAGGTTCATCAAAATATGCCTTTTAGTGGCGTTATTAAAATATGCCTAGAGGTTCATGAAAATATGCCTAGAGGTTCATGAAAATATGCCTAGAGGTTCATGAAAATATGCCTAGAGGTTCATGAAAGTATGCCTAGAGGTTCAAGTTCATGAAAATATGCCTAGAGGTTCATGAAAGTATGCCTAGAGGTTCATGAAAGTATGCCTAGAGGTTCCTACTGATAGTCATGCAAGTTCATGAAGTTTTTAAGCTCGTTTTTTTTGTTATTAATACATTGCAGTAAAGGCTTTAGATATGCCTAGAGGTTCATCAAAATATGCCTAGAGGTTCACGAAAGTATGCCTAGAGGTTCATACTGATAGTCATGCAAGTTCATGAAGTTTTTAAGCTCGTTTGTTTTTTTGTTATTAACACATTGCAGTAAAGGCTTTAGATATGCCTAGAGGTTCATGAGAATATGCCTAGAGGTTCATAAAAATATGCCTACACGTTCATGAAAGTATGTCTAGAGGTTCATGGAAATATGCCTAGAGGTTCATGAAAATATGCCTAAAGGTTCATTAAAATACACACTTAAGTTCATAAAGAATCCAAGAGGTTCTTGAAAATAAGCAGGTTCATGAAAATAAGCCTAGGGGTTCATGAAAATATGTCTAGAGGTTCAAGAAAATATACACTTAGGTTAATGAAAATATATACTTAGGTTCATAGCAATACATTTAGGTTCATGAAAATATGCCTAGAGGTTCAAGAAAATATTCTTAGAGGTTCGTGAAAGTACGTAAGTTAATTTTTCACTAAAAGGCATTAGTTTCACGTCGATAGCCGTGTAGGTTCATATCAGTAGCCTTGCAGGTTCATGACAATATCCTTGCAGGTTCATGATTTGTAGCCTAATTTTCTTTGTTATGAACAAATCGAACTAAAATGCACTAGGTTCATGTTGATAGGCGTGTAGGTTCATATCAATAACCTAACCTTGAAGGTTCATTTTAATAGTCTTATTGATTCATGGATTTTTTAGTTAGCCTGTTTTATTTTTTTATGAACATAATACACTAAATGTCATGGTAGATTCATGTCGATGGTTTATAATGATAATTTTACAATTTACAGGTTCATGATATTTGTTTTTTCTGCCAGTTTTTTTTATAAAAACGCAATGCACTAACATGATAATCAAGGAGGTTCATGCCATGTCGAATTAGCAACAAATTATGTTCACTCATGAGTCATAAGACTAGGAGCTAAACAAAACTTTACATTAATGTTTGAATCTCAAAGCCAAGAAAAATTAAGCAGGAACTCCTTCAAAGATGACAAAAAATATTGATGATCAAAGTAAACACTCATCTTTTGAACTTTCACAGTAATGGTTTATTTACAAGAATCTCTTCTGAATTTTTAACAAAAATAATTAACAAAGAATAACCAGATGTCAAAAAAACTAACAACCTTACATCAACCCTGAACTAAGTTTCAATAGATCTTCCTTCTACATTCATCAAATATCTTTGGTCTTTGAAAATTATAACTTCGGAATATACACAAGAACACAAGATGTCCCAAACACTAAAACATATAAAGCTTAAGGTAAACTTAATCCTCCTATCAAGTCGTATATCCTTAGGCATAAGGGTCACATGCTTAACTTGCTTGTTAGCAACACTATTAGCGTGCTTAGAATTTGGTGCATAGCTCATACACCAACTGCTCATCAAGACACGACTCCGCCGGCTCAACAGATATGAAGGGAATCATTGTTTGAGTTTAACAGTGAGTTGTGCTCTAACCTGTTACAATTTCTCCTTTCAGATGAACCTTTCCATCACTCTCAACTTCACATTTGAAAGCTCCTACAAGAAGAAATTAATTAGTAGAAAGTAAATTACACAAATTGTTCATCTTTGATTAAAAAATTGAATGTGATGACTTACTGCACGGTTTTTAGCAACTTGTGTAGGAGGTTACCTCTCTTGTTCAAGCTTTAATTGAGCAACATCTGCAATTAAGATCTCACTAAGGTTCCACAAGGCGGAAACCCTAGATTAAGATTGCAGTTGAATTGATGTAGAATCTAAGCCAGAGAGGGAGTGTGTGTATTTGGAGATGGATAGTGCGCCGAGCAACACGAATTGGCAATTCACGATGTGCATCGAGGAGGCCAATGATTTCTGGAAGGTGGAGAAAAGTGTCGTTGATGTGGAGGGAGAAAGCAAGGTGGTTGACATAGAATGAGAGTCGTCTAGAGTTTTCAACGCTGGGGAGAATGAACCTGTTGTATGAATAAAGAGTTAAATCCAACAAGAGTTGAATCCTTGCTCATAAAATATTTACAGAAGACACACCAACTAACCTCGGAGTTATAAAACTTAAGCTCCCTTGGATAACTGACTGCTACATTGATCTTCTCAATCGGATTTATATGAGTCAGGAAATCGACAGACGCGGCCTCCTTTGAGTAAACCAGGAAACCAATCACACCACTGAAGAACAAGCAAAGAAATGAATAAAACAAGTAACTAGCCATATTCTAATATTGAGTACTCTTATGGATGGAATACATTATCATAAGTTTACACCAGCCTCATCATTACTCAACTTCGCACCAAACCAAAGTACTCAGATTCACATCCAGCCAAATTACCCAAGTTGGCTCCATGATTGAACTTTCAAAGGCATGAGATCACACCACGGGTTACCAGATCACACAAGAACACCATGATTTGTTTATACTTCCAATTCTAATCACATATAAAGCAAACTAGCAGGGATAACCACAACTATAAAATATAGTAATCAGTACAATTGAATATTCGAATAGAATGAATATATTTAAATGGGCATAGAAATAGGGAATGATAAAGGTAGACTTCTGAACACAGGAATTGAAGCACAAGAACATGGAAACACAACAGGATCAAATTAAACCATTTCAAAGCTTTTCATCAAGCAGTTGGTATGCACAAAACAAATGAATCACCTTCCAACAAGAATGCAAAATCAGATCCATCCAACAACACATTTAAGCATAAAAATCACTCGAAAGAGCACCATGAACTTTGAATCAATTGCAACACAACAACTTTCTTTCTCCTGAGATTAAGATTTGCAATAAATCAAAACCCTAGAATCGGTAAATCGATTGCTACTTTACCGTTGCAAACTAGATTCGAGATTCTTCTCTAGAGTAGGGTTAGGGTATTGTCCGGAGAGAAGGTCGCTTCCATAAGAGAGGTTGTTTTTGGAGAGGTCATCACGGGAGACGCGGAGAGGAAGGAGGAGTTACATGGCTTCGATGGTTGACCTAGAATTTTAAATTTGATGGCGGTGATGAGAAATCGACGATCTCTGAATTCGCTTCGAAAATCAGGACATGGAATATGAGATTCATCCATCGAAGACAAGCAAGGAGGCATCGAGGAGATGATGTCGATGATGGTCCGCCATGGAAGTCGCTCGCGGGGACGAAGAAGAACAAGTATGTTGAAGAGAGATGGGTAGAAGTATAAACTGACGAAAATGCCCTTAATGTGTTAAAACTTATTGAAACGCGCGTGTAATCTTAGCCGTTCGTTGATAAAGATCCAATGGTCAAAATTGTATCCTCATGTCCTCATCAGAAGACTTGTCCTCCTCATATGATCCCAACTCCATGACCTAATTAAAATCAAAGCCATCGTTCGATAACTCGATAAGTTATTGAATTAGGAACTTAAACGCTCCTTGACCTAAATTTCCGACTAAAAGGAACCTTCGTAATCGGTCATCCATAATCTTGAATATAAGCGTGACTGAGAAATTCCCGTGTCGTTAATATTGTCCCAGATAGCAATTAAATGTTTTTGCAGGTAAGGACAAGGAAATAAAGTATTTTCCAGTTGCGGGCCATTATAAAATTGCAACCACAAAGGGGATCGAGTGGACCGCAGCTTCCACTCACATTTTGCACGGCCACATTATTGCAACTCAAATACTCAATACTTGGGGTCTTTCCAACCTTTGCCAGCCATAAACTCGTCCTCACTTGCAATACTTTTTCCAAATCAATTTCTTTGTGGTCCTCGCTTCTTTCTCCATTTTTTGTGTGGATCTTCTGAAATCTTTTTTATTATTAATTCTGAATATAACAAGCATTTTTCATTGTATTTTTGTAACCAGTCAATAAGAGACACTTATAAATCGTAAACAACACCTAAATCATCAAAGTAGATAACTGAAAAAAAACTATCTGGATCTAATAAATAGAGGAAATTTCCAGTAGGAACGAAGGAAGGAGGGTCGTCCGATCGAACAAGCCAAAGTCTCAGATTAGAAGATTAAAAGTGTACTACTGTTCACAAACGGTGACATTTTTTGTAATTATTAACACATTACAAGGGAGAAATAGGACTTTGAAACAAAGTTTCTTCTCCCTTCTCTTTCTCGCTTCGCATAACCTTTCACTCACCCTTTCCAATTCGCGAGAAAGCTCTGATCACCAAACTCTCTCGATCTTGATTCTTCTTCTCCACACTCTCTCCTTCCTCATGATCGATTAATGGCGGAAAGCGAGGATGAGCTTTACCAACCATCTGAAGGAGGTAATCACCAAACTCTCTCGATCTCGATTTTTAGGTTTTTATCGTTTTTTCACTCAGATTTTAGGGGTTTCTTCAATTTTGGTGTTCGTGATTGAAGTTCCATGGTTCAATGTTTACTGTTGATTGTTCTAGGGTTTCAATTTTGTATTGATTCAATTTCTAGGGTTTTATGTTTGCTTAGATTCACTGTTATTATTTTGTTTGTTCGTCATTCATCATCTATTGATCATTCAAAGGTTTTTTTTTTTATGATTCACTACTTGCGATTGTATGTGTATGTGCATGTGAGGGATAGAAGGGATGTAAATATAGGGTTGACTGTGGCTTCATGTTCTTTGATATTGGTTTACTGTTCATTGAAATAGGCTTCATGTTCACTGATATAGGTTTAGTGTTCATTGATATAGGCTTCATGTTCATTGATATAGTTTGTATCCTCACTGTTATAGGGCTTCATGTTCATTTATATTGAGAATTGACTAAATATGTTCATCAAGTTATTATATATGTTCATCAAGTAATTAAATATGTTCAATAACTAAAGCATGACGTTCATTGATACTTTAATTTTGATTACTAGATGTGGCTAATGTGTAAAAGTATTGAATGTGGTGGACACATGAGAAGCTGACCATGGCAGTAGTGATAAAACAGAGGAAGAATGTGAGGTTGATAGCATGGATGAGTTTGTCACTCCACCGCCAAATTTGAAGAGCACAGTCTACAAAGTAAGTGAAGGAAAATCCAATTCAAAGAAGAAGCTTGTTGTAACAAAGAACTCAGTTGTCAAGGGTCGACAAACTATGTCTTTGTTCATGGAATAAACTAATATGATGAAAGAAATATTTTTTATTAGAATTTCTATTATGGTTCGGATCCTGTGCTTTTATGTTCAAGGATTGACTTAAAATGTTCAGTAAAAAAGTAACGAAAGATGGCAACTCTTCTAACCAAAACCACAAGCAAATGCATACTGAAAATACAAAAAGCCAGCTTGTAAAAAAAGGTTCATAGAGTGACTTTGAAACTTCATACATGTACACATAAAATCCATTACATGAAAGTCAAGGAAAACCGCGTGTAAAACAAACTGTTCATATACTAAAGGTAGTGTTCATTGTTTGAAGAGTTATGTTCATACATGATAGCTACGGTAAAATGAATTGAAATAAAGCTTAAAAAGACATATGGACCTCTCATGATGAAACAACCAAAGTGATTGATACCAAACATGAGCTAAAGCCTAGTGATTGATACCAAACATGAGCTAAAGCCTAGTGATTGATACCAACTTCAATGGCTCAATATCGATTCAATTAGAAACTTGGCTGCTTAAAATCAAATTGTACGAATGATGGGGTTTAAGAGGTTCTTATTTTAATCTACAAGAATGTTCGCATCTCGCCTGTAAATGTTCATATCTTGTCCTGAAAAGTTCGAATATTGTATGATAGTGTAAATACCTTTAAATAACTATTGATGTACATGTCAGGTGAAGGTATACACAAATGTTCATATATTGACGTCAAATGTTCATATTATGAATGCTAAAGTTTACAAATAATAACTAGAAATGTGACTCAAGTCATTGCGAGAGTCTTATCAGCCCATTCATACTCATACTCTCTTCTAAGCATTTTGTCGAACACCTCATGGGCATCTATACTCACACACTATAACCAAAATCAACCACATTGATCCCCAATCTATAAATCAACAACAACAACAACAAAATAAAGATGATATGTCGGTAGAACACGATGGATAACAACCAACAACAACCAAAATAGAAACGAGATGACGAGATGAAGAAACGAGACTATGGTGATGAAGAAACGAGATGACGAATTGATGGTTGAAACGAAGAATTGATTGTGGAGATGAAGAAACGAGATGCTTCAAGAAGTAGGACAAGGTGATTATTGATGATAGGCGAGCTCCAATTGCAAACAAAGATGAACCCTAAAAGCTTCAGTTGGGAACAAATCCACAGAGAAATTCGCAGGTGAACAGTAACCTGGGAAGGAAGAAGACCCCTATTGTCAAGGAGAATTGACTGAATTGCCCCTGCTTCTTCTTAAATTTTAAGTGAATCAACGCGCGCCCTGTGAGCCGTAGATGACTTCGAATCGACGGTCCACATTGCACTTCGTATTTCCTATTTTAAATGTAGTTCCTACCCGCGTTGGGATCCTACTAAATAAGCCTAGAAGTTCTATATTACAATTCTTGACGTAAATTGGCAACTTCTAAGTGTGTAGGATCTCTATTGAGACAGATAAAAATTGAATTGAGATCCTGAATGTTGACATCGTGTATCCAAAAAATTAGCAACAACATTGACCTCCCTGAAACAATGAGAAAATTTAGATTAACTAAAACAATTAGATAATTGTTGAATTTCAAAAATAAATTTCCTTATTTCTCAAGGAACTTTCCAGACACTAGTGGAAAAAACACCTGTTGAGGCGGTCAAAAACCCCCCTGTTGAGGCGGTCAGGGGTCGCTGCAACAGGGGGGGCTGCAACAGGTCATGAGCTGTTGAGGCGGTCGGGAGGGTGACCGCCTCAACAGATCAGACGTTTTCTACCTCTGTTGAGGCGGGCAGAAGGGTGACCGCCTCAACAGAGGTAGAAAACGTCTGATCTGTTGAGGCGGTCACCCTCCCGACCGCCTCAACAAGTGTTTTTTTTTTTTAAATATTCGGTTTGAATTTACAGTAACCAGCCTGTACAGAGGTAGAAAACCTGTTTCAATCATTCTGAACGTCTAGTTCCACTTGCAGATACATTTCACATACAATATGTGTTCAGTTTCAACAGAATATATGCAAGTACAAAACCTATTATTCAAATATCCAAAACATACGCTTAAACTAATAGATATTTGGTTGTAAAGAACTTAGCCCATTGCTCACGAACAACATCGAGTTCCTCACTTGTATAAGGCGCACTCCTCTGAACATAGACCTTCAAAAACATATAGTACATCGTCTTAGTGAAGTAATTAACATGAAAAAAAATTAGATTTTACATATATGAAATGAAAGGACTAGGTAAAGTAACTACCTTATCTAGTCGCTCATTAGACTCTTGATATGTCGTGACAATCTCCAACATGAACTTCATAACGTAATATCCACACTCGGTTCCGCCACTTTGTTGAGCGCACTAAAATAACAATATAATACATTGTCTTAGTTTTAAGATCAATAGATATAAAAAATAAAGAAAAAGGTAATTTATGATGGTATACCTCTATATGAATGGGTCTCCAAGACTTGAAATTAGTCGTTTTACTCGGACGCACCCCACCATTAAACTTATACACTTGGTATGTCCTATAAAATAAACAACATACAAGTCAAAAATTCTGATTTTGTAAATATTTGAAAAGACAATTTTTAAGTAAAAAACTTACAAACTCAAGATGCCCCATACATCATACTCTTTGCGTGCTGCTTTGAGAGGATCGAAAATATACACAATGGCTTTACGTAGGTCTAGTACATATAGAATCCAATGATTTCTGCGTCATTTATAAAAGATATTGTATAACATCAGAAAACAAGTCAAAAGATGTAGTCAGAACAAGAAAGAAGGATTGCTATATCACACTTACTCTTGATTATATGGAAGCAAAAACCATTTGGTTATGCTAGGATCATTCATCTTCTCCTTTTGAATTTCAGCAACGAAAATCTTTTTTAAATACTCTGTTAGGACATTAGGATCAGCCATGATTCTAGTGCTTGACATCGTCTCAGGACATAAGAATCCAATCTTAGACGACATTTCAAATGCCCAGCTGTGATCATGCAATAAATACCTACAAAATATGCAAGATTACACTATTAGTATCTGTAAAGTAAAAATCTCACAGAAAGAATAATTAACAACTAAAACATAAAGATTGATGAAAATGTTTACAATATGTAGACTTGGATCACTGAAATGTTTAAGCACGCCCCTCTAAGGAACTCTTCAACATCGGACTCAGTTACGTATGTATCTTGATCTTGCGAATAATGCCAAATCGAAGCATCCAACTTGATGGGAGTACTATCGTATATTTCGCCGGGAGCTGAAGAGATGAAAAAATGCAAATATTTGCATTGCGGGCCAAGACCTTGAATTGCATCGTTTGCAAAATTCGCTTTCTTGCTTTTGGCGGCTGACTCTTGAGTTTTACGATCACAACTACCCACCACCTCTTTGTTTGACTTAGACTTCATTGCATATGAAAATAATAACAAAATGTAAGAACAAAAATATACCTGGAGTGACTTAGACTTAGACTTCTTTATCATAACTAATAAACAAGAAAAATTGCAAATAGAACATATGTCATGAATAACTGTAACAACAATAACTGTAACAACAATCCAGAAAAATAAGAACAACATTCAGCAGTGCATTACCATAACTAATAAACAAGAAAAATTGCAAATAGAACATATGTCATGAATTAAAAATACAAGTTCTAGCTAATCATATACCTGGAGTGACTTAGACTTAGACTTCTTTATCAGGCGTGGAGTGAACTCCTACAAAAATATTACATGAGCAAGATTGAGTAGACAATTAGATGTAGCAAATGCTTGCATTATCATATTCGTTCAAATGATTCATACCTCGTCGTCTTCGAAAATCACTAAGTGGATTGGCCATTGTACAAAACTACCCTGAGCACCGCCTAAGTTAGTTAAACCATCTCCAGTAGGTACCGGAAGAATATCATCAACATGCCCTTCGTAAACAAAATCAATTTGGACTTTATAGTGACCAGGCTTCATTAATCTAAAATGTTGGGTCAATGCACCATCTGAGGGTTGTACCATACCATCCGCCACAATGACTTTGTTACCGGAAACTTCATCCTCAAGGGCAAGATGACATGGAACCCTTTCCTGCATAAATAATGAAATTGATGCAAATATACTCTATTTAATAGATTATAACAAGATTCACTTGATTACTCTAACAAGATTCAGTTTTTTAATAGACATGGAACCCTTTCCTAGCTACTCTTCATATAATGAAGCTAATGTGAATTATTCTAACAAGATTTACTTGATTACAAGTAAAAGAATGTAATATATTAGTTTTAGCCAACATGAGACTAAATTGTACCTTTAGCTCGCGTGGTTGAGGGGCAGAATCATGTTCAGCATGTCCATAGAGATCATGTACATGGTTGGAAGTGGAGGCATACTGGCCCATATGTCCCATGGCGGCTAGTTGCTTTTGGAGGGCCTCTTGCACTCTTTTCTCCACTATTTTATCTAGGTCGTCTTCAAACTACTTTCTCATTGAAGCTCTAATTGATTCAATTACATATAAAGAAGCTTCACTATGAGCAAATTTATTTTGTCTCTTTCTCGGACCAAAAGCAACTGTATGACAAACATTTCCACCCATTGCCTTGACACGCCCACGATGATCTTTTTTCCCCATAGCTTTGGTGAGGGCATCCTCTTGATCTTCAAAAACAAGATTACCTTTTTCTTCTTCTTCAATGTACTCCATCTATGTCAATTAGAAAAGTAAGAATTAGTTCATAATTTATAATCAAAGAAAATAAACATTACTTAGATATCACTTCTTACAGTTTTTTTTGGCAATTTCTGCAATTTCCTTATCATTTGGGTCAATTTCCCACTCTCCATCTTTATTTAGAACTTGATGAGCCAATATCCACTCCTTTGATCTAAATTTCTTAACTCTAGCTAGCGTTGAGGTGACAGAAGAGTTCACCGAGGAACTACTTGAGAAAGTTAATGCTGCTTCTGGTGGAAGTCGTCCATCGTCTATCCATTCAGGTCGTTTTCTGATATAACCCTTCTGGCCAGTGCGATGATGGCTTTTGTTGAATGACGCACTGTTCCTTGCCTTTTCACTACGAGCCTGTCAAAAAGGATGTTAAAGATGATTTCTAAAAGAAAATTTAACTCAATTACCATTCAAAACCAAATTCAACACCAAAAACAGATTTGTACATGATGCATAAGAAACCATTTGTATAAAAAACAATAACTTACCAATGACTCCGGCATGAAGTATTGTTGAACAAATGTGTTCCAATCTTCCTCTGTGATGTGGTCATAGACTTCCCAAGGCATCTTGGATGACTGTGTCTTCGGCATCCTTTCTTTTTTAGTGATCCATCGACGCACCAACTTACTCTTGAAATCTCGAAATCGTTTTGCCACACCATGGTGAAAATATTTTTCCCTTGAATTACTCGAATCATCATAAATGTGGAACAAAAGCTGCCAATTTTCAGAAACTGTTAAATTATGAACATAGTATTAAAAACATGTGAAATCATATCCAACGTTTTACCTTGGTCTCCTCCCAAAACCCCTTCCTTGTTTGCTCATCTATCTTTCAGTATTCTTTCTCATTAATATTAATTCTAGCAGCACAAGTTCCAACTTGCTTCCCGTATTCCGCCGACCACTTTCCATCAGGGATATTAAGCTCATTATACTCAAGGAACATAGCTTTTTTTGCCTTGACTCCTTTGGATCGACCACGGACAATCTTTGTAATCGTGCTAGCATCCAGTGATTCGTCACCTGTTGTAAGAGGAATAACTGGATCACTGTCACCTTCCGAATCATTTCCAGCAACAATTTGGTTATTCATTTTAACACTGACAAATACACTCCTGCATCATAAGCAAGAAAACAATGAGTATACATAAAGATTAAAGATACTAAATATACATTAAAGATTCTAGCAGCATAACATATTTCAATGATAGATAAGATGGGAAACAAACCAGAATCAAGGGAAGAACCGAAGAAAAACTGAAGCACGCCAGAAGCAAATCAGAATCATACCAGAATCATATCAGAATCATATCAAAATCAGATCAGAACCGAAGAAAAACTGAAGCACGCCAGAAGCAAATCATAATCATATCAGAATCAGATCAGAAGCAATCCGGAATCAGATCAGAAGCAGAGTCATCTTATTCATTTGCGCTTTGAAACCCATATTCCTTCCCTATGATCTGTGCGCATGTGATTAGTATTATTTGCATCTTCCTCCTCTGGTAATGGTTGAACAACAGTTGATAACAGGGGTGAGTCATCGTAGTTGTCATACTCATCTTCATCCAGAACATCATCAATACCGAGAATATGCCTTTTCCCTTGTGCAACTGCACGCCATCTAGGATCAACATTGTCTACGATATAGAAAATTTGCTTAGCTTATGACGCTAGAATGAATGGCTCGTCACTCTCACTTAATCGGTCAAAGTTTACCAATGTTAAACCCGGGTAAATATCATCTTGTTTCACCCCATTATGGTTGTTGGCCCACTTGCACCGGAAAACAGGAATCACAAAACTGCTGTAATCAAGCTCTCATATTTCTTCGATTACACCGTAATACGATTGTGTCGCATCAACCGGTCTTTTATCCTTAGCGCTTGCATAGACCCTAGATGATGCAACAACCTTCACTCCACTATTCTGCACCACACTCTTTTCATCTTGTCTTGACGTGTAGAATGTGAACCCATTGATATCATACCCTTCATAAGACCGAACACATAGACGAGGACCTCGAGCTAACCACTTGACTGTATCAGAAACATCATGCCCTTTCTTTAGTTCCTCAGCTACTTCCTTCTTAAACCAATCAACGAATGAGCGATTATGTTCCCGCATCAATGCCCTTTCATTAAATTTAGGATTATTATGTTGCAATTCAAGCACATGCTTATCTACGTAAGGACTGACCTCTGTAAGATGCTGCAACACACAAAGATGTGCCTTATTCTTCCTTTCAGAAGGAGGCGAGATTACTTTTTTACCAATTACTCCCACCCCTTCAAGCCTCCCTACATGACGAGATTTCGGAAGGCCTATTGGCTCAAGCCTCGACAAAAATTCAGCTACGTATTCACATATCTCTTCATGAAAGATTCCCCGAATTATACTACCCTCTGGATTCGCCGGATTCTTTGCTTTGTCTTTTAAAGACCCAAAATATCTCTCAAAGGGATACATCCATCTTAAGAACACCGGGCCACATAACTTGATTTCTCGCACTAAATGGACAATTAAATGCACCATTATATCAAAGAAAGAGGGGGGAAAGTACATTTCAAATCGACACAAAGTTTCAACGATATCATCTTGCAGACTATCCAGTTTCTCTGGATCAATCACCTTAGCACATATCGAACTGAAAAACACACATAGTTTTGTTATAACATGCCTCACGTGTTTCGGCAATATCCCACGAAGTGCAATTGGCAAGAAAACATTAAGCAGTACATGACAATCATGAGACTTCATACCGATCAACCTCAGGTCTGAGAGAGAAACTAGACGTTTTACATTAGATGAATATCCCGATGGCACCTTAATGCCATGTAAGCACTCGCAAAACGTCTTTTTCTCCTTTCTTGACATTGTGTAACACGCCGGAGGAAGAAAAGTCCTTTTACCATCCTTTTTTTTCACGGGCCACAAATCTGGACGCATATTCCTCTCTTTCATATCTTTCCGAACTTTCTTATTGTCCTTAGTCCTTCCGGGAATGTGTAGCAAAGTCCCAATAATAGCATCACACACATTTTTTTCAATGTGCATCACATCGAGACAATGACGAACCGACAAATCTTTCCAATAAGGAAGATCCCATAATGAAGATACTTTCTTCCATAAAACACCCTTTTTAGACTTGGGCTTGATGAACTTGCCATATTTGGTTTCAACAATTTTAATACGTTCATAAACCTGCGATCCCGTTAAAGGTGCACGAGCCACTCCTTCCTCGGTGTGACCATTGAACTCTTTCTTCTTCTTACGATAAGGGTGATACCGACTAAGGAACTTCCTGTACTTTACAAACACATTTTTCTTGTAATGTTTCAAGTATGTGGGTTCCATGTCTTCTTCACATATTGGGCATGCTTGTTCTCCTTTGGTTTTGTACCCAGACAAGTTTCCATATGCTGGAAAATCATTTATGGTACAAAAAACCATAGCTCGCAGTGTGAAGTCTGAGTTGGTGTGTGCATCGTACATTGAAACACCTTCATTCCACAATAATTTCAAATCCTCTATGAGTGGCGCTAGATACACATCTATGTCATTTCCAGGTTGCTTAGGCCCCGAGATGAGGAGTGATAACATTATATTCTTGCGCTTCATACACAACCATGGAGGAAGATTATAAATCGCAAGAAGAACCGGCCATGTGCTGTGCTGAGTGCTTAGAGTGCCATAAGGATTCACACCATCTGTACACAGAGCAAGTCTCAGATTTCTAACCTCCTTGCCAAATTCAGGATATTTCTTATCGATATTTCTCCATTGAGGAGAATCAGCAGGATGTCTAAGGAGTCCATCTTTCTTCCTCCCTTCTGCATGCCATCTCAGATTTTTTGCTTGTTTCTTTAATGAAAACAAACGCTTAAATCTATCTATGATTGGAAGATACCACATAACTTTAGCCGGCGGCCCCTTCTTAGCGGAATTTACCCCTTTACGCTTGTAACGAGATACACCGCACTTTGGACACTCATCCAAATTTTCATGGTCTTTTCTGTAAAGAACACAATCGTTTGGACAAGCATCTATTTTGACAACCTCTAAGCCAAAGGGACACATCACTTTCCTGGCATAATAGGTAGAGGTGGGCAACTCATTGCCTTCCGGCAAAACTTCACTTAACCACTCCAATAAGGTCGTGAAACTCGAATCAGTCCAGCCACTCTTCGATTTCAAGTTGTATAGCACTGACAAAGCTTCTAACTTGGTAAATTTTGTACACCCAGGATACAAAGGCGTCTCAGCAGCCTTTGTTAGTTGTTCTAACACCTTAGGTCGTTCATCCAAGCGATCTCTCACCCCATCCATCATCTCATTCATTTCATCCTCTTGCTCATCATCATCATCATCATCCATCTCATAATTCTCAGAAATGTTATCATCACTCTCATCACTGTCTACCTGAAGATCAAATTCGTTTACACTAGAACTTGGACGATAAGGTATTTTCTCTCCATGCCAAAACCAAACATGATAATCTTGCTTAAACCCACGACGAAATAAATGATCCTCAATCTCATCAATGTCTGCTAACCTCCTTACATTGTTACAATCACGGCAGGGGCAATAGATTTTTTCGGCTTTTGTACTCTGTTGGTTGGCTAAAGCACATCTAATAAACTCCCCAACCCCACTCAAATATTCAGCTGTAGTATGATCACCGTACATCCAACGACGACTCATTTCTAATAACAGAAGAAAACTGTAGAAAGACCAATACATACATAACATTGAAAACACTCATTGAAATAAAATAAAATTATTTGGATATCTAGCTAACAAAACAATATCTCATGCAAAACTCATTAAAATCACTCATCGACATATTTCATTTGTTTTCCTACAATTTTTATCAAGTCATGCTAAAAAGTGACAAAATTAAGTTTAGTTATATGAATTGACTATATAGACAAGAGGTAGAGCATAATCCTAAACATACATGAAAGGTATTAACAAGAACTAGTAAAATTGACAAGATTAAGATTAAATTTTCGTTTAGGCATTTTACCGAACACTTGGAGTGCATCAAAATTTCCTAAAGAACCAAAACAACATAATCAATCAAAATTCCACCAAATAAGGGACTAATCACCCACAACAACAAAAATCAACCATTCATACCACAAAAGGAATCAACTCCTGCACATCAAAATCCGAAAACAATTTGCGAAGGAGGAAGTTTCACCTACCTCGATGACTCGAAGGACGAAAGCTGGAGGAGGAGGAGGAGACGAGGAGGAGCAGTCGACGAGTTCGACAGTGAGGCGTGGAGGAAGCGGCGAGTTGGCGGAGGCGGCGAGGAGGAGGCGCAGTCGACTGAATTGAAAACGAGCAAATGAAGAAAACAGTCGATCGACTGTAACTTAATTATCGAAGCAGTTGAGGCGGGCGCATATTGCCCGCCTCTAATTTTTTTTAAGCATCTGTTGAGGCGGGCACATGACTGCCCGCCTCTAATTTTTGTTATATTTTGAGGCGGGCGCCTTACTGCCCGCCTCTAATCGCTTCGTCGCATCATTTGAGGCGGGCGTCTTACTGCCCGCCTCTAATGTTTGGGCTCTGTTGAGGCGGGCGCCTTACTGACCGCCTCAACAAGTCAAAAACACAAATATTATTTGAGGCGAACGGATATTTGCCCGCCTCTAAAGTACCTGTTGCAGCGAACTAAACTACTGACCGCCTCAACAGATAGTAGAATAAGACTTTTTGCGTCGGTTTTTAAGGTGACCGCCTCAACAGGGGGGCTGCAACAGGTGTTTTTTCTACTAGTGAGAATAGAATTGATCACAGTTAAGTTATCTTTTTTCAGAATAATATATCAAATACATAAGCGGAGAGCAGCCCAAAGGCCTTCCAAAGCCACTATGATCTCAATAATCAAATAGCCGTATTAGGAATCCGTTTACTATCTAACAACACCGTGTTACCAAATTTATTTCTTATAAGAAAACCAATATGAGAAAAAATATCACTTCTTTTGGAGACATCAAAATTGAGCTTAAAGACATTGCTAGGAGCTACGATTTTTAGTTTTCACTAGAGGCCAAGTGCTCAAAATTAGTTTTGTCACAATCTGAGGCTCGAAAAATCAGATTATTACAATTTCTTCACAAGTTCCACCAAGTAAAGAAGGTTGTAATGTTATTCGGATTATCATGGATAAAAGAAGCCATATTTATTTCAAATGAATCGTTATAATCTAGATTAAAGACCACATTGGATTCAACATATATATTGATTTCTATTTTCATCAACTTCATCACATAATGAGCACCGATCAGAAACACGATTAAAATATCTATTGAGGCAAATGGTAGTTCGCAGACAATCAACAAAGGATTTTTAGGGAAAACTCTTGATTCTAGCAGGAATTTTCTTATTCCAAAAAAGCACATGGTCAACTTTAGTACTCCCTCCGTTCACCAATAGGTGTCTTTCTAGAATTCTACAAATAATTTAAGGATTGAAACTTTAGACAATTATACTCTTAGAAAATTAGGCAGTTTTTGAGAGATTTAAAGAGAGAGAAAATTTAATAATAAGTAACTCAATACTGTAGGGGTAAACTTGGTAGAAATGGTGTCAAAATACCTGAAAAGACATGTAATTTTTAACAAAGAGGAAATGCTAGAAAGACATGTATTGGTAAACGGAGAGAGTATGATTTAGAGAGTTCATCATCGTTCGATAAGTAGATTTAACTAGGAAAAAAACTCCATTATACGCAGGAGTCCGTGTTTGTAGCGAAATTACCAACGAGATGATAACTAGGCAATTGTAGGGCAAAGATCAAATAATACGGTATAATCTCAACACTCAAGAACGATATGGAAAATTAGGGTTGAAGCTTGAACTTGTGTATTACTCGAATGGTGACTGAATGATTACAAATCGGGCGTTAGCCTTTATTTATAGGCTAACCCTAGTTTTATCTTTAAGGAAACGAGATCTTATCTTTTCCTTCTTCCTTATGACAATATAAAATTAAGGTAAAAGATATTCTTTCTAATATCTTTCACCAATTATAACAATATAATAGAGAAATAAAACTATATTAACTCAGCCGACTCTATCATCAACGCGAACGGGATCTTCGCCACATCTCGTCATGTCGACGTGATCATCCTACGCGTAGCTCAGGACGCGTTCCTTACTCGTCGTATTTTCAGGCACAAGCAATACCCCTAAGGCGTCTTACAGGGCTTAACGTCTAGTAGAGCTGGGAGACGCCTTCTTTCTTCATGGAATGCGCCTTCATTAAACTTGGAACGCGTTGGAGATTACGTCATCTGAAGTTTTAATATCGTCGTAAAGCTTTGATCATCATTCCTCCTCAATCATCTTTGTGTATCTGATGGAGGGCTTCGTAATCTGCGCCGACAACGTTCATCCGTAACGGCTAGTTTTTCCCAACGGCTATAATACCGTTGAAATTCCTTCCGTATCTTTCACGATCTCTTTGCCTATATAAGGGGAAGGTTCTTACTTTCTTCCGACCTCTTTATGACTTATCTACTCTGAAAACTTATTTACTTCCTCATCTCCTTACGTTCATCAGATCATCTGCCTTTCCTCTCTTCACTTAAATTCTCTCCTTCATTTCTTTTCCTTTAATTCGTAAGATGTCCAGAACTTCTTTCTACGTACCTAAGAACATTTTGAAGGGTTTTGATTGCAAATCTTCGGAGGCGCGCAACATTGATCGGTTAAGATCATTGGCGAACCTTGGGCCAAAGGTAGAGATCGAGATACCCCCACAAGGGGTGTTTGCTGACGCATATCGTCCGGGGTGGATCGCGGTGTATGAAAACTCATTCCTCACCGGTCATCGGTTCCCTTTTTCGCCCTTGACGAAGGCTTTTATGCTCGCATTAGGGGTAGCTGTTGGGCAACTCCTGCCGAGTGTATGGAGAATTTTTGGTGCTTTAGACGACGTAACAATGAAGCATGGCATCGAGATCGCCGTCGATGACCTCGTTCATTCTTTAATGATCCAAACCAAGACGGTCGGGAGGGTAGATCTGAAGTCGAGACCCAAGGCAACTCGAATCGCCATTGAGGGGAGTCAGGCCGATCGTCATTGGGCCAACTTTTTCTACTTTGTGAACAAATCCACTCTAGGCGAGGAGTGTTCCTGGCTTGTGGAATGCTGGAACTCTACGAGTAAGTTTTCTTTTCTTTGGAAATTCATCACACATTTTTCTAGACATCGGCGTCTCACTTACGCTGACTCTTGCTTTTTGTTCATGTGTAGTTGACACGGATGTCATCGTGGCGAGGCGAGAGACCAAGAAGGTCATTTCTAAGCTCTTGGAGATTCCGGAGAACGAGCGAACCTTTCACGGTCACGACGGGGAAGGTCACCGTATTGCTCCTATGGCTTTGACTGGTATAGCGTTTATGTTTCTTACCTTGTTCTTCCTCCTCTCTTGTTTCGAGAGTTTTAATTTCTTTTCTCCGACATTCTTTAGTGCCTAAAGTTTCTTCTCGCGTTCGTAGTGGAGGAGAGTCTGCGTCCGACCTTATTACGTCAAAGAAGAGGCGTCGCATTGAGGAAGAGTCTGCTTCTGAGGCTCCTATTCGTATTGCACCCATGATCTCTCTCGTCTCCTCCCCGTCTCCCTCTCCAATTAAGGGGACGAGGTCACGCAAGGGTAAGGAGAAGGTTGCTGAGAAGTTGGAGTTCAAATTCGAGACTGTCGACGACTTTCCAGGAGTCGTTTCTCGTGTCGTTGCGTCTGGGAGCAAGTTTCTGCCTACCATGAAGAGGCTTTTATCTCCTTCGACGCTTGACCATTATTTATCAATGGAGGACTCCAAGGGCGTCGACGAGGAAGGCGTCGACGAGGAACGCTGGAGATGACCATTATTTGATCCTAACGATAACGCTGGAGATGATGAAGGCGTCGACGAGGAAGTCGTTGTGGAGGACTCCAAGGGCGAAGACGAGGGCGAGGGCGAGTACGAGTATGAAGATGCGGACGGTTCTTAGTCTAGTTCCTCTGAGGGCGAGAGTGAATCTTCATAATTTTTCAGAGTCGCTCTTTCTCTTTTCCTTTGTAAAGATCATCTTGTTTTTCGGTTACGCGTAGCTGGTCTTTAGGGCGCTTCTTTGTAAATAAGAAACTCATTCTTGCCCTTCTTGACGGGGGCTTTTTGTAATATATTCTTTTTTGGTTTTTGGATTTTCTAAACTTGAATATGTTGCTTTGTTCAAACATGTTCCTTTTAGTGATAACACCTTTCCTCGTATGAGTTTCTTATTCTCGATCTTGCTTACGCGACGGCTCGTTTTTGGCGCTTTTATTCAAGTTGTTGCGATTATAGATTACTTCTTCTGACTCTTTGGGCGTAGTTCTACCCCTTTTGGTAGGTTTAGCTCGGGCTTCTTGTTGGCTTGGCTAGAGCTACCAAATACTTCCATACTACTTTTGCCTGTGTGTTTTGTGGTGTTGTATACTTTGAGTATGGGCGTCTTGTCTTGTATACGCGTAGGATTCTTGCGACTTCTAACATGTAGCTTGCCTATGAATATATAGGTCCAGTCTTTGACCTTTGTTACTTAACTTTAGGGTGTGGTTTTCTACCCCTGGCGTAGTGCTTTGTTCATTTTGTGAACGCACTAGAAGAATTATTTGCTTGTTTGATAGGATGTTATGGTCATTGCGGCTACTTTTGTTATTTTGCCGGCTTACATGAAGGTTGGGTCCAACATTTCCTCCGAACTCGGAGCGAGTGGCGGACGTAGGTCAGCGCGTGATTTCATCATCTTGTGACATCACCTCTTACTTATGGTGTATCCTTTGCCACACGTTAGCGTTAGGTCGACGTCGAACTATTTTAATCGACGGGCCTATTCATTGTGTAGCGCCCGATTCGTGATCGTTTGGACTTACGATGCCGGTGGACGCCTCCCAGCCGGTTTGGCGATTTGCCCGTGGATTCATGACTCTCAGAGGGGCCGTGGAAGGCGCAAGTACGCGTTCCTAGAGAGTGGTCGTGTCAATAGGTTTCCCTTCTTTGCTCAGCGGACCGTGCCGGTTTCGTGAGGTTCCGGGCTTCATTCCCCATGACCATTGCCACACGTCGCTAACAATCATGGGAAGTGTCGACTAGGAGTCGACGGTTTGGCTAACGTTGTGTACGCATAGATGGAGCCTTGAACGCGTAGACTAACGAAATTCCTCCCCGGCGCGGATTTTCGCCGCTGCCTTTTTGAGCTTTGTGTTACGTCATAGACATATAGCAAGTAATTCGGAAATGGAACAACTCAGCATACTTTAACACGTTGGAGAAAAAAGAGTGTACTCATATATTATTAGAAAGATGCATCATGGACTAATAAACTTCGACACTGACATTTACCCCTAGTCGTTACGACCCCTTGTCGTTTCGTCTCTAAGATAATGACGCTACCTTATTGAAACTTAAAAGAAACTAATTCTACTCATGCAAGAAAAGGCACAAAGAAGATAACATTAGAAGGTATGGAAATTCTTATCACTTTTGTGGGTCTTGACTTATGGCGGGTGGTGTTTCAGGAACATGCAGCTTAAATTGTCACTCTTCGTTATGACTTTCTGTCGTCTCTTCACTTGGAGTTTTTGCTTGTACTTACTTGATAGATTGATATCGTCTTGCTTGACGGACCCGGTTTTTCTCATCGCGTTGGGGGTTGATCTTCTACCCCTAGCTTTCTCTTAGAACTTCATTTACTCTTATAGGACTCTTGATGTCTTAACCCCTTGCCTTTTGTATCCTTAGACCACGAAGACGCTTTTTTTTCTATGATTCGTCGGAGAGTGCATACCTCGAACTTCAACATACATTCTCCGTTCCCCACCTGACCAATCTCCTCTTTCGACGCGTTGCTCTGACACTTTACATACCTTGTTGGCTCTTCGTGGTTCTTACTCAGTGTTGCCTTGGTAGCGTTCTTTATACCGATGTTGTAACATTCTCTCGCGACTTGAAGCTCGCCTTTGATCTCCTGGATCCCCCACGGGGATGGGAACTTCAGGGATTGGTGGTACGTTGAAGGTATGGCCTTCATGTCGTGCAGCCAAATCCTTCCTAGGATGATATTGTAAGGCGACCCGATCTCCATAACTGCAAACTTTGCTTGTATGTTGATACCTTTGGCCAAGGTTGCTAACGTGATCTCTCCCAACATGTTCGCCACTTCCCCGCTGAATCCCACCAAGGGGACGTATTTCTTCACCACGTCGTCATTATAAAGTCTGAGCTCCTTAATAGCGGACAGAGTGATTATATTGGCGGAACTCCCATTATCGACGAGGATTCTCTTAACCAGGTGATTGCTGACGGTGAGGGAGATGACTAAACCATCATGATGCTCTACGACCTCGCTTGTTTCCTCGAATGTAATTGGATAGTCTCTTCTAGTAGGGCGGACGTGATAAACTCGCGTCATATTGCTCTCGTCGCGTAGGATCTTGATATTTCTTCTAGCGGCGAATGCAGTGTAGCCGCTTGAGGAGGAGCCTCCGGGGATGGTATGTATCGTTCTGGTATGACTTGATGGCGGTGGAGGAGGGGTAGGAGACTTCCTTTCTTTCTTCACCCCTTCGAACGCGTTCTTTCCTTCTCTGGAGAGCAAATCTCTTTCCTTAGAGTGTAGCAACCATTCGTGGTGTGGCCTGTGTCGTTATGGAATTCACAATATCCCTTTCCCGTTCCGGGTCTTCTCCCTGGGTTCGGCTTTTTAGGCCATTTCACGTCGCGCAATCCCTCCATAGCGTTCATAACTCGTAACGCGTCAATCTTCATGGATATATCTCTATCGACCATATAAACGCTATCGACTTCACTCACATTATGCACCATGAGTGGCTCTCTTTGGAATGGTTTATTTCTCCTATCATGACATTCTCCTCATTCCTAATGGCGATCGTTATGAAAACGCTGGGGAGAGCTCTTGTGCGGAGGTGATCGTCTACACGAAGATCGGGGATTTTCCTCTGTGTGCCTCAGGAGATCTTCTTCTAGACGCATAGCTTCCATGGCCCTTTCCCTTGTTGCGACGAATGAATCGGGACGAGTCTTCGTCAATTCTTTGTATAGGTCGCTATCTCGAGGGAGAGCACGCCTGAACGCGTCGGCAGTAGTAGACTCGCTACAATCCGGGATGGAGATCTTATCGTCAGTGAAACGTTTCATAAAGGCTCTTATGGTTTCGCCTTTGTTCATGCGCATATTGTGGAGATCTGAGGGTTGCTTTGCGAACATTTTACTGTTGGCGAATTATAGGCGAAACATGTTGGAGAGTTCAGCATAAGATGAGATACTTCCCTTGGGGAGGTGGATGAACCATGTCAAGGCTGGACCTTTGAGCGTCGAACTAAAAAATTTGCACATCATTGCCTCTCTTAGCTCCGGCTCGATTGGACTCGTGGAGAGCTTGGCTTTGTAGAGTAAGATATGCTCTTCCGGGTCATCGGATCCGTCGTAGACGGGGAGATCGGCGACGGTGAACTTCTTAGCTATCTTCTGGGCGGCGATGGTGCTGACAAAGGGACTTTCTTGATATCCGAACTCGTGCTCAGGGATGATAGACTTAGGTGCTCCGGGCATCAACATCATCTTCCTTCTCAAGGCGCCGACTTGTTGTGCCACGAACGCGGCGACGACGCTTGGGGTCATATCTTCCTCAGATTTCTTCTTCGGAGCTGTTTCTGTGAGGGGAATATCATCACGATACCCCTGAAATCTGTAAACATCATCTTCTTCGGCGACGACGTCCATATCAAGGCGTCGGGCGATACTTTGACCGCGAACATAGGTATGTGGTCCTGCAAGTCCCGTCTTGAGTTCCCTGATGATCGAGCGCAACCTTTCGTTCTCCTTAGCGAGTTCTGACGTCGTCTTCTCGCTTGCGCACTTAGCTTATGTCCAGGTTTTCTCAAAGGCCTCAAACTGTGCTCGGACGGCGGCCACGTCGGTTACTTCGCCATCTATTCCTCGTTTTTCGCCAGGAACCTTGGTTTTTGGAGTACTAGGAGTCCCTTCGAGAGCTTTCTCCACTTCCTCGCTACCGGGAACGAGAAACGCTGTCGCGAGATCTTCTTCCTCGGACCTCTTCTCATTGTTACGCGGGCTGTTCGTCGGACTTGTCATGGTTTTCCTGCAAAAAAGAAGCTCTTTTCGTGTGGAGAGACAATACTTTTTTTTATCAAGCCCCACGGTGGGCGCCAATTGTTTATAGCGAAATTACCAACGAGATGATAACTAAGCAATTGTAGGGCAAAGATAAAATAATACGGTATAATCTCAACACTCAAGAACGATATGGAAAATTAGGGTTGAAGCTTGAACTTGTGTATTACTCGAATGGTGGCTGAATGATTACAAATCGGGCGTTAGCCTTTATTTATAGGCTAACCCTAGTTTTATCTTTAAGGAAACGAGATCTTATCTTTTCCTTCTTCCTTATGACGATATAAAATTAAGGTAAAAGATATTCTTTCTTGTAACGTCCGCCACTTACGGTCGGCCCAATTCCAAGGGCTGCAGCCCATACACTACAACTCATCCTTGGTAGCTCCACTTGTTAATAAAGCAGCTATTTCCAAGAGGTTGTTGGTGAGGCTCGAACCTGAGACCTCCACCCTTTTACCAAGTGGCAGCGCTACTTGGTAACCAATTGCACTGCAGTGTAGTTGGTTACCAAGTAGCGCTGCCACTTGGTAAAAGGGTGGAGGTATCAGGTTCGAGCCTCACCAACAACCTCTTGGAAATAGCTGCTTTATTAACAAGTGGAGCTACCAAGGATGGGTTGGAGTGTATGGGCTGCAACCCTTGGAATTGGGCCGACCCTAAGTGGCGGACGTTACATTTCTAATATCTTTCACCAATTACAACAATATAATAGAGAAATAAAACTATATTCACTCGGCCGACTCTATCATCAACGCGAACGGGATCTTCGTCACATCTCGTCATGTCGACGTGATCACCCTACGCGTAGCTCAGGACGCGTTCCTTACTCGTCGTATTTTCAGGCACAAACAATCCATATAATAGAATCTGGGAGATTCAGACTCGAAATATGGAGATCCATAATGTGGGTCGCAATGTCATGAGGAAAAATAGAATTTAATTTGTGAAAGTTTCAAGTCTTATTCGGGTTAAAAAGGTTACAGATAACAATACCAATACTATCGTTACAGAAAGGCTCCAGATTGCGGACCGCAACCCACAAATCTTTTCAGATATTGAAGTTCTCCTTAAGGCTGGGAAGACGATTGAATTAACAAGATAACGAGTTGTGCTTCTCTAGATCCATAAGAGGTGAATTTCGAAGGTATTTATCGTAAACGACTTGGGATCACATGTTCGATTGGTCAGTTAATAATATCCAGAAGAGTACAAACTACAAAGCCGGTTATTATCCCATGCATTGTGGAGACCAAGCCCTACTACAGTTGTAGGCTTACAAATATTGTCCCAACTGATGAGAGGATGATGATTAGATTCAAAATTATTCCAATAGAAAGCTTTGTTAATATCATCAATGATATCACAAAATCCTTTAAGTAAAAGAAAACTCTGCATCAAATAATTTGCTTTAGATGTAAGGTTTGTTTGGATGAGAAGAGCTCTTCCAGCCGGGGAAAGGCTATTGGCCCACGTAGATCTTTGTTTCTTCAAGTCATTGATAACATCAGTAAAGATTCCTTTGCAGACTATTGTGAAGAATCTGTATATCAATGTATTTTCCCAATTGTAAGGTCAAAGGAATGTTAAGAAAACTAGCAAGCGTAAGAGAAAAATGGATCCTGATAGAGGAGAAATGACCAAGAAGATGTTTTATAAAATGATATTATCTTGTTTAGCTTCTCCAAATATGATAGTATCATCAACAAAGGTAAAAAAGGAAATATAAATAGCATTGTCTACGAGATGAATACCAACTCTATTATTAATATTCGAGGTTTCATTATCAAGTTTCCTAGAAAGAAATTCCATTGCAATGATAAAGATAAAGGGAACAATAGGATCACCTTGTCTTATGTCACAGGAGGGTTGAAATTCTGGTCGGGTTATTCACAAGGACCGAGCAAGCTGGTGGACATATACATTTCATGATCATAGAATCCATCTGTGGTCAAAACCAAATTGCTTAATGATTTTAGACACAAAGTACCAATTCAACTTATCATAATCTTTCTCCATATCAATCTTATGATCCATCCATTTAATACTGACTTTTTTGGTTTTATTAAAATAACTAACCAGTTTTCACTGTAGCCAGCTTTGTTTATGCAATCCGGACTATACAGAAAACAATAAAAAAAAATGCAACACGTCTAGGAGAAAAATAAATAAGCGAATATTCACGGCAACATAAATGACTAGATAAGGTTATGAATTTAAAATGTCGTCGTTTCATACAATCACAAACTTTATTCTTAGATGATCCTAGATGAATCTAAACGAGTTCAAACAGCTTTATACGAATACGTTTAGAACATCAGAAGCTTGCCTTTCACGATGCTCTATGGAAAGCAAAGGATTTGAAAATTAAACATAATAAATTCGATATAATAACAATGGAAATGTTCAAGAGAGATAATAATTTTTCATATCATGTATTTGTTACAATCTTTTGTGACACTGAAGAGCGTTGGTAATTTTAGTGTTACCGACTGTTTTAGTGTGATCGAGATTTGCTCAAAACTTGAGAAATTCGTTTGGTGTACGACGAGCCTTGGGAGTGCGAAGTGCATGGTTCGGGTATGGAAAATCAAGATCGTAGTTATGTGGTTATGTCAGGTTGTATATGGATACATCTCAGGTTTCAAATGGTTGGAATTTGGTAGCTAAAAAGATGCAAAATGGAGGCATCTGAAAATCCCCCACAATTTTGGGACTAATTGTGCATATGCACGAGTTGAACTTGTTGTGTTGTCATGTTGGTTCGCACGGTTTGACAAATGGGGTTTCAACGTTCTTTTCAAGTATTGTAAAGATGCATAATTTAGTTAATAGTGTCAATGTTATGTTTTGGCGGTTTTATTGATTGGAGAGTTTTTTAACCGCCCTTATTCAATCTTATCCGATGTTAAGTGTTTAGTAACTTCAATTATTCTATATGAATTTCCCTAATTATCTACATCATCTAACAACGGAAAACTTCATGTTAAGGCCCTGGTAGAAGAAGTTTGGCTCTGGTTCATATGTGAAAGAAGTGGTTGTCTACATCATCTAACAAATGAAAACTTCAAGTATTCTAGATAGATTTGCCTAATTATCTGGTGATTGCCCACTCTAAATTCGTGTAATCGAGAGGTTTTCATATATAGTCAAACATTGGATTCAGAAAGTACGTTTAGCACGATTTATTCCCATTTTCAAGTTACTGTTTTGATGAACAACACCCTCACCTGCAAGATTAATCATATTTTTAATAAGATCAACTTTATTGCAAATTTCTGTTATTCATCTTGACTTGAAGTTCCGATTCTGACGCTTCAATTTCCAATGTTCACTCATAACTCTAAGTTCTCATGTGAATCAATTTTTTAAGCTGATTTTTAAATAGATTTAAATCAGTATAATTCTTATCTTGTACAACAACAACATCAACAATCAACCTTGTTTGTTCCCGTCGAATCAGAGTCTAGGGGACTGGATGTGGACAATCCACTCTCTGAAACTTTTTAGGAGGATATGAGCCGACAAACTCAAGACGCATCTAGAAATAAAGATGCAAAATAGAATTCAGTGACTCGAAAAGGACAAGAAAAAAAATCCAAGGTTGAGGCCTGAAACACTCCCTGTGTTGAGCTTATGAACGCATACTCTCCCCAATCTCCATAGTTCCCTCACTTTGATCTTATCCCTCCACATGTTCTTGTGTTGAGCCATATCGTATGACATTGCTAAATGCGCAAGATCCTTCTTTATCACCCCTTTCCAACTCTTCTTTGCACAACTTTGGCCTCTCCGTAACACACCGAAGTTTAGGCTCTTGCACCTCCGGATTGACGCATCAGGTTGCCTCCTCTGCACATGCTCATACCGACGGATCTCATTTCCCGCAACTTGTCCCTGATATCAACTACATCGACCTTCTCTCTAATAACTTCATTTCTGATTCTATCACCCTAGTATGACCGCACATCCACCGCAACATCCTCATCTTCTGTTAGTGAGGCTTCGTCGTGTCAACACTCTACCCCCATACAACAACATTTGTCTAACTACAACATTATAAAACTTGCATTTTAGTTTTGTTGGCACTTTCTTGCTGCATAAGTCCTAATGCCCTTCTCCATTTCTATCAACCAATTTGTATGTGATGTTGAATGTCCCATCTATCGCGTCGTTTCTCTACATGTAAGACCCTAAGTATCAGAACTTCTCCTTCTTCACCACAACCTTCCCATCAAGCCGAACAACTACCTCTGACTCCCCAATTTCCCCAAATTTGAACTCTGTATGTTCTGTCTTTGTCCTACTCAGTTTCAGACTCTTAGCTTTCTAACCTCTCCCTCCTACTCTCTAACTTAACATTTATATCAACCCTAGTCTTGTCCACTAGCACAATGTCATCCACAAATAACATGCATCACTGTATCTATCCCGTGTATCTCATGAGATTATGTCTAGCACCATCGTGTACAGAAACAGACCTAAGACCGACCCTTGGTGTAAACCTACGTTGAAAGTACTTAGTGTTTGTTCTTGGGATACTCACACTAGTCAGAGCTCCTTGATACATATCCTTTAGCAACCAGATGTATGATCTCGATACATGCTTAGTCTCTAAGAAACTCCATAGTAACTCTCTCAGTGTTCTATGATAGACTTTTTCCAAGTCAATCCAGACCATGTGTGGATTCTCCTTTCTATCCCGATAAGCCTCTATCATCCTCCTTAACAAATGAATTGCCTCCATAGTTGATCGATCTCCCTTGCATGAACCCAAATTGGTTCTCTGACATGTCAACAAGTTGACTTATCGTCCATTCATTGTCTTTTCCTACAACTTCATAATAAATATGTGTATATGTTTATTTTAGGATAATTAAGATTTGTAAGACACTATGCTTATTTATTTATACTTTTAACGTTCTATGACCCATATTTTATGTGTTTTAATAAATAAAGACTTATGTAATAATTTATAAAATAATATTTAATCTCATAATTTAAAAAAATTAAAAACTTTAAATAAAATTTGTTTAAATATTTAAACAACATTTGATTAATTCTCTCTTTATTAAAAATGTTTATCATACTAATTCAAAAACTTTATATTAAAAAACCGATTATCTTTTTTTACTTTAGCTATATAGGTAATAATTTAAATTAAGAAATTATTTTTAAAGATTATATACATTTTTTGTATGAGATAAATGAACCAAATAAATTTGATAAGATATTTTAATTTTAATAATTTCTTCATTTAAATTAAATTTATTATTTTATAAAACTCTGCGAGACACAAAACTGAACTGTATAAGTAATTAAAAATTTGATTCTCTGATTTGTTGAGAGAGGTCTGTTGGAATGGAACTTCTGGAACTTGAGTTCCCATGGAGTTCCCTTCCTCGGTTTCTTCGGTTTTGACGATGACAAACACTTATACTTTAATGGTCATATTAGTATGTGAGATTCAGATGAAAAGATAAGGAAACCAAGTCCAAGTGAGCAAAGATCAAGAACAAGGGAACTGGAAGGGGAACCGCCTCTCTGACGCTGCCGAGATTAGTTCAAACGTGGGCAGCAAGGAGAAGAAGATATCATGAAGATTTTGTTCCTAATTTATAATATCTGATTGCTAGAAATTCGTGGTAATTGATTAAGGAAAGATTATGTTGTTTATCTTTGGTAAATAACATAATCTTGCATTTATGGAATTAAGGATTATTCAAGTATATCTCAAGTGAGATCTTACTTGATAATTCAGTTCCATAAGAAGACGTGTGAAGTTATAATCGGTTGTAAATGAACATTAGTAGATCTTTTGTTTGTTTATTCAACCAAACCACGTAAGGATAAATATTAATATGGAATGAAGATATTTTGTGTAATTATCTTAACCGATATCTTTACATGAGATCTTACTTGCATATAAATATCTATTCGGACGACCTTAATCACTATGCTTTTTGGAGAGTTCGAATTGCATCTTTGAGAAGAGAAAGAGGCGTTCTTGCTCAGTTCGAATTGCATCTGGTTGAGAAGAGAAAGAGGTGTTCTTGCTCAAGAACATCAAGTAAGTTCACTGGTATTTTCATCTAAGAGTTTCTGATAGGAACTAGGTTAGTATTTAGCAATAAGTTTGTAATCTCGTTCATCTCTAAACTCGTTGATTGAATATACAAGTAGACCTTTCAATCCTCGAAAGAGGGTGGTTTTCATCCAAAGATAACTAGTTGGTTATCTAGGGTTTCCACCTTAAGTAATTGTGTTGATAACTTGTTTCATTACTTCCGCTGTGCCTAGGAACTGGACAACTCTTTGTCACAATTCCCTTCGTATTAACACTCAGATCCTACAATTGGTATTAGAGCCAAGGCTCTAGATTGTGTGTTACTTGCAGGTTATCAAGATGTCTCATAACACCGAACTCACTCAAGGTATCTTGTTGGAAACTCCATCTATTAAAGATCTCTCTCTCCAAGAGCTCATTGGTCAATTTGAGCAACAAAAGAACAAAAACAAGGGCATTGAGCAAGCCAAGACTGATCAAGACAATTCCTTGATCCTCTCCAAACGGATGGAGAGATTTCACATCGATGGGAACTCAGATGAAGAGAATGATGACAATATCAATGCTCTTCTAACTTTTGTGAGAAGCTTTCATAAAGGAAAGTTTCCTAGGAACGAAAACAGAAGAGATCGCAAGGAATTTCGTTGTTATCATTGTGATCAAGTAGGACATCGTGCTAAAGAATGTCCTACGGATGGAGAAAAGGAAAAGGAAGGGGTTCCCCAGAAGAAAATGGATCTTGTTGCAACCTCCTTCTGTGGAGACAATGATGAAGAATCTGAAAGGAAATTGGACGATCTCACGGGAGGTCAATGCTTTATTACTCAAGACGTGTCTGAACAAGAACTAGACGACAGTTCCCATGAATCATGCCTCTTGGCAAAAGAAAACAGAGGTAACTAATTTTGTTGAGATATGATGAGGTTTTGATTGAATGACAAACATCCACTAATGGTTTACTTGAGTGCGTAGATATTGTTACTAGTTTGTGCAGGAACAAAGGAAGTCTACTTGTGCGTAGACAGGAACAAAGGAAGTCTACTTGTGCGTAGACAGGAACAAAGGACGTACAAGCAGGTACGAAGGAAGTCTTGCTGGAATCCATGAGACGTAAGGTTACGACGAATGGAAGACAGATGTGAAGAATAAGTTCATCCGAAGAAGATTATTGGTCGAAGATATCTTGGAGAATGGACTTGAAGAATTATGGAAGAGTTGCATTTCAAAGAAGGAAAGAAGATCTTGTCAAAGAAGGAAAAGAAGATCTCGTCCAATAAGGAAAGTGGCAACTCGGCAAGATTGGGCATTGGACGCGCGTGTGAATGTTGCCAAAGGAATAAGGAAATATTATGCGCAAGGAATATTTCCTTATGCGCTTTGTTTCCTTATTTGTTCAAGGCTGCGCGCCGAAGTGTAAGGCCCAAGGTGACTACTTGGAGAACAAGTTGGAATGTCACACGGAAGGAAAAATTTCTTAGGAAGAGAATTCCTTGTGAAATATACTTTAGCAAGCGATTTCCTTGTAGAAAGATATTGTGAGATTTATGGTAATATTAGAACGGCTAGATTGGTAGTTAGGTTTGAGCTATTTAGTGTGCTATATATTGCATGGGAATTGCATAGCTTAGTAAGACTTTGAAGAGCGAAAACCTAATACTCGGTTTAGAGTTGTTCTACGTGTGTGAGATTGAGATTCAAGTGAGAAGAGTGATCCGAGATCTAGCTAGGAAGTCTAGGTGAGTGATCCAAGTTCTATTGTAATCAAGATATCAATACAACAAGTAGACTCGTTCAAACTCTCTCTAGTGAAAGCTAGAGAGGAGTGGTTTTTTGCCTCGAGGACTTTTTGGTACTTGGGGTGTTTCCACTATATATCATCGTGTCCAGGTTTGATTTACATTATTGCTTGTCTTTCTGCATTATCTACTTGTCAAGGAACAATAGCTTTTGTTCCTTGAGTTTTTATACGCTAATCGATCCAACAATTGGTATCAGAGCCTGGTCTCTAGATTGTTTTAATTAGCTTTGCAGGAAAAATATGTCATCCAACAATGCAATCAACGACTCGTTCTGGAAACCCCCAATGCTGAAGCCGGGAGAGTATGACTGGTGGGCAATCCAATTTGAATCCCATACTCAATCCCTTGATGCCCAACTATGGAAGGTCATTGAATTCGGAGATATAGTTGTTCTGGACCTTGCCGGGGAAGACAAGACTAAAGAGAAGAAGAGAATCGACTACGACGATGCCGATTACAAAGTCTTGGAGAAGAATGCTAGGGCCAAGAAGATCCTTCACATGGCTCTAAGTTCAAGTGATCTCAGAAAGATATTAAAATACAAATCTGCGAAAGAAATATGGGATGCACTTAGTAGAACTTACTCAGGAAGTAGCGATGTGAAGAGAAATCGACTTCTAGCAGCACAAAAGGACTATGAGAAGGCTCTCCAAGAAAGAGCGAATCTTTGGAAGATTTTCATGCCAGATTCGAAGGATATGTCAACCAAATAGAGTTTCTTGGCGAAGATATCCCCCAATGGAAGGTTACACATTAATTCATGCAAGCACTAAATTCCAAGTGGGATGGATTCATTAACGCTCTACAAGCACAAAGTGACATCAAAGATATATCCCTAGAAGATCTAGTCTGCCGCCTCAAAAGTCATTCAGGGATTCTCGAAAGAAAACTCCAAAGAAGGAAGGAGGTTGACAAGAGTCAATCCATTGCCCTGAAAGTTGAGAGAGCATTTGATCTATCCCAGATGGAAGACGTCGAGGCTGAAGATGATGAAACTGTAGCCTTGATCACAAGTGCCTTTCGTAAAGCTTGGAGAGGGGGAAGGAGTGACTCCCGTCCCACTGACGGAACGAAAGACATGAAGGAAGTCATATGCTATCACTGTCAGAAAACTGGTCACTTTGCCAGAAATTGCTACAAAAGGAGAGCGGGAGAACCACCCGCTCCAGAAGAAAAGCGAGCAATGATGGCAACCTGGGAGGATTCAGACTCAGATCAAGAAGACCAGAAGAGTGAGAAGGAAGTGTGCCTTATGGCAGCCGAAGATAGCACGCCTGAAGCTGAGGTAAGTCTCTCTTCCATCATCACTAAATTACAGAGCATGTCTAGTACTCAATTGATTCATATTGTTAGAAGACTTGGAGAAGAGAATGGGGATATACAAGAGAAACTAGATGAAAGAGAAGAGGAACTCTCAAGACTGGCTAACGAAACAAGACTCTTGTCTGAAAATGTTACCATGCTAGAAAGTCTCTCTTCTTCTTCATCTAGCTCTTGCGAAAAATGCCCCGGGCTCAAAAACAAGATCATATCCCTTGAGAGTAAGGTTTCTGAGCTCGAAAATACAAAGTCTTCTCTTTCTCTTGAGAATGAGAAGCTGTGTAATGATCTTGTGGTACTCAAGGAAGATGAGAATCACAAAAAAAGGTTGTGGCTAGATGAGCATGCTAGATCTTACATAAATGGCCTAAAAACCGATTACTCAAGTCGATTTGTGCCCCGCAGTGGAATTGGATATGGATCAGATAAAAACCCTAAAACTCATGAATCACCTAACGTGAATTTGGAACCCCCCAAGGAACTATCATTGGAAAACCCTTGCAAAAGGTGTGTCACCGAGGTGGAGTCCTTAGAGGGAAACAAATCCGTCGAAAGGATAAACACATGGTTTGATGGGAAAAAAGCATATGCTATCTGGTTGAGCCAATTTCAAAACACAGAGCTGACACACATTGACTTCGAGTCCAGGAAAGCTAACATTCCCATCTGGCCAGGACAAAGCAAGTACGTCAATCTCAAGCAACATCGTGTTTGTTGGCATTGTGGTAACACTGGGCACTACAAGCATGAATGTTCCCTCAGAATCCAAATTGAGGAAAAGATACGTGCTCTTTATCGAGCTCAGAACGAGAGAAAATAAGAGGATACATCGGAGACTCAATCCGAGTCAAAGATGGGATCCAAAGATCACTCCAAAGACACTCCCAAGACTAAGGGTGTGAATGCTCAAGGTGGGATAGGATCAAAAGGATCACCACGAAGTACCCCAAAAGTAAAGGTTGAGGTTAATCAATCTGAGCTCCAAGGTACTACAAACGATAGATCTGTCCCACAAAACTCAAGCAAGCCAAGACTTGCTTGGGTGGGGAAAAACTAACCCTTTCTCTCAGGTGAAGTGCAACTATCCATGGTACATAGACAAGGTAAACTTACAGGGAACAAAGGATAGCTCCATGCTACTTCACCAGATCATCTAGAGGGATTCCTCCCTCTGGATTAAAGGAAAGATACAACAGAGCCGGTCAAAGGCATTCACTCATTCGTCGCTCCTTGGCATTGACTTGTTGAGTAACTCAACTGTGTCAAAGGGGGAAGATACAAAGACAACTCAAGTACGAATCAAGTGATCAAGAAAAGGTATGGTCCAAATGAAGTTGTGTTCCCCTACAAGTATGGTTCCTTTAATTCTTGCTTTTCTATTGCTTCCGCTTTCGATTTCTGTACTTTGTTCCTTCTAAGCCTCCTTATCAAAAATAAAAAATAAAAAAATGGAACTCTTACCTCGAAGGGAACACAACTCCTCATACCGGAGGCTCCCCAAAGCAGAAGTTTGCAAACCTTGGTAAAAAAGGTATGTAATTCTCTCCCTATCTAAAGCAAACTTTCCTATGAAGACATTATTAGTTGGACAAATTAGTCTTCCCTAGCAAGATCACCTCAGAAAGGAAGGAACTCACTAAGGTATGTTTTTCCTCTCTATGCTCCTTATATCTCTTGAAATCTTTCAATGATTGGCTGAAACTTGAATGTCTTCTTGTCTCTTGCTCCTAAATCTCATAGAGATCTACAACTCTTAATTTCTATGTAAGATTGACTTTGTGTAATGCCTGAATCATGTCGTTCCTCTCTATGATCATTTACGTGATTGCATGTTTCTCTGAAACTTCATTTTGCCTGAACAAGGTCTCTTTTTCAGCCCAAAAGAGTCCTCTTGATGATTTGATCCCTCATCATAAGCCCAAAGGATAGAGGTACTCTACAGCCGTCCCTTAAGCCTAAATCATGATTGTATATTCCTATGAGCCAATCTTATGTCATCACATCTGGAATCTCTCATCATGATTTTTAAATTATCCATATTATTTTTGTATGATATTCTCTTGTACCATCTCTGGTAACGATACCCCCCATATCATACACTACGCTCTTTTTGGATTGCTTTGGAAAGAAAAGGATTCCTCTTTGTCACGCGAGGAGTCTGATTGGGTGGAGACAGTGGTGCAACGTGTCAGGGATGCGTGTCTGCAGCGTGTAGTGGCTCGAGGTCTGAATTAACGTGTGAAAATTAAAAGGCAGAATGTAATTATTACGGCGTTGAGAAAAGGAAAGGTGGTAAAAGATGTTTGGAAAGTGTGTAATTTCTGTGGTGATTTTGGCGTGTAAACAAGGAAGGAAATCTCAAACGGCTATTTTTGGGTTAATGCTGGCGAGTTCAAAGGACGATTCCCTTAACCAAGAAAATCCTATTCCCTTATAAAAACCCACAAAACCAAATCTCTCACCTCACGCTCTCAAAATCTCCCGAAATCTCTCATACTTCCCTGCTCCTCAAAGAACTCCTAAGCCTCTCAACAATGACCTCCAACTCAAACTCCTCCCAAAACCCAACCTTCGTCATCGCTAATGACGAAACCCTAGAAACCCTCCTTCAAAAGCTGACCGCCGCTGGGTATATGTCCCAGGAACCCCTCATCCCTAACCCCTCTCCCACCATCTTTCAAGCCCCAATCATAGATCCCATGCCTGCCATGGTGGTCTACAAAGAGCCCAAGAACTCCAAACCCACCAACCCAAAACCCCAAGCCTCTCCTCTCCCCTCTGAATCGCTCTTCCCTGAGCACTTAGAGGTTGACAATGATGAGTCCCGGCCTGCCGGCGACGTCTCTGAGACGGCGCCAAGGCAGGACGACACTCTAGTTGACTTCGAGAAAGAACTCGAAGTCGAGGTCGCCATCCTGCCCTCGCAAGGGGGAAAGAAAGGTGGCAAGAGCTCAAACGTCATCGGAAAGAGAAAGACCCATTCCCAGATCGCCAAGGAAGCGGTTCAAATGTCCTCGGAGGAAACGATCGAAGAAATTCCCGAGCCCAAATCGCCCAAGCCAAAGAAAGCAAGGAACAATAGCTTTTGTTCCTTGAGTTTTTATACGCTAATCGATCCAACAAATTTTTATAAGGAACTGGATCGGAGTTCCTCACAAATATGTCTCGTGTCCACAATTAAGACTACTTCCTCAAATCTTGATGTGGTCTCTGCCATTTGGGGAGATAGTGACTCTGAGGGGGAACTAGATGACTTATGTCTCATGGCTCAAACTGAGATTCAAACTTCTACTCCAAAGGTAACTTCTTCTTCTGATCTCATTTAAATTCTTATTAAATATGATAAGAAACAATTGATCAAAATCATCAAATCCCTGAGTAAAGAGAATAATAATCTTCAAGAAAAACTTGCTGAAAATGAGGAAGAAATCTCTATCTTAACTGATGAAACTTGCCCTACTTGTGATTTGCATGATAAACTGAATCTAGGCAGTAGTTCCTCTCCTAGTTCCTCTGAGAAAATGCTTATGGCTATCATGGAAAAACCTGATGATTTGACTGATTGCATTCATGAAAAGACTGTGACTCAAACTGTTTTCGTGAAACCTAATAAAGGATTAGGCTATCTTCCTAGGAACCTAGATGACTCTCTCTGCAATAGTCACAATGACCTAGAACAAGTGTCTAATGAACTTCATGCTAAAAATGAAAGACTTGAATTGGCTTTATAGACTTCTAATTGCAAAAATGAATGTTTGACTCAAAGAATCGAAGTGCTTGAAAATACCTCTAAGATCAACCTTACTTGTGCTCCCTATGATCCCAAAATTCATGAAATGTATAAGAACATGGGACGCGGTGCTCCTCGTAAGACACCCAAACATAAGATTGACCTAGGTGAAGGTAAGAAAAGTAAGTCTCACTATAAAACCAAAGATAAGTACAAATGGATTTCCGCAAACCGTATATGTTGGCACTGTGGGAACCAAGGTCACTATATCAATGAATGTGAGAAGAAAAGGAGACAGGAAGAAGAAGCCTATAACTGGAGACATGCTAATAGAAAGGGAAAAACTCATATTCATGACTTGAATGATCCTCACTTTTATTCGTCTTCTCCACAGGGAACTGCTAGTTCATCTTCTCCACAGAGAACTAAGTATTTTGCTCAGAATAGGAACTCTCAAACTAACAAACCCAGAAAACCTTGTTGGACTGGGTTCCCAAGTTTTAATGTTTTTCTATGCAGGATGAAGTGAGTAAGGGGGCGAAATGATACGAAATAAGTACTCACTTCAGAAACTCGACGGAGGAAAGATTTCCGTCGGTGTTTAGAGAAAAGAAGAAAAATTTGGATATTGATCAAATGAGTGTTTCCCAGCTTGTGTGATCAGGGAGACCACCATGTGTTCTGCACAACAAAGGAAGAGTTCCCAACATATCTCTTCCTCATGTCGAAGGGTGCAAGTGCTTTGTGCACATCGATGAGAAAGATCCCACAGAAACCAGACAATTCTCAATATGATGAGGATAAATCGGAACAAAGCGTTCTTCCTTCATGTAGCCTCACCGCCTGAGTTCCCCCATGAACTGAACTAGTAACTTTTATGGGAACTCACCTGAAACTGAACAGAAAATCTAAAGATTCAAGATGAAGCTTTTCAAGTAAGAATCCTACCATTGAGGGAACTCCTGTTCCAGTCTCCTTCTTGGCTCAAGACAATATCATTGATGTCTCTACGCCAAGTTCCCATGTTGTTGGGAACCAAGCTGCCTTCACAAGGAACTCTGTTGAGAATGACGTTGCAAACAATACAATACTCAACCATTTGGCTCGTCAAATTCTCTTATGCCCAACTTCAAGTACAACAGGTCCGTCTACTAGATCCTTTTTCCATAACCTTTGTATTTTCTGTGCTTTCATGTCTCTTTCAGATCCCAAAGAAATATAAGAAGTGTTCAATGATCCCGACTGGGTTCATGCAATTCATGAGGAGCTACACCAGTTCGAATGAAACAAGGTTTGGCGCCTAGTTCCCCGTCCTCCAGATAGGACCATCATTGGCACTAAGTAGATCTTGTGCAACAAGCTTGGTGACTCTGGTGTAGTCACAAGAAACAAAGCTCGTCTCATGGATCAAGGATAAATCAACAAAGAGGAATTGATCATGACTAAACAGTTGCTCATGTTGCTAGATTGAAGGCAACTCGCTTGATGTTTGCCTTTGCTCTCACAAAGGATTCAAGCTCTTTCAAGATGGATGATAAAAATGTCTTTCTCAATGGCATTTTGTAAGAGGAGGTGTATGTCAAGCAACAAGGCCCTCTATGGCTTGAAGCAAGTTCCTCGTGCATGGTACGATCGATTGGCTCAGTTCTTGATATCCAATAGATACAGAAGAGGTTTGATCGACAAAATACTTTTTCTTCTTGAGGTTAAAGAAGACATTCTAGATGTTCAAGTTTATGTCGATGATATTGTTTTTGGATCCACTAATCTGTCTCTTGTAGAGAAATTCAAAAATCTGATGAGTAGTGAATTCAAGATGAGCATGATAAGGGAATTGACCTTCTTCTAGGTCTCCAGATCAACCAACTCCCCGAGGGAACTCAAATCCATCAACAAAAGTATGTGAATGAACTGCTCGAAAAACTCAAGATGGATTCATGCAAACTTTTGCAACCCCACTTCCCTTGCCACAAAACTCACAATGGCGGCCTCTGATCCGAAAGTTGACCAATCTTTGTACATGCAAATGATTGGTTCCCTTCTCTACTTATCTACTAGTAGACCATATATTATGTATGTTGTGTGTTTGTGTGCTCACTTTCAGGATGATCCAAGATTTAAGTACCTTGCTGCTGTCAAGAGTATTCTTCGCTATCTCAAGGGAACTGACAACTTGTTCCTATGGATTCCCAAGAGCGAGGACTTCAAGATCATTTCCTACACTAATGTTGATTATGTTGGATTCTTGGGAAATCAAAAGAGCATCTATGGTATGACGAAGTTCCTTGGTTTGTGTCTTGAATCGTAGGGATCCAAGAATTTGTCTTCTGGTTCCCTATCGTCCATTGAGGAGAATTCATGGTTGTTGCTGCATGGTGTGCTCAACTCCTTTGGCTCATGCTACATCTTGTCGACCAAGGTAAGTACTCTGGTTCCCTTAAGATTTTATGTGAAAATACTTGTGCCATTAGAATCTCTAAGAAGCATGTTTTTCATTCTAGGTCTAAGCATATTGACATAAGGCACCACTTCTTAAGAGAAAATGTGGAAAAATGGATGATTATAATGGAACATTGTCGTACTGTGGACCAAATAGCTGATATTTTCTCTAAAGCCCTTAATCGAGAACCATTTGAGTACTTAAGATTGCTTCTGGGTATGATTACCATTTATTAGAGGTTATGAGTTCCTTTGCCTATTTCCCTGGTCATGACTAGTTATTTGATTGTTTGCTACTTGAGTCTATTGTCATTCGTTTCAAACTTTGAGTATGTGTCTTGTTTTCGCATAATATTCCAAGCATGACACTTAATCTGTTTAGTTGGCATGATCGTACTTCTTTCAACACAAAATAATCAATTTGATCTACTGAACCCTCATTATAAGCCGAAAGGATGATTGATTATAGGCCGACCCCAACCTGGCTTCTCTAGAGTTCCCTATGAGCATTTTATGATTAGTCCACAACTGGGAACTTCTAGCTTAGCGTCAAAATTGACCTACCTTGTACTTTATTGCTTTTGGATGTGTACTTTATTGAATTTTATGCCTATCACATATATGCATCTAAAGCCTTCCATTGCCAGTCACTTCAAAGGAACTCCGGGGGAACTGTGTATTTTCTGCGTTTTGCTCTTGTCGGCCAGTGATTATTTATCAATGTTCTTTGCTAGTTGGCTGCGGTTGGATCCATGATAAGGATTTCTATTCATGATAGTCGGATAATCTAGATCACTTTTGCTCATTGAAAGATCTTCTCGGGCGTGAGTTATTAAGGAGATGTTGACAAGATCTTGTGACATTTGTGAAATATCTTTTCTTTGGAAGGATCTCTGTTACAAAGGGGTTATATCTGCCCTCATTCAGGTACAATCAACTCAAGTTCAAGCTCAAAAAAAAAAAGGAAAAGAAAGAAAGAAAGAAAGAAAAGGAAGAAAGAAAAGAAAAGGAGAAAATATTGCTCCCCTAGCTGCTTCAAGGTCTCTCGAATTATCTCCAACACCGAACTTAAGTTCCCTGCTGAACGACAACACCAAGAAGTTGTTTCCCTGGCCGTTGTTGCAGAAAAGTTGGCTAATTCCCAAAACATCGCCACCCTTGTCACGGCCGACGTTTCGATTAGTGTTGCTCCTCTGGACTCCTCTTCTCCGACACCGATGGTTTCTGATTCAACTATATGATCCATCCATTACTGAGGCAATTGTTTCTCGTGTCTCGGTTCGCCCTAAGAAAGTTATGTCTATGGGCATTGAGTTCCTCAAAAAGTTTTGTGAACTCCCTAAGGAAGATGATGTTGGTGAGGAAATAAAAAGTGATCTCTGTTGTTTTGAAGGATAAGTGTTTCTATCAACCACTTTGTTGAAGTTTGATTGAGCAGAAGAAGTCGAGTTCCTCTTGAGTTCCCTTTGGTAATTCTGGCTCAGCTTTCCTTTAGGGTTCCCCAGCACATCAAGCCTTCTGTTCTTTGTTGGTTACTGTTCTTCATGCTCATGTTCTTCTTTACTGCTTTTTGTGTCTTGCTTGCGTTGTCTTTGGTCTATCTTGACATAATATGAATATTTTGACATGCGATGCCTTGTGACTCTATGTTCTCTCTTCCATTCTTGATTACATTGATTCCCTTCCAATATTTTCGATGATGTCAAAAGGGGGAATATATTCTGGAATCTTGGAACCAATAAGACTGATATCATTCTAAGGGGGAACTGATTACTGTGTTCATAAGTTAAGGGGGAACTTTGAAGCTATTTTCCTAAGTATCTCTGCTCGATTAAAATATCTCTTATCTTTGCCTATTGTTTTTATGTTTGATTTAGTGTTTGTTTGTCATCATCAAAAAGGGGGAAATTGTTGGAATGGAACTTCTGGAACTTCAGTTCCCATGGAGTTCCCTTCCTCGGTTTTGACGATGACAAACACTTATACTTTAATGGTCATATTAGTATGTGAGTTTCAGATGAAAAGATAAGGAAACCAAGTCCAAGTGAGCAAAGATCAAGATCAAGGGAACTGAAAGGGGAACCGCGTCTCTGATGCTGCCGAGATTAGGTCAAACGTGGACAACAAGGAAAAGAAGATATCATGAAGATTTTGTTCCTAATTTATAATATCTGATTGCTAGAAATTCGTGGTAATTGATTAAGGAAAGATTATGTTGTTTATCTTTGGTAAATAACATAATCTTGCATTTATGGAATTAAGGATTATTCAAGTATATCTCAAGCGAGATCTTACTTGATAATTCGGTTCCATAAGAAGACGTGTGGAGTTATAATCGGTTGTAAATGAACATTAGTAGATCTTTTGTTTGTTTATTCAACCAAACCACGTAAGGATAAATATTAATATGGAATGAAGATATTTTGTGTAATTATCTTAACCGATATCTTTACATGAGATCTTACTTGCATATAAATATCTATTCGGACGACCTTAATCACTATGCTTTTTGGAGAGTTCGAATTGCATCTTTGAGAAGAGAAAGAGGCGTTCTTGCTCAGTTCGAATTGCATCTGGTTGAGAAGAGAAAGAGGTGTTCTTGCTCAAGAACATCAAGTAAGTTCACTGGTATTTTCATCTAAGAGTTTCTGATAGGAACTAGGTTAGTATTTAGCAATAAGTTTGTAATCTCGTTCATCTCTAAACTCGCTGATTGAATATACAAGTAGACCTTTTAATCCCCGAAAGAGGAGTGATTTTCATCCAAAGATAACTAGTTGGTTATCTAGGGTTTCCACCTTAAGTAATTGTGTTGATAACTTGTTTCATTACTTCAGTTGTGCCTAAAAACTGGACAACTCTTTGTCACAGTTCCCTTTGTATTAACACTGAGATCCTACAAGGTCAAGCATTAATCAACAAAATTAGATATGAAGGAGGATACAATGACTAGACTTCACGTGCAATTTTGGATCAAACTTATGAGCCAACTCGGATGGGTGAGTAGTGCGAGTGAGTGAGGTGAGCCAACTCGGATTGTTGTGTTCACGAATGTGTGATCTGTTTCATGAAAGTTCTCTTGTTCGGAATGGGTCCCACTTGCTATAACAGAATGAAGCGAAGGATAGGGAAAGACTTGGCCGCTATGCACAGCGTTTCACGAGTCACCATCGTGGCCGTTAGATGCTCGGCACGTGTCACTCTGCCGAAGCATCATCCAATCATCTCTCTATAAATTGCAGCTCATACATAGCCAAGTGGCATCACATTTCCACCACCCCTCCTCAGCCGCCCGCTCTTCAAAACTCAGGTAAAATCAATGCGACCGCAGTCTTAATTCCCTCCTTTCGCATTGTCATTACGCCTTAATCTTTCTCTAATTTCGCAATTGCATTCCAATTTTTGATTTTGTTGTTCGTTCCAGTTTGATTGTGAGAGCAAAGATGTTTATCGAGGGTTTCAAGGTCGAGAGCCCCAATGTCAAATACGGACAGGATGAGATTCACTCTGTTTACAATTATGAGACCACCGAGCTCGTCCATGAATGCAAAAATGGCGCTTACCAGTGGACTGTCAAGCCTAAGACCGTCAAATACGAGTTCAAAACCCAAACTCATGTCCCTAAACTCGGGTATGTTTAATTGTTTTACGATCGATTGCAAATTTCAGGTCAATTTATTTCTTCCGATTTCGAATTGTGTGTTTGATTTGGTCGTGATTGTGATTTGTCGTGCTTGGATGTTAGGGTTATGCTTGTAGGCTGGGGAGGAAACAACGGATCAACCCTCACTGCTGGTGTTATTGCAAACCGAGAGTAAGTATCCATTTCCTCCATTAGTCTTTGATTCATTTACCGTTTGTTATATGCTCATACGATTTGCATGTGAGGATTGTACTTCTGTTGTTGTTTTTATCCCAAAAGTCTAAAACTAGGAGCAGTGTTTACAAATTGCAATTATTTTGTTTCATTGTTTGTGTCTTCAATAATTAATTGTGGGATGTTTCCCTTAGAGGGATCTCCTGGGCTACGAAGGACAAGATTCAACAAGCCAACTACTTTGGATCCCTGACACAGGCATCTTCAATTCGGGTCGGGTCCTACAATGGTGAAGAGATTTATGCTCCTTTCAAGAGCCTGCTTCCCATGGTATATACAACATGCATACATACCAACTTCCAACTGGATTTTAATTCTAGTATATCAATCAGTTTGGCTAATTTTGTAAATTGATAAATATGTAACTTGGATGATGAACCAGGTGAATCCTGATGACATAGTGTTTGGAGGATGGGATATAAGTGACATGAACTTGGCAGACTCCATGACCAGAGCTAAGGTGTTGGATATTGACCTGCAGAAGCAGCTGAGGCCTTACATGGAGAACATGGTCCCACTCCCGGGTATTTACGACCCAGATTTCATTGCTGCAAATCAGGATTCGCGTGCAAACCATGTCATTAAGGGTACCAAGAAGCAACAGATGGAACAGGTCATCAAGGACATCAGGTTGATAAAAAGAGCCTCACTATACTATTTCTCTTGATTTAAATATGATGTTTATATATCATGGGACGAGTTTTAATTCGACAAATTTGAACTGTGAAGGGAGTTTAAGGAAGCTAACAAGGTGGACAAGGTGGTGGTGCTGTGGACCGCCAACACAGAGAGGTACAGTAATGTGGTGGTTGGGCTGAATGACACAATAGAGAATCTCTTTGCTTCTTTGGATAGGAATGAATCTGAGATTTCGCCTTCAACCCTGTTTGCTTTGGCTTGTATCCTTGAGAATGTTCCGTTTATCAATGGAAGCCCACAGAACACTTTTGTACCAGGTTTGTCAAACTTATTTGAATCATAGAGCTTGTTTAATGAATTGTGTAAAGGGATTATTTATGAATTTGGTGTTCTTTCTGTGTTGGATATTTAGGACTTATTGATTTGGCAATTCAGAGGAACAGTTTGATTGGAGGAGATGATTTTAAGAGTGGTCAGACCAAGATGAAGTCTGTGCTTGTCGACTTCCTTGTCGGTGCTGGTATCAAGGTATAAACCTTCTAGCTAGGAACTAATTGATTAATTGAGATTGCTGATTAACAGGATTCAAAATTGATAATGTATACAGCCAACCTCAATTGTGAGCTACAACCACTTGGGAAACAATGATGGAATGAATCTGTCAGCACCACAAACCTTCAGATCAAAGGAGATCTCAAAGAGCAATGTTGTTGATGACATGGTTGCCAGCAATGGTATCCTCTATGAGCCCGGGGAACACCCCGATCATGTTGTTGTCATCAAGGTAAGGAACTAAATTGGCTGAGTAGTAACACTATGTAGTTGTTTTTGTTGTTTAATAATCATCACTATAAACCACACATGCAGTATGTTCCATATGTGGGAGACAGCAAGAGGGCCATGGATGAGTACACCTCTGAAATCTTCATGGGAGGTCAGAACACCATAGTGATGCACAACACCTGTGAGGACTCCTTGTTGGCTGCACCCATCATTCTTGACTTAGTCCTCCTCGCTGAGCTCAGCTCTCGTATTCAGCTCAAAGCTGAAGGAGAGGTACTCCAGTTTTAAGGATCCATCCCCTTGTTACCACAAATAGTATCTTAACTAACACATGAACAATATTGTTTCATTTCAGGGCAAGTTTCACTCATTCCATCCCGTGGCAACAATTCTCAGTTATCTTACCAAAGCTCCTCTTGTAAGTTTTGCAATAACCCATATTGTCTCTCAGTTTAGTAACAATTTTAGACTAGGATGTTGGGCTAAGTTAAGTTAAGATATAAATGTGTTAACTTACATGAAATGAATCGTTGTTAGTTGTTACGTTGATGAATATTGAATTTGTGATAATGATGTTGGGTTTGGAATGTGCAGGTTCCACCAGGGACCCCGGTGGTGAATGCACTGTCGAAGCAGAGGGCAATGCTGGAGAATATAATGAGGGCGTGCGTGGGGTTGGCTCCTGAGAACAACATGATTCTGGAATACAAGTGAATGAATGGATATGAGATAGTTGTGATGGTGGTGGAATAAGCTCTCAGTAGCAGGAACTTGATAGTTTGAATGTTGTACTCTAGTGGGTTTGATGAGTATTTCTTGTTGGTTTGGTATTTAGGCATCTTTGTTTCAACTGCATAATGGTGATCTGTAGCTATGTATAGTCTCTCAGTTTGCTTGGTGTGTATGGAGAACAAAATGAAAGCTTCTTCCTTTGCCATTGAAATTGTTTTCCTTGGATGAATGAATTTTAATTTGCTGTGAGAACCCACTTGTTATTTTGCATCACAATTAAGCTACTCCATATTAATCAAATATATTTCGTCTGCAATACATTGGGTCTATAAGATAGATCTAGGATAGTCAACACCCATACCCCTCCTTCAATTAGGATGACGTCCGCAGTTTTCTGAAATGATTTGCAAGGCTACTCTACTCGGATTACAGAAATAAACAAATTGGGTCTAGTAGCTCACAGCCATGAATATAGATATGTCAGATAGGCATAGAATGGGCCTAGTGGCTAGTTGCATGCACAGCCCAATTAAAATACGCGGGGTCTATACGCACTACATTTTGAAACTTTTTGAACTACATTTTCGTACGCTCATAATGGGCGTACGCCCAAAATTGGCGTACAGTGCAATTTCTCGAGTATATGTATGCATACATATACGTATACGTATACGCTAAAAAAATTGAAAATTGGTTCGTACGCCCAAAATGGGCGTACGCCCATTTCCAACGTACCGTAATGATAATTTTTTTTCCCAAATAAATGAAAAATTAAAAAAAAAAATTAAAGAATTCCGTACGCTGGAAATGGGCGTACGCCCATTTCCAACGTACAACATTTTTTTTCGAAATTTTTTTGTATTGCGATTTTTTTTAAAATTAATTAATTACGTTATTATATAATAACAATAATAGGTCATATATCATATCTGTCTCTTTGCTCTAGTGGTAAAGAGCTTCATTGATTGCCTAGAGGTTTTGAGTTCGAATCTCAACACTAACATCTCACCTTTTTTATTTTTTGGTAAAAATTGATGAAAAGAGAGGTGGGGGAGAGTCGAACTTGAGACCTCATGAGATATAATGAAGTGAAACCACTAGACTAGGGAATCATATTGATATATTTGTAATATTAATAGTACAAGTTACAATCAAATTTGGATTCACCTCACTATTTTATTAGAATAACAAATTTTTTGATCTATTTGTAATATTAATAGTACAAGTCTCATATATCAATAGAATTAATTATTTTAATAATTTCGAGAAAAAATATTTATTTAAATAATAATGTGTATCTTATTGGTATTATTTATAATATTAATACTACAAGTGATGATCGAACTTGAATCTACCTCATTTTTTGTTAGAAAAATAGATTTTTTATTTTTTTCCCACATATTTATTGATTTAATTATTTTAATAATTTTGAGGAAAAAGAATTATTCAAATAAGCAGGTGTGTAAGCTTTTTTATATTTATAATATATTTTAAGATTAAAAACTATGATAATCCATATCATTCCCAAAATATTTTCTTTGTATTTCTAATATTGTTATTTAAATAATATATATTAATAAATAAATCCTTATTCAATATAAAACAAAATATATTTCAACAAAAACTACAAAATTTATACTATATGACAAATGATAAATTATGTTTGAAAAATTTCAACACAAACTTGGATTAAAGATATCAACACCATCGATGGTTAATTATGTTTGAAAAATATAAAACTTAGTCTTATTAAGTAAAACACACTTAAAACGAGTAACGGCACAAAAAATCGAGTAAAACAGACTTAAAACGAGTTGGCGCGAAAATCGAGTAAAACAGACTTAAATTGAGTTGGCGGAAAAATCGAGTAAAACCGACTTAAAACGAGCAAATCCGACTTAGGGTATAGGGTATAGGATAGTGGATAGTGGATATTGAATGTGGATAGTGGATGTGTTAAATGGATAGTTTGGGCCCAATTCGTTTAAACGCCCTAAAACGATAAAAATTAAAATTTCAAAATTGTAACATGATAGAAAATAAAGGTCATAGTCGTAATCAATTCTCAGAATCGAAAATAAATCATCGAAAACGTCAACGGGCCTAATAAGGCCGAATTGAGATTTAGTGAGGCCCATTATCAAAAAACGACATAAAACGGCTTAATAAGACCTTAAACCGCAAAAAAATTGAAATGTAAAAGTTGTATTTGAGCATTACCAATATGACGGTTTCGTTTTTATAAGAAAATAACAAAATGAACACTTCAAAATATCTAAACAAACACTTTCACCTAGTAACGAGTTAATCTCAAGTATATAAGTCGTATAGTTTTACTCATATGTGTGTGATATCAGTTCGTTACTCAAATAAACTTTACATAAAACTTTCATTAAATATTATAAAACACTCAAATAATCTAAAATAACGACATTTCACATCTTCGTATTGTCGTTATTGCTTGTTTAATCATATATGTATGCGTATTTCATTAAAACTTTCATTAAATATAGAGTAATCAATCAATAACGACAGTACAAAGATGTGAAATGTCATTATTTTGGATTATTTGAGTGTTTCGTAACATTTAATGAAAGTTTTATATAAAGTTTATTTGAGTAACGAAGTGATATCACACACATATGAGTAAAACTATACGACTTATATACTTGAGATTAACTCGTTACTAGGTGAAAGTGCTTGTTTAGATATTTCGAAGTGTTCATTTTGTTATTTTCTTATAAAAACGAAACCGTCATATTGGTAATGCTCAAATACAACTTTTACATTTCAATTTTTTTGCGGTTTAAGGTCTTATTAAGCCGTTTTATGTCGTTTTTTTATAATGGGCCTCACTAAATCTCAATTCGGCCTTATTAGGCCCGTTGACGTTTTTGATTATTTTTTTCCGATTTTGTGAATTGATAACGACTATGGGCTTTATTTTCTATCATGTTACAATTTTGAAATTTTGATTTTTATCGTTTTAAGGCGTTTAAACGAATTGGACCCAAACTAACCACTTATCACATTCACTATCCACTATATATCCACATTCACTATCCACTATATCCTATACCCTACGTTATACCCTATACCCTATACTCTATCCACATTTTTTCGATTTTCGCGCCATTAGTCGTTCTAAGTCGGTTTTACTCGATTTTTGCGCCGTTAGTCGTTCTAAGTCGGTTTTACTCGATTTTCGCGCCATTTCTTGCATAACTATTTGTACGTTAAGTATTATGCAAGATTTTATTCATCTTGCATAACTATTTTGAATCGAAAATACGTAAAACTATTATGCAAGATTGATTGTTAGATGTGTTATATGCAAGATTTTATCCTTATCTTGTCTACAATTCGTTAGAATCCTATCTTGCCACTATATCAATTTTTAGATGTGCTATTTGAAAATATTTTTTAAGTAATTAATTCAATAAATATTTGAGACAAATAAGATACACCTTATTATTTAAGTAATTAATTCAACAAATAATGAGGTAGATTCAAGTTCGATCATCACTTGTAGTATTAATATTACATATATGTCAATAAAATACACCTTATTATTTAAATAATTATTTTTTAGAAATTATTAAAATAATTAATAGTCTATAGATATAGATATTTGAGACCAAGATTAAAAAAACTGTTATTGTAATAAAATAATGAGGTGAGCCCAAATTCGATTGTAACTTGTAGTATTAATATTACCAATATATCAATATGATTCATTAGCCTAGTGGTTTCACTTCATTACATGTCCATGAGGTCTCAAGTTCGACTCCCCCCTCCTCTCTTTCCATTATTTTTTACCCAAAAATAAAAAAAGTGAGATGTTAGTGTTGAGATTCGAACTCAAAACCTCTGAGCAATATATGCAGCTCTTTACCACTAGATCAAAGAGGCAGATGTGAAATATGACCTATTATTGTTATTATATACTAACGTAATTTATTAATTTTTTTTTAAAAATCGTAATAAAAAAAATTTTGAAAAAAAAATGTTGTACGTTGGAAATGGGCGTACGCCCATTTCCAGCGTACGAAATTGTTTAATTTTTTTTTAATTTTTTTTCATTTATTTGGGGAAAAATTATCATTACGGTACGCCCATAATGGGCGTACGAGTTAAAATTTGTATTTCACAACGGCTATATTATTAAAATTTATACTGTACGCCCATTTTGGGCGTATACATAGTATTCTGTATTTTGCCTCACAATCGATGTTGGAATTTTGCACTGTCCGCTTAAAACGAGCGTACGCCCATTATGGACGTACGAGAATGTAGTGTGAAAAGTTGCAAAATGTAGTACGTATAGATTTTGCCTTAAAATAGTGACAAAAAAGCCCAAATCAATCCGTGAGCAAGTTTTTTCTACTCCGTATACAAAAGCTCACATCACATCATGTCCTCAAAAGGATAGTCTTATAAATCACAAATTCACAAATCACAATCATCTGAAATTTCGGTAGGACAAATTCATCGTTATCCGGGTTAGATTGGAGTTTTGAGTTTTGATTCATCCGTAACAACAAACAGGATCGACATTTGGTTAATGTCCTCTATCTCAAGCTTGACCGTTTTAGAGCATCCTTGTAAATAACATCTCAAAGATGTGGAACAAGGTCGGTCACAATGTTAATTTTCCGAAAGATGTGTTCTATCATCTATGACAAGAGATAAATAGTCGTAGTCCAAGTCGTATATCTTATACAATCAGTCCCACTTTTCCTTTAATGCATCTATAAGACTAATGTTGTTGCCTTCGGGTACAAAGATCAACAACGACTTCTGAATGTTGATATTCAAGATCAAAACAAACAAGCTGGATAGTCTACTATACCGCTCCTCTTTTTAACTCATTAATAACTTCATACTCTCATATCCCATCTAGACAAAAACCAACATACAGTGAGTTGGCCCAGGATGACAGCATAATAGTACTAGTCTCAGAGGAGGTGATGATGAGTGAGCACAAGATAAATAGTTATGGTCAATTTAAGTCTGAAAATGACAATTGAAATTTGAAACACAAAACTAAGTCTGCCCAAAGCAAGAGAAGCAGCAGATGCCCAGAGCACAGGAGTACCAGTAGTTACAGTAAATGTTGGGTTGCAGCTCTAATTCAATACCCAGTTGGATCAAATCAAATCCACAAAAGGGTAAAAGCTTCTGTCCAAAAACGTTGACATTTGCTTCTTATATTCTCATTTTTTATTCATTTTTTCCTCAGTCATCACTATTAAAAAGCTCTTTTTTACCCCCTTCCATAACTTGACCCAGAAACCTCATTCAAAATCTAGGGAGTAGTAGATTTTCACACCCACGTGCTAACTCTTTATATTGGCCTAAAGAAGAAAGGGGAGGCAAAGAAAATGGAGAAGGGCGGTTTCAGAGTAATTGGAAATAGAGGAAACACTAGCCCAGAAAGAGTTAGAGCTGTTGGAAGAGAGGTGGCGCCGCCTATGAGAAGAGTGATGAAGGTGTTGAAGAAAGTTCAAGTAGTGTATTATCTCACTCGTAATGGTCAGCTTGAACACCCTCATTTCATGGAGGTTGCCCACCTTTCTAATCAACAACTCCGTCTTAAAGGTCTTTCATTTTTACCCTTTTCTGTAATCTTATTGCATGATTCATTGCTTAAACTTATAGTGTAATACTGTAATGTGCAGATTTCATAGACAGACTAATTGTGCTCAGAGGTAGGGGAATGCCATCCCGGTACTCTTGGTCATGTAAAAGGTTAGTAACCACTCTCATCTGCAGCATTTATTCAATCTTTATGTAGATATTTGAGAGAGTTTTTTTTATTGATCAGGGGTTATAAAAATGGTTATGTATGGAATGATTTAACCGAGAATGATATCATACACACATCTGAAGGAGCAGAGTACATTCTCAAGGGTTCAGAGATCCTTCATTCCTCTTCTGGTTAGTGTAACTTTAAACCAAGCAAAAGCAAGTATGAAGATTTTCTATTGTTTGAATGTTTTCCACTAAAAACAAGTGATATGTTTTCTTCTGCAGAATTAAATAACAAGACTCCAGTTGCTTTCATGGCAGAAACAGATAGACTTCAACAGCTTCAAATCAGTGAGAAGAGAACTCAAACAATCTATAACCCTATCCAAAAGCTGAAGCTGAACTCTTCATTAAGTAATGGAGATTTAGTCCAACTGAAAACGCCAACGAGAGTGGAAGAAGTTAAAGATGATGAAGAGGAAGAAGAAATCGACGAATGTGACGAGAAAAGGAGCTTTACAAGTTCAAATGCACCAAGCTGCCATTGCTCAAATAGGGCTGTTTCAACTGAGCAGCACTTGCATCATCACAACAACCCAGTTGAAGATCACACTTCCCCACAATCCACAACTTCCACTTTAAGCTCAGAAAAGGGAGAAATGGCTGATAATAACAAGAGCAGGGAAGCTTCTAGAAGGTTTAAGATAGTGGAAGAAGAAGATTCAGCGGTGGAGATGATGAATCAAGGGAGAAGCTCTGTTTTACTCCAACTGATTGCTTGTGGTGGTTCTGTGGCAGCAAAGAGCAAGAGCTTCCCCTGTTTAAAGCACCAAATGAGCAGAGCAGAAGGAAGAGTTGTTAATGGTGGTGATTTGCATAGAGGGGTGGTGTGTAAGGCGGCAGGGAAGGTGATGGTGATGACGGAGGAAGGGGAGATGATAAAATACATGTCTGAGAATCCTAGGTTTGGGAATTTACAGTCGGAGGAGAAAGAGTATTTCAGTGGGAGCATCTTGGAAGCAATGGATGATCAACGGAGAGCTCAGATTGAGCCTGCTCTCAAAAAATCTTCTTCTTACAAAGAAGAAAGGTTAGTGTATCTTATCTTTCATTAATCCAAGTTTAAACTAGCCTGTTTAGATAATTAACTCCCAAGGAGAAAAATACAGGATATTTAACTGAAAAGTCATCTTTTATGTGCTATCTTTCCAAGCACAGCCTTTCTGAATTTGCAACTGATGGGACTTGTGTAAAAAAATGGTCAGGAGCTCCAAGGCAGGATTGGGAGAAGAATCTGCAGAAGATGATAAAGTAGAGAAAGCTGCATCTGCTGCTTCAGTTTGTGGTGGCAAAAGCAAATGCATTCCTAATCCCATGAGGAAACATAACAAGCAGCAATCCAAGAAGTGAATTTTTTTAAGTCTATTTAATTTGGGTTTTTCTTGTAGCTTTGATTCATCAGCAGGCTAGATTCCCATTAGGGTTATCTACTGTTGTCATGAATTGAAAAATTAGTGTTCATCTTGGTATTTCACTATGCTGTCAATAATTTCTGCATTAGCCACTGTAAAAGATGAGCAAAAAAGGCAATGATTTCAATGAGATGTTGCCCAAAAGTGGCAAAAAAGATTGATAGAGAAATTTAGAAGACAAGATGGTGCAATAGTCTGACCTTATTGCTGTTTCATTAACACGGTGATACAGTTGAGGTCACAGTATGATTTTTGGTTTATCAACATATAGAGTGGTTCCATGAAAAGTCTATTTATTCATCCTGTTTGAATCGAACAACACTATGCACTTATTCATCTTCATTTATGAGGTTGTCCAGGTTTACGTCTACTGCAATTTATTTGACAACTCAACTTTGCCAGTAAATAGTGTTAATAAATTTGACACCTAACCACTTCTAACTACTGTAATTTTGTACTCCGTAGTCTGCAGAAATTATTTAAAGAACATAGGAGAGAACATTCTTACGGAGTATATACCAAGGGAAGGGACAAAATTGGAGAATAACCTATGGGTAATAATAATGTTTACATATTGATTGGATTCCGGATCAAGGTTTAGTCAAACAAGTTTCTGACGAGGGTTTGAAAGTCACTGCAACAAAGAAGAGTGGACAATGGAATAATGAAAATTTTGTTTTCTTTATTTCTTTTGAAATTGATGTATTTTACATTGTTTCCTTAGTGACAAATATCAGAATTCAAGAAACAATGCCATGCATAACAGATTAAGCTTTCTACACTGAGAATGTTATGTTCTGGCATTGACTCCCACTTCTTTACATGTTATTCACGATTATACATTTTGAGTCGGGTTGAGCAGATACCTAGAATCCAACATTGTGAGTATACTTAGAGTATGCTTCAGACTGCATGGCTATGGGGGCGCGGATTACATAATCCGGAAGATCAAATGCATCAACGAGCTCCTTGGCGACGTTTCTCACCTGGAAACTAAGGTAATCAACCAACTTCCTTACAGCCTGCACTCAATATCCACGAAACTCGGTATCAGAAAATGGAATGCAAAAATCATCAGTTTAAAATGTAGGATTTAAACATAACTAGCAGATTACCTTTGCCTTGTTTGGGGCTACATAGTCCACATTACGGAAAGTTCCAATGTCCTTTGAGATGCGATCAAGAGCATAAAGATCACAAACAAGTTTCAGAGAAGCTCGAGTATTGTCATCAGGACAGCTGGAGCAAAACACGACAATGGTTACATCAGAATAAATAAGATCACGCCCCGGTCAATTGGGGAACAAATTGGCTGACTATGACAAACCTCTTTACAGCCTCAATAAACGTTGCTAGAATGACAGATTCAATATGGGACTCTGCTAGTGTGAGGAGATGATTCAAGCATCTATTCCAAGCCCCAAATCCCCCAAGAGTCTTAGAATGCTTCTGAAGCCGCACAGCAACACTTTGAAGAAGCCTTGAGGTTCGATACTGTGACATTAAACACCACATAAGATACGAGGACGCTAATTGTCTCTTTCTATGAAAAGAAAAGGCAAACTAAGTTAACTTAGGTTGCATTAAATTTAACACACAATAATACAACTTCATGCATTAAACTAGGGAGAAGGCGCCCACGCAATGCGCGGGCTTAATTGTGTCGACGAAACATATATAATTAATAAAAATGAAGAATCGATTATAATTGTTTCTTTCAACGGGTGATATAATCGCAGACGTTAAAGAGTTGAACCGTCGTAGACGACCTTCAAGTCTTCTACTACGTGGAAATAAGTTATAGATTACGATGACAATGACAATTTGATTTATGATGTGATTGCATGTATTTGTTACATATTAGACTTGTATATTAATGGGGTATAAATTGTTCAATAGATTAGGTCTCACATCCTCACAAACACAAAAAAGAGACAATAAATGAGATGAATATTGACCAACCAAAACAAAGGTAATAAATGCATTGAGTGAATTTTGAAAGAACCTATAATTTTATATTAGATTAGATTTGGAATCCAAACAGACTGTTACTTGTAAAGGCAGATAAGGACACAAGGGCACTAGTTGTTGCTTTATATGAAAAGCAGAGGCAAACTAAGTTGAGCTTACTTGGAAAGCATCCAGCTGAAACTGTGGATCTCGTAAATGATCTTCACCCTCCCATCGGGATGTCACAGGATTTGGCTGTGAGAGATATGTGTTCATAGACTCCCTCAAGTAGTTCCATGTTACTGTTAAAGTTCCTCCTTGAAATTTCTCCTTGTATTGTTTCAAGAGGTCAGCTGCAACCTGAATCGCCACATAATCCATAAGCAATAAGTTCAGAACGCAATGTGAATATGCCAAGGCACTATATGAGAGAAAAGAAGAATCTTCCTTGAAGAGAAAGGATATTGTTAAGATCCTAACAACAACAACAACAACAACATTACCCCAATGCCTTAAGAGACTCCCGCTTATAGCAGGGTGAGGGGGGTTGGATGTACACAATCAAACCCTGTGTTAAAAGAACAGAGAGGTTGTTTCCGATGACCCAAGACGAAGATTGCGTCAAAAGTTACATAGTCTGACTACTACTTTACAAAATAAGAAGCATAGAGAGTTAAATGAGCCATTTTGCTTTATTCGATATAATTCCGAAGCTAAAGAATAGTGAATCTCTGGTTCAATTGGAAACTGTTAAGACCCTAACAATGAAAGATAAAAGGATAGAAATCTGAAAAGCAAGCATTTCTTGTTCATACAAACTCGAAACTAACCTATGGAAAATACAAAACCAATAAAATAGATAATTGGGTTTGCATCAGATATACCTGCTGCAAAAGAACAGTATTATCCCCTTCAAATGTCTGAAATATGTCATGATCATTCCTCAAACTACCAAACCGATTAACAGCAGCGTATCCGTGTCCTCCACATGCTTCTCTGCAAGTCGATATCGACCTTGCTGTATAAGAAGTCACATAAGCCTTCAAACCTGCTGAAAGAGCATGAACGTCACCCACAACATCATCATCTTGGGATTTCTTCATCTCTGAATATTTTTCAACCAAATGCGTCGTTGCAAAGTGAAAGGCGTAAGTTGATGCCAACATGGGAATAAGTTTGTGCTGCTGAGACTGGTAATCAAGGATGCTGACCTCAGCGTCCTTTGACGGACCAAATTGCTGTCTTAGTAACGAGTATCTTATAGCAATTATGACGGAAATCTTTAATACACCAACTGATGAATATGCAAGACCAACCCTTCCTCCAACAAGCTCACCCAGAGTAGCTCCAAATCGTTTGTTAACTGTTGGGAGACTGCTGGTGTATTTACCATCCCGAGAAACGTCTCCAAAACGATTTAAAAGATTATCTCGTGGTATTCTTACAGAGCTGAATCTAAGAGCGCCATTATCCACTCCATTTAGGCCGACTTTGTGACCACAATCTTGAATTTCAATCCCAGGGAGAACATTATGAGTCCTGAAGTCCCTAATTGGAACAATGAAGGCATGTACACCCATATCAGAAACTCCTTTGGAACCGTGATTTGGCAGGATAAGCTTTGCAAAAACTGAAGCGAACTTGCCGTGACATGCTGCATTGCCTATCCACCATTTGATGGCGCCATTATCAGGTGTGTCAATTATGAATTCATCTGAGATTGGGTCAAATCTAGCCACTGTTTGGAGACCTTGAACATTTGAGCCTTACAAAAGGAAAACACACACACTTTGAGTCGACCTCAAGAAGTGCAATATGACATTATAAAGAATAAAAACACATCGTAACACGACAGACAAATCTGTAACAAGGACATACACAGCATATATCAGGTTTCACGTATATACGTATATACAAACCGAACATATCACTGAAAATTGATTTTATGGGCATAGTTGTTGAGCAGATGTAGGTGTAAGCGCTTGAGTTCAAGTGCGGAGAAGTAACACATAAAACCGCAAGGAAAAGGTAACATATACAGCTGCAGAAAATCATCCTCAGAATGCAAGGACTACTCACCATGATGGAGCTCAGTCATGGCAAAACAACCAAGATAATCAAGATTGTCAATGCCATCATAGAATTTATCCTTGTGCTTTTCTGTTCCCAAATTGATCACGGAGCCACCCCATAAGCTGCAATATAATTTCAACTTAGTTATCTTATCACTTTCATCTAATACAGCACAATAACATTTTATCCAAATAGCTGATTCATAAGATAGATATGTTAGATCCTAACGAACAATAGGTTTATCAAACGAGTAGTCTACTTATACGCCTAGATCTGAAAACTGCACACTTTCACACCCAAATCTGAACAATAGTTTCACTGTCTTGATTCAACCACATTAAGCAGAAGATAGAGCACTCACTTTCACACCCACACCTTACATATATAACCAGACAACAGAACCCCCATGAAGGAAACAAGCAACATTACTCTAAGAAGACAAAGTAAAAAAAAGTCAAACCAACAAACCGACGAAACCTGTAATAGCGAAGTGGATGAAATATGGATTAACCTGTATTGGACGCCCATTTTGATCCCAAGAGAGATATCAACGCTTCCAACGGCCTCAAGAAGAGCAAAATACTTAGAGGGATCCTCGATCAAATACCGAAAGGGCCTAATCCCAGCCTCCCTGACGAGACCAAACAGCTGGCGTCGACAGAGCTCGCGGTGATCCTCCATGGAGATCTCGAGCGGAGTTTGAAGATCAGGCCTGGAGTTGAAGTAGTCGTAGACTTGATCCTGCACGTCTCTGTGCTTCCCCCTCATGTAATCGGTGAGAGGCTTGATATCTACAGTTAGTAGCTTCGCCTTTCCGGCGCATAATTGCAGCTCCAGATCACCGGGGAGGAGTGGAGCCGAGGAAGGACTGAGGTGGAGCGAGAGGCGTTGGATTCGGCGGATCGCGGATTGCTCTGCTTCGTGTTCGTCAATCGGATCGAGTTTGGGGTTTCGGTTCTGCATCTTGGAATGGGAAATTTGAAATTAGGGATTGTACTGTGGGTTGATCGGAGATTGGGGGAAGAAGACGGGGGAGATTGGCTTATACGGAACGGAACGGAACGGCAGATGACGTAGGGTCGGGAAGATGGAAACGTACGTGGCATGAAAAGAGCATCTTTATCGTTTTAGGTCCTGTTCGGCAAAAGTTTTTTTTTTTTTCTTTTTTGAGAAAATAAGATAGCTTATTGTTTCAATAAGGTAGAATTTCAACCTTATTGGTAAAATAAGCTAGCTTATTTTGGTATAAGCCGAACAGACTGTTAGACTATTATTTTAATGTTAAATAAATAAATTTCCATCCACAGTCATGTGATTTATATCAAACTACTTTTACCTTTTGTATAAATTTAATAATATATTATATAGTTGATATGAATGTCAATATATGGATAAAAATAAATTAAAAATATTTGAAAAACAATTACAATAAAATATTATGTATTATAAGTGTTATAATGATTAAACTAATAGAAAAGTAAAAGAATTTTGTTATTGGGCCATGTGTAGATATGTAATTGGAAGGGTAAGTTGATTTGTGTAAGAAGAAGTAACAAAGAGTTGTTACTCTTGCATTGATTCAAACAAAATTGCTGACACTTTAATTTTATTTACCTTTAAAAAAAATTGTGTGTTACTTGGAATAACACTAATGCAGATGCTCTTAGGCTACCCACAATGGGGGTTACATAAAATAAAATAATAATTGGTTACATAGAAAACTGTACTTTTTGCTATGTAACCCATATTTGAGTTACATAGGAATGGGAGACCACTTTTCAACTATTTTCAACCATAGATGAAAAATGATCTAATGGTTCTTATAAATTTGTATATAAGTAGTATAATATAGTTTTTTAACCAAATATTAGACTTATATAGATTATAAAAATAATTAAAAAATATTTTAATATTTAAAATTTATTTTTATCTACACATAGACACTCATATTCCATATATACATGTTACTTTTTTAGGGGCTTACTATTTAGCACACCCTTTTTGTATAAATATATGATTGTTAAATAAATATGTATACATGTAACTCTCCTCATGTAACCCCCGTTGTGGAGAAAAAGTAAGATGGGTTATATGGGTGATGTGGAAAGGAGAGAAAATAATAAAATATGCTATGCGACTCATGTTATGCGACTCCCATTGCTGATAGCCTAAGATGATCAAATTACGAAGTACAGTAAGAAATTAGGGCGGTGTCCTTTCTCGTTTGCCGCGCGTTTCATTCTCACCTGAAAATGGTGACAGTGAATATTTTTAGGGGCTTACTATTTAGCACATCCATTTTGTTTATTTAGTACAAGATGATTTTCGTCACGCAACTATTGCATACTTCCGTCACGAAGGTTTCTAAAAGTTCTGTCACGAAGGTCCGGAAGTGTTCCGTGACGAAGGTATACCCGACATCCGTGACGGAAGTCGAGAATACATTCGTGACAAAGGTTCTCTTTTTCACTATAAAAGCCATTTTTTTACCCAACCCTAATCTTTATCTCACATATCACCATACATTCGTGACGGCGCAATCCTACCCCTCCCACAACAACATTCAAAAAAAATTCCTCTCCTTCCCCACAAAATCATCAAATCAAGTGTATAAGGTAATTTCTATTCTATTTTGCATTAGTTTAGCTTAATGTTCTTTGTTTAGATGAAATAATGTCAAAATGATTGATATGTTGTGATTTCTATACTCTTAAGCAACTTTGATTAGTTGAATTTTGGTTTGTTTGATTGTGTTGTTTGATTTTTGAAGATATAATCACCCATTTTGAATATATAATCCCCAATTTTTAGGGTTATGATTAAATATGATAGATTGATACATATTAAGCATTAGGGTTTGAGAATTTGGTTAAGAAAACTTGTTATTTAGGGATTGTTTGAAAATCTGTTTTTTTGCTTCAAATTCAGCTAAGGTAAGGATGATCCGTGAATTACCGGAATGTAATTCTGTTTTTTTGCTTCTGATATGCAAAAGGATTTGTCACGGATGTATAGTGATCCTTCGTGACGGATGTCACAGAGAACTTCGTGACGAAGGTAAGTGAAAGATCCGTGACGAAGGTTTCTGGGATATCCGTCACGAAGGTCACAGAGACATACGTGACGAAGGTAACAGAAAGATGTGTGACGGGTGTTTTTGCATATTAAGCTTTTAAACAATTTGTTGCTTTGTTTAGTTTTGCGATTGTAACTTAACAAAGATGTTTCTTATATAGAATGCATCCGTCTTCTAGAAGCGCGCGGAAGATCGCCCGCAATCAGACTCGAGAAGAAATCGAGGCCGGAGAGAGGCCCGCTTATCAGCCGAAGCCGAGGAAGAGGCGCGGAAGAGCTGACGAGGGTACAAGTCAAGATGTCCCGCAACCTTCCTGGCACGAACAACAACAACTGGCTGACCCTAGTGCATATTCGAACCTTTACGAGAACATGGTTAGTAAATTCGTAATTCACTTATATTAGTGTATTTTGTTATTATTAAATTATCAATAATTTTGTGATTTATTGGATTACAACAGAATATCCCGATGACTCCAACCTATGAAGCACATGATCCAACGTGGAGTCCGCATAGTGTTGTAAGTATTAGTTTGGAATTTAATTTATAGACGATTATGAGTGAAAGTTGTACATTTTACTAATTTGTTTTTTACTAATCTGTTTTTTTTTGTCATTGATCCCTACATGGGTTCCCCACGCTTCTCCGCAACAAGCATGGGATGAAGCATATGTAGAGATGATTACGGGGGGATCAATTTGAGGGCCATTACGGGGGGATCAATGATGAGGAACAAGGCGATGTAAATGACGACATTTACCCGAAGTTACAGTTTTCTGTGCCTGGAGGTCCTAAGGAGATAGACTTACTGTATAGCTTCAACGGGCACACTGCTTATATGGTTTGGCAAGGACATGTAAGTAAAGCTATCACCTTTGTTTGAATTGTTAATAGAATTATTACATATGTAGAGATGATTAATTGATTGAATTCAATCATGATTTGTTGATTAATTTAAATGTACTTAAAAAACTTGTAATATGATAAATAGGAGAGACCACAATTGAGAAATACGGTCAGAAAAGAAGGTTTAAAAAAATGGCGGTTAGAGTACGACTATCCTTGGGTTAGGCTTTTTAGGGCTTCTGGTTTGTCACATTTGCAAACCCTTATGTATCCCAACCACGGCCAAGCGTTGATCACTGCATTTGTTGAGCGCTGGCAGCCCGAAACAAATTCATTTCATTTGCCATTTGCTGAAATGACAATCACCCTACTAGATGTGCACAAGATTCTGGGTATCCCTATAAAAGGAAAGGGCATGGGGTTTCGCACATCGGCTGATGGAGTTGGCAAAGCTGACACGAAGACTGTAATGGTCAAAAGAGCGAAGGCGGCTTTTGGTTTTGATTTAGGGGATGCAAGAGTCAAAGTTGGTAATCAAATTTCACCGGATCTTTTGAAGGATCAATGCATGAGAGTAGATGTTGAGGGGAACTTTGTTATGGATCAGGTTTCAATCGCTAAGGGTTGGTTGACATACTTGTTGGGAATGACATTGTTTCCTGACAAGTCGTCGTACATGATCAAGTTGATTCATCATGAATGGGTTAATGATATGGCAGATGTCCATGGCGTGTCTTGGGGTTCAGATGCTTTGTGTGCTTTGTATGGACAGTTGGGTAAATACTCTCGCAGAGATTGTGCAACGATGTCTTTCTGTTACACTTTGTTGATGGTAAGGTTGTCTTTAATTATATGTTTTGATTTGAAGCGTTTTCCTTTTATTTTCCTTAGTTTTGTTTCATGATGTAGGGTTGGATCTATTTGTACTTTCCTGCTTTTGCCCCTCCACAAAACTATGAGTGGGATGAGACAATGCCATATGCAGCCAAATTTGATTTGTCTTAAAGACCGAACAACCGTCGCAACTACAGAGAGGAGTTAGACATGATGAGCGTAGAAGGGGTATGATTATGTTTTCATTATTTGTTCATTTTTTGTTATGACTGTAATTTAAACTTGTTTTTATTGATTCATGTAAAATAGGTTGAGTGGCAACCGTATGGACGCCTTGATCTGCGTAGCGAAGAACTGCGCCCAACTTTCTTTCATGGGGTCTTGCATGTTTTGGAGAAGACCGAGCCTCACATGCCACTTAGAGTTTGCAGACAATTTGGTCGAGTTCAAGGTGTGCCAATCCCTCCCATTCAACCAATTAAAGCTAGAAGCTGTGGAAACAATCGTAAGTACGTAGTGGAGTATGATCCCACCAACTGGAGTTGGGACCAAAGGGAGAACAACTCTGTAAGCTTATGGGACATGGGTGTAGAAGCTGATCCTCCGTCTCTCTGCACTGATGATTACTTGGATTGGTACTTGCCTCATACTCATCCAATAATCTCTCCTTATACTAAGGAGCATCTCATGCAGGTATGTCATTAATCTTCAAATTCTGTAAATCTATAACTTAATTAATGTTTGACTTAATTTATATTGGACTTCACTTTAGGCAATTCGGACTTCTGTTTAAAATTTGGAGGCGTATCGGGAAGCAGATAATGAGGAGCAGCTCCGGAGAATGAAAGACGTTGTTTGTCACACTTTGGATGGTTTCTATCCTTTCCTTGGGTAGTTTGGATTAATGTTGTTTTTAGATTCAATTGTTGTGATTTGGAATTGGGTTGTGCTTCAGTTTGAAAGACGCTGTTTTTAGTTTGGATTTGGTTTGTGCTTGAGTTTTAAGAACATGCTTTGTAGTGTTTGAACGAATTACTTGTTATTGTGATTTGGTTTGTTTGCAATTGTCAGATCCAAATCAATATCCGGCCCATCAAATGTAGTTCAGAAGATGGTGGGTTACAGCTGTAACACACTCAGGACAAGTAAGTGTGTTACAGCTGTTACTAGATGTTGCACACTGAAGGCAATAAGTGAGTTACAGTTGTTGCTGGTTGTAACACACTGAAGGCAAGTAAGTGAGTTACAACTGTTGCAAGCTGTAACACACTTACCTTCAACTCTATATAAAGGATGTTTTATCATGGAATAAGCAACACATTTCAACTTCATACACAAAAAAAAATTATGGATCCAGGAGGGAAGCTCTGCTGGTGCAGCAAAGTGCCAACTGAACAGACTTGTACTGAGCAATTCAGTCATGATAAGGTGAACTACGGGAGAAGATATTAGGGATGCCTTGATAGGACGTGGGACTCGCTTGATGATGCTGGTGGGTGAAAATACAGGCATTGGATCGATTGTTCATACTCAGGTCGAGCAAGGGCTGTTATAGAACAGCTAAATGAGGATAATTTGTATCACTCTACAGATGTTGTGGTCTGGAGGAGCTAACTGAACTGCTGAGGGCAATGTCAAAAAGCCTAGGCGATGAGGTACTTGAACTTAAGGCGAAAAATGCTGAGCTCATGGATGAAAATGTTGCACTTGCTGCAGAGAAGCAGGCCTTAGTTGATGAGAAATATGGAGCAAGTTCCAGTGGGACTAAGTAGTTTAATGTTTGTTTAAGTTAGTGTTTGTTTAAGTTCTTGTTCACTTAAGTTCTTGTTTGTTTAAGTTCTTGTTTTCACTTCTACTGTTGTTTTAATTTCCAGTTTCTTGTACTGCTACCACTGTAATGTTTGTTTTATTTGGAAATGGAAAAGTTTATGAAATTTTTTATGAATCAATTTAATAAAGTTTATAAGTTTAACAAATTTTCACTAAAAAATACATAGAAATGGAGAAGTATGTGTTTCTGTAGTTTGGCACGGTTAGGCGCAATCCGTGCAAAACAACAGAGAGCAAACTCAGTTCAGCCTCCTGTAACTAATACATTCGTCACGAAGGTATCCCAGACCTTCGTGACGAATGTCTAAACAGAAGACATCCGTCACAGATCTCTACAAGACCTCGGTGACGAATGTGTACAGAGAGGACATCTGTCACAGATCACTGCTAAACCTTCGTGACGAAGGTGTTACTTATTGACATCCGTGACGGATGTCAATAATATCTTCGTCACGAATGTAATTTTTTTTGCAAACTGAGACATGAGTCGCTAAAACTTAAAACTGAGTCCAAATACATGCAAACATTAAAAATCTTAGTCATTACAAATCCTAAACAATCCATTTCGACTCAATCTTAAACGGTAAGATTAACGACGTTGTTGCCTTTCTTGTTTCTTGCCGGAGCTCTAGGCCTTTTGTACGCCGCTAGTTGCTCAGCAAAAGGGTCTATCAAGGAGCGAGCAGCCGGTGAACAGTAACGATGCCACATATCATAAACTTCAGGTAATGGAGAGTCATCGGAAATTGGCATCTACAACAAGGCAAATGATAGAGTGTGTAAGAGGTATTGATTTCAAAATATAAACACAAAATAGATAGAGTGAGTTAGAAATTACCGAAATGAAGTGTCTTTCATCTTCAACAAGGAAAATGCAACATATGGGCAATTTCTCTCCTTCAACGATGTTGTCGTCCAATACTATAGGTAAAAACGTTTGCCAAACTGATTTCCCAAGCACAACGAATGCACAATTGAAAGTCGTAGCAACTACACACCCCATCGCCGGGACTTGTAACCATGTCTCTTCGGGTGCCATCTCTCCTGGTCCAGTCCAAGCTAGGTTTGTAACTGCTCTCTGAACATTAGGCGTTTCAACTGGCAATACCCAACAATCTTGCAACCCATTATTCCAATGTGCAAATGTCGTTTGAGCCATTTCAGATCTAACTTTCCTCCAATTATCTTGGTCCCATCCTAATTGTTGTGCTATAGCTCTGTATCCACAATTTCCATCAGCGACAATGGGATACCAACCTTACACATAGGGACGCATGCATGGAGGTACGAGAGTATTATACTATGTAAGCTTCTTCAAAGCCCACTGACCACTCTTACCCTTCCCGTATGAAGCGGGTTTTTGCTTCTTTGGAGGCGTTTCTTCAAGTGTTGCATCAGTGTGCTCCCAATGTGAAGGTTGTCTTTTCATTGGGTTGTACTCTTTGTTTGGAGCTCCTGGAGGTCGTCCCTTCCCCCTTTTCACACGAGCTGACTCTTGGAGGTTGGTCATTTGAGGGTTACCTATTGCCAAACACTTCATTGCACACTCGTGTTGGTCATAAGGTGACATTCCCTCCCATTGCTCAGCCATAAACTCATCCATCAAGTTTCTTGCTACTACCCTCCGCACTCTTCAGTCTCTACTTCTTTCAAAGTCAATGTCCTCCAAAAGGCATGAACCGCTTCAGCTGGAATTGGTTCTTGATTCCTCACATATTCATAAATATCATGCACACATAGCAATCCATCTCTCTTCCTTATTACACATTCACAATGATCAAGATGCATGCCATTTTCCCCTTTCTTGTATTCAGTTAGCAAGCGACTCAAACAAGTATATGACACTCTGTATTTAAGAAGCTTGAAGAGATCAACGTCTGTAATGTTACTTACAGTCTTTTGCTAACTTTCATTGAAAGTACCCAAGATCTCCTTGAACTGATTGCGCATCTTCGCATTGTATCTATCAAACACAGTGTCTATCTTCTGGCTTGGCAGTGACAAATAATTTTTGAAGCTAGAATGTTCACTTTCAACCCTGCATAATCAAAACAATTACTTATAACAACAAATAAAAGCTACCATATATTGTAAAACAATTTGAAACGTAGTCACATCACTAACCTGTTTGTGGTGTTGGAACCTAATATAAAGATTTTATCCACATAGATCGAAAGAAATCTATTGCCGTAGGGGTTTAGCCAATTCTTCTTCAGGTACCTAATCTCAGATGGATATTCTGCCCAATCCTTTTCAATACGCCCCAGCTGAATGTTGTATGCCAATTCCGTCGACTGTTTGAATAAGTTAAGACATTCACTTGCAAAATGAGCCCCCTTGCTTGTGACCGCATTGCTAGCTTAGCATGGTCCTCAATGTTCTTTTGGATGTGCCGCCTACAAAGGAGGAAAGTAGAATCTGGAAAGATCCTATCCAAAGCGTTCATCAAAGCTTTCTCTTGATCGGTGACTAAGCAAGTTGGCGTCATCGTAACAACCCTAAACAACTCAGCCAATTGATACATGCACCACGCATAGTTTTCTTCTTTCTCTTCTGACACAAAAGCCCCAGCAACAACATAGTTCTTCCATATTGATGTTATTCCAACAATCTCTATGAAGGGCATGCCGTACCTTTGCAAGATAATACATTACTATAAGAATTTATGGAGTAAAAACAAACATCATAATTTATAACTTAATTATACTTTCTGAATTGTGTTGTAGGTTGCGTCGATCAACATTACATATGGAAACGCCTTAAGCAGCTTCATCGACTCTGGGCTTGCGAAGAACACATCTGTGATCTTATTTGTGACTTCGTCGCTCTTGTGTCTTACGAAGTATTTCAACTCCTTCGAACGATAGAAGAATTCTTGGACCACAGTTCTTCCCTCCATCCTCTCTGTTATGAACTTGTTACAAAAGTTGTAGACTTGTGACTTCTTGGTCATGTTGTCAGGAGATTCATTGAGCCTTGTGTACATTTGTATTGGTCTAGTGACGAGGCGAATTTGTCGTATGCCAAGTCAAGTAATCCTAACGTGCAAACTAAGTAATATAGTGCGCAAGCAAGGGTCGAATCCCAAGAGAATCAGTTTATCAAATTCTTAAGTTATCACAATGACTAACCAATAAACGTAACCAAAGGTTTTTTTTTATGGTTTTCATATGAAGTATCGAATGTCAACTTGGTTATAACAATATTAAGCGAAGTGTTCCACTTAGCGATTATCCACAATTAGATTAACAAGTTGATCTTAGAATCCTTTTCATCCCTATGTCAAGTTCTCAAGTGATCGTTCTAATTCCTGTTCTTGAATAGTTATCAGTCCAACTAGTCCTAATAACCCTTACTCGATTATAACCTTGAAACTATCAAAGTTCAATAACAAAGTAGCAATGCATTCAGGAATAGATAGATACATGCAATATCATGGACAACTAGTCGGATACTCGACATGTACTCAATTCTCTTCTCTAATAACAATCACAACTAGTTCATGCAAATAGATTGTGCTACACAACAAGTATGATAATTCAACTAGAAGTATCAAACTCTAGAAATATGAATAAGATAAAACTAACTTAGGTGATCAATCTAAAGTAGTAAATCTAGTTCATGGACAATACAAACAAGAGAATTGAGACAATCAAAGAGTAGACAAAGCGAAAGGATAAACTCACAACTTGTTGAATCCAAAAGCTTCAAACGCCAAGTGAAACAAAGGAACTTTAGCCACTCATAAGTTTGTGAAAAACTCTCCAAAAACTTAAGTAAAACAAAAGGTAAGATGATCAAGGATGATCATCCACAACTTAAATAGTCATCAGCCATTGTAACAGCCGAATTAAGGTAATAAAAACGTGTAGAAAGTTACAGAATGGAACACAAATTACTTCAAATGGCAAAGACATCAATTTGATTCTTCTGTCGAGGAACCACACCCGCGGGTTGAGAGCCGCGGGCGCGGTTTTGGATTCTCCAGAATTTCAGGATGGCAGAGGGCCGCGGGCGCGGTTTGGGACCCGCGGGCGCGGCTTGTGCTTTCTCGGATCCTTGGCTGAGGGTGAAACCGGCGGGTGCGGCTTGAGACCCGCGAGTGCGGCTGTGTTGTCTGAGGTAGCAGCTACTGATTTCTTCAAGTCTTCGTCTTCGTCTTCGTCTTCGTCTTCGTCTTCGTCTTCGTCTTCGTCTTCGTCTTCGTCTTCGTCTTCGTCTTCGTCTTCGTCTTCGTCTTCGTCTTCGTCTTCGTCTTCGTCTTCGTCTTCGTCTTCGTCTTCGTCTTCGTCTTCGTCTTCGTCTTCGTCTTCGTCTTCGTCTTCGTCTTCGTCTTCGTCTTCGTCTTCGTCTTCGTCTTCGTCTTCGTCTTCGTCTTCGTCTTCGTCTTCGTCTTCGTCTTCGTCTTCGTCTTCGTCTTCGTCTTCGTCTTCGTCTTCGTCTTCGTCTTCAGCAGCTTCTTCCTTATGCTTCAATGCTTCCAATGCTTCGTATCATCTCTTGGAATGTCGTATGTAAATCTTCTCTCGAACAACTCCATGATACAGATTACATAGAAACAAATAACATAATCCTATACAAAACTAACTAATAATCCATAGTTGCGGTATGTAAAACACCGCTTATCATCTAGCATTTCCCTTCCTCATGTCTAGTAACACCTTTTCCTCCTCAGGTGTAAGTCTTCCAGCAAATGAATTACCGTGTAAGGATTGACAAATAATGTGGTTGTGAGTTCCATGATCAACCCTTAAGATCCATTCCCCCTTTTCAGTCTCTCTACATGCAATCTGAAATTTGCAACCACATTTCTTTGTGTGTGTGTATTTCCTAGTTCTCCCAACTGAATCAGGAATATAATGTCCACTGCGCTCGCATTTAAGCCAAGACCTTCCTAACGTCCCTTTGAAGTCGGTTCTACCAACCTTCAACATGAAGTTATGAGTTTTTCCAATATCTCTTGCCCACTGTTCTGCTTCTGCTCTTGAGCTGAAGATCTTATCAGTGACGAAAACTTATGAATAATCTGATGATATATGTGGCTCCTCATGAAGCACAACACTGTCAAACTGTGGTACTGTCTTCAATTTCGGGAAATACTCCATGTCTTGATATGGTTGCGATAAAGATTGATATTCAGGAACATTGGACCAATCATTTTGATGGGAATGATATGGAGGAGGATTAAGCTGAGAGACTATTGGCGGAATATCAAAATCCAAACGAAGGCACTCCTTCAAGTCCCAATCGAATTTCGGAATTGATCGATAAGTTCTTTAAACCATTGAACATTGGACTATTATACTGTAAAACAACAAAAAATACACTCAGAAACCTTTTTTTATACCTTCGTCACGCATATAAGTAACATCTTCGTCACGGATAGGAGCCATACTTGCGTGACGAAAATATTTGCACATTTTATGTGCAAAAACATTCGTCATGAATGTATTGTATAGTTTCGTCACGAAGGTCTAACAGATATCCGTGACGAATCTCAATTTTGACACATTTCAGAATGTTTTTCACACATTTTTACCCCTAAATTTGATTCAAACCCTCAATTTCAACATGAACTTAAAATTTCACACAAACCCTAACTTCAACATTATTTTAACATCTTCTTATCATGCTTATTGTATGTAACACCTAAAAATCACATATTTTCTATATTACAACATGATTTTCACACTATCAACACAAAACCTAACTTCAAACTATTCAATTTCATACAAAAACTTGAATTTTACTACAAACCCTAACTTCTATATTATTTAAAACAACTATAACATACCTTATTGTTGTTCCCCCATGATGGATGACGAGGCGAATTTGTCGTGTGCCAAGTCAAGTAATCCTAACATGCAAACTAAGTAATATAGTGCGCAAGCAAGGGTTGAATCCCAAGAGAATCAATTTATCAATTTCTTAAGTTATTACAATGACTAACCAATAATCGTAACCAAAGGGGTTTTTTTTGTGGTTTTGATACGAAGTATCGAATGTCAACTTGGTTATAACAATATTAAGCGAAGTGTTCCACTTAGCGATTATCCACAATTAGATTAAAGTTGATCTTAGAATCCTTTTTATCCCTATGTCAAGTTCTCAAGTGATCGTTCTAATTCCTGTTCTTGAATAGTTATTAGTCCAACTAGTCCTAACAACCCTTACTCAATTATAACTTTGAAACTGTCAAAATTCAATAACAAAGTAGCAATGCTTTCAGGAATAGATAGATACATGCAATATCATGGACAACTAGTCAGATACTCGACATGTACTCAACTCTCTTCTCTAATAACAATCACAACTAGTTCATGCAAATAGATTGTGCTACACAACAAGTATGATAATTCAACTAGAAGTATCAAACTCTAGCAATATGAATAAGATAAAACTAACTTAGGTGATCAATCTAAAGTAGTAAATCTAGTTCATCGACAATACAAACAAGAGAGTTGAGACAATCAAAGAGTAGACAAAGGGAAAGGATAAACTCACAACTTGTTGAATCAAAAAGCTTCAAACGCCAAGTGAAACAAAGAACTTTAGCAACTCATAAGTTTGTGAAAAACTCTCCAAAAACTTATGCAAAACAAAAGGTAACATGATCAATGATGATCATCCACAGCTTAAATAGCATTCAGCTATTGTAACAGCCGAATTAAGGTAAACAAAACGTGTAGAAATTTACAGAATTGAACACAAATTACTTCAAATGGCAAAGACATCAATTTGATTCTTCTGTCGAGGAACCGCACCCGCGGGCGCGGTTTTGGATTCTCCAGATATTTTCAGGATGGCAGAGGGCCGCGGGCGCGGTTTGGGACCCGCGAGCGTGGCTTGAGCTTTCTCGGATCCTTGGCTGAGGATGAAACCCGCGGGTGCGGCTTGAGACCCGCGGGTGCGGCTATGTTGTCTGAGGTAGCAGCTACTGATTTCTTCAAGTCTTGGTCTTCGTCTTCAGCAACTTCTTCCTTATGCTTCAATGCTTCCAATGCTTGTATCTCTTGGAATCTCGTATGTAAATCTTCTCTCGAACAACTCCATGATACAGATTACATAGAAACAAATAACATAATCCTATACAAAACTAGCTAATAATCCATAGTTGCGGTATGTAAAACACCGCTTATCAATGGACCATCTTCATCTACATTTTGGTGTATGTAGTCATCCCAATTTGACATTTTCAATTGAAGCTTGGGTTTGAATGTTTGAATGAGAGTGTTTAGGGTTTGATGTGTTAAAAAATGAAGTGTTTCGGGTTGAAGAAGAAGTTTTTTCGATTGAATGAAGGTAATTAAATGTAGTTGGTGTGGATTAGACATAATAGCTTCACTTTTGCAAATATAGGTACATTCGTCACAGAACTATTTGGTTTCTTCGTCACATATGTTAGCTACACCTTCGTCACGAAACTCTTTCATACATACGTGACGGATGTCCAAGTGTATACATTCGTGACGGATCTTTGACTCTATACATTCGTGACGAAGATATTATGGAATACATCCGTGACGAAAGTTAGGGTGTGTTAAATAAATTTTGAGGGTGTTCTAAATAAAGACTTATAAGTTTTTATTAATAAAATTACCCTTTAGATACTAATCCCTTAGCCCGAGAAAGGAGAAACCTAAGAAATTAGTTTTTTTTAACAAAAACTAATAAAAACTACTTGAAACTAATTTTTTTAATTAAAAACTTTGAAGAGGTTATTCCGACACACTCTCTCAAATTCAGACAAAAAAAAAACTGGGGTCAATTACCGAAAATTATCCGCAGACTAGGCTATATTGTCAGAAACTACCCGCATAATTAGTATTATTGAAAACCACCCATATATCTATCTCCGTTCCCCATTAACCACCCACCTACAGATTTTGTTTACAAATCTGTCAACGGGACCCCACACAACCATTGATATTCTTTTTCATTTAAAAAAAATTAAACCATGATTAATTTTAAGTGAAATGGAAGGAAAATCATAGTAAAAAGATAAAAGAAAGAAAACACACTAATTGTTGGGCCAGATTCCGGCCCATGAAGTTAAAACATTGGAGAAGCCCAAGTCGCATGCCAGGAAGACGAAAAAGGAATGTTACCGTTGACGATCTCAAGATCCGGTCTCCGTGTCTTAAATGACGTAACGGTCGGAAGTGAGGAGAAATTTCCGGGATTATGATTAATGTCAGCTTAACGCCTTGATTAGGAAAAATGTTAAGGATATAAAAGGCCTAAAGCCAACATTTGTAAGGGGACGCTCTGAAAATACTACGAACTTACTTGTACTCTGAAATACATCTAGAAAACTAAAGAATTCTTGCTCATTGGTATTTTGTGCTTGTGTTCATCGTGCGATTTGCGACATACGACCATCGGTTCTATAGCTAAGCTTATTCAATCCTCGTCTCATTCGATTTATCTGGTTATATTGGTTATGACGTCTTAGTATTCAGATTTGTTTCGATTGTTTTACCTCATCTAAAGGCAATTTGGTCTATTAAGATTATTTGCCCAAAACAATTTGGCGCCCACCGTGGGGCAATCAATCGATTTCAGGTCTTAACTAGGTCATTCTGCAATCAACCAAGATGGTGAATGAAAGCCTCGATGTTTCTGCTCAAGGTACAGGTCCTTTGGCCCTTAACCCTGACGGAACCCCGATCGTGGAGATACCAGGTCAAACTGAGGAAGATCTGGTGACCAAATCCACCGAAGACGCTGCCCAGTCAACTCGGGAAGAAATGCGGATCATGCATCAGTCTATGGAATCCCTGCGCAAGGAGATGCATGATCAACGTCAGCGTTACGAGGCAATGTCCGCATCTAATAATCAACTAATGAATGAAAATTCGCTTCTTAGAGCGCAGGTACAATCTTCAGGGTCCAACGTGGCTAGGACTGGCAACCTCGCTGATGTCCGAACTCGACTCAGCATGGAGGATGTGGATATGACACCTGCGACAGATCGTCGGACGTCCGTCGGTAACCCTGAACTTAATATTGAAATTCTAGTTCCTTCTAACACGGTTACTTTTGCTGCTCCCGTCGGTCCTACTGTAGACCGAGCGATTGAAACGCGGGTTCAACCACTCAGCAACATCCAGATGCTTATAGATCAAGCTCTCAGCGAGCGTCTCAGGGCTTTGGACGAGCCCGGATCCCGGGGGTACCTCGTCCTATCGAGAAGGAGGCTCCGGATGCATTTGAAGATTCGCCGTTCGTCGAGGAAATTGCATGGGAAGAGATCCCAAAAAAGTTCCATTACCAAGCATGGCTAGTTACGATGGTACAAGCGACCCGGACGACCACGTCGCCCGTTACAAACAAAAGCTCATGGCTATCTCGGTCCCTCGGGGGAGTCGAGAGGCAGTTATGTGCAAGAGTTTTGGGACGTCGTTGTCCGGGCCCGCCCTCACATGGCTCATGCATTTGCCACGAGGATCCATCACTTCATTTGCCAAACTAGTTGACTCGTTTAAGAATCAATTTGCTAGTAGTCACAAACTAGAGAAACAATCTAGTGATCTATATTATGTCGTCCAAAAAGCTAATGAATCGCTACGTGACTACTTGCACAGGTACAACAAGGTGAAGGTGTCCATCCCACATTGTGACCCTCAAACTTCAATCCAAGCGTTCCGTCGGGGCTTGGCTAAGGGAAGTGAGCTCTATCGGGAGCTGACCAAGTATCCATGCCTGACGTTCGAGGACGTACAGGCAAAGGCTATCGCACAGGTGCGACTGGAAGAGGACGAAGCGCCGTACGGGAGTCCTGATTGAGTTGATCGCAGATCTCGAGATGACAACCGACGAGACCACCGGAGTCAGCCTTATCCTCGGGAGAGGCGAGACAGAGACAGAACTGGACCGAGCAAAGAACGTGGGAGTGAATGGAAAGACCACCCGTCTCTCCCACCAAAGGTTCAATCTTACAATTTTAGTGTCTCTGTGGCAGAGTTGGTTAAGACCTTCGACCGGTTCGGGAAGGACGTTAGATGGCCAAGAAAGAGCGACAAGCCAGAGTCCAAGAGGGACATGGGCAGGTGGTGTGATTTCCATGCCGACCATGGCCATTACACAGACGAGTGCGTGGCTCTCATAAAGGAAGTCGCCAGACTATTGGCCCAAGGCTTCCTTAAGGACGTCATATCCGAACGAGCTAAGGCAACGCTTGATCGACGTGACAAAGGACCAGACAACCGTCCACCGTCCCCAGTTCCGGCCAAAATTATTAATTGCATTTCAGGTGGGTCGGAACTGTGTGGGATATCGTATTGGGCGGCAAAGAGACAGGTTAAAAGTAGTGTCCTTGAAGCACCTCCACCGTCGAAATCAAAGGAAAAGAGGGTGAGCGACTTACCCTCGATTACCTTCGAAGATGGTGAGGCGTGTGAGGTTGAGCATCATGACGGTTTGGTTATATCACTATCCATCGGTAACTGTCTTATACGTAGGATCCTTATCGACACAGGTAGCTCTAGTAATCTGATGAACCTTTCCACGCTAAAACAAATGGGACTGGGGGAAGACGATGTCAGTCCTAATCGTATTCCCTTGGTCGGTTTCAGTGGTGAGTTAAAGTATACGGTCGGGGACATTGTCCTTTCCGTATACGCAGGGGGCGTAAACCTCCAAGTAAGGTTCAACGTCGTGGATTGCAAGTCGCCTTATAACTGTATTATTGGGAGGCCTTGGATCCACGCGATGAAAGCGGTCGCTTCGACCTACCACCAAACGATAAAATTCCCTACCAAGTGGGGGATTCAAGAGATTAAGGGAGAACAAAAGCTTGCGAAGGAATGCTATATGGTGTCCATGAAACAAGCAGTCGAGGACAGGTCCGCATAGAAATCAAAGGACAAAGAGAGATCGAGGTGGTACGTTGAGCCTCAGACAGAAAAGCTGGACGAAATCGCACTCGATCCCTCTTCGCCCAAGCGGACTGTCCGTATCGGGTCTGACTTGGACGCCGAGACACGAGCTTCTCTATTACAATTTCTAAGATTAAATTCAGATTGCTTTGCATGGTCCCACGAGGACATGGTGGGTATACCACCTAATATAATGACTCACAAGGTTAACGTCGATTCTAGTTTTCCTCCTGTCAAACAGAAACGCAGGAAATTTGCAGCCGAGCGCAACAAAGTGATCGATGAGGAAGTGACGAAGCTTCTCGAGACAGGTAAAATCAGGGAGGTCAATACCCCGACTGGCTGGCAAATGTAGTGCTCGTAGAGAAGAAGAATGGAAAGTGGCGAGTCTGCGTTGACTTCAAGGATCTCAACAAGGCTTGTCCGAAGGACTCATTTCCACTCCCCCATATCGACGCTATGATTGATGCGACATCGGGGCATGAGATGCTTACCTTTATGGACGCCTTCAGCGGGTATCATCAAATCCAGATGGATCCGGACGATCAACAGAAGACTGCCTTCGTAACCAGTCAGGGCACCTACTGTTATAAGGTTATGCCCTTCGGACTTAAGAATGCAGGGGCAACCTATCAACGCTTGGTCAATAAGATATTCAAAGATCAAATCGGAGATACAATGGAAGTGTACATCGATGACATGTTGGTGAAGTCCAAACAGAAGAAGGACCACATTGAGCACTTATAGGAAGCGTTCGAGGTACTTAAGAGGTACAATATGAAGCTAAATCCTACTAAATGTTCTTTTGGGGTGTCATCAGGAAAATTCCTACGATACCTGGTGAATCAAAGGGGGATCGAAGCTAGTCCCGAGCAGATCAAGGCGATCATGAATCTGAGATCTCCCAGGTGTATCAAATACGTCCAGAAATTAACAGGACGGGTCGCGGCCCTCAACAGATTTATCTCAAAGTCATCCGATAAATGCAAACACTTTTACGACGCTTTGAAGAAAAATAAGTCCTTCCACTGGGGCGGGGAGCATGAAATGGCTTTCCAGGATCTTAAGACGTATCTGTCCAACCCCTTATTACTGGCCAAACCTAAGACCGAAGAAGCATTGCCTCTCTATTTGTCGGTATCTGAGTCGTCGGTGAGTGCGGTTTTGGTAAGAGAGGAAGATGGCCAACGGTTGCCTATCTACTATGTCAATCGGTCTTTGCTGCCGGCTGAGACAAGGTACTCGTCATTAGAGAAACTCGTACTTGCTCTGGTCATGGCATCCAACAAGTTGCGACCGTACTTCGAGTCACATACAATCGTCGTCAGAACCAATCACCCATTGAAAGCCGTGCTAAGAAAGATGGAATTCACGGGACGCATTACAAAGTGGGCGATACATTTGAGTGGGTATGAGATAGAGTACGAACCACGGACAACAATCAAATCTCAAGCTTTGGCTGACTTCGTGGCTGATTTCAGTCCTACCTTGGAGGAAGAAGCAGTGAAGGAAGCATTAGAGTTGACAGCCACAGATCAAAAAGGTACATGGGAGCTTTACACCGACGGAGCGTCAAACGTCAGGGGCACAGGTCTAGGCGTCGTACTGAAATCACCACAGGGGGACAATATAGCCCAAGCTGTGAGATGTGAGTGGGATGCGACGAATAACGAGGCCGAGTACGAAGCGCTCATATTTGGTTTGCACTTGGCGGATGACATAGGCATAAAAGACATCAAAGTCACATGCGACTCAGTGCTCATAGTCAACCAGGTCCAAGGATCATACGCTACTAAGGATGATAGGATGGCAGCCTATGTGGTCGTTGCTCGGGGGTTAATAGAAAAATTCAACGCATTTGAGATACACCAGGTCCCCAGAGAACAAAATACTCAAGCAGACGCATTGGCCAACTTGGGATCTGCTTTAGATCCCAAAGAATTCCCTGTTATTCCTATTGTCCATGTAACGACTCCTGCTATATCCAAAGATAAAGGCACCCCCCCGAGGTCTTAGTTAATGACGAAAACCCCAATCAAGAAGAGACAGAAAACATTGCAGAAGATTGGACCAGGCCATTCCTGGATTACATGGTCCGAGGTGTCCTACCAACCGACAAAGCAGCGGCCAAGAGACTTAAGGTACAGGCTCTCTCCTATGACATAATCGATGACTTACTCTTCAAACGTTCTGTCACAGGGGAAAAGTTGAAATGGTTAACGCCGTCCGAAGCACAAGAACTATTGCACTCAATCCACAATGGTGAGTGCGGCAACCACGCAGGGGGACGAAGTCTAGCATGTAAAGCTCGGCGTCAAGGGTTCTTCTGGCCGACTATGAATACAGACGCGTTAAACCATGCAAAAAAGTGCGACGCATGTCAACGGCATGCGCCCGTCCCACACCAACCATCAGAGTTATTACATCCTACGATAGCTCCATGGCCCTTCATGAGATGGGGGATGGACATCGTCGGTAAACTCCCCCCAACACCGGGGCAGAGAGTTTTCTTTTTAGTTCATAAGGGGCAAGACCAGGGGCTTTTGTGCTTGATGGAACATAAACTTGGTCACTTCTACCCCTAGGTATCCTCAATCCAATGGACAAGCAGAGTCCAGTAACAAAATCATCATCAATAACCTAAAGAAAAGATTGGAAGGAGCCAAAGGAAAATGGGCTGATGAATTGCCCTATGTCCTATGGGCGGATCGTACGACGCCAAAGAATGCTACGGGACAATCACCTTTTTCACTCGTATATGGATGCGAGGCGGTGATCCCTGGTGAAGTCCTCCTCCCAACCACAAGATATGGACTGCAGAACTTCGACACCAACGACGAGGCCCTATCACACAATATAAACACCGTCGGAGAACTCAGAGAGAAGGCCCGGATCAGGATGTTCAAATACCAACAACAAGTCGCTAGGAGTTACAACAAGAACGTCAAAGTCAAAGTTTTTAAGCAAGGAGATTGGGTCCTAAGGAAGACGTTCCAGAACACTAGGAATCCCAGAGATGGTAAACTGGCTCCACAGTGGGAAGGACCATATAGGATCACTGAGGTCGTAGGACAAGGGGCATATCGCTTAGAGAACATCGATGGGCACCCCGTCCCACGAAGCTGGAATGCGACTCACCTAAAGATTTATCATTTCTGAAAACCTCTCATATTTTCTCAATCGTATCGCACAATAAACTTGTTATTTCCTAATCTTACCACTTACTTTCTCCTATGAATAAGTACTGACACTAGTACTCCAGGGTAGTCGCGTCATACGACCGACTATCACTTAAGGGTATATTCGTTTTCTTTTTCACAAAGCAATTGCAGATACATCAATAAAAGACATGCGAAGAATAAGTGGATCCACATACACACATTCATGAGCTCACACACATACAGACACGATCGATCGGAACACGAAGGATCACATAGGAACGACCTACCCTTCTTGCCTTATGACAACAATAAGGTACGATCGCCCACACTACGCAAACACTATTGCTAACAATCTTATCCTTCGGACATACGTCATGAATCTAACACGTGAACATTTACATCACATGCCCCCCTTTCCAGTCTAGAGAGGAGCCAACATACAAGGATCCGATCAGTCCTATGATGAGTAAAGACACGGTGCCTGGGTCAACGTACCCTGCAACCTTATACACGTCATAAGGTATCGGATCGCAACACATACACAATCAAATACATACTTATCATAAAGGTCATAAGACTCATATCAAATGAACCATGTCACAGGTCGTCTCAAAGTCAGGATGACGAAGAAGATAACAACAATACATTAAGAAGGCCTACTCGGCCAAGTGTCTTACATAAAAATGCAATCCGCGATGGATGACGGATTGCCAAAACCTTGTCTTACAGCTATGTGACCCGCGATGGTGGACGGGCCGCCAAAACAATTCAAGTACCAACACACAGAAAATAAATGTTTGAAAGAGAGAGAAAAGGAGGATCAGTCGTCAGTCTTAGAAACGCATTCCTTGGGCACGGACTCCGCGGCGATCTCAGTGCGACCCGATCTTGATTCAGCTTCATCGGCACCCTCCTCCTGCCTGGGGACGTCATCCAAATACTCCAGGTGTGGGAAACCGTCAGGAAATTCCGCCGCTAGCTGAACTTTCGCATCATCCAGATCCCAAGCTACATGTTGTCCTTTGACATACTCCTCCATAATCTCTATGCGAGATTTGGCCCCGAAGTACAAACCGATGGCTACAGCTTTGGTCCCACATGCGTTCCTTTCATCCTCCAGGGCTTTATTAGCTTCATTAAGATGCCTCGTTAGCTCGGTCTCAGCGTCCTCTGCCTTCTTCAGCATAATCTTCGAGTCCTTGATGCGACCCTCAGCAGTCTCAGCCCGATAGGTAAGATCGTCGATCGTCTTCGAAAACTTGTCATGACATTCCAAGATGTGCTGAACGGCCTACAGGAAGAACGACATATTTAAAAAGCAGAAGTACATGATAAAAGACTATTTGCAAAGTACGACTTACCGCCCACAGGTTCTCCCCAGCATGTGTCACGTTGTCATGAAGGCTCTTGAGTTTGACATCCCCAGGGATAACGACGTCTGAGAGTTTAGAAATGCCCGCCTCAGCTCCAGCAGGGACAATATCCTTCGAGAGGTCGATAATGTCAAACGCTTTCCTCTTGTCCCCGAACTTGGGTTTAGGAGGAAGGACTTGGCGCCGTTGCCGGGGAGGAGTTCATGGTTCCATCAGATTGAGGAGGTTCGGAGTTCTTGGTTCCATCAGAACCCCGATCTTCCATCACCGGGTCACCCGGATCAGTGAGCTACTCTCTTCTCTTCCTCATTTATTTTCTATGTCTTCCACACTGAGGACATTGTGTACTTCAAGTATGGGGGAGAGGGATTTAGTTTAGTGCTTATCTTTAGAGTAGTTTCCATTCGGTTGTTTGAATTCAGTTCGTATTTATTTAAAAAAAATAAAAAAAATAAAAAAAATAATAAACAGAAAAAGCCACAAATATGTTAAAAAAGGCAAATGAAAATCCTGGGATGGGCTGAAAACCTGAAAGGGCGGTTCCATGCAAAAAGCAGGTAGTCTGGTTAGCAATAGGCTGAGGCAAAAGTGGACTTGAGAGATGTGAGCCAATTGTGAGTTATCTAGCAAAATGAAATGAGTGGCTAGGTGAAAACCCTTCGGGGCGCCTAGGCAGAATGAGTGAAATGAGTGTCTTAGGACCATTTGTTGTTGCTGGCGAGGTGTCATAAGAAGTGGTGATATAAGGAGAAAATGGTAGGCTACTATGGAGGAATAAGGTGCTAGATAGGAGCTAGGATTAGATTTATCTTTTGTACTCACTATGGTGTTTGGAGGCGAAGTGTGTTTGTAATTTGTAGTTCATTCTTTCTCTATACTTCCTGAGATCTATGTGTGCTGATTGTAAGGGTAAGTTTCATTTAGCTTACTCAGGGACGAGCAAGGTCTAAGTATGGGGGAGTTTGATAAGCGGTATTTTACATAGCGCTACTATAGGTTATTAGCTCATTTTGTATAGGATTATGCTAGATGTTATGATGTATTCTGTAATCATGGAGTTTTGGAGAGTTGAGTTACACATGAGATTACAGAAGATGATGCGGAGCATTGAAGCATAAAAAGAGGAGTCGAAGCTGAAGAAGACCACATGTAGCATTGGAAGCAGCTGAAGACGAAGCCAAGGAAGCCACGGAAGCCAAATCCGCGACCGCGGGTCCCAAACCGCGATCGCGGAAAACCTACTGGACCAGCCAAGATCACAGAACACAATCCGCGATCGCGGGTCCCAAACCGCGATCGCGGAATCCGCCAGCGATGACTTTCCTCATTTGCCCGATTTAGTATGCTGTGTTAAGTTTTGTAACGTTTTTATAACGTTTTTACCTTCAATTTGGCAGTTAGATTCTGCAGAGATTTATAGGTTTTTAGGTGTGGATGATCTTCTATCATCTTCTACATTCCATTTTCCAAGTTTTAGAGTTTTCTCCCAAGAACTTCATGAGTTGCTGAAGTTTCCATTGTTTTGCTTGACATTTGAAGCTTTCAGATTGATTAAGTTGTGAGATTCCTTTCCTTTGTTCTATTCATATTGATTGTCTCTATTTTCTTGTGTGTATTGTTATTGGATTAGATTTGCTCATTTAGATTGACCATCTAAGTAGTTTCATCTCATTCATTTGCTATTGTTTGGTTATTTCTAGTTGAAATATCATACTTGTTTGTAGCACACACAATTTGCATGAACTAGTTGTGAATGTCAATTGTGAAGAGAATTGAGTACATGTCGAGTATCTGACTAGTTGTCTACGGTATTGCATGTATCTATCCATTCCTGAACTTAAATCTTCTTTATTATTGAATCTTGATAGTTTCAAGATTATAGTTGAGTAAGGGTTATTAGGACTAGTTGGACTAATAACTACATTAGAACAGGGATTAGAACGATCATATGAGTAATTCGACATAGGATTAAAAGGAGTTTATGATCAACTTGTTAATCTGTTAGTGGATAATTTTCGAGTGAAACACCTTCCATTGATATATTTACAAACCAAATCAACCTTCGTTACTTTGTTCTTAAAACATACCAAACCCCCCCCCCCTTTGGTTACTTACACTCGTTAATCCTAATTGTTACTTTAGGAATCGATAACCTGATTCCCTTGGGATTCGACCCTTGCTTGCCTACTATACTTGTTAGTGAGCTTGTTAGGATTACTTGACTTGGCATACGACAATTCGCCTCGTCATTGAGCGATTGAAGAATTTTGAAAGGTGCAATGAAGGGCCAGAACCGCCAAGATCTGTCTCAGCTTAGCCTCGAGAGCGGGATCAGATGTATGGTCAATCTCCTCCGGAACTACAAAAAAGAGAAAGTAAGACAAAGTTAAAAAGTCACACAGAAGAACAAATGCAGGAAGAATACATACCTTGGCGTAACCACCTAGTTCTCAGGAAGCTACAATCCCCCACCGTACCCAGCGACGACATCTGCGCAAAGAAATAACGCCTTTTCCAGCCTCTATCATTAGGACTTTGACCTAGGGCAAGGGCCTTGTAACCAGATCGGGCCGTGAAACAGTACATATGGGATTTAATGGACATAGGTTGATGAAAATACTTAAAGGCGGCCAAATCAAAGTTCAAGTTAGGATATCTGTCATTCAAGCGGTCAAGGATTCGAAGCAACCTCCACCCATGAGGCATAATTTGACAACAAGCAAGATTGTATCTTGCTAAGACATCACAAACCAATTGGGAGAATGGGAAGGTATGGCCAATTTTAAAAGGGTATTCAAAGAGGCATACCCATTCGTCATCCTCGTCGTCGGCCCGTTCATCTGCCTCCGGCACCCGGAACACCGACTCAACAGGAAATCCGTACCAATGGCGAAAGTGCTTCAAATCCTCTCCGGTTAACTCGTTGGGCACATCGTCTTGGTCGCAGAGGCACGGGAGGGGATCAACAACTTCAACTCGAATTCAAGCGCCATGGCGAAGGATATGGGGAAAATTAAAGAGAGGGAAGAAGAAAAACCAACCTTGGGACTCGCAGGCGGCAGAAGTGGAATGATGATTTTAACCATGTTGTCCCATCAATTTAAAGCCGAGTAAAATGCATGTTGAATTCAAACCGCCAAGTTACCATGGGACACGTGTAGGGTTGAGAGTTTAAAAAAGAAACCGTCAGATCATCAGCCCGATCCACGCTTTCTTTTGGGGCAAATTGTAGGGCCATATTCTGGCCCATGAAGTTAAAACATTGGAGAAGCCCAAGTCGCATGCCAGGAAGATGAAAAAGGAATGTTACCGTTGACGATCTCAAGATCTGGTCTCCGTGTCTTAAATGACGTAACGGTCGGAAGAGAGGAGAAATTTCCGGGATTATGATTAATGTCAGCTTAACGCCTTGATTAGGAAAAATGTTAAGGATATAAAAGGCCTAAAGCCAACATTTGTAAGGGGACGCTCTGAAAATACTACGAACTTACTTGTACTCTGAAATACATCTAGAAAACTAAAGAATTCTTGCTCATTGGTATTTTGTGCTTGTGTTCATCGTGTGATTTGCGACATACGACCATCGGTTCTATAGCTAAGCTTATTCAATCCTCATCTCATTCGATTTATCTGGTTATATTGTTTAGGACGTCTTAGTATTCAGATTTATTTCGATTGTTTTACCTCATCTAAAGGCAATTTGGTCTATTAAGATTATTTGCCCAAAACACTAATTTTATTTTATTTATAATATTTTTCTAGATTTCAAAGTAACGAAGAAATGGAGATAAAAATGAAAATCTCGGTTCGGTCTTCTTCTCCGATGAAGAACCCCTAATTAGCTGGGTCTTCTTTCCTACAGTATCAATCTAATCGAGTTACAAAATCAGCCAATCAAAATTTTCCTCCATTGCTAGAAATCCGATTCGCCGGGACGAACCCTAATTTGGACAATCAATCAAATAAATTTCAATCGGAATGAATCCTAATTTGGAACATTTGAGCCGAGGAAGCTTGATTCGCCGGATTTGAGAATTTGAGCGAACTCCCTCTGCTCGCTCGAACTCCCTCCGCTTCCACTCACTTGGGTTGAAAAGGGAAAATCCATGATGGTTTCTGAAATGGATCAAGAACCGATTAGAGGCAAACGGCCCATGCCCAATGACTCTTAACACTTTTTTTCCCAAGCCCACTCTCATGGGCCCAACCGTTCTCACTAAAAAGAATGTGGGCATTGATGCCATCGATCGTGAGGCACTCCTGTTTCTTTGGGTCGTGCTGAGACCACTTCAGATCGCCCTACCACTAACTCTCCTCCCGATACAGGCCAAACCCGATCCTCTGGGGCTGTTGACCTCACTTTGGATGATCAGATAAGCGACGAGACAATTACCGATATGGGCATTGATGCCATCGATCGTGATCAAGACAGAGTAGAAGATGCTGGACATACATCTCTTATGCAGACCCCTTCTGGGGTTTAGGTTTGTTGTTCCTGTTTTGTCCCCCTCCCCTTCGTTTCCTTATGAATTGCATATTTTGGAATGTGCAGGGAGCATGGAAAGCGGGTCTTCAAAGAGCTTGTAAATATTTTCTCAGGCTTCATAATGTTGATGTTTTGGCGGTTTTTGAGCCACGTATTTCGGGTGCTCGGGCTCATGATGTCTGTGGGCGCTGGCCTCTTAAGAACTGTGTTAGGGTGGAAGCGGAGGGGTTTTCCGGGGGAGTCTGGCTTCTTTGGAAGAATGACAGACTCTCTGTTGACATCCTGACTATCCACGATGATTTCATACATGCCTCAGTTTCCTTGGGAGTGGACTCCTTCCATCTGATTGATGCCTATGGTCCACCCACTCCTCAGCTGCGTGTTAAGTTTTGGCACGACTTGGGTGATACGATCAGGAATATTACTCTGCCTCTCTTTGTCGGTGGTGATCTTAATTGTATTATCTCCTTAGATGAGCAAAGTGGTGGGGTGAATCGGCTCTCCCCGGACTCTTCGTTCTTCAGACAGTGGGTGAATGACCTTGAACTCATCGATTTAGGTTTCACGGGTTCCCGGTTTACTTGGTCTAGAGGCGTCTCTGCTGCCACGAAGGTTTCGAAGCGTCTTGATCGCGTCTTTACTAACCTCCCGGGGCGTCTTCGTTGGGACGAGGCGGTGGTTCGTCACCTCCCAACCATCTCGTCGGACCACTCTCCCCTCTTATTGTCTTTGTGGCCTGATTCTGCTATGGATCGCAACCGTCGTCCTTTTCGTTTTGAAGCAGCCTGGATCTTGCACCCCCGTTTCATGGAATTTGTTAATGAAAATTGGAACTCCCACATTGAAGCGGGCGAAGCTCTCAACGCCCTAAACAACATCTTGTTATTTGGAACAAAAGGGTGTTCGACAATATCCACTAAAGAAAATCCAAATTGCTTGATAGAAGTGATGGTATCCAAAGAAGATTGGACTTGACCTCCCGCCAGGATCTGATCGACCTTCACAACCGTCTGAAATGTGATTTTAATCTTGCTTTCGAGCAGGAGGAGATATTATGGTTTCAGAAGGCTAGGCTCAGCTGGATTGAGCATGGGGATAAAAATACCAAATTCTTTCATCTTAATATTGTTATCAGGCGAAGACGTAACAAAATCCTCACGCTCAAGATTGATGATGATAACTTGATTGATGATTAGTGTGCGTTAGAAGCATGGGTTGTTGATTTCTTTAAAGACTTGTACACACAGCCTAATTCGGAAGTGGACTTCATCCCTCTTGCTTATGGGGGCTTTCCGCTTATTGGGTTGGATGACAAAGCCCGCTTATCTGCTCCCTGCACTGAAGACGAGATCTGGGCTTCTCTTAAGGGGATGGGCTCCTATAAAGCACCTGGTGCTGATGGGTTCCATCCCATATTTTTCAAATCTTGTTGGCCCATTGTGAAAAGATCCATCACCGAGTTCGTCCAGAAATTCTTTGATCAGAATTATCTTCCCCCGGGTGTCAATGATACTCTCATCGCCTTGATTGGTAAGGTTTCTAAACCGGAGTTTATTCACAAATTCTGACCTATTAGCCTTTGTAACGTCATCTACAAGATTATCACCAAGGTCCTTGTCAACCGGCTCTGACCGCTCATGAACCACCTCGTCGGCCCTACTCAAAATAGTTTCATTCTGGGCCGTTCGATTACTGATAATGTGGTCCTCCTGCAAGAAGTTGTCCACTCCATGAGAAAGAAAACGAGTGGGAAGAAGTGGATGCTCCTTAAGCTCGACCTTGAAAAAGCTTATGATAGGATCCGGTGAGACTTTATGATTAATACGATCAAGGATGCGGGTCTCCCGTCGAGTTGGTGTGATTGGGTTAAAACGTGCATTTCCTCACCGTCCATGAGTCTTATTTGGAATGGTGAGGTCACTTCTAGTTTTGCCCCGTCCCGAGGCATTCGTCAAGGGGACCCTGTTTGTAGCGAAATTACCAACGAGATGATAACTAAGCAATTGTAGGGCGAAGATCAAAGAATACGATATAATCTCAACACTCAAGAACAAAGTAGGAAATTAGGGTTGAAGCTTGTACTTGGTATTACTCGAATGGTGGTTGAATGATTACAAAGCAGGCGTTAGCCTTATCTCTTCCTTCTATCTAATAACGATATAATAAATAAGGTAAAAAATATTTTTTATCGTATCTTTTACCAATTACAATAATATATAAGGAAATAAGATAAAATCCACTCGGCCACTTAATCTTCAAGGAGAACGAGATCTTTGCCACGTCTCGTCACGTCGACGACGTCTTCACTACTTCCCGTCGTGTCGACGTAATCCTTCTACGCATAGCTTACCACGTGTTCCTTACTCGTCGTATTTTTAGGCACAAACAATACCCCTAAGGCGTCTTACAGGAATTAACGTCCCGTAGAGCTGGGAGACGCTTTCTTTCTTCAAGGAATACGTCTTCATTAGATTCGGAACGCGTAGGATATTTACTCGAACCGAAACCTTGATTTCGTAATAATATCTTCTCTTTGATTCTCATTTAATGAGGCTAACCAAATCGTATCCGCTCCAATGGCTACTTCCCCAACGTTCGGATTTGTCTCTAATGGTAACAAACCGATTCTGGAAGCAAGGTATGACAAAATTATAGATATGATGACACTTTACCAGCTATGAAGTGTCAAAGATATTTTAAAAGTTGTTGACACTGTTGAAATTTGATGTTGACAGGTCTTTCCAAGTTGTAGCTCTACTAGAGTTTCTGCGAGATGTGCTGTCAAGGTGGTTTAATGAAAGGCGCACAGAGGCTGAAAAAAACAATAGCAAGGTGACACCAAATATCGGGAAAATACTGGAGTCTAGGTACCAAATGTCAAAGGGGTATGAGGTGAGAAAGCTAAATCAAGCTCAATATCATATACTTGGTGGATATTTCTTTGTGGTGGTCAATCTAGTAGAAAGGAAATGCATTTGCAAAGTCTTTGATGTGGACCACATCCCGTGTGTACACGCTATAGCTGCAATACAGAAAGCAAAAGCAACAGTGACAGATTTTGTGAGCGACTACTATAAAACTGAAGCTTGGACAGCAGCATATAGAGAAACAATCTACCCTGTGCCAAGAGAGACTGAAAACAGTGTACCGAAAGATGTAACGGATACAATCTGCATGCCACCGATTGTGCAGACAGATAAGGGGAGAAGAAAAAAGAAAAGATACCCATCTGAACGTGAGTTCCCAAACAGAAGCAAGAAGAGAAAAGGAACAAGAAAGCCAGGAAAATGCAGCCTCTGTGGTAATATGGGACACAACATGATGTGAAAACCTCTTGCAAGGCTCGCGGGGTACGGATCTAGGAAGGACGCGTGGCTGGAGAATTCTTGTTAACGCAGTACTTGCTTGACTTAGGTCAAAGACTGATCTCACAAGGTGGACGGCTGAGAATCTGGGTAGGACGTCGATGGCGTCCTAGGACGGATCTGCGTCGACGGTTAGGGTTAGAAATGGTGGCGGCAGAAACGATTTGATGAAGGGATGATGATTGAGGGTTTGTGAAGTGGAATGAGGCGCTAGAACAATGAAATGGTGGCTGGAAGAAGATGGAGGCAATTAGGGTTTGGGAAGGGATGCTGCGGCGGCTAGGGTTTGATGGAGATGACGGCGGCGACTAGGGTTTGGGACTGTGATAATGAAGACGACCTGAACTGAGTATCAATGATTGGGTAACTGGCTCGTGGAGGTTCGAGCCCGAACTAGGGTTGGCGTTGAAAGCAAGGGGTGGAGAAAATCTCAACAACTATGCTTTCTATAAAATTCAACGTGAAAACAATTCTTGGTTCTAAGTCCATATATATAGGACTCCTAACTAGGGTTACCAAATATAGTAACTTGCTAATGCTTAAGATAGTAAGTAATGCAAAAGACTTTAAAAACAATAGAAAACAGTTCTAGGACGGACGCCTAAGTCTAGGACGTCCCTTCAGTGCAAGTAGTCCTTGATATCATGCTGGATCTTAGGACGTCTCTTCACTACAAGTAGCCATTTCATATGACGGGGGATGGTGTGTGAGTGGAGGACGCTCCATTTCTTGCATATGACTCAATATCTCGTCCTCTTGGGTCTCTGTCCATGTCATCATCTCGTCCTCTTGGGTCTCAGCCAATGTCAAGGGTTGTCCCGCATCATTCTCCCCTTCTTGTCCTCGAATCGTCCCAGATTCGACTATGTGTGGGACTGGCAGGGTGTAGGTCGATATGTCGCTGATGTTGAATGTTGCGTGGACACCATAGTCGCGTGGCAGCTTGAGTTTGTATGCATCAGGGTCATAAGCTTCCAAAATCTTGAATGGACTATCGCCCCTTGGGCTAATCTTGGACCGTTGTGTAGCTTGAAACATATCCTTCTTCAAATGCAGCAACACAAGGTCTCCAGGGTCGAAAGTGATGCGATGTCGGCAAGACAAGGATGCACCTGGCAACAACTTGATCCGGTGCTCAATCCCGAGCTTAGGAGGTAGCCCGTCGGGTATGTCATCGAACATGACATCCTTATGCTTGTGTTTCTCATCGAATAAGATTTCACCCATATATGTACCATTCACCCCTTCTTGGCTTTGGATCAAAGGTGACTTCATTGAGCATGATCTTACAAGAACGAACAACGGTTGTGGAATAAAAAATATAGACAGTACCGGCGCCAAAGGCGTGATGAGGTTTGGCGTGACCAATGCTCAGTCTTCATCATACTCATCGTAAATGGCTGCAGACATGACGCCTGGCTCACACGTCGTACCCTTGGGCTCTGATACCTGTTGATGTGAAAACCTCTTGCAAGGCTCGCGGGGGACGGATCTAGGCAGGACGCGTGGCTGGAGAATTCTTGGGAACGCAGTACTTGCTTGACTTAGGTCAAAGACTGATCTCACAAGGTGGACGGCTGAGAATCTGGGTAGGACATCGATGGCGTCCTAGGATGGATCTGCGTCGACGGTCAGGGTTAGAAATGGTGGCGGCAGAAACGATTTGATGAAGGGATGATGATTGAGGGTTTGTGAAGTGGAATGAGGCGCTGGAACAATGAAATGGTGGCTGGAAGAAGATGGAGGCAATTAGGGTTTGGGAAGGGATGCAGCGGCGGCTAGGGTTTGATGGAGATGACGGCGGCGGCTAGGGTTTGGGACTGTGATAATGACGACGACCTGAACTGGGTATCAATGATTGGGTAACTGGCTCGTGGAGGTTCGAGCCCGAACTAGGGTTGGCGTTGAAAGCAAGGGGTGGAGAAAATCTCAACAACTAGGCTTGCTATAAAATTCAACGTGAAAACAATTCTTGGTTCTAAGTCCATATATATAGGACTCCTAACTAGGGTTACCAAATATAGTAACTTGCTAATGCTAAAGATAGTAAGTAATGCAAAAGACTTTAAAAACAGTAGAAAACAGTTCTAGGACAGACGCCTAAGTCTAGGACGTCCCTTCAGTGCAAGTAGTCCTTGATATCATGCTGGATCTTAGGACGTCTAGGTCTAGGACGTCTCTTCACTGCAAGTAGCCATTTCATATGACGGAGGATGGTGTGTGAGTGGAGGACGCTCCATTTCTTGCATATGACTCAATATCTCTTCCTCTTGGGTCTCTGTCCATGTCATCATCTCGTCCTCTTGGGTCTCAGCCAATGTCAAGGGTTGTCCCGCATCACAACAAGACTTCTTGCCAAAAAAACTTTGCTGACAAGATCGGGACAGAGTTATCAGTGTGGACAACATTTTGGGATTTTAATTTTTAATTTTTTACTTTAATTCAGAGGAATAATAGTTGTATATCCTGTCAACATTGATATTCATACTGTAAACAGGTTTTACACACAAAACTATTTTGGGTTTTGAGATAATGTCAAAAATTCTAATTCTGAGAATGATGTATACAAGTTAATGTTGAGAAGTTGACATTGTGATAAAAAATGTTGACAACATTGTGTTTATAGATTTGTTGACAGCTTGTAATATTGTGATGATAGAAATGTGTTGACACGCAAACCAAATGGTAACAGGTGTGTTGACATATTGTGATGACAAAGATTTGGAATGTTGACAAGTTATGCTGACAGGTTGTAACAAGTTATTTAACAGTTTGGTATGTTAACGAAGCGCGCTACGCGCGCCTCGTAAGAATAATAAACTTACGAAGCACGTTGAGCGCTTCGTTGCACCTGAGTGAGCATTGTTGACAGACAAAGAGAAAATGTAATATAACCATAGGCAAAAATAACACAAAAGCTGCACAAAAACTGACTTGCACACAAATTGGCTTGCAACAAACTGCATTCACCACAAACTGTTGTGGTAAACAGAAACTGTCTTACAAAAAGTGGAATGGAAACTGTCTTACACAACTGAAACCAAAATTTGTCCTAAAAAACCATTAAGTCTGAACAAAATCACTGTCAAACACACATAGAAACAACACACATATTACATGAAAATTTAACATTCAAGTTCAAGCTTCAGGTGTGTCCTTCTCAGATGTCAATGGCTTGAACTCCCATTTCTCATTAAACAAGTCAATCATCATCTTCTCCCGATGAGCCCTCATGTGTTCGTCATCCAGATCATCCCAACTGGTGCCAATGGCCAAAGACTCGATGAACTTGAGACAGTATACACCACAATTCCCACTGAAAATCAACCAAATAAAAGAGAGGAATCAGGAAATGAATATCAGAGGAACAATAAAGATAGAAAAATCTAAAAATATCATATACTTACATCATCCCATCATGAGGAACATCTTTGCGCCTTGACCATGAGAAATCCTTGTCCAAAGAATTAAGATGGCCAAATAAGTTGGACTTTTTCATAACAAGAGGGAGCATACGGCATAAACTTTTAATTCTATTTCCACAATAAACATCATTGCTGATCTGCAGGCTGGAATCAAACACAATGATATGCCACTTAACTAGGTCTATCTCCAAGGCAACCCAATGCTCATTTTCAAAGTTGAAGGGGGTATACACCCTTGTCACAGATTCAGACCAACACCTCCCCTCATGTTTTGGATAGAGACCTATGAAGTACTTCTGGAAAAAGAAAACCTCATTTTCATCATCTTTCTGAATAAGAGCTTCCTTATCCGGATTGAAATGCCCATACCAGATCCAATCCATGATCACAACATCCTTGAACTTGTCACTGTTTTGGTTTATGTGCTTCCGGAAGAAAAATATTGCTTCAGAGATGTGCTACATAACAAAAAACAAAAGAAAAAGAACAAAGTTAAAAGAGAAATAAAAAATAAAATAAAACTATACAATAACAGCCAAATAATAAAAATCTGCAAACTGAAAGTAGAAGAAATAATACAAGACTGACAAACACAAATATGACGGATTGAATACAGGACAACAAATATTCAAAACTTTTAAAATGTTGACAGGACATATACAAAATCATTAACTTACACAATCATTTAGCCACTTGGCTTTTCCAACAGAACTTGTGTTTTTCAACAACAATTTGTTAAAGAAGTCCTTGGTGAAGTCAAAATCATGTTCCTTACGCCTAATAACCGCCTTCTTACCACTGCAACAAAAAGAAGAAAATTAGTAAACACAAATATGAAAAATATAGAAAATAAAATAAATCAGAAATATAAATACGTCAAAGAAAACCATTCGTAGAACTTTCTGCGATCATCGATTCCATAGAATGAATAAGGTGGACGACTAGGCATGGAAATTTTCTTCTTCTTCTCAGCAGTGAAAGGGCTTTGAACAAGAACACTAGGGGTTGGGACCCTGGAAGACTTCCTCTCTTGTTCTCCAGCATCAACAATATTTTTAGGAGACTTCCTCAGTTGCTCTTCTAACTCAACATTGTTCTGAGAAGCAGGAAGCACTGAATCCAAAGTGTCTTGAGAAAGACTGATTCCAGAAGAGATGAGTATAGGATCCTTCTCTAAAAATTCAGGGATGCTGTCAAGATACTGATCAATACAGCCACTGTCATCAAGATATTGACTAGAAGAACACACAACATCAAAAGTGTCAACACCTTGTGCATCAGGTAAGCTGTCAACATCTGGCCCCAGTGTCATGTTGTCAGCATCTTGCACCACTTTCATGCTGTCAACATCTTGCCCCACTGTCAAGCTGTCAACATCTTGTCTCACTGCATTGCTGTCAACTTTAATGTTGTCAACTTTAATGTTGTCAACTTCAATGTTGTCAACATCTTTGGCATTTGAAGGAGTGTCAGAAATGTCTTCATTGGGCTCTAAAGATTCAGCTACTGGAAGATATTCATCACTGTCAACTTTGACATCCCCATCTTTCCCCACAGCACATCCACCAACTACAGCATCAGACATCACTGTCAACTTTGAAATTCCCATTTGAACACCTCCAGCTTCACCCAGGTCCCCTTGCTTCTCTAGAGCTCTATCTTCCTTCTCAGAACGGTCAGTTCCATCAAATACTGAAGAAGTCACCAAGCTGTCAACATTCTCATGTGTGTTGACATCTACAAAATCTTCAAATTCATATTGCGTGCTCTTATCTTGGAACGAGGCCTTGATGTTGCTCTGCATCAGACTAGATAGGTCGTGCAACTTCTTTGCCACTTGAACCAACGTCAAGCCATGTTTTTTGGTGGAAGATTGAACTTCGGACATGGCATCGCACATAAGTTCAATTTTTTGGCTCAAACCTTCAAACCGTCCAACCCAAGCAACATCGTTTCGTTCTATGTCAGTTGAGGGACGAACAGACGCAGTCCTCTCACTGTCAACAGAATCAGATGCAGGGCCAGCTGCATTTGTTTCCATGTCAGCATGAAAAGAAGAAGATGGCGGTTGAACAGATGATGGCTTACCACTCTCAGATGAGGACAGGAATTGAACAATAGGTGGGGCATCTTGGGCAGCTAGATCTGGGATGTCTAACCTCAGCTTTCTGATTATGTTGTCAACATCAACTTTGACAGGGTCGTACACAACAAGAGTCTTCACAGATTCCTGTTTTGCCTTCTTCAATTCTGGCTCAGAACCACTAACTTTGAAAATGACCTTGGGGCAAGCAACAGGCGGAGACTTCCTCTTCTTCATTACAACTTTGAGATTAGCAGAATGTTGTTCATCTTCAATCTTACTAGGAGATCTTGTTGCTCTTCTAGGAGACAGATGTGAAGGGACAACAGAAACACCAGCAGAATGCTTTCCATCTCCAACCTTCTCAGGAGACATTGATGTTCTTTTACGAGAAGAATTTGCAGGGACTGAAGAAACACCAGCAGGCACCTTAGAAACAACAACTTTGTGCTTGTCAGGCTGATTGCTCTCACCTTTACAAAATCTTGGAGATTTTCTTGGAGAGTGTTCAGAAAGAAGGATTTTTCGATTTTGTTTGGTGAGCCTACGTGTATAAGTTCTGACAACTAGAGGGGAATCTGTCAACAAAGTATAAAGAACTGTCAAAAAACAGGAAAAAAATGTCAACAAAACAAAACATGTGAAATAGAAAAAACAAACAACATGTCAACAGTGTAAAAAATTGCCAAACATAACATACCTGGAGTGCTGACAGCTTGCTTCCTCTTAACAAACAGCTTTGCCAGCATTTGACACATTAGAAACTGGATTGCTGACAGCTTGCTTCTCTTTGCCATCAGCTTTGTCAACCTTTGCAGCATTATGAACTGAATTGCTGACAGCTTCCTTCTCTTTGTTGACAGCTTGGACAACCTTCGCCGCCTTCTGAACTGGCTTCTTTACATTCCTTTTGGGGGCAGTTTTCACTGGCTTAGACGCAACCATCTTGGCAGTCTTATCTGGTCGCTCAGATATTACCGTGTCAGAAATAGCTTGCTCTGAATTCTCACGAGCAGTGACAAGAACTTTTTCAGCATATGCATCAAACAAAGGATCTTCGACCTCGTCGACAAAGTTGAGGTGCCGAAATGTAGAATGTTCAGAGTATGGAGACGGTCTGCACAACTAAAATAAAGAAAACAAAACAAAAGAGTTATATAAATATGATGATCAAAATGATCTGATACAGAATGATACCAAGCAAGCTTGGAATTATCTCTTGAGAACCAACGATCGCCATATGGAATAGTCTTAAGAGACGCAGTAGCAGCTCCAACAAAATTGCGAAACTGATGGAAATGTTCAAGCACCCAAACCTACAAAAAGAAATTAAGGATTAAAAAGGAAAAGGGATAAGAATGTCTTCAAACAACTAATTGAGATAGAGAAATGATAAAAATAAATACCTGAAAAGCAAGAGGATAACCATGCAAAGTATACCAAACTCTATCGTTAGAAGAACCACCTCTTGTACGTTTTGCATTGACTGGAGCATCTTGAAAAGCCCGGATAGTCTCTAGATATACTTCCCTATCCCAAAGGTAGTTCACAAAAGCTTCAAAGTTGCTAGCAAGCTTTAGAAACTTCAATCTGACAGCAGAGCCTTTCCTCTGAGGCATCAACACACCTTCAAGAATATTAAGGTGTGCTAGAACCATCTTGCGCTCACCAGTCGAAATGGCAAACTCTGCAATAATGTCGTCAAGAGTGACCTTGCTTTTGGTTCCAAGAGAACACTGAAAGACATCATCTGGGATGACGTGGCCTTCAAAATCAGTGCACTTCAAACCCGTGATTGCATCAAAGTCTTGAAGGGAAAAAGACAGCACATTGCCTTGCATATTAAACCACATTTCGTACTTCTTCTCTGTCTTAACTGCACGCATTAAAGCGTAATGAACTATGACGTGCGAATAGTTGAGCTGGGATGTCATGCTTAAGATGGTTTTGAAGACACCAGTAGAAAACAACAAGTTACTAACATCATCAAACTACCCCTCAATCTGATCAATTACAGAAAATCTGTGGTATGTTGTAACCTTGGGAGCCACAAACAAATCATTGGAAGCCAAAAACTGTAACTTAGACACATCCATGACACCCTGTCAACAAAAAAACCAAATACAGAGTGTCAAAAAATATATCACAAAAGAGATAAGAGCAGAGCAATGTGTCAACCATAAAAAAAAAAGATGTTGGAAATCTGAACAAGTTGTCAAACATGAACAAGTTGTCAACAATAAAATCTCCAGACACCAAAAGCTGTCAGCATGCCATATTCAAAGATGTAAATATGAACAAGCTGTAAACAATAAGCTTTCGAGACATGAAAAGTTGTCAGCACGCCATATTCAAGATGTCAACATGAACAAGCTGACAACAACTAAGATCTCAAGACACAAAGAAGCTGTCAGCATGCCATATTCACAACATAAACATGACAAAAATGCCAACAATAAAATCTCCAGACACCAAAAGTTGTGAGCATGCCATATTCAAAGATGTAAATATGAACAAGCTGTCAACAATAAGCTCTCGAGACACAAGAAGTTGTCAGCACGCCATATTCAAGATGTCAACATGAACAAGCTGACAACAAATAAGATCTCAAGACACAAAGAAGCTGTCAGCATGCCATATTCACAACATAAACATGACAAAAATGCCAACAATAAAATCTCCAGACACAAAAAGCTGTCAGCATCCCATATTCAACAACATAAACATGAACAAGCAGTCAACAATTACATCTAAAGACACAACAAGCTGTCCCCCATGACAAATTCAACAACAGAAACTAAAAAACAGTAAAGAATCAACAAATAAAGTGGAATATTCAAAATCAAACACAACATGACATATTCAACACACATTTGCACAATACAAATGCTCTGAATATGTCAGCAAACTTAAAAACAGTTTATAAAACCCTCTCAATACAGAGATAGACAGTAATAAAAATGAAAAACCTAAAAAACACACAGATAAAGACGCATGCAACTAAACACCAACATAAACATCTAGGTTTCGAACCAAAACGAACTCGATTTTGACTTCAAACAGGCGAACGAACACAGAATCCCAGAAATCATCCAAAATAAACAAATATAACAACAAATAGAAGAACGTGGGAGCTGGATACCTGATTTGATCTGAGATACCGCCTGAAAAACTGGAAAATCGGGATGAACTGATGAAAACTCGAGAAGCCGAAATCGGAGAGAAATCAGAGCGAGAACTCTAGCGAACAAACAGAAGCAACGAAGAAGATGCAGGGAGGAAGAATCACGGCGAAATCGGGAGGGAGAGGAGAAGTTGAACGGTTGGTTTTTTTATTTTGGTAGTGAATGAGGGGAGAGGAAGGAGAAGAAAGAAAGTGCGCGTGTTTTGAAAAATGATCTGGAAACTAGCGCGTGTGTTTGGTTGGGGGTGGGGTAGGGGTAGAAACTTACTACTTAGTTTGGGAGTGCACTTGTTAAAAGTATAGTACCCAATAGGGCATTGGGCACAAATCCTTCTATTGTTGGTTGCCAACTGGGCTGGTGGGTGGAATTTGATGATTAATGACCAGCTCATTAGTGAATTGAAGAAGAAGCCCACGATCCATTTGTTTAGAAGGAAGCTCAGGCTTGTACGGAGGATGGATGCAAAACGGGGCCCTTTGCCCCTAATTGTTCATGAGGAGTGGAAACTAACATGAGTTAGTTGGATGAGTGGTAAGTAACTCTTTTAATTAAATTAATGTTTATAAAGGTAGTATATATTATGAAAAATTAGAAGACGCTTATATTGTTCATTTGCAAAATCACGTTCCCGGTATTCTCTCTCGTTTTCTTCACTCCAACTCGTTCTCAAGCAATTTTTAGCGATTTCCGGCCTCATTCTTGCGTTTTCTCCTCGGAATCGGCTTCTCCTCCTCTCGGCGATCTCCCGGTTAGTTTCCTTCTTTGTTTTGGTTGAGATTTGGAGAAATTAGGGTTTTTGATCGATTTTCGGTGTTCTTCGCGGAATTCAGGGATTTCTCTCGCATTCTAGTTTGTTTTCGACCTCATTGCATCTCTAATCAGTTACAGGTATGTATTCGTTCAGTTTTCGGATGTTGTTTTGTGTTTTTTAGGTTTGACGCTTGAGTTTTTATGTGTTTGTGCTTTTCTGATGTTGATTACAGTGTAGGTTTTGTGTTTTTTGCTTGCGAATTGCTTTTTTTTATAGTATGTCTTTGAATTTCACATGTTTGTGCTCTTGGATGTGTTGATTGCAGTTTTAGTTTGTTTTCTTTTTGTATTGTCATCAGATCTGTATTATTTAGTTGTTTATGTTTGTTTCTCATTGTTGCTTGCGTGTGATTCTTTGTATTTTGTGTAATTAATGTTAGTTTTATACTTTCGATGACAGTTTATTTGCTTAATCATCTGTTTTTGACAATGTATTAGTTTCTGTTTTTTCCTTGATGACAATTTATTTAGTAAGATCTTTTGTTACTTTGATACAATATGTTAAAACTTGACTATAATCCATTCCTTTTCATTGTTTTCTGTTTTTTTCTTGTGAAATGCTTTTTTTTGACAATATCTCTTTGAATTTCACTTTGTTTGTGCTTTTTGCATGTGTTGATTACAGTTTCAGTTTGTTTCTTATTTGCATTGTCATCAAATATGTAGTATCTATTTGATTTCTGTGTCTTTCTTAGTATTGCTTGTTTGATTCTGTGTGTTTTTGTGTAGTTAAAGTTAGTTTTGTATTGTTGATGACAGTTTAATGCTCTAATCATTTGCTTTTTTATTCAATGACAGTGTATGAGTTTGTGTTTTTGTTTTGATATCAGTTTATTTATTATGATCTCTTGTGACTTTTGATACAATGTGTTAAAATTATGATTATAATCCATTGCTTTTTCATTATTTTCAATGTTCTTTTCAATATTATTTGTTGATGACAATAGTGTATATAATTATTCTTATTAAATAGTGGCATCGAGACGTTTTTTCTTTGAACATCATATCATTAGATGACTATATTGTTTTCTTATTGATGTTAATCTTTTGTTTGTTCTATATTTTGCTTTTGATGACAATATTTGTTGTATGCTTGTGATGAAAATCATTTATGTCTATGATTATATTGTTGATGAAATATCTCTCATTCTTGTGTAATTAAAGTTTGTTTTGTACTGTTGATGACATTTTATTGAAATATCTCTCATTTTAATAGTGTCATCATGATTTTGTTTTTTGTGAATATCATATTATTAGATGACAATGTTGTTTTCTTTGTGATGACAATCCTTTATGACTTTTTCTTTTTTTTTGTGACAAATATTGATTTATTTGTGTTTGTCAATAGTGTTTGATTACAAAAAATAGTGTTTGATGACAATAAATAGTGTTTGATGACAATAGTTATTCCAACTTATATTTGGTTTTCATATGTGGTTGATGACAGTAACTTTTGTTTATTATGTTTGGTTTGATGACAATATGTTTGATGACAATAGTTATTCCAATAGTTATTCCAACTTATATGTGGTTGATGACAATAACTTTTTGTTCCTTGTTTTTCTCTAAGTCTTCAACTTCTGTTTTTCATTGAGCATTTTCTTTTTCTTTTAGTAGTTTTATCATATACTCATGTATATAGTATGATAATGAAAGACATAAAATTGAAGCATAATACTCATGGTTTAATCCGGTTCAACAGTGGAGCGTGCAGATGTAATGATGAATTGATGACAGTTGCTGGTTGTGCAACAGTGAAATGTGTAGTTGCTGGCTGGCTGTGCAGCAGTGGAAGGTACAACTGCTGGCTGTGCAGCAGTGAAATGTGCAGCAAAATTTTGTGCAGCAACATCTTGTTCAGTGGCTGGTTGTGTAGAGGAATGGAAATCGACATCTAAATGTGCACACAGACCAAAACGTTGCGACAAAAGACATAACATTCACCAACAAAGACGGAACCTCTAAGGCGCCAAAAAAAACCCAGCAAGTTCGTTTCTTTCAAGTAGCAAATGAGAATACCATAGTCTGATGCCCAAGTTGGCTCCCGTGCAAGAAAAAAAATCAGCAAGTCCTTGTTTTGGATTTTTTTTGCGTCGAAGGGAAAGTCTATAGCAAAAAATATGTTTGGTTTAGTATGTACAAGACAGTTTGATAATATGTTTGGTTTTTGTTATTTAGATGACACTGTTTGCTGTAATGATGACAGTTTGCTTGTATTGTTATTTCAGTGATGACAATTAAATAAAATTTTCTTCTTTTTGCTTTATATTTGATCAATCATTGTATAATAATTTAGTCATCCTTTTTTTATGTTCTGTCATTCATTGTTGTATTGTCACCCAGTTTCCTTGATAATCTAAGTTGTTCAAATATCATAATTTTTTTTCCAGGTTATCTATTTTTCTTTCAATCCCTAAAACATCCATTTTATTGTTAATAATCCCCTAAATAAACTTGTTTCTTAAAAACTCCATTATTTTTTATAGTCATAATTTAACTGTCATCGATATTTTTCTTTTGTTCATTTGTCATCTATATTCTATTGCCTTAAACTGTTCATTTCTTTTTTCAATGTTAAAGTTTTTTTGCCCTATTTATATGTCTAAAACAACTCAGTAATTGAATTGTCATCATCCTTCATCTGTCATCAATGTTCATTTTTTTCCTATGATAGTTAGATTCTTATACTGTCATCAAGATTTATTATTATTATCACATAGTCTATTAAATAGTCAAATATTGTTATCTTTTTATATTAATCTTATGAAGCACGCGTAGCGTGCTTCATTTGCCTCTCATCAAATTGTGATAAGGCTTGTGAAAGTGTTGTAGGGTTCAGTAACTGAACTGTCATCAATGTTCATATGTTTTCAACAATTAATAATGCTTGGAGCTATTACCTGCTATTCAATATATGTTGTCAATAATCCATCATTTATTAATAGTAAAAAGAATGTAAATTGTTATCCAAACTTTGTTGAACCAAAAGAAATGCAAGTTGTATATGCATATATATATTTTTATAAACAAACTTTTCAAGATCCAATGGAGTACTTCTGACTTCTTGTGTTTTGTTCATGCATGAGTTTCTGTTGTGTCCAGTGGATCCACTTATATTGCACCTTCTTCTTCATTGCTGCTACTCTATAGAAATCTCCTCCAATCACTTGGTATTGGAATCCATTCAGCGTCCTCACTTCAAATCTCTTGGACAATTTGTGCCTCTTTTGAAGTATTTTCTTCAACTTTATGCATCCATCAAATTTTTGTCATCATAAATGAAATTCTATAGTAACATTATGCATCCATCAAAAATTTTGTCATCAAACTTCCAATTCTAAACAACATTGTGTCTAAGAATCATATCATTATGTCATCATTTTTCAATTCCTCAAATAAAATTACATATAAGCAACATTCTGTCATCAAACAAATTAAAATTGTACCACTGTCATCAAACACACAACATTAATGAAATTCTCAAGCAAAATTAGTATTAACAATATTTTTTGTCATCAAAATTGCATTATTCTGTTAAAGAACATTTTGTCATCAAAATTACAAGTCTAAACAACATTATGCAAACATACAAATTTTGTCATCAAAAATCTAATTCTATAGTAACTTATGCATCTATCAAATTTTTGTGATCATAAATGAAATTCTATAGTAACATTATCCATCCATAAAAATTCTGTCATCAAACTTCCAATTTTAAACAACAATATTGTATAAGGATCATTATGTCATCAAAATTCAAATTCCAAGCAATATTATGCTAGCATTAAAATTCTGTCATCAAATTTCTAATGTTAATTCAACATTCTGTCACCAAAAATCTAAATCTAAGCAACTCCATTTCTAATCAATATTCTATCCAAGCATCATATTATCATCGGGATTCCAATTTAAAGCATCATCCTCAAGTAAAATTATATCTAAGCAACATTCTGTCATCAAACAAATTAAAATTGTACCACTGTCATCAAACACACAAAATTAATGAAATTCTCAAACAAAATTAGTATTAACAATATTTTTGTCATCAAAATTGCATTATCATAAATATTTTCTATTAAAGAACATTTTTCATCAAAATTACAAGTCTAAAACAACATTATGCAAACATACAAATTTTGTCATAAAAAATCTAATTCTATAGTAACATTATGCATCTATCAAATTTCTGTCATCAAAAATCTAATTCTATAGTAACATTATATTGTCTAGGCATTATATTGTCTTCATGTTTACAACTCAAAGCATCATTCTATATTCACCTTAATACTGTTATTAAATTTCCAATTCTAGGTCATTATTGTGTCTGGGCATCTTTTTGTCATCAAAAACCAATCACATAGTGCATTACATAATAATCCATATCATTTAATATCCAATTTATCAAATTATCTTCTGTCATCAATCTCATAAATTATTCAATCAAATTCTTAATCCCAGAAACTATAAACAGTTTGACCACTGTCATCTAACACACAACAAAAATGAAATGCTCAATCAAAATTAATATTTAGCAATATTTCTAATCATCAAATTTCAATTATCATAAACATTTTCTCTTAAAAAACATACTGTCATCAAAATTACATTATGTCTAATCATTATTCTGTCATCAAATCCTTAGTTTATCAACATTCTGTCATCACTGTTCAATTCATGAATTGAAATGAAACTAAGAAACAATCTGTCATCACACTTTCAATTCTAAAACTAAGTTGAAAATTATGTCATCAACTTTCCAATCTTAATCAAATATTCTATCCTCAAAATTATAATTATGTACAACATTTTTCTTTATTCAAAATTATGTCATTCAATTTTTCATATCTAATCAGTATTCCATGTTAGCATCATTTTGTCATCAACATCAACATTCAAAGTATCATTTTATATCCATATAAACTTTGTCATCAAATTTCCAATATTAATCCAACATTGTGTCTAATCATTTTTCTGTCATCAAAATCCTTTTTTAAACAACATCATGTCATCACTGTTCAATTCCTGATTTGAAAATGAATCTAAGCAGCAATCTGTCACCATATTTTCAATTCTAAAACTAAATTAATGATTTTTAAATTCTCTGTACTATAAATTACCGTTTCTATGGAGCATATGATATCAAATTCCTCATTTTCAACAATATGTTGTCATCAAAATTTCAGAAAGTCATATAAATATTTGTTTTTCTTTATCTTTTCTTGTGTTTGTGCATTCACAATCATGTAACTATATGATGACAAAATAGTTCTTACCTCGAATTCGAATTGTAGTTGTGACGCAGTATTTGTTTTCTTGTTAGTTGCGATTGTTTGTCCGTTCTTTTCTTCTCTCGCGAGTTCTCTCTCGATGACAGATGGATGCTTTTTTAGTTTGCTGATGTCAATCCGTGATTGTCATCCAAGAAGCTATTCCGAGAGAGCTTTGCCGTCGCCGATCAGTTCCTTAGGAGATCAAGTCTCGTTACTTTCTTTGTTTTATTCTTTTTCTTGTTTTGCTTTTATTCGATTATTTGCTTTTAATTATCTTTTTTTTGTATTAGGTATTTATATTCTCTTGATCTAGGTTTTATTTATATGATTCTCTTCATTTTTAGTTTAGGAAAAATGTCGGGTGAGAATAACTTTTAAAATATGAACATGAGAATGTTGCACATTAGTAGTAAATCGGTGAACATTTAATACTAATTTGGTGCACAAACAAGCTTAAAAACATTCAAAATTTGAAAAACATTCATTTTTTAAGAACATCTATTGAGAAACCAAAGATTCTAGGAATCTTAATTTCTACAACTTACAATTTATATAAATAAATAAAACGAAATTAAGGAATCGAAATTGAACCATACTGAAACCAAGTCACAAATGATCAATCTGATTTGCAGAGTCGAGATGAAAATCTCTTTCCTTAATTCTAAAAAAATCCCTGAAGTGTGACGGCTACCGGAGTTCCGAAAAGAAGAGAAATAGGCGAAGAGACAAGACAGTGGAGGAGAGATCGATTGTTTGTGTTGAAATGAGAGCTCTACAACCCCTTTAATTATATAGGCTGAAAGAGGAGACTCTTGAGGGAGAAGAATTTGGAACACCGAATGCTCGAATTGCATAAAATCTGGAGCACTGAATGCTCAGGTTGATGGTTGATCATCAATGGCGAGGAGGAGAATCCACTCAAGTAAATGTTGTGGAGGAGAAGAATCCAGAGTCATTGAATCCTTAGCTTGACTCTTCAAAAAATGAATATGAAACATTTAATGCCTCCTCCTCGGGCCTACGACCCATTCCACAAGGCCACGAGCCCGAGCCCAAGTTGATCTGAACCAAACCGAACTGGACATATGACCCAAACCCATCAAGATAGCCTCCTCTAGGCTCAATGACACATCCATCGTGGGATGCACAAAGTCATTCTAAGAACTCAACATTATTACATTGCATGTACAACCATTTTTTAGCCTTCCTTTCTCATTCAAACTGAACCCGAATTTGACGTATAAACATACTACGAGATATTGCTCGCGGAGACGAAATCAACACTTCCATAATGAGCACAAACGATGGAGTGGCCATCAAAATTATGTCCAGAAAATTCGGTTCCAGCATTATTGACAACGTGGGTCATTACTCATTAATAATTTGGAGACTCTTGGTTTTTTGATGTTTTAATAAAAACAATCTTAGAAATAAGGATGTAGACCAATAGCCACCTTAAAAATACATCATCGTGAGTCATGACTACTACACAGTACACACCCTACAAACTCCACCGAAACGTTACATTATGAAATGTTTCAACAAAAATATGAAGGTTCAAATCACTTTAACATATCAACATTACTTCTTCATGCTCTTTTTTATATAATTTCTTTCTTACTTGTCTTTTCATTTTCTTTTCAGAAAAACTGAAAGATGATATAGTAAAATTTGTGATATTTTTGTTAAGTTGCTACTACTTATGCTTTCCAGCTTTTCTTCTTTCATACTACGGAGTATAATACACGTATCTTTTGCATAAATAAGTGAATTTGATAAGCTAGTGCCTATGTATTACAACTACGAAATCACTTTTAGGTATAGGTTTGCAACTTGTTTTTACAATCTATAAGCATATATGCTTTTTCTACTTCACACAATTATCCACTGACATAAACGGACGCAAATAATATACATGGGTAATTAATTAGTACGGAGTATACAACTAAATTAACCAATTTCATTAACTTAAATATTTACGAAATTAAATTTTTGCAAAAGATGAAATGATTAAGAATATAAGTTTGATATGAGGGAAAACGTACAATGAGAGTGAGAGTGCAATATTGCGAGTGTAGATGGAATAATACCATCCAACTTGCGTAAGGAATGACAGATCTGTACATGCAACTTGATTTTAAGAGACTTTATTCCAATCGTAGGATCGAATATGCATAATCAAGTGATCGACGTTCAGTAGTACAAATTTCTTTTTCAAGATCGACTTCGAATCTTGTATACATATATGTAATAATGGTAATATTATAGCGTGTTGTCCCACATGCAAATATATACATTTGGTAAATACACTGCATCGAACATTAACCTTTACATATAATCTCATGTGACGTAGAATGACGAGCATCGATCTCACCAGAACTGATCGAGTATAGGTACACAATTGATAACCATGTACAAAATTATATGGCTGCTAGATCGTGTGAAATAGGCTAGAAATAATAAAAGTTATCATGTATACCCTCGATTCATATCCTAAAGTACTTGTTTGTATGGATCATAGTCAAGCAATCGAATGCAGCAAGCTGCAGAGAATGAGCTCAAAACTCTGTATTGATTATTATCAGTTAAGTTGGTTAGTACTACATGAGTCTGCTCTATACTATAGACTATTCTATGTAATAGAATTACATAGATGTCATTTTTACTTAACACTATAGACTATTCTATGTAATAGAATTACATAGATGTCATTTTTACTTAACACTACACCCTCCGTTAAGAAATACTTGTCCCTGGAGCAATTTTAGGGATAATTTATTGATCAAAATTTTAGACAATTATACACTTCATAGTTTAAATAATGACATAGAGAATAAATGAAAGAATAGTGAGAAAATAAAAGAAAGAATCAATAACAACAGGGTAGATTTGGAAAAAAGGGTGTAAAATTATGTTAAAAGACAAGTAATTTTTAACAAATGATTTGGACTTCAGGGACAAGTAATTTTTAACGAAGGGAGTATAATATTTTTATTTCCCCCTCAAATTGGAAGTCCTAATTAAAACTCAATTTAGAAAGAATCCTCATATAAAGATCCATCCTCACGAGATTTTTTGTCCAGAACAACTATCGTAAATTTGTGATACAAACAATTAATTTATATATAATTTATTATATATAATTTATTAGAGTATATATTTTTATATATTAGGTAGCTTTTTTTGCACATAAATATAGGGTTTAGGAAAAATGAGAAAAATAGGGGAATAAAAAGCATAGATATAGAGAGGAATCGCAACAGAATCAAATATCAGTTTAAGTAACGGTTGTTTGGTTGCTATCAAAAGCTCCGGTTTCCCGCCAGAAAATTAGGCTTTTATAAAATACTTTACGTACCCTAGCTACATTTTTATTATTCCTCCAATCCAGCCGTTACCCATCCAAGTATTTGGTATAATTCTCTCCGATATTATTATTCACTTTTGACATTAGTAAATCAAACTTTCTGTGGATCTTGATGTGTTATGGGGTGGTTCACATGCATGATTATGTGCACTGATAACAGAATTCCTTGAATCAGTGAAATATACTCCGTCCGTTTCAAAATAGATGTCATTTTAGAGTTTTTCACACATATTAAGGAAATGATTAATTTTGTTTTGAAAAGTTAACTTTTTATCAAAATAAACATTAACCTCCTTTTACAACCAATGCATGAGTGGAGAAAATCAACAATATCAAATTTCAATACACAAATTTATGATTTTAATGGTATTAATTGTCTTGAAATCTTATAATGACAAATATTTTAAAACAAAATTAAGAGTGTAGAATGACATCTATTTTGAAACGGAGGGAGTATTGTTTTTGTTAAGCTCAATTATAAGTATATTGTCGGTAAAAGCCGAGAAGAAAATGAAAATCGACCGCACATCATTTCCGAGTTTGTGACTAGTTCTTTCAAGATATACTTCTAAACGATTTATGATAATTTAAAGCCCAATAATGAAGTGCATGAAAGCAAATTAACCTATATTTTATAGGCTGCTAGCTCGCTAGTTGAGTGCTTAAAAAAAACTCCTACTTTGATTAACTACTTTAATCTATAATATTTAATTTTATTACGAGTTTCAACAGATCAATATTCGGCTACACACTGGAAAATATCGACTCGTTATGAACATGATAATTAAACCGGCGAATCAACTCGTAGACTTCTACGAGTTTAAAGTCAGGATACGGTAACGAGTTAACTCATGGATAAAATTCGATGGACACGAGATTTGTATCTGACTCGGTCAGTCTTGTAAATACGTACTTGGTGGCTCGTACAACAAGTTTAGTAGACTCGTCCGAGTGTGGAATTTAGAGATATCTTAATAAGTTTTTTGAATTTTTGTATGGTTTTTCCTATGTTGTCCGGAAGCATTTGAATGTTTCTGACACAGGGACATTTTAAAAATATATAAAATTTCTAATTTAAGGAAACGAAAAACGGCGAGAAACGTCTACATATATTATATACATATAAAACTATAAAAGTAATTATACTCAAACTACTAAATGATTTTTAACAAGGGTACGGTAAATGAACTAAAGTTAAAGAATTCAATTAACTATATCTTCCTTACATAAAGTAAGGGGTCGTTCTAACTAAGAGACGATGATAAATGATCATGAATGGTTACCTAGACTGCTAAATGATTTAAGAGAGAATTGTGAATGGTTACCTAGTGATTTGTTTGGCTCATAATAAACCATAATCCCCGACCTTAATTAAACTTGTAGATTTAGTTAAAGCACCCAAATCTAGTGACGTATGAAGAATTTAATCTCAACGGGGGCTAAATTTCTGCGTGATTAATAATCTGATGTAATTTCGCTAGAATCTAAGGCCAAAAATCTTATATACGGGATTTTTTTTCTTGCTAAAATATTACAGAAAAGTAAAAGTTAAATAATACATGAATTTATACCTAGGGATAAAATCACAAAAAAAAAGATTGCATCTTTTTATGAGAATGGGGATATAACCCCTCCTCTGCCTAATGTAAATTCATCCCTGCCCAAATCCATAAACGAGCCATTGGGTTTCATTTCAAAAATAGGTTATTGTAATCGATTACAACTAGAATATGAATTTTCGTATGTTAAAAGTTCAATTATAATAATTTGAGGCCAAGAGTTACATAAAGTCCAAATCTCATTGGATTAGTGCATATGTTTAACAAATTTAAGAAGAAAACTCTTCAAAATTACCCTTGAAATGATTAAGAAAAGTATATTAATTCACAACATATTTATCATGGGCCTCATGGCTCATGCATGGATAGGTGAAATTAATTAAACATAACAAAATCAAAGAATCTGATATGTGTATCGGGAGCATAATCTTATTTGAAAAATATTGGATATAAAATTTACATGCTAATTTTTAGTCAAACTACACTTTACTTATTATTTATTAATCATCTTATTTATAATAACGTCGGGGTGGCATCGTTTAGATTAGTCTATTTATCACCTTGTTAAAAATAAAGTTAACATACTTTACAAGAAAATGAAATTCATCACTTGGCCGGTTCGAAAAACATAGAAATTAAATGTGAATTTTCCATCATGATTATTAGACTAGCTAGGAATGGTGTAGCCTTTGCTTAACTCGTGTAAATCTCAATCAATGAGTGAAGAAAATTAAAGTGGTGAGCATGTTACTTGATGGAGATGTGGAACACAAAAGTGGGCTTGAAAAATAAAATGCTTTGTGGAAGCTATGGAAAGTGATCGAGATCGAGCATCCACAAAGCCACGCCATATACCAAACGCCTCGAGAGCGTGACTTATTATATATCATGACTATAGTGTTGGATTTGATGCGTAACCTATTTGACAAGACAATATACACGTACAAATCCACCCTAGCACCTTTACATATAGCGTAAAATTAGTAATTTAGCTTTCCAAACTTTAACTATATGTTGGGACTATTTATGCGTTTATATTTCTAGGGTTCGGGCCAACGTAACCTTTGTTCCATTGCTTAAAGCTGTATAGCAAGGCTTTTTTATCAACTTGCTTTGATATTTTTTGCGAGTTTGTTTTTTTTGCATGTGATTTTTTTACTTGAATTTCAAATTATAATGACTAAAAAAGTATGTGTTCGGTAAATTTTAAGTTTGGCAGAGTTTTGTGCAGTGAATTCCATCCGCAATGGGAAATGGCGGACTTGATCATCAATCGCTATCTTTCATGACTCGTTAATCTTTATTTGCTTCAATGATCAACCAACAGCCGGTCATACATTTGGTGAATGGTATAGATCATGTCAAATTAGGTATTAATCAGTGTCCCCATGCATAATTAGTTTTGTGTTGTCCTAGATTTCGTGTGTTAATGGAGTTTCTGGATACAAATATGACTAGCTCGGTCTTGGACGCAGTAATTAATACAAATCTTGGATTGATGGTCGACATCTCAAATAAAAACTAAACAAAATAAAGCTGACTAGACCACTTTTTGGTTGGGGAGCATCGGAGGTATTGTTAAGAACATCCTCTAGGTGTCTTAGTCTTCCAGAATTGTTGTGTTTGATTGTAATTCTTTAAAATTTCTTCATCATTCGGTAACAGGTCCGAATATTAACATGTTAAGGGTGGATGGAAGAACATGACCCATAAATTTAATGAGGCCCACATATACCTGTTTTTGGCCCAAATTCTTGTTTACGGCCCTCCTTCTTGTTCAATATTTCCATCCCACTCTCATCTTTTCTAGGAGTATATTCTAAATTTAATTTCCACCTTAATTATTTTTAATTTCCTATTTTTCAGCAACTAAATCATTCCCCTTTCCATTCCCCTTTCCAAATCTGAACTGATTTCACAAACCACCAAATCTACCTAACTACAATATAAGGGAGAAACCAAGTCTTCACAAAAAGTTGTGTCACCTCACCGTCATATCACTATATACAAAAAACAAAAAACAAAAAATTAATTAATCAAATTTTTGAATAAATAACCCCTTCTTCCACCTCCTCCATAGTCTCCTATAAATATGCAAATAAAGTCACATATTCAAAAGCATTGGTTATTTATGGAGGAGCATACAATAAGGAGCATACAATAAGTTTTGGTCGTTTCTAAAATAAACCTCTTTAAACAAGAGGTTAATTTTAGAAATATATGAATACGTGTTACCACATTTTAGTGATTAGGTGTTTTCATTTTAATGATTTTTTAATGGGTCCATTTACTTGTAGGAGTAGCTTCTTATTTAGGTATGCTTACCATATGTCATAAGTTAGAAAAACCGATCATTGAACTCAAAAGTTCAAGCTTCAGAGAGTATGATGTAGAACGATTATGTTTACAATATTATTTTATGCTTAAATAAGAGTATTTAACTGCGTTTTGATTGATTATACGATAGGTTGGCCATTCAGTGTGTTTTCACTATGTTTTTACATATATATATATATTTTACAATGAAAACATGTATGGACATTTTATTATTATTTATCTTTTACAAATATAACTATAACATATATATTATATTAATAATGTTTGTATAAAAATTATGAGCATTCTATAAATAATAACCCCGTGATATTCACGGGACCTGTACTAGTTTACAATTGATTCTCCTTTCCAGTATTTTCATCTTTCACTAACCTAAATTTTTCCTTTTCAATTAATTATGAAGAACTGATTGAAGACTTTATTTTAAAAAAATGTTAAGAGGATTCTCCATTTTAAGTTCTGTACTTTTACATTTAAGGAATCTTCAAAACAAAATTTATAGTACTTTCAATTCTTTACCATAGCATATTGTGCTTGGTATATATATAGCTTTCTTCTATTTCATATATGAATCATCTAAATTCTAACCCATTTATAAGTTTAGTAAATAATATGAAGTAGTAAATAATATGGAATACAAGTAAGAAATGTAACAGGGCCTCCAATTTCGTTGGTACGGCCCTGTTCGGTAAGGTTCTTATTCTTAAGTTCAAGGGTTTTATCGTTGTTTGATTTGGTTCCAAGTGGCCTATCATTCGACTTATTTTTCTACCATCTTCATACTTAAGTCCGCCTTTTCTCTTTATTCGAGTTTATGTTCGAGTTTTGGTGTCTAGATCGTCATCAAAGGCTTATCCCCACATCAAATTGGTATTAGAGGTGTGTTGACACCATCACCGTCTTCACAAGAACACCACGAGTTTACCAATATAAAAAAAGTCAGCTTTACTTACATGTCTTTCCGTTTCTATTTGAAACTTGAGTCTTTTAGTGCTTTGCTCTTTCTTGTTGAGTCTTTTTCAGGTTGCATAGAAGAAGCTTGGATTAATTTGTGCTTGTGGAGATCGAAAGATTGGAGTTTGGAGCACCTTCTTTACATAATTCCACTCGAACCATCACCACCATCACTAATCAGGCGGAACCACCCATTCACTATCACTTTCCGCCACCCCAACCACCAAACGTACCACCACACTAGTAGAAAACTAGGCTTTAACCACGGTTATTTGGCAAAGATTACCACGGTTTTGAACTGTGGTTAACTTGGATGTGGTAAACACGTTTACCCCGGTTACACATTTATCCCAGTTCATAAACCGTGGTAAATTATACACCTGTGGTAATTTTACATATATTCTATTTTAAGATAACTAAGGTAGAGTTGTTAACCGTGGTAAATTGGATAGTGTTAAAATTGTAGAACATGGGTATTTGATATTAGAAGTAGATTTTTAGTGCTTTGATCTTTCTTGTTGAGTCTTTTCAGGTTGCGTAGAAGAAGCTTGGATTGATTTGTTTTTGTGGAGATCGAAATATTGGAGTTTGGAGCACCTTCGTTATCAAATTCCACTCGAACCATCACCACCATCACCAATCAGGCTGAACCACCCATTCACTTCCACTTTCCGCCACCCCAACCACCAAACGAACCACCATCATCAACACGACGTCAGTTTGGTCCTTTTGCTTCTCTATACCGTTGTCAAAATCCTACAAGAGTTGTTGAAAATTCTATTCCTTGCGCCACAAGACAAGATCTATCAAGAAAGAAAATCTTATCTCTTTAACAAGGAAATCAAATTATTTTATTTTATTTTTATTATTTTTAGAGATTAATATCTCTTAGAGTCAGTATTTTATTTTGCTGAGACAAAAAGAAAAGAAAATTCAAAAATGAAAGAAAAGAAAGAAAAGAAAAGAAAAGAAAAATACGAAAGAAAAATGAAAGTTTTAATTTTCAACTTTTATTTTTACGTTTTTGTTGAGTCAAGTCAAGTTCATCATTGTTTGAGTCGGAATTCAAGAAATTGGAGGAAACGGGATTGCCAAGAGCCCAAACAAAGACGTAGGACTTTAGCCCGCAGAACAAAATCCGTGCCCACGGATCACCCGCGGATTTGCGAAGAACTTCTTTGTAGACCGAAAATCCACGCTCACGGATCAGCAAATTCCTGGTTTGTAGTTTCTGCGTCTTCAATCCAATCCGAGCCATTCCCGATCTTACCTTACCCCTCTCGACTCCGTCTTCGATCTTCAATAACACAAGTTGAGACAAGTTCAGGTACACTTTCTTTTTGCCCTCTTGAGTTCAAATTTGAGTCGTATTAGTTGATTTGTATTACATTCTTGCAATCATTTTGAGTCTTTGTTTCTTTCTTTCGTTGAGTCTGAACCTTGAGTTGAAATCTCACCCCTACAATAGCCTTCTCCATTACTACCATCACTCATCTTAGTGATAAGAGCATGTTAGTTTCAATCTATTGGGTTTATTGGTCCATACAAGGCAATCCATCAAAGAAAGCTTGTTACGACAATTGAGAGAGAGTGCAGAGGGAAACACACGACAATAAACACTTGTGAGTTGTTTCGTTTTCACTAACTTAACATTGTTTTGTGTTAGTCTTTTCTTGGATCATGTCTAGGACACCAAGCCAATCAAGGGCGGCCACTGAGATGTGGAGGATGTTCAAGGAATTTCGTGAGTCGATGACGACCGTGACCAACGAGTTAACGACGTTGAAAGCTCAACTACCCCCTTCCCCGTCGATCCACGAGCTTGTCCGATCTTCTCGATACGCTCTAAGAATTTTATTGCATAATCAACAAGAGGTGTATGTAGCTGCACGCAGAGGCTCCAAGCGAGTGTTCCCGATAAACTGAGATCACATTCCTAGAGGCAACCCCGGGCTGTTAACCGTCAAGCTCCAAGAGAGCGTTTTTCTATCCTTGGCTGTCCTAGATATTGTCATAATAGATATAATGTTGCTAACCAAAATTACCCTACAACCTAATATTGCAAGGACATATGTAATGAATCATAGGAGAGGAAGAAGATGAGAGAATCAGAGGAAAAAAGGAGGAAGACGATTCACAAACCAAAAGACCAAGATGAGAGGGGAAGAAGAGTTTCTACATGGGAGAGTCGAAGTCGAGGAAACCTGCGGGAGATCTAGAGGGGGAAGACGAGATATTCACAAGCCAAAAGTCTCTGCGGGAGACCAAGGTTTTAGTTTCAGAATCAAATTGTGAAGAATAAGAAGAAATGAAGAATAGAAAAGGGAATTACAAACTTACCAAGCATCGACATCGAGCTAGAGATGAAGATTGAAGAAGCAGCTAGGTCAAATTTTGGGATATCGACTTGGAAGAAGCTAGAAGACCTAGGTCGAATTTCAGGATATGGAATTTTGGGTTTTCATAAAGTTGGGATAATTTGCTTTTTCTTTTCATTTAGCCCGTGTGGGTTTACTCTTTTTTTCGTTCTCGCGCCAGACTTTTAGCAAAAAGCGCTACAATAGCATGTTTAAATGTGTTACCATAGCTAAATGTTATAATTGCTCTAAAAACTATTACAAAAACCTACTCCCTCTGTCCCATTTTGTTAGTCCCATTTGTTTTTTTCACATATGCCGAGACACGTTTTGTATCGTAAATATCTCTAATTATATGTTAATAAAAATTATAATTTTTTAATATTGTTAAAGTACTCATTAAGACGAATCAAACAAGACCCCACATGGCTATGTTTGTTCTTATACATTAGGAGAAATCTACAAGATTCTCTCGGTTTGTGAATAGTGTCACAAAAAGAAATGGGACTAACATTATGGGACGGAGGGAGTAGCATTTTCACACTTATTGTTACAGTTTGTAATCCTGGACAGAAAGTGTTACTTTAGACATCTAAGATAAGGTAACATTATGTAAACTGCGTTTACCACTGTTTATGTTGCAATAGCTCGTTTATTTAGTAGTGACACGTACGCCTTAGAAATTCCTAAATTTAATCTAGACATAAAATAACCATATATAATGATGAAATTGCTTGTTCACCAATTCCTATATTCACCAATTAAAATGTAAAAATTAGCAAATTACCTAGAAGAAGAGGAAGAAATAAGAAGAAGAAAAAGAAGATGATGATCACGTACGCCTTAGAAATTCCTAAATTTAATCTAGACATAAAATAACCATATATAATGATGACATTGCTTGTTCACCAATTCCTATATTCACCAATTAAAATGTAAAAATTAGCAAATTACCTAGAAGAAGAGGAAGAAATAAGAAGAAGAAAAAGAAGATGATGATGATAATGATAATTGATGGAAGAAGATGGAGAATGGAAGAGGTTTCGTTCATCAAGCTTGGAGCAGAGAGGGAGGGAGACATCATTTAGAGTTATTCGTGAAGAATTAGGGCTTCAAGCTTCATTATAGAATCTTTTTCTGAAATGGATTTATTTTTAAAAAAAATTCTCACTATAGGCTCGATTTAAAACATATTACCAACTGATGAGGCTAAAGTCGTAGTGCCAAATCAAAGAAAACTCTAAACACTAACTAGAGTATAGCAAGTAAGTAGAGGTCGAACACAAGGGAATCAAAACACCAAATCAATGCAGTCAAGTGAAATATCAACTAGTAACAAGTAACCAAAGGGGGGGGGGGTTGATTGCAAGAACACACAAGTAACCAGTAACAAACAAAGAAAGTTTGGGTGAGAATATGATGAGAAGGGGTTTCACCTAGCAAGTATCCACACAACAGTCAATCAAGTTGATCATAGATTTATCTCAAGTTCTATTCAATCCTAGGGAATGTTCCTATTCCAATCTTTAATATATCAGCAGGCCAACCGGTCCTGATAATACTTACTATTTAACAATCAGGGAAACCTCTCAAGATTAGATAAAATGGCAGCAAAGGGCACATAAATCATAAGGATGCATGCAATAACTTACAACCGTCAAGTATTTAACATGCAATCAATTCACTTTCATAAAAGCAATCAACTACCAGATCATGCAGATATGAGCGCTACAATGACAAGGAATTCCACCGTATATTCCTAGTCTAGCAATAGAAAACTATCAATCAAACTAGGTGATCAAGCTAGCAAAACTAATAGAAATCAATAGATGAAGAACAAGAGAATTAATACAAACCGATAGGAAAAGAACAAGAATTTAGAAATCTCATAACTTAATAACTGAAGGTTTCAACCGCTAAGTAAAACAATGGAGATTAGTTCCTGCTCATGGTTGCAGAACTAAATTGTCTGATGGAAAAGATGATAGAAAAGATAGAAAGAACTAGGGTTCTTAAATAGAGACTAACCCTAAAAATATATGGTAAAAAATATCCTAAACGAAATAATAAAATAAGGAAAAAGAAATAAAACAAACAAAGGAAAATAAGGAAAGTCCGGAATGTCTTCGGCCTTGTTGTGGCGATCGCCATAGATGCCTGGCGATCGCGGTCTTCATGTAAAGCTCTCCCGTGGTCTCTGTCGCCCCATGGCGATCGCCGTAGAGTCATGGCGATCGCCATGATCTTTCAAACTCATGTAACGCCTCTGTTGTAGAATGGCGATCGCCATAGTAATGGTGGCGATCGCCGCTACTCCGTAGAATATCTTCAAGTCTTCATGTCTTCAATCTTTGATCCTCTTCTTCTTCGGTTCTGGTCTTCATTTCTTCACTTCTTCGTAAACAACTCAGAACATAACAATAGCTCCAAATACTTGTGATAACACTCCTAAACTAATGTAATAACCCCTAGTTACGCCATACAAAGTGTAGCGTATCAAATACCCCCATACTTAGACTTTTACTCGTCCCGAGTAACTTACAGAAAAGCTACCCATACAATAAAATACTCAAAGCCTCAGGAAGTACAAGAATATCTCCTAGTGATTACATAACCAATAAGCTCCTCCAAAACACACAAAACACAACAACAATAATCAAGAACAATGTGATAAAATAAGCACATACCCAGAACTACACCTTATTCCTCCAAGTGGCCTACCCGAATCCTCCTATACGCCTCCTTCTTATGTCTCCATACGCCAAGATGATAATGGTCCTAAAACACTCAATTTTTTTAATAACACTCATATTGCTTGGGCGCCCTTTCGGGTTTTCATCCCAACCACTCAATAATTGTTCCAGGCTCACAAAACTCACATCACTCAAGACTTATTTTTGCTCCAGCCTAATGCCGGTCAAGCCACCTTCTTATTGCATAGAACTTGCTATCCAAGGATTTTGTATGCCTTTTTTCAATTTTTGTGGCTTTTTCATACAATATATATTCAATAAGCTCATGCAGATACAACCAACACTCAAATAATTACATGTGAATACATTCTCCTCCCCCATACTTAAACATTGCATTGTCCTCAATGAAATGGAAGACAGAAAAATCGAACCCAGGGAAAGAGACAGAAGACTCACATACAAGGTCGGATGACCTTCCTCCAATAAAACTCAAAGTGTGGTAGAATGAGAAACTAGATGAACACTAAATGTAATCCAATAATGCATAGCTCATCTAAAGCAAAAGAAAGAATACCTCCAATGTAGAAGGTGACCCAAACAAATCAACTCCTTGCAAAGAACATGGTCACCAACAAGCTAAGCTCCAACGAATGTAGATCTAGAATGATAGTACTAACGAAACCAAACTTGATGTAATACAAATCCTTACTTTCTTTTCTCTCATATTTTTTCTGCACTCTATTTTTTTTTAATCCGATATATTATTTTTTTCTCGGAATGATTTTTTTTTTTTTTTTTTTAGACGGGAGAGAAAACTTACAGCGAGATTGGCTACTGACTGTAGCGGACCCTAAGCTTCGGTGATTTCCTCCTGTCCATAAAAAAACTAAAAAGAAAATTAAACCGAACAAAAACAAATAAAAACAAACTCAAACCTCGGGTTGCCTCCCGAGTAGCGCCTTATTTTATGTCGTGGCTCGACATGAAACTCAAGAGATTTAACTAACACCATTTGGCTTTGTAAAAACAGTCTCTTGTCTTAATTCCCTCTTGAACCACTCATGGAACGCCTTGAATCTCATCCCTCTTACCTTGACCACCTTGTCTTTAGCAATGAAGGTGGTTTCATTTACTTTCTCCTCCTTGACCGTATCAGGAGGCTGTTTAAGCTCAATATCAAGTGTCTGCACACTAGACATCAATGGTATCTCGCCTGGCGAGGTCAGTAATGGAGGGCGATTGCCCAAAGGATGTGGAGAGAGCTTACCTTTAGGCTCTGGCTTAGCCTGACACTTCTGCATATTAGTAGACAAAACAATATCTACTTTTGGGGGTTCTAAGAGATTCTCTAAAACAGGTTGCAATTCATCCTTACAAGTAGGCTTAATCACATCAATAGCACATAGAGAATTCTTATCAATGGGATCCATATCATATATATTATATTCTACCTTATCCCCATCAAACTCCATAGAGAGAGTCCCACTATTAACATCAATTTTCGTTTGTGCAGTTCTCATGAAAGGTCTACCTAACAGTATAGGTGTGACATTATTAGCATGCTCCATATCCAACACAAAGAAATCAACAGGAAAAATCAGATCACCAACCATAACAAGAACATCCTCAACAACCCCTTTCGGGTACACAGTAGACCTATCAGCAAGTTGAATAACAGTTCCTGTTTTATGCAAGGGTCCTAAGCCTAGTGATTCATACAAAGAGTAAGGCAAAACATTGATTGATGCACCTAAATCTAGCATGGCTGTGTCAAATTTTGTTTCACCAATCACACATGGAATGCTAAATATGTCTGGATCACCACATTTCTTAGGCATGCGTTTTTGAAACACTGCAGAAACTTGTTCACTTACTTCAACTTTTTTCTTTCCTTTCAGTTTTTGATTTCTTTTAATAGTGCAAACTTCTTTCAAAAACTTAGCAAATCTAGGAATACTCTTAACAAGTTTGAGCAAAGAAATGTTTACCTCACACCTACTAAAGGTTTCGAAGATTTCGTTGTCGTTCTCCAGCCTTCGAGTATCCTTCAATGCCTCAGGAAAGGGGGCTACAGGCTTCTGAGAGAACAGAGGGGGAAAATTCGGACGAGCATAATCGTCAATGTACTCAGGGGGATCCCGGCGATCACCTCAGCTTCTGGAATGGAATGGCGATCGCCATTGCCATATGGCGATCGCGGTCGCGATGCAGACCCTGTTTTGCTCTCTGTAATCTCATGGCGATCGCCACTCAGATCTGGCGATCGCGGTTTTGGCACTGAACAATCATTTAAAGTTTTTCCGCTCCTCAAGAACACTGCACTGACGTTCTCTCTCGGGTTTCTTACCGGTTCCCCGGCCTCTAATTTACTCACAGCTTGAGCAATCTGTCCTAACTGATTTTCAAGATTTTGGATGCTCGATTCCGTTCTAGCATTTTGTTGCATCACAGTTTGAGCTAAGGACTTGATCATATCTTCAACAGTCATAGAATTCTGAGGTCTAGGTTGTTGATAATTAATATTATGAGAATCATACCTTGGCCTTGGTTGCCATCCACCAACAGCGTTTACCTCAGCATTCGGCTCTTGGAGTTGTTGACCACCACTTTGCAGCATAAAAGACTTCATCATATCTTTCAGTTCATTCATATCACTTTGAATTTAGCGGGATCAAGTGAACTTACTGACTGTGTTCTTTGCTTGCTACCAAACTGCCTTGAGCTCTCAGCTAATTCCTCAAACATTTCAGTAGCCTGAGGTATAGTCAATCTTAAAAAATTACCCCCACAGGATGCATTCACCATTCGACGATCCTCATCAATCAGGCCACTAAATAAGTACATAAGGAGATCTTGGTCAGTATAACTATGAAATGGGCAGCTTGAGCAGAGCTTCTTGAATCTCTCATAATATTCATAGAGACTCTCAGTTGAGTGTTGTTGAAGATTCGTGATCTCCTTCTTCAAGCTGCTCAGTTTTGTAGCTGAAAAATATTTCTCTAAAAAGACCTTTTTCATCTTAGCCCATGTATCAATACTCCCTGGAGCTTGATAATAGAGCCAATCATTCGCAGCGTCTTTCAAAGTAAATCCGAAAGCTCTCAGCATGACCTGCTCCTCAGTAACACCTCTTGGCTTCATACTAGAACATATGGCATGGAATTGAGCCAAGTGTTTGTTGGGATCTTCTCCTGCTAAGCCATGGAAGTGTGGTAGCTCATGAATTAAACCAGCTTTTAATTCAAAGTTCACACCTTCTTCAATCTCAGGAAACCTCACTGCCAAAGGTTGTTGGTTTAAGTCTGGGCAGTGAGTTGCCTCATAGTAGGCAATGGCGGTCCATGTCGATCACCCATCTCGTTATCTTGGTTCAGAGCTGCTCTATGGTTCCGAAGGAACGTCCTTTCAATCTCTGGGTCAAAGGAAACAAGAGATGAATCAGTAGCACGGGTCTGAACCATAAAGGTTCACACCAAACAGTTGATAATTTCACAATTAACACAGAATCAGAAAAATTTCAATTCCCCGAAAACGGCGCCAAATTTGATGAGGCTAAAGTCGTAGTGCCAAATCAAAGAAAACTCTAAACACTAACTAGAGTATAGCAAGTAAGTAGAGGTCGAAACCAAGGGAATTAAAACACCAAATCAATGCAGTCAAGTGAAATATCAACTAGTAACAAGTAACCAAAGGGGGGGGGGGGGGGTTTGATTGCAAGAACACACAAGTAACCAGTAACAAGCAAAGAAAGTTTGGGTGAGAATATGATGAGAAGGGGTTTCACCTAGCAAGTATCCACACAACAGTCAATCAAGTTGATCATAGATTTATCTCAAGTTCTATTCAATCCTAGGGAATGTTCCTATTCCAATCTTTAATATATCAGCAGGCCAACCGGTCCTGATAATACTTACTATTCAACAATCAGGGAAACCTCTCAAGATTAGATAAAATGGAAGCAAAGGGCACAGAAATCATAAGGATGCATGCAATAACTTACAACCGTCAAGTATTAACATGCAATCAATTCTCTTTCATAAAAGCAATCAACTACCAGATCATGCAGATATGAGCGCTACAATGACAAGGAATTCCACCGTATATTCCTAGTCTAGCAATAGAAAACTATCAATCAAACTAGGTGATCAAGCTAGCAAAACTAATAGAAATCAATAGATAAAGAACAAGAGAATTAATACAAACCCATAGGAAAAGAACAAGAGTTTAGAAATCTCACAACTTAATAACTGAAGGTTTCAACCGCTAAGTAAAACAATGGAGATTAGTTCTTGCTCATGGTTGCAGAACTAAATTGTCTGATGGAAAAGATGATAGAAAAGATAGAAAGAACTAGGGTTCTTAAATAGAGACTAACCCTAAAAATATATGGTAAAAAATATCCTAAACGAAATAATAAAATAAGGAAAAAGAAATAAAACAAACAAAGGAAAATAAGGAAAGTCCGGAATGTCTTCGACCTTGTTGTGGCGATCGCCATAGATGCCTGGCGATCGCGGTCTTCATGTAAAGCTCTGCCGTGGTCTTTGTCGCCCCATGGCGATCGCCGTAGAGTCATGGCGATCGCCATGATCTTTCGAACTCATGTAACGCCTCTGTTGTAGAATGGCGATCGCCATAGTAATGGTGGAGATCGCCGCTGCTCCGCAGAATATCTTCAAGTCTTCATGTCTTCAATCTTTGATCTTCTTCCTCTTCGGTTCTGGTCTTCATTTCTTCACTTCTTCGTAAACAACTCAGAACATAACAATAGCTCCAAATACTTGTGATAACACTCCTAAACTAATGTAATAACCCCTAGTTACGCCATACAAAGTGTAGCGTATCACCAACATATACACACCGAATCACATTTTTTTTTAATTCTCACGTGTAAGACGCTGGCAAAACCAACTCATTATACAAAGCCTAAAAAATTGCCTCAATTGAATTGCAATGTTACTTCCCACGTGTAGCCGATGTAGGTGAAGATGCCTCAATTTTTGCATATTTAATTTGTGTATAAGAGACACTGGTTTTGTCAACGTCTATTATATGAGGGAATTTTTTTTTAAAACATTAATGTATAAGAGACATAAGGGTTTAAAAAAATAAATTATGGTTCGGTTGAGAGACGCTGGTTTTCTCTCCAACGTATTTTTTTTCCGAACCACAAAAAAGCGCCTATGTTGGGAATAAGTTTCAAAACGAGTCTATATCGGAAATTTTTTTATAATAAAATCCCATTTCAGAAAAAAAAAATCTTCATTATCAGTGGATGTTCAATTCATAAAATGTAAGAATAAGCTGAATTAAATAAAAATCCATTTATATACGATGACATTCAATCTTATGATTCATTTTTTTTTGAGGGTCAATTCAATAGGAGTATTATTTTTGCATGTGGCTAGAGTTCAACTTATTTTGTGTTGGGAAAGATTGATGATGAACTAAAGAAAGGGAGATGGGGAAACATGTGGTATCATGTAATCAGCACTAAATTGTGGGTGTAAAGGAGGAAGTTTTTGAAGATCACAAGTCCAACTCACAAGTACAACTCACAAGTACAACTCACAAGCTAGGGCGTGTTTGGTTGGTGTTCGATCTTTTTAATTAACTGGTTTGAGTGGAAGCCGGAAGGTGCTCCCTCATTTGGATGGACGGCGACATATCAAAAACAAACTCCACCTTCATAATTCATAGTACTTTCATTTGGAAGCCTTGCAATTTGCTCCTAGCCTTTTTTTTATACCTCCACTAATCACTCGTATTGGATTATGCAAATCAAAGCAAGAATATATACCACTCGTATTGGATGCTATCAAGTCCCATGGTTTTGGATTTGTATCCCACAAACTATATAGTATTTATTTTAGGCGGTTTAACTCCGCACCCAAAGATTATTACCCGTACTCATTTTGGGCGCATCCTAAACGCGCCCAAACAAACCGGGCCGGTTCTGGGCGCACACTGGATGCGCCCAAGATTTTTTTTTGCCTTCAAAATACTCAAAAATCCGGTTTAGTTTTGGGCGCATCCTAGGTGCGCCCAAAACTGAACCGAGTTTTTAAAAAAAGGTTTGGACGCATAAAGGATGCGCCTAAGAGTGGGTGCGGGTTATAATTTTCCGGGTCCGGGGTTTTTCTCCGTTATTTTATCGCAATTATTCCCAAATCTTACGTAGCTAGCAGCATCGGTTAAAATCATATTTACATGTGATGCGGGGATCAACCGCTATTACCGAACTAGACATCTAAACTCAAACAGAAACACGAAACAAAATAGACAAAATTAGAATGAGATTATAGAAAGATAGTCGAAGGATAGGCCAATTGGAACAAAATCAAACAAATATAAAACCCTTGAACTTAGGAACAAGAACTTTACCGAATGATGAAGAAATCACAAAGGATTACAACTAAACACAATGGCTATGGGAGGCCAAAGCACCTAGAGGATACTCTATGAAAACTCGATAACACCAATCTTATGGAGGGAATTGACACACATAAGAACAACTAGGCAAGTTCAACAACAATGCTCTCAAACACTCTTCTCACAAAAACTCTCTTTTGGAGGACTGAAAACAATGTTTCTCAATTTACAATAATCATCTTGGGTAATCTAAACAATGAACTAGGCAAATCTTAAGTACGGTTCAAAAGGCTGTCAAAATAAATAAAATAACATAATTAAAATAGTTTCCTAAAATAACAAAATGGAATAAAGAAATAATCACAAAACAGTAAAAAACGCATAATTAAACTCGAAAAACTGAGCGGTGCTGAACCGCGATTGTGGCCAGTCGCGGGGTGGTTACGATTTCCCTCTAGAAGGCAACAGAAAGTTCGTCGTCATAGAACAACGTGGTTTTATGGATCGCGGCTGCTCGCGGTTTTGGGTCCGCGATCACCGGTAGTGGCGGTTTTGGTTCTACAAGAACTTCCTCTTCTCATCTTGACTCACCGGATCTCTACGAGCTTGGATGGCTACTATGCGAGCTCGGATGACTAACAACGACTTCATCGCTCATAATGATTTTTAGCTCTCGCTCCACTGGTTACAAGAGAACTTCAATATGCCCACACTACTATACCCTACACTTTATATTGTTGACATAATTTCCCACACTTTAAATAGTTGATTTCCACCATTCACACTTTTAAGTGTTAAACAAGTGTGGGAAAATACATATATATGATTTCAACACTTTAAATAGTGAGTAGAATAAATACCCACACTAAATACTCACACATGAAAATGTTGATAATTAAGACATCATAATAAAATTTTATCTACTTCAGACTAACATACAATTCACCGGTCCAGATCTTGTGCTTCCGTTTCAATTCACCAGTCCACCTATTAATTTTCTTTTCTTTGTAAAAAAAAAAATTGAGCTGCATTCCTCTTCACGAGAAACTTGTATTTTCTTCCCCAAGTTCTTTCTTCATCCCTCAAACTCAAGCTCTTCCTGTGAAATTGCTTCCCCCAAGTTCTTTCTTCTTCCCTCAAATTCTTCCACTGAAATTGATTTGATTAATTAGGCCTAATTTCTCCCAATTAAACTAATCAAGCAGTAGTTGAAACAAGCCTTATGAAGCAGAGGATCCGGACTGACAATTCACGCCCAGATAAGTCACGACGACCCGACCTTTGCAGATTGCGCTTTCACGCGTGCAGACCTCTACGGTGAGACCGTGAAAACTTAGGCTTCTGCCACGAAGACCCGACGAGACGACCTCCTTTGCAGACTGCGCTCGAGTCGGCGTCTCCACCCCGAGTCAGCCACGATCTGCACGCAGTCACCGACGACCTACGCGCAGTCACCGACGACCCGCAACAGGTAATTTTTCTTCGGGCTTGCTTTAAGTTTGCAGATTTGGTCAAGTGTTCAGCTGCTCTAATTGAAGTCGAGTGCAAACAAATTTGTGTGAATCAGCTACTCTAATTTATTATTCGATATAGGAAGGGGTCGATCGTCATCGGTCTGTGGGCGGTGATATGGAAGAAGCACAGCCGGAATTGAACCTCCCCTAGCCATTTTGATGGCTAGGGAAGGTTCAATTCCGGGCGCTGATTGGCCTACTTCTTCCGATCGAGATGCATCCTGGCAGTGGCAGGCGCGCACACATAAACAAACCAGACTTCCACTTCCACATCCATGGGTTAGGTTCCATTTTCTTTTATACTCTATTAATTAAGCGCGCTTTCAAATGTTAAGCTTTTTGAATCCCATTTAGATAACCGCACAACCCTTATAAATTATCACGTCTTCATCCCATCAGCTTTTACGGTTTCTATATCACACCTTCAAATTTGCAGCTTCCATCCAACATCGCACACAAGTTCTTACAGGTTCTCTGTCTTGTCCCTTTCTCCTCTTGCCTATGCTTTAAACAAGTATTCATGTTGCTCATCTTTTCTTCACTTCTTAGCTACTACATTACCTTGTAATTTCCCTAAATTGGTACTCTTCATGATGGCATATTTAGTTATTCTTGCTAACTCGCTGCACTAAATTGCTACTCTTAATCTCAAAAAAAGAATTGGTCTATGTTTTTTGATGCTGTGTAGATATATACATGAATGCAAGATTGATCAACAAATTAAATGACTTATATGATTGTATAGACTGAATTATTCTGATACAGTAATTTGAGGGTTTTTATTACCAGTCATGTATGGTATATATGTGTTAAATTTTCAGGCACTTAATTTTCAGTCATGTATGGTATATATGTGTTATATTTTCAGGCACTTAATTTCCAGTCGTGTATGGAATTTCCCTAGTATTTAAAGTCTGTCTATGCCTTAATATTGGTGTGAGTACCTTGTGGTACATTTGTCATGTTTAATGTTCAGTTTGCTAGCTTAGAGAGTTTTTAGATGTTCAATTGAGTTGACATTGTGGATTAAGCTGCTGTGTTTAATGTTCAGTATGTTTCTGATGATTGCAGAGTTGAGATTTTACTAGAAACTTTTTTTTCCTCTTCACCATCTTACACCAGAACTCTAACATCTTCCTATTCAGCGTGTCACCATTAGCTGTTTAGCATGGATCAAATGGATAATGCTAGTCTTGAAGCAGTAGAAATCACTCGTGCAAATGAAGAAGCACTAATCACTCAAGTAAATCAAGAAGCACTAAATATCATCCGGGGTAATGAAGATCAGCCGCACCCGCATGAGAGCGATTGTGAATTTCCAGTATCGGATGAGGAGGGTCCTCTTGTAGAGGACGAGGCTGAAAGCTCCGGTGGTGAAGAGATTGACGTTGCAAAAAGAAAAAGAATTCGCCCATTTGGAGACTCGTTGATACTCACTCAATAACCTTGTTCTCATATGTTTATTTCTTCTTATTGGATTGTAAAATAACATTAGTGTTTATTTGTAGGTTCAAGAACAGTAAAAAGGTGATGCCTATTGCATATTCTTTTATGAAAGGTCTTTTCACTGGGGCATGGATTAGATGGAATCAAGTTCCACCTAAGGTAAAGGATATCTGATTCGATGGATTTAAGGTTTGTGTTTCCTCCTCTTTTTATATCATTGTATCTCTATATAAATATGCCCAATTAAGGTGCAGTATTTTAGCACATGATGCACAATGAATATAGCTTGGGAATTCAAATATTTTTGTTATCTTTTTTGTTTCTCTTTTGATATCTCTTGCTGTGCACCAATAAAATGATTTTCCTGCTAAGGTGAACTATTTCGTCAAATTTAGTTCATGAATCTACTGTATGTGAATTTGGTAATGCCATTTTTATCCATCCCCTGTACTAACTTCACTTGTAACCTGTTCTTCTGGATACCTACATGATTTATCTGGTGGATTGATAATTCTTCACTCTTCACCTGGTAGAATGTATATTAACAAATATATTGTGCAATTTGTGCTGCATTAAGTGTGGTAGAAGCTTTGTAGGCATGTGAAAGTTTCCCCCAGTTAAGATAGCACGTGAAACTATTTTTTATCTTACTATACTAGGCTGCCAGATTTTTTTTATGTATAATATAGGACATCTTTCTTTTCTTATTATATCATCAGAATAAACTTGTGGCGCAGCGGGTGTTAATAGCAAAGGACAAATGTATGCTCAAGGATCTCTCAAGAAGATGGCACGAGACTTCAGAAATCCAGGAGTTGGTCTTCCTTCTTCGACACAAAGTATGAATCCAGATGCTAATCAAATGGAGGACCTCCGCAAGTCAATTGAAGACGACGTCCGGAAATCACTTGAAGTGGACCTCCGAAGAACGATCACCGAGCAGGTTCATCAACAACTTACACAAGCCCGACAACAAGAGGAGGTACTGATATTGCAGGCCCGACACGCTCAACAAATGCAAAGGTACACACAAACTGGTCAACCGACACAGCATATAGATCCGATGCTACAAACTGAAATTCCTTTAACGACGTTGTTGAGCTCAGCTCCAAATCCTTTAATGACTTATCCTCCTGTCCAGTCAAGTGTTCTTGCTCCTGTACTAGGTGCCAACTATATGCCTCCTGGTTATGCCCATCAGAAGTAGATGAAGTGTTAGATGTGACGTGTGAATTTTCTGCCCTTTTTCTTTTTTGAGGAACTTGTTTGTTGCAGCAACTTTTTTTATTTAGAGGAACTTGTTAGATGATGATTTGTGTTGTAGGTGACTAAATTTCTAATGGAAAATATGTTCGGTTAATTTGCTATAAAATTTCATTTTTAGTCTTGGTAGTTGTAAATAATAAGAATTATTAATAAAGCTAAAAAATTCATTTATAAAATATAAAAATGTATAATTAAATTTATATTTATATTTGTATATTAATAGTATCCACACATTTTAGTGTTGGATAGATTTCCAACACTTTTGATCTACCCACACTTTAAATAGTTGTATTAAATATGACATGGCAACCATTTAATATATTTATAGTAATTAAGTGTTTACCTAAAGTGTTAGAATTTGCAACACTCAATTTTATTACTATTCTTCTATAGATATAAGTGTGGATGTTTTCTACAATTATAAATGTTGTTTAATTATCGACAGTCCATATAGCCACACTTCATGTTTACAATATTAAGTGTTGGTTTTAGCCACACTTAATTAAAAGATGTAGCTAATTCTTACACTTATAACTATGGCTATATAGAAGTTCTCTTGTAGTGTTAGAACATCTCTTGATTTAGGACGAGACATCTTTGATGCTAGTTGGAGGCTCTTGATGATAGATCAGATGCTCCCGCATCAACATGTGTATGATTATTAAGATTATTATGTGTGTTATTAAGGAAAAAAGATGTTTCTGGGGCGTTAGAATTAAGATCATCTTCATCCATGAAATCATGGGTTTCTTAGGCCTTTTTTTTAAAAAAAAGAAATCAAAATAAAATGTCAGAATTTTTTATTGTCCCAATATGAGTTTCACTTAAGAGTTTCAAGCAATTGAAAGTCATTTTATGGGGACAAACAAAAAATCTGACTTTTGATTTATTTTTATTGTTTTGAAACTCAAACCATATTAGCCATAGTTTCATGGTTGAAGATGCTTAAGTATGCACAAATAAAGTAAAAGGCATTGCTCTAGAGAGGAAAACTTAAGTGTACTAAGTACCAACTATTCCATTTAAGAAAACATCTATAAACATATAAAATTGACCTTTAAAATAAGCATCCACTGCTTTTAGGGGTGTAAGCATTCACTGCTTTTATGGGTGTAATTAGGGGTGTAATAAGGGTGTATTTCTCTGGCATTGAAGCTCCGCTTTTGCTCCTGTTGAGAATCTGCATTCCTCTCCCGTATTCATCCCTTGCCTGTTGCTCTTCGAGTCGGCTACATCAATTAGCCCTAACCTGTTATGGACCAAGTGATCTCTTCCTCTTCCCGGTGCCATTTATTGGCAATTTATGTTGCGATTGGTGCGCCCTTCCGCTTACCCACTCGCCGTTGCGCATGGAAGTGTAAATTGTTTCTATTTTCCTTCGTTTTTGTCGGTTGGTGCTCTTCTCTTGCTATATATTTCTTTCCCTGCGCCTTCTTTTCCTTTTTACCTCTCGCAACATGTCTTCCGCTGTAAGCACTCATCCGGTGCGCGTCGCCAGACCCGTCGGCAGAAGCCTTCGAGTTTCATCCCTGTTCGTCCTGAAAATGGCGGTGGAGGTGATAGCTCCGGCGCTGGCGTTGTTGCCCTCTCGAATTTGGCCGTTGGTGTTGATGCCGAGATTACTGTTATGGTCTGTAGACAGTGGGATGCGACTTATGCTCAAAGGAAGTACATCGGCGCGGATTTCATAGTTTCTGATTCCCTGGTTTGTGTTCGTTATATTCTAATTTCTTGATTGTTTACCCGATTGGTTTTTTGTTTCCCCCCAGAGTTTAAATGGTATTCCCTTTCTAGGTTAATTGTATGGTATGCACTGCGAGAGCCGGGATCGCTCAAAGGTTTGTGTCGAGGCTCCTTCCTGGCAATATCTACTCCTTAAGAAGCTTCACCGTCGCCCTGAATAAAGATATGTTCAGAGTGCGGAATTCGGATTCGCACATAATTGTTCTGAAAGGGAACACCATTGTCAAAGCTGTGGAGTGCCCTTTGATTGGGTTTGTTCGTTACCCCTTCTAGGCGGTCCAGTTTGAAGATATTGTTTGCAATGGGTCTAAGTTTTTAATTGGTGCGTGTTCACTTTCTGCATTCCCAATTTTGTTTTTATACATAGTTGTTCTTGACCCCAGCTTTGTCCACAGATGTTATTGGCTGTTTGACTAGCACTACAAGCCCTAAGGTCACTGCAACTGGCACAAAGTTCATGGACTGTCATATCATGAACGAGAGGTTGGTAACCCTTAAGCTATACCCTGTGTTAATTCTGACTCCTCTTGCCAATTTTTCTAAGAGGTTTGTTTTTATATATTTCCATCTCTGATGAAGATTCAATATCCACTATCTCATTTGACCTTTGGTTTGCCCTCTCATATTGGTATAACTTCCGTTTTCGGAAGGCATTCCTATTTGTGTTGTTGTGTTGTTCTACATGTTTCGAACAATTCCGCATGGAGGGGGATTTTTTTTGTTTTTACCCTGGAGTGATCGAACCTTTGTTTATGGTTTTGTATGGCGGTGTACTCGGCAATACTCATATTTGATCTACGTTGGCTAACCTTTTTTGAAATATCCTGTTGTGGTTTTTTTTATTACTATGGCCAGTATGGTTTCTGTTTTGGGGTGCTACATTATTTTTTATATTTATATTCCCATTCAGTGTATTTATGTGTTTATATTGGCTTAAAAATCCTATTTCAGAGTTAAACTACATCCTTTGACCCTTCTTAAGTCAAAAGAAAATTGTCCCTTTTAAATTGGGTTTTAAAGTGGGCTTACTGTAATTATTTTGCTCACATTTACCTTCTTCCTGTTTCCGGTGCAACATGTGTTGAATTGCATTTCATCCAAAGTGCTTTTTGTGTTGTTCCCCTTTAGCTTTTGAACCATTGTGGATTTGTCCCTTTGTTTTGTTGAGTGGCGAAGTTGGTTTGCGTTGATTCCTACATTGGTCCTACTGTGGGAATTTATTTCACAGGCTTGACTCTTTTCCCTACTAGCCCCAGGTCAGCAGGTGTGTCCTAAATTGTTATGGTTTTGAATGGTAACTGGTGTTGTTTGTATTGACAGGAATGTGACCTTGCGCATCACGCTGTGGGGAGAAGTCTGTAATGATCTGCTTAAGTTACATGCTCATAGTGATCTGCCCCACGCTATCATATTCCCTTCCATGAACATCATGGAATATCGTGGTACGCTGTCTTCCCTTTTTGAGTTTGTGCTTTGTTGAATTTCTTGATCATTTTCCCCCTGCCGGCGAGGCGTACCTTTCCAGCACTTCTGGTATTCAGCTTTTCGTTGAAGCTGACATCCCTGAAATCAAGGAGTTCAAAGCTGCTATGTTGTACGTCGACAACTTTGCTATTTGAATACATTGGGTTTTCTTTTCTTGGGTGTTTATGTTTTTTGTTAAATTGCCCTCACACTCATGTTCACACCAGGAATCTTAATGGAGAAGGAGATGCCCCGTTTGCTGGTAGCTTTTCCACCCGGCGGACAACATTGCGAGAGTTGCTTGAGCTTGGCAGGCAGCACAAAGCGATTGGCAGCAAGGTTTTTAGTTCTGTTTGCTTAGTACATTTATTATATTTAGTGTATGTGTATTTTGTAACTCACGCTATTGTTGCTATGCTTACAAATTCCAGGAGTCACATATCGTCAATTGTTTTGTCCGTATATCTGGCATTCGTACCAAAAATGGTTGGTATTACGACTCCTGCTCCAACGGCCGTTGTAGGAAAGGCATCACAAAAACTGATGGGAATTTTTGGTGTGGTACTTGTAGGAAATCATGTGAATTCCCAAAGGCCAGGTACACTATTACATCTAGTCAATTCATTTTTTTATTATAGGGTCCGTAATATTCATTCCCGTTATCATTTCACTTTCACTGTATGCGTTTGCAGATTTCGATTAGAGGTTGATGTTGTTGATTCAACTGGTTCTGTTTTCGTTGCTCTTTTTGATGATATTGCGGAGCAACTTTGTAAACACCAAGCTGCAGCTTTGCTTCACGCTGCTAAGGTTCTCCTGCATTTTTTGTTGTTGCTACCTTATAATGCATTCCTCTCCATCCTTGATTGTTATTGTAACCATTTTGTTTTTGAATTAGGGTGATGAAGAGGAGGTGGTTCTGCCTCACGCCCTGCTAAAGATGATTAACAGTGAACATGTTTTCGAGATCAAGGCACAAAGTTATTATGATCACATATCATATGAGAGCTTCACATGTTCTAACATTGTTGAGCCACTTAAAGAGCTTATGAAAAAGGCTCTGTCCGCACAGTTGTCTGATGCTGTTGATGGCCATGGGTCTAAGGATCTTTGTCTTGACTCCGATTCTGTTGGTCTACCAGTAGGCCTGGCCCCTAACGTTCCATCTCTTCCTGTTACAAGTCCTGCTGAATCTAATGTGGAACATTCTTCCCATGCTGGCCTCACCAAGATGCCACTGAAACGGAAGCTTGCAAAATATGAAGATCTTGACATGAAGAGGATTTCCGAATGTGATACCAGGTTACTTTTGTATTGCCCACTAATTAGTTCTTTGCCAACATCTTTTCCTTATTTATCCAATTTCAATTCCATTTTTCCCTGCACACGCTGTGGTCCTGTTCCTCTGTTTCATTTATATATGGAGCGTTACAACTGTTGATATCAGTTTGTTAACGTCATTCTATTGTACCATGTGTTTAGGAGTAATGGACTGGTGGCAGCCGGTATTGTTCATGGGGAACTTGCGGAAGGAATTGGCAACCACAGACCGGTGGCGCATCACTGTGCAGATGAGGACGACAGTGGGGAGGATATTGATGAATATGCAACTAACGACGATGAAAGTGAATCTTGCGATGATGTGAAAGACGAATAGGTTGCTTTTTATTTTCCAGTTCTTATGGGTCACGTACTTTCCCATATCGAAATTGTGGATTTCTATTTGGTTGTGGTAGTTTTTGTTGAATTTGCATGTCGCCCTGCATGTTACTGCTGAACCTCTTTGTAGTGTATTTTTTGTTTTCGTTTTTTGGATATTTCATCCCTGGTTTAAGCTCACCATATTCTAGAATTTGATGAGCCAATATTTCCCTTCAAGTGTTTGTATGGTATGTTCAGGGTTACGTCCCTCTTGAGGACTACAGTTTGTGCGGGTGGTTGCCAAAGCAAGCTTGCTTGGACTTTGTATGGTAATGATGTTTTTGTGGTGCTTTTTAAACATTACAAAGCCACTGCCCGTAACTGTGAGTATGTACTGGGGTCATTACTGATTCAACATTGAAACTATAACTCGAATTGTGATTGCTAAGGTTAAGATGTGTTCAAAAGTTCAGGAGAATAGTTATGGATAGAAAAGGAAGACCCATAGATTGTAAGGAGAGATTTGAAAATGGAGGGTTTCAGTTCGGATAAATTGTCCTATGTTACACCATTTCGTCTATCAACTCCTACAGAGGGACTATCTGGGGTTGTGTATTTCATTCAAACATTAACCTTACCTTACCGTGTACTTGGAACCTCTGTTTTTGTTAAAGCCGAGCTCCCTTACAATAATCAATTTAATTGTATGTATTATTTTTGATGTATTGTATATTGCTGCAGAGCAGTGGGTCCTTTAGGTTTGACAGGTAAAGTGTCCCATCTTTCTCATCAGTTGATAATGTTTTTGTTAAGGTCGTTATCAAGTTTGTGATTGATTCTCTATTGCTGAACATTGTGTGTTTCTCTGTTTACCCTTATGACATGTTTCAAGTTAGTTGCGTAGCTTGGTGGGCACATCTTCTGTCAGGGTAGCTTCATTAATTACATCCCTCCAATGTTGATTGCAAATTTGGTTATGTTGATGGAATAGTTATGCTTGAATTAATATTTTTTTCGGTCGCAGGCGTTTGTAATCTTGAATTACCATACAATCAGGAGTGTTGGCAGAATATGTAATGGTTTCTGAGGGGTATCCTACATTCACAAATTGACTTTTTGTTTCAGCATCTGATTGTGGTTTCGCTAGATTACTGTAGGATGACCTCGCAAGATAACATTAAATCAAAGAGTGCATTACACATTTAATTGAAAAGAAAACAACAGGAAAAGTTCAATACACCCTAAAATCAAACATTATAACAAGGCTAATTGCAGACCCCTATTCCTGTGCCAGAATTGTCCCAATCCCATTCTTCAAGTGTTTTTGAATCTCCAGCAAGCATTCAGTTGCTTTCTGTTGTGAGAGCAACAACAATAGAATCCAGGCATGAAATTAGCAACAAAGATAGTTAGAGAAATGGTAGGAAAGGGGAGCACGGGAAAACCGTGGCAATACATACCCATGCTACACGAGCCTGTTGATATGCGGTTTCATAATCAACAATTCCTTGAGGAGGAGGTTGGATAGTCTGAAGTCCAAGTTCGATTTCAGCTGCTTGGTTCCTAAGTGCCTCCATCATCCTGTCACCATAAACAATGGCTCGCCGCATTGCATGGTGGCGACTTACTGCTTGCTCCCCACCTGTTTAAGAGGTAACAGTATTGCTTTTTAAAATTGAATATGGATAAGGAATTTATTGATTTGCAGCATATGTTTGTTGTAGCAAGATAGATAAAATAGTTGTTTACCATGGACTTTCAAGTGCCAGCGTCTGGAAGTCCTGAATGTCTGCCAAATAGCCATGTACTCAGAGGTATGTGGGTTGAAAGAAGTTCTGGGGGATGTGTCAATGTGCTGCAGTTCCATTAAATGAACGATTTGTTAAAATAGTAAAAATGAAGAACAAGCTAAAGAAAGATTGATAATTTTTGTAAAGAAATACATGAGTCAGTGCATTGAAAGTCTCTCCGTTTGGCGCGGACCAATCCCTTATGATCACCAAATCCTTGCCTTCAATCATTCTTTCAAGTGTCCCGGTGAACTCCATCCGTGTTTGGATGCACAGATATTGAGACCGTAACCTGTCTGCCGTCTGCACCGACAAAAAATCAACAGCATGTTGGTTGGTTAGCTGCGTTATACACAATGAAGTAATAGTTCGGGAGGAAGACTAGAAGTAATTTTGACCAATACCAATTGCATGTCCATTCGAAGCTTCCGTATATCCTTCAGTTCTAGAAGTGGTAAAGCCATCATATCTCTGAGTGTAGAAACCAACTCATCTCTTAGGTTAAAGTTAGCCGAGAGTTCACCATCACACTCTGTTATAGCCGAAAGAATGGCTTCTCTCAACTCCCTCCGGTCTTCAGTCTCTACACATTGTAACCACAACACAATAAGGACTTATAGATGCAGTAAAACTGTTGTTCAAAACATGAGTAGCAAAGTAAGAAAGGTTATGTTACCTTCATTTTGAATCTGCCATCCTGGCAAGGAATGAAACTAGCGGAGTAACTCCCGGTATACCACGGTCCTTGGAGCATAATCATCACTGAGGCCATTCAAGGAAGTAGAAATATCATTGGATTATACCTTTACAATTAGTTGTGGACAACCCCAAATAAATGGGCAGTTCGCATAATGAATTACGGAAACTCAGTTGAGAACAGATATACTGTAGCCATAATCAGTAATTGACTTCATAGAAAAAGGCTAAAATGATCCAGTTGGGGGGACGTTTGAAGTATATTGGTAGCACGTCCTAGCATTTCAGAGTTTGCAAAAGTTGTGAAAGTAAATCTATTTACAAGTTACGCAGAGGAGAAACCTAATATATCATTTCCCACTGTAATAAGAGTATAGAATGGAGCATATGTAACATAGGTTAGTGGACCGTCCAATGGTTTCATCTTCTACAAAAGGATATGAAAAACCCAACTATAAAGGCCGTTGAGATTCACATTTGGTCATTAATTCTAATTAGGCCCGAGATTTGTAGTTTTTGTTCTAATAAATAATAATGCATTGTTATTTGTTACATTTGAAATGGGAAGTTTTAAAAATTTGATGAATGACGAAATTATTTAAATGCAAAAAATCGGAAACTGCTTATATTAAATAACTCAAAATTTAATAGTTACACTAATCTTTTACATTGCATATAGAATGTTAAGTCATTTAGGCTTCCTATATCTTCAGTACCTGTCCAGCAGTTTTATTTTTTTTAAATATCATCCTAATGTGTGAAAGTGGAGTTACACATTTGGTAACTTAATCAATCAAATTTCTTCAGTAATCAATACATGCCTGTTTATTCACATTGATTCATCGGAAATTAGACCGCCATGATCGCCTATTCGAGTCTCCCGACTAAATTCTCCCCCCTACTCCCCCAATGTTTCCAATTATTTATTCATCATTTGCAGTTGAAATCCATTCCAGACTGCCCATATGTACCACAAAACCCCTTCTCTGTTTCAGAGTTTAATGGATTCCATCGCCCACAAACACACTGTGTCCTCATCTTGCTTCGCACGTTCGTCAAACACACTTGGAAGATCTCGAATGATGCAATTCAATGAAACAGATTATGGGGAGTTTTTGGTTATGATAATCAGACAGTGGATTGATATCAGCGAACATGGAACTTTCATATCATGATGTCACCTATTATCCGATGTCAAAGTAATGTTATATGAGATTGTGATTCACACGGAAATTCCAACCGACTAATATGTTTTCCTGTCTTCCAGGGCAATGTGCTGAAGTGCAAAGCTGATGAGGATGTTTCTGATCTTTTCTTCTCCAAACTAGAGGATGGTAAGATATGCAAGCAATCCAAATTCTCAGTCATTGTCGACTCTACGATGCCTCGCATGTGGAGGGAAGAACTCCCTATTATTAAGCTCCGTCGTGATTCTATATTCCAACTAACCACCTATGAAGGAGGCTCATTTGCCCGGTATCCGTTCCACATAACTGAATTTGAAGACATTTCATCAAATAGATCAACTTTCCTCATAGGTTATTTAATATCTGCACATTTTATACACTGCTGCACATAATAAGTTGGCTTACCAGTATTGATAAATAGTGGTCATCATGCAGATGTTGTTGGCATTGTTTGCGCAGCAGCCGAGAGCAAACGCTCGGCTTCAGGGCTGGAAACAATCAAATGTTGGTTCATTAATGAACGGAGAATGCGCTTCAAAGTCAAACTCTTTGGCTTTTTTTGTGATAACTTCTTCAGCGCTATGAAGACGACACACCCAATGGTCATCATCCTCCTGACATCCTTGGACGTAAAAGGGCAAAACGGTAAGCCACATATGCTAATGTGATTTCCGTTGTATTTCTTTTTAGATATAGTAACACAGTAGTGAAACAAAACTTCCGTAGTAGGTGGTATTCATCTGGAGACTACTTCTGCAACCGGAATATACTCCGACCAAACCATACCTCAGATTTCTCGCTTCAGGGATAAGATGATGTTCGTTTCCCATGCCTCTTCCATGATTCCATATAAATAATGTAAACAAATATCGTAAAACACAAATTGATCATGTATAGGTTTGGGTATATTCAAAATGGTGTGGAGGTTGGCGTAGATGGAGGGAAGCGAAACGAAACCATATTAGAACTTCTTGAGCTCGGAAGAAATCATAACAATGCCCTTCCATCTACCATTCTTATTTGTACTGCCAGAATTGAGAACATCCACCTTCGTCAAAGCTGGTTTTATTATACTTGCCCCTCCAGAGGATGCATGAAAGGTGTTGAAAGCGAAGGGGACGCTTTCCGCTGTCTGTGTTGCAGAAGCATTTATGACTCGCCTTCCCATAATACTGCTACACTGTTGAACATATGTACTAAAAAAATGGCCTGCATCCAACTACACAGGTACAGTTTAGAGGTCACTGTCTCGGATGCAACTGGAACGACATATATTTTACTCTTGGATGATGTGGCTGAGAAATTGGTGGAAACAAGTGCTGAATCCATTCTCATGGTCACTGGAGTTTGTTCCATTTTTCAATTTTTCGAATACATTAAAAACCAACATCCACATCAGTAACCTTAACATTGTCCTATGTCTTAATAAACATGCAGCAATTTGGCGGTCGAAGATATCTCCCTGACCCGCTTCTAACACTGAGGAACACTTACCATAGGTTGGCACTGTCCTCTGAAACGTACGCCAATCATGTAACCCATGAATCGTTCAAGTGCGTTGATGTCGTGGATGATGGCCCAATTTGGGAGGTACATACATAGCACAATCATAGCCAATAATTTAGAAATTACATAGAGTTATGTGTTCATCAATTTCTCCTCGCTGCAGGATGAAGACATAACATTCCAACGTCAGCTAACAAGTGGGCAACAACCATCTGAAGATGTAACTCGCAAGGCTCTTCGTTGCAAACTGTGTGTGACGGGTACTCATAACCTGAAAAGGCCACGCTCGGACCTTTCTTCGTCCGTCGACGAATGAGTTCTGTTTTACCAAGGACCATTTTCCTGCCTACTTCCAACAATAATTCACAAAACATTTCGAATGGTTCATGCTGTTCAAGACTCTAAGGTCGAAATTGTTGATGTGCTGAGAAAAATTACAACTCATGGCAATTTATTTTTTCCTTAATTCAGAAATGCAAGTCCTGTCTTTAAGGGAAGTTTTTTTTGTTATGATTGCTACATGTACTCTTTTTTGTTTTTTAAATATTATTTGTGCAAAATTTAAAAAACCCAAACAAATGCTTCTTCACAATCTTTGCGTGTTGCCTTATGTGGGATGTGTTGGTGCAATGAATGATAACAATGTAGTTAGCCCAAGAGTTGTACTAACCCCCACCCACCATTACTAAAACTGGGAGGCCTTCATCATTCACATTGGCAACACCAATTATTGAAATTCCAACGTGTTCATCCTAAAATCTGATGACAAATTTGTTTTTTTTTGAGTTAACAAACATACCATCAAAACACAAAAACAAAAGCAACAACCACAAATTCTTTCAGGCTTACAACTGAAATAATAACACACACACACACACGTGGTAATAAAAACTGCAAATTGCTGAACACCCAAGTATTGTTTAGGAAATTTAAAGGTTCCCTATTATTACAGCAAAAACATGCCAAAAGCACTGAAATAGGAGAGTTAAAACCACCATGGTGCGAACCTTTAGTCGTCAAAACCAGGAGGCGCATAGGTCATCTTGAAGCGAAGTTCACCCTCATCTTCGAGAATAAAGGTACATACTTCCCTTAGCCCAAGTGGAACATCAGCAACAACCTTATCCCATCCTTTGTATAAGTGGACACCAGCGGCTTTCTTTGAGAGTTCGACATTCCACCATTTTTTTCGCACCCGGACAACAATTTCATTTGAAGGGTTGTTCCTCAAATACTGAATTGCATCAGCCCCGGGAATATACTGATTTTCATTTGAAGAAAGGACGAGGACGAAGATTAACAAAGAATGTAATCAAGGAATCAATAATAAGACTAGAGAGGGAGTATAAGTTGTACCACATGATAAGGGGGGTTGACGTAAGACTTAGACATTTTTATTTTAAACATGACCAAGGGAATCGCCACTCGGGGAACTGCAGCCTCCGCAGAAGATGTCGGGTGCGGCCTTACATTGGTGAACAGATAATAATGTAAGGAAAAAACAGAATGGAACTGTCTCTAAAACTCATAAATTTGAAGTTGTCAAAGTAAAACAGTACCATGTCTTAAAAGGGCACGCATATGACGTTGATGGTAGTTGATCTCAGATCCTGACAAATTATACAATCGAACCCTGTAGTGTGACATGGAGACCCTATCAAACCATATCATATCTCCTTCTTGAACAGCATAGTATGACATAAACTGAGCCCATCCGCACTTCAGCATCAATGTGTCATTGTCCCTCTGGATATGAACTAAAAAACCACTACCATCTGGTACACGGAGATACATTTCCCAATCCATTGTTGGGCCCATTTGGACAGAAAATGCTTCTGGTTGTAATGTACCATTTTTTCCCAATCCATTGTAATGTACCACTACCATCAATACAGTGCAATTCATATCAAAGATAGAATGGTTGGATGTAATGTACCATTTTTACCAGGGCATCAGCATCTGAAATCAGGCGGAAAAAAGAACGGGTGGTGTTTTGCCTCATGATGATTTCTTCTAAGCCATGTACAGGTCAGAAAATAACGCAATTTTGTGTAAGAAAACAATCAAGATTGAAATATTTGAATCACTCAGTAATTGACGCGGAAGTTATATATCATACACGTCATGGAGAAAGAATATGAACACATTTAATGTGTTACAATGTACTAATGATCAATTTCCAACACCATACACTGCGAAGGAGAAGATATAAACATTAAGACCCTTAACATTTTATTTCATGATATGGATATCGAACTAGAACAACAGTTGTGGACCTGTTCTCACGCTCTTCACAAAAAGTGGACTCATCATCTAATAATAGGCAAATAAAATAACAGCAAACAGCAGTTTGCGAATTATCATTCCAAAAAAAATGCACCACTACTATACACAACACCCACATATTTAGGTGCTTGGCAAATTCTCATGCACTAACTAATGATGCAAGTAAATGGGATTACAAACAAATCTGAACATCGATTACAACTACATAACAACAAACCCTGACTAAAACTACGCATTGATTGAGTATGAAAAGGGAACCAAAAGGAGAACCATTGCAATTAAGTTTCATTATAGTCATTCTATGTGTGTATGCGAACAACAACGACCATTTTTTGAGAAACTGAAGACAAATTTATATAATTGAAATAGGAACAAACCAGAGGATGCCGAGATACCTTCGCCTTTCATTGCAGATGAGTAGGGAAAGAAAAAGGGTAAAAGAAGGGATGTGAAGAGTCGCACTGCAGAGGTCCCATTATGATAAACCATTATATAGAGTCTGGGAAGACAGCAAACCGCCTGTTCGAATTTAAAAAAGATTTATCCCTTCAAAAACTAAAAGTGGTAACTGCCATTGTCATGATAGTCGCCAACGACTTTTCCCAACTACAGATTGGACCGACTATACTATTGAAAGGGTTGCACAAGTCATTTTTGCAGAAAGAAATTGACCTATGTCATTGATTGTTTTTGCAATTATTCTTAGTAATTTAGCGTCCACGCAAATTGGGAAACATAGTCGTAAAAAATATAAAAACATTGGGATCGATTGAAGATATGTAATTGTTGATTGAACGATTATTGTACATTTTTTGTTATATATTAAGAAACACACGCACAACCAAAAAAGAAATCAAAAAACTATAGTACTCCATAAATGCTTCTAACTCAGTACTTGAATGGAGTTTATTCATTGGATTAACTCATGTATATATTAGGGAAAAACCAGACATACAAACAAAAAACAAACCAAAATAATATAGTACACATTAAACACTTCAGCCTTAGTACTTGGATGTAGTTCATGAATTTGATTAGGTCCTTTATGCAACCGACCCTGCTTGGTGCCCAATGATATGGACTTAATTAAGCGTGAAAGTTATTCTGCAGAACAATACCACACCCCCATGACAATATGATGACACCACTGTCTTTAATTTCATATCAACTAAAACTGCAAGGACCAAGTTGGAAGGTTATAAAGACAGTGCAGCTTGAGAAAGTAACATATTACGAGCTTATTCCATTCAATTTGCTGCAGCAAGTAAACAAAAAAAAACACCAATATGCATTCAGCCAGTGTACTTGGGTTTGTTCTTCTAACCCCTCAAATCTACCCCAAAAACCCTCCACAATTGTGGACATAATATTGGCCACCATTCTTCTCAACTTTGCATGAATCATAAATGCGGTTTCCAAATCTCTCCTCACCGTCTCCAACTGACTCTGCATCTACATTTTAAAGTAATGATTATTAAGCTCCCAAAAACACTAAAAAAAACAGTAGGATAGGAACATAGTTTATGTAAGAGTTACTGTAGTTTCTCGGCGTTGTAAAATGGCATCCCCAAAACGCATGCCACGTGCTGCTGCTTTTATGGATTCAATCCTAAGAATAACGTGGCGAAAGTTTGCGAATGCAGTAGTCATATTTCTATCTGCATCGATTATTGTTGCCTTCAGCCAAGTAGCAAACGCCCACCCAGATGGAGTATCTACAGCTCAGCAGAACAGGAAAATCATTCGAATGTATACTTCACAGGACTATTCGCGTGAAATTAACCATAAAACTATTTTCCATCTAAATAACACCGCAGAAACAACCTGGAATGACTCCCATTATGCATACGATGTTAAGCCATGCTCTAAGTTCCCTGAATACAACGTTAGTGAAGGGAAAATGGGCCAATTCCATCCTGGTATAACCTGAGTAATAATGATCTAGTAAAAAGAAATGGGAAAGATTAAACAAATGGATAACAACTAAGGAATCTACATGACATAACTTCTATGAAAGCGTCACCAATCAGACCTTTGCCAAACGAATGACTCCCGCACACAAGCAGTCGAATTGCACCAATAATGTGTTTTAGTATTGCATACGCATGCTTGCTAACCTCACTCGGGGCTATAAGTCGCAGTCCTATAACCAATATTGTTCAACTATGAGTAAAAGTTATTCTCTTTTGAGAAAAGGAACCTTTCATTTCCTCCGTCCTTTCAGGCTTAAAAACTTATACAGGAGTTATGAATTGGTGGGCATCTTTATCCTCAATATTTAAGATGTAGCAACGGACTTAAATGTGGTTAACTATGACAAATAGGAGTTGAAGTAACAGTAATATCAGTAGTCACCATTGCGAAACTAATGTTTTACGTTTAACACAAGGAGAGCAAACCAGCAGTATATAGTGTCTCCAGACCCTATATACTGCTGGTTTGTGTCTCCAGACCCTTTCTTAAATTTGATATGAGTATATAGTGTATTTGACTACAACACACTTTCCTACGTGTCAATGGTATTTTTAGCCGGAACTCATATTATACAAGCTGATGGAAAGCCACATTGTCTTAGTGCAGGCGATACAAAGTTAACAGGCGACTAAAATAATTACTACATGGAATTAGTTAGACATCTGAATCATACTAGAAGATATCAAACCATACGAAGTTATTTGAAATGGAAGTTTGAGATAATTAAGACCTACAGGAATGGGGAAAAAATGTAAGCGGCCTCCTCTATGAGTAATCTTCCAAAAACATAGTGTATGTCGTTTCAAGTTAAATGTTGTTCATGTGTCCTACATAAGTCGATCTTCTAATTTGTGTTATGGTGGATCCATAACACCGCCCATGGATTACTCATCATAAAGCAATGATTGTTACCATATATATCCAGTTGACAACATATAATCAATTTTATTGAGATTGTTAATGGAACGTTGCCCTATATTCACTATGAGCATCTCAAAGGTTCGTTCTCCATTCATAATGTTGAACCCATAGTTTCATTCTTAACACCACATTAACAACATACACCATACTTATTACTACTGTTTTGAAGCTCCTGATCTTCCTAGCTATAATGGTTCAACTTCAGAAATCTATATATATAGCGGAATTAGATCAATACCTATGCAACCCAAGGCCAAATACTGTTGATTCTATATATTCCCACACCTACCAACATTGTTACTCCTCCCCCCGTACTTTCTATGGCGTCTTCCTCCATCAAGCCAGCAGTGACCACCTCACATGCCTCTAAGAAAGCTCAGATGGTGAAAAGTTTTGATTTCATGAAACTCCATGAAATGGAGTACGCTGATATCTTCGTCCAAGTCTGTCGTCAATGGGTAGATATTAGTGACACTGGAGTCCTCAATTCATGCAGCTTCCTTCTCTCGGACGTGAAGGTTTGCTACACCATCTCAATATATCAGCTTTTCAAATTTCTTTAACTGATAGCAATTTTTTAATTACTATGAACAGGGCAACGTCCTCATGTGCATAGCTAAGCGAGGTGTGGAAGAGATTTTCTTCTCAAAATTGGTAGATGGCCAAATTTATAGTTTGTCCCGATTTTCCATCGTCCCCGACGACCACAAACCTCGAATTTGGATGGAGTCTCTGCCCATCATCAATACGGAGCCACAAACTGTGCTCACACCCATTGAGTATGAAGGAGGGTCGTTTTGCCGATATCGATTTAACCTCACTGAGTTTGAAGCTGTCAACCCAAATGGATCTGAATATCTTATCGGTTGCCTATCCTAGATTTTTGTATGTAAAGTCTTTAACATGTTCACTACTGACGTGTCACAACCTGTATTTGTTTTCATGCATATGTCATTGGAGCAATATCAACAGTTGGTGATAAAAAGCGGTCCTCCGAAGGAGTGGAGTCGTTGGAATGTTGGTTGATTAACGGCCGGGGCATGCGCATGAGAATCAAAATTTTAGGGTTCATTTGCGATAATTTCCCACAGGAGACCGCAAATAGCAAGCCCATGCCCATTGCCCTTCTGACAGCTTTAGATATTAGGGAACTACACGGTAAATTGAATAAGCAACTTTGGTTATGGGTTTGAGCTTAAGATGCCCAACTAACACAGAAAGATCAACACATTTTAATGCGTCCAGGGCAGTTTTTCCTAGAGACAATCAATGCGACGGCTGTTTACTGCGACCTCAAAATACAATAAATCAATCGCTTCTACGATGAACTGATGTGTGCCTCACCTCCACAACATCCTTTAATCACCCTCTGTTTCCAATATATAACATTGTTTCGTTGGAATGCACAGGTTCGGGTACATTCAGGATGATGTCGTTAGCCCCCTTAATGATGAATCCAAGAGTGGTACACTATTTCAACTATTGGAGACGGGAAGAAATCAGAAGATACTAGACTTCGAGGTCCTGTTTTATTATCTGGGAGATTTTACATCTACCTGTTGCATAGACCTATACCAACATTGTTTTGTTGTCTCCCCAGGATTCCGTCGTCCTCCTTTGCACCGTTAAAATTGAAAAAATCCACTTACGGAAATACTGGTTCTACTACACATGTTCAAGTGGGACCTGCATGAAAGGAGTGGTCAGCAAGGGCAACGGATTCTGGTGTGATGGATGTGAACAGCCATGTGATGTCCCCAAAATACGGTATGCAAACACAACAGCTGCTTTTGCGTAATGTCATCACGGTGAACAACTATCTAACCTACCTATTTCACCTTCTCTACCAGGTTCAGGCTAGAGTTTGAAGTGTTTGATCAAAGTGCAACTATTGATGTCTCTTTGTTGGATGACATTGCTGAAAAATTAGTCCAAACAAGTGCACATTCGTTGCTAGCAATTTCAGGGGTACGGTTTTCAAATAAAGTTTTGCGGCCTTGTGCAAATATTTTATTTTAAACACATTACAATGGGTTGAATTCTATATGTTCAATGCAGCAACAACAGGGTGAAATATTCCCCCCACAACAAGTGATCAATCTATGCAACACATTCCACACATTGGAGATAGGTTCACACACCTACTATCATCATGGTACCCATGAATCGTTTGCCTGCAGTGATGTACTAGAAGATGACTACATTTAGGAGGTATGCAGATGAAGTAATGAAAAGCACATCACTACCATGTTTTGCATACAATATTTGTGCTAATTCAAACTTACAACATTCAGGACTCCAGCAGTGTGTTATGCAACCCAGGCACCAGGTCTGCATCTTTCTCCTCAGGGGATTTGGAGGATTATTACAGTGATGAAACGTACGAGCCGGTATGCAGCGGCCAGAAGAGAAACCGTGTTGTAATCTCTTCATCTGACGAAGAATGAAACATTCAAGAGATCTAATCACTTTTAATACCTGCATTTTTTTCCCAGTCTTGAACATGTCAGCTTTTGCTACAAACAACTTTGCCCTTAGAGGGTTTTGTGTTTCTGTTTTTCATTTTAGTTTTTCCAAATCACAACAATGCTATTTGATTTATTTGGTAGTATTATGCTTCCACCACCAAGATATTGGTTAACACCCGCATGTAATCTGATGTTGAAGTCATTTTGCCCCTTGGAAACATTGTATATAAAAGATTATGACCCCTGCTTTTCATCCATTAACCCAGACTCACCAGATGGAGCTGCATTTTTGCCATTGTCAGGGAGTGGGACGCTGAACCCCTATTCACGACACATGTTCAAACGTGATGAACTACTTCACAAACAAACTACAACATGAATCAATGGGCTTTTACACCTACTTATATTGTGTTGTCTTTGTAGTGTTCAAATTTTTGAATAAATAAAGTATCCATTATTTATGTTGCCCTTCACTTTGCACATTTTGTTAATACAGTTGCCCAATGAATCGTCCTCATGCTATAAAACTGGCCCTCCACAACAGGCGTACACATATTATTTTATTTCTTCATTGTCACAGACTGTCTATTTAATCAAACACAATTCTCAGTTGGACGGAATTGAATAACATTCACATTTACAAATGTAACCGTTTGTTATGGTAACCGCACGCTCAATATTATTCAACGGTTAAATTGAATATTTCAAAAAAATAGCATAACTTCGAATCACCATCCCTTCTGATTCTGTAACTGTCGTCCCTATTTATTTTGGTTGCTTTTGTGCAAAAATCCCTCTCACATCATCTTTTCTCGCTTCTGCGAACACAGATTCATCAATAACGACAAACATGTATGTCCTTCACCTAATCTATTCATGAACTTCAGGGTTAACAGCCATCAACCTTGCGTAATTGTGATCAATTGTAGGCTGTAATCCTGTTGGCAACTCTTTTGAAATTACATAACTAACCATAAACAACTGTTGTCTACTATTCGTAAGGAACATGGCAACTACGAAAATACGTTCGTTTTATCGGGTCCTTCATGACGAGTCCTTGATTCTGAAAATGGTAACTTCGTTATACATCCTGAATATATATTTGTATCCAAATGCATATTAATTCGTTGTTCGAATTCCAGCATTTGCCATTAGAATTTACAATAGAATGTGGAGTGGCGATGGGTTGGCTCATGCATCTTCGTGCCAGAGACGGACAAAAATTCGTTGTATGTGTTCAAATAGAGGAGGGACGATTGGTTCTAAAGGCGGGATGGTCTGAGTTCCTTACATATTACACCATTGAAATAGGCTATATGGTATTGTTTAGTCAGGAAGATATATCGCACTACAGAGTTCGAATATATGACATCTCAGGAACCGAAGTTAGTTATCGACGTAGACGTATGCATACCCTACAACAACTTGGTATGGTTTTCCTCCATCTCTAATTGAAAATACAATCCCATTCATACATGTCATAATGTTTTCCTTTGTAAATATGGCAATAATCAAATGCAGATATGCATATGGCACAGACAAGTGTCGCTGGGATTCGTAATGCACTTGTGCCTAACGTACAATTCCAAATCAACTTGAGAAAATCATACATCAATCCGCCGTATCGTGTGGTAAATTACACTTATTAACAATTACATCTGTTGCCAGGGCTGACATACACTTTTTAATGATCCCCTATAACGCAACATATTGCAGCGGATCCCAGGATTGACAGCTGAAACATATCTGCGAAATGCATGGAAGGATTCAATTTATGTCTCTATTGGAGGTGAAAAATGGCCTGCTGATTTATCCATAACTGACAGGGGTGTTCATCTGTACAAAGGCTGGGGTGGTGTAGTCGTTGCGAACATGTTGCCGTTGAATCATGTTGCCAAGTTTGTTTTGGAGAACGAGGATGAAATGAGTTTCAACATGACGATCGCACCTCCATCGTAAGCAATCAACGTTCGGATTGAACTGAAACTTCACATATCCTCCTATGATTTCTTTAATAAAGCAGTTTGATTCATTATGCTTACAAAAAAGTTTATCTCTGGAAAAGGAGCCTTATATTTCAAGTTCTTAACAAAACAAGATTACTCATGTATAGGGCTACGCACCATGAATTTACAAATATGTTATGGGATTAGTTTTCTCTACAAACAATCCAATCCACACCGAACACGGTTCATTCTTTCAGACATACTTACAATAAGGAATCACAGCATTGTTCTGTTTGCACTATATAACGAGTTGAACCCACAGACTTACGCGTCATAGCAAGGCTTACTCTCTTAAACAATTTCAAAGACAATGTTGTTGTGGTCAACAATTTCCACAAGCAATCAGCGACCTAAACCTTCAACAATGCTTCAGAAACAGGATAACAAAGAGAGCAACGAAAAACGCCCTAATTAAATGCAGAAAAACACGAGAATCATCATTTAAAACATATAATGGAGACGATCCTGCCAAAATACGGAAAACATCATTGCAAATCTTACATCAAAGTACCATAGCCAGACTACGCATGACATCCTGTTATTAAGCAAAAGTGTGGCCAAAATGGACCTTCACCTAACGAGGCCTCTACCTTATATAAACCATGTTCCCTAAACAGTCAGACACATCACTGACGCATGATCTTAACATCATAAACTCCATTCACCGTATCAATCAACTCAAACTTACACACATCATTTATCTTCAAATCGTAACGGACTACAACATCCCCCCATCCCTGCCCGAAACAAATGCCTTTGCTGCACCTAGATACGTCAACTAGCCTTTCGACCCCTTCGATCTTCAGCACGGCTGAAGAAAGCCTTGCCCCCCCCCCCTCCCCCCTCCCCCCTAAATATTCTTTCACGTGCCTCTTGGGAATCCACTACAAAAACAAGACCAAGGCTAAGAAATAGATCCAGTGGATAAAACAAAAACCAACTAAAATAGGAACATATGCAAACATACACACCATGCAAAAAGGTGATGTGACATAAGACTTCTTCAAAAATTTCATGAATACAATTTGACCGATGGGTCTGTTATTCTTGGAAGGCCCAACACCCGCACAGGAGGGACCTGTGATCAGTGCATAGTCAGCTTTCGCGAAAGTGATACGGAGTTATACCATTCAGATGAAGAAGGTAAAGAGAATCAATAAAACAGAAACCTGCCCCATGCCGGCCACCCTTCTTACGTAACCTGGCTTGAGTCTCAACACATGGTGAACATATTCATCAATAGGATAAAATTAAACACATCAGTATGAACCCGAAACTAACAACACATAAACAGAAACAAATGACATGTTACATCACCCACATAGTGAAATTCATTGTGAGATTCGTACCTTCTAGATGACGTCTCACCCGATCAGCGTAATCAATCTCAACGGACGTTGGTGAAAACACCCTGACTTGGTACAGGGAACCACCTTTGGGCACAAACACAACAACATCACCAACCTCTAATTCGTTATCTATGACAAAGACATCCCACCCCAACTCTAGCCAGCAGTACCCATCAACTCCACTAACAACTCTAACAGCGTATTCGTAGTGGCCGGGAACAAACAAGCGCATTATCCAATCCATACTATTACCCATTTCAGCCGTGAAAGCACCAAGTAAACGCTGAAACAGTCACAAGTAAAACATAGAACATGGGTTCAAAAAAGAAAGTAACGAAAACAACAAACCACTGAACACATACCAACTCTAACAACATCTGGTTAGCCGCAATCAAGCGCGTGAAAGCCACATGTAACTGTCCACAAAAATCGCCTGCAGCAGAGGCATCCGAATCAAAATCCGAGGTGTCATCACCCGAAGAACTCTAGCTCGAAGAAATTGAAATAACGTCCATACTTCACGCACAACATAAAATCCATATCAGTATGGCAAAAATAAACAAATATGCAAATAAGGGGAGACCCGGGACACGCATACAACCAGGGGAAATTATCCTAGCGCAATCAATGACTGTAACAGGAGTGAATGAGAAAATACAAACACGTTAGGCAACAAAGTAAACCACAAACCAGGAGACGCCAAAAAGCAAAGGTTTACAAAATCATGATACTACACCTGAATAATTGAACCACCCTCCCACCCCCGCAAAGCAACCACATCAACGTCAATTCACTAACAGAAACGCTTGGAAAAAACAACCTTTCAAGATATCGTGCAACATAGAGTTGAAATGAAACACAAATAAACATACAATGCAACATATATTGGCTGCACTTCCACTGTTCAAGATAAGATCAGATACCATCACACATTCACAGTTCCAACAGATATTCTGTAGTCATCTTGACAAAATACCACAAAATTTCAACCAACATCAAAAATGTAGTACAAAACAAATATTAAGAAGATTTCATATCACCTTTCTAACCGCATCCCCAAACACTGTAATATCTCCAATTTTGGTAGAAATTGATTAATTGAATGAGTAGAAATTTTAATATGAATCAGCCTTTTCTATTTATCATTGGGGACGGTACGTTGGATTTTCGGATTATAGTCTATATATTCGAATTGCATCAAACATCGACTATCGAGTTTGTTAATATGAGAGAAATCGTATTTCTTTTTAGTAATAAAGGATATATTACTATATAAAAAATAAATTGACTTTCTTTATTTTCGTAAATTCGGTTACTAAATTAAGATAAACCTAACTAAATACCCTAACCTAACCCTTCCTAATCCTATGCCTCTACTTCTCCGTTCTTTAATTTGTTTGGGTGCCGCTTTCGTCCAAAGCTAAACCTTGGATTCTCTTATGGTTTCACCCAAACATGGAACATGAGGTACATGTATTGAGTGACCTTCTTATTATAATAGTTTTTAAGATGAATTTCTTGTACTATATTATAGTGGAAGAACTTGGGATTGATTAATACTTCTGAGATGTTAGAGTTAAGATGATACTGCTAACCACTTTCGAACACTTGATTTTGTTGAGTTAGTCTTGATCTAGAGATCTGATTTTCGATAAAGATTCCTTTGTGAATTAATGCTGCAAAAATTCAGATATGCTATATACTGCTAGGCTAGTTGTGTATATTAATTTCACATGGTTTGGATGATTACGGAATGAGTTATAGATATTGCAAGTTGTCAGAGAATTTAGGGTGCCTAAAATGTTTGATCAGTTTGGATAATCCATTATAAATCAAGGTTAGATCGGAATTTAGTGTGTCATATGTAGCTAGAATCGTCTTGAAGTGTAGTTTCTGTATGTGTAATTTTATAATTTTTGAGGAAGTATTGGATATGATTTGATATACTAAACCGAGCTATTGATCGAATCTGGAATTTGATAGACAGTCAACGATTATATTTATTATATAGCTTTCGTTTGAAATCGGATTTAGATAATTCTTGAAGAATTAGGTTCGTAACCTTTAGGGCTATTGATCTGGAAAGTTTGATGATTTTAGGACGTTGTTTTATATACGTTATATATTTTACAAGTTGACTCTTAGATCCTGGAATATATGATCTTTAGTTTGTAAGAGTGTCGTGTGTTGATTTATGATTTATATATATATATATGGCTTGTTTAGGCCGAGTTTTTGATGAAGATGGATCATAGTTCGTTATGAGTTGCTTGGATTCGAGGTGAGTCATCCCCCGACTTACTTAGTTGCTTGCCTCAGACTGGCCCGCTTGACGATTGCGTTGATGGACTCTGGCTGTAATGTTGTGTGTTTCCTTGTTTGTAATTTGGATTAAGTGCATAAATGTTTTATGTGGTTACCTTTATATCCGACTTGTTGTGATACCTAATGTGTCAAGTTGTTGTTTGGCTTTGTATGGTAGATTAGAATTTGCTTCTATGATTTATGTTGTTGTGGTTGATAAGTCGATGTTGCGTGTGCTTGTAGTTGATGAACTTATTCCCTGGCGTGTGGTTTGTGGTTGCGTGTTGCAGGTGTATTTGTTGTGTTATCTTGTGTTGTTGTGGATAAAGAATTGATGTTGTTTGTGGTTGTGTTAAAGCGGTGTTATCTAATGATATGTTGCATTGTATGATTGATTGTATGTGGGTGAGCGTGTGAGGTGCATTGTGATTGTTATCTTGTGTGTTTGAACTAAGTGTTGATTCTGCTGTGCTTTTTAAGTATCGTTGTGAGTTTGATATGTTGACTGGGTTTATGGTTTGGTTGATGTGTTGTTTGTAAATTGCAGTTTAGTTTCTTGAGATGTAGTTTGATTGCGGGTTTATCCCCTGAGATCCCAACTTTTAACCCAGGTTACTTTAGGGTTTTCTTTTGGTTCCGTTGGTTACAGGATATTATCTTGTACGACTTGAAAGCTGCATGGAGGAGTTGGAGGTGCTCGACGGTGGTGCTAGTTTAGTGTCTAGACTTGCATATTTTATATTTTAATTTTCGTATTGGGTTTTAGAATATCTTTGTATTATAGTCGCATCCGCTGTAGTGTTCGTTATGTTGTTGTCTTTAGCCTGGTGGATTTCGGGTGGAAATCCACGGCGGTAACGCCCAGGAGTTGGGGTGTTACAAACACATAGGTACAAACACTTTGTATGCTGAAAACAAACAAATTTGGAAAAACATAGAAAAGGAACAAAACACCAGTCAAACTGTGTGTTACACCGTCCTTAATTATATCCCTTAATGGCCTCCCAACCAAAACTAAAACAGGCTATAACCTAAACACGACCAACAAATATTTGACAAAATAATTACCAAAGTAATTCCACTAATGAAGACTTACGCAGACAAATAAAAAAACAGCCTACAATCTTCTCAATATGATTCTGATTTAACATCCCCTTAAAGACCTTTATTTTCCTACATACATGAATCCTTTATGGCACATACTTTTTCTTCGTGAAGCCCAATTCACAACTTATAACATCAGTTGTTTTTACTCTGTAAGTCTTTCACGGCAAGAATAACATAAATGCAATACAAATATGTAAACAGAAAAATCAAAATCAAAACATTACTCGCTGGAATGTTCACAAATAACACGCGAAAAAACGAGAAAAATACGAGGATTACTCATGCCAATTTCTTCACCCTTTTATCATCAAGGCTATATACCACATCAATCAAACACATGATCCTTTCTGAAATCCAATTACCAAAGGACCACACTTTGGGAAAAACAAATGGGGGCAGAGGGAAAAAACACCATAAACATCCATGCACAAACCACAAATACAATAATGCACAAATCAAACAAGGAGGACAAGAGGTGGGAGCTATAATAAAAGGTCGAAGTACCGACATGCCACCAAATGGATCACTAACCAGTGAACACCAAACATGGACCAACATCCTAACCCATGAGTAGGAACGAGATCAAAAACTATGTTGAAACCCCACCACCACTGATAATACAATTACACTAAAAAAAAAAAGACGACCCACAGTACACTCTAACCCATACGGCCGCGGGAACACACAAGAACTATCTGAAAACATCCTCCACAGTTACAAATTCATTACACCCCTACCCAAGAAACCGCAAAATGGAATAGAAATAAGGAATCACATACCTAAACTACAAATCGACAAACGCAAAGCACACCGGGAGATGAAGAAGACACAAATCGAACAGCTTTTTTCTCGCCTGTGTAAGCTACAGCGGATGACAATGGGCAAAAAACCTAGAAAGTAAAGAAGGGGTGAACCAACGGCATTTACTAAAGCGTGTTATATCCCCATTGGGAAAAGAAGCTGTCACGAAATAATGCCCAGCGGATTTGACCACACAAAGACACTTTCCACAGAACAATGATGGTAGTATACAGAGAAAAGTGTCCTCCAACTGCGTCAAACAGAAATTACGCCTTTACCCTTATCTAACGTAATTTAATTTAGTCAAACCCATAACCGTATAATTAATATATCTAATATTAGAAATAATACGCTATTCTTATACAACATAGACCATACGTAACATTTACCACATATAACACATATACGACATTTACCACTTTCATGACACAAACAAAAAAGACAAACAAAACTAAAAAGCAGAAGAGAAACAAACATATAGCAACTTAAAAAAAACGACTAAAAAGAAAGCCCTTCACGCTAAAGCAAGCCTAATTACGCACAATGCGTAATGCCAAACGGATTGCAAAGGATGCAAATAATAGAGAAGAATCATCAAATTTATAAACCCATGTTTTGCAACTTAAATTGATTCATCACCTTGAATTTAACATGATTCTATGCTGTAATTGCAGTTGGAGACCTCCAGGTTTCAGACTACAGGAGAAAGTTAAAAAATTCATGTTGATGCACGCATTTTCATTAGCGTAATAGAGGGGACATCTACGTAGAAACCCAAAAAAAACATAATGTCAATATCCAATAAACAGAAAACATAATGAAGAATGTTACAATAAAAAAAAGAACATTACCATTCAAAAATCATAAACAAGAGGAACTTGGGATTGAATATAAATTCAGTTCTGGAAGACCAAACACCAGTGTTTAAATGCAACTAACGTCCAAAAGGGGTTTCAATACTGCCACGGCTACCAGAAGGCAACAATTATGTGCCAATTAAACAAGGAAGTATAAGGAACACATCAAAACAAAACTACCAGACTGTTTTACATTCATTGTAATTCAATGTTGAGTTAGTTATAAAAGGGACTAACCTATATCGGATAAATCTCAACCATCTCAAACTCTTCACTTGAACAAATCTTCAGCACAGTTTTCTCAGCAAGGACATCTGTATGTAAGGAAAACTGCAAACACGAACTACTATCATTATTCCCGAACATCGATGAAACCAAATTACCCATCTAAAAAACAAAAAGGATCCAGAAGTGTCTACATCCACAAACCGCAGGAATCAGGTAATGGCATCAAAAACACCAGTACAGATGTTAGATCACAAACACACAACGTAAATACAATATAATTAAGAACAAATTTGCAATATTTGTAATGTCTACACTACTTCACTATGGAGAAGCCTTGCCAAATTTCGGCACATCCAACAACCCAGTCTACATACAAACACACAGCATTACGAGGAGCAATGGAAAAACTCAAATATTTTGTGGGCTGTCCCTCAACACCAGCAGACATGCCAACACAAGAAAAAATGGTAATTACTGTCATATAATCTCCACATATTTCAACCACCCTTAAAAAATAAGACAATCTTACAAATTTCTTTCAGATCATAAGGACAACCATCCAGTAGATCACACAAAATTCAGTAACACCCACAACGACATTCATACATCAAGCCTAAATGGTGTACCAACTTCAACGAAGAGGAGCCCAATGACAAAAAACAAAAACAGTAGTTACGATATACATTCACAAACAATCATCCGTCCGAATGGAGCGCCCCAAGTATATTGTGGTTTGCGCATCCAAAACTCCGTAGCTACAACCTATGATCGTAAAGGTAATGTTATTCCGTGCTTCAAAAAACCAACCAACTATGGTTTTGATATTTCATAATTATCTATGTACTACACACAACATATCTAGACAAACTTTCAAAAAACAAAAGGCTTAATCCACAACACAAAACTACAACACAACGAACTCTTACAATAAATAAAAAAAATCCACAAACAAATGGTTCCACAAGTAAAAATGTTCATGTTATTACAATCAATCGGTCTATTACATTGCAAAGTGTTCCAACAACCTTCATTTCATAAACCCCTGCAGATAAGTTGCCCCAGAAGAGAAGGAATACAAAACAGAACACAAACTCAAGCTCCCAAAAGAAATGTAAGCAAATATCATCAACGCTACATTTGCATGTTTGTCATATTAGGCCTGGACATCTACAAATTAATGTTTTCATAAACTGTTTACCATATACCTAACCAAAATGCAATATGCAGTACTCCACTCCATAGGCAGCGACGAAAATGGCCAATTGTGTATCCGATCATATACAACCCCAACAACGGTTGGTAATACTCAAACCTACCAGGGCCTAACAATTCTGAACCAGAAAACAGCTCCAAAAACAACAAAAGGTTAGTACAAGTCGTTTCATTGCATTCGACACAGCCCACTCCATATCCTATTACCCAATAACCATTAGTTTACATTACAGATAAGGAACAACACCACATACTGAGGGGGGAAAAGAAACCACCAACTCACTCAAGCAAACAAAGCAATCAGGCAGGGCTGCAAAACCATCAAAAAATCGGAGAACGCGGAAAAGGTGTGTACATATATATATATATATATATATATATATATATCATTGCAATAATGAACAACATCAGTGAAAACAAAAATAATGAACAAGCCGTCAGTAATTACCTGAAACCAACAAAAATAATAATGTGCAGCTGCACTGCGAAGTACAAAGGATGTGCAGGACCATTCAAACGGCCAAACAAGGACCACAAATCTGCCACCACCCACAAGTCAACAAGTTGACAGAGCCAAAAAGGATATGCACCCCCTACCTGTTCCTATACATGCTGGTATATAATCATTGTGAATATTAACTGCCGAAACTATACACTTTAACCCATTAAATAACCAAACATCAGTAGGTACCCCAACCAAAAAAACAAGACGCCGATGTAAAAAAAATCCAACAGCATGGACTTCAAGTGGTGAGTATATCATACCCATTATTCTGACGCACACTACATACAGTACTACAAAAAACTCACACAAATCAACATCTACAGGGGTAAATGTGGTGTACAATAAGCTAAGCAGTCCTGATCACAAATGCCCATCATGTAACGCATTTGTCTGGCCGGAGGAGAAGTCTAAATCAGTCCGTTTAGACAAAGCTACTTTCTCACTCTGCTGCCAAGAAGGAAAAGTCAAACTACCAAAACTAAAGGAAACACCAGAACCACTAAAGAGTTCGCTTCAAGACATGAGCGCAGTTGGCATGGAATTCAGAAAACAGATCAGAGTGTACAATAGTGTATTCACTTTCACCTCTTTTGGCGCCAATGTGGACAACATTATCAACAAAACAAAAGGTCCATACACATTCCGCATTTCAGGGCAGAATTACCACAGTGTGGGATCATTAGTCCCCCACGACGGCCAACCCCCGCGCTATGCCCAACTTTACATTCATGACACCACCAATGAAGTGCAAACTAGGATGGCCTGCATGAATCTAACTGTGAGTGATGTAGACCCGAAAATAGTGGCAAATCTAATATCCATGCTGGATACTCACAGTACCTTGGTCCCAGCTTTCAGACAAGCAAGAGACTGTGTGAACAACAACCAGGAAGGGACTTCCACATTAAACTAATTGGTCAACGAAAAGGGCCAGACAAACAATACATCCAACCTACATCAAACGAGGTGGCAGGATTGGTGCGTGGAGAATTGGGCCAAAGCGATGGTGGAAAAGAAATAGTAATCAACAACAAAACATCAGGGTTGCAGCGTATCAAAGAAACTCATCCCCTCTATATGGCACTCCAGTACCCATTACTTTTCCCCTACGGGGAAGATGGGTACTACTTAAAAATGGAGTACAACGCAAACACAGGGAAGGGGGAAACAAAAAGGGAATGTCTTACTATGAAAGAGTACTACAGCTACAGACTCCAACAAAGGCCAAGTGAAGGTACAACTTGAGTAAGAGGTGGCCGCCTTTATCAGCAGTACATGGAAGATGTATACACTTCAATAGAGGAGCAGAGATTGAAGTTTGTCAGATCCAAACAAGATGATCTCAGAGTTGACTTGTACAAGAACATATATGATGTTGTGTCAATAGGAGACACTGACCCTAGAGAGATTGGGAAATGAACTGTTCTCCCTGCAACATTCACGGGCAGCCCGAGATACATGATCCAAAATTACCAAGACGCAATGGCCCTTTGCCGTGCATTTGGGAATCCATCATTGTTCATAACATTCACCGCAAACCCAAAGTGGCCAGATATTCAAGAGATGCTAGACAAACTCCCCCGCCAAACATCCAATGATAGGGCTGACATTACTGTGCGTGTCTTTAAGCAAAAACTGGCCCAGCTAATCAAGGATGTAAGAGAGAAACAAATATTTGGCAAAACAAAAGCAGGTTTACAAAAAAAAAAATCAGAAATTCATTTATTTTTAATCAAACAATATATATCTCTGACCCATGTGATATTCAATGTGCAGTGATATACACAATTACGTTCCAAAAAATAGGACTACCACATGCACACATCCTGCTTTGAATAGAAGAAGAATTCAGGCCGAAGACCGGTACAGAACTGGACAACATAATTTCTGCAGAAATCCCATCACAGGAAATCGAGCCTGTAGCACATAAATTGGTTGTTGAACATATGATTCATGGCCCATGTGGAAAAGACAACAAAAAAGGCCCATGCACACACAACGGAGAGTGCAGTAAACATTACCCAAAATCACACTACGCCGAAACAACATTCGATGAGGATGGGTTCCCAGTATATAGACGCAGGAACAATGGGGTGACAGTGACCAAGGGAAGGGCAGTCTTTGACAACAAACACGTTGTCCCACACAACCGCTACCTGCAGGGATAGCATCATTACTCCTTCCAGGAGGTCAAACTGCACACAGCAGGTTCCTCATTCCCCTTGAGTTGCTTGATACAAGCACATGCGGTATAACACATAATTCAAACTTGGCCAAGCTACTGAACGAAGCAGAGCTCATAATCTGGGACGAGGGCCCGATGACACAGAGATATGCGTTTGAGGCACTGGACAGAACCCTCAAGGACATCAGAGGCTTAGCAAATGAAGAAAACAAGTCGAAAATATTCAGGGGAATCACAATGCTACTAGGAGGAGATTTCCGGCAAATATTGCCAGTCATACCAAAAGGAAAGCGTCCAGAAATTGTCCAGGCATCAATCAACAACTCTACTCTGTGGAGACATTGTGAGGTACTGTTGCTGTCTTGCAACATGCGAGTTGGGGAACGAGATACAAACGGGAGAACAGATATTGAGAAGCAGCAATTCAACAAATGGGTCCTTCAAATCGGCGATGGGTATTGCCCCATCCCTTTCCATGGAAGATGAAGAGGAACAAACTTGGGTGGAAATTCCACAACAATTCAGATTGGAAACAAGCACAAGCCCCTTGCATGAAATTGTCAATACAATTTACAAGGACTTCAACCCACTCCAGCCAAAGGGAGAATACTTGAGAGAGAGAGCCATCCTCACTCCTTTGAATGATGATGCAGACATCATCAACGGCTACATGTTCAAGAACTTCCCAGGAGAAAGCAAATCTTATAACAGCTCAGATGAAGTATGCCCAGCATCAACAGACACAGCAGAGCAAGAGCATATGTACCCAACAGAATTCCTCAATAGCTTGGAATTCCCAGGTAAAACTCAATAACGTACAGACAACAATAACATATTCATGAAATTGACAATCTAAAAAAACAATCATGGTTAACAACAGGAATGCCACCACACATACTAACTCTGAAAAAGGGGTTACCCGTAATGCTCCTACGAAACCTAAATCCAGCGCAGGGGCTTTGCAATGGAACTAGGATGATCATAACACACCTGGGAGGATGGGTATTAGAGGCAGAAATCATCACTGGTAGCCATGAAGGGAACAAGGTGGTCATTCCAAGGATAGCTATGTCGTCTGCAAAGTCAAAATGGTCGTTTGTTTTGCGCAGAAGGCAATACCCTGTGAAGCCATTCTTCGCAATGACAATAAATAAAAGTCAAGGGCAATCACAGAAACACGTGGGAGTTTATCTATCCAGACCTGTCTTCTGCCATGGCCAACTATATGTAGCAATTTCAAGGGTAACGAACCAAAAAGGCCTGAAAATTATAATCAGCACTCAGGGTAATGAGCCAAGGAACTGCACCAAAAACATAGTTTACCCAGAGGCTTTCAACTCTCTCCCTAGAATAACAGAACCTCTGTAACCCCTCTAATACGGTCGGCCTTTGTTTTTCTACACAATTTTATATATTCAATAACGCATTCTGCAATCCACACAAGCACCATTCCAACCACCTACACAAAATTAATAGAAAAGAACAGCCCCGTCGTTGCACCTGGCGTAGATCACATTCAAAAATAATCAACCTATACACAAGAAGGGGAAAAAAGGGGAGACTGCACAAATATCAGGGGTTTCAAAAATCGCCCAACACAAAACACATTGTAAGGGAGATAAAACAATCAGCACCAACAAATGTATTGAAGAAAGAATTCAACACAATCAAAACAACCCACAATCCACAAACACGCAACGCAGACAAAACAAACATCACACAAACGAACAAGCAACTACAACGCCTGACCTGCCACAGAAATTAGAACTGAAAAGAAAATTGGGAAAACTCACCGCAAGAGGAACGATGCTCAAAACGTACATCCAACTGGGAAAACAGCAGCCCATGAATCAGACAAAACAACCACAACTTGAAGCACCTGCACCGGAACACGAACTGAGGATACGTGCCCAACTATAGAGACCAGGTAAATGACCCAAGAGGTTTTATTCGCACGGCACAAGGGTGCGGGGAGAAAAAGGGACATGAAAAATGGTAAATTTTGTGCACTGATTACAAACAAATATACTCGATTAAAGGAAACGCCTAGCTCATATTAGCCAAATATAACAATGCATAAGCACCTAACCAAAAGGCCCATTCCAAAGTGGCAAAACAGCAAATCACAGGACCAAGAAACCCCGACTCAAACTGCAAGAATGAGGACTTCCCAAAAAATCAAAAACACTGGGAACAAACATGAATCAGAGAATCAAGTCACAATCGCAGGAATTCCAAGGTTCCGTAAAAACATACAAGACCAAGAAACATACAAAACAAAATGTTGTATACATTTTGTTCTTAATATACTCAAACACACTAATTACTTTCAAAGGCAAACTTCATAACGAAATCATACAGCCACAACAACTAAGCATCAACAAACAAACAAAACACAATAAAGGTAAAAACACAAAACCTACAACATATCTTCATACACACTAAACACAGCACAATAAGCTAAAAACTAAAAACACCTCACCAAAAAAACCAACACGACATCTTTCAAATAGTGTTCAGAAACCCTGAGGCAACGGGCCGATCGCACGGCCCTGAAGGGCTAGTTTATCATTAGATTCTACCTTCGCGACTATTACAAGTAAATAAATTTATCTCACTTTAACTCACTTATAAGTTTGTAAGTTCCTTCTTGAAAATACGAGCCTAATAACACTCGATTCAATCAAACACCCAAATTTCGAGTTTGCAAGTGCTCTTCTCTTTAGATCGTTTTTAAAGTGGCTTTCGAGATGGTGAATTTCATTTGTCACAAAAGTCTTGTATTTATTGTCATAAGTAAAACCCAAAAAGATATTGTCATAACGCTTATGAAATATCGCGTGAAATATTTCTTAGACTATAATATAATAGTTTTTATTAGATAGTACATTGTAAATAATCAAATAAATCTCGAGAAAATAAACCCCTGCAGAATAAATCTTCGAAAAATATATTGTAATAACTACTCGGTTGTTCCGCTCGCCTTGTATTATCGTATTGAACATATGTATACTTAGCTCAACATTCATTTGTTCGTGAGTATTTTTCATATATATGTATGCATATCACTGGTTAAAGTATACTGGACTTTTTTCTGGCACAATAGTATCCAAAAAGTAATCAGAATAAAGGTAGCTAAAGTGAGAACACCTTTTTTAACCACAAATTGTTTAATCACCTTAAGGGCTTAAACTCTTCTGAAATCACTAATTTCTAGCTTTTGTTGCTCAATTAATATGATCGGCCTAAATTCTCCTAGCTAGCAATACCAAGAAATTAAGTGCGAATTGTATATCCTCCGTGTTTTATATTTCACCTTATTTGTTTTTGTTAAACCACAATTTCAAAAACTCATATTTTACACGAATAACTGTATGTACGGATATATTTATAATTATTATTTTAGAATTACTTTAGTAAATTACTAACATAGGAATCAATATTTTCATTATAGCTTATTAAACTACTAATGACTTTATATTGATTTATAATTTTATAAAAAAACTAAAGAAAAACAATTATATATCAAATGATATAAAATATATTCTTTAAAAGAAATTCATGAGCCAAATCCAGAAAACAAAGATCATAGTTATATAAATTAAATACTAATAAATAATAAATTCTAATGCAACTTCAAAAAACTTATTTCCAAAGAAATAATAGTTTAGAAGTTAGGTAGAACAAATTTTATAAGCGATTCTCATATAGTTTTTGTTGAAATGTTCTCATACGTTAGGTTTATTCTTTGTTAGAAAACTCGGTTTATAAACCACAAGTTAAAAAATTAAAAAATCATTTGAGAGATTTAAAAATCGATAACCAATCAAGTAACCAAATTGTATTTGTTAAACATTTAGAAAAGGTTAAAGATATATTAATTTAATAACAAAATGAGTACATGACACATAGAATTGATGGAGCTATTAAATACATTTTCTTTAATATTTTTGAAGCACTCTTTGCTTTAATATAGATGTATAGATATTAGATAGATATATAAAATAGATTAAGATTATCTTTTAAATTGATATATCTATTTACTAAACAATAACTTAAGTAAAGAATAATTATTAAATCAATTTATAATCATTCGGTTTACGATTTGGTAGTATATTTAGAATTATTATTTTTTAACTGAGTAACAACGTGAATATTTTTATACCAATGAGATATATAATCAAGTTATCTATCAATCAACTTACCAAAAAGGCTAAAACTGAAAATTGGATCTAATCTTTATAAAAAAAAGGCTAAAATTGGTGAGGGCTTTAAAAAAAAGGTGAAAAACTGTGTATATTATAAGATATGTCACATTAATGTAACAAATGTTTAAGTAGTATTTTATTTTAGTAGTATAGTTTGTAGTCATATTTGTTAGGAGTGATGTGTATATATATATTTACCTACAAAAGTGATTAGAAAATAATGTTTTATTTTAAATCAAATAGAAATATAAAAATAATTAAAAGAGAACCAATAAAAAATTTCCAAATGGATGTGGTAGGTCCATAATTAAGGAGAAGTCTTGAAAAGGCTCTGCTTTAATAGATTATATAGATAAGCAAAACAGAATTAAGAAAAAAGTAATTGAATAAATATTGAAATCGAATAAGACTTAATCGATCGAGTGTGGAGTCGAGTTGAAGATCCCTTTCCTTAATTTTGAAAAATGAAGGACATTGAGATAGTTTGATGGCGATTAGAATATCAGGATACAGCTGCGTCGACTTCTACTTAGCACCGAATATTTTTGTGTTACTCTCATACACGAAAAGAAGAGGAAAAACTGAAGAGAGAAGACTGAAGGGATAGCTCGATTTGTGTATTTGAGAATGAGAGCTTTATCACCCTTTTATAGGTTGATGACTAATGAGGAGCCTCTTGAGGGAGAAGAATCCAGAGCTCTTAATGCTCGATATTCAATTCTGCAGAAAATCCGTGCACATTAATGCGGGATTGATTGCATCGGATTAAAGAGGAGTAGAAGAATCTGAAACATTGAATGCTCAGATTAAAGAGAAGGAGAATCGGAGCACTAAATGTTCAGATTTCTCTCTTCTCAAAAAGAAGAATCTAAAACATTAAATGCGTTCCGTTTGGGTTAGCTCCAAAAACAAAGATAATTCCTCCTCCTTGGGCCACAGGTGATAGCAACATGAATGGAAACACTAATCAAAGGCCTCCGATGAAGAGACTCAAGCAATGGTGAAGTCATGTGCAAGTTTGGAGTTTATAGTTCTCGTCAAATTATGGACAATATTAGGTAAAATGGCAATACATAAGGGTTAGAAATTGATCTCATGATGATTCAAGATGTGTTGGAAAGCTGGTTCAGAGATCTACAACTTCATAGTTTACGTCGAACCGAAATTCCAACAAAACAAGGTCAAATCGAGCATTACTTAGAGTAACGCGTCAATCAGAGAATCGGCCCGGCTTGTCACAAATTGTGCCATTATGTCACAAACCGTGCCAAACTTGTTTTTTGACGGGATTCTTATTTTTAGTCCGATTTTCGTTTTAGAATATTTTTATATTTGTTATTTTCGGAATTCCTAGGTTATAATCATTCATTAGGGTTTCAATGTTAAAGTCACGTTAATTTGAATAGATTTGTGAGTTTATCTCCTCCTTCAAATCTCTAGCGTCACCCCTACGATCCCTAAGATCTAAAACGTTATCTCTGTACCTCGTCGCTTCGACCAAGTTCGTGATTATCTGTTGATCGTCTCTTCGATCTGATTTGGCCATCTCTTTAGCACTTTCATCAGGCTATCACTTAAGCCTGCAGGTTCACTGGTTCACCGTTTATTGGAGAGATTGGAAGATTCAGGCTTGAGGGCCAAGATCTTGATTCTACGACGACAATCTCAAGGGTTGCTTCCATCAAAAGGCCCATTCAACACGACCTTCAAGCCTCAAGCCCGAGACCAAGCTCGTGCCCGATCCGAACCACGTGGGTGGTCTTGGAAGGGTCAAACGCACCAAGATAGCCTCCGCATGGCCCAATGACACATCCATCGCACTCACATTCTAGTTTATATACTAGGAGATTTTTCTCCCATTTTCTAATGCTAGACGTGCATTTTAATCTCACAAACTCAATTTTGTTCTCTTTATTCAACAAACTTTGAGCCCTAATTTCTTATTGAAATGGAACCAAATTTAGTGTATGAGCACACTACGATTATGTTCTCGCGGAGACGAAGTCAACGGTTTCTTATTCGAAAAAAATGGTGGTCGGAGGCCACTGGAAAACTGCCCGGAAGTTGCTGCAAACATTCGGTTCCAGTTATTTCTTTTATGGGATTTTGTTTTTGGAGGAAACCATCAATTATTTGTCAACCTTTGCACGAAACCAACCATTATAACGTTAATTATAAATTATAATAAACCACTCAAATTGTGTACTATGTTATCAAGTTGTCACCCCTTTGACTGATTCCGTCTTCATTTCCATTAGTGAAGTAAAATGACCATTTTTCCCTTGTCCTTTTAAAACACAAGTAAATACAAGGGTAAAATGGTCAAATCTCTTATTCCTCTATGTTCTACTGATCGGCTTCCCCTAGTAATTTTAAATACGAAACGCCTATATGCACGCGTTTTTGCCTAATTGCACACGAATCTGTGCGCACAACATACACGCACAGATGTTGTGCAGCGTAAAACCTTGTGCGCACAAGTTATGCGCACAGATTCACGTGCATATAGGCCACAAAGTGCGTGCATATAGTCATTGCCTCTAAATAAGCACTATGTTTTTCTACCCGAGTGCGTGCTCTCTCCATGTTCTTCCAAATGCCTGATGTCACATTGGTGGCTTGAGAATAAAAGTTATAGAATAATGTATAAGTGAGAGCGGAGAAAAAAAAACAATAAACAAAAACACCAGAGAAAAAAAAGAGATTGTCAGGTATCTGACATTTAAACGTGGACAGAAATCGGGACGTACGTCCGGATTCCACAAAAATAAAGATCAATTACTGAAACAGTTCAGCGCACGGGAGTCGTAAATTTCTAGTAAAATCCGGCTTGGCGCTACGTCGAACCAGGTGGCGTGCTTCTGGACACTAAAAAAAATATTGTGCTCATGATAATAGTAAGGATATAATTAGAATTTGTCCAAAAATTAAAGGACTTGTATTTAATTCCAAGAGCACGGGGTTTGAAAGACTTATAATTTCAAACGGAGAGAATATGATATATTTTTCTCGTATGCAATGGGTCGATATGAGACACCGATTTTTCAAACGTCATGACTTTTGACAATTCAATTCAAGACTCTAGATCTGTCAAACAATATTGAAGAACTCGATTTTTTCGATTATCACTTTTCATTGCTCTGATTTACAAGTGAGGTGTTTATAATTGCACTGACTTACAACTTTAAGTTCTTTTTTCCAAGTCTTTTTCTAGGTAAGCAAAGTTTTTTTTTTTTTGGGAAGCTTAGGTGAGGGTGATAACTTACATAAGAAAAGGGATGATGCACACATACACATATGTTATAACTCATGTACAAAGATAATGTAATTATCACCTGGACGTGTGCATCAATAAAATATTATGATTGAGTTATAAAATTTATGTACATAAATTATAGGTTTTTTTTTTTTTTTTTTTTTTTTTCAAAAGAAACCACCCGTTATTTGTCGACTTTATATCGTTAATTTTACAAAACCATCCAAATTATGTATATTATTTACAATTCACCACCCCTTAACTGATTACGTCTTCATTTCCGTTAATTAAGTGAAATAACTATTTTACCCTTCTTCCTCCTCTCCAATCTATGCACTTTTGTTCCATCTCCGGCGACTTTCATTGATCTCGATATTGCAACTTCAGAAAACACCAATGAACACACGTCATGAATTCAGCAACAGGCAGCTGAAAACTCGTAAAAAAAAGCCCAAAAAAATAAGATATCGATGTCCGAAGGATGCAGATAAGGGATTTGAACACCGGCAAGGCTCTGTAGCTAGCAGCTCATGAAATGGAAGCAAAAACTTCAGCTGTTGTTCGGTCATAAAATTCAAGAAATTAATAAACTAAGCAACAGCTAGGAAGAACCGAAGAAGGGAACGCAATGAAAACAAAATTCAAACTTCCCAGAACAACACCAGCACCCTTAAGATTTCACCTTCAAATCCGACGAGCAACAAGGAACATCTCGGCAAAACCACCTCGACGCATCCAAATTCGAAGAACAACTTAGAAAACTAGTAGAAATCAACACAACAAGGCGGAAATTAGGGATTTGACTGCACCCGAGGCGGAAATTAGGGCACTGTTTTGTGGATGGAGTATCAAATTGAGCAGCGGTATGACTGTGTGCTTTTGTTTCCGGGGATCGTTGCAACATAGGAGTGGAATTAAGGCTGGAATTGTGTCAGATTCGGCGGTTAGGGCGCGGTTATCAGAACGGTTTTTGGCCAAAAGTCAGATATTCGTCGTTGTCGGTCATTTGGCGGACACCTACAGTGATTGGAGGTCGTCTTATCGTTGGTTGAAGAGCCTCGGGGGCCGAGTTGGAGGTCGAAGGAGTCTGTGAGGTTTTTGAAACGAGGACGTCGTCGTCGGAGAAGGAAGGGCGGAGAGACCGAGTCGGAGGATTGTCGAAGAAGCCGCAATTGGTGGCGCAGAGGCCGGAGGCGTCGAACGTAGCTTCGCTCTCCGCCATGGACATTCAATATCAAAGAGGAGGAAGAAGAAGACCAGGTTACGATTTTACCCCTGTTTTTCCTTACTTGTAAATAATATAAACAATTTGGATGGTTTATTATAATTAATTATATAAAGTGATTTTATGTAAAAGTCCACAAAATAAGGGTGATTTTATAAAAAAAAAACCTAAATTATACTATTTATGTATATTATGAGCATTCCACATTTAAGTCATCATTATTACGATATTTGTTATAATGGTTATAAGATGTTTTAAAGCTATGTGCAATGAAAGTTGCAAAACCGTATTGTACTAATTGATTGCATAATAAAAATTAATTTTTTTATGCAATCTATACTTGAGTTGCATATACAATCCAAATGATAATTGCACACTTTTTATGTTTCATAGCTAATTTTATAATAATCTTATTTAATATAAAATATATATAAAAAAATTAAAAAATTAAAAAAGACGTTATACAATAACCTATTCCTAATAGTACTAATACAAGTTTCAAATGCTTGATTCTCATTGGATAAAGAAAACACCAATATATATAGGCCCTTGCTAAATACAGCCCGGGCGTTTTCTGAATAACGCCCGGGCCCTCGCGTTATGCGAGGGTGTTTTTTCCCTATAAAAGGGGAAAAACCCTACTCGGCCCATTTTTTACATCACACACAATTTTCTACCGCCGCTCTCACCATCTCTCTCGGTTCAAACTAGTTTTTCTTCCTCTTTTCACTACAAATCTCCATATAAGGTATGTTTCTTATACTCTTATGCTTTCTAATGTTGTTTCTAGATGAATATATGTTGTTAGTATAGGAAATTGCATATTATATGATGTTTTGATATTGCATGTTGATTTAGAAATGGTTGTATAATGGATGAGAGATGATGATTTTGAATTATGGTTGATGAGTGGATGTTGTTTTATGTTGAAATTCATTAGGGTTAGGGTTTTTGATTAGGGTTGTTGATTTTATTGAGGGTTTTGATGTTTATTTGGTAATTTACTTAAATTGATAGGTATTTTAGCTAAAATATTGAATTTCCGCCGTAAATTGTCGCCGGAAACTGAAGAAAGTGCAAATTCACGCAGAACGCTACATCCCTCGCGTTCTGCGAGAATCATGTCCCTCGCGTTCTGCGAGAGTCATGTCCTTCGCAGAACGCGAGGAGTTGCCATAACTGGCAATTCTGTTTGTTCTGCAGAATATATGTTTGTGTTTTTTGGTTGTTTGTTCTGTTTTCTGATTTTATTTTCTGCGTTCGTTTATTTATTGATTTTACTTTGTATTGTTTTAGGCAATGTATCGTCCTGGTCGTTCGACTCGTCGGAGAAACAGAGATGCTGTTAGGGAAGAACCCCCGGTTGAAAAACCAAAGGGGAAGGGGAAAGCAAAGAAGAGTCACCCCGTACAGCTCTTCCCAGAGGGACTCCCCGACGTTGAAGAACGTCCCAATCTCAATTGGTCCCAAGGTAGTTATTCAACTGGACAACCGCGTAGTAGTTGGGAGTCATACCCAGTTGGCTGGGACCTTGTTTCCCAAGATAGTTATTCTACTGGACAACCGGGTTGCTGGGACCAGTTTTTTGAACATAATGCAGTTATGGAAGTCGGACAGGGGTGGGCGGGAGGCAGTTGGGGCGGTGGAGAAGGGATGGTTGGACAAAGTTGGGGCGGTGGATATGCCGAGGGAAGTGGACAAGCTGGTTCTTCTTCACACAATCAAGCCCCAGAACCGATGGAAGCAGAAATGGAGGATGAATTTTTTGGGGATGAAGAAGAGGAACAAGAAAAAGAAGGTGATGATGTTGAAGAAGAAGAAGAAGAAGTGGTCGAGAAACGCAAAAGAAAGAGGAAGTCCAAGAAGAATGAGCCAAAGTATGATCCTGAGCTCACTCATGACACACCTGGAGGTCCAGAAGATCCCGAGTTGCTTAAGGGATTTGAAGCACATGTTGCGTTCCACATCCAGAAAGGGGAGGTAATTTAATTATTTATTTATTTTCTGCATTTTCAATACATTGCACATATTCTGCAGAATTATCAGAAAATGCAAGATATATGCATCTTCTCGCAGAACGCGAGAAGTGGCACACTCGCAGAACGCGAGGAAATGCACATATTATGCATTTCCTGATAAATCTGCAAAAACTGAATTTTTTGAAAATTTGGTCTGCAGTGTGTAATTTTTGTATTTTTCTGCAGTTGAAAGGTCCGATGAAGGCACAACAACGTACAAAGCAAAGCAGTGATTGGCCATTGGACAACAATGACTGGTCAGAGATTCCCGGTGCAGTTGGACTGTCAGATCTACCTGACATGATGTACGAAGAAATCGACTTTCCGTTGATTGAAGCGTTCATCGAACGATGGCAACCGGAGACAAATTCATTCCACCTCCCTTGTGGTGAGATCACTATTGGCCTTCTTGATGTACATATGATTTTAGGCCTACCTATAGAAGGGAAAGCAATGACGACATGTAAGAAACTGGGTGCCAAGTTTAGTCATGATGAGATTCTAAAATACTATGGTAGGAAGGGGGCGGAAATTTTTGGAATAGATCCTCATACTTTAGATTCTGGGAGGGTGAAAGCTGAATGGTTTAAAAGGCATTGTGAAAACCTAGGTCCAGAGCGAAAGGGTTTAGGTTGGGTGTTGTATACTGCTTCCTCGCTCTTATTTCCGGACAAGTCACAGAACATGATTCGGCTTAGATATGGGCCTTTTTTGGAAACCTATGCCCATGCTACGGGCATATCGTGGGGTTCAGCTGCTTTGGCCCATCTGTATAGGCAGCTGGGGATATGCACACGACAGGGTTGTGCCCAGATGTCTTTCTGTTACACCTTGTTGCAGGTATTATACTTTCTAAGCGTTTAATTTACATACTTATATATATTTTCATATTTAACGTACTTTGTATTTCTTAGGCATGGATCTACAACTACTTCCCACACTTTCGACCTACTGAACGTCCTCTGTGGAGAGCGGAGCAACCATGGGCATACCGGTGGATGCCTAAGAATGTAAAGCTGAAGAAGGGGCAAGTCGGAAGGGACTATAGGGGAGCGCTCGATATTCTTATGCCAGAGATGGTAAGTTTCTGCATTTTCTGGGCTTTCTGCATTTTTGAGTACGCAACAGTCATTTGTTTGATTACGCTACATTTTCTCGCAGAACGCGAGTTTGTGGCTCCTCGCAGAACGCGAGGATGCACACACTCGCAAAACGCGAGAAAATACAAGTTTCTGCATTTTGTCCTAGTTTCTGCATTTTGTCCTAGTTTCTGCATTTTGTCCTAGTTTCTGCATTTTCTGCTGTTTTACAGACTTCACCAGGCGTTTTTCTGTCATTTTTTTAGGTATGTTGGAACCCGTATGGAGCACAAGACTTCACCGATCCTGAGCTTGCTCCCGCTCTATTTCACGGGGTGCTATCCTGCTGTGACATCACCGAACCACACATGCCTGATAGGTGTCCGAGACAATTTGGGAGAGTGCAGCGTATTCCTAGGTCAGTCATCGAACCGCTCAAAGCTCATAGGTTGAAAAACATTAGGTGTTATAGTGTTTTTTATGACGCCAACCAATGGCTTTGAGAGTCAAGAGATGTTCACTCTTTGTCTCTCGATGATATGGGGCCAGTTGCCTTTGCACCACATGAATGCTCCCATGATTACATGGATTGGTACATCAAGAGGACCCATAGGTATATCCGTCCTGCAATCCCTGGGATGATTACTGAGAGACAGGTAATATTAATTGTTTTGGTTTATCTTGCGTTTCTAGTCTTTGTTTGTCTCTAATATTAACATAGAATGAATGTTTACTTGCGTATAGGTGATTGGCCGGGTGTACAATGACATGGACCGGTATCGGTTTCCCACTCCAGAGGATTTTTCTTCATATCACGCCCAAATGCTACTATGTATGTCAAATCTCGCTCCCTTCCGACCACGAGAAGACGAGTAGCCTTTTGTTTTGTGTTTTGGATAATTTTGTTGGATTATGTTTAGGGATATGTTGGTTCTGCTTCAATTCTGTTCGGTTTTTGCATAACCTCGCAGAACGCGAGGTGTACACCACTCGCAGAACGCGAGACGAACCTATAGGAAACAGGGTGCTCCCAGTTGAGATGCACGGTCTGTGGCACGGTTGGTGTCACTCGCGTTCCGCGAGTGACACCAACCTCGCAGAACGCGAGGAATGACATTTTCTGGAAAATGTCATTCCTCCTGTTTAAGAATTTAAAAAACCATCTCCAGTTCAACATTACATTACAAATTCAGCGAATAAAACATAACTTCAACATTACACCTCAAACCAACCATTCACATGGGTGCGCATTGACGCGGGTATGTGAGACTTGTACTTGCCAATCACCTTAATCTTTGGTTTCTTGAATGTTTCAGAATTAGAAGCATTTCTTTGCTTCTTTGGGGGTGTTTCTTCCAAATCTCTAGCATCCATCTCAACATTAGTGTGCTCCCATGCAGACGGTCTTCTTTGCGTTGACCTAGGTTGTTTGTTAGGAGCTCCGACTGGACGACCTCCGGTGTGCTTTGAAATAGCCGGCTCTTTTAGAGGAGTATTTACTTTCCCAATGTCTAAAACAGTTTGTGCACACTTTTCTTGATCATGGGGGCACAATTTCGGAAACGTTTCCTCATAGAAAGTCTGAAAAAGACGCCTTGCCACCTTACTCTTAACTTCCAGTATGCCGGGAACATCAACTTCTTCCAAACTCAAAGTACTCCAGAAAGGGTGCAACTCTGATACTCTTAGTGGTCTTTGCTCCTTCCAATGTCTTACAATCTGATGAACACACATCAACCCATCTCTAATCTTGATCCCGCAGCTACAAAACATATTAAAGTGCGCACCTAATCTCTCCCCCTTCGTGTATTCCTTAAGCAAAAATTCTATGCATTTGTAAGAGACTTTGAACTTCAAGACTTTAAACAAGTCGTCCCCTTCAACAACTGTGAAGCTCTTATTCAAACTCTCGGTGAAAGACACAGTAATCTCCTTAAGTTGGTTCTCCGCCATTGTTTTGTATTCTTTGAACATTGTGTCTAGCCTAGCATTTCCACTTGACAAGTATGACTTAAGACATGAATGTGCTCCTTCAACTCTAAAATGTTCAAAAAACAATAAAATGCAAATACAAATCAGAACCTGTGGATCCTTCTGTAATGTGCAACTCCTCGCGTTCTGCGAGGTCTGTACACCTCGCGTTCTGCGAGTTAATACATTACTCGCGTTCTGCGAGGTGTGCATTACAGAAGCTCTTTTTATCATATGTAGAAGGTAGACAGAAATTACAGAACATACCTGTTTGTCGTGTTATTCCCGAGAGTGAAGACATTATCCGTCCATGCTGAAACAAGTCTTTCTTTGTAACGGTTTAGCCAATTCATTCTCACGTACTTCAATACGGTTGGATAAGCTCGCCATTCGTCCTCAAGTTTCTTCAAAGTACTCTTGTAATCTTCTTCAGTGGTTTGTTCGAACACGTTATAATAATCATTTGAAATATGAACCCCCAATGCTTGTGTGCCCATAGCTATCTTCGCTCTCGCCTCTATGTTCTTCCTTACATGTCGCCTACATAAGAGAAACTTTGCATTTGTCCATAACTTGTCTGTTGCATTCATAAGAGCCATCTCACGGTCAGTGACGAAGCAAGTAGGCGATGCTCCTATTCTCAAATACATCGTCTGCAGCTGCTGCAACGCCCAGAAATAACTATCCTCGCTCTCAGCCTCTAACCATACCCCGCACACAACAAAATTCTTCCATGTAGAAGTCAAACCGACTATCTCCAGGAAGGGAACATTGTACCTTAAACCAAAATACAGTAAGATAAATACAACATAAAAACAGAATGATAAATACTTACCTGTTCGTGCTATAAGTCGAGTCCATCAAAAGGACATATGGAAACGCCTTTAAGAGTTTCATTGATTCGGGGCTAGCAAAGAACAAGTCGCCTATTATCGAAGGATTCGTTGCACTTGGCCTATACTCCATGAAGTAGTTGCTCTCTTTGCATTGGTGAAAGAATTCTTGAACCACGGTTCTACCTTCCATTTCCTCTTCCCTTATATGTCTTACCAAATTGTACACTTGGTTCTTCTTTGTGCAACTTCCGGGATCCTTGTTTATCTCAGTGTAAATCTAATTTGGAGAACAATGTGAAAGTACCATCTCACGAACCTTTTTCTTTTGATCCGGGATTGGCCTCCCGGCAAATGCATTCCCGACCAAACTATCTCCAATAGGATGGTTGTGCAAACCACAAACAACCACTAATCTCCAATTCTCTTCAACCCGGTTCTCCATGAGCTTCAACTGAAATTTACACCCCATTTTCTTGCTCTTTGTGTTTGATCTAACACCGACACCTTTAGGCCTATGGCTTCCCCCTTTCTCACAAATGATTTGAACCTTACCACTTTGCCCCGGTTTAGATGGTACACTCCTTCCAATAGAGATCATAAACTTGTGTTGCTTTGCAACATTCAAAGCCCACAAATGACCAATCTCCTTAGAAACAACCTCTTCCTCACATACGGGACTATCAAACTTTGGTGCAGTGCGTAAAGAGGGAAGAAAACACATCTCCTCTCCTACGTTTGTTGGTGGGTTAGCAAATTGTGAATCAAACGCATCATAGCTTGATGGCACCTCATATGTACATGGCAATTCATAAGTAGATGGCACGGGCAACTCATAAGTAGATGGCACGGACAACTCATAAGTAGATGGCACAGGCAATTCATATGTAGATGGCACATGTTGTTCATATAAAGATGGTTGATGATAATATCCAAAGTGGTCAATCCCTAAATCAAATGACGGTGGCGAACATGGCCTTGTATTCCGGGAGGGGTAGTTGTAGTCATTCAACTGGATTGCATTCAATCCAGTGAACAAAGAAAAATTCACCTATACACAATGCTTCTGTTAATACTCTGTAATGTGCAACTTCTCGCGTTCTGCGAGGGGGCACATCTCGCGTGACGCGAGGGGCTTCCTCTCGCAGAACGCGAGAAGTTGCTATTTCCTGAAACTAGTCATTCAACGGGATAATTTAACATAACATGAGTTCCTACATTAAAAACCCTTAAAACCCTAAAAACATGAACACATCTAAGTTTTTGACATTATATGCAAAAGTCATCTCTTCAACACTTACTACTACTAGATTTAACATGAAATACAACATAATAAGTTCATTTTAGCTCTTAATGGTGCAAAACAAATTAAAATTCAAAAATTAAGTAAGAACATTACCTCATTTGCATGGTAACTTGATGAACCATCATCTTCATTCTCTCCTTTGTTGAATTCCTCTTCATCTTTCATTATTTTAGGTGTTTTTAGAGTGTTTTGAAGTTTTAAAGTTTTGAAAATGAGTTTTAATGGAGGGTGAAAGAGGTGAAAGATGATAAAAAATGTGTTAGGGTAGGGTTAATAGGTGTTACGGATTACTTAAAATAAGGGGGTAGTTATTACAGTTAGGTGGGGACAAGACATGTAGTAATGGCGCACAACAACGTCCATCTGACATGCTAATCTCGCGTTCTGCGAGGACACGTACACTCGCGGAACGCGAGATTAGCATGCATGTAATTAACCTAATTTTTTGTTAATCTCGCGTAACGCGAGTGTATGGGTACTCGCAGAACGCGAGTGACCGGGCGTTGTTTGAATAAAGCACCGGGCTGTATATAAGAACCGTGTATATATATACTACTCCCTCTGTCCCTATATTTCCTTCCTCTTTCACTCGGGCACGTATGCCGATGTGCGTTTTGTTTTATCGATATCTCTAATTATACATTAGTAAAAATTATAAAATTTGAATATTATTAAAGTACTCGATAAGACGAATAAAACAAGACCACACATGACTATGTTTTTATCTATATATTGGTCGAAATTACGAAGATTCTCTTGATGTGTGAATAGTGTCAAAAACAGAATCAAGAACGAAAAAAGGGGACGGAGGGAGTACTGTATAAAAGTCGAGATTCCAGATAAGATTAAGGAATAACCGGAAAACGTTGAAAGATACCAGATACTAAATATATTTAATATGCTATATAAAAGAATTTTTGAAAGTTATGAACGTGACAACCTCTCATTTAGATTCCTATGCCTTCGACCATATAATATGGTACCAAACTGACATAAAATATTTTTCTTTTTTAAGTTTTAAATTGAAAGTATCAGTACAATTAATATGTTCCGGTAATCCAACTTCGACTGACTAATTATTATTTTTAATAACTGAAGATTACTTGTGTTGATGGAACATACAGCATCTTTTTTGTCATGTTCTTATGATATTAGTGACGGACAATTTGGCGTTTCCTTAATGTAGTTTATCAGGTAGTTGTCATCTTCCATTATGCTTTTTATATTTCAGTTGTTGTCATGTTCTTATGATATTACAGTTCATTAATGTAGTTTATATTTTGCGAGGGATTTACCCTTTTTTCTACAGGTTTATAAACTCTATCCATAGATTTTTATTTAAATTCTACCGAAAACAAGACCGATTTATAGAACCAAATAAAGAGCCCTATTGTGATGCCTTCACATTGACATAGGAATGCATCTTAGGTTTGTAAATTTTGTACTATAACTATAGATTGGGATAAACTAATTTACAAATATATATTAGTATTATAAAAGTTGGAACAAAAATTTTCGGGCACCGACTTGAAATCGAATTTTTCGGGAACCGTCGGTGCCTGATTATGGAAGCGTTGACTTCGCTCTACGAGCACTATCTCGTAGTTTGCTCATACGTCTAATTCGAGTTTCGTTTGAATGAGAAACGAGGGAGTTGCATTTAATGTAACTAAGTTGAGTTTTGGGGATTAATCTTGATGCGGGGATAAGCCGCAGTTGCCGACCTAGACACCAAACTCGAATAGGAAACTCGAACAGAGAAGATAGGCGGAATTAGAATGAGATGAAAGAAGGATAAGTCGAATGATAGGCCAATTGGAACCAAATCAAACAACGATAAAACCCTTGAACTTAAGAACAAGAACCTTACCGAATGATGAAGAAACCCCAACGGATGATTACAACCAAACACAATGACTTTGGTGGGTCAAGGCACCTGGAGGTTGCTCTATGGAGTCCCGATAGCACCAACCTTATGGAGGAGATTGACACACACAAGCACAACTAGGGCCAACTGAACGACAATGCACACGGGGCACTCTTCTCACAAAAGCTCTCTCTTTTGGAAGGAAAAACGATAAACGTTGTATTCAATATCAAAGTCTGGGGGCCGGGGCAAAACAATAACTAAGGCAGCCTTATATAGGGTTCATAAGGATGCCAACTAAAGAAATAAACAATAAAAGCAAATCCTAAAAATAATAATAATCCGAGTAACAATTTAAACATTCGAACATATTGTTTCAGGAGGAGGCCTCGGCGAATGAGCCGCGGGCGCGGTTAGTGAGCCGCGGGCGCGTTCAGGAGGAGGCCTCGGCGAATGAGCCGCGGGCGCGGTTATTGAGCCGCGGGCGCGGCTGGAGCCGCGGGTGCGGTTATTGAGCCGCGGGCGCGGCTGGAGCCGCGGGTGCGGTTATGGAGCCGCGGGTGCGGTTGTAGACATGTCGCCGACAGCTCTTTTTGAAACGGCTCGTTCTCTCTCGTCTGATATCGGAATTGAGCGATTCCAAAGCCTAGAGTTTCGTCTTGAAGTCTAGTTTGTTTCATCTTCAGTACTTGACTTCTCATCTTGACTCGAACCGGATCTCTACGAGCTTGAATGACTACAATACGAGCTCGGGCTACTATCAATGACTTGAATGATGGCTCATAGCGATCTTTAGCCCTAGCTCCAGTGGTTAGCACATCTTTAGATTTAGGACGGGGCGTCCTTGATGATAGCTCAGATGCTCCCGCATCATTCTCCCCTTCTTGAAAAAGATTCGACCTCGAATCATATTTGACATGAATGATTGAACGATCTTCATAGGCGTCATCCTCTTTGATGCACAACTTCCTCTTGAATGTCTTGAGTGCATAGCTCCACCTTGAGGAACAAATTCGATGCTGTGGGGAATCCTTGCCTTCCTTCATTCTTTTAGCTCTTTTATCCTTGTCCTTCCTCTTGTCATACTCATCAGCGACCTGTGAAGGAATAATAGGTGGAAGAGCAACAATTCTAGCATAGAAGGGTAAGGAATGACGATTAACAAAACCATCATGGGTGACTCTCTTATCATACTGCCATGGATAATTCAATAAAACTTGACAAGCTTGCATAGGCACAACATCACATGAAATAGTATCATCATAATGTCCTAATGTCATGACTTTCTTAGCATGCTTGTTCAATTTCACATTAAAACAATCATTCATCCAATGCAGTTTTATAGGACTAGGGTAGAAATTTGTAGTAAGTTGCAATGTAGTATTCAATTCCATGCTAGCAATTTCACTACAATTACCTTCATCAATTTTCATGTTGCAATCCTCAACTTTACCTAGACAATGAGTTTCTCCTATAATTTCATCACAATAAGCAGTTTGTACATGCAAATTTTTCCTATCAATTGAATCAACATGCTCATACTCAATTTCAACTTCATTATCTAAATCAGTTTTAAGATCATCAACACAAACAACATCATCAATACTATCACCTTTTTCATATTCAATCTCAATTTGTTCTAGGTGAATAAGCATATCAGGGCAATCATTAATCATATGATATTTCCCTCTACATTTCAAGCACTCAATATCTCTAGCTCTAGTAGAAGGGTTAGAAGTACTTCCCTTGGGTCCAAGTGTGGCTCGTGGTGCAGCCGGAGGGGCGTCACTTCTTGGTCTATCCCTATCTCCTTGTAGCTCCTTGGAAGAGGCATCTCGTCCATAATAAGAATCCTTACGTCCTTGCTGATTTTTCCAAGTGTTGGAAGAACCATGTGCATTCCTATTACCTTGATTCCTATACTTAGTCTTCCTTTCCACTTTGATGGCTAAGTGCAGCAACTCAGCCATAGAACTATATGGAAACATTTCAATTTCATTAGCCAAAAATGAATTGAGAATACGAAGATACCTTGCCATTGTCGCTTCTTCATCCTCAATCACATTGGCCCTGACCATGGCTATTTGCATAGCATTGAAGGTCTCTTCTACTCCCATTGATCCCTGTTTCAAATTCTCAAGTCGCTGTAGAAGCTCTCTAGTGTAGTGTGGGGGAATAAATCGAGCTCTCATCTTCCTCTTCATTAAGTCCCAAGTAGCAATGGGATAATCTCCATTTCCAACTCGAGCTTTCACTAATTTGTCCCACCAAACTAGAGCATAGCCATAAAACTCCAAAGATGCAAGTCGCACCTTCTTATGCTCGGGAAAGTTGTGACAATTCCAGATTTGCTCAATCTTCGTCTCCCACTCCATGTAGACAACTGGATCACACTTGCCCTCAAAACTTGGGATCTTCACCTTGATCTTCCCAACTCCATTTTGCTCAGGCTCTCTTCTCCTTCCTTGGTACCCTCCTTGTTGGCAATAGGATCGCCATCCTTCATTCTCATCATACTCCTTTTCAAAATATGCATCATCATCTAAAGCCTGAAATCTATCAAAACGGTTAGTAGCACTGTATCTATTAGAATGACGTAAAGGAGCATTAGGAGCGTTATATCGCTCCCTTGGAGCTGGAATTTCAACACCCCTGGGGGTACCATGTTGGCGTCTATGATGAAGCTCCTGTCTGTTGGTTGTAGTAAGCCCACTAACAAACCTTTCACTAAACTTGTCCAAGAAGTTCATCAACTCCGGGGTGACAGGGCTGGTCGTCGGGTCCCTTGGGACATCTCGGTATAGTTGCCAATCTTCACTCTCCATGTACTCCTGTTGATATCCTCTTGGAGGTCTCCTTTTAGGAGAAACTAACCTGTCCATTATCAAAGAAAAGACTAACACAGAACAATGTTAAGTGAGTGTAAATGAAAACAACTCGCTAGTGTTTACTCTCGTATGTTTTCCTCTGCACTCTCTCTCAATTGTCGTTGCAACCAGCTTTTCTTTGATGAATTGACTTGTATGGATCAATAACCCACTAAGTTGAAACTACCTAACTCCTAGCAATATATGAATGATGGTAGAGATGGAGATGGCTAGCGTAGTGCGGGGTTTCGACTGTAAGGTTCTGACTCAAACAAAAGACTGACTCAATGAACGAAAGAAAATAAGACTCGAAGGCGTTTTGCAAGAATGAAAATGCAAAACAGAGATATGAGTTAGGCTTCGAATTTCAAGAAGAGCCAAAAAGAAGCGTACCTTAACTTGTCCCGACTGATGTTGATTGAAGGCTCGAAGACGGAGTCGGGAGGGTTAGGTAATAATTTGAGGCTCGTATCTGAAAGGAATGGAAAGGCAAACAGGGACTTCTGAGGCTGAGCCGCGGGCGCGGCCTGAATTCTGCGGGTGCGGCTTGAACCGCGGGTGCGGCTACTGGGCCGCGGGCGCGGCTTGAACCGCGGGTGCGGCTACTGGGCCGCGGGCGCGGTTTTTGTCGCGGCCTGGTGGTTTCTCGCTTCCGTTCGGGTTTGTTCAACCCGATTTCCTTTGCGTTCTTGAGATCCGACTTAAACAATATCACACTAGACTTTGACTCAACAAAACGTAAAATAAACTACTGACTTTGAGACTTTGAGACTTTTCGGTTCTTTTTTTTTTTTGTATTTTTTTTTTTTTGATTTTTTTTGATTTTTTTTTTTTGTCTCAACTAAACAAAACGAAATTACAGACTTGATGTGAGATATTAATCTCAGCAAAATTGAAAATAAATAAAAATAACAACTAACTTGATTTCTCTTGTAGAAAGATAAGATTCCCTTGTAGAAAGATAAGATTTCCTTCTTTGAAGATCTTGTTTGGCTTCAAGGAAAGAAATTCCAGCAATTCTTTTGGGTTTCTGATGGCTGCGTTTTGGGTAGGGGTGGATAGATTTTGAGATGGATGAAGGGCTGAATGGATTTTGGGAACAAGGGTGCTCCAAACTCCAATCTTTCGATCTCCACCAACACTAATCGATCCAAGCTTCTTGCACACAACCTGTAATGACTCAACAAGAAATATCAAAGCAATGGAAGACTCAAAATCAATTTCTGAAAGAAACTGACAAACAAGAAAATAAAAGCTGACTCTTTTTGTGATTTTCTGGATAGGGGGTCTCTTGATGTTCTTGTGAAGACGAATGGTGTCAACACAGCTCTGATACCAATTTGATGCGGGGATAAGCCGCAGTTGCCGACCTAGACACCAAACTCGAATAGGAAACTCGAACAGAGAAGATAGGCGGAATTAGAATGAGATGAAAGAAGGATAAGTCGAATGATAGGCCAATTGGAACCAAATCAAACAACGATAAAACCCTTGAACTTAAGAACAAGAACCTTACCGAATGATGAAGAAACCCCAACGGATGATTACAACCAAACACAATGACTTTGGTGGGTCAAGGCACCTGGAGGTTGCTCTATGGAGTCCCGATAGCACCAACCTTATGGAGGAGATTGACACACACAAGCACAACTAGGGCCAACTGAACGACAATGCACACGGGGCACTCTTCTCACAAAAGCTCTCTCTTTTGGAAGGAAAAACGATAAACGTTGTATTCAATATCAAAGTCTGGGGGCCGGGGCAAAACAATAACTAAGGCAGCCTTATATAGGGTTCATAAGGATGCCAACTAAAGAAATAAACAATAAAAGCAAATCCTAAAAATAATAATAATCCGAGTAACAATTTAAACATTCGAACATATTGTTTCAGGAGGAGGCCTCGGCGAATGAGCCGCGGGCGCGGTTAGTGAGCCGCGGGCGCGTTCAGGAGGAGGCCTCGGCGAATGAGCCGCGGGCGCGGTTATTGAGCCGCGGGCGCGGCTGGAGCCGCGGGTGCGGTTATGGAGCCGCGGGTGCGGTTGTAGACATGTCGCCGACAGCTCTTTTTGAAACGGCTCGTTCTCTCTCGTCTGATATCGGAATTGAGCGATTCCAAAGCCTAGAGTTTCGTCTTGAAGTCTAGTTTGTTTCATCTTCAGTACTTGACTTCTCATCTTGACTCGAACCGGATCTCTACGAGCTTGAATGACTACAATACGAGCTCGGGCTACTATCAATGACTTGAATGATGGCTCATAGCGATCTTTAGCCCTAGCTCCAGTGGTTAGCACATCTTTAGATTTAGGACGGGGCGTCCTTGATGATAGCTCAGATGCTCCCGCATCAAATCTGTATCCACATTGATTAGGGGAAGATAAACTCACTACCATATAAACTAAGAGTGAATTGTAATGAATGTGATTGAGCCAGAATAGACTATCCCGGGCCTTCGAAGACAACACATGCACGATTCGGATCGGCTCGTGAGCTTGTGGGCTCGTGGGGCTCTTGGGGCACGCGGATGAGCCAATTTATGTCACATATTCTTCTCCTGCAATCTATAAAAAGAGGCTCTGCAACTCCCATTTTCCACACACTCAATTGAGCATCTCTCTTCTAGTCTCCTCCACGTTTTTCTCGGTCTTTATCAGCTCTTCCTCTTCTTCTTTGAGTATGAGAGTACACATATGCTAGCTTTGTAGGCTTCTGCATTTTGAGTGGTGTGAATCAGAATCGTAGCAGTTGTATCATGGGATTCAGAACGTTGGTAATCGTCACACTACGGGGCGTTTTCAGAATTAAGGAAATAGATAATAATCTCGACTCTACTTCAGTTCAACAAATCCAAGTTCGGTATTGATTTGACTAGTTATTCCTTCCCTTAATTCTGTTTTATATCACTTTTTATACATTTTGTAAGTTGTAAAAATTACGGTTCCTACAATCTTAATTCTAAATTGTTTCCTACGTTTCTACGACTAACAAAATTGTTGTTTCAGTAAAGCAGGTTTAGGCGAGCTAGTGAAAAAAAATTGTTCTCCTTTTTTAACGAGAAAACTCTGGAAACAGTATATATTAAACAAATTCGAATTTAATCTTTTGTTATTAAATAAGTTGATTAAATCAAATCGGAAACTTAATTAAAATTATTAAATTAATCGGAAATAATTATTTTATTTCCTACTTATTCGTTTTTGCATTTGTTCTAAATCTGTTTCAATTTTTTTGTCTCAACTTTTTGAAAAATGACTAACGAAAACGGCAACGTCAATGCTTCTGCTGGAACCAAGACTAGTGAGTCGGCACTCCAAATTTAGTTTGGAGATAACTCTCCTTAGGATCAGGCTCAGATTACTGATAAGACTCCTGTTGTGGATGAGCCTCTGGTCGATCCTAAACCAGTTGCGTAGTCTCAAATGAGTCACCCTATGGACTTGTCTGGTGTGCAAATGCTCCATGTGAGGGTACCAAGCAGGTCTTATATGGAGAACTTGCCAAGTGCATATCATGTTGAGGTTCTACCCAACAAAACCCAACAAGTTTGACGAGAAAGGATTCAAGATATGGTCTCACACGATGCATTTCTTCCTAAGCACGATGAATCTGGACAGATAACTGACGGAGGAGAAACCGAGGTTCTCCCCTGATAACTCTGATGTCCTTACCGACTGGGTCAAAGGGGACTATGTGTGTAGAGGCTTTGTGTTGACCCCAATGGTTGACTCGTTGTACAAAGGGTATTGCAACCACACTACATCCAAAGAATTGTGGAAATTTCTTACCAAGAAGTATAAGACTCAGGATGATGGCACAAAGAAAGCGGCAGTAGAAAAGTTCTTGAACTACAAGATGGTAGATTCAAGTCCCGTCATGGATCAAGTTGAAGAGCTGCAACTGATCGTCCATGATATCGTTCCGCAGGCATGAACATTTGCGAGACGTTCCAAGTAGGTGCTTTCATTGAGAAGCCTCCTCCATCATGGGAACAATTCAAGGTCTACTTGTTTCTCAAGCAAAAGGCAATGAAAGTTAAGGACTTGGTTGTGAGGCTTCGGGTTGAGGAAAGCAACAAGAAGGCAAATGGAGATGGACCTTCAAACAAGCAAAACCATCCAGAGCATCAGGATAGGGGGAAGAAAAGAAAGTTTCAACCTCATAACTCCAACAGCTTCAGAAGCAGCAAGCTAAGAAGTTCAGTGGGAAACGGCACAAGTGTCACAAGATAGGGCACAAGGCGGATGAGTGTCGGAGCAAGGTCGACACAAGGAAGGATAAAGGGAAGTCCCAAGCAAACCTAACTGAAGGCACACTCACAAAGGATGATTTGTGTGTTGTGATGACAGAAGTGAATATGGTTGGTAGCAATCCAAAGGAGTGGTGGTATGACACGGGTGCCACTAGACACATGCTCGGATAAGGGTCTTTTTACGACATATCAGAAGAGAAATACAGAGGAACATCTCTTCATGGGAAACTCCGCCACTTCTAAGGTTGAAGGACATCGGAAGACCGTGCTGAAGATGACTTCCGAGAAGGAGTTGACACTGAACAACGTCTTTCATGTGCCGGACATTCGCAAGAACCTGATTTTGGGAACTCTACTCTCCAAGAACGAGTTCATGAGGTTGTAAAAAACTTTTTATCCCATATTTATACAATATATCTCGGTTACAAATCCGAATATATGCCTTTATTTTGAGCAAGCGAAACTTTTACCACGGTTTTGAAAAAACATTATCACGGTTTCGGAACCGGAATAATATATACTTTTTATCACGATTTAGCACACGGGGTGAACGTATTAAGTCGTTACACTAGCAATGTACATGACTAGAGTATTGAAGTATTTGCGATGTACTCGAAACTATGGGTTGCATTATGGAATATATCCAGCGGTGATGGAAGACTATAGTGATGCTAACTAGATATCAGACTCCGAAAACTCAAAATCCACAAGCGGGTATGTTTTTACTCTAGGTGGTGCGGCTGTATCTTGGAAATCCTCCAAACAAACGCTACTGGATAGATCCACAATGAAATCTGAATTCATTGCTTTGGACAAAGCAGCAGAAGAAGCAGAATGACTTCAAAACTTTGTGGAGGATATACCAATGTGTGAAAAAACAGTGCCGGCTATGGGCGTCCATTGTGATAGTCAAGCGACAATAGCTCGGGCGTTGAGTTCAATGTATAATGGTAAGTCTCGTCATATTAGAAGACGACATAAAACCATAAGACGGTTGCTCTCAAACGGAGTAATCATGGTTGATTATATCCAAACGGCTGATAACCTAGCGGATCCATTTACTAATGGTTTGTAACGAGATAAAGTTGTGAAATCATCAACAAAATGAGTTTAAATCCTATGACAAAAGACGACGTTTGATGGTAACCCTACTTACGTGATTGGAGATCCCAAGATGTAGGTTCAAAGGGACAACAAAATCAACCTGAATCTAGAAAGCGCTTGAAGATTTACATCTTCTCCCAGTTCCTAGGATGATAAAAGTGTGTTGGTAAAGTAAAGGTTAAGCGTTGGCTTTTAATGATTCCATAAGCTTTGAAACACAAAGTGGAGTATAATACTATGCTACTTACGGTAAAATCACCTTATGTTTGTGAAATGGGGTCGTTTCAAGGAGAATATGCAGAGACTGAATTCTCTAAGCTCACTCATGAAAAACCAGGGATTTTCAAGGCCAAAATGAACACAATCAGAGAACCTAGTTCTGTGAGAAGATGAAACTGTGTGATAGTTGTTGTCCGGGTTTACAACAAAGTCCCGGTGGTTCAAGATATCACGTTCACCACCTGGTCGAGTAAATCCGATAACTATTCACTATGGTTGGTTCTAGGCTGAAAAAAAACTATCAGCCCAAATGCAATGATTCTTCGACCGTACTCTCAAGTCTTTTTGTCGAGTCTTTTCCACGTATTATAGTCATTTCTATTAATGTGGGGGATTGTTGGAACCAAATTTTCCGGGGACATCGGTGTCGGATTATGGGAGAGTTGGCTTCGTCTCCCCAAACACTATCTCGTAGTATGCTCATACGTCTAATTCGGGTTCCTTTTGAATGAGAAATGAGGGAGTTAATGCAACTAAGATGAGTTTTGGGGATTATTGTTGATGCGGGAGCTTCTGAGCTACCATCAAGAGCATCTGAGCTATCATCAAGGACGCCCCGTCCTAAATCTAAAGATGTGCTAACCACTGGAGCTAGGGCTAAAGATCGTTATGCGCCATCATTGAAGTCATTGATAGTAGCTCGAGCTCGTATTGTAGCCATTCAAGCTCGTAGAGATCCGGTTCGAGTCAAGATGAGAAGTCAAGTACTGAAGATGAAACAAACTAGACTTCAAGACGAAACTCTGGGATTTGGAATCACTCAATTCCGACCTCGGACGAGAGAGAACGAGCCGTTTGAAAAAGAACTGTCCGCGACCGCAGCTGGAAACCGCGCCCGCGGCTCCATAACCGTGCCCGCGGCCGGGAAACTCGGCGAGTTCATTAACTTCTCCGAGGCTTCCTTTTGAAACATTATTTTCGGATGTTTAATTGTTTTTCGGGATTATTATTTTAGGAGATACTTTTTATTGTTTATTTCTTTAGTTGGCACCCTTATGAACCCTATATAAGGCTGCCTTAGTTGTTGTTTTAACCCCCCCAGACTTTGATATTGAATACATCGTTTATCGTTTTTTCCTCCCAAAAGAGAGCTTTTGTGAGAAGAGTGCCCCGTGTGCATTGTCGTTGAACTGGCCCTAGTTGTACTTGTGTGTGTCAATCTCCTCCATAAGGTTGGTGCTATCGGGATTCCATAGAGCAACCTCCAGGTGCCTTGACCCACCAAAGTCATTGTGTTTGGTTGTAATCATCCGTTGGGGTTTCTTCATCATTCGGTAAGGTTCTTGTTCTTAAGTTCAAGGGTTTTATCGTTGTTTGATTTGGTTCCAATTGGCCTATCATTCGACTTATCCTTCTTTCATCTCATTCTAATTCCGCCTATCTTCTCTGTTCGAGTTCCTATTCGAGTTTGGTGTCTAGGTCGGCAACTGCGGCTTATCCCCGCATCAAATTGGTATCAGAGTTGTGTTGACACCATTCGTCTTCACAAGAACATCAAGAGACCCCATATCCAGAAAATCACAAAAAGAGTCAGCTTTTATTTTCTTGTTTGTCAGTTTCTTTCAGAAATTGATTTTGAGTCTTCCATTGCTTTGATATTTCTTGTTGAGTCATTACAGGTTGTGTGCAAGAAGCTTGGATCGATTAGTGTTGGTGGAGATCGAAAGATTGGAGTTTGGAGCACCCTTGTTCCCAAAATCCATTCAGCCCTTCATCCATCACAAAATCTATCCATCCCTACCAAAACGCAGCCTTCAAAACCCTAGAAGAGTTGCTGAAAATTTCAGTCCTTGCACCCCAAGCCAAGATCTTCAAGGAAAGAAATCTTATCTTCTCTACAAGGAAATCAAGGTGGTTAGTAGTTTCTTTTATTTTAAAATTCGAATTTTCTGAGATAGTATCTCAGATCAAGTCTGTAATTTCGTTTTGCTTAGTTGAGACAAAAAAAAATCAAAAAAAAAAATATTCAAAAAAAAAAGAATCGAAAAGTCTCAAAGTCAGTAGTTTATTTTACGTTTTGTTGAGTCAAAGTCTAGTTTGATATTGTTTAAGTCGGATCTCAAGAACTCAAAGGAAATCGGGTTGAACGAGCCCGAACGGAAGCGAGAAACCACCAGGCCGCGACAGAAACCGCGCCCGCGGCCCAGTAGCCGCACCCGTGGTTCAAGCCGCGCCCGCGGCTCCGCCTCAGAAGCCACTGTTCGAAATCCGCGCCCGCGGACTTCAGACCGCGCCCGCGGACTTCAGACCGCGCCCGCGGAACTGTCACTGTTTGACTTTCCATTCCCTTCAGATACGAGCCTCAATTATTACCTAACCCTCCCGACTCCGTCTTCGATCCTTCAATCGACATCAGTCGGAACAAGTTAAGGTACGCTTCCTTTTGGCTCTTCTTGAAATTCGAAGCTTAACTCATATCTCTGTTTTACATTCTCATTCTTGCAAAACGCCTTCGAGTCTTATTTTCTTTCTTTCATTGAGCCAGTCTCTTGTTTGAGTCAGAACCTTACAGTCGAAACCCCGCACTACGCTAGCCATCTCCATCTCTACCATCATTCATATATTCCTAGGAGTTAGGTAGTTTCAACTTAGTGGGTTATTGATCCATACAAGTCAATTCATCAAAGAAAAGCTGGTTGCAACGACAATTGAGAGAGAGTGCAGAGGAAAACATACGAGAGTAAACACTAGCGAGTTGTTTTCATTTACACTTACCTTAATTTTGTTCTGTGTTAGTCTTTTCTTTGATAATGGACAGGTTAGTTTCTCCCAAAAGGAGACCCCCAAGGGACCCGACAACTAGCCCTGTCACCCTGGAGTTGATGAACTCCCTGGACAAGTTTAGTGAAAGGTTTGTTAGTGGACTTACTACAACCATCAGACAAGAGCTTCATCATAGAGGCCAACATGGTACCCCTAGGGTTGCTGAAATTCCAGCTCCAAGGGAGCGATATCACACTCCTAATGCTCCTTTACGTCATTCTAATAGATACAAATGCTACTAACCGTTTTGATAGATTTCAGGCTTTAGATGATGATGCATATTTTGAAAAGGAGTATGATGAGAATGAAGGATGGCGATCCTATTGCCAACAAGGAGGGTACCGAGGAAGGAGAAGAGAGCCTGAGCAAAATGGAGTTGGGAAGATCAAGGTGAAGATCCCAAGTTTTGAGGGCAAGTGTGATCCAGTTGTCTACATGGAGTGGGAGACGAAGATTGAGAAAATCTGGAATTGTCACAACTTTCCCGAGCATAAGAAGGTGCGACTTGCATCTTTGGAGTTTTATGGCTATGCTCTAGTTTGGTGGGACAAATTAGTGAAAGCTCGAGTTGGAAATGGAGATTATCCCATTGCTACTTGGGACTTAATGAAGAGGAAGATGAGAGCTCGATTTATTCCCCCACACTACACTAGAGAGCTTCTACAGCGACTTGAGAATTTGAAACAGGGATCAATGGGAGTAGAAGAGACCTTTAATTCTATGCAAATAGCCATGGTCAGGGCCAATGTGATTGAGGATGAAGAAGCGACAATGGCAAGGTATCTTCGTATTCTCAATTCATTTTTGGCTAATGAAATTGAAATGTTTCTATATAGTTCTATGGCTGAGTTGCTGCACTTAGCCATCAAAGTGGAAAGGAAGACTAAGTATAGGAATCAAGGGAATAGGAATGCACATGGTTCTTCCAACACTTGGAAAAATCAGCAAGGACGTAAGAATTCTTATTATGGACGAGATGTCTCTTCCAAGGAGCTACAAGGAGATAGGGATAGACCAAGAAGTGACACCCCTCCGGCTGCACCTCGAGCCAAACTTGGACCCAAGGGAAGTACTTCTAACCCTTCTACTAGAGCTAGAGATATTGAGTGTTTCAAATGTAGAGGCAAAGGCCATATGATTAATGATTGTCCTCATATGCTTAAACACCTAGAACAAATTGAGATTGAATATGAAAAAGGTGATAGGATTGATGATGTTGTTTGTGTTGATGATCTTAAAACTGATTTAGATAATGAAGTTGAAATTGAGTATGAGCATGTTGATTCAATTGATAGGAAAGATTTGCATGTACAAACTGCTTATTGTGATGAAATTATAGGAGAAACTCATTGTCTAGGTAAAGTTGAGGATTGCAACATGAAAATTGATGAAGGTAATTGTAGTGAAATTGCTAACATGGAATTGAATACTACATTGCAACTTACTACAAATTTCTACCCTAGTCCTATAAAACTGCATTGGATGAATGATTGTTTTAATGTGAAATTGAACAAGCATGCTAAGGAAGTCATGACATTAGGACATTATGATGATACTATTTCATGTGATGTTGTGCCTATGCAAACTTGTCAAGTTTTATTGAGTTATCCATGGCAGTATGATAAGAGAGTCGCCCATGATGGTTTTGTTAATCGTCATTCCTTACCCTTCTATGCTAGAATTGTTGTTCTTCCACCTATTATTCCTTCACAGGTCGCTGATGAGTATGACAAGAGGAAGGACAAGGATAAAAGAGCTAAAAGAATGAAGGAAGGCAAGGATTCCCCACAACATCAAATTTGTTCCTCAAGGTGGAGCTATGCACTCAAGGCATTCAAGAGGAAGTTGTGCATCAAAGAGGATGACGCCTATGAACATCGTTCTATCATTCATATCAAATCTGATTCGAGGTCGAATCCTTTTCAAGAAGAGGAGAAGGATGCGGGAGCATCTGAGCTACCATCAAGAGCATCTGAGCTATCATCAAGGACGCCCCGTCCTAAATCTAAAGAAGTGCTAACCACTGGAGCTAGGGCTAAAGATCGCTATGCGCCATCATTGAAGTCATTGATAGTAGCCCGAGCTCGTATTGTAGCCATTCAAGCTCGTAGAGATCCGGTTCGAGTCAAGATGAGAAGTCAAGTACTGAAGATGAAACAAACTAGACTTCAAGACGAAACTCTGGGATTTGGAATCACTCAATTCCGACATCTGACGAGAGAGAACGAGCCGTTTGAAAAATAACTGTCCGCGACCGCGGCTGGAAACCGCGCCCGCGGCCGGGAAACTCGGCGAGTTCATTAACTTCGCCGAGGCTTCCTTTTGAAACATTATTTTCGGATGTTTAATTGTTTTTCGGGATTATTATTTTAGGAGATACTTTTTATTGTTTATTTCTTTAGTTGGCACCCTTATGAACCCTATATAAGGTTGCCTTAGTTGTTGTTTTAACCCCCCCCCCCCAGACTTTGATATTGAATACAGCGTTTATCGTTTTTTCCTCCCAAAAGAGAGCTTTTGTGAGAAGAGTGCCCCGTGTGCATTGTCGTTGAACTTGCCCTAGTTGTACTTGTGTATGTCAATCTCCTCCATAAGGTTGGTGCTATCGGGATTCCATAGAGCAACCTCCAGGTGCCTTGACCCACCAAAGTCATTGTGTTTGGTTGTAATCATCCGTTGGGGTTTCTTCATCATTCGGTAAGGTTCTTGTTCTTAAGTTCAAGGGTTTTATCGTTGTTTGATTTGGTTCCAATTGGCCTATCATTCGACTTATCCTTCTTTCATCTCATTCTAATTCCGCCTATCTTCTCTGTTCGAGTTCCTATTCGAGTTTGGTGTCTAGGTCGGCAACTGCGGCTTATCCCCGCATCAATTGTGTATCCCACATTGATTAGGGGAAGATAAACTCATTAGTATATAAACTAGGAGTGGACTGTAATAGAGGTAATTGGGCCAGAGGAGGTTATCCTAATTGGCTTGGGCCTTTGAAGACCACACACGCACGGTTTGGTTCGGATCAGATTGGCTATGCTCGACTCGTGGTTCGTGGGCTCGTGAGATCATGGGCTCGTGGGGCTCTTAGGTCTCTTGGGACGGAGGCCCGAGGAGAAGGACCTCTCTTTTTGGACCTCGTTCAAAGTCAGACGTGATTTTGGGACTCGTTCAAAGTCAAACGTGCATTCAAGGCTGCAAATCCCTTTTGACCAGGCATTGATGCCACACGGAGGATCTGAACACTAATGACACACGGTTTGACCATATCAGCCCATTTATGTCACGCGGATCAGCCCATTTATGTCACACGGATTTTTCTTCTGCAGCCTATAAAAAGAGGCTCTGCAACTCTCATTTTCCACACACGCATATTCTGAGAGTACACGCATATTCTAGTGTCGTAGGCTTCTGCATTTTGAGTGATACGAATCAGAAGCATAGTAGTTGTATCCTGGGATTCGGAACGTCGATAACCATCACACTACGGGGCGTTTTCAGAATTAAGAAAAGAGATAACAATTTCGACTCTGCTCGAGTTCAACCGATTTAGTTTTGGTATTGGTTTGACTGGTTTTGCCTTCCCTTAATTCGGTTTTATATCACTTTTAATACATTTTGTAAGTTGTAGAAATTAGGATTCCTACAATATATTGTATATGCTATATACTAATTTAAATTAAATATATATATATATATATATATTTTATTTTATTTTTTGTGTTAGCAAGTTGTGTAAGCAAATCTACAAAAATATGCATGTTTTATAGGTATATTTGCATTATTTTGTTATTGTGTATGATGCAAATAATAAGCATTCGTATATTTGTACGTTAATATAGATTCATATTAGTTTCGTACTCTAATAAAGATTTTTCTAATAATATCGTTTTATGTCTATATTACTCATTTTGATATTAAATATTTCGTTTTGTAATCTAACTTTGTATGAAAGGGTTATTGAACTAATTAATATTAAGAACACTTTGGAAATTGATTTAAAGTATTTCATTGTTTACCGAAGCCTTCTTGGTCTACTGGTAGGGTGCTCTTCTCCCTTCTTCTAGACGGGTGTTCGATCTCTCAGGACAGTGGTATGACCCCTATTTATTGGGAGTAGGGGTTGTCTTTTGTGAAGGAACCGCGGTGTTTGCCTGTACAAAAAAAAATCATTTTTAAGCAGTTTAGCCTATGTCTATAAATACAAAGCAGTTTAGCCTATGTCTATAAATACAAACCAGACGAATCTATTGACAGAAATTCAATAAACAGTAAAATCTTAATATTAAAAATTTGTGATTGAATTTCTCGTAAAATTTTGTCAAATTTGTAGCATCCATGTATTTTTCAAGCAATGTTCTATTATTCTATATATGTAGACGTTGACGATCATCTTTCGCTTAGGACCAATCTAGAGGCATACATGTCTACATGATTAGGGCCCTCAAATGCTCTAAATATGAGTATATTATAGAAAATAATGAATGTGAAAGATATAATTTGGTAATAAAATCAATGAATTCTTAAGAATATAATCAAATAGATAATATATTATTTTTTAATTTATATGGTCAGTCTATTCGACAAATGTGATTTTGCCTTTGGTTTTTAAGAACTTAAGCTAGTTTAATTTTTTGGATAAGTTAAAAATTCAACAACTTTACATTAGTCTAGGTTGCATGCATAGAAGCTAGGTAGAAGCCTTCCTTATTACGGAGTACAATATTCAGCTCACGTTACGTCACGTCACGTCAATGAACATTAAGACTATTGATGTGAGTAAATATTGGTTTTCAGTTTTCACTACTGTGGATTGAGAAATATTATGTGGTACTCCCTCCGTCCCTTAATGCTCTTCCAATTTACTTTTGACACATTTGCCGAGACACGTTTTGTAACGTTAATATCTCCAAATATACGTTAATAAAAATTATAAAATTTTGATATTGTTAAAGTTCTCGATGAGACGAATCAAACAAGATCTCATATTACTATGTTTTTTCTTATATAGTAGACGATATATCGAAGATTCTCTTGTAAAGTGAATAGTGTCAAAAATAACAATGGGAAGAACATTTGGGGACAAAGGGAGTATTTGATGTAGCTCGGACAATTAAATAATGCAGTGCAGTATCATGATATGTAAAAATAGGATAGTTAATTTGGGGAGAAATTCCGGTGAGAACGCCCCTTAGAGAAGGAATAAGGATCTACTTTATCTTTCAGATGGAGTAAGATTCAAGGGGCCAGCAACTAAAGGAGGATTGTGGTAGGCCCATTTATCACGCGCTAGATTTCTCCAAAAACCTCCCCAGATTTCTCTCTCGCTCTCGATTTCTCTGTCGATCGGCGGCGAAATCTTGTTCTTTCTCTCTCGCTCGATCACATTTCTCCTCCTCTACTACAATCTCGCTCTCTTTCGAGTTCTCGAGCCGATTCCGCTCACAAACCCTAGAACGAAGACGAAGCCATTTCAGAGCGACTTCGCGGAGTCGAAGGGCGATTACAAGCAATTTGACGGCGATTTCGGCGACAACATCACAAATCAACAACAACAACAAACAAAACAGCAACAATGATGTCAAAAATAGCATCTGGAACTCCACGTATAAATTCAACTTAAGAATTTTGGTTGTAAACTCCATTTGCTAATCACTTCATCGTATGTTCAAGGATTTTATACAGTATGCATGAATAGATCTAGAATCTCTTTATCCAAAGTGTTTTGGTGCATGTGTTGTCACTTGATATAGTGTTTATGCATTTTCTTTAACAAAATGAGGTCTTAGTGCATCGAAGATATTGTTGAAATATATAATTGGTTTAGGTGCATCATCCAGTAGGTTTAGGTGCATCATCCATTGTGTTTTGGTACATCATCCACTGTGTTTTGATGCATCATCCACTGTGTTTTGATGCATCATCCATTGTGTTTTGGTGCATAGTCCAATAGGTTTATCTGCATCATCGAATGTGTTTTGGTACATCATCCACAGTGTTTTGGTGCATCATCCAAAGTGTTTTGATGCATCATCCACTGTGTTTTGGTGCATCATCCAGTAGGTTTATGTGCATCATCCACTGTGTTTTGGTGCATCATCCACTGTGTTTTGGTGCATCATCCACAATGTTTAGGTGCATCATCCAATGTGTTTTGATGCATCATCCAATATGTGTTGGTGCATGGAATGTGATGTACTGAATCAAATAGTTGTCCTGGTGAATTATTTAGTGTGTGTTGGAGCATCACACAAAAATGTTTTTATGTATAAAATGTAGGAAAGAAACAGAATGATAATGCAATAATCAAGGAGCTAAGATATGGAACACTAATCATTAGTGATCCACCACATATAAACACTGGTACGTTTGTATAAACGCATGTATAATTATTGAAAATGGCATGAGTGATTGTTTATTGGTGCATGAGCTAATGCTATTGATACATTGATTGCTAGTTATTATTGATTGCTAGTTATTATTGATATATGTCTTTGGTTTAACAGAGGCAATAGAAGAGGAAATAACACTCACTTCATCAGAATACCATCGAGAAACAACTCCACTTGATGGTAAACACTAATCATTTTTCCATTTTTTTAATAATCTTTTTGAGTTGGTGCATCACCCACTGGGTGTTGGTGCATCTCCCAGTGGGTGATGGTGCATCACCCAGTGGGTGATGGTGCATCACCCAGTGGGTGTTGGTGCATCACCCAGTGGGTGTTGGTGCATCACCCAGTAAGAGTTGGTGAAATGATACAATAATTGTCTGCCCTTTTATTAATTATTTGTGTTCTTTTTAATGATAACAAAAAGTGGAGAAGAACTTGACACATCCCAACAATGGAAAAGAAAAAATTCAGTAGCTATTGGAAAGAAAAGTTCAAAAAAGAAAAAGCTAATGCCGGAAGAAGACACAAAAGATGAAGAAGAGTTTTTAGCTGAGAAGCTTGTCAAGCATTAGAAAGGGGAAGAGGAAATAAGGAAGCATACCGAAAGGGAAAGGGGAAGATGGAAACGCCTAATCCCAAGAAGGGGGAGAAGGTCTTTGTAATGAAGTCAAAACTGCAAAAGCCCGGGAATAAAAAGGGCATTAAGAGATTAAGAAATGAATTTCAAAAATTGAAGTGCAGAACATCGCCCAGCCTATTCAGAAACTACATGCGTTCAGGCGAATTCATTGGCAGCCATAAGATCACTATAAATATAATGGGATTTCAAAGTATCACTTGTTGGGATATCAAGGAAACTCCTGGATGGCTATGACATTATGTGTGCAACAATTTCCACCCACTGAATTCTACAATTAAACTAGAGGATGGAAGGAAGATTGTAGTTACGGAGAATGACGGACATGAATACTTGGGTATTCCAAGAGGAGTTGTTGAAATTGTTGAGCCTAAAAAACTCACAAATCCGATGATGAGGCAGAAACTACAGGAAGATTTCCCAGGGAAAGATTTAAACAAAATCGCAGCAACTGATATCTTTGAAAAGATGAAATCTTTTGAAGGAGGCCCATGGTTCAAAAGAGAAGGAGCAGGAATTACAGAAGGAAGATGAGACTGTTGAAAAGGATGGGCCTTCCAAAGTGAATGTTGAAAAGGATGCGAAACAGGTTCAAGAACACATAGAGGAGGGACCAACTGAGAAGGAGCGGAAAACCACTGAGGATGTTCTTGAAATTGAAGCAACCGACAATTAGCATCAAGTATAACAACAACAACAAGAAAAGGGAGTAGAAGAAGAAGGTGAGAATGAAGGAAATAACAAGGAAATTGAAGAGAAAGATCTAACTGAGACGGAAGCAGTTACAGACAAAGGGGACAATGTGACAGAAAAAGAGAAGAAAGTTGTTGAAAAGGAGGTTTCTGAGGGAGTAGAGGAGGGAAAAAGCACTACTGAAAAAGAGGAGGTTGACAAAGAAAAGGGAAAGAGTGTAGAACAAAAGGAAGTTGTGGCTGGGACGGAAGAGGAGGTTGTTGAACATATGCAAATAGATGTTGCTACATGTAAAGGAAAGGGGGTAGCTAAAGAAATGGAGGTTGAAGATCAGATGGAAGTGGATACAGCTCAGAAGGACAAATCTGCCCAACCAAAAAAGGTATAAAAATTCAAATAATAATATATAAAGTTCATTTTTTTCAAGTTTATGTTGGTGCATCACCCAATTGGTTTTGGTGCATCATCTAGTGTGTGCTGGTGCATTACCCAATGGGTGCTAGTGCATCATCCAGTGTGTGTTGGTGCATTACCCAATTGGTGTTGGTGAATCATCTAATACTTCTATTTGTCAGGTGAGATTTACATGCAAAACCAATGCAGAGGCTGACACTAAGAGGGAAAGACTTCCTTTTGCAAGCACAGTCTCGCCGTTTAAGGAAAGACAGTGTAACATTTCAGGTTCACTGACAAATAATGAAAAAATTTGTACAATTGGTTGACCAATGAAGAAAACAATGACAAGTAACAATATATTTACCTTAGTATTACTAAAATTCTATAATATGAGGGAAGCTAACAAATTTTTATTTTTTTTATACAACAAAGAGTATCTTTTCGTTATACGCAGTGCAAGTCTAAGGAAAAGCAACTTCCAGTGCTTGAAGAAAAGTGTGGAGCTAGACAATGACATGGTTGATGCTTTCATTTTATTGTTTAATGAAAATGAAGAACTCAGAGCCCCACAATCACCATTGAGATTCTTTATACCTTGCATGGCAACGGTAAGTCAATATATTAGAACAACATATTCAGATTTTTTTTTTTGCAAAATATTTATCTCAAATATTTTATTTTGACAGGGTTTTCTTATAGACACTGAGATGGGTGCGTACAGTTTGGAAGAAAGATATAATCTATTCGCCAAACTTGTCCGGGAAACCTTTAACAATGTCAAAGCTTTTAAGAGGAGAGGATACAAGTTTAACGACGTTGATGTGGTAAGACCGTAAGACACTGAGATATCTTATGCAAATGGTGCATCACCCAGTTAGATTTGGTGCATCACCCAGTTAGATTTGGTGCATTATCCAGTGTTGGTTGGTGCATCACCCAGTGTTGGTTGGTGCATCAGATAGTGAGAATAGGTACATTCATCATTGATATTTGTTATTGTTAACTTATAGCCTGATTTTTCTCTCTTGGGCAGTTTTTTCTGCCAATTCTCAGAGAGCAACACTATTATTTGCTAACCATTAATGTCAACAAGCCAAGTATTGACATCCTCGATAACTCATTACACGGGGAGATGGAAAAATATGCTCATGTACCAACTACCATTGTAAGTCCACTTTTAAAATATAATTGATGCATCCCTGGAAAGTCATTTGGTGCACCACTGAATTATAATTGTTGCATCACTTATGTGATGTGATTGTTTCTTCATGCAGAGGACAGTGATGACCCGCTTCTTCAGGGATAATAGAATGGAATCCAAAGCTTCCTTGAATAAAGACGTGCCGTTTGAAAGACTCGAAATGAGTTGGAGGGACAAGGAGAACAAAAAAGAATGTGGTGTCCTTCTACTACGGAACATGGAGACATACAAAGGCAATGGGCTGGCTACTTGGAATTCAAACTTGAAGAAGAAAGACTTGAAACAGTTGGCCAAGCTTAGAGTAAGATATTGAGATTTACTTCTAACAAGCAGCTTCAATTTAGCAAACAATAGAATTGAAGACTTATTAGAAGAACTGAAAGTTATGAAAGCTCAAGAAGCAGCTGAGAAGGTAGCACCATCTGGACGTGGGCGGGTACGTGGACATGGAAAGTAAAGAGTAGAAAGCAGTAGGACATATTTGGTTGTGAACAATTTGGATATTTGTAAACAGTTTGGTTTGTAGTAAGACGTATTTGGTATTAGAAAACAAGTGTGGTTTTTTAAGTTGTAAGACAAGTTTGGTTTTAAGGTATTTGTAGTTTGCACATGAAAATGCATGAGTAGTTGTTTTTGGTGCATCACATGATGAAAAATGGTGCATCCCAGAATCGAAATTGATGCATCACTTAATGAAATGTGGTGCATCACTTAATTGAAATGGTGCATCACTTATTGATAATTGGTGCATCAGGTAGTGATATTTGGGCATCACTCAATGCTAATCAGTGCATGAATAAGCTACAAAAAAGAAATCAACAAAAAACTTGAAAAATAAAATCAAGACTAATTAAGTCAAGCAAACAGGGTGCTATGCATTGTTAATTAAGTTGGTGCATCACTGATATGCAATTGGTGCATCAGTCATTACTAATAGGTGCATTACTAAAATATCTGGTTAATAACTCATTACAATGAAAGCTCAGAGAAACTAATGGACATATTGAGGACAAGTAGTGATGTTGTGTCCCGACCTCTTACAAATTTTCCCAATTGAGGAGGATGAATATTTACTTGATCAGGTAACGGGCCTACAAATTTCTCAAACTTGTAGTTTCTAGCTGGTGTTAAGGAAAAAGGATCAACTACTTCAGATCTTGTAAATGCAACCTTTCGATCCTTTAAAATAGCTAAAAACTCTTTCAATCTATCCATGTCATCACCAACAACGTCAACACAAGAATACATTTTTGTCATCACTTCGTCCAACAAACACTTTCTCTCATCAATCTCAACACTAGCATCATACACTGCACTGTCTACTTCAAAAATTGGTTGTAGAATAGCTGGCTTGGTCCAGCGAGTGTTAATGAGGCTAGGAGGCAAATTAGTTACATGGGAATTCTTTAACGCAAAGAAAATGTGTCGGCAAGGAAACCCCAATTTTAGAAAATTGTTGCAAGAACAAACATACTCATTCCTTGCAACAACATGTTGTACATCACAGATTCTACCAAATTCATCTTGAACCCTAAAGTGATGGATATCAGACTCTTTTTGCAGTTCATCAAGGGTGCAGTGATACGTACCACTTACAAACGCCTCTTTGACATCATAAAAGGCATTTAGTGTAGATGGTTGCAAGATTCTTTTCAAACTGATAAGGCGTCTTCATACGTGGAGTGGAAGTACAAGAATCCATATCACACTTCTTCTGACTGTGCCACTGAGAATCAATGGCACTACTATACTGCATCATGAAAAGCACAAGGCTAGATTGAGAACCTAGAAATTTTCCATAAACACTGTTTTGACTCTCAGACCTTGATGTCGTCCTCAATAAGGATGACATTCTCACATCTTGGAAAAAAAGCTGGGATCCAATAACGCCGTAGTTCAAACATTACTCCTAGCCATTCGTGCCCTTCCAAACCATATTCTCCAAGAACAGAAAACCACTCATTTTCAAATTCAATAGGAGTAAGTTCATCATCCCAAACAATATTCTTGAACTTCTTTTGGAACGCATCAAAGAAGGAACGATTTGAAACTAGAGGGAATTTAACCTTGCTAGAAACCTTCATCATTATATGCCACATGCACAACCGGTGGACAGAATGAGAAAACACTCGTTCAATAGCAGCCTTGACAGACGCAGCTTGATTGGTGATAATGACATGCGGTTCATGCCCCATCGCCTTCTTGAAATTCTCAAATAACCACACATAAGACTCAATATCTTCATGTAAAAGCAGAGCAACAACAAATGTTATAGACCTTTTATGGTTATCCACTCCAGTAAATGGCACAAAGACCATATTATATCTGCAATAAAGGAATACAATAGTTTAGCATTTGATGCATCACTGGAAGAGGATAGGTGCATCATTGGTTGAAAACCACTGCATCATCCGTAACAAAAAGGTGCATCATCCGTAACTATAAGGTGCATCATCTGTAACTAAGAGGTGCATCAGTTGTAGAGGATAGGTGTATGACTGAGAAAGCATAAGTGCATGAATTAGTAAGAGTACATATGATTTACCTGATCAATTGAGATGTAGCACCAGCCGACACGACATCACCAAAATAAGAGAAACTCTTGCGATTTATAGGATCACACCAAAACAACCGACAAAGTTGGCCCTCCTTGTTGAGATGATAATCGAAGTAATATTTACTGCAACATTCTTTCTTCTTAACAAAGTCATTGATGACCATTTGAGCATCACTTCCTTCCATGTATGAGTTCAAACCCCTCATAAAGTTCTTAAAGTCAACCACAGTGGCGCCTACGTTAGCATACGAACCAACTAGATTCTTATACACTTTAAAACTCTTACTCATACCAATATTGGATTTAATACAGTTAATCATGACTTCTTGATGGAATGGAGTAACTTGCCTCTTCCCTTTTGAAAATACCATATGGGACAACTCCAACATAGAATGTGTGTGACCATACTCAAGTTTCGTAACGCGGTAACCATCCATACCTTCATACTTGAGCCAAAGCTTAGCTTCACATCCACATCTATTAGAGATTCTCCTCCTCTTCACAACATCTCCATCTGTCGGGACATCATGGTTGAACTCAGAATATGGGGATACAACTTTATATCCTTCTCTGTTACAACAAAGGTACTTCCAGAGAACAACTGGTGGTACACTTTTCTTATCTCTCTTGGTCGAACAACAACGAACAGTGAAACCACATGCCAGTGCATAAACTTCATAAAAGGTGATGGCATCATGAAGAGTTGGGAAAAGCTGACCAAGATAGGGTTTCAATGAATCATTGCACTCGAGAATGATATAGTCAACATTAATACTTGGAGAAATTGATATAACACTAGGGATACTTTGACTTCCACTTCCTGACAAACATGAAATAAGGTGCATCAGTCAAAGCAAAAAAGTGCATCACTCAACCAGATTATTAAACAAATGGATGCACGTACCTAATTCAAACTAGCACATATCTAAATCAACAAAATCACATACAAAAATCGAGAAATATGAGACACCAGTAAAGATCTATACCTAAATTAGGAGAAGCATTAGCCATATCACGAAGGACACTGGATTTGGCCGGCGACAAACGCAAAAAGAGAAAACACAGTGGCGCGAGCACTGTCGAACACACTGTCGCCTCGGAAACACCAGGAACAACCGAAGAACAACAATGGCGGCGAGTAAACGAGCAAAGAAAGATACGATGAGAAGAAGTAATTGCGGCGAGTAAACGATGTCGGGGAATCTGTTTTGGAGAAGAAGTAATTGCTTCTGTTATATCGAACAAAGAGTCGAGAAAAAAAAGGAAAAAAGAAAGAGAAAGGGAACGGCCATGATTAGAACGCTATGGAAAAAATAAGCGCACATGATTCATCCTCATTCCTTCTCCATAAGCGTATCCTGACCGGATTTTTTTCCGTTAATTTGGAGTGACACATGTTTTCTTTTCTGTGGACCAGCTTTTGTCGCTTGTGTTTCGTTTGGGTAAAAACAAATTAGAGGTAGTACAAATGCTCTCCGTTGCAAAAGCGAGTACTCCCTCCGTCCCTTAATGTTCTTCCCATTTCATTTTGACACATTTTCCGAGACACGTTTTGCGTCGTTAATATCTCTTATTATATCTTTCTAAAAATTATAAAATTTTGATATTAATAAAGTACTCAATGAGACGAACAAAACAAGATCCCGCATGACCATGTTTGTTCTTATAGATTGAGAATAATCTAGCGAATTGTATTGAATTGTGAATAGTGTAAAAAATGGAGATGGGAAGAACATTAGGGGACGGAGGGAGTATATAATTTGTGCATACAAATTAATTACAGGAGGTAGTACACATTAAAAGCTGGTACTAGTATATAATTCATTTTTCATCAATGACTTTGTAGCAAAACTCCAATTTTTCTAGAGCCTACAATATGTCCTTTTTAATTCCGTTTTCAGTGATTTTGTTATTTGTTACATAATGTATTTATGATTTTTACTTGACTTTTTGTTTTGCCTGCGTCTAAATGCACACGTTTTTTTTGCTAAATGCACACTTTTCTGTGCGGTAAGAGTTACAATACAAAACGGTGCGGTAACTGTTAGCGCACCCGTTGTTCCAGGGGCAATTTTGGAATTTTTTTGAAAACGTAGATTAATCTTGTGCGTTAACTCTTACCGCACAGATCTGTGCGTTAAGATTTAACGCACAAGATTAAGGAAAGATTAACTAAAAAAAATTAAAATTTTGATTAAAAAAATTCCTGTGTGGTAACCTTTACCGCGCAGATTTTTTTTTTAATTTTTTAATTTTTTTTTTAATTAATCGCGCAGATTCTTTTTTAAATAAAATATATCTGTGCGGTAAATATAACCGCACAGATCTAATAATTATCGCTTCAGTCTCATTGCTCTAGTGGTAAGTCCTTGTGCATCCTTTGTAAGGTCTCAGGTTCGAGTCTCAACTCCAACACTAAATCTTTTATTTTATTTCTGAAAAATAAATAAAAGAAGAGGGTGAGAAAGATTGAACTTGAGACCTTATGCACAAATATTTGGTGTGAAACCACCACACTAATGAGTTCTCATGATATGTTTGTAATTTTATTATTACATGTTACGATAGAACTTGGTTCCATCTTATTTTATTATTAATTTTTTTTTTATCTTGGTCCCATATAATTATTGAATTAATTATAATAATAAATTCAAAAAAAAATTATTCAAATAATCAGATATTTTGTATTATTATTATTTAGCCTTTTTAATATATATTATTATTTGAATATTTTTACTATTTTTCATGTTTTGATAAATCTTTTTATACAAAAATACTACAATTATAAAACAATAAAACTTATATTACTTTTTAAGATAAAAAAAGTATGATAATCAATATTAATCTCAATTTAATCTTTCAATAAATTCTAGACATGGCAAACGACCCAAACGCTAAAAGGCCTTAAATGGGCTTAAGGCCCAATTTGACAAAACGACGCCCAAACGATGTCGGAATGCAATGAAACTTGATTTCAATGCCTATTAGAGATATTTGACCATGTGGGTAACTTCCAATCACAACTTCTAACTTTTCAAATAGCACCTCTTTTGTAAATACCAAACTAATGATAACTCTCTAACTTGTCGCAATATGTATGGTTTACAACATTGATGATTATTATTGTTGACAAAATTATACAACTTAGTCTTATTAGGCATATAAAGTACCAATAAGGTCTCGCCCAAACAAAACGAGGCTCAAAACTATACGTAAACGCTAAAAGACCTTAAAAGACCTTAAATGAGATTAAGGCCCAACTTTGCAAAACAACGCCTAAACGATGTCGGAATGAATTGAAACTTGGTTTCAATTCCTATTAGAGATATTTGATCATGTAGGTAACTTCCAATCACAACTTCTAACTTTTCGAAGAGCACCTCCTTTGTAAAAACCAAACTAGTGATAACTCTCTAACTTGTCGCAATATGTATGGTCTACAACATTGATGATTATTATTGTTGACAAAATTATACAACTTAGTCTTATTAGGCATATAAAGTACCAATAAGGTCTCGCCCAAACAAAACGAGGCTCGAAACTATACGTAAACGCTAAAAGGCCTTAAATGGGCTTAAGGCCCAATTTGGCAAAACGACGCTCAAACGATGTAGGAATGGAATGAAACTTGGTTTCAATGCATATTAGAGATATTTGACCATACTGGATAACTCTCAATCAAAACTTCTTCATTTTCAACTGACACCTTCTTTATAAACATCAAACTAGTCACCACTCTCTATCTTTTCGCAATAGGTATGATTAATAACATCGATGTATTATTATGTTTGAAAAAATTATACAACTTAGTCTTATTATGCATATAAAGTCACAAGAAGGTCTCTCTCACACAAAACGAGGCTCGAAATTATGCGTAAACGCTAAAAGACCTTAAATGGGATTAAGCCCCAACTTTGCAAAACAACGCCTAAACGATGTCGGAATGGAATGAAACTTGGTTTCAATGCCTATTAGAGATATTTGATCATGTAGGTAACTTCCAATCACAACTTCTAACTTTTCGAAAAGCACCTCCTTTGTAAAAACCAAACTAGTGATAACTCTCTAACTTGTCGCAATATGTATATCGACAAGTTAGAGAGGTAAGAGATGTTTGGTATTACAAATGACGTGTTACTTGAAAAATACGAAGTGGTGGTTGAGAGTAACCCACATAGTCAAATACCTCTAACAGTCATAGAAACCAAGTTTCAAACCATTCTGACATCGTTTGGGTCGTTTGTCAAGTCTAGAATTTATAGAAAGGTTAAATTGAGAACAATATTGATTATCATAATATTTTTATCTTAAAAAGTAATATAGGTGCTATTGTTTTATAATTATAGTATTTTTATATAAAAAGATTTATCAAAACATGAAAAATAGTAAAAATATTCAAATAATAATAAATATATTAAAACAAGGCCTAAAATAATAATAATAAAATATTAAACATCTGATTATTTGAATAATATTTTTTTTTGAATTTATTATTATAATTAATTCAATAATTATATGGGACCAAGATAAAAAAAAAATTAATAATAAAATAAGATGGAACCAAGTTCTATTGTAACATGTAATAATAAAATTACAAATATATCATGAGAACTCATTAGTGTGGTGGTTTCACACCAAATATTTGTCCATAAGGTCTCAAGTTCAATCATTCTCAACCTCTTCTTTTTATTTATTTTTCATAAATAAAATACAAGATTTAGTGTTGGAGTTGAGACTCGAACCTGAGACCTTACAAAGGATGCACAATGCCTTACCACTAGAGCAATGAAACTGAAGCGATAATTATTAGATCTGTGCGGTTATATTTACCACACAGATATATTTTATTTAAAAAAAAATCTGCGCGATTAATTAAAAAAAAAATTAAAAAATTAAAAAAAAAATCTGTGCGGTAAAGGTTACCGCACAGGAATTTTTTTCATTTAAAATTTTAATTTTTTTTAGTTAATCTTTCCTTAATCTCGTGCTCTAAATCTTAACGCACAGATCTGTGCGGTAAGAGTTAACGCACAAGATTAATATACGTTTTCAAAAAAAATACAAAATTGCCCCTGGAACAACGGGTGCGTTAACAGTTACCGCACCGTTCTGTACTGTAACTCTTACCGCACAGAAAAGTGTGCATTTAGCAAAAAAAACGTGTGCATTTAGACGCCGCCTTTGTTTTTGGCCTTACTTCTTTCCAACCAATCAAAGCAATGTAGGAGTACAAAGTTACTTTAGGCTTTAGCTTCAACTTTCTAAAAATGAAAACAAGAGCATTTCTTAAAGTTTTATTTATCTTAATTATTATTTTTTATTTATATTACTTTTGTTAATATTTATATCTAATTTCAGCATCTACTATTTCAATTACTTTCTGAGAGAATGAAAAATGACGGATAATCGATATGATATACACATAAGAATAAGTAGTGTTATTTTCTAAAACAACAAATAGTAATTACTTGTCATGTAACTATTTTATTTTATTTTATTCACTTATTATTTTAGTTCTCTTCAAATATAGGAGATATAATTTTTAGTAGTACTACTCGTATTAAGTAAAATTAGTAAAAATGCTCGGGTTAGTGCACTATACCACTTTTAAAAGATAAAACTAGTTTATTCCCCGCATCATGCACAGATTTATTTAGTTCATGAATCAGTTAACAAATAATTCTGTATATAATTTTATACGAAAAATAAGTTGATAGTTTTGAAATGCTATTTTTGTATAATTAAATTTAAAATTTTATATATAATCAATAAACAACAAATATAAATAAACTTTTATGCCTTTTATAGTTTTATTTGATCAAATGATCATAAGTCAATTTTTAAAAAATTTATATATTGATTTAAACTCTTTTATTATTCATATAAAACTATATGAGGAGTAATTAAAAATAATGTATAATTGTAAGAACTGAGTTTCTATAAAGTAGTGAATATATTTCAAATATATGCACATTTTCATTGTTGTATAGATTATTCAAAGTTTTCGGTTTAGCGAAGCAGTAAATAGTGTATAAATATATGAATATTTATAAATTAAATTACTTAGTGAATAGTATAACGTTATTAATAAATAGGAAACTAAATAATAGCAACCAACTACTACATGTTGATATACAATATATTAAAAATATTAAAATGCCTAAGAAAAATTCAAAAAAATCACAAAATGATACATATGATTAATGAACCTAAAATGAAGGAGAGGGCTATAAATAACTTTGTTTTAATATATATTAGTTTATATATTATATAATTTATATGCGATGACGTATGATATTATAACTTTTAAATTTTTTACTTTTATCAATTTTTTATACTAAAGTTTTAATTTAATTTCTTCTATTGATAAATTTGGGCATAAATTACAAAAGTCAGCATCCTTGTTACCACTCTCAGATACATAAAAATACCGGTAGGATTCAAATTAATTAAGTAATTCTTTAATGTCAGTTTCAATAGATCTAATATCCTAAATATATCGCACATAAATTACATTATAACTAAACGTCAAACAATAGATTTAATTTCGTATAAAAACGCATAAAAATGGTATGATATATCACTAAGAAAAGTTCATATTTATAAAAGCAAATGATTTTTTTTTTTGGATTTGTTAAGATTTTTTAATTTAAATGAAATTAAAAGATCTAAATTTAAATGGAGAAGTTTAAGGAGAAAATTACACCTAAGATTGGTGGGGCCATAGTGAAGGGGAAGGCTTGAAATAACTTTGTTTTAATATATATAAATAGATACATAGATTAGATAATTTTTATGATTTCTGTGAAATAAAATATAGAAAAGTAAGAAAAATCAATGATTAATTAACATTATGAATGTCATATCTTAAGTCTGATAATAAATATCAAATATAACTATTATATATAAACTGAGTCTTAATTTTTTCTATACACGATATTAGAAGCATATTAAAACATATCAAACAAAAAGAAATATAATAGATCGATATTGTAACCTTTTTAGTTTTGTGGTAGAAATTAGTATTATAATACGTATAGATAGTTTATGTTTTTAATATGTACAATTTAGTTATGTATAAATTTTATTTTTTAGTTTATAAATCATTTTCTAGGTTTTTTAGTTAAAAAATATTTAAAATTACAAAAAGTTGCAATGATTTTATTATTAAGTTAACAAAAAAACTCATAAATGAATTTAGTTTAATTACGGAGATTTATCTTAAAATTACATTAGTGTAGGAGGTAAAAAGAAGCCATCTGAATTGGAGAATTTGAAGGAGGTAGTTCCATTTTTGTATGATTTAATTTAATTAGGGAAATTTATTTTCCTTTTTATGGCAAATATGGTGAGATGGCGCAAATTTTTGCAAATGAATGGCTTCTCGCTTATATTGTAGTTAGGTAGATAAGTCGACACAATTGAATTTAGATGAAGAATACATATATTTAAAAAATTACAAGAAGGGTTAGTGCAGATTTCTTACACTTTGGTACAAAAATTATGTAGTCTTGCCAAAATCTATGTGGTAAAACCGTAAAAGTCTTTTTATTTTGTAAGTCTTGTATACAAAACTAACAACAAAATTTGCACGTTTTGATCAATTTATATGCACTAAGAAAATTTATATTACGGGTTATGAATGTCAGTTGATATCTAGCTGACTCATCACTACGCACATGCTAAGCATGTGACCTATATTAGCTCCTACACCCCCAGTTGTAGGTGGTGCAACCAACCGCAACTTGCGACGGAGATCACCATGGTGTGGCCCAGAGAGGGATTTGGTGAAGATGTCTGCGAGCTGGTATAAGGTAGGAAAGTGAGACAGACTGATTTCTTGAAACACAAGATTCCTTGCAATATGGATTGCAGCTTGATTGTTACATTTAATTTGGAATGGAAGAACACCAAGAAGTAGGAACATCAAACTCATGAAGCAATCTGGACGACTAAGCTAATTTTGAAGTTAGACGTGATCGATATTCAGCCTCTACTGAAGACAAGGACACAATGGATTGCTTCTTTGCTTTCCAGGAAATTGGACAACCACCAAAGAGCACGAAGTAACCACTAACTAAGCTTCTTGTGTTTGGACATGCTGCCCAATATGAATCACAGTAGCCAACTAGGCAAAGATCAAGATCGCAGTTCGATAAAATAAGCCAGATCACCATGTGTATCTAGATAACATAGAGTATAAAGTGTTTCTTTCATGTGTTCAGAAGTATGAGCCTACATATATTGACTTTGAAATTGTACTCTGATGGCAATATCAGGGCGTGTACTGGTGATAAAATTTATCTTGCCCTTATTTATGTAAATAGATGGATCAGGTAACAGTGGTACAGAGGAAGAGAACACCACAGAAGAAGGCAAAGGAGTAGAAGTAGTGGTCTGAGGATAAGAGAATTCCTCCAACATCTCAAGCAAAAACTTCCTTTGGCTCATAACAAACCATGTTGGTGTCTATAAAAATCCAGTACCAAGAAAGAAATGGAGCCTATCCAAGTCTTTGATTCTGAATTGAGCATCCAGAAATGCCTTCAAATGAGCAATAACTACTTGATCATTTCATGTAAGCAGTATGTCATCTACATAGATGGAAATGAACACCACAAAACCTCCTTGCTCGCGCGAGATTAGAGAATAATCATTAGGAGAATAAGAATGCAGTGCTTGAGACAATTTGCATAGCACTGTCGAGAAGCCTGTTTTAAACCATAAAGAGATTTGTTCAGCTTACAAACAAGAGATGAATTGTGAAGAGTAAGACCTAGTGGTGTTGTCATGTAGATTTCTTCATGAAGATTCCCATGAAGGAAAGCATTATTGACACCCAATTGAGCTATGAGCCAAACTCTTTTCACAACGAAAGAGATCATGGTTCTTATGGTTGTCATTTTCACAACTGAAGAGAATGTTTCAGTAAAATCAGTCCCTGCTTTCTATGTGAAGCCTCTAACAACTAATATGGCTTTGTGTCTTTCAATTGTACCACCAACCCTTAGCTTCAATTTATAGACCCATTTGCAAGAGATGGACTACTTACTCTTCGGTAATGACACTATTTCCCAGGTCTGATTTAAAGCCAAATACTCAAACTCTTTGTTCATGGCCTCTTGCCAGGAAGGGTGCCCTGCAGATTCAACATAAGATATACGTACTTGTGCTACAGTTAATGAAGACATAAAATTTTAATCATCTTTAGACAAAGTAGTGGCACAAAAGGTAGGAATAGAGGAAGAAAAACCACAAAAAGAAGTAATAGTGTGAGAACATGCATTGTTGAAAGCAATATATGAATTGCAAATGTAATCCTGAAGATGTGAAGGTGGAGTATGATGTCTAGTGGATCGCCTTAGCTGTGGAGGAGGAACAGTTTGAGAGATATTTTGAAGTTGTTGATTGATAGTATAATCATATGTGGATATGGTTTGAGATGTAGTAGATGACAAAGGCAATGTAGAGGGTGGAGATACAGTAGGTATGGGAGAAGGATATGTCACAATAGTAAGTAGATAAAAGTTGTTCTCAAAACCATGAACAAATGGGGAGTAGGTGGGATGAAAAGGAAAAATGGTTTCATAAAATGTGATGTTCCTAGTGGATTGTTTTTTGAGTCTCCAAGTTCATGACTTTGTATGCTTTCTGGCCAAATGGAAAGCCAAGAAAGACATAAGCTTGAGCTCTTGGTAGCAGCTTGTCTCTTCTCTTTCTTGGAGGTGAGACATATCACATGCATCCAAAGGTTCTAATGTGGCTGAAAACAGGTGGTTTAGAGAATAAAATCTCATATGGTAAAAACATAGGGTTTAGATAATAGAATCTCATATGGTGATGTGCGTTAATTTGAGGACTCTAAAAGGGAATCTATTGATGAGGTATGTGGCCATGCGGACACATTCTCCCAAGAATGGGATGGGTAAATGAGATTGGAAGAGCAATGCTCTAGAAGTTTCAAAAAGAGCTTGTGTTTGCGTTCAACAATTCCATTTTGTTGAGGTGTATAAGGAATGCTCCTTTGATTAAGTATACCATTAGAGAATAGAAAAGTTGCAATTTCAATACTTGAACCCCAAGTTCAAAGGCATTGCCAGTGTGAATGGTTTTGGGAATGACTCCAAACCGAGTGTGAGTCATGTGAATGAAGTTTTTGAAGCTTGTTATTACATTGAAAGCATTGCTTTTAACACTGACTAGGTAGGTCCATGTGTTTCTAGAAAAATCATCTATTATTGTGACAAAATATTTGTATCCATTGTGTGTTGGTGTATGGTAAGGCCCTCAATAAGTCAATGTGAATCAAATCAAAGGTTTCCGAGTGGTGATAGTACTAATAGGGAAAGAATGCTAATGTTGTCTAGACTTATGACAAACATCACAAGGTAAATAATTGCTAACATTAAAAGGTAACAATGACAATGTATTTAATTTTGGAAAAGGAATATGGCCAAGTCTATTATGCCAAAGTAAGGCATCAGTGTTAGGACATGCAAAACATGTAACAGAGTTATCAAAATTCTCATTACAAGCCTTTTTATGCAAACTTTTAGACATCATAGAAGAGGAAGCATCTTTAGTACTGCAATGCAACAAGTAAAATTCCTCCTTGTGTTTACCAAGAACTAGATGTGAAGCGACATCAGGAGGACGACCTAGCAACGACATCACCATTGAGTCTGATGCCTTGGCGTCCCCCATGGAAGATGAAGTTACAGAACCCTGCAGCAGCTCCCGCGACTAAACAGAGACGTGATCGCGTCAAGGAGGGACGTGACCGCGTCCCAAGAACAGAGAGCAGCTGAGAGTATCGAGTTGAGACGCGATCGCGTCCATGATGGAAGCGACCGCGTCCCGCTGTTTGTTGAACTTTTCCGTTTTTGTTTTAATGACGTTTTAATTATTTGCTTCAGATTATTTTTATGACTTTCTTTAATTGTTAAGGCTGAGAACTAGGTTTAGCAGCCGTCGTTTTATTTCCTTAGTTTCTTTTCCTTGTTTTAAGTTTGTTGGAGTTATTTATATAAGGAGCTCCATTGCTTACATTGTTCTTTACGTTGAATTTTATAGCAGAGCTTAAGTTTGAGTTTTATCTCCTTCCTTTGCTTCGACGTCGTTCTACCGATTGGATCCGGAGTTGTTCTCGTTAGAGAACTATCATCAAGCCAACCGATTGAATTCGTTCATATCTTGAGTGGACTCTCAAGACCTTTGAATTCTTATTGAGTTGAAATACTCAATACTTATCAAACCCTAGAAGAGTTCTAGAGCGAGGGCTTCCGTTTCTTCCACGATCCCCCGAGGCATACTAGTCACCCAGATTAGTATCAAGATGGTTCTTCACTGATGGGGCCTATAACAAGCAATCATCATCAGAGAAAATAACATGGTTGTGTGTTTGAGCAACTAGTTTGTGGACAGAAAGTAAGTTGAATCAAAATGAAGGAAAAAGAACATTCTGTAAAGTAATGTCAGGAAAAATCTTAACAGAATCATAATGTGTAAATGTGATGTGAGTGTTATTGGGTAAAGAAATAATCTTTGTTTGGCCAAGGGTTTAAGAATGGAAAATGAAGAAGTTGTGAAACACATATGATCACTAGCGCCACTATTTATTATCCAAACATTTTCAGCAGAGAATGAATCAAATTGTGCACTCAAACTTAAACCATATGATGAAGAGCGAAAAGTAAGAGATGATATACCAGACATGGAAATGCCATCAAACTCAGAGGATGATGAACCAACCTTGCACATGCTGAGCAACAACCTTAGTTGAGCAAATTCTTCTGCAGAAAAACTAGATGATGAACCCGAGTCATCATTATTGTCACCAGAATTGGATGTCATTTCTCTTCCTTTCTTGTCATCTCTTGGTAGATATCCATGGATCTTATAACAGTTGTCCATTGTCTGACCAATCTTGTTGCAATGATTTCATCCTAAAGGAGGTCTCTTGGTAGGTAAGGTTCCTTCCTTAGAGGGAAATCCAATTATCTTGAAATAAAATTTCAATGTGCATCCAGTCTTCTTGCAATGTGTACACACCATTGGATGCCTCCATTTCTGTTGTTAGAATCTGATCTACCTACCCTTGCATTCATAGCAGTTGTTTCATCTAGGGGTGTCAAATCGGGGAATCAGGTTGGGCTCGGTTGAAAAATTTCAGGTTTCAGATATTATTCGGAATTATATAAGTTAGAACAAGTCGGGTCGGACACTAACTAATCGTCCGAGATTAGGGTTTCGGGAAAATTTCGGTCAGAAAATTTTCGAGTCACGACGATTTCGGGTCCAGTCATTTTTCGGGTTGGGAAATTTTCGGGTCGGACCGTTTCTGGTCGGGCGATTTCGGGTCGGGTCGATTTCGGCCAGGCCGTTTTCGTGTCCGACCAAATTCGGAAAAAGAGAAGATTAATTTTAAAAATGATATTTTAAATTAATTCATATATGTAGGAAGTACTAATTTTCTATAAATAAGTAGGAATTGATCGAGTAATCTCCAATATCGGACAATTTTTGGCTTCAGACAAGTTCGGATCAGACAACTTCGGGTTTCAGACTAGTTCGGGTCGGACGTGTTCGGGTCACACATTTCGGGTTTAAGACGATTTCGGGTCAGAAAATTTCGGGTTTTGAACAACAAACGAGCTAATCCATTCAGGTTACTTTCTTGTTTCGGAATTAGTCGATCATGTCAGATTCGTCTCAAACACAAACATTTTCATTTTTTGGGGTTTCGGTCGGACATGTCGGACTTTCCGGGTCGAGTCAAATTTTTATAGCCCTTTTCATCAAGAAAAGGTGAATTTGCATATCTATGCAAGAGTCTTTGATCTTCTTCAAGTTTGATCCAAGCAACACGAGTATCACAATGGCATTCATGCAAACTACACACGGATGCTAACTCATCCCAACCGAGTTTCTTGATCTTAGTAAAATAAGTTGTAATATTGTCACTGCCTTGAAAAATACTGCGTAATTCCTTCTGAATAGAGAAACTTTGTGCCAATGTGCTTTGTTCATACCTCACACACAACTCATTCCACGTATCTTGTGATTTCTCAGTATATATGATACTATCTGCAATTTCCTTACTAACTGAATTCAGAATCCAAGAAACTACCTTATCATTACGTTTCTCCCAAATTCTGTAATATAGAGAATCCAAATTAGTTGTTCCATCAATTAGACCTACTTTGTTCTTAGTGGAGAGTGTGCCTCTTACCGATCGCTTCCAAGTGTTAAATCTTGTGCCATCAAATGATATAGAAACCAGGAGCATACTTGGCGTGTCAGAAGGATGAACATAAAGCGAATTTCTCTGAATTTCCTCCGTTGTCGGCTTCTTCCATTGTCGCCTTGTCACGGAGTCAAGGCAATTTCCCGATGAAATTGATTGCAACTTCTCGCAATCACACAGACACAAAAATAGAAGAATCCAAGAAGGATCCTGATAAAAAAAAATCGAAGTATCTAGACATCAGCTCTGATACCGTGTCAGAAGAGAACAAAATGTGGAAAGAAAAAAGAAAAGAAAAAATAAGACGAAGAGAAAACTGATATTGGATTAATGAACCACTAAGTTTGTTACAGAGAAGATAAACTTCTTTTATATTACAGGTTGTGAATGGTAGCTGACATCTAGCTGACTCATCACTACGCGCATGCTAAGCATGTGACCTATATTAGCTCCTACAATGATCTTGTTTGATTCGTCTCAATTAACACTTTAATTATATCAAAATTTTACAATTTTTAATAATATGTAGTTAAAGATATTAACGATGCAAAACGTATTTCAAAAAAACGTAAAAAGTACAAAGTTGAAAAATAAATAGAGATAGAGGGAGTGCAAAAAACATATACCCTGGATTTTCACTCGCACTCTAATACTCTATCCTTTTTATTAGATTTTCTAATTAGAGGTTATTAAAATAAAAGTTTTCTCTAACTTATTTTTTAAATGAAAAAGAATGAAACCATAATAAAAGAAATTAAAGCTCTAATTAGAAAAATAAATATTAGTTATATTTATAGGAAAAGTATCACATGATAAACCTTGTTAAATAATAAATGAGAATAATTGTAGAGTCTTGGATCAAGGAAGATCCAAAAGCCTAGATGATGACACGTGATACAACTTGTAACCACTTGTCACCACCACCGGACAGCCATCGGAGAGCTGACGGAATGTCGTCGGATCACCGTTGGACCACCACCGGTCGGACCGTCGTCGGACAACCTCCGACCACCGTCCGGCCACCTCCAACAACCATCGGGCCACCGCCAGGCCACCTCCGACCACTCCAGACCACCGTCAGACCTCGTCTGACCACCTTCGGGCCTCGTCAGAACAAAATTGTCACAAAGATGTATAAAATTGGTCACAAATATTACAAAATTATTTAGTATTCAAACTTTCATTAAAAGTGGCATAAATGCTTATCAAGATGTTCATAATTGTTCATAAAGTTGTTTATAAATGTTTATAAGGATTTACTCAACTAAATGTTCATCAAATAGCACTTAAATGTTCATCAAGTTTTATTACACTTATATATATTATTTTGAGTAAAAAACACTTAATTTTGATCAAAATATGTCTAAATGTTCATTATGTTATCCTTAAATGTTCATCAAGTCATTCCTAAATGTTCAGAAAGATGTAAAAAAATGTTCATTACTCAAAAGTTCATTACATTTGGCTTAAATATTCATCACGTTGTTCATAAATGTTCATCAAAATGTTCATAGATGTTCATTTGGACATACTCTACTGAATGTTCATCACATTATACTTAAATATTCACAAACTGAATGTTCATCACATTATAATTACATGTTCATCAACTAAATGTTCATCAAATTATATTTAAATGTTCACCAAGTTTATTACACTTAAATGTTTATGTTATTTCGACAAACGACGGACCACGACCGCACCACCACTGGCCCAGTTTATGTGGAACACCACTTTAATATAATTTCGAGTTAAAAAACACTTGAATTTCTTCAAAAATTACCTAAATGTTTATCATCTCATACTTAAATGTTCATCAAGCATCCTTAAATGTTCATAAGGATTTAATAAAATGTTCATTACTCAAAAGCTCATTACAATCGGCTTAAATGTTCATCACGTTGTTCATAAATGTTCATCAAAATGTGGATGAATGTTGATTTTGACATACTCTACTGAATGTTCATCGCATTATATTTAAATGTTCATCAACTGAATGTTCATCATATTATATTTAAATGTTCATCACATTATACTTATATGCTCACCAATTTCAATTAGATTTTCATTTTCATTTATTTTTATTCTTTAACTTTCATTTATTGTTGGACCACTGTCGGACCTCCACGGACCCCCTCCGAACCGTTGACGGATCTCCACCGGACCGTCGGCGGTAAGGCTGTACATTCGGTCCGGACCGGTTGGACCGGAATTTTTCAAACCTTGGCCCGAAGACCGGACCGGACCGGATGATCCCGGTTTTGGTCCGGTCCGGTCTTGGACCGGAATTTCTATTTCTTTTATTTTATATTATTTTAATAATTAAAAAATTAAATTTATTTATATTTTAATTAATATATTGTATAGTTTAACATTATATTAATTTATTTTTCTTAAAAGTATAACTACTATATATATTATTTATATAGAAATATTAAAATATTAAAATATACAAAACCGGTCTGATCCGGTCCAAACTGTTTTTTTCGGGGTTTTGGACCGGACCGGAATAAGGAAAAATTGTGGACTGGGAACCGAACTGGAATAGTTTCGGTCCGGTTTGGTTCGGGTTATTTCGGTCCGGTTCGGGCCAATTCTGTACAGCCCTAGTCGGCGGACCTCTTTCGGACCGTCGTCGGACCTCTACCGAACAGCCACCGGAAAGTCGTCGGGACGCCGCTGGACTACCACACCTACCCCACTTCAAGTGAGGGTAACTAGTTTAATCTTAGTCATTGAATGTCTTGCATACAAATATACAATGACTTAAATTCATTTTTTTTATCTTTATAAGGGGGTTACATCCATATTTAAATATTCTCACTAAATGTTCACTTCTAGTTTTAATTTTCATATTATTATCAAATAAATAGTTTAAAATATTATATATTAAATTAAATTTTTAAAATATTCATCGAGCAATCATATTAAGAAAATATTGATAAAAGAAACAAATATTTGAAAGCATACAGAAAGTTAACGCATACCTCTGAAATAGGGTGATCTCGGTGCACCATCGGTAATACCACGCGCACCCCTATAATTTACATTAAAGACAGTTTTAACCTTTAATTAAAGTTAGAGATAATATCCCTCTTTGATTCAGTGGTTATCTTCCTCGACCATTACAGGAGGACATTCTCTTGTTTCTCCTTTGGAAGTTGAGTATGTTGCTGCTTTAGTTCCTCATAAAATTCCCAACAACGAATCTATCTTCGTCGACTCCACCACGCTCATCGAGCCTTCGACGATTTGCATCCGCTTCCGCACCCAATTCAGCGCAGGCAGACCGAACACAATAAGGGTTTAGATTAGGGTTTGAGGAAGGGACGATACAGTGGAGATGAACTCGAGCGATAGATGGAGAGAAAATACGAGGTCGGGAAACAAGGGTTCGGAGGACTCGATGAGCTCTTCTGGCTCATTGCAAAGGGAATCATGTCCAATTGAACCTTCAATTTGTTGCTTGGTGTCTTCAATGGAGCCACAAACCGACGACGGATGTGATGGCTTAGAGAAAATCGATGGAGTGGGTAATTGAGAAATAAATTGGGTGAAGATGGTTGGAGTGTAATATTGTCTATTTAAAAGGGCAATTTTATCTATTGGGGTGTATGCAAAGTAATTATGGGGCTCTGAAATGGTCCACATTCATCATGAAGAAATGGTCCACATTATGAGTACGAACTTTCCTAAATATTTAGGATCCATCTCCGAAATGAGTAGATATTAAATTGTATAAAATGTTGTATATTTTATGGAGTAATACAACTTTGATTATAAGTAAATGTAATATTTTGAAAGGGTCCATAAATCCTTAATCTTATAAGACGAACCAGTGCGGGAAGTGGTGGCGGTATAGAGAATAGGAGAGGAGGGAGGAAGTAAAGATGCAGGAGTGGTGGGGACCACTCGTTTTAAAGCCCACAGAATGAATCGGTGGGGTAGCACACACCCAATCCCTCCTATAAAAATCCGCTCCACTCCCCTGCAATGGCATCATTCACCATTCCCCTCTCTTCTTCTACAATCAACACTGTTCAAATCCCAGTCCGATTTCCAGCAATGGCGGTTACGAACCCCACTCCGATTTCCCCTGCCGAAATCACCCTCACCGACTCTGAATCCGACGCTCAACAGATTGACTCCTTGCTCGCAGCGATGATGGCTTCATCCCCAACCCATCCCACCTCCACCCCTGCTGTCTCCGTAAGCACCCACTCTTTCATTTCCCCCCTTCATTCCATAAATCCACTGATTTATTCTTCTAATTCAGCACAAGGCTTATCCTTCAGCCCTCGAGCTGTTCAACCAAATCACAACTGCCGCAAAAGGGAAGAAGATTGTCATTCTTTTGGATTACGATGGGACTCTTTCCCCTATCGTTGACGATCCAGACAAAGCTTACATGTCCTGCGCTGTACGTTCTTCCTTTCTCCTTTCATCTCTTCTCTCTCAACAATCCATCTTTTTAATTCCTTCTTCTTCTTTCTCCTATCAGATGCGTAACGCTGTGAAAAAAGTGGCTTCTTGCTTCCCTACCGCCATTGTTACGGGAAGGTGCAGAGAGAAAGTTTATGGTTTTGTGAAATTAGCAGAGCTCATCTACGCTGGGAGTCACGGCATGGACATCAAAGGTCCAACCAAGGCCTCGAAGCATTTCAAAGGGATCAAGAGTATTCTGTTTCAGCCTGCTATCGAGTTTTTCCCCATCATTCAAGACGTTAGTTAGTTTGCTTTTTCTTTCATTAGTTTTTCAACAGTCTTTCTTGCAAACTTTTTATGCTAATTTTTTAATATGGCTTACAGGTTCAAAAGGCAATGGAGATAAGAACAAGCCACATCCCTGGAGCTAAAGTAGAGAACAACAAGTTTTGTCTTTCTGTGCACTATCGCTGTGTTGATGAGAAGGTTAAATAGTCTCTAATTATCATTATTAAATACTATTTGGTTATGATTTATGGTCAAATGAGTTTGTATTGATGGTGTGTGTAGCTCTGGCCTGAGGTGGCAACAGAGGTTAGGTCTGTGCTAAAGGACTATCCACAACTTTGCCTAACCCAAGGAAGAAAGGTAGTTAAAGTCTTAATCTTGGTACCTTAAACTGGATGAGAATGACTTAGATATATAATAACTGTGTGTACTTAGGTATTTGAGGTTCGCCCAGTCATGAAGTGGGACAAAGGCAAGGCTCTTGAGTTTGTCCTTGAATCACTTGGTCAGTTTTATTACTCTTTTAAAATACTATCTTCCCTCCACTTATTAGTATCGTTTTTAATTATAAAATTGATTATGTTTGTGATTATTAGGATTTTCCGATTCCTCTGATGTATTTCCTATCTACATTGGAGATGATCGCACTGATGAAGATGCCTTTAAGGTATCCAATGCTTAATTATTTCCCTAGCTTTCTCGTTAATGAAACTTTTAACTAATCTAGGTTATCATTTGATGAAATTAAGGTGCTGAAGAAAAGAGGGCAAGGCTTAGGAATTCTGGTCTCTAAAATTCCAAAGGAGACCAGTGCATCCTACTATCTCCAGGAGCCAAAACAGGTAATTAATTAAACTAAAGAACCCTTAAAGAAAATTAGTTGTTAAACATATGTTATATGTATATACCAAGTCATTAAGCGTGCACATGTATACGTATAGGTGATGGATTTTCTGCGCCGTCTGGTGAAGTCTAAGCGATTCTCATTCAAGAAGCAGTTTCGTAGCTTTCGTCTCTAATCCCACAATAAAAAAACAGGATCTGCCTTTTATGCGATCGCTCGTAGGGAGATAACCCCTCTTTGGACTAAGTAGGAGATGATCGCTCGGATATTTATATGTATAAATGCAGTATATATAACTGTGTCCCCCGTGTTATCGGAATAATATATTCTAATTCGTATTTTATGTTTATCCTGATTGTGTGTATTTGGTAGGAATTATCGTATGCATGTAATTAGACCTGGGAAAATATGACCCGACCCTCAAATCCGACCCGAACCCGCCCGATTTTTTTGTGCTCTTAACCCGTTAAATTAAACCTGAAACCCGATTTTGACCCGATCTGATGACCCGACATTTTGCTGGGTCAAAAACGGGTTGGGTCGGGTCAACCCGTTGGGTCATACCAAAAAACAACTAGAAAATAAAAATAGGAAAGAAATATGAAAAAATCTTCGAAAAAATGATAGGAAAAAAATGATACTATGCTGCTATGTTAGAAATTCGGTTTATAAAAACAGGCTTAAAAATAAAAATTAGGTTGATTGGGCTTAAATAATATATTATTTTACTTATTATGGACTATAAATTTTAAAAGCTCAAACATACCCAAATTGAATTGTAAGAAGACAACAACTTGTACCAATCTTATATATACATTTAGAGCTTCATGTTTTTCCATTTGGTCGATGTGGGACGGATTGGATTTATAAGGAAAAAAAATGCAAGGTTATATAGAAGATTGTGGCAATGATCCATTTGCAAGTTCTCGATGTGGGAAATGTCAAATGAGGGTAGACAAGCTTTATACATACAAATTTAAATAGAGTCACCGACCACTTAATTTTTAATGAGTTATTAACATGAGATTTATTACTTCTTCTAGTTATTATTTAAATGTTTAAATTTTATATAATCATCATCACTATTCACTAGTTTACGATATTTTAGCCCAATATTAAATGAAATTGTGAGCTTTAATTCTTGTATGGATTGTTTAATAATTGTTTAGTGTTTACATAAATTTTATTATACGGAATATTCTTTAATAATTTAAGAATTTATATAAACTAGAGTTTATGTTGGAGACTAGAATTTAGGGATGATTATTTAATAAAGTATAATATACTTTTATATACTTACATAAGAAATTATATGGTTATTGATTGAACATTATACATTGTCTGTTAGTATGACCAACATGACACAAAGTTCAAATATAAGAAAATAAGTCATTTTATTTTATACCAAAACTATGCGTAAGCGCTAAAAGGCCATGTGGGTAACTTTCAATCACAACTTCTAACTTTTCAAATTGCACATCCTTTGTAAAAACCATACTAGTAATAACTCTCTAACTTGTCGCAATATGTATTGTCTACAACATCGATGTTGATTATTGTTGAAAACATAAAGTATCAATAAGGTCTTGCTCACACAAAACAAGGTTCGAAACTATGCGTAAACGAACGCTAAAAGGCCTTAAATGGGCTTAAGGCCTAATTTGGCAGAACCATGTCGGAATGGAATGAAACTTGGTTTCAATGCCTTTCACAGATATTTGACCATGTGTGTAACTCTCAATCAAAACTTCTTCATTTTCAAGTAACACCTCTTTTCTAAACATCAAACTGGTCATCACTCTCTAACTTGTCGCAATATTTATGGTCAACAACATTGATGTATTATTACGTTTGAAAAAGTTATACAACTTAGTCTTATTAGGCATATGAAATCACAATAAGGTCTCAGGCTCGAAACTATGCATAAGTATAAAAAGGAATAAAAAAAGTGCGCAATCAGACCCGATGGGTTGATCCGAACCGGAGATAAACCTGTCGTAACCCGACCTGTTTTGACCCGGTAAATTTTAAACCTGAAATGACCCGACCCGAAATATACTAAACCCGATGTAATCTGACCCGAACCCGACCCACCCGACCCGTTTCCCAGGTCTACATGTAATCGTACGTGCGTACGCCTATATATATTGCTTCAAGGCTATCTATTTTTATCGCTACATGATACTTGTTCGATCATGTGATCTTGATTTCATATTTTATCACGGAGTTGGATTGATTTTAAGTAAGTTCAACTAATTATAACTACCTTAATGATCAGAATTATTGAAGCTTATAAATAACTTTTAGGGTAAAGTACGTCTTTAATTATTTCAAAGTTGCGAAGGGTATATTATATTTTATCAACATGAGTACGTACATGTAGCACAACGTACCTACACATCAACGATATAAAAAATATATGCTTTGACACATATGTTAAAGATAATACTTTGTGAAAAAACTAGCTAAGATAATACGGAGTACTTTATATAATACTATATTAAAATGAGAATACTTCATCTTGTGGCAATCGATCAGTTGATCCGACAAAAGTTGGTTCAAAACATCACATGATGTTATCATCACATATGACTCTCAACTAGGGGATTGATCCATCACTTTCGTCGTACGTTGGATTCTAGTGTTATTAAGGAGATGATGATGGACAAGTGTGGTTATGTAAAGAGGTTAATCTGAAAATTGTAAATCTCGTATCAGCCTCCATTTTTCCATTTTTTAAATGGTAAATGTGGAGGTAATATTTATTCAATCATATTTATATTTAATATAGTATTATCTAAATCTAAAGTGGTGAACTTGATTAATAAAACTGACTAAGTTAGCAGAGACCAAAAACTTGTTAATAGGCTTTCAAGAAGAGAAATACGGAGTAGGTATTTAATGCTCTCTTTCGAATTCAACCCTAATTGAGGACTCTGGTTCAGTTGTCATACTTTCAAACCCTAGTCTCCTATCAAAAGAATTAATTTGTGTCGGCAAAATCAGAGATGAAACTTCACCTTAATTTGACCATTTTTTTTATTTTCATGACACTAAAACAAGATATAATAAGCTTAAAATCGTCGGATCGAGTTGCATGCGGATTCTCGTCTTCGATAAATAATTCATTATGTACAAATATATATAAATGTTACCACAGTAAATATGACATTTTTGGTTAAAATGGTAAAATATGATGTCATTCAGAAAAAGATGTACAAACCAGAAAAAGACCATTCAATTCCATACGAACACATGGTATACGATGTAGAAAATCGATTGGTTGAAATATAAACGTACAAAACAGTCCACTTATTGCGACAAGGGTAAGTATGTAAAATGCAAATCTAATTGTCTCGTAGGGAAACATTGGGATAAAAGGACGAAAAATGATCATATCCAACTATATAAAAAACAAACTGCAACATAAAAACAATACAATACCAAACAATTAGGTAAAAGATTACAAGTGACATCCTCCTTTTTGCCTTGCTTTGGTGTCAACAAATTATTTCTCCTTCTTTTCACAACGTACTTATATTATGTATTATATTTGTAGATGAGGTAGAATTTGTATTTAATGAATTTTCTAACTTATATCCTAAGGATCTCAACATATATAGGATAAGACGTTTAATATGAAAATATTTGTTGAAATTTAGTGATTTTGGAGTTATCTATTTTATTGTAAGAGGTTTATAATTTTCAATTTAGGGTAGCACTTTTTCATTAAGCAAACTTAAGATGTGTATTTATGATATATGTTAAAAAATTCGTTTAATATTTTATTTCAATTATTTGTATTCATCTTATCAATTAATCTACCTTATTTAATGTGCTCTATGGATCATTAAAATCCAGGATATTAAGGAATACAATATATAACTCTTTAATTAAGGTACACCCTAGGAGGATCTATCTCATTTTTCTCTCTACAATTAAGTTATGTTCTTCATTATTCGTCACAACATTCAATTATCTGGACTGACTGAACATGTTGGAAGGACGTTAGGAGAAACATCCACGTCCTTCAGGTTTCATCTTCTTAACTACAAATCTTGAAAAACAAAGGTTCGTTCATTGAAAATCAACCGTCATCATTATATTACTATAATAATATTATTATTTACTATAAATATTTACTCCATATTTACTAGAAGTAATATTTGAGGAAAAACATACTACGGAGTAATTTAATTCTATTTTTCTCCTTTAACTTTCATTTTACCTTTCAACATTTTTGTATTATTATGACAATGCACTTTCACCATTAATTCAATGGTACCTATAGCTAGCTATAGCTAGATATAGAAATTTATATACTCCCTCTGTCTCATATTGATAGTCTCATTTGATTTTTGTACACTATTCAAAAACCGAGAGAATCTTGTAGATTTCTTCTAATATATACAATAGAACATAGTCATATGGGGTCTTATTTGATTCGTCTTAATGAGTACTTTAACAATATTAAAAAATTATAATTTTTATTAACATATAATTAGAGATATTTACGATACAAAACGTGTCTCGACATATGTGTCAAAAGCAAATGAGACTATCAATATGGGACAGAGGAAGTAAAAAATAGATAGAGTAGCTTTTTCGATTTTTATTCTATTAATGTTAAAAGTTTTGGCATCCATGAATCCGATCCTTTACAATAATGCAGCTAGCAACTTCTTCTTTTTTGTGTACGATTTTTTTTACCAGCAATAATGAACCAAATGCACATACTTTACCTGGTTAGTGCTTTTAATCACATTGTAAATTAACTAACTACGAACGAATTAGCTAAGAACAACATTAAAATAATAGCGTATGCACGTACCTTTAGTTGGGAAATTCTAAATACAGTATATGTACAAACAATTAGCTAGCTAATCTTATCTATTTAAAAGTTGGATGTCCAACGAACGAATTGAATGAAATCGGTAACTAATTAATACTATATTTATGTTAGTCTTTTTCATTTTTATTAATTAATTGTCATTAATTCTAACCCATTTAAGTCTTATTGATTAATTCTAAATCCAATTAAGTCTTTTTGTTTTTATTATTAATTATCCTATTCTAATTCTTATCTTATTTAATTTAATATCTAAAATTTTATCTTCTTATATATTAAAAGATTGATTGTCTTTTGTTAAAAATTAATGTAATTGATACTTATCTCCACCACAATCAATAATCCTAATCTGCCATTCTTAAACCTTAATGGTTCTCATAAAAATTTATTTTTGTATGTTGGGTTTTTAATGATTAAAAAGAATGACTATTAAATTAAAAAAACAGCTTCACCAGTGTAATTTTTAACTTTTATCATATTCGTATTATAAAATTTATGTAGTCAAATTTCATTGATTGCTCGCAAATCGTTGAAGGTTGAGACTTTTGACTCATTTGCATAAAATTATATATATGAACCAATATAATATTCCAAAACTACTACAAACATAAATATGAGGAAATCAAAAATACTTATAACTACAAATATTGACAAATTCGATAACAACAACAAAAATATAAAAAATAATGCGTAATTACATTAAATCACATACGAAAATCTATAATTTCCACGCAAGGACATGAAGCTTGATAAATCCATAAATATATATAAATTATTGCATTTCATATATAATTAGTATATCATAGTAAAAATATATTTAAGTAAATAATTGAGTTCTGCGTAGCAGGGCAACCCGTGCCTAGTGAATTTAATATAGTTGGCCACTTGCTTTACGAAAACTACAGCTGGATCAATAATTAGGGATGAACATGTGTTTATAAATGTGTTTAGTAATTAATTAGTGTATGTTTTATGTTCAATAATAATGCTGTCTCCTTCATCGCAAACGTGGATCCAAATACTCCGTACTCCGTTCCCTGAAACACGGGACACCAACGTTTAATAAATCAATTCAAGGTTAATTAAGTACCCGGCCAGTTGGAAAAAGATTATGAATTTTTGTATAAAAAACTCACTTGATGATCTAAACATAGTATCTTAAACGATAAAATCACAAGTAATTTCGTAAGCGTTTTATTAAGAAATCTCGGATTTGAGTTCTGCCAATATTGATGTTGGCAAGGGTATATCTCTTTTGTATACAACAACATCCGGATCTATACATAGAACTACTCTAGCTTGTTGGTTGAGCGAGCGGATCAAGAGAAAATAAATATTTTTCTAGAAATAAACATGCATGTTTATAAATTATACTACCACGTACTCCATAGAGATTATGTATACTTATATTATCGTTGGATCGTTAGCGGACATCCGGAGGTGCCAAAAGGGAAGCAAATGAACAATACTACAGCGCTTAGAAAGATTTCAAACTTGCACAAGTTATATAGAGTGCATGGAAACTCCTCGGAGAAAAAACACGTACCATTTAAAGTTTCTCGTTGAAAGAGTCTAATTATTATATTAATTTCTCATTTGATTACAAAGTAGCTCGAAAGTCAATTCTTAGATCTCTCTTACCAGTATTTAAGCACTGTATAATACGTCTCTCCAACTCACCCTCTTCAACTTTGTAGAGGAACTCTCTAAAGTCTAAACTTGCTCTTAACCGATGGTCTCAAGCATGCCTCATATGAGAATGAATCCCGACCTCTTTTTATGAGCTTGTGTGATCGGTGTATAAGTGTATAACACATACTCATATTCATGTACACTAAGTTTTTACTATCAAAACTCAAAGGATCAAACATACAGTATATCGCTGTATATATATAATTGAGATACTTCCTCCGTCTCATAATTATCTTCATGTTTCTCTCTCCTCACACTATTCACTATTCAAGAGAATCTTCGTAATTTCGGTCAATATATAAACAAAAACATAGTCATGTGTGGTCTTGTTTGATTCGTTTTATCGAGTACTTTAATAATATTAAATTTTTATAATTTTTACTAATTTATAATTAGAGATATTAAGGATACAAAACGCGCATCGGCATATGTGCCCAAAAGAAAACAAGAAGATCATTATGGGACGGAGGAAGTATAATTTAGCGTCATGTCTTGTATGTTATGCATATGATCGTCTGATAAACAGATATGTATAGTATTCATCATTAGTTTAGTACTCCCTCTGTCCCCAAAAGTTCTTCTCATTACATATAATGACACTATTCACGTATCAATCTAATTTGTTAGATATGTTATGATATATAAGAACAAATATAGTGATGTGGGGTCTTGTTTGATTCGTCTCATCGAGAACTTTAAGAATATCAAAATTTTATAATTTTTAATAACGTATATTTAGATATATTAACGATACAAAACGCACATCGACATACGTGCTTAAAAGAGATGAGAAGAACATTTGGGGACGGAGGGAGTAGCACGTAGCATTGATGCATGAGCCTAGGTAGTCAAACCTAATACAGTACAGTGTATTTAAGAAAAGTGAGATGAGTGGAGAGAAGAAGAAAAAAGAAGTTGAGTAGATGATTGATTTGATTGATAAAGTGTTAAAAGAAGAATAAAATATTGAGTAAAGGTATTAATGGTGGAAATTAGATAGAAAAGATGATATAGATGATTGATTTGATTGATAAAGTGTTGTTAGGATATGAATAAAATAAATAAAGTAAGAGTATTATGGGGAAAAATTAATGGATAGAAAATGAATGTTGCAAACATTTTAATACACCCGAAAAAGAAATGTTGCAAACGTTAAGGGAGGGAGGGAGTAGAAAACAAGTAGAGTAGGTTTATAAAGAAAAGAGTATATATACATAGTAATTAGCACCCATAAGGCAGCCATTGGCATGTGAAGGTTAGAGAGTGAAGAGAATCTGATTGGAGTCAAGGGCATCTGATTGGTAAGTACGTAACGTAGGTAGCTTTAGAATTGGAATGCATGGTGCATTGCGTTGCATGGGTAAGTGGGTAACCAATAAAACACGAGTACGTGAAAAGTGAAGAGAGAAAGAAATCATGTGATCGATTGTTGTTGTGCAGAGTGCAGAGAAAAAGAGAGGAAGATAGTACGACGTCGTCTTGCTTCCCTTCTTCTGAGTTCTGGATTAATTGCATTGCCTAGCTTAGCTAGTGGACGCTGCATCGATCAGCTGGAGACCCGGACTTGAGGGTCGTGCTTGCTTCACGTTCGTTGACCCAATTCCTTATTTACTGGATGTCTCATAACACTCTTCTCAATGTTAAACTACAGACTATGCACTACCTACCTTCTTTAGCTTATGTACTACCCATGACCCATCATAACTTATTTTCATCTTTGACTAATCGACTTTTTAATTCAGTTACAGACAAGTCACAAGAAGCAATCAATGTGCCGCAAAGAATTAGAGTATGTTAAGAGCGATGGAAATTTCACCCGCGTTCGTGGATATCCGCATAACCCCGACCCGAAAAAATGGATGAAGCTCGAAAAACGTGGGTGAAAGTCAGATGACGGGTGAACATATCGAATGTGGATGACCACCCTCACCCATGTCACCCGACCGGACCCGATCACCCGCTCACCCGCTATGTTTAAAACCCTACATATACAAATCTAATTTCTCATATCTCACTCGTGATTGCCTCTATCGTTTATGTATATTCCACTTCTCAATTTCGTCCCTCCACTCCTCCACCTCAGTCGCCCACCACTCCACGGTCTCCACCGGTCACTTTCTCGTCAGACTCAACATTCTCGATCCGACCTCCACTCCTCCAACCTCGATACATCGCTCTCTCAGTTCCGCTCAGCTTCCTGAAGTGTTCAAAATGTGTACAAAATAATAGACTTTAGTTAACGTATATGCACTTAAATCATTGCTTACATATATGTAATAGTTACTAAGAAGAGGGCCGAGGAGAACATGGATTTGTGGATGATGAATAAAGATTATCACGATAACTACTTGTATTTGAATTTCCTTCATGAACTAAACTAGATCTTTGATGTATATGAATAATGTTTATAGTTTTGTTAGACTTGAAATTTGGATATATTTCTGTTTATTGTCTTTTACGGGGTAACATGATTATATCTCATTTTGCTTCAATATTTTTTAAAATAATTTCTACCCGAAATCACCCGGTTCACCCAATCACCTGCGGATGATTGATGGATTGGAGCGGATGATGCCCCATTACGAATGCAGACGAATTGGATGAGTTATCCAACACATGGATTGAGTGATGGATGTGGTCCATCCATCTTTCGCCTGATCCGTTGTCCTCCCTCTCCGGTTCCAAGCGACGACTTGGGGGATCCCAAATTGTATGTTAACAAAGACTATAATAAATTCTTAGTAAAATCACATCTATCTTATATATTAAAGCTGAGACTTTTAGAGCCTCTAGAGTGATTCTAGGCTAGGTTGTTAAGCTAATTTTATTTTTTATTTTTAACTTTAATTAAAAATATATTGAATAATTAACTCAACAAATAAATCTTATAAAACAATCACTTCATTCAACATAAAAACAATACAAATTATCCTATCCTATTAAGAAAAAAATTTAAATTTAATTATGATATATATAATGAGATATTTATATATATCTATATATATAATTAAATTATATATCATTCATGAAATGAATATGTATTAATTAGTATTCACAAACAAAAAGTTAAATTTGTTTCGCTTATTTGATGAGAGTTAAACTTATTTTTTAGATAAACTTGGCTTAAACCGTATGAATTTTTACAACGAACAATCTGGAATACCCGTGCATGGCACGGGTCACTACACTAGTTCTAATAACAAGCTAAACATGAAGAATATTTTTAAAGAATTGTTTTTCATTTTTCAAAGTTAAAAGTTAAATATATCAATTCAAATAGGAACTAATATACGTGTATTTGATTTATTTAACATATAAAATTAATATAAATATAAAGTTTGAAAATTATGCTGAGAAATAGCAAAATTTTAACATTTATTGTTGGGATTGTCTTCCTTTGTAAAAATAACATTTGTTACAAATATGCAATTGTAACTTGCTATAACTATAGGTGACATGACATATCCTTTTTAGTTCTCCATGAATATGACCTTATGTGAAGAATGCAAATACTATATACTCATGCACACTAACAATATAACTCATATACAAAGTGTATATGCATGTATCACTTAAATTTGTGCACACTAAAACCAATACTTATGTGCTTGAGTCATAACTTTGTGTGTCTGAATTATAGCATTTGCGTGTATCGTCCTCATTCCTCATTCTCACAAGATTTTTTTTATGTTTACTTTACAAACATAATGTATTAATCTTCAAAATTAATGAAAATGTATTTTAATGTTTTGTGTATTGAATGTCTTATATATGTTTGAATCTTTTGTATGTTTTCTTTTTAAAACATATATGTAGGGAATCCAAAAAAAAATTGATTTTAAAACTTTACTTAAGCAACAAATTTTAGAAAAGAATAAAACATATCTATTCCCAACAATCAAATTACTAAATTACAATTATATATTGTACTCATTTTATTATGTAACTAGTTCAGTCTCCCGTGCATCGCACGGGTTTTATAAAATATAAGTTTAATTTAAATATAAAAATAGCTTCAGTTAAAATATTTTACGAAATTTATTTACCTTATACAAATTTAGTATAACTTTTAAACATAATTGTCTAATTTATATTATTATCTAAATAGATAAAGTAAAAAGATATCAATTCTTTAATATAATTTTTTTGAATTAGTATGATAAATATTTTTAATAAAGAGAGTGTTAATCAAACATTTTTTAAATATTTAAATATATTTCAGTTTAAAATATTCAAAATTTATAATTATATGATAAATTTTCTATATAAACATAAAATAACAGTTTTAAAGGAAACTTGCGGTTTGTAGCAAAGCAATACACATATTATGAAATATCGTGTGATTTAAAATATAAAAAAGACAATACAGATATTATGATTAAGACTTGTCACGTGGCAATCTAAGAAATTAGGAAAAAAATTTAGAAGGTTTGTTGAAAGAGGAAATGCCATGTGAAAAAAAAAGAGAATTACTTTAATAGTTTAATAGTAGATTATACTGTACTGACCGACCTAGACGGGATCATCCGAATTTTTGAAAAAGGATGGGCCGGAGATCGGCCGGTAGAGATCGGTCGTTATGGATTTGGACCGGTTTAGACATAAAAAAGTCAATAATTTAAAAAATGGTCAACATCGAACCGGATCCAAAATCTTGAAATTCTTAGATCAATCACCCAATCCGGTCCGGTCTGAAATTTCGAATCGATTTGATTAAATCTCATTCCAAAAATCTTATGAGCACATCAAAACTTATTGTGATTGATTGTCCTTTTATGATGATGATTACATCCAATTTGGCATTGTTATCATTACAAAGGTCCACATGTTTGAGCACTCTATTGATGTCTCCAAATACTTAGAAAAATAACAATTTCATTTTATTCTCCGCAAGTTGTTTTTTTAAATTATGTAAGAATATTGTTGTGTTTATATCCTTGTATTTATATACTCCGTACTAACCCTAGTGAGAAATACTCCCTCCGTCCCCAAATCCCCAAATGTTCTTCTCATTGTTATTTTTAACATTATTTACTTTACAAGAGAATCTTCGATATATCGTCTAATATATAAGAAAAAACATAATAATATGAAATCTTGTTTGATTCGTCTCATCGAGAACTTTAACAATATCAAAATTTTATAATTTTTATTAACGTATATTTAGAAATATTAACGTTACAAAACGTGTCTCGACAAATGTGTCAAAAGTAAATGAGAAAAACATTAAGGGACGAGGGAGTATACGGTTTGGTTTGGTTTGGATGAGGTTTGCTATGACACAGGTGTCATTTGTATAAAAGAGATTCTTTGGTGAATCTGTTTATAAGTTGGGCAGGTGGATTCTGACCCAATCAATCACCGGTCACCGGTCACCGGTCACCGGTCACCGGTTTAGGGAAGGAGTCTCCGTTTTGTTTGGACCATCCAATTAAGAACGAACTCATATTCCATTCAATAAACGCAGGACTCACATATCCAATCCATGTGATAAATAAAATACGTGCAGATCCACACCTCTAAGATAAATATTTTTTTTTTCTTTTGGTGAAATACTCGGCCATCATCTTGTAATTATGTGATGTGAATCCCATAATAAAATCTCTTATAGAGATAAATAAGAATGAATCCGAGTCATTGGATGTCAAGACATCCAATAGCTTAGATTAAACTAGTTACCCCCACTACAAGTGGGGGTAGTTGTGGTGGTCCGACGACCTCCCGGCGACCACCCGACGACTTCCCGGCGACCACTCGGTGGTCCGGTGGAGGTCCGACGGTGGTCCGGTGGAGGTCCGACGGTGGTCCAATAATAAATGAAAAAGTTATAAAAATAAATGAAAATTTAAGTCTAATTCAAATTGGTGAACATTTAAATATAATGTGATGAACATTTAATTATAATGTGATGAACATTCTGTTGGTGAACATGTGATGAACATTCAGTAGAGTATATCAAAATGAACGTTTATCAACATTTTGATGAACATTTATGAACAACGTGATGAACATTTAAGCTAATTGTAAGAAACTTTTGAGTAATGAACATTTTATTAAATGTCCGTGAACATTTAAGGATGTTTGATGAACATTTAAGTATGAGATGATGAACATTTAAGTAATTTTTGATGAAGATCAAGTGTTTTTTGTATTCGAAATTATATTAAAGTGGTGTTCCACATAAGTGGTGGTCCGACGGTGGCTTGATGGTGGGTTAGTGGTGGTGCGGTCGTGGTGGTCTGGTGGTGGTCCGGCGGTGGTCCGCCGTTTGTCCAAATAACATAACCATTTAAGTGTTATAAACTTGGTGAACATTTAAAAATAATTCGATGAACATTTAAGTATAATGTGATGAACATTCAGTTGGTGAACATTTAAGTATAATGTGATGAACATTCAGTAGAGTATATCAAATGAACATTTATCAACATTTTGATGAACATTTATCAACATTTTGATGAACATTTATGACCAACGTGATGAACATTTAAGCCAATTGTAATGAACTTTGAGTAATGGACATTTTATTAAATTCTTGTGAATATGAAGTATGAGATGATGAATATTTAAGTATGAGATGATGAACATTTAGGTGATTTTTGTTAAAAATTAAGTGTGTTTTTAAAAGAAATTATATTAAAGTGGTGTTCCACATAAGTGGTGGTCCGGTGGTGGCTTGATGGTGGGGTCAGTGGTGGTGCGGAGGTGGTCCGGTGGTGGTTCGCCATTTGTCCAAATAACATAAACATATAAGTGTAATAAACTTGGTGAACATTTAAATATAATTTGATGAATATTCAGTTGATGAACATTTAAGTATAATGTGATGAACATTCAGTTGGTGAACATTTAAGTATAATATGATGAATATTCAAATGGTGAACATTTAAGTAAAATGTGATGAACATTCAGTTGGTGAACATGTAAGTAACATGTGATGAACATTCAGTAGAATATATATAAATGAACTTTTATGAACATTGTGATGAACATTTACGAAAAACATGGTGAATATTTAGTAATAAATAATTTTGAAATATTTGTGAACAATTTTATACATCTTTATCACAATTTTATTCCGGCAAAGCCCAAAGGTGGTCCGACGGTGGTCGGAGGTGGTTGGCGATGGTCGGAGGTGGTCCGACGGTGGGCGGAGGTCCGGCGGCGGTCCGACGAAGGTGACAAGGCATGACAAGGTGTGACACGTGTCATCATATGGACTCTTAGATCTCTCTTGATCCAAGGGTCTACAATTATTCTCATTTATCATTTTAACAAGTATTATTACTTGACAATTTTCCTTTAAACATTATCATTTTTTGTTGTGAAATCCTTATCTTAAATTATTGGAAAATAGAAACACTAGATTAATATACTTCAAGCAAAGTTAGTCTAATCAATTTCTAGGCATAAAAGATACAGTTCTGAGACTGACAATACAATGATACATTTTTATATGTACGGAGTATTAAGTTAAGCTGATTGACAATACAAAAAAATAATTTAGCTATTTATATGCTAGACTTAGAACCATCACAATTTCAACGTAGATTTATATGTGAACCTAGCAAGTTAAGCTTCGTAAAAAAAGAACACCAATTCACTAAATCTATACAAATATTAAAATAAAACGTTGTTTGACAAACGTCGTCCTTAAATTAAATTCACCTATATGTCCACATTTAAGTTATGTCACCTTATTATCCACATTATTATGACTTAGAATGAACCCAATAAAAATAGCCACATATTTACAAAATTTATGGAATTTTTTTTATCTAAAATTTTACCTAAAATTTTATCTACACACTATATAAATATAATTTAATACAATTGATTAAATGAGGAAAAAATTAATAAGTTATCTAGTAGATTATATTACCGTTTAAATATTCGTTTTTATCTTTTACTACGAAGTATATTATATCTATTCTCTTATATATGAGTGTGAATCCTATGAGGACAACTCTCTAGATAAAGACTAATGATCAACTCATTTATACCGATTGAGTTGATCCAAAGGCCCAAATTATATTCGAAGTTGGTGGAGACCACACATCAAATCAGTTATAACACTCCTCAAATTCTCTTCCCAAACGTTTCCTCTCCCAAAAACACTCCCCACTCTCTTGAAAAACTCTCTCACGATCAAATCCTTAACTTCCGACTCGAATTCCACGATTTCCACGACGAATCACCACTATTTCTACTACATTCCACTCGAATTTCAACTCGGTTTGCAATTGAAGCGATTTTCGATGAACAAACTGAACGATCAAGCGAGCGAAGCAACCAACGACCGAGCAAAGGAAACGAGTAAGGGAAGCGAGTGAAGCGAGTGAAGCGATCAATGCATGAATTGAAGGGTTTTACTATTTTAGGTTTGTTTTCAAGCAGATTCACACAACACGATAAGTAAGATTGTTAATACTCAAGGTATATTGCTTAAACAATATTTATATTACATATTTCACTATTTCTAGTTGATTTTCTTGTGTGCTTGTGTGTGCTTGTGATTTTCATGTTTTGTTTTAGGTATGATTTTGACATTTCTCTGCATGAGAAGGAAAAATCCTTTTGAGAATGAGAAATTAATTGTCATTATAAAAAATCTTGCAAGTTACAGTGCATGAGAATGAGTACTACACATAAGAGTGAGTACAATGCATGAAAATGAATATTTTCTTTATGGTGAATTGGTTGATTGCTTCCGTAATTGATTACATAATCAATGAAACATATGTGTACATAAGAATTTATGTGTGTGCATGAGTTTATGTTTTTGTGTGCAGGAGTTTTTGTGTATGTGTGCATCAATAAAACTCATATTTTAGTGCATGACAGTTAGTAAATCCTTTTGATAATGCAATTAGTTTTAATAAATATATTGACTTGTGTGCATCATTAAATAGTATTGTGTGCTTCCAGATATGCATTTGTGTGCATAAAATGCTTCATTGATTGATTAGATAAACATGAAGTTGAGATATATTGACATTTATTTGCGTGCAAACATCTGTAGGTGATGATATTCCTGTTCCAAATACATCTAAAGTCATATATTTGAAATTTGGAAAAATTACAGTTTCTACTGATGATGTTACTGAACCATCAATTGCAAGAAGAAAAGCCCCAACTAGTAACTTCTCATACTCTAAGTGTATATGTGTGCATTACAATGCTTTTTTGTGTGCATCAGTTAAATATCATGTGTGCATTACTTTTGATTTGATGTGTGAATTAGTCTTTTTTCTCATATGTGCATAACTGTACTCTCATGTGTGCATGATTAAGATATTTTATATGAATTTAATGTATGAATAATAAAATTTCATTGTGTACATGATATATTACCTCAGTGTGCATGATATTATCTCATGAGTGCATTATTTTGGTGTCATGTGTGCATCTTTACAATATTGTAAATGAATATCATTTATATATATTGTGTGTCAGTCTTCTCCATGGATAAATGAACAGAAAAAAACATAAATGCTCGAGGATCTTCAGTGGCTGGAACATACAAAGTGAAAAGAAGGAAGCATCAAGCAACGAAGACAAGAAAAAGTAAAAAGGCCAAGACAACAAGCACACATACATCTAAAAGTGATGTAGAACAAAGTGAAGATGAAGATGACTATGAACCGGAAGTTGAAGATGAACAAAGTGAAGATGAAGTTGAACTTGAAAATGAAGACGAAGAGGATGTGATGCCATGAGAAGTGCGAATAAACCAAATTAGAACTGAAAGAAAGATGGCCAAAGCATAAACTTCCAAAGTAGAGAAAGGGAAGGAGAAAGCAAAGGAGAAGAAGACAAAGACTCCTAAAAAGGCCAAAAGAAAAAAAAATCGTAAGGAGAGTGTCTCTTGGAAATCCTTTAGTGTATATGCATCAGCAGCCAGTGAGAATAGTTTGTGTACATCTTTCTCCTTGAATCTTGTTTACACATTTTGCTTTAAATGTCTTCTGCACACAACATGAGTTGATGTTGTGTACACTCTCTGAATTGCATTGGAAATGCTCAAATGTATATCTGATACTATTACCAAAAATTCAGAAGCTTTGTAAAGAAGAATGTCCAAGATATGTCTTTTTCATTATCCACTACTACATATGCGAGGGGATAGATTTGTTGGTTTGTATCTTAAGTTGTAGAAATAAGCATATGGACTTTGTGTTTTATATGCAAGTGAGTTCCATCTACCATGATCGCTGGTCAACAAACAAATGTATCATTTCATAGTTCACATATATCATTGTCAACAATGTTTGTAATTGTCAACAATTTTATCTGCTTTCCTATTTGTTTATCTTAGATTCTAATCTCTTTATGGAAACTAAGAATATTTTTAATTGGAGCATAACTAAAAACTGTCAACAACTCCTTAAACTTTTGTATTCTGTCAACATTGTATATAATAATATTTTAAGAATTTCTAAACTTTGTCAACAACAATTAAATTTGTCAAACAACCCCTAATGTTTTTTCACTTACCATTTCAACAATAATCTTTTTTTTATAAGATGTTTAAATGAATTTGAATAAATCAATGAATTAAATAATCTGCCATCAAATTTATATTTTGTCAACAGTAAATAATTGTCATACCTTTCTCATTATTTGAAATCCTTTAGTGCATGCTCTTATTGATACAAACACAAATCTGAAGTCGTTAAGCTCTCCAACTTCTAGGCATGTGTATAAACCTATATTCACTTCCTTGAGCATGTGGCAATACATTGGCAATAGTGCATAATTCTCTTCTGGTGTTCCTCATATTAGATCCTGAGCATGTTCTCTTGCTTTCCATGCTTTTCAATAGCTGACATCCATGTAATGTTCCTTCCTCATATCATTGCATTAACTTTTTTGTATCGGTCCATTTTTAACACCTTCATACTTGCGTGTTTAAGTTAACAAGATTAGTAGCAGTTTTGGTTCAAGCAATCAATAGATATATTAGGTTACAGAAAATTTATACACTTTCCCTTGTCTTTATTTTCTCCCGTATCATTTTGCATGTTGGTTTGCACTCATGTTGTCATCTAAAGTCAAAGGATCATGTATGTTCTCTTTCAAATTTTCTAACTTCAAAGAATGGAGTGTCTTGTAATGCAATTGCTCTCAATCTCCATTTGCAGCTTTTATCTGTGCATATCACTGTAAGAAGCTTAGGATCTGATTTTTTAACTTTGTAATCAAAGTTCTCACTCATGGTCAATTTTTTCAAAGCTTCAATCAATTTTTGTTTCGTGTCAAACAACTTTCTCACATGGACGAAGTCAGCATTTGTTCCACTGTGACTCAAATCATCCTCCACTGATTTTTTACAGTGATTATCTTGTTTGCAGATTCACAATCCATAGTCTCTCTAGGTCATATTCAATGGGTAGAAGCATGTATTGATCTAAATTGAGTACCACTATACTGTTGCATCCATGTTCTCTTGCTTTGTTGGGTAGATAGATTTTGTATCCTCTTGATACATATAGTGGACAACTCTGTCCCACTTGTGTTGTGTCAATAATTTCCATGAATTATGTGAGATCGTCATCTGTCTCAACAGAATATTTGACTTTGATCTTCTGGAACGGATTAAGATGGCAGATTTGAAGATACATTTCTTCTGTTTTCATATTAAACCGTTGGATAATCGAGGCTTCACTGCTTGCATTGTAATGTTTTTATCAACTAAAAAGGCTTTTGAAATGACCCCCATCAAAAACCATAATGTCATCTCTAATTTGTATCTCTTCGCCATATGAAACTGTAAGAATGTACATTTTTATTTGCATATTTATTCAATAAAGTGTTAGTTAGACTATGACAAAATATCTATCTGTCAACATATCTACCTAATTACAAACGAAGCGCGCACAACGCGCTTCATATGTTTATTATTCTTATGAGGTGTTTCGTTTTAACACTTGGTTAATAACTTTGTCAACATATTTTGCTAACACCAGTAAATAAAAAGAAATCAATAAGTTGTCCACATACCATTGCTATTTTCTCTGAAAAGAATAAATGAACATCATAATTATTCTGAACATAATTAGTTATACCTGCCAACAAAAAGAAATATATAATCTTCCAAAAAATATATTTAACATCAATCAACAACTGTTTGCTAATATCTTTCAACAACCTAAGTAAACTTGTTTTGTAGCATCTGTCAACAACCTAAATAAATATGATTGCTAATATTTGTCAACAATACATTGTCATAACTTGTCAACAAAACCTTTTTTCTACATCATTGATGAAATCTAGAAACAATTCCTAGAACTCCTAATGTATTTCGGTCTCTGTCAACAAATCATATATCATTATATGTCAACAAAAAATAGATGGAGTTACATTATTAACATGAATTTACCTCTTTTTCGATGGATTTGTTGGTGTCATTTACAGATTCTATGCTTACCATTGTGTTTAAATATTCGATTTGTTGTAGCTATGCTTCTTTCGTATCTGTTTACAGAATTCGATCGTGATATTTGTACCGCTGCTTTTGATCTCTCTCCGCGGTCTATGTTGCTCGCAATCTAGGTCTCGCTCACAATCTAGGTCTCGCTCGCTTGTTATATATTCTACAAAATAGGTATCGTCGTTGTTCGACACTAGAAAGAAGACGCAAGTGGTAGTCGGCTTCGGCGGTGTTGTGAGAATACTGCGATGGAGGCGTCAACAACGAGCGAGAGAATTAGCGAGAGAATGAGAGAGGGGATGCCGTCGACATCAGGAAGAAGAAGAAGAAGAAGAAGAAGAAGGAAGAATGGTGTCGGCGGTGAGAATTCGGGAGCGTGAGCGATCGTCTGGGAATAGGTATATATATATAGTAGGGTAGATCCATATAACTTAATTAACTAGTGCAAAAACCAACAAAACTATCTAATTTTGAGGTATTTACCCAAAAACTGAAATACAGTTATTGATATCCGTTTTGTATATATTACCTCTATTTATATATTAGTATTTTTTATATTGTTAGAAAACCTAATCGAACAAGATCTTATACAATTATGTTTTTACTTAACTATGAAATTTTATATATACTAGGATTGTAATTGCCCGCGCTACGCGCAGGTTCTTTAGTCTTATACTCGTTCTTTAGTCTTATACGGAGTACTCCGTAAAAATTAGAAGATTGCTTTAATGACATTATGCGGTTGTAAGAGATTGTTAATGTCTTGTACAATGATTTAACATTAAAGGGTATTGAAATATGTATTACATGCTCTCATCAGAATCTATTTTACATCCTCTCATTATTTAAATTAACATTGAATTGTAAAGAGGGAGAGGATATGAGTTTTGTTGATCTAATTGTTAAGTAATCGAAGAATGACAATGTCACCAATGTTCTTAGGTCATGAGTCATCCAAATAAATGAGTGGCCAAGTTCCCCAATGGTCCTATTCATGGACATGCAGATTGATGCACAAAGAATCTCATAAATGCCAATAGTGCCAGACGCCCTACACACACAACAAATTTAAAAACAAACCAGAAAGTTACAACTAAAGAAATGAGGCAGAGCCAAAAAAGAAGAGGATTCTTGAATTTACCATTCTTGATCTCCTTGGATCTTGTACTCTTCAAACTTCTATGCAAAAAATTAAATTGGTGTACGACATAAGAATGAAAGTTTCAAACGTCTATTGGCTTATACTCCCTCCGTCCCATTACATAAGCCTCATTTCATTTTCCGACACTATTCACAATCCGAGATAATCTTCTCGATTTCTTCCAATTTACAAGCGAAAACATAGTCATGTGGGGTCTTGTTTGATTCGTCTTAACAAGTACTATAACAATTTCAAATTTTTATATTTTTCACTAATACGTAACTAGAGATATTGACAAAACAAAACGTGCATCGACATACATGCGGGGATGAAATGGGGCTTATATAGTGAGACAGATGGAGTATCAAAATTGCAACTTCAACTTCTAAACTCTCAATGAAAGAATAATATGCAACATAACAAAATGTCCAAGCTGATCCATTAGCACATAAATAGAATTTTAAATCTTGATGCACTACCTACCTTGTATACAACGTCATCGTCACTAAAGTTTCATATTTTCATATTTTTCAATGCCAGTTTAGGAACCCACTTAGCAAGGTACATGAAATCCATACCAGAAGTCAGATGGTATCACATTGTACGGTCTAGATCCTCACATAAATGCAACAAAGAGGGAGCCTAAGTACAACAATGAGAGCTTGTCAAAAATGAAGTTCAGTAGTAGAAAGATACAGCTTAGAAGGAGACATGAAAGTAAGGAATCCTTTGTAGAACTCTCCAAAACCTCATTTTTCCAATCATATTAGTAGACATTAAGCACTCACAATATATATGTGAAACTTTTGCAGGGCTCTCTGCTAAGCTGGTCTTGTCACTAAATGTCCAGCTGATTGATCTCATTTTTTCATTGCCATTATAAGCTGATAATAATGAACCGTAATAGACATTGATTGTATATTTCCTCCCTTTCCTTTGCTTAATTGCAATTTGATGTCAGCAGACTAACATATAATGAACCGTAATTCAGTAACTCTTAAGAAAAGGAGCACACCAATTTCATGAACATTCTAATGACTCGAAAGAAAAATAGCACAACAATTTCATGAACATTCTAATTGAACCAACGCCAAATCCAATGTTAACAAAATTGTGCATAGAAGATTTAAATAACATGTATTATTTTAACCGAAATCGACCTGAATATTAGAAGCAACAACTTCCTTGTTTTCTTAAGTGCACCGACATCCACCTTCCCGTGAGGCTTCTGATCTGGATTCGAACTAAACAAAACCCTAAGTTTCAGTAACCACTACAAACGAATCGCATAAAATCAAATTGGAAACCTAATGACTTAGAATTACTTTTATCGGATTATGAAGAAACGATTTGCAAGAGGAGAAATAAGCTTTTCACCAAAAGAAAAGAGGGTAAAGAAGCAACAATTTGTTTGTGTTGTCGAATCCACTGGATCAAAAGTGAAAATAGGAAGAAAAGGGAAGAGGACGGAAGGACGGACGTCGTAGATTCGGCAGTGGTGCAGGGTGAAGAAGAAGAAAGGGGAATGAAGGTGAAGAGTGGCAAGGGAGAGGGACAAACCCTAATTGGAGAATAATCGGGAAGAGCACATACCCATGTCGTGGATCTCCTCCCGGTTTTTGGGTAACTACCCTGAATGAGGATAGTGTTTTAGGCTAGTACACCAGCTTATTAAGTCTTAGGTAACTACCTCAGCAGCCTAGCACCCCTCAGTCCGTACAACTATCTCATCTTCTTCGTTGATTGACTTCGGCTGCATCGGCGTCGGATCCGGCTTCCTCATCCTCCTTCTCCTCTGACCTCCATCTCGCTGCCGGAACCCGACCTCTGTCTTGCCGCCGGAACCCGACCTCCGTCTCGCCGCCGGAATCCGACAAGAGCTTCCCTGCTGAAACCCGACCTCCGTCTCGCCGCCGTAATCCGACAAGAGCTTCCCTGCCGGAACCCGACCTCCCTCTCACCGCCCTAATCCGACAAGAGCTTCCCTGCCGGAACCCGACCTCCCTCTCGCCGCCCTAATCCGACAAGAGCTTTGCCGCCGGAATCCGACAAGAGCTCCACCCCCGACAAGGCATATATATGTTATTCCATCAACATTTGTTGATGCATATAAGCTTCCTTATCACTAAATTAGATACTGAATTTATATTAATTTTTACAAACTTTATATCGTCAAGAAATTTTATATTACTTTCAACATGAGTGATTCAGTTGTCAACATGGATAATTAAATTTTTTACACAATTAATAACTTGTCAACACAATTAAAATAATATGTCAGCACCAATAATTACTTGTCCACACTACAAAAATGAAGTGTCAACACAACTAAAATAGTTTGTCAACACCAATAATGACATGTCAACAACACAAATATGAAGTGTCAACACAACTAAAATAATATGTCAACAACACAAATATGAAGTGTCAACACAACTAAAATAATATGTCAACAACACAAATATGAAGTGTCAACACAACTAAAATAATATGTCAACAAAACAAAAATAAAGTGTCAACACAACTAAAATGATATGTCAACAACTAAAATGGTCAACTTGTAAACATAAACTTGTCAACATGTACTTGTCAACATAAACTTGTCAACATGTACTTGTCAACTAAAACAAAACATGTTCGCAGAGGCACTTCGTGCTTCATGGAGGAGGAGGAGAGCAAGGAAAACAAATCCACAAGGAAGAATCTCCGACGACGGTGGGCAACGAGGATACGAGACGTGTTCGGAGTTGGATGATGGCGTGACAGAGAGGCGATGAGATAGGACGACGGCCGACGGGCGGAGGCGGTGGGGGCAGAGGCGGGAGGGGACGATCGATGGAGGACGGGAGGAGGCGGAGGCGGGAGGGGACAGCCGCCGGAGGACGGGCGGAGGCGGCCTGATGCGGGAGGTTACGGTTTTGGTTTTGCAGGCAGAGAAGGGGTGGGGGAGGGTATTTACTTAGGGTTTAATATATAGGTTTAGTAACTTAAAATTTAGTTTCAAAAGGTGTATTGGACACAAATAGTTCGATCTCCTCATAGCCTTTCCACAAATGGACTTGTATCGACGGGCCCAATGACACATACAATTGAAAAGGCCCATCATCAAATACTATTAGGATGAGATTAATGGAAGGGGATTAATGGCAAAGGTTTTAAATTTATTACCCTAAACATCCAAATTTATAATATACTAGAATCGGACACCCGCGCTACGCGCGGGGCTATTGCGATATTTTTTATACGTTTAACGTTGTTTAATAGAACAAGATATCATCTAAATAGTAGTATGACACTAAATTAATTAACTAAAATGATAACATATATAAGTTCCTAATTATGGACTATTGAGATATGCACGGATCATGATAGTTCTTTTAAAAAATAAAAAGTGCTACTTTTAAGGCTACATGATTTTTAAACAAAAGTTAAGATTTGTAGTAACCTTTTTTTTTGGAGCATTTAAGGTATCACATTGAACTTTTTTATCGGAACCCCGAAGCGCGGGCAAATACGGAGTTTCGTATGTTGTTTATTGTTATTTAATAGACGTTAATATTGTTAAGTAGACGTCGTAAAATTTGATTGTGGCTAATCAAACTCACAACCTTCCAATACAACAAATTAGCCAAAAAAAAAGCTAAATTTATAAGCATAATTGTTCAAGAAATTGACAGAAAATATACATGATGGCTTCTTTCGAAGGAAACAAAGAATCGTGTTTAATTGAAGGATATGCATACATATGTTTTTAATCTAAAAAACCATATTAATGACGCGGAAGTCACTCGATATGTATGCACTATGCAGCCATTGGTTGTGTCCCCAAGGATGTGGATGTGCCGGGGATGGAGGTGTGACTTCAGTCTTGAAATCGTCCCTTTGGCAATTTAAAAAAACTTAATTTATGAAAAATGGTTCACACATGAAAAATGTTCAACATGCTCAATAAAAAAAATTATCTGGGTTTGGGGGAACATTTCTGACCAGAACATACATAATGAATGAACATCAGAGTGACCCTATAGTTTTCACACAATTTAGTTAATATTGATAAACATAGGGATTGAACAAAGCTTACGTGGAAAAGGAGATAGAAGATCCATATTAGTATTGTAGCAGATGTTTCATGTCCATAAATCAACATTGTCATCAAATCATCACGGAGTTGTTTGTTACAAACCTGCAAGCAAGAAATTCAGTTACTCTTCAAGATAAAATAAGGGAAGTCTACAAAAAAAACATATTAATACAAATTGAATCATACATCGTCTCTTGAGCTCTAGAAGACGGCAACACGCGAGTCCTATGCGCATATCATATATATGATTTTATTATTATGTTGATTATATAATATATAATATGTCATGGTTAAACACTATATTAAATTATAACTTACACATACTTAATCAGTTCACATACAAAAAGAAAGTAAATAGTATTTCTCTCAAATCTCTAGAGCTCCGATTCAACATCCTAAAATGAGAGAAATAGCACCAAAACACGGAGAACTCATAAGTGATACAACATGTATATTTTCATTTATATCCGTCCCCGTCGACCTAATCTAAAATATTCATTTGTATTTGTTTCCATATTTTAAGCACAATTCAAATCAATGATAAAACTTTTTAAATTTCTTTGGCTAGTTCTTGTGCGATGGCCACTTTTATTGGATATGAAGCAATATTTTCCATGACTCGAACCAAAAAAGAAATTAAAACATTAAGTGGATTGTATCGCCATACCATATGTATGTAATCAAAATACTATACATGCAATCCAAAGTAAAAAAAATGTAAATGGTTAATTATTTTCCAACTCCTACACGTAAATTAGGCTGCCATGAGACTGGAAAAACCTCCAATTCTTAAATAATTGTCATGACCAATTTCACTTGTGCCAGCAACAATCAATATCATCATACGACACTATTAGAGCAAAAGTTAGGGAAAAATAAGAAGCTTATTTCTATGAATAAGAAAAAGAAAATAGGGAAACAAAAGTTAGTGAAAAAGAAAGTCATGCAACTGTATATTAAAATATTATCAGATTGTTCTGAAAGATTTTTGGACAATCTACTTCTTGGGAATTTGGTTAATTACAACCCTGAACAGAGATAAATGAGGATGAATATTAGATGGACATCACAACACAAACAGGAAGAGAGTGAAAATAAGGAAGATATATATTATTTAAAAGTTCACATATGAGATAAGTCAAATGAGTATACTGGAAGGCACCTTATATAATTGAATTTCTCATTTGAACATATTTGGAGAAATTTACAGGCCTGTCACTCTTATCTTTCACTGGCAGGTTGAAGGTTTGCAGTTAGGGGCCCTTGATTTCTCTTAAAAGACAGGCTGTAGAAAGTATCAATAAGGAAAACTACAGAAGGTTAACATTTAACTGATATCTCATTTTGAACTGATCAATACAACTTATATCTCACTAAAATTCTTATATAACAAATCAATAAAAAGAAAGAGATTGTCGACGTGGAGAAGATCTCTTCATCTTCTTCATCCCCATCGAGGAATTATCTTATGAAAGCAGCTCCATTAGAAGTTGTCCTTGTGGTCACCAAAACAATACTAATGTGCAAGATCACATAATTGAGCACAACTGCAAGCAAAAACCACATTTGTAAATTTCACATAAGACTCCTTTATAGCACCAGTTATATCGATGGATCATTTGGGTTTTAAGCCCACCAAGCAATAGCAGACAAAGGCACACCATGTTCATTAGCAATGGGTTTCAAACCTTCAATTTTCTCCATCACATAAATGCAGAATAAGAAGTTAATGAGCATGTATAACATCTTGCGTGAGCATGGCATTGTGAATTTAGTCCAGATGAATGACTCTTGGACTAATAGTATTAATAAGTCATTAAAAATTAGAATAACAATAAATAAAATTGAAAATCATCGTTTGCATTTGAAAGATCACCATAAAACACATACACATTCCGACTAATCAAGAAAAGCCTTGTCCAGGCCATCCGTACAAGATGTTGTGCTAATGAAGAAATCACTTACATGAACAATGCCATTGTTAGTACCAAGAGCAAGATTAGTTCTTCCAGAGCCCAACCAACATAGAAAACACTGTCATTAATTCCGGATCCCATAGTTTCATTACCTGAAAATTCACCCAAAAAGTCAAAACAACTTCGTGGGGAACAAACATTGTGGATAAATTTGACTTCTTAACCAATCTAATTGAGAAGAAAATTCAGTAAAGCATTGTGACTTCTTCAAGACATTTTGACACTACAATGACCTCTTATTTGAAGGAGAATGAAGAATGGAAGAAATTAACATCAAATTACTCATAGCATACTACAATCTTGCTGCAAGATCTATATAAAGAATAAAATCACTTTCTATAACATAATAAGAACAATCAGAAAATCAGCATCAGAATAACTTAGCAGCAATCCCAATTCGAAAATTGCCACACTCGAACCCTTCTTGGATTTAGCAATGTTGACAGTAGCACCAAACCCTAAACTCCAACCAAGAAAATCAATACATAATACCAAATGCTGACATTATTTTTATTTTTGCACTAACCAGTAGCAAATCTACAATGTATGACACAGACTTTGTCCAGAGGAGGACATGTTGATCATTGCAATACAACCTTTGTGGACAACTCACGACAGTGTACTCATGAGTTGCAACACTTGGCTGCCCAATATTAAAATTTCTCAAAGTCGAGTACAACAGGACCTAGCATGGAAAATGTAAATCAAAATGCATCAAACTGAAACTTGATAAGAAAACCAATAATTAACCTGGTACATATCATGCCATATTTCAAAAGAAATTTCTTCGTATTTAAAGAACAAAGGCAGAATGATGTTTAAACAAAAACATCGTACAACTATGATATTGCTCGGTATGATGTAAACCGCATCAATATTAAACAAAGGTCGCGATAAAGTTAACATTTAATTGAGAGACAACAAATTCACACCTTCATCCATCAGCTAAGTTGTTCAGAAAGTAGCAATTTACCCGGAGAAGCGCCAACACGACTGGATAAGGAAAATCCTCGTTTTTGGCCAGAAAAAGGAGATTGAAAATTGGCGTCGAATCCACAATCACCAATCGGTCGAAATCTACTCACTTCATGCCGAAAACCTCCTCCCACGCCACAACTTGGAGGACTCTGGAAAGAATGGTGAGCAGCGGCAGATCCAGGCGCGCTGAGGGAGAATCCAGAACTGGGATTAGGGATTGAAGTAAAATTGGTGTTTATAGGTGCATTTGATAAGCCATAAGGACGAAGGTGGGACCGGTGAAATTCGGGATCTTGACCGAATCGGTCTCGGTCGGGATCCGCCCTATCCATCGAATTTGCACCCTCCAAAAACACAGAAGCTGGGAAAGTGCGATGGAGAGAGAGGGGGAAACACATAAAACGACGGGAAACTGGAGATGGGACATTGCAAATGAGGAATAAATGCAAACCCCAACTCATGAAGGAGAAACCCAAAAGGCAACAACAACGATAGAATACCAGAGGCCTTAAGCCTTTAACTATCAAGGAGGCAGTGTGGGAAAGTTGAAGAGTGCAGGAAAATGTATCGTCCATTGTCAAACCTAAATAAATGGGAAGAAGAAGTGTGGCGAAGAACAGACGAACCATCTAATTTTTAAGCCCATTAACACTATCAGATCCGGAATTAAAGAATTGGGCCCGGTCCCAATTGACATTACTGCTGCAAACTCATGAGTTTTTATATAGAGATAGAAGATTAGGATTTATAAGATTTTTTTAAAAATTGCGATTAAGGTCAAACATCCGATGAGAGAAATATTAAAGGACGAAGGATTTCATGGTAAACAATATTACTCACAAGTCGCAAGCGATCCATTTCATCAAAAGGCTTCGAACTTTAACCTCTGAGGATGGAGCCTAAAACAACAACCAGTGTATTAAGCTATGTGGGCTGAACTACCATTTTCAGGCCTGAACTATACAGTTTGGGCCAACATTCACCAGATGACCAACTATATAGTACTCCGTAGAAAATACACATATTTCACTGAACTATTTGTGTCCAATACCGTTTCCTCCACTAAAGTCTATGTATATACACTCCTTATATTAAGTTTGTAGTATATACCCCGGTCACACCTCCACGCCCCTTCTTGTCTGGTTTGTACACATGCTACCCTGACGTCTTCTCCTCCACCTTCAGACCTCAAATCCGCTCTGGCACCTCCTCCTCTCTCGCCTCCACTATCCTCCCCGCCTCTGACGCATTCATCTCCTACTTCACCGCCTTCTACGATCAAGAATCCCTCTGGATTGCACAGGCCGCCAGATCCCCACCTACGACTCCTTGTTGATCCACTCCTCCACAATCAGAACGCACATCCACGAGATCTCCTCCATCTGCCGAGTATCGCCGAAATTGGATATGAATACGCTTTCGTAATCCACTTGTACGATACTTCTACCAACTCTACTTTCTGACCGACTCCTTCGATCCAAGGATCTTCAAATCCACCGTCTCTGCCCTCTGTGAATCTCCTGGAGCGGATATATTCGCCTCCTTCCAGTGTAGGCATGGAGAGAACGCGGTGATCGAAACCGATAAATCGACTCTCAAAATCGTCTCAGAGATAGGTCGCCAATCCGGAAAATCGTCCAAATCCACCGCCGCCGCGAAGCTGAGATGGACTCCGTCCATGAATATCCTCGTCGGGAGCTCAGTGCTGCTCAGGCTACATCAGCATATCAGATCCACGCTCAGGTGATGTGGTCTGGGAGGTTTGCGAGCCGGGATCTGGACGGAGCAACCGATTCGGCGATGCGCTTGGATAACTCAAGTAGCCTTGGATCACCTTGTAAGTTTAGCATTAAATATTCCACAAATCTGATTATCTCTTTGTTCTGAATTCTTATATCCAACTTTTTATGATTCATTCTTGTTTCATTATTTTGAAAAAACAGGAGAGAAAGAATTCTTGTTCATCAAAGGAGCAGATTGTCAACACAAACTATCTGCATTTCAAAAAGAGTCCTAGTTTGTCATCAGCAGCAAAATTGAGTTTACCAGTACAAATTGTAAGTTGCATACTGCCACCTGAATATTTGGCAATATTAATTGGTTATTTTTCCTTGCCGGATTGGGCTACAACACAGAACAAGAAGAAAACCGAATTTGAGCTTCAAGTTGCACCAACTGATGAAAGTGTGTTATACAAGTTTGAAATACTGGAATCTTCTCTGATGTCACCAACTGAGGGTGATGATAATTGCATACTGATGCTTGACATTCTAGAATTTTTTTGCAGCTTGATTCTGAATTATAGTTCTGAAAATGCATTGGATGGTATTATGCCAGAATGTTTGTTTCCAGCGGATAAGGTTGCTTAGTTAGAAACTAGCAGAAATCTCTTGGATGAATCTTAGGTACATCATTACAAAAAAAATTCCCTTATAGGTTTGTCGAGTGTGTTGACAACGTTTGTAGTGTGTTGACAGTTTCATTCAGTGTGTTAAATTTTTTGTTATGTTGTTGACAAGTTATTAGTGGTGTTTGAAAAATTATTTTTTGTGTTGACAAATTATTATTCATGTTAGTAGTTTAATTACTCATGTTGACAATTTATTATTTTTCGTGCTGACAGTTTAGTTATATCGTGTTGACAGTTTTATTACTCGTGCTGACAGTTTTGTTATGTTGTTGACAAGTTATTAGTGGTGTTAACGAATTATTATTCGTGTTGACAAATTATTATTCGTGTTGACAATTTAGTTTAATTTTGTTGACAACTTTAATAACTCTTGTTTGTTTCATTACTCTTGTTTGTTTCATTACTCTTGTTGACAACTTTCTTATGTTGTTGACAAGTTATTGTTGGTGTTGACATATTATTATTCATGTTGACATTTTAGTTTAATTTTGTTGATAATTATGTTGATAATTATGTTGACAAATTACTATCAACAAAGAGGTATTTCCATATAGCTTAAAAAAGTGATGCAAAAACCTAAAAAACATTACAGTTTTGGCGTATTTATCCAAAAACTGGTATTTCACTTCTTGTAAAGAGTTTTTGTCTTATATGTATAAGAATAAGGGATAGGTTTAAGTTGCAACCAGGTCTTAGGAAGAAACCTAGCAATCCTATGAATATTATTGTCCATGGCCATGAACAAGACTCTTAATGTTAATTGTGACGAAACATAATGTTCATCACTCTGAAAAATAAAGTTCATGGTATTTTCACAACAATGAACATTATTAAAAAAAATGTAATGAACACGATCTACACTAATGTTCATGGCAATGAACGTAAAATATTCATTGATGCGGGGATAAGCCGCTTATTGCTGATCTAGACACCAAACCTCGAATAGAAACTCGAACAGAGAAGATAGGCGAAATTAGAATGAGATGAAAGAAGGATAAGTCGAATGATAGGCCAATTGGAACCAAATCAAACAACGATAAAACCCTTGAACTTAAGAACAAGAACCTTACCGAAAGATCAAGAAACCCCAATGGATTACAACCAAACACAATGGCTACGGTAGGCCAAGGCACCTGGAGGATGCTCTATGGAGTCCCGATAGGACCAACCAATAGAAAGAAATAATCCCGAAAACGAATTAAAACAAGTCTCGGTAGGCTTGCATCACGATCCGCGAGCAATGGACCCGCGGGCGCGACCTGTGCGAAAAAATGCACAGCCCGTGTGTTGCTCTTGAAGCGAGGATTAATTGAATTAATCTGAGACCCGCGGACACGGATCCCAATCCGCGTCAGCGGAATACCTGCGGGCGCGGGTGATGGACCTACGGTCGCGGATTCGCTGCTGTAAGTCCCTCCTTCGCTCGGATCTGGTTCCTCTCAAACCCCAACTACTAGAATCATCTTCAACGGTGTTTCCAAGGGTTCCTCTGTAATGCTAAGCTCTTTAGATATGAAGAAATTCACTAAATTGTCTAACTCTTGTTGGACCTCCTTAGTTCTCGAGCGAGTCAACGCTCCTTCAAACTCGGGAACCACCGGCGTTGGTTGATGCTCAGATGATCCTTCATCATCCTCCCCTTCTTGAAAAGGATTCGACCTCGAATCATCCAACACCTTCTCTTCTCCTTCAAAAAGTGTAAGATCTTGCACATTGAAGGTTGCACTCACTTTATAGTCACCGGGAAGCTCCAACACATAAGCATTGTCTCCCATCTTCTTAAGCACCTTGAACGGTCCATCACCTCTTGGGGACAGCTTTGAGTGGAGTTTGTTGGGAAAACGCTCTCTCCTAAAGTGGACCCACACAAGGTCTCCCTCCTTGAATATGACCTTCTTCCTTCTCCTATTTGCCTTGCTAACATTTGTCGCAACCACCTCTAGCAACTTAGCTCTTGTCCTGTCATGAATCTCCTTGATGTGCTCAACCTGTTTTCCTGCATTGAAATCCACTCGCTCCTTCGTAGGTAACGACATAAGATCAAAAAGAGTTAGTGGATTCAAACCATACACACATTCAAAGGGACTCAGCGAGGTCGAGGAATGGATGGCTCTATTATAGGCAAACTCAACATGGGGTAAGGCTTCTTCCCAAGCTTTCAAATTCTTCCTAAGAATGACTCTCAAAAGGGTTTCAAGGGTCCTATTGGTTACTTCAGTTTGGCCATCAGTTTGGGGTGACTAGATGTAGAGAATAACAATTTAGTTCCTATTCTTACCCAAAGAGTTTTCCAAAAGTAACTTAGAAATTTCACATCCCTATCACTCACAATAGTCTTGGCACTCCATGTAACCTAACAATTCCTGTAAAGAACAAGTCAGCCACATTACGAGCATCATCAGTCTTGTGACAAGCAATAAAATGAGTCATCTTAGAGAATCGATCAACAACCACAAAAATAGAATCTCTCTCCCTTCTTAGTCCTAGGCAACCCTACAATAAAATCCATGCTAATGTATACCCAAGGGGTCGTAGGAATAGGCAAGGGAGTATATAATCCATGTGGCTTCACTCTAGACTTAGCCTTAAGACACTCCAAACATCTCTTCAGACAATGTTCAACATCCCTAAGCATATGTGGCCAATAAAAATGAGTATGCAGCATATGATATGTCTTATCTCTACCAAAGTGTCCCATCAATCCACCCTTATGGGCTTCTTCAACAAGCAATAATCTCAAAGAACACTTAGGTATGCACACACTTTATCAGCTCTAAACAAGAAACCATCAAACAAGTACGACTTATCCAAAGTTCCTTTAGCCACACAATGCTTATAAATGGCACCAAAATCTGCATCATTATGTTATAACTCCTTGATGTACACAAATCCTAACACCTTAGAGTCAAGTTGAACAATCAATGCATGTCTCCTAGAAAGTGCATCAACAACAACATTATCTTTTCATTTCTTGTATTTGATGATATAAGGGAATGTCTCAATAAATTTCATCCATCTACCATGCCTCCTATCAAGTTTATCTTGGCTCCTAAAATGTTTCGAAGATTCATGATCGGTATGCAAAACAAACACTCTAGGCCATAGGTAGTGTTGCCAAGTCTTAAGTACTCTAAACAATGCATACAATTCCTTATCATAAGTAGAGTAATTAAGACTTGCACCTTTCAACTTTTCAGAAAAGAAGGCGATAGGCTTACCTTCTTGCATGAGCACTCCTCCTACGCCAACTCCTGAGGCATCACATTCCACTTCAAAAGGCCTAGTGCAGTCGGGAAGCACAAGTAATGGCGAATTTGTCAATCTGAATTTTAGCTCGTCAAACGCCTTTTCTTGAGCCTCCTTCCACACAAATGGGCTATGCTTCTTCGTTATCTCCGTTAGGGGTGAACCAATGGTGTTGAAATCCTTCACATAACGCCGATAAGACTGGGACAAGACATGGACTAAGACTCTCTCGAACATAACCCTTGTCTAGGAGGTCCTGCACTTGTTTCTGAATATTCTGGCACTCCTAAGGGTTCATTCTCTAAGTTGGCTTGTTAGGTAACGATGCTCCTGGCATGAGATCAATTTGATGCTCAATACCCCTAAAGGGCGGTAAGCCTGCTGGAATCTCATCCGAGAACACATCACCAAATTTCTCTAGAATAGCTTGTATACTCGGCAGTAAAGCAGCTGTGGAATCGTCACCTAACAACACAAATTTCTTGCACAACATCATCAAAATAGTGTCCATAGGTAAATACTCACCTTGTAATTCAGATTTGGATGACAAAAGGATGCGCGACGATGTTTGATTCAGAGCTGAATGGGGGTCTGCATCAGAACCCGCGGTCGCGGAGTTGGATCCGCGTACGCGGCTCGTCTTTTGCTGAAGTTCTGTCGTAGCTTCCCCGGGCGCGGATTTGGCTCTTCAGTGACCGTCCTTCAGTTTCGTTCGTCTCCTCCTCTTGCGTATTTTCCTTGCCCTTCTTCTTCTCATAAGTATCTGCGATCTGTGATGGAGTCATAGGCTTAAGGACAATATTATTACCATTGATTGTGAATGAATGGCGGCTAGTGTGACCATCATGAACATCTCTCATATCGTATTGCCATGGTCTACCTAACAATATATGACAAGCTTGCATAGGAACAACATCACATACAATGGTATCCTCATATTTTCCCAATGTAAATGTTATCTTAGCCTGCTTTTGAACTTTCAATTCACCACATTCACTCATCCAATGCAATTTGTATGGTCTAGGGTGGAAAATAGTAGCAATTTGCAATTTAGAAATCAATTCGGTACTAGCAATGTTGCAACAACTTCCTCCATCAATGATCATATTACAAACATTCCCTTTAACCAAACATCTAGTATGAAACAGGTTTTCTCTTTGGTTATCCTCACAAGGGGTCGAGTGTACATGCAAAGTCCTTTTACAATTCAAAGAATCACCATGCTCAAATTCAATTTCATCAACTACGTTCTCTTCCTTATCACTTTCACTTTCATACTCCCCTAGTTGATTAATAATCAAGACTCTAGAATTAGGACAATCTTTCATCATATGACCCTTTCCTCTACACTTAAAACATTCAATATCTCTAGCTCTAGAAGTAGGCTTAGAAGTACTCCCTCGGGGATGGGTTCCTCCGTGATGGGGGTTCTCTTCATTAGAGGGACCAAGTGTAGTCCTTGCATGCACTTGGGCAGCTGGGGGTGGGTTCCTCCGTGAACCACTATCTTCCTTGGAAGGACCGTCTCGGGATGTTGGATAAGAGGACCTTCCTTGCTGATTTTTCCAATTGTTAGAAGACCCGCTTGCATTTCTGCTCCCCTGATTCCTAGCCTTAGTCTTCCTTTCCACTTTGATTGCCAAGTGCAGCAGCTCGGTCATCGAATTGTTGGGAAACATCTCAATCTCATTAACCAAATATGAATTGAGAATACGAAGATATCTTGTCATTGTTGCCTCTTCATCCTCAACCAATTTAGCCTTGACCATGGCTATTTGCATAGCATTGAAGGTCTCTTCTACTCCCATAGATCCCTGTCTCAAATTCTCAAGACGATGTATAAGCTCTCTAGTGTAGTTTGGGGGAATAAATCGAGCTCTCATCATCCTCTTCATTAGATCCCAAGTAGCACTAGTGGAAAAAACACCTGTTGAGGTGGACAGGGGTCGCTGCAACACGGGGGCTGCAACAAGTAAATGCTTGTTGAGGCGGTCAAAACAATGCCCGCCTCAACAAGTGGGGTAAAATTCTGCCTAAAAAGCTACTGCCCGCCTCAAAAGGCTTCTGCCTCAACAAATTTTTGAGGCGAACAGGTTACTTGCCCGCCTCAAAACAACGCAATTTGCTGGACTGAAATGTCACTTGCCCGCTGATACGCTACACTTTGTATGGCGTAACTAGGGGTTATTACATTAGTTTAGGAGTATTATCATATGTGTTTCGAGTCATTGTTATGTTCTGAGATATTTATTAAGAAGTGGAGAAATGGAGATCAGAACCGAAAAAGATTGAAAACTTAAAGAAATCACCGATGGCGATCGCCATGGATCAGCGGCGATCGCGGTGGAGCAACAGGGACCAAAGTCGAGGATTTATGAAATCCGCGACCGCGGATTAATATCCGCGATCGCGGATGATTTCCGCTGAAGGCAGATGGACCGCTCGTTTGTGGGCTTTGCAAGCAGGCTGCAGGGTCAAATATTGGAAGCAAGCACGTGAAATTAATTCCCGTGAGAAGCAAACAACTCAAAGTGAGAAGCAAGCAGCTCAAAGCTTAAAGCCGAGCGCCGCCTTTTGTTACGTTTCTTTCCTTCTTTTGTTTTGTTTTATTTCTTTTCCTTTTATCTTATTATTTCGTTTAGGATATATCTTTTACCATATATTTTTAGGGTTAGTCTCTATTTAAGAACCCTAGCCTCTATCATCTTTTCTATCATCTTTTCCATCGGACAATTTAGTTCTGCAACCATGAGCAGGAACTAATCTCCATTGTTTTACCTAGCGGTTGAAACCTTCAGTTATTAAGTTGTGAGATTTCTAAACTCTTATTCTTTTCCTATGGGTTTGTATTAATTCTCTTGTTCTTCATCTATTGATTTCTATTAGTTTTACTAGCTTGATCACCTAGTTTGATTGATAGTATTCTATTGCTAGACTAGGAATATACGGTGGAATTCCTTGTCATTGTAGCACTCATATCTGCATGATCTGGTAGTTGATTGCTTTTATGAAAGAGAATTGATTGCATGTTAATACTTGACGGTTGTAAGTTATTACATGCATCCTTATGATTCCTGTGCCCTTTGCTGCTATTTCATCTAATCTTGAGAGGTTTCCCTGATTGTTGAATAGTAAGTATTATCAGGACCGGTTGACCTGCTGATATATTAAAGATTGGAATAAGAACATTCCCTAGGATTGAATAGAACTTGAGATAAATCTATGATCAACTTGATTGACTGTTGTGTGGATACTTGCTAGGTGAAACCCCTTCGCATAATATTCTCACCCAAACTTCCTCTGCTTGTTACTGGTTACTTATGTGTTCTTGCAATCAAACCCCCCCCCCCTTTGGTTACTTGTTACTAGTTGATATTTCACTTGACTGCATTGATTTGGGGTTTTGATTCCCTTGGGTTCGACCTCTACTTACTTGCTATACTCTAGTTAGTGTTTAGAGTTTTCTTTTATTTGGCACTACGACTTTAGCCTCATCAAATTTGGCGCCGTTGCAGGGGAATTGAATTATTCCAATTTTGTGCTAATTGTGAAATTATCAACTGTTTGGTGTGAACCTTTATGGTTCAGACCCGTGCTACTGATTCATCTCTTGTTTCCTTTGACCCAGAGATTGAAAGGACGTTCCTTCGGAACCAAAGAGCAGCTCTGAACCAAGAGAACGAGATGGGTGATCGACATGGACCGCCATTGCCTACTATGAGGCAACTCACTGCCCTAGACTTAAACCAACAACCTTTAGCAGTGAGGTTTCCTGAGATTGAAGAAGGTGTGAATTTTGAATTAAAGGCTGGTTTAATTCATGAGCTACCACACTTCCATGGCTTAGCAGGAGAAGATCCCAACAAACACTTGGCTCAATTCCATGCCATATGTTCTAGTATGAAACCAAGAGGTGTTACTGAGGAGCAGGTCATGCAGAGAGCTTTCGGATTTACTCTGAAAGACGCTGCGAATGATTGGCTCTATTATCAAGCTCCAGGGAGTATTGATACATGGGATAAGATGAAAAAGGTCTTTTTAGAAAAATATTTTCCAGCTACAAAAATGAGCAGCTTGAAGAAGGAGATCACGAATCTTCAACAACACTCAACTGAGAGTCTCTATGAATATTATGAGAGATTCAAGAAGCTCTGCTCAAGCTGCCCATTCCATAGTTATACTGACCAAGATCTCCTTATGTACTTATTTAGTGGCCTGATTGATGAGGATCGTCGAATGGTGAATGCATCCTGTGGAGGTAATTTTTTAAGATTGACTATACCTCAGGCTACTGAAATGTTTGAGGAAGTAGCTGAGAGCTCAAGGCAGTTTGGTAGCAGGCAAAGAACACAGTCAGTAAGTTCACTTGATCCCGCTAAAATTCAAAGTGATATGAATGAACTGAAAGATATGATGAAGTCTTTTATGCTGCAAAGTGGTGGTCAACAACTCCAAGAGCCGAATGCTGAGGTAAACGTTGTTGGTGGATGGCAACCAAGGCCAAGGTATGATTCTCATAATATTAATTATCAACAACCTAGACCTCAGAATTCTATGACTGTTGAAGATATGATCAAGTCCCTAGCTCAAACTGTGATGCAACAAAATGCTAGAACGGAATCGAGTATCCAAAATCTTGAAAATCAGTTAGGACTAAATTAGAGGCCAGGGAACCGGTAAGAAACCCGAGAGAGAACGTCAATGCAGTGTTCTTGAGGAGCGGAAAAACTTATGACGACTATTCTGTGCCAAAACCGCGATCGCCAGATTTGAGTGGCGATCGCCATGAGATTACAGAGAGCAAAACAGGATCTGCATCCCGACCGCGATCGCCATATAGCGATGGCGATCGCCATGCCATTCCAGAAGCTGAGGTGCAAAATTATCCGCGACCGCGATCGCCAAGAGCTGACGACGATCGCCGGGAGCCCCCTGAGTACATTGACGATTATGTTCGCCCGAATTTCCCCCCTCTGTTCTCTCAGAAGCCTGTAGCCCCCTTTCCCGAGGCATTGAAGGATACCCGGAGGCTGGATGACGACAAAGAAATCTTCGAAACCTTTAGTAGGTGCGAGGTAAACATTCCTTTGCTCAAGCTTGTTAAGAGTATTCCTAGATTTGCTAAGTTTTTGAAAGAAGTTTGCACTATCAAAAGAAATCAAAAACTGAAAGGAAAGAAGAAAGTTGAAGTAAGTGAGCAAGTTTCTGCTGTGTTTCAAAAACGCATGCCTAAGAAATGTGGTGATCCAGGCATATTTAGCATTCCATGTGTGATTGGTGAAACTAAATTTGACAAAGCCATGCTAGATTTAGGTGCATCAATCAATGTTTTGCCTTACTCTTTGTATGAATCACTAGGCTTAGGACCCTTGCATAAAACAGGAACTGTTATTCAACTTGCTGATAGGTCTACTGTGTACCCGAAAGGGGTTGTTGAAGATGTTCTTGTTATGGTTAGTGATATGATTTTTCCTGCTGATTTCTTTGTGTTGGATATGGAGCATGCTAATAATGTCACACCTATACTGTTAGGTAGACCTTTCATGAAAGCAGCACAAACGAAAATTGATGTTAATAGTGAGACTCTCTCTATGGAGTTTGATGGGGATAAGGTAGAATATAATATATATGATATGAATCCCATTGATAAGAATTCTCTATGTGCTATTGATGTGATTAAGCCTACTTGTAAGGATTAATTGCAACCTGTTTTAGAGAATCTCTTAGAGCCACCAAAAGTAGATGTTGTTTTATCTACTAACATGCAGGAGTGTCAGGCTAAGCCAGAGCCTAAAGGTAAGCTCTCTCCACATCCTTTGGGCAATCGCCCTCCATTACTGACCTCGCCAGGCGAGATACCATTGATGTCTAGTGTGCAGGCACTTGACATTGAGCTTAAACAGCCGCCTGATACGGTCAAGGAGGAGAAAGTGAATGAAACCACCTTCATTGCTAAAGACAAGGTGGTCAAGGTAAGAGGGACGAGATTCAAGGCGTTCCATGAGTGGTTCAAGAGAGAATTCAGACAAGAGACGGTTTTCACAAAGCCAAATGGCGTTAGTTAAATCTCTTGAGTTTCATGTCGAGCCACGACATAAAATAAGGCGCTACTCGGGAGGCAACCCGAGGTTTGAGTTTGTTTTGTTCGGTTTAATTTTCTTTTTAGTTTTTCTATGGACAGGAGGAAATCACCGAAGCTTAGGGTCAGCTACAGTCAGTAGCCAATCTCGCTGTAAGTCTTCTCTCCCGTCTAAAAAAAAAAAAAAATCCGAAATTCCGAAAATCATTCCGAGAAAAAATTAATATATCGGATAAAAAAAAAGAAAAAATAAAAATGATAAAAAAAAACAGAGTGCAGAAAAAAAAAATATGAGAGAAAAGAAAGTAAGGAGTTGTATTATATCAAGTTTGGTTTCATTGGTACTATCATTCTAGATCTACATTCGCTGGAGCTTAGCTTGTTGGTGACCATGTTCTTTGCAAGGAGTTGATTTGTTAGGGTCACCTTCTACATTGGAGGTATTCCTTCTTTTGCTTTAGATGAGCTATGCATTATTGGATTACATTTAGTGCTCATCTAGTTTCTCATTCTACCACACTTTGAGTTTTATTGGAGGAAGGTCATCCGACCTTGTATGTGAGTATTCTGTCTCCTTCCCTGGGTTCGTTATCATGTCTTCCATTTCATTGAGGACAATGCAATGTTTAAGTATGGGGGAGGAGAATGTATTCACATGTAATTATTTGGGTGTTGGTTGTATCTGCATGGACTTATTGAATATATTGTATGAAAAAGCCACAAAAATTGAAAAAAGGCATACAAAATCCTTGGATAGCAAGTTCTATGCAATAAGAAGGTGGCTTGACCGACATTAGGCTGGGGCAAAAATAAGTCTTGAGTGATGTGAGTTTTGTGAGCCTGGAACAATTATTGAGTGGTTGGGATGAAAACCCGAAAGGGCGCCCAAGCAAGATGAGTGTCTAAAAAAAAATAAAAAAAATAAAAAAATTGAGTGTTTTAGGATCTTTATCATCTTGGCGTATGGAGACATAAGAAGGAGGCGTATAGGAGGATTCGGGTAGGCCACTTGGAGGAATAAGGTGTAGTTCTGGATATGTGCTTATTTTATCACATTGTTCTTCATGCTGTTGTTTTGTATGTTTTGGAGGAGTTTATTGGTTATGTAATCACTAGGAGATATTCTTGTACTTCCTGAGGCTTTGAGTATTTTATTGTATGAGTAGCTTTTCTGTAAGTTACTCGGGACGAGTAAAAGTCTAAGTATGGGGGTATTTGATACGCTACACTTTGTATGGCGTAACTAGGGGTTATTACATTAGTTTAGGAGTATTATCATATGTGTTTCGAGTCATTGTTATGTTCTGAGATATTTATTAAGAAGTGAAGAAATGGAGATCAGAACCGAATCTTTGAAAACTAAAAGAAATCACCGATGGCGATCGCCATGGATCAGCGGCGATCGCGGTGGAGCAACAGAGACCAAAGTCGAGGATTTATGAAATCCGCGACTGTGCGATCGCGGATGATTTCCGCTGAAGGCAGATGGACCGCTCGTTAGTGGGCTTTGCAAGCAAGCTGCTGGGTCAAATATTGGAAGCAAGCACGTGAAATTAATTCACGTGAGAAGCAAGCAGCTCAAAGCTTAAAGCCGAGCGCCGCCGTTTCTTTCCTTCTTTTGTTTTGTTTTATTTCTTTTCCTTTTATCTTATTATTTCGTTTAGGATATATCTTTTACCATATATTTTTAGGGTTAGTCTCTATTTAAGAACCCTAGCCTCTATCATCTTTTCTATCATCTTTTCCATCAGACAATTTAGTTCTGCAACCATGAGCAGGAACTAATCTCCATTGTTTTACCTAGCGGTTGAAACCTTCAGTTATTAAGTTGTGAGATTTCTAAACTCTTGTTCTTTTCCTATGGGTTTGTATTAATTCTCTTGTTCTTCATCTATTGATTTCTATTAGTTTTACTAGCTTGATCACCTAGTTTGATTGATAGTATTCTATTGCTAGACGAGGAATATACGGTGGAATTCCTTGTCATTGTAGCACTCATATCTGCATGATCTGGTAGTTGATTGCTTTTATGAAAGAGAATTGATTGCATGTTAATACTTGACGGTTGTAAGTTATTGCATGCATCATTATGATTCCTGTGCCCTTTGCTGCTATTTCATCTAATCTTGAGAGGTTTCCCTGATTGTTGAATAGTAAGTATTATCAGGACCGGTTGGCCTGCTGATATATTAGAGATTGGAATAGGAACATTCCCTAGGATTGAATAGAACTTGAGATAAATCTATGATCAACTTGATTGACTGTTGTGTGGATACTTGCTAAGTGAAACCCCTTCGCATAATATTCTCACCCAAACTTCCTCTGCTTGTTACTGGTTACTTATGTGTTCTTGCAATCAAACCCCCCCCCTTTGGTTACTTGTTACTAGTTGATATTTCACTTGACTGCATTGATTTGGTATTTTGATTCTCTTGGGTTCGACCTCTACTTACTTGCTATACTCTAGTTAGTGTTTAAAGTTTTCTTTGATTTGGCACTACGACTTTAGCCTCATCACCCTCCTCAAAAAATCAATTTGCAAGTCGATTGGTATTTTTGTCCACCTTAATAGTTTTTATTATTTCTAGAACCAAATCAAAACAGGCATACAAAAATCAACAAGCACACCGAATTGAAATTGAAACTGGGAAAATTCTCTTTGAATAGAAATTAAAACAGGTTTACAATCTACCAACATCAATGGAGATTATCCTTTCAATATACAACAAAACCCAATTTACATTTAAAAAACCCTAAATCTGCATAAACAAAAAAAAACTAGAAGAAGTGAAACCTAAATCTGCAGCAAGACGACCAACAGCATTCTAACTCAATCCTCCTGCGCCGCCACCGAGAACGAATCTATCAACCACCTTCATTCCAACTCAATCGACGACCAGCAGCAAGACGCCATGGAAATCCGCCTAAAAAATCACTAGATCTGACACCACATACCTCATTCTTCTTCGATAGTTATGACACTCTGGAATAGCGAGCTTCTCCGACTCGAATCCTGGCCGCAATCAGTCCAGATCTGGACGGAGACGACGAAGTAGAACGCAATGCTTCTTCGTTTTTCACAGATTGACGAAGTGGAGCGATCGAGAGGAAAAGAAGAAGGAAACCAAAGGGAGATATATGGAGAGAAGAACAAGATCGAAGAGGAAAGAGGAGGAGAAAAAGACCGAGAATGTATTTGGGAGAGAAAGAGATCTGGGAGTTTAGAGGAAGAGGAAGAAATGAGGAGGGGAGATAAAAAAATTTTGATATGTCGTCACTCGTCAGATATGGGAGAGGAAACACAATTGTTTTAATTCGTTGGATCTATTACCTAATCAACGGTTGTAAATGGTGATCCGTGGGACATGTATTAATTAAATTTTTATTTATTTCTAAGGGACTTGTTGAGGCGAACATATAATGTACGCCTCAACAAGGTCTGTTGAGGCGGGCAAAGTTTTGCCCGCCTCAAAAAGTCAAGACCTGTTGAGGCGGGCAAAACTCTGTGATGCGACCCTGTCATCGTTGACAACTGTAGAGGAAGAGGAAGCCATGAGCCTTCGCTCACTTGGACCCGTGACTCGATCCGGAGCCAAGCTAATCAGTCAAGCCACACAATCTCTTGTCCTTCGCACCGTGGCCAACTTCAGTTCCTCTCCAGCAGAGCACTCCTTGAGGTTCCTAACCTCCAGTTCCTTAATGCCTTCGCTCTCTAGCATGGATGCCTCTTATTCCAGCTCCAGTTCTCAGTACCAGACTCCAACTTCAGTTCCTGAAGCCAGTTCCCTTGGTACCAGTTCCTTCGAGCTGTGAAGGCCGACTATCTTCTTAGTTATTATTATTATTTCCTATTTTTAGCATATGTTATTAGGTTAAGGGCGTGTCTACTCTCATGCTTGAAAGACCGGCCCTAGTTTCCCTTTTATTATCTTCCTTATTACTTTATTTACTTATTTTGCAAGATACTCTTTTGTAAAGGCTCGCCTATATATATGGCTTGCCTTCTTCATTAATATCACGTTTAGCTTTTGGATTAATTGATAAAGTCGAGTGCATCGCCTTGTTAATCCCCTAGGCGTCACCAAACAAAGTCTAACTTCTTTATCCTTTCTTCTTACTTCTAATCCTCTTCCCCGGTGGATTTATCTACCAAACCCTACGTAAACCTACACTTTACATCCACTTCATCTCTACAAATCATCCGCTCCATCGTTATTGCTTGTTGCCACAAGTAACAACATCACTATCATTCAGTTCCCCAGTTACTGTCAAGTCTTCCGCCGCCCTCCGAGTTCCCAAACTCAACCAGTTCTTGAGAAGGCCGACTCCCTACAAGATCTAGATCGCTCCAGCAAGTCATTCTTGACCTTTTCGAGGCCAGGAACGCATCAACTGGTATCAGAGCGCTAGGGATCTTGTAAGTCACGTTCTTCTCTTGTTTGTGATTATCACTCTTCTACTACGTAATCCCTTTCCTCCATCACTTTGAGAGCCTTAGAAATACTCCATATTCGACCTTCATTCACCTAAGAACCCAGAAAGATTAGATCTTGTTTGAAACCCTAGGAGAAATAATTTTTTTGCCTTATCTTGCTAGCCGTTTCCCTTATCTTGCAATATCTTGTTAATTTCGATTGCTTGCAATTTAATTGATAAGTATATAGATTATTTGATTTGCATATCTAAGGAAAAAGATAGTATATAAAAGATTTGCTCTTTCCTTGTTTGTTGGCCGAAATATTCTCTCTTGTGCTCAAAAGATCTTGCTTGCACCCTACTCTAATTTCTTTCCTTGTGTAAAAGCTTTGACTTTCCTTGCATATCAGTTATTTTTCGATCCTAACAGAAAAGGGGAATCCGAAATAAAAAAAAAAAAAAACGAGTTCGAAAACAATCTCATCCAAAGCCAAAATAAGGTAAGTTTGAGATATCACTAGTCAAAGTTTCCATCTTCTTGCCTCTCCATCGTCTAGGTTTGCATACTAGGAAGTTTGAATCTTTTTGCTTCTTCTCCTTGAGTTTGCTTATTCGAATTCTCTCTTGTTGTTCATTGAATTGTTCAACTTGATTGCTTGATATTGCTTGATTGCTTGATATTGCTTGATTGCCTTCAGTTCCCCCTGACCGCCCTCACGGCTTTGTTATTCATAGTAACCCGAGAGTGTTGTCACTTGCTTGAGTTGTGCGTGCTTTACTAGATTGTTGTGCCTTTGATATTGCTTGTGCTACTTGATACTCGCAATGGTGAATGATCTTGTTGTAGGTAACGTGACTCTAGAGGACAAAGAGAGAGACCAAAGTCAATCAACAGGAACTAAGACTCAAGTTCCACCATTCCAGCAACCCCCATTGCTTGAAGATCCGCCCTTGAATCAAGTCGTGGAGAAACAAGGGCAGACAATACAACTTTTGCTCCAAGAATTGACGGCACTAAGGGCTAAAGTTGACTCTGCAAGCCAACATAGTCCATCGGGGCCGACCCCGGAAGTGCACGTTGATGACGGTGTCCAGTTCCCAAAGGCAGACACTGGTGCCAAGTTCCCTAGCCGTGACAAAGGCAAGCAAGTTGTGGCCTCAACTTCACAAGTTCAACCACCCCAACGACTTGCCTCTGTAATTGAATGTCATCAAGATGCAGCAAAGCTAAAGGATCGCCGCACCCATGTCGAGCACAAGGACACCGACTCCAGCGACTGTGATGACGACTACAACGTTGAGTTTTCGAGCCATTCTTCACATGGCAAGGGAACTCGCCACCATCACAAGCGTCACGGCCGCCACAAGAAGCACGACGCAAGTTTGCCCTAACCCAGTGACTACAGGAACTGAGATCACAGTTCTCATCCCACGGGTAGGTATCACTCGCGTCGTCACAACACTGCTTCGACAGTTCCCTTCAACATTGACGATCATCTTCACCACCAAAGTCCCAGATCACGACCACCTATTGGTTGTAGCTCATCCCCTGAGTCTAATCGATATGGTTTTGATGAATTTGATGATGAGGACTTTGCCCATGCTGGAGTTCCCAATCCTGGTAACCTTCACGCTCCTCTGGGAGTTCCTATTGAAGACATGGAGGTCCCCCCAGATTATATTCCGCCGGCTGCTCTTCCAGTCGACCGTTATGAGGGACGCCGTGAAACAGGCCAGTATGAAGCCCGCTATGGACGTACGGAACAACATCAGTTCCCTAAACAACGCCGAGAACGCCAGCAGTTCCCTGCACCGCGCCATCCAAGGCGCCAAGGCTATGAGGATGTTAACGATTATGACCATGACAACCGTGGTTTTCATCGTCATGCACCTAGATATGATGAGCCCTTACCCGATCCTCGCCGCTATGAAGCACGTCGTCCAGCCGTGCCCGGTCACACCGCTCGCTGCGATATCAAGGTAAAGATTGAATTTTTCTATGGCTTATATGATCCCGCTGTTTTTCTTGATTGGATGCAGGCTACAGACCATGTCTTGAAGCATTGTCACTATGAGGAAGCCGAAAAAGTTGAGATATCCACTCTCCACTTCAAAGACGCTGCTCAAACTTGGTGGCACCGCTTCACTTCAGACCGCGTTCGTCGCAATCTTGAACCCATTTCTACTTGGGATCAGCTAGTCTTTGTCATGACTAGAAAGTATGTTCCCACTGGTTATAGGAACCAGATCCGAATGGAGATAGCTATGCTCCGCCAAGGCACCATGACACCTCTTGACTTCTTCGCCAAAATCGAGGATCTCTACTTCAAAGCTAATGTCAGTGCCGCTCCCACAGCCCTACGCACCAAGTTTTTGAGTGGTCTCAATGCTCCCATTCGAGATCAACTTGAAATTTTGCCAATCAAAGATCTTAACACTTTGGTGCACACGACTATGCAACTTCACTACCAGCTTCTTCGCAAGAAGAACACTTGGCCAACTTCGGGTCAATCCAGGTACAATTCTAACTCTTCCAGTTCCCTTTCTACTAAAGTGCAAAATTCCTCTTCGCAGGGAAAGACAGGAACTAGTTCCCGTTAGGTTGCAGCACCCCCACAGCGCCCCTCAGCGCCTAAGCCCGCAACTCAGCAACCTGGCCACACCAGTGACATAGAATGCTACAAGTGTGGTGGACATGGTCACTTGAAGCGTGATTGTCCAAACACCAAGAGAGTGTTCTTCAACCAAGCCACCGGCTATGAGTCCTGCGTAGATGAGGAACCAGAAGAGGAACCAAGTGATGAGTTCCCTACTCAGGAAGACGTGGATGCTTATGCTTGTGCCCCACATGAGAGCAATGCCTATGCCCCACTAAGTCTTGTTACTAGGCGTGTGCTCATTGTCAAGGAAGTAGATTTGGTGGACCAAAGAGAAAATCTATTTCACACCAAATGCAAAGTCCAAACCGCCTCTTTGAGTGTCATAATAGATGGTGGCAGCTGCTGCAACATCATCAATGAAAAGGTGGTCAAACACTTCAACCTTCCAACGACACCCCATCCACAACCATACGGTCTCCAATGGATTTCAGAATCCGAAGGCGATCCCATCACAAAACAGTGCATTGTATCCTTTTCCATTGGTCATTATAAAGATTCTGTTTTATGTGATGTAACTCCCATGGATGCCACACATCTTCTATTAGGCCGTCCATGGCAGTTTGATCGACGCGTTATCCATGATGGGTATTTGAACACTTATGTGTTTAATTACCATGGGAAACGTGTCACCCTTTTACCTATGACTCCACATGAAATAATGCAGGATCACACAGAAAGGAGTCGCCAAAAGGCTATTGAGAGCGCCGCTGCAAAGAAAGGAACTGACCCAGTTCCCAACAACACGGTCGTTCCAAAGAAGGATCCCCAGAAAGACAGGACCCCTGTTCAGCAGAGACGCAATGATCCAACCGGCACCTCTGAGTTCCCATCAACCCCGACAGGAACTAGAAGCACCACTGCTGATAGGGTTCCCATCCAGGGAAAATGTGAAACACGGATACTTCTGGCACGTCACAGGGATATCACTCCAACACTTCAGGGACGTTCTCCTTGTTTTTTATTAGTTTCCAAACTGTGCGTTTTTAATTCTCAGGAACTAGATAACCTACCCCCTAGTGTTTCCTCTCTTTTGCAGGAATTTGAGGATGTCATGCCAGATGAGTTACCACCAGGACTTCCTCCAATCCGTGGAATTGAGCATCAAATTGATCTTGTTCCAGGAGCATCCTTGCCTAACCGCGCCGCTTATAGAGCCAGTCCGGAAGAAACAAGGGAACTCCAGCGCCAAGTTCAAGAGCTTCTTGACCGAGGCTACATAAGGGAATCCTTAAGCCCTTGCGCAGTTCCGGTTATCCTTGTGCCAAAGAAAGACGACTCTTGGAGGATGTGTGTAGATTGTCGCGCCATCAACCAAATCACCGTCAAGTATAGGAACCCCATTCCTCGCCTTGATGACATGCTTGATGAGCTCCATGGCAATTTTTTCGAAGATAGATTTGAAGAGTGGCTACCATCAAATCAGAATGAAAGAAGGCGAGGAGTGGAAAACAACGTTCAAGACCAAGTATGGCCTCTACGAGTGGCTAGTCATGCCATTTGGTCTCACCAATGCCCCAAGCACATTCATGCGTCTCATGAACCATGTTTTGAGACACTTCTTGGGCAAGTTTGTTGTTGTCTACTTTGATGACATTCTTGTTTACTCTCGGAGCATAGAGAATCACACGAAACACTTACCCCTTGTTCTTGAGTGCCTTCGCAAAGAGAAATTGTTTGCTAATCTTGGGAAATGCACATTCTGCACCGACTCCACCATCTTCCTTGGCTTTGTCGTTTCCAAAGATGGTCTTCGTGTAGATGAAGAGAAGATTCGAGCAATCAAAGAGTGGCCCACCCCTACAACGGCCACAATGGTAAGATCTTTCCTTGGTTTGGCTGGTTTCTATCGCAGATTTGTGAAGGATTTCAGCAGCCTTGCAGCGCCCCTTCATGAGCTGACCAAGAAGGGAACTGCGATCGAATGGGTTCCCTCCCATGAAACAACTTTTTAAGCGCTGAAAGATGCTCTCTGCCATGCTCCTTTGCTCCAGCTGCCTGACTTCTCTAAAAGTTTTGAAGTCGAATGTGATGCTTCCAATTTTGGCATTGGAGGCGTGCTACTACAAGACCGCAAGCCGATCGCCTACTTCAGCGAGAAGCTCATGGGTGCCACCCTTAACTACCCCACTTATGATAAGGAACTGTATGCGTTGATATGGGTATTAAGGACTTGGCAACACTACTTATGGCCAAAGGAATTTGTGATCCATTCCGATCATGCAGCGCTCTCTTACTTCAAGAGCCAAGCCACTCTAGGTCGGAGACATGCACGCTGGGTTGAATTTATGGAGACTTTTCCATATGTGGTCGTGCATAAGAAAGGAAAGGAGAATGTGGTAGCTGACGCCCTTTCTCGCAGGTACGTTCTTCTTACTTCCCTTGATGCTAAGATTCTTGGCTTTTCTATCATTAAAGACTTGTATTTAGTTGATGACTATTTCAAGCCTATTTTCGAGGAATGCTTAGCCAAATGTGAGAGTGCAACCTTCTTTCTTGATGAGGGTTATTTGTTTAAAGCAGGGAAACTGTGTATCCCTAGTTCCTCTCTTAGGAACCTGCTCATTAAGGAGGCCCATGAAGGTCGTGGACACTTTGGGATTAATAAGACCTTAGCTGCCTTAAGAGAGTACTTTTTCTGGCCCAAAATGATTCGACATGTTACTCCCTTTTGTAGGAGTTGTGTGACTTGTCATAGAGCCAAGTCTAGATCGAGTTCCCATGGGTTATACACTCCCCTGCCAATTCCCTTAGTTCCCTGGGATAACCTGTCTATGGATTTTATCACAGGTCTGTCTAACTCAAAGAAGGGAAATGACTCGATTTTTGTGGTTGTCGATAGATTCTCCAAAATGGCCCACTTTATAGATTGTAAGACCACCAATAATGCTACTGATATAGCCAACTTGTTCTTTGATAATGTGGTAAGATTACATGGGATTGATAATGTGGTAAGATTACATGGGATTCCTAGGACCATTGTGAGTGACCGAGATGCAAAGTTCCTTAGTCACTTTTGGAGGACTCTATGGGGTAAGCTAGGAACCAAATTGCTATTTTCCACGAGCTACCACCCCCAAACTGATGGCCAAACTGAGGTCACCAATAGGACATTAGGTCAACTCCTTAGAACCGTCCTTAGGTCAAACCCACGAAGGTGGGAGGACTTACTATCTTTTGTGGGGTTTGCTTATAACAGGTCCAGGCACAGCGCTACCAAGCTCACGCCGTTCGAAGTTGTCTACGGTCGCAACCCAGTCACTCCAATGGATTTGACGCCTCGACCGCTGTGTAATCAAGAAAGTGTGCCCGACGCGAAGCGCGCTGAATTTGTACTGGAACTGCACCACAGAACAAGGGAGCAGCTGCTGCGCCGTGCTGAGCAATACGCCAAGCAACACAACAAAGGCCGACGTCGCATGATATTTGCCCCAGGTGATCTTGTTTGGGTGCATTTGCGAAAGGAACGGTTCCCTGGACTTCGCAAGACCAAGTTGCATCAACGCGGTGATGGTCCTTTCAAAGTTCTTGAAGCATATGGAGAAAACGCCTACAAGGTTGACATTCTTGGCGAATACAATGTGAGCTCTACTTTTAATGTCGCTGATATCTCTCCTTACATTCCTCCTGAGTTTGAAGATTTGGAAGCGGGGACGCTTCTCAGCCAAGAAGGGGAGGGTGATGCGACCCTGCCATCGTTGACAGCTGTAGAGGAAGAGGAAGCCATGAGCCTTCGCTCACTTGGACCCGTGACTCGATCCCGAGCCAAGCTAATCAGTCAAGCCACGCAATCTCTTGTCCTTCGCACCGTGGCCAACTTCAGTTCCTCTCCAGCAGAGCACTCCTTGAGGTTCCTAACCTCCAGTTCCTTAATGCCTTCGCTCACTAGCATGGATGCCTCTTATTCCAGCTCCAGTTCTCAGTACCAGACTCCAACTTCAGTTCCTGAAGCCAGTTCCCTTGGTACCAGTTCCTCCGAGCTGTGAAGGCCGACTATCTTCTTAGTTATTATTATTATTTCCTATTTTTAGCATATGTTATTAGGTTAAGGGTGTGTCTACTCTCATGCTTGAGAGGTCGGCCCTAGTTTCCCTTTTATTATCTTCCTTATTACTTTCTTTACTTATTTTGCAAGATACTCTTTTGTAAAGGCTCGCCTATATATATGGCTTGCCTTCTTCATTAATATCACGTTTAGCTTTTGGATTAATTGATAAAGTCGAGTGCATCGCCTTGTTAATCCCCTAGGCATCACCAAACAAAGTCTAACTTCTTTATCCTTTCTTCTTACTTCTAATCCTCTTCCCCGGTGGATTTATCTACCAAACCCTACATAAACCTACACTTTACATCCACTTCATCTCTACAAATCATCCGCTCCATCGTTGTTGCTTGTTGCCACAAGTAACAACATTACTATCATTCAGTTCCCCAGTTACTGTCAAGTCTTCCGCCGCCCTCCGAGTTCCCAAACTCGACCAGTTCTTGAGAAGGCCGACTCCCTACAAGATCTAGATCGCTCCAGCAAGTCATTCTTGACCTTTTCGAGGCCAGGAACGCATCAACTGGTATCAGAGCGCCAGAGATCTTGTAAGTCACGTCAACGTGGGGAATTCCCACGAGGCATTTGTAAGGCCCCCAAGTCTTAGAAGTTTTATCCCCCATGTCAACGTGGGGACTTCCCACTAGGCACCCATCCTGGGACTACTCCCACCCTAGCACGCAAAACATCCTGGTTCTTTGTCCTCATTTGAACCATGACAAGAAAGAGCTATTGTTGACATGGGTAGCAATCTAATCCATATAAAGGTTTAAGGTATGGTGTATTTCTCTATCCTCAAACACCTTCAAAAGCTTTCAACTCATCGGCCTTGTTCTCTGCTTGAGTGACCTTTTGTTGCGAGTCCTCGTATAACTTTGCAGCCTCTCAAAATGGAGATGTTGGAAAACCAGAATGAGAAGCAAAGCAATTAGCATTAATCAATGAAATACGAATGAAAAAGAAAGGAGAATTCAATTCGACCTACCAGCTAGGAACTATTCGCGACAGTATCTAAGTTGTCATGAAGACTTATGAGCTCTACATTGTCACAAATTGGAAGGGATAAGAGTTTGGCAAAGTCAAATGGGTTTCTTTGATGACTTTTCCCCTGTCAAATAGACCATGTAAACAACTTTCCTCTTATTTTTTCCTCGATTTGGCCGAGGAACAAGAGGCAAGGGGTTCGACAAGGTGGTTTTCTTGTCTACTGGCCTCTATCAACTCCTTAACAGATAGTCTCGTGATAAAACTCTCTCATTGCGCGTGGTTCTTGCTTCGCATGCCATTACATTATGGCCCAACGGTAAACACACCAATAAAGATATAAGAAAAGAAATACACATGTCAAACGACACTTACAATTCGATGGAGAAATGACGGGAGAGACCATTTCTCTTCCAACTTGATTCCAGAGACGAGTCCAGTTTAGATGCGGCAAAGATATGAGCTGCAAGAAAAGACAGGTAAGCACAAGTTAATGGTACATTCGACATAAGAAAAAGAAAAAGCTGAAACAAGCACAAACTTGTCCATGCCCACTCAGTCTGCAAGAACCAACAATCATCCCCAGGTTCAAAGACGAGATCTTGCAAGGAAAAACGCTTTCTCCATCCTCGATCATTAGCATTCAAATTCACAGCTAGAAGTTCACAACCTGTTCGACATTGGAAGTTATAATGGTGGGATTTCAAAGTCCTAGGATGATAGTTGTAGTATAAAGTGTTGAAGTCAAACTCAAACTCATACTTCTCGACTTTGATGGAAGACGAAGGAAAGAAAGAGAAGAGGGAAAGTCTTTACTATGGAAAGACGAGTTGTAGATTATGATGAATCACGTCACACAGTGTTACGCTCTAATGAAGCAAGAAATTAGAGTAAAACGAGAGTATCATTTTAAGCCTTTAGATTAGACTAGATTAAAGGTTTAAGATTCATTAATAAATAATAGCAGATTTTAATAATGAATATGTTGCATCAAATCTTCCCATTTAGTTTTTAGAAGATTTTCTTTTCCCATTTAGTTAATAATGAATATGTTGCGGAATTGCCTCTGCAGTTGTTGCTGCTGTTTGTTCAAATATTTCTTCTCATGTTCGTTTCGAACCTAATCAGCAGGACCGTCAAACCATAGGGTCGACTCTCAGTGGTGATCAGTGGAACACTGTGGTCCCCATGTTTCGGTCCATGCCTGACCACTCTTCTGGTATGTCTTTTACTTGGATTTTGGATACAGGTGCTTCATTCCATATGACAGGTAATCGATCTCTTCTTCGAGATATTATTCCTGCATCTCCGATCTCTATTAAGTTACCGGATAATCGTTATGCTGCAGCCACCGAGGAAGGCACTTTGACATTGTCTGATATTTCTCTCAGTCGTGTGTTATATACTCCTCAACTAGACTGCAATCTGATTTCTTTTTCTCAGCTTCTTCAAGAGAAGAAGTATTTGGCTCTGCTTACTGACAGGATGTGTGTGATTCAAGAAAGCAATTCGAGGACGGTGATTGGAGTGGGTGAGCAAAGGGGGGTGTCTATTGTCTTCACACGTTGGGGTCGAGCGCTCGTGCCTGCCATTCAGCAACTACGTCTTCCGCATCTTTATTTCTTTGGCATAAAAGAATGGGTCATCCGTCTTTGTCTGTTCTGTCTTCTATTCCTGCAGTAGGCCGCTTTGCAAGAAAAGATATTACTGTTGATCCGTGTGATGTCTGTTTCCAGGCAAAACAAGTTCGAAACAGTTTTCCTTTGAGTTCTACTAAAGCTGATGGTATCTTTGATTTGATTCATTGTGATGTTTGGGTACCTTATAGTACTCCTGATACTACGGGTGCCAGGTATTTTCTAACTATTGTTGATGATCATTCGAGAGCAGTATGGACCTTTCTTATGACTCAAAAGTCTGAGGTTGCCGGTTTGTTTCACAAGTTTTATGCTATGGTAAAAACGCAATTTCAGAAAGTCATTAAGCGTTTTCATTCTGACAATGGCACTGAGTTTTTGTGTTTGAAATCATTCTTTGAGGCTCAAGGAATATTGTTTGAGACGTCTTGTCCTTATACTCCACAGCAGAATGGGAGAGTGGAGAGAAAGCATCGTCACATACTTAATGTGGCTCGTGCACTACGGTTTCAAGGCTCTTTACCTTTGGAATTTTGGGGTCAATTTATTCTTACAGCTGCACATCTCATCAACCGAACACCCACACCTTTTCTAGGGAACAAGACCCCTTATGAAGTCTTGTATCAGCGGGAGCCAAAGTTCTCTCATTTAAGGGTCTTCGGTTGTCTATGCTTCTCTTCACAGATTCCTCGATCACATGACAAATTTGCGTCTCGAAGTCGGAAATGTGTCTTCTTAGGCTATCCTATTGGACAATCAGGTTGGAAATGTGTCTTCTCTTCACAGATTCCTCGATCACTATTTTAGGCCATGTGTCCTAATCCATTCTTGATCGCATACAAAGCCAATCCCGAGCTTATTGAAGCGGCACCACTTCACACTCATATAGGTGGATTCTTTTAATCATGCACCTTGGGATGAAAACGTTTATGTACTCCAATCTCTAAGTGTAGGCTTTCCACATTGAATTCAACCTCTAACGTTGTATTAGAGGGGAATTGGGTATCCCACCATTAGAGATTTCAAACGGGCTTCAAACCCATCCCTATAGCCGACTTGGTCACCAAGTCCCTAGTCAATCCTTTTGTCAAATGATCCGCTAGATTTTGTTGAGACCGAACATACTCAATGGTTATCACCCCATGAGTGATCAACTCACGTACCGCGTTATGTCTAACGTCTAGGTGTCGCGATTTACCATTATACACTTGGCTATAAGCCTTAGCTAAAGTAGCTTGACTATCACAATGGATAGAAATGGGTGACACCGGTTTCGGCCACAATGGAATTCCGTAGACTAAATTCCTTAGCCATTCCGCCTCTCTTCCGGCAGCCGCTAATGTTATGAATTCTGACTCCATAGTCGAACTTGTAATGCAAGTTTGCTTCTTGGAAGCCCATGAAATGGCACCTCCCCCAAGCAAGAACACCCAACCACTTGTAGAGGTATGATCCTCCTTTTTTGTGATCCAACTCGCATCCGAATATCCTTATAGAACCGAAGGAAACCTGACATATGATAAACCAAAATTCATGGTCCCTTTCAAGTACTTGAGCACTCACTTTATAGCTTGCCAATGGTGAGTACTAGGATTACTAGTATATCTACTCATCTTCCCTACCGCAAAAGCGATATCCGATCTTGTGCTCGTCATGACATACATTAAGCAACCAATCACTTGTGAGTACTCGAGCTGTGATACCGCTTGTCCCTTATTAGGCTTAAGCTTCACACTCGGATCCATGGGAGTGGTCATTGGAGAACAATTCTCACAATTAAACTTCTTGAGCACTTTCTCAATGTAGTGAGATTGTGTCAAGGATAGACCCTTGTCTTCACGCTTGATTCTAATTCCAAGAATCACATCCGCCTCCCCCATGTCTTTCATGGAAAATTTAGATGACAAAAAGGCTTTAGTAAGCTCTACTTGTCTAAGGCCAGTGCCAAAGATCAACATGTCATCAACATACAAGCAAATGATTACTCCATTACCAGACTCATCAAATTTGCTATATAAACACTTGTCGGATTGATTTAACTTAATCCCACTTGACAAGACAACCTCATCAACTTTTTGATGCCATTGGTTTGGTGCTTGCTTTAGCCCATATAATGACTTTACCAACTTACACACCTTATGCTCATTACCAGGCATTACAAACCCTTCGGGTTGCTTCATATACTACTCCTCCTCCAAATCACCATTCAAGAACGCTGTCTTGACATCCATTTGGTGAATCACAAGATCATTAATAGCCGCTAAGGCAATCAAGAAAGTTGTCTTGACATCCATTTGGTAAATCACAAGATTGTGTCAAGGATAGACCTTGGTCACAAACCGTGTCGTTTTACATAACCAAATATTTGAGCATCTAAGCATCGGCACGGTGCCGAAATGTCACAAACCGTACCACTTCTCAGAATGTCCAATTTTCCGTCTTTTGGCTCCCGGATTCGAACCATAAGAACCCGACATGTACTTATGTACATCCCGACATATCCTTGTAACACCGAGTTTGATTTCACGTACCTGAGCCGTGCACTCCGCACTCCCAAGACTTATCGAACGTAAACCGAGCTCCTCAAACTTTGAGCAAATCACGATCACACTAAAACGACCGATGACACTAAAATCACCAACACTTCATTTGATTTATCGTCATTCTCATAAAGCTAAACCTTATCGTATTTGTTATTTCATCTGGTTATTTCGATTGATTGAATTCGACGTAGTTAATATAATATCTTTCAACAAGTCGCTCCCCTCTAAGCCAATTTAGGTGGATACATTTTTTTTCCCAAAATAAATTATATGAAATAAGCAATGTATAGAAATTAATGGATAATCCGATTAAAACTCTGACACATCAATTTGTCGTTAAATGAATTAGCGCTCTCTCATTCACTCTAACCCCATCAAGCTCTCTCATTCACTCTAACTTCGACATCATTTTATCGTTAAATCTCACTAATCATTATTATTTTAATTTGATTTATTATCTCAATGTATCTTCAACAAAACATTTGTATCTAACAACTTCTTAATCTTTTAGTTTAACGTAGTTAAAAAACGTCAATTTTCTTCTAGGCTTTCAAACTTTGACAACTTATCTTAACAACAATAATATAATACTACTCCCCGTCTCCATATTAGAGTTCACTATATTGTTTTTGATGTCCCAAAATTTAAGTCCTTCTTCCTATTTATATCTCACCTAATAACCTTCTTTCTCTTCCTTTTTTTACATAAAAATTTACGCTCATTTACTTTTTATATTATCTGTCATACGTAAAAAATCACACTCTCTCTCAATCTCTCTCCATCCATATTCTCTCTCCCATTTCTCTTAATTTTTTTGTAATATGAGATAGGGAAATGTAATAAAGGAATAGATCATATACAAACACAAATTAATCTATCTATACATATACTAAAACAGAACGTTGTTTTGCCACATGTCGCCCTTATATTCAATTCGCCTATGTGTCGATCTCTAAGCTATGCTACATCATCCATCATGTCATCCTTCACGTCATCCGACTTTATATTTTGATATATATCTTTGAATTAAATAAGTAAAAAAATCAAAAAGATATCTAATAGGTTATATAACAAAAAAAATATAAATTTTTATCTTTTATCATATTATATCTTTATCTTATATATATGTAAATATATATCTTTATCTATTATTATGTTATCAATCTAATTAAGTTGAGTTATTAATGAACTTAAACTATAAAACATAAATTGTAAACTATAAACTATAAATTATAAACCATAAAGTATAAACTACAATCTATAAATTAGTTAATAGTATAAAATATAAATATAGTATTAAAATATTTATTACATGCGACCCCGTACATGGTACGGGAACACACGCTAGTATTATCTATACGATTACACTTAGGATAGTTGATTCATTCCATTATTTTTTCACTTTTTTGAAATTTATCTAAAAAAACTCAAATTTCTATTTTAGTTTACGAAAACTGATATAAGTGAGATTAAAAAATATCATAACATCATAAATTACCGCATATAGATTACATTATACATAACACTAAATAATTCTTTTTGGTGAAAACATAACACTAAATAATAACCTGCACATGAACTACACTAGTATAGCAAGATAAAATCAAGGTTTGTTATCCATTCTTGCTTAAACCAATCTACATATAATAATTAAAGTAAACTTTCATTTGTGTCGTGTCACTATGTAATTTAATTTGTCACATGTCATAATTTTCAAAATTTCTCATTTTTATAATTATGGCATATTTTTCTATCCCTATTAATTACTTAATTAATTGCTTTTTTGTCTTATCACTTGATTTGAAAGATACCATACTTTTCATATTTCCAACTATTGTATTTTTGTTTATTCCTACCAAGCCGACAATCTATATATATATATATATATTAAAATAGAGCTATTTAATTAACTTCGACCCCATCGATACTCACAATAAACCTCACATCTTTTCTTATTAATCATTAAAAAATGATCCTAAAATGTTGGAGGTTCTTCCTCATACGACATCATCTCTATCCACCAACCTGAAATGAAATTTTTTCTCATGACTCCCTCCCAAAACCTCACCCTCCTCTCCCTCAACACTTCCCAAACTCCACCTTCGCCTCCGGCTTCTCTTCCTCAACAATTCCTCTCCTTCCTACGCCTTTTCCATCTGGTACAACTCCTACTCCGTCGCACCTCATCCGCTCCAAATCCCCAATCGCAGGCACCGGATCCCTCTCAATCACCTCATCCGGCCAACTCTACTCCGTCGCACCTCATCCGCTCCAAATCCATGGCCGAACTCTTCCTTAGCGACTGGATCCGCCAACACCACCTCCCTCCCTCAAAGCGTCTTCAAACTAAAATCAATCAAAAGATCAAATCCGACTCTTGGAGCTCTCAAAAGAGACAATTGTTTGGAAAGTCTGATTCAATTTCACTGCCCACCACAAGAAAGGAAGACTCAGTTATCACAAAATGGGGGCAGGCTCATCGTCGCAGCAAATCCTGCGCTTCAAACCGCCTTCTCTTCCCTCTCCGGTCCCCAATCCAGTTCAATTCCCCTAATCTCTCTTCAGGTACAACTTTTCTTTCCTGCAACCCTTAAATCATAATGTCTCATGTAGTGTTGTTCTTTTCTTTCATGATGTCTCATGTAGTGCTGAAGTTTGAACTATGCAGTTTCAGGCACTACATGAGCCCATAACCCTCAATATGAACCCACAAAATCCAGCTCATTATATTGTCAAGAATATGTGGGCAGTTCCTAATATCATTTGTAGACAATTGTGTATTGAGCAGTTCTTAAAGGGGACTGGTGTGGAAAATCCATATTTATCTATTATGTAATTCATTGATAACGTGTATTGATTATATAAGAGTTGGAGAAAAACACTTTAGCAACTTGAAAGTAGTTGCGTTTGATTTCCATCCGACTAGATTTATTCAACACATTTTTTTCATTTCATATCTTCTACTCCCTCCGTCCCATATTGTTCTTCCCATTTCGAATAGTGTACACTATTTACGGTTGAAGAGAATCTTCTCGTTTTGTCTTGATATATAAGAAAATATATAGTCATGTGGGGTCTTGTTTGATTCGTATTAACGCGTACTTTAATAATATCAAATTTTAATTATTTGTATTAACATAAAATTAGAGATATTAAGGATACAAAACGTACCTCGACAAATGTGTCATGAAAAAATAGGAAGAACATTATGGGACGGAGGGAGTAGAATTCTTGGTGACCATTCTTTCTTGCAACCCTTAAATCAGAACCTATACTCACTTATCTCGAAACATATGGCCCAAAAAATTAACCTTTTGCATCACCGACTTAAATATCAACTTGTACTTTTACTTTCGACTCAATTGTCTCCATGGTCAGGCGCAAACATCTTAGCTATGTGGATTAATATATTTGGATAGTTTTTACTAGATGTGGTCTAATTGTGTTTCTTTCCCCCTTTTTTTGTTGCTCTGCTATTTGATCAAACATATAGCTTCATTGCTAAGCAATGACTGAAACTATTTCTTGGTGTAGTTCTGATACATTGAATTAACATTTCACTCTATGCGTGCAAGAAACATAAGATATGTCTATTTCTTGGTGACAAGCATTGGGCATAGTTTTGGTTTCTCTTCTTTCAGTTGAGAAACTATGTTCTTAAGTAGTATCTCCTAGGGAAATATAATCTGTCAACACTATGTTCTTAAGTATTATATTTTATTAATCAGCTAATGTTTCAAGCTTATTTGGGAAGTCACTTGTCCAGTTTTGGTCAGTTTATTTTGGTTAACTGAGATCTAGGTTTTATTTGATGATGCAATGCAGATACTGTCTTTCTTGCAGCATATATTTATCAATTTTAACAAGTAGCATAACTGAGTGTTGTTTTGTTCAGCAATTTTGGTATGCTCAGTATCAATTTTTCTGAATCAATTTCCTAACTCCTTTTATGTGTGCTCGGAAAATGCTTAATCCAGCAGTTATATATTGAAGTGAATGTCTATAAGCATTTTTTCTATATCAATGTAACATCCACTGTGTTTTTAGAAGTTAATTGGTTAATTTTTTTGGTCTGGTGATTAACTATTTTTGTTGTTTGCTTGCTTTTGTAAATATCAATCCACTGCACAAACAGAGTACTTATAACTCGCTCATTTTCATCACTCCTGCGCATTTTATTCATTCTTACGATGCTCCTTCATTGTTGTTGTCTTCCGTCATTATCTCATCTGTAACTGCAGGTAGGCTGCAGATTTTATATTTATCTGGAATATGTCTATTGGTGATAGTAACACCTAGTAGTTGAGATTTTATATTTATCTGAACTGCAGGTAGGCTACAGATTTTATATTTATCTGTAATATGTCTATTGGAATATGTCCATTTTCAGGCCATTGTTGTTGCTCTTACGATGCTTCTTCATTGTTGCATTGTTTCAGGCCATTGTTGTTGCTCCAAAAATGAACCTACAGGCTTTGCATCATGTTGTCTTTCCTCATTATCTCATCTGTACTTGCAGGTAGGCTACAAATTTTATATTTATCTAGAATATGTCTATTGGTGACACAGTAACACCTAGCTTGTACTCCCTTTGTCCCTTAATGTTCTTCCCATTTCATTTTGACACATTTGCCGAGACACGTTTTGCGTCGTTAATATCTCTTATTATATCTTTCTAAAAATTATAAAATTTTGATATTAATAAAGTACTCAATTAGACGAACAAAACAAGATCCCGCATGACCATGTTTATTCTTATAGATTGAGAATAATCTAGCGAATTGTATTGAATTGTGAATAGTGTAAAAAATGGAGATGGGAAGAACATTAGGGGACGGAGGGAGTAGTTTATTTTGTTGAAGGATTACGCAGTCAACTTTCAAGTTAATCTACTGTTTGTGATTGTCCATTTTAAGCACAGCTGTCAATTCACACTTTTTTTCTTCCGAAATGACAGACACAATGGAGGTATGCTATACTAATCTTGTGCTTAATTTTATTTCTATCTTTTTAAAAACAAAATCTTTTTTAAATTCTATCTTTGTTTATTTTATATCCCAAAAATAGTTGTGAGTTTGTTAAGATAATTTGTGCTCAATTTAGATTGGCCCACAAATCTAAACTGATATCAGATAAAAATCTAAACTGATCCTAGATAAAAATCAAAAAACAATATAATACCTACTAAGATTTTTTGTTTGGGGATTTTAACAGCTTAATAAAATTTCTCAACAACTAAAGTTTGAAGCCCTCTACCACCTATTTAATCATACGTACAGACTCCTCCCAAGCATAACTTCATTCTTCTTCATGTTCATTGTTTAGATAATCCGATTACTCTCTCTCAATGGCAAAATTTTGATTGGAGATATTACTGGAGCCAAAAGAGTATCCACACTCAAAGTTCGCATCATTCGAATGTGGGATGAAAAGAGTAGAAATCGAGATGAAATTCGCATGGTACTCCTAGATGAAGTTACCTTTTGAAACTAACCCTATTATGCCTCTCCCTGATATAATGCCAAGGCCACACCAATTTTCACAAGCTTCTGCTTCTTCTTTGGTGAGAAAATTTCTTCTGGTGTGCTTACTTTGTTAAGATTTTGTTAGTTTGATTTACTGACGGCGATTTTGGATTGTCTAGATGAACATCCCTTTGATGAACTCAGTGATTCCAAATTTCCAGATTGAGCCCCCTCCAAACCAAAATTTATATAGCAACTTTTCATCATCGTGGCAAGAGGAAGACAGGGTGAGATGTTATTTTCAAGTTTACTTTGCTCATTTGAAGTTGTTTTCTTGGTAAGAACTAAGAAGTGTTTTCCATAAATTGAACTCGACTAAGAGCTTTCTCTAAGCCGGGGTACATTTTAATAGATAATGAGTTATGATGTAATTGTATAATATCGTTACACTTTGTAATTATACAACACTGCTTGTGACTGTTCTATATATACTCTTCTAAGAAAAGGGCAACTGTAACTATTATATTTCTCTTCTTAGTTTTCTTATTTGTAAAACATTGAATTCAGATTGATTGTTTGAGTTCAATTCCTCTTAGTGTTACCTCCAAGGGTTTTGTGATGTGAATTCTCTTCCTCTAAAGATTGAGGAGGCTGGATTTTTCTCTGATGTTGGTTTTTCCATTATGAATTGTGAATGTACAGAAGGCTTCTGCAAATAGACCATATCCTTTTTCTCTAGACATGCCTACACTCCCGTCTTTCCACAACAAACTTCCAAGAATTATGAGCGCCATACACGTATCAACTCCATTTGGAAATGGATGCTTTTTCAATGCAGATCATGATGTCCCAATCTTTTAGTTTGTTCCTTTTAACTTTCCTTCAATTAATCTTTATTTTCCCTTTGCAATGCCTTAAAATTCTATATACTTAGCTTCATTTACACCTTGAATTGACAGAGAGACTCCACTGATGCCAAGTGGCATTCTCTTCCACATGCAAGCTGGATCTTTTCTTTTTTTTTTTACTTTTTCTATCTTGATTGAATCCGTTATTATGCTCTTTTTGTGATCTGAAACAATGTCTATGTCACACTTGAAGGGAAATGCAGAAGAACCGGTTCTTAATTCACCAAGCTCAGCTGGGGTAAATCACCAAATTGCTGAAGATCCATCAGTTTGTTTAAATCACCAACATCAGTTCTTCAGTTTCATCCCATCTTCAAAGTTACAAGAAGAGTCATCAACAACAAACAAGTATAGCAACTTAAATGGAAATGCTCAAGGAAGAGGCATCCTTGATCTCAACTTGAAGCTGTGAAATTGCCCTTTGTTTTTGCCTGAGTCATGTGCCTTAAGAAAATAAACAACTCTTTCTTTCTGCTCTTAGAAAATCAGAAAACAAGGGAAGTTGGTTAATGTAAAAGGTAAAAACAATTGAGATTATGAGATTGAGAAGTTAAGGGCTGAAGGGCAAAGTTGTAGTTTTTTGTCTGTTTGAATGATGTAATACAGAGTTGTTTAATGGTGAATTAGAAGATTTGGTGGTGTGGATTTCTCAAATCTTTTAGCATTTGATTCTCTGAGACGATGTCTTTGTGTTTGGTTGGTGTATGAATAAGCCTTTGCTCTTAATGAGTAACAAACTTTTCCATATAGGATTTTCTGATTTCTCTGGTGGTTCCACACTTTGATATTTAACAATTTAAATTGATAACTTATTGAAATAATCCTTACGCAAAAAAATTTATCAATTTTTTAAGATTTTACAACTAACAAATTTACATATCAAACGTTAAAAGTTGTATTTTAAACTCTGATAGCTTCAGTCGACTATATATATTTTTTCAGATCCGAATGAATTGTTGTACAGATAGACGAAATCAACGACAATGCGGTGATGATGATCTTTATTTAGTGGTGTATCTAAATTCCATCAGACTATCTGACCTTCCGAATCAGTGTCTTAAGCTTAAGGTGGGTGTACTGGCACAAGATTAGTGATCACTAAGTTAACGGCACACGCCATTGAGGCTGAGATTATTTCTGGTACCAACATCGGATTTAGGGTTATCATTCCTCGATTGCTACTCACTCCGTCAGATGTCACGTTGCCTTTCAGCTTGAGACGCAGACAGTTTTCCGCTGAAAAATATCTGTGTTACGCACGAGAACCCACCACGGGTCTTCACTATCGAGCAGTGGTGCCCATGACTACTACGAAAGAGGCAATATCGACATTTTCAGCGGTCGTGGGCCTTGTCTAGATGGGCGCATTTGCAAACTCAAGCTGGTGTCGGATGGCACTGGACCCCACCACGGCTGGTACTGCAACTACGTGGAGGTGACGTCAGCTGGGCCCCATATCAGCTGCACCCAACAGGCCTTCACTATCGAGCAGTGGCTTGCGCGTGACGCCTCGCCTTACGAGCTTACAGCTGTACGCGACAACTGCGCTTATCATGATGTGGCAGGTCGACGTCTCACCCGGAAGTGTCAACACGACTGCATCTTCTGTTATGTAATAAACGTGGCTTGTCTTTCTTTTGTAGTGGATATAATTGGATCACACGTTTTAAATTCTCAATTGTCATGTGTGTAGTGTGTTACCAATTATCTAATCAACTACGTTTGGTTTACGTTTGAGAACTACACTAGTACTCAAACTTGCAAGTATTATTCAACAGATGAAATGCAGCAGTGCGTCTACTGGGCTGAAATGTTTTAGTGGGCCGGACCTATAATTTATCTAGCTTGTCGAAGCTATTATTAAGAGACTGCACGGCCCAATTTCCGTTTTCAATAGCACATGTAGCATATAGTTTTGACAGAAGAAGGTCCATTACCCTATTTTACTCGCTAATACTCCCTATAATAACAACTTTTTTCATAACTAACATCTTGAGGACATGGTACCTAAATTGAGGCCAGATTTGAAGTTCTTCGATCCATGCGATTTTTAGAGCCCACACAATTTTTGTAATACTATGTGACATTATCTTTTGACTATATTGGGTACTCATATTGTGACTCTCCTCAAAAAGATATTGTTAAACACTAGAGCAAAAGCTTATCTTATGACGAACATTTTGTATCTATGATACAAATATCTCCAACACAGATTTCGTTGGATTTTTTAATTGATGTTTTTTAATATTGCAGGATTACATTACAGCTAGCAATAAAATCGAATGGATTTTGTAGTAAAATACGTATCTTTTGAGGGCTGTTTCTCGATCTGACTGGCGAGCATTAACCCATCATCACCCTATCAAATATTCGTGTGAGTGCTTCTGGAGAAATTCTGTATTTGATCTCAGAATATTTGCAAAGAGCCACAATCATATTTCCCTCTTCACCACAAACAACTTTCTGTAAGTAGGTCCAATATCATTGAATTTGATCCTCACGACGAATAAGAAATCAGAAATAATAATCTTAATTAAATTATAAATTTGGAAAATAAAATATTATCAAAAAAAAAATTATAAATCAGTCTTTGAAAACATTTCTGCTTTAAGATCATGAGGGAAGATGTGATAGTAAATAAGTTATGTGTACTAAGTGTAAAGCGCTCGCGTTTACAAATTACATGTCAATGTTCACGTAAAGTTTATAATTAACGTCATGACAATTTTAAACTTTTTAAGTGAGTCAAATAGTGACAATTTTGTAATTTCTGAAAACTTTGTTTTTTTTTTAAAGAAAATGACCTCAACAGACATAATCGCCAAATTATAAAATGACCACCCAAATTATGAACATTAACTTGTTCACTGTGAACGGGGGAATTTCGCACTTCGCACCGTATGATTGTTCTCTCTGATCCTTTGTCTAAGATCATATACAAAAATTCAAAGATATAGATTAAGTCCTAATATAAAATTTATATTTCTGCTCTCTTATCTTACACACAGTCACACTAGAACAACAAATAAAAAAAAATCCTGAGAAGTTGTTTGTTTGTATAACATGAATATATGGAATAAGGTTGAAAATGAATTAAATTTATTTTTGTGTTTGATAAAATAAGTATGGATATAGAAAACGGCTATGAAAATGGCTCATGTTTCATAGCTCATGCGTAAGTTAACATTTCGTACTTTCTCTGAACCGAGCACTAAAACTTAAGAATATATTACTTACTCAATTTCATTCTCATTACCCAATCCAACTCAGTTCTATCTTAATACCAAAAAATCCCTGGTATTTAACCCGGTTTAACAAACACGTAAAAATCTAATCTTAATTTTAATATACTATAAAATTAGGGGTTATTCAAATTAATCACAATGCATTAAATGATTTGTTTTTAATTTATCTATTATTTAATTTTTTCTTTTTCCTATTTCTTTCCTACGTTTATAAATATATCACTCAAATGAAGATTTTATCCACCAACATAGGTCTATAGTGGATCTTTATGAGTTTTATCATCATCTTCTACTCTTCGATTCCGCATGTGTGAAGTTTTATAGGTTGTAAAACCCGAGCATAGCGCGGTCCCAAAAATTCTAGTCTAATATAAAATTATAGGTTCCTTCAAAATCCACTAAATGCATTTATTACCTTTGTTTTGATTGGTTAATATTCATCTCATTTATTGTCTCTTTTTAGTGTTTGTGAGAGATGTGAAACCTAATCTATAAGCCAATTTGTAACTCATTAACATATAAGCCTAATACGAAACTAATACACACAATCACAACACAAATCAAATTGTCATTGCCATCATAATCTATAACATATTCCACATAGTAGAAGACTTGAAGGTCGTATACAACGATTCAACTCTTTAATGTTTGCGATTATACCGCCTGTTGAAAGAAACAATTATAATCGATTATCCATTCTTTAATAATTATGTTTCGAAGATGCAATACAGCTCCCGCATCCCTTCTCCCAGTTCAGATTAAAATTCTTATCTCCTCTAATTTATGTCATATCATGTTGATCTCCAGGTCGTCTCCGTTTCGGTAATTTGGATGGAGTACAATTTACGATATTAGAGTTCTTTTGTGCTTTGGGATCATCACTCCCGTTTTTGTAGACTTTTTAATCACTGAAAAGTTTATTTGAACTTTTTCACTTTTGCAAAGTGCGTTTAGATCCTTTTTCATATCAAAGCACATTCTAAAACTCCATAGTACTGTAGTACTTTTAGAATCACACTATAATTCAAGGAATACAGTAAGAATGCCACCAAAAAATGAGTTATATAATTTAATATTATTTATTTTTCTTTCTTTTTTTTGGTGGAAGAATATTGTGTTTTCTTTATGAAAATATTTTTCAACAAATAATTTTAAATTATGTATATATTTTGATATATAATATTTATTACTAATGCATCAGTAAAACATATAATATATGTATTACAATTAAATCAAAAAATTATACCTAAAGATGAGATGTTATAATTTAAATATACATATCACATTATAATAGTATCACATTATAAATTAAAAATTACCAATATTAATTCAAAATGAAAAATTAATAACAGGAATAATATAACAACAAAAAGTATTTTATTACTTATATATGTTTACAATTGTTTGTTATTTGAAAATTATAATTTACTACTATATTATATTATTTTTTCCATTTTTATTTGAAATTGTTTTTCTTTACCATTTTTCAATGGAACCAACGATTTACTATTCTTTGACTTCAAAATTATATAAAATAAAGCAAAATGACTCATTTAATTGTCTATGATTCTTATTTCGTGAAGTAGTCTTTTGACGCATTCTTCATTTTTGGTCATCAGAAACAACATATTTTTTCTTTTAACACAAAGTTTGGTTACATACATCTGACCCCCTCACCCTTAAAGGAAAACCTTTTAAGGCATTTAGTAATGTTGTTGTTCTTTATTATTATAAAATTTACAATTAAAAATAGTTTTTCGTGTATAATTTTTTTCATGTGTTATCTAAATCTCTTTTATTAATAGAAACATCTACAGTGGTGATTTCACTTCGGATTTATATGCATGACTCATATTTTCCACAACTCTTATATAAGTTTTCATTCTCACGAGATTGTTTCCGTTAATTTAGTAAAATTTTAAGGGTTTTTCTAGTGTGTGTCAATGGGCACACAATAAGCAACTAAAAGGGGAAAGAAATAGGCTCTACCCCCTCTAGGAAAATAAGATAAACCCATCACAATAAAAAGTATTACATTTCTAATGTAATAACTTATACTTTTAGTTGTTTATTGTGTGTCATTGGACGCACATTAGAAAAACCCAAATTTTAAGTATTACCGTACATTTATTATGAATAATGATATGATTTTTTTAAGACTGATTTTGTAGGAAAAGTAAACAAAAAATTAGACTTAGAAAAAAAACATTTATGCTTTTCATTAAGGCTTATATCATTTATGTTTTTTCCGTCATTAAGCTTATATCACTTATACTACTCTATATATTCGCAAAACGGGGCCCTTTGCCCTTTATTACACTCTTTGAGTGTAATATAACATCCCTTCTAATCTAAAGTGCTAACTAACCCTCCCCTTTTTTAATTAAATTTTTTATAGAAAATTATATATATCCCTCCTAATTAAACTTCTACCCCTTTTCATTCATTTTTTTCGAGCCCGTTACTTCCTCTTTCCTAATTAAACTTATATATATCACTCCACCTTCCTCTTCGAAGCATTCCGGAGGATTTTGCTGCGATTTCTCCTCGTTTCTCGTCGATTTCGAGCTTCCTTACTCTCGCGCGATCTCCAGGTACGTTTTTTCTTCGTTTTTGGTTGATTTCTGTAGAAATTAGGGTTGCCATCTCTGATTTGTTGTTTTTCTGTAATGCAGTTGTTCGAATCTGGTTTCTGTGTGAATTTCGACCAAATTTCATCTATAATCACTCACAGGTATGTAGTTTTTGCTTCTGTTTTGTGTTTTTAGGTTTTACGGTTTGATTTGGAGTTCGATTTTGCTTTTTTCTACTTGATTACAGTGTTGTTTTTGTGTGTTTTCCTTGCTAATTGCACTTTTTTTACTATATCTCTTTGATTTTTACTTGTTTGTCCCTTTGCATGTGTTGATTACAGATTTGTTTGTTTAATTTTCGTATTTGTCATCATATGTATGGTATTTAGTTTTATTTGTTCTTTCTCATTGTTGTTTTCGTGTAATTTATGTTAGTTTTGTAGTTTCGATGACAGTTAGTTTGGTTATAAATCTGGTTTTTGTTTTGATGACAATGTGTTGTGTGTGTGTTTTATGTTGAGGACAATTTGTTTAGTGAAATCTTAGTAATATACTATTTGCGATGAAAATGTTTTTGTTTTGATGACAATGTGTTTGTTTGTGTTTTATGTTGAGGACAGCTTGTTTAGTGAGATCTCAACATTATACTATTTTGTTGATGACAATGTGTTTGGCATCGATATCTAGATTTCCCCTTGATTACAGTGTTCTTTGCTCTATTTTATTTTTTGTGCATTACAATATTTGATGACAAACACATTTTGTTCCAATGCGGATGACAATGTGGATGAAAATTTGTTTTGATCAAATACAGTTTTTAGTACTCTTGATGACAGTATTTTGCTCTATTTGATGACAGTAATTATTTAAAAGTTTTTAGATTTGATTTCAAAATCTTCTATATTAGGATTTGATTGTCTATTTCTTCTTGTTGATGACAGTAATTTTTGTTTTTGTTCTAATAATTTATATTAGTTCTCTTTGATGACAGTTTAGTGCTTTATATTTTGTTTTAAAAACTGTTTTTTATGACAGTAGTTATTTATGGTTTTTGAGATTATGATTACAGTTTCTTGTATGCTGTATTATTATTTTTTTTTCTTTTGTTTTTTTTTCTTAGTCTAAGATGGATATCTCGAAAGTGAAATATGTTTGCCCCCCATCCATGCATATGTCAGCACAAGTTAATACGTTTGCAAATTGGGACGTCTTTCAAATTATTGATGAACATCTTGATGCTGATGGACTGTATGAAATAAGGAACGGAATTTTTGCCCCTATTGTTACTTGGGCAGACCAATTGAAGGTGTCGTCTCAGTTGCTCTACTACTTTATCCTTCATCAAGTGAAGACAAAAAAACTTCATGAAATGTGGTTCAACATCAAAGGCCATGTTTGTCGGTTTGGTCTCCCTGAGTTTGCGGCTGTTACTGGGCTGGATTGCCGTGATTGTACCGACTATGAAATCCCAAATGCAAATATGATTGATGAATTTGGGGTCAGAAGCTTAAAATTTAAAGAGTTGTTAGCACTGTTTGTTATAGAGGCCAATCCAGCTAGGAAGATGAGTTTGGCATATCTTCTTATTGTTGAGGGCGTTCTACTTCCTCAACGACCGAATCAGCCTATTCGTTCTGAATTCTACAAGTTGTCAACAAATGTGGATGAGTTTAGGAAGTATCCATGGGGGAGGTTAGTGTACTCTACAACTATTGAGTATTTGATGAAGGCAGCTACCGTAGGGAAGCCAGAGAAAGGTGAGCGTGCTCATGACACAAGAGTAACAATTTACTTGCATGGATATCCCATAGCTTTAAAGGTATTTTATCCATTAGATAATTCTGTCATCATTTCTTTCAATTACCCTCTTTATATTTTTTGCTCACATGTTTTCTTTACTATATGTTGTATTACTGAGTTAATTATTCAAGTTTTATCAAGTATGCTTTTTAAGTATGTCATGACATGTTTGTTTATACTTTTCATACATTTTGTCATCGCTTCCTCTTTTGTTTTCTTTCTCATTCATTCCTTTTCTCGTCTGTCATATTATTTTTTTAAATCTTTTCTATAGCATTCTGTCATCATCTATTGTATCTGCATCTAATTTTCCTTTTAATTAGTTTTTCTTATTTTAACTATGGTATCAGTCATCAACTATTGTATATGTCATCAATTATTTTGTATATGTCATCAACTATGATATATGTCATCATCTATTGTATATGTCATCAATTATTGTATATGTCATCAACTATGGTATCTGTCTTCATCATGCTTATCCTTTTTTCTGTCTATCTGTTTAGGTTTGGATTCTTGAAACATTCCCTCAGTTTCGGGATATTGTAAACTGTACCACAGCTGGTTCAAGAGAGATCCCTTACTGTCTTCGCTGGTTCAACAAGGATGTCGGTAATATTTGGTTTAGCGCAATTTTCGAGACAAGTTAAAGAAACTAATCCGATATTTATTTCTTCCTTCATCTTATTCAGTTTGGTTTTATATATTGTCTTGTAATACTTTTTATTTATATCTAATTTTTGTCTTCTTTTATGTTCAGTATTGTAGATATCCTCCATATTCTGAGCATGAAAGATTTAAGGATCTGAATTTTCTGGATGAAAGGGATGACGCACTGTTTGATGGATTTGCCGAGCATATTCTGAATGCGGCAAAAGAGAAGGCTGACAAAGAAGCATCCTTCAACACTGAGATTGCAGCTAATATTCCAAAGGCTAGAGTCTATACGCGCAAAAGGAAAATTGACACTGTCAATCAGGCTCCAGCCCTAAGGATTACTAGGGCTCGCAATGTGGAGCCTAACCCAACTTTGAAGATAAAGTTGAAGGTTCCTGAGCCTAATAAACAATCTCCCCGGTTATTGAAGACTGTCGCAACAAAGAAAGCCTCTCCCAAAAAGACCCTTCTCTTAGAACAACCTCCAAAGGGCAAGAAGGTTTGCAATACAAAATCTGCATTGGTGTTGAGAAGTTCCCCTAGGAAGAGATCTGTTCTTCTAACAACTAAGCCAATTCCCACTAGCGCGCTCCCTATGAGGGACCCGGTGCCAAATGTAGAAGCTGCGGTTGACAGTGTGCTTCGGAGTTTGAATTCAAGGTTGTCTGGAGGCAGTTCATCCAAGAGTTTGCCCTCAAATGCAAAAGCATCAGCTTCGTCATCATCTAGTGCCAAAACAAAGACAGATTCAAGAAGGTTTGATCCCAAGAGTGCTCCTTTTGAACCAAACTCCCCACCATTTCAAGGCCACTCAACCATTCCTCAAGGTTCGAACAATGACTCCTCTGAGAAGATTTCAGATCTGAGCAAGAAGGTGGATCACATGTGCACTGTGATGGCTGATGTTCAAGGGACAGTTACTGGCCACACCTTGAAGCTAGAGGATGTGTTCAAAAAGCTAGTGGACATTGGGAGCCTCATTGAGACTTTCATTTCGTCAGTAAGAGCAAACAAAGCCGAAACAACTCCTCTTCCAACCGATCCAATCCACAACAATTTTAAGGTGTTGGAGGAAGCTTGTGGACTTGTTGATGATTCTGCTGCTTCTGCGAGGATAATTGGTGTAAAAAATTTGGTTGACAGTGTTGGAAAGTCTGTGCTCCCCTCTGCCACTGTTGAGCTTAATCTTGAGGGCAGTATTGGTGGGCCATCTTCTCTCCCTGTTCAGCGTAGTCACTCAAATAAATCTGTAGACAGTCATGCTGGAGGTACTGAAAAACTTGTGTTTTCGTCATCTGAGAAGTCAAAATCCAATTGCAAGCCTAGGTCTGATAATATTTCCAAGGAAGACAGTGTGGGTGAGTCTAATATTCCACAATCCCTTGGTGTAACCCTAAGGCAGTCTGTGGATATCCCCAAGGAATCAAAGGATCAAGAGGTAGATGTTGTAGATGATGACGGTAAATCAGATTGCAACAATGTTGACTTGTTTGTTGGTGAAAGTGATTCTGGATTTCTAGTGATTCCATCTGGGTCCCAAAATGCATTCCTTACATCTCCTATTGTATTTGAACCAAAAAGTGGTGATGCAATGTTTGTGGATGACAAATTGGTCAACTTAGAGGATGACAAGGCAGATATGGTTGATGATGACAAGGTTGTCATCCCAGATGAACACAAGATAGATATGATTGCTGATGACATGGTTGTCATCCCAGATGATGACAAGGTTGATATGGTTGATGATGACGAGGTTGTCATCCCTGAGGAGGTGTTGGAAGTTGTAGATTCTGTGGTAGATCTTCCAGTCAATCCTGTTGATAAAGGGGAATGTCTTGATATTGATAACATGGAATCTCAAGACAATGTTGAATCCGATGACAATGAGGCACCTGAAGACAATGTGGCTCCTGATGACAATGTGGCTCCCGATGACACGTTGCTTAGGAAGTCTTCTAGGGTAGGTCATCCTAGCCCTGTCCTTCTAAGCCCCTTCGCAGTGCCAACTAAAGCCAGTGTTATGCCTCCCAGACCAGCGTATTCTTTCTATGAATACGACGATCGCTTGGTCTTCTATTCATGGCTAAAAGATGGGTATGTTGTATTTGTTTTTAGCTTTAATTTTCTAATCATTATTTTGTCATCAAATCATTATTCTGTCATATCTATTATATTATTTTAATTCTTAGCTTAAATTTGTCATCAAATCTTTTTTATTTCATGGCTTAAATTTTGTCTCCAAGTGTGATTGATGCAATCCTGTCATCAAACACTTATAAGTTTTGATGACAATCCTGGCATCAAACACTTTTAGGTTTTGATGACATTTTGTGTCATCAATCTTGTCATCCAACACTTAATTATCTAAACTATCAAGACATTGTCATCATCTTTTCTATGTTCGGTTATCACAATTTTTTGTATGACCTATTATACATTTGTCATCAAGCACCTTATCATGATATTTTGGTATCGTTTATTTTCAGTTTTTGAATTATGACATATATTGTCTGATGACATTTTTTTTCTCCTCTTCATTTTTTGCAGCAAGGAAGAAGCCACTATAAAAGGGAATGATATTAGCCTCTCTAAGCCTTTTTTCCAGAAGTTGATTAGGAAGAATGCTTGGTTCGACGACGTTGTAAGTGTTTTATCATTGAAACCAGTTTTTTTATATTTTTCTTATTTATGTATTTGTATATAAAATGCTAGTATTCTTTTCTGTTTTCCAGCATTTATCTGAACTGAAGCCCTATATTTCATGAGGAAAAGAATATTTGATGAGGAAGAAAAATTCAAGGATGTAGTTATTCTGGACTGGGTTTGGTTTAGTAGGATGAACCCCCAGTGTCTTGAGAAGGTGTTGTCTGGTATAGATTACAACCTTAATTTCCATCTTGATTACTTTTCTGGTGCTCATCCACCAGCCTATGGGAAATCGTGGGCTAATGGCTTCTCAAGGGTTTACTCACCATTTAATATCAATGACGAACATTGGGTTGCTCTAGAGATAGACTTGGTTAAGAAGCATGTTACTGTTATGGACTGTTTATATACCCCAGATTCGAGAGCTAGTTTCTACAAGGATGAATTCATTATTGAATGTCTTGAGCCTCTTTGCAAATTACTCCCTGTTTTGTTAAACAGAAGTGGGATGTTCAATCACCTTGGGAACCTAGACAATGATTTCACTCTCACTAGGCATTGTACTCTCCCCCAAGACAAAGGGTATGTATTCATTATTTCTTTTTGAAGCATTTTATTCCTAACTTATTCTATTTTCTGATGTATTTTTTTTTCCAATGTTACACTGCATAACCATTTTTATTTTTATGTTTGTTTTTGGGTTTCAGTGGTAATTGTGGTCTCTTTACATTAAAGTACATTGAAGCTTTTGCATTTGGGAGTTCCTTGGATGAGCTGGATGACGATCATGTGAGGGCACTTAGGGAGAAGATGGCAATTGAGCTATTTCACCAAGAGATTGTGTGGAAGCCTCTACCTCTTAATCGTAAAAAGCTATAGAATTGATTCAGCTTTGTGTTTTCACTTTCAGTAAAAACTTGTTAATAGTGATATACTGGACGACAGTGTCTGTTTCACTTGTGTAAGACAATTTGGGATAATGTGTGCCTTTTTGTACTCCAGTGTTTGTAATGATGACAATTTGTTTTGCAATCTTATTACACTATCATACTATCATACTGTCATCCAGATGACAGAAAAGTTTTATTACACTATCATACTTTATGTACCTATTTTACTTTTAGATCATCGTCATCACTGATTGTTGATCACAATGATCTAAAGCATCATTCTATCTCACTCATTGTGTCAATTTTTGATGACAGTTCTATGTTCATTTTAAAATTGTCATCAACTGTCATCTTTCATTAAGTATGTCAACGTTTGATGACAGTTCTATCTTCACTTAATATATTGTCATCAAGTGTCATCTTATAAATTATATTTTTTATCATTATTAAATTTGTTCTCCTCCTCATACAATTTCTTTATAATTCTTTGATGACTGTTATATACACTCGAAAATATATATGAGTGTTGTGTTCTGAGTGTGGTTGTGTTCTTTATTGTGTTGAATTTATGCAATAAAATATTGAATTCCTGCTTTGCTCCCGATGACAGATATTGATGTTGTCATTTATTTTTTCATCTGTAATCTAATGTTCTAAATTTTTCAATCTTTTAAATCCATGTGTTTATTAATATGTTATGATATCATATACTTTATCATCACGGATGACAGAGTTATCATTTTGTCTTATAGGCCAATTATTTAAATTTTCATCAACTTTTTAATCAGATATCTCTTTCTATTCTGTCATCTGTCATCATTTGAATTTTAAATTTTGTTTTTATCTTATGAAGCATGCTACGCGTGCTTCATTTCTCTTCTCATAATTTTTTGTTAAACCTTGATGACAATTTTATGCGTTGATGATTATTCAACTGTCATCAACTCTTATCTGTCATCTACCTCCATCTGTGAGCTTTTCTGATGCAAAACATCTAAGTATTTAATATATTCATCCAATTGTTCAACAATTTTTATATATTGCAATGACCATGTGCTATGTCATCCAAAATACTTGTTCAAATCAATTCAAATAGGACAGTAATGCAAACTATATATGTGTAATAGTATTTTTTATCAATGTAATCAAACTATTCTAGAACAAAAGGTGAACTTCTGGCTTCTGGGCTTTTGTTCATGCATGATGTTTTGTTGTGTCCAGTGGATCCGCATAGACTGCATCTTGCGGGTCTTCTTGGTCCACACCTCCTCTTGCTATGATTTGGGAACTCACCTTCAGACGGTATTCTCTTCTTCTTAAGTTTCCCTGTTCTTTTATCTGGCTTGGGAGGTAGGCATTGTATGTTCATTATCTCCTCTGGAATCATTTCTTCAGTTTGCCTAGGCACAGGATATATGGTCTCCTTGTAAGAAATCATCCAATTCTCAAATCTATAGTAGTCACTCACAAATCCTGTCACTTTCACCTTTGCTTTCTGCATTGCCGCCATTCCATGTACACAGGGAATATGATCTAGATCAAACACTCTGCAAGTGAAGCTTCTTTTTGCCAAATCGACAACTCCATAGAAATCTCCTCCAATCACCTGGTATTGGAACCCATTCAATGCCCTCACTTCATATTTCTTGGACAGTTTATGCCTTTTTTGAAGAATTTCCTCTATGTTTGGTGGCACCACTTTGCTCAGCGCTTCTTCTGTTTTGTTGCGCCTTTCAACGAACCATCTTATCAGCATTTCTAAAACACAATCCAATAGGGCAACAACCTGAAATGACCTAGCCTCTAGTAGGACCTTATTGATGGTCTCTGAATTGTTTGTAGTCATTATGTTGTATCGGTCTCCTTTGCAGTGTGATCTTGCCCACTTCTCAAATTTGGAAATAACCAAGTAATCCCCCATTTCCTGATTAATTGCACATATCTTCTTGAAGTTCTCCTCAAATTCCCTTTTTGTATAGCTGTTTGCATCCAAAGTGAAGAGCTTGTGCACACCCCTGTCCTTATACCTTGTCTTGAGGTTTTGATGAACATGTCTTCTACACACACAATGCTTTGATGATGTATAAATGCTCTCCACTGCCTTTATAATACTTAAATGCCTATCAGACACAATCACCAATTCCTGTGAACTAGGGATCACTGTGATAAGCTGTTGGAAGAAAAATGTCCAAGATCCATCATTTTCTGAATCAACAATTGCATACGCCAATGGATAAATTTGTTGGTTCGCATCATGCGCAGTTGCAATCAATAGGTGTCCTTTGTACTTTGTATGCAAATGTGTTCCATCCACCATGATTACCTTTAAATCAGAAGTATTCTGTCATCAACAGTCATTTTTTATATATTTTTGTTACAAACCCTTTGTAATATAGTACTATTTATTGTATTTTTTATATTTTCTTTTCATACACTGTTATCATGCATCCTTTAAGAATTCTGTCATCAAACATTGTCGTCAAATAAAAATGTCATCAAAATCTGTCATCCTGCATCCTTCAACACATATTCTGAGCAATACACATTTTGAGATTTTTTTTGTAATAATACACTCATCAAATACTGTCATCATTAATGTTTTTAATATATTTTCAAACACTGTCCTCATTCATCCTGTCATGCTTTTACCTTATTTTAAAATTCTGTCATCAACACATATTCTCAACACATATTGTCATCCTTAGTCCATCTATTGTAAGATTCAAGTATAGCAAGGTATGTCTACATACCTTTCTCATTTGATCAAATCCTCTTATTGTTGCTCCTAGTGCTATGAACACATACTTGAAGCGATTTTCGTCATCAACCTCTAGCTTTGTGTATGTGCCTATGTTGACTTGTTTGATCATGTGGCAATATATAGGCAACATTCCATAGTTTTCTTCTGGTGTTCCTCTAATCAAATTTTGTGCCCATTCCTTTGCCTTCAAAGCCTTCCAATAGCTCACATCCATACAATGTTCTTTCCTCATGTCGTTCCGGATACTTTTAGGGTTCGGTCCAGTTTTCACCCCTTCATACCTACACACACAATAAATCATCCAAACTGTCATCTTTCAATATTAATGTGTTTGTATAAGACCATAACTATTTTTGCATATATGTTTTGTTACCTTGTTTTAATATGCTCTCCAACCATCTTGTATGTTGGCTTGCACTGGTTTTCACACCTAAAGTCAAAAGAGCATGTGTGTTCTTCTCTATACTTTCTTATCTCAAAGAAATGTGTGTCTTTCAACACCATTGCCCTCAGCCCCCAGTTGCAGTTCTCCTCTGCACACTTAACAGTAAACAAATCAGGGGTTGACTTGTATACCTTGTACACAAAGTTCTCCCTCATAGCGACTTTCCTAATGGCAACTTTGAGCATGTCCTTTGAGTCAAAAATTTGTGCAACATGGATGAACCCTGTGTAGTCTTCATAAGTAGGACTATCACCCTCCATAATTTCTCCCCATTCAGTAATTTTGTCCCTTGATTCACAACTAATTACCTCACTCCCACCTTCCATCTCATAATCATTCTGAAATGGAATAAGGTTGTTTTTTTCACTCACTACTGTCGTTTTAGTTGTCTTCTTCTTCTTTCTCTCTGTCACATACAAAGGCACACTCCATTGCACCTTCTCTGATTTGTTGATTTCAATGAAACACTTGAAGTCCTCATCCGACTCTACAATATATGGTATCTGAATTTTCTGGAAAGGATTCAAGTGTGACAACTCAATTTCATGTGCTTGTGTCTTCAAATTAAACCTTTGAATAATGGTATCCTTTGCACCATCCAGCCCTATGTTGATGTCGATTACAAATGCTTTTGAAATCAATGTCCCAACATAAGCATTCGAACCATCTTTCATCTTCCAGTCTCCTCCCCAACATACAGTAAGAATATTCATTTTGTACCTGTATAGCACATGTTATTGTCTTCATAAACATTCTGTAATCACTCTACAATTCCTGAATTGTAATGAATCCAATTTTCAATCTGTCATCATACCTAATATTATGAATTTAAATTCTAAATCCTGTCATCAACTCCTTTCCTTAAACAACAATACTGTCATCTCATTTCTGCCATCCAACACACATCATCTAATCCATCAACATTTTGTCATCACTGTTTAAATTCCTGAATTGTTATATTATCTCATCTAATCCATCAACATTCTGTCATTACTGTCATCCAACACACATCATCTATTTATCAAACTGTCATCACATTTACATTTTTAAATCTAAGTTCAATATTATGTCATCAACTTTCTATATGAGCATCATATTGTCATCAGGATCAACATTCATCAGTTTCATCTATATTCATCAACACTCTGTCATCCCGTTTTCATTATTTTTATTCAATTATTGTTCTTCATGTTATTCGTCCACCAAAATCCTTTTTTTAACAACATTTTGTCATCAAAATTTCAGAAAGTCTTTAAAATCACAGTTTATTTAATTATTTCGTGTGTTTTTCATTCACATTCATGTAATTATATGATGACAGTTTGAATCTTACCTCGATTTCGATTTTGCAGTAGGAAGTTTCTTATATCGAGACGACAAATTGATGCTTTGTTAGTTTGATGTTGTCAAACCTTGAATTTCATCCCAGAATCTACCCCGAGAGAGATCTTATGAAGCGCGCGAAGCGTGCTTCATTTCACTTACCAGAAAATTTGATTCGAACCACCAAATTCAGTTGATGTGAGCCGAGATTATGCCTGGCTTCGAGTTTCCTGGTGGAGGCGTTTGCTGCGGCTCGGAGGAGTTGACAGCAGCGGGAAGGAACGAGCTTTTTCGCTCCAAATGAAGAGGAAGTGCGAGGATGACAACACTTGCAATGAGGACGAAGGAAATCCGAGTGGAGAAGGAGAAGGTAGAAGATCGGCGTGAAGGGAGAAGAAGCTAGAGGAAGAAAAATTCGGCAGGGAAGGGAAGGAGAAGTGACGCGCATGTAACAGATTGGAAAAGGAAAAGGTTATATTGCTTTCCTTCTATAAAACGGGTTAGTTTCTTCACAAAACATAGTAAAAAGGGTTACTTAACCCGTTTTTGGCTATATATTAGCATCGTGCAATATTCTCCGTACACTTTACAAAAGCTTTTCAATAAATCTTAAAAACAAAATTTAAGATTATGTGTTTTTATTTATTAAGCTCGAACACTATTAGAATCAAATAAATTTTAGTAGTAAATTAATACATGGTTAAAATATTAAAATGGATATAGTGTTTTTACTTTTGTATCTAAAAAATGAATAGCTAAAGATTTATTAGAGTTTGTTGTTGAAATTTGTTAGAATTTGATTATGTGAACTTAATTCAAAAAATAAACAAAATAAAAAAGAGAAGATTAAGGAGGAAATTACATCTAAGATTGGTGGGGCCAAAGTGAATGAGAGAGCTCTTAATAATTTTGTTTTAATATATATATATATATATATATATATATATATATATATATATATATATATATATATATATATATATATATATATATATATATATATATTCATAAACTGTTCCAGTATAAAAGAACAAAGTATATCATTTTTAAGAGATTGGATCACATAAGAAAGTGATTTAAGTTGTGTTATGAACATTCTTCAAGATGATGTAAGGGGTCGGACTACATCCCGGGTTATCCCAAAGTAGTCTGAGGTTGCGGGCTCTCCTTGGGTTTTCCCCAAGTAGCCTAGGGTACTTATTTGAAGGGCTCTGGCCTTTCATTTTACCAAAAAATAAAAGAAAGTGATTTAAGCTTCATTCTACAAAAAAAGGTTCGGGTAAGAAGATTATTTAACGTAGAAAATATGAAGCGTTCAGTTTCACAAATAACAAGCTAATGTTCATATTATAGATGATAATGTTCATGATGTTGACAATTTTAAACTTTTTAAGTGAGTCACGCGGTGACAATTTTGCAGTTTATGTGAATGGTGTTTTTTTTCTTCTAAAAATGACCAAAATATACGTGATTGCCAGATTATAAACATTATTATCCAAAATATGAACATTAACTTGTTATCTATGAGTGCAAACGCTTCATTTTTTCTACGTTAAAACTTGTTCTCACCTAAATTTTTCTCTCATTCTACAACTCTCTCTTTATAATTAAAGGAATTTCTTTAAACTTTTAATATATTTAACGAGCTGACTTTTCCGTAAAACATACTCCGAATAAATCTAGGTTTTACTATATGTCACCCATTTTACCATTTGTTGTCCGCCTTGAAGCGTAACACATGGAAAAGATCTGTGTTACGCACCAGAACCATTATTGAAAAAGCACTTTATGCGTGACGCGCCAACATGGTTGTTGTGATTTTTTTAATTTTTTTTTCATAAAGACAATTTTAATACGAGTGTGTGCATATAATTGTCTAAAACGGACATCGTTTGCACATTTAAAAGACCAAAAAACAAATATGTCATACATAAATTTTTGCGTCAACAAATATACATTAAAACTTAACATACTATCTGATGAAGGATCATCTGGACTACAACCGACACCTCCGGTCCCTGAATTTAAAGGTGCATTGACGCGCTCGAGAGCTAAGGAAGTCCAACAAGAGCTAGACAAGTTAGTAGCGTTCTTCAGTTCCAAGGAGTTGAATACAGACGAAGAACCACCATTGAAGACTGTTCTAATGATCGAGGTTCGAGAACGAGCAGAGGACGACAGCGAAGAACCGCGACCGCGGCTGGAAACCGCGCCCGCGGCTCCATAACCGCACCCGCGGCCAGGAGGCAAGAACCGCGCCCGCGGCTCTATAACCGCACCCGCGGCCAGGACCTCGGCGAAGTGTCTCAGAAACATTATTTTCGGATATTATTTGTTTTCGGATTATTATTTTAGGATTTACTTTTATTGTTTATTTCTTTAGTCGGCATCCTTATGAACCCTATATAAGGCTGCCTTAGTTATTGTTTTGAGGCCCCCCCCAGACTTTGATATTGAATACAACGTTTATCGTTTTTCCTCCCAAAAGAGAGAGCTTTTGTGAGAAGAGTGCCCCGTGTGCATTGTCGTTCAGTTGGCCCTAGTTGTGCTTGTGTGTGTCAATCTCTTCCATAAGGTTGGTGCTATCGGGACTCCATAGAGCAACCTCCAGGTGCCTTGACCCACCAAAGTCATTGTGTTTGGTTGTAATCATCCGTTGGGGTTTCTTCATCATTCGGTAAGGTTCTTGTTCTTAAGTTCAAGGGTTTTATCGTTGTTTGATTTGGTTCCAATTGGCCTATCATTCGACTTATCCTTCTTTCATCTCATTCTAATTCCGCCTATCTTCTCTGTTCGAGTTCCTATTCGAGTTTGGTGTCTAGGTCGGCAACTGCGGCTTATCCCCGCATCAAATTGGTATCAGAGCTGTGTTGACACCATTCGTCTTCACAAGAACATCAAGAGACCCCCTATCCAGAAAATCACAAAAAGAGTCAGCTTTTATTTTCTTGTTTGTCAGTTTCTTTCAGAAATTGATTTTGAGTCTTCCATTGCTTTGATAATTCTTGTTGAGTCATTACAGGTTGTGTGCAAGAAGCTTGGATCGATTAGTGTTGGTGGAGATCGAAAGATTGGAGTTTGGAGCACCCTTGTTCCCAAAATCCATTCAGCCCTTCATCCATCTCAAAATCTATCCATCCCTACCAAAACGCAGCCATCAGAAACCCAAAAGAATTGCTGGAATTTCTTTCCTTGAAGCCCAAAACAAGATCTTCAAAGAAGGAAATCTTATCTTTCTACAAAGGAATCTTATCTTTCTATAAAGGAAATCAAGTTAGTTGTTATTTATATTTATTTTCAATTTTGCTGAGATTAATATCTCACATCAAGTCTGTAATTTTGTTTTGTTTAGTTGAGACAAAAAAAAAAAAAATCAAAAAAAAAAATCAAAAAAAATCAAAAAAAAAAAATTCAAAAAAAAAGAATCGAAAAGTCTCAAAGTCAGTAGTTTTATTTTACGTTTTGTTGAGTCAAAGTCTAGTTTGATATTGTTTAAGTCGGATCTCAAGAACTCAAAGGAAATCGGGTTGAACAAGCCCGAACGGAAGTGAGAAACCACAGGACGCGCCAGAAACCGCACCCGCGGTACCTTAGCCGCACCCGCGGCTTAGCCTCAAAAACCCGCACCCGCGGAATTCAGGCCGCGCCCGCGGCTTAACCTCAAAGGCCACAGTTCGAAAATATTTCAGATACGAGCCTCCATTAATTACCTAACCCTCCCGACTCCGTCTTCGATCCCTCAATCGACATCAGTCGGAACAAGTTAAGGTACGCTTCCTATTGGCTTGTCTTGAAATTCGAAGCTTAATCATATCTCTGTTTTGCATTCTCATTCTTGCAAACGCCTTCGAGTTTTATTTTCTTTCTTTCATTGAGTCAGTCTCTTGTTTGAGTCAGAACCTTACAGTCGAAACCCCGCACTACACTAGCCATCTCCATCTCTACCATCATTCATATATTGCTAGGCGTTCGGTAGTTTCAACTTAGTGGGTTATTGATCCATACAAGCCAATTCATCAAAGAAAAGCTGATTGCAACGACAATTGAGAGAGAGTGCAGAGGAAAACATACGAGAGTAAACACTAGCGAGTTGTTTTCATTTACACTTACCTTAATATTGTTCTGTGTTAGTCTTTTCTTTAGTGATGAGCAGGTCAGTTTCTCCCCATGTGAGGCAAGAAGCCCCGGAGACCCGCGCCCTTACCCCGGAATTTATGACCAACATGTTTCGGGAGATGACGTCGGCCATTACCACCGCCATAGAGCGGCAGCAGCGATCCACCCTGTCCCCAAGGGTTCGAGAGCACATCGGAACCTCCTATGATGCCCCAGTCGACAATCGGAGGCCCCTGCCTCCTCAGCAAGAAGCCTATGAGGCTGCCCGCATGGGTCGGGAACCCAGACGCAGGCCTACACCCCGGGACGATTTGCCACAAGACCGGAGAGGACGCTTTCGTAACTCTCCTATACCTCACTTTAATAGATACAATGCTGCTAACCGTTTTGATGATGCATTTCAGGACCTAGGTGATAATGATAACGAAGAGGAGCCTGAAGAAGAAGATGAGGCGGGATGGCGACCACACCGTCCCCAAGGAGGTTACCAAGGAAGGCGAAGAGAGCCTGAGCAAGATGGAGTGGGAAAGATAAAGGTTAAGATCCCGAGTTTTGAGGGAAAGTGTGATCCAGACGTATATATGGAGTGGGAGACCAAGATTGAGCAAGTCTGGAATTGTCACAACTTTCCTGAAGCCAAAAAGGTGCAGCTGGCATCTTTGGAGTTTAGTGGCTACGCGTTAGTTTGGTGGGATAGCTTGATCAGAGGAAGAGTTGCCAATGGAGATTATCCTGTCACTACTTGGGAACTTATGAAGAGGATGATGAGAGCTCGATTTATTCCCCGACATTACACTAGGGAACTTATTCAACGGCTCGAGAATTTGAAGCAAGGATCAATGGGAGTCGAAGAGACTTACAATGCTATGCAAATAGCGATGGTTCGAGCTAATTTGGTGGAGGATGAGGAGACAACCATGGCTAGATATCTTCGTATCCTTCACCCATATGTGTCTAGTGAGATTGAGATGTTCCCTTACAACTCAATGACTGAGTTGCTACATTTGGCTATCAAGGTGGAAAGAAAGACCAAAATTAGGAGCCAAGGGAGCAAAAACGCAGGTGGCTGGAAAAATCAGCAAGGAAGGAACTCCTATCCTTCAGCCCGAGAGGCCCCTAACAAGGAAGACAGTGGCTCTCGAAGGAATCCGCCATCCACTACTCAAGTGCCCTCCAAGACAACACTTGGCCCTTCTAATCCACCCCGAGGGAGTACTTCTAACCCTACTTCTAGAGCTAGGGATATTGAATGTTTTAAATGTAGAGGAAAGGGTCATATGATGAAAGATTGTCCTAATTTTAGAGTATTAATTGTTAATCAACTAGGCGAACTTGAAAGTGAAAGTGAAAAAGAAGAGAACCTAGGTGATATGCATGATGAGGATGATCTTAGTGATGAAATTGGTTATGAACATGGTGATTCTTTGATTTGTAAAAGAAATTTACATGTACAACCCGCCCCTTGTGAAGATAATCAAAGAGAAAATTTATTTCACACTAGGTGTTTAGTTCAAGGAAAGGTCTGTAATATGATTATCGATGGTGGAAGTTGTTGCAATATTGTTAGCACTGAATTGATCACTAAATTGCAGTTTACTACTATTTTCCACCCTAGACCTTATAAATTGCATTGGATGAATGAATGTGGAGAATTAAAAGTTCTAAAACAAGATGAAGTAACATTCACCTTAGGAAAATATACGGATACGGTTTTATGTGATGTAGTTCCTATGCAAGCTTGTCATATATTGTTAGGAAGACCATGGCAATACGATCGAAGGGTTACTCACGATGGTCATACTAACCGTCATACATTCATCTTTAATGGTAAGCCTATTACTCTTAAACCCATGACTCCAGCGCAGATAGCAGAAGCTTACGAAAGGAGCAAAGGCAAGGAAAAGGTTTCTGACAGAAACGAAGGAACAACAGCAGCGACCAAAACCCGCACCCGCGGTTCAGATGCCGCACCCGCGGCTCACGATAGATCGCGACAGAAGGAGCGGCACGAGAACCGCACCCGCGGCTCATTCTCCAAACCGCGCCCGCGGTGATTCAGCCGCGCCCGCGGGTCATTCTTCTGGCGCACTGGTTCCTGCAGTGACGAATCGAGCCCTATTGTCGTCCAAAGCCGAGCTGGAAGGTGAGTATTTACCCTTCGATACTACTTTAATGATGCTTTGCAAGAGATTTGTGTTGACAGGTACCGATTCCCGACTTGATCTACCCCTTAGCATTCAAGCTATTCTTGATGAGTTCGCTGAGGTGTTTCCGGATGAGATTCCACCGGGCTTACCGCCCTTTAGGGGCATTGAGCATCAAATTGATCTTATTCCAGGAGCGTCGTTACCTAACCGGCCAGCTTACAGAATGAACCCTCAGGAGTGTCAAGAGATTCAGAAGCAGGTGCAGGAGCTTGTAGATAAAGGGTATGTTCGAGAGAGTCTTAGTCCTTGTGCAGTTCCGGTCTTACTTGTGCCTAAGAAAGACAATTCTTGGCGGATGTGTGTTGATTGCCGAGCTATCAACAACATAACTGTCAAGTATCGTCATCCTATACCCAGGCTGGATGACATGTTGGATGAGCTTCACGGTGCCACAAACTTCACCAAGATTGATCTGAGGAGTGGCTACCATCAAATCCGAATGAGAGAAGGCGATGAGTGGAAGACCGCCTTCAAGACCAAATTTGGCCTCTACGAGTGGCTTGTTATGCCATTTGGACTTACTAATGCCCCCTCTACTTTTATGAGGCTTATGAACCATGTCTTGAGGAAGTTTATAGGGAAGTTTGTTGTAGTTTATTTCGATGACATTCTGGTTTACAGCAGGTCCCTAGAGGAGCATGAGCAACATCTCAGGGAAGTACTCGTTACTCTTAGTATACAACGACTATATGCTAATTTGAAGAAGTGTGATTTTTGCACTGATAGAGTTATATTTCTTGGTTTTGTAGTGAGCTCCCAGGGATTACAGGTGGACGAGGAGAAGATCAAAGCCATTCAGGAATGGCCGACACCCATGACCAGCAGCCAGGTACGCAGTTTCCACGGGTTAGCAAGCTTCTATCGGCGCTTTGTGAAGGATTTCAGCACCATTGCTGCACCGCTGACTGAGGTAACTAAGAAGCATTCAGCGTTTGTTTGGAAGGAGGCTCAAGAAAGGGCGTTTGAGGAGCTAAAACGCAGATTGACCGAGGCACCTTTGCTTGTGCTTCCCGACTTCACTAGACCGTTCGAAGTGGAATGCGATGCTTCCGGAGTTGGCATTGGAGGAGTCCTCATGCAAGAAGGTAAGCCTATTGCCTTCTTTTCTGAAAAGTTGAAAGGTGCAAGTCTAAATTACTCTACTTATGATAAGGAACTGTATGCGTTATATAGAGTACTTAAGACTTGGCAACACTACCTATGGCCTAGAGAGTTTGTTTTGCATACCGATCATGAATCTTTGAAACATTTTAGGAGCCAAGACAAACTTGATAGGAGGCATGGTAGGTGGATGGAATTTATTGAGACTTTCCCTTATATTATCAAATACAAGAAGGGAAAGGACAATGTTGTTGCAGATGCACTATCTAGGAGGCATGCTTTAATTGTTCAACTTGACTCTAAGGTGTTAGGCTTTGTTTACATCAAGGAGTTATATCGTAATGATGCTGATTTTGGTGCTATTTATAAGCAATGTTTAGATAAAGGGACTTTGGATAAGTTTTACTTGTTTGATGGTTTCTTGTTTAAGGCTAGTAAAGTGTGCATACCTAAGTGTTCTTTGAGATTATTGCTTGTTGAAGAAGCCCATAAGGGTGGATTAATGGGACACTTTGGTAGAGACAAGACATATCATATGTTGCATACTCATTTTTATTGGCCTCATATGCTTAGGGATGTTGAGCATTGTTTGAAAAGATGTTTGGAGTGTCTTAAGGCTAAGTCTAGAGTTAAACCACATGGATTGTATACTCCTTTGCCTATTCCTACGACCCCCTGGGTAGACATTAGTATGGATTTTATTGTAGGGTTGCCTAGGACTAAGAAAGGGAGAGATTCTATTTTTGTGGTTGTTGATAGATTTTCTAAAATGGCTCATTTTATTGCTTGCAACAAGACTGATGATGCTCATCATGTGGCTGACTTGTTCTTTACCGGAGTTGTTAGGTTACATGGAGTACCAAAGACTATTGTGAGTGATAGGGATGTGAAGTTTCTAAGTTACTTTTGGAAAACTCTTTGGGAAAAACTAGGGACTAAACTTCTATTCTCTACATCTAGTCATCCTCAAACTGATGGTCAAACTGAAGTAACCAATAGGACCTTAGGAACCCTTTTGAGAGCCATTCTTAAGAAGAATTTGAAAGCTTGGGAAGAAGCCTTACCCCATGTTGAGTTTGCCTACAATAGGGCCATCCATTCCTCAACCTCGATGAGCCCCTTTGAATGTGCGTATGGTTTGAATCCACTAACCCCTTTTGATCTTATGCCGTTACCTACGAAGGAGCGAGTGGATTTCAATGCAGGAAAACAGGTTGATCACATCAAGGAAATTCATGAGAGGACAAGAGCTAAATTGCTAGAAGTAGCTGCTACAAATGCTAGCAAGGCAAACAGGAATAGGAAGAAGGTCATCTTCAAGGAGGGAGACCTCGTGTGGGTCCACTTTAGGAGAGAGCGTTTCCCCAGCAAACGCCACTCAAAGCTGTCCCCAAGAGGCGATGGACCATTCAAGGTACTTAGGAGGATTGGAGATAATGCTTATGTCTTAGAGCTTCCCGGCGACTATCAAGTGAGTGCTACCTTCAATGTGCAAGATCTGACTTTATTTGAGGGTGAAGAAGAAGAGGAGCTGGATGATTCGAGGTCGAATCCTTTTCAAGAAGCGGAGGATGATGAAGGATCATCTGGACTACAACCGACACCTCCGGTCCCTGAATTTAAAGGTGCATTGACGCGCTCGAGAGCTAAGGAAGTCCAACAAGAGCTAGACAAGTTAGTAGCGTTCTTCAGTTCCAAGGAGTTGAATACAGACGAAGAACCACCATTGAAGATTGTTCTAATGATCGAGGTTCGAGAACGAGCAGAGGACGACAGCGAAGAACCGCGACCGCGGCTGGAAACCGCGCCCGCGGCTCCATAACAGCGTCCGCGGCCAGGAGGCAAGAACCGCGCCCGCGGCTCCATAACCGCACCCGCGGCCAGGAGGCAAGAACCGCGCCCGCGGCTCTATAACCGCACCCGCGGCCAGGACCTCGGCGAAGTGTCTCAGAAACATTATTTTCGGATATTATTTGTTTTCGGATTATTATTTTAGGATTTACTTTTATTGTTTATTTCTTTAGTCGGCATCCTTATGAACCCTATATAAGGCTGCCTTAGTTATTGTTTTGAGGCCCCCCCCCAGACTTTGATATTGAATACAACGTTTATCGTTTTTCCTCCCAAAAGAGAGAGCTTTTGTGAGAAGAGTGCCCCGTGTGCATTGTCGTTCAGTTGGCCCTAGTTGTGCTTGTGTGTGTCAATCTCTTCCATAAGGTTGGTGCTATCGGGACTCCATAGAGCAACCTCCAGGTGCCTTGACCCACCAAAGTCATTGTGTTTGGTTGTAATCATCCGTTGGGGTTTCTTCATCATTCGGTAAGGTTCTTGTTCTTAAGTTCAAGGGTTTTATCGTTGTTTGATTTGGTTCCAATTGGCCTATCATTCGACTTATCCTTCTTTCATCTCATTCTAATTCCGCCTATCTTCTCTGTTCGAGTTCCTATTCGAGTTTGGTGTCTAGGTCGGCAACTGCGGCTTATCCCCGCATCACTATCACTAACTATTCTCTATAAATACTAAATTCTTAACACTTAATCAAGATAAATAACTATTTCATTTTATTGATAATTTTGTAATACTTAAATAAAATCAATAACTATATTACATAATTAGTAGATTCGTTACACTTAAGCATAATTGCCGAAATATTCTTGTTATTTGGGCTTTTGACGGGACAAGCGATATCCGTTTTGGACGAACATATGCATACACTCTTATTGAAATTGTCTACAAGATTATGGAAAAAATAAAAAATCCATGCGTTACGCATGGACCATATTGGTGCGTTATGCGTGATGCGGGGATAAGCCGTCGTTGTCCGATCTAGACACCAAACCTCGAATAGAAACTCGAACAGAGAAGATAGGCGAAATTAGAATGAGATGAAAGAAGGATAAGTCGAATGATAGGACAATTGGAACCAAATCAAACAACGATAAAACTCTTGAACTTAAGAACTAGAACCTTACCGAATGATGAAGAAACCCCAATGGATTACAACCAAACACAATGGCTATGGTAGGCCAAGGCACCTGGAGTATGCTCTATGGAGCCCCGATAGCACCAACCTTATGGAGGACATTGACACACACAAGTACAACTAGGGCGAGTTCAACAACAATGCACACGAGGCACTCTTCTCACAAAAGCTCTCTTTAGAAGAAAAAAACGATAAACGTTGTATTCAATATCAAAGTCTGGGAACCTACAACAATAACTAGGGCAAACCTTATATAGGGTTCAAGGCTTCCCAATAATAAAAGAAATAACTAATTAAATGTATTTCCTAAAATGACAAAACCAATAGAAAGAAATAATCCCGAAAACGAATTAAAACAGAGAAGTCTCGGTAGGCTTGCATCACGATCCACGGGCGCGGACAATGGACCCGCGGGCGCGGCCTGTGTGGAAAAACGCACAGCCCGTGCGTTGCTCTCGAAGTGGGGAATTAATTAATTAAAAGCTGAGACCCGCGGACACGGATTCGAATCCGCGGTCGCGGAAATACCCGCGGGCGCGGAAATGTACCTGCGATCGCGGTTTCGTTGTTGTAACGAACTTCTTCCCTTGGATCTGGTTCGTCTTGAACTTGGGAGGTGATCTCTTACTTCAATGGGGGTCATAAAGCGTCTCTAAAGCTTGTCTGGATGCTCCCGCATCAACGCGTGAAATGCTTTTTTCGATAGTGGCTTTGACGTGTAACGTTTAAACATATTTCACACGATACACACCAAAGTGAGCGACATATAGTAATTTGACTGTACGACATATAAAAACAATGTAAATCTAGCCCTTCAATTAAACCTCTCTTAAATTCCATACGGGACAAACTGAGCATTTCCAAACATTAGATATGGAAAGCCCATGCTTTACACAAGCCAAATTACATGTACGAATTATAATATTTTGGATAAATCTGTAATTATATATAAAAAATTGATTGAATTTGTATTGTGATTTGAATTTTTTGTTTGAGTTCCGATGCATATATACGTATGCAAGATATGGTATTTATTGGAGATTGTAGTTATTGGAAATTGAACGCCAAAAATGTATTGAATGAGAAGCACTCACACCGGTGATGCGCCCCTGCCTTGCCTAGAGCCAAGTCATGGCTCACCTCAACGAGCGTCTCCTGCCTCCACTCTTCATGAAGATCATTTTTAAGCACCGTTGGCGCCTCTTTTCGAGCGCTTTGTCTCGTGCCAAATACTACTATTCCGAGTTGAGGTTACATTTCCCTCACGAGCGCCCGACACCAAAGCCACCAGATCTGAAACAGTGTCGTCGGCATCACTTCCATCGGCGCTCCTTGGCTCATTGGGAGCGCAACCACCTGGTTGCCGGAGATGGTCCAGCCGGCGCCGAGAGAAGCCCCCTCCAAGACACAGGACGCCGCTCTAGCCCCTTGTCTGATATCTTGACGTTTCAGCGCCTCGTGTCCATGCCTCGTCCTTGGCGACCTCCTTGGCTCGACACTATGGCGCCTCACCAAAAGCCTTGGTCAACTTGGTGTGATCAAGCCATGGTTTTTCCATGCCTATCTTTATTTCATCTTGAGACTCTTTTTAGGCACACTCGGGAAACTTGCTATTTTTAGCAGTTACTATTTTTAGCAGTTACTATTTTTAGTAGGTTGCTATTTATAGTAAGTATTATTTTTAGTCCTCGTTTCCCGAGATAGAAGTGCATTGCTGAACTTTCTATTTTTAGTAACTTTCCATTTTTAGCAGGTTTCCTTTTTAGGAATGTCTAGGTTCGGGTTTTGCTAGAGTTTTAGAATTTTTTATTTTAGAAAGTTTCTAAATATGGAGTGGTCCAGCCTTGCATGGTTTGAGCCGTCCTATTGGGCTCTTGGCACTCAAGCCCAAGCTCGCCCAAACCCTAGAACAAGCCCTAGCCACCACCTCTTAGAAACCCTAGCCGTCTCTTGCTTTGTTTTCCCTTTAAAAGGCTTCTGCCTCCACCATTGTAACTCACGCTTAGATTAATGAACCTAGAACCATTGTTGAGACGAATGAATTCCTCCATCTTCTAGGTCTGGGCGTCACCTTTCTTCAGGCTCTATCTTCTCATCTCCTTCACCATATCTTCTAGCCTCTTTCGTCTAAATCCCTAGCCTCATAAGTTCCCATAGCTTCTAATCTCCTTCTTCTACATCTCCAACCCAAAGTTCACTTGTTTGAGTATCCCTCAATCGACACCTTCGAAACCTCCACCAAATCCAGTTTGTTGAAGCCCAATCAACATCCATATCCCAATTCGGTGAACCTCTCACCGTCTATATCCAAACAATTCCGCTGCCATCTCGACCTTCAACCACAAAAGACATCCACAAACACACTTTCAAGGTTTCAGTCGAAGATCCTCGAGCGCTATTGGCTTTCCGGAGACCAGACGCGCATCAACTGGCATCAGAGCAAGGTCATCTTGTAAGTGTTAATTTTCGTTTACAAGTTATCTTTACAATTCACTCGTTTTTACCATCTTTCCCTTCGATCCATAGCAGAATTTTTTTTTCCTCCATCCATTCCATCAAAAACCCTAAAACTGAGTCGGCTTCTGCCCAGATTTCGACGACCAAAAATATTGTTTATCTGCACAATGTTTCCTGAATCATATAGAGCTTTTCAATACGAGTCCACACATATAAATAACATCAAAAACGGACTTCGTTTGACCCCTCAAAAGCCATTTTTACGAAAACTGTGCATGCTGAAAAACCCTAGCCGCCGGGATTGAACCCTAAATCCGAAAAATTGCTAGCTTTTGACCTTAGGAATTGCCGAAATTGTTGTAGGATTTTCTTGTTAGAATATCTTGCATATCTTTCATATCCTTTTGTTGAAGATAGTATCTTGTTAGGATCTTGATTACTTTCTTGTTTGGCCAATATTGTCTCTCTCTCTCTCTCTCTCTCTCTCTCTCTCTCTCTCTCTATCTTGCATATATTGCTTCTTTCTTGCATATCTCGAACCATACCATATCTTGAAGATCATAACAAATCGAGATCTTGTTTATAGCAAAAAAAAACAAAGAAAGTCAAAAGACTTATAGTTCGGCCAAGGCACATCCCAAATAAGGTAACCCTTGAGTCTACACTTGTATTGGTTCGACCATCTTCGTACCCCTCCACCGTCTAGAGTCGCTTGATTATTTTGTCTTTGCATGCTACTTTCTTTGCAATTGTAATTGAATAGTTTGCTTGTGACTTGCTTGACTATCTTGCATATATTTCGGCTCATTCCTAGAGACCTTAGCCAGCCTAAACCGCCACACGGTCAACCAAAGTAGTCACCCTACGAGTGCTTTGTTTGGATCTTGTTAAAGTGGTTACACTTGCTTGGTTTCTTTGTTCTTGTTACTTGTTTTTGTGCACTTGATCTCTCGCCCTGTGTTCTTACAATAGGTACCATCTATGGCGAGACGTCGATCACATTGGCCCCCTATTTGGGACTACGAAGACGAGGATGATGAAGTTTGGTAAACTTAAACATCGACTATCATAGGAGCCAAGATTGGATTCCCCCCGAGAAGACCATCAAAAAAGATAATTATGGTCAAAGCTACCGAACAAAGGGAGATGTCAGAAACGAGAGGTGCAAGACATCACACCGAGGCCGTGAATACTATTTCGGGCGTTCTTCCAAATCTGCGAGCGCTAGTGGTTCTAAACACCATGATAGGACCATTAGAGACGAGGAGAGACGAGAGCGCACGGGAAGTTCAACACGTGAGGCAGGACACCTTGCACTCCATTCTAGGTGTGATGCTAGCCCCAAGCGACCCCAAGGTGCCAAACATGCCTCAACCAAACAAGGAAGAAAGTCAACTCTTGAGGAGAGATCACCAAAAATTGCCCAGTTGGAGGCTGATTCAAGAAGAGAAATTGATGACAATCAAAGGCTTTTGACAACAAAGAACGGAGTCACGCAGGCCAAATCAAGAGAACTTGCACATGGCTCGAGTTATTCAAGTAAGTCTTCGGACCCTACTCTTCATTTTCACTCCTTTTCTCAGTCTACACGGGGTGCTCAAGACTTCTCTTGGAGTGCCCCACCAATTGGAGCTAGCTCCCTTGAAAAGACTCGCGGCACCGGGACCTCAAAAGGTTTTGCGGTATCCCAGCCTTTTCATGGGGGAGCTGGATATTCTCACTTGAGCAATCCTCTAAAAATGCAGAAACTAACACATGGGAAAGAGGATGCTCGAGAAATATCATTTGGAACTCAAGTTCCCGAGAAGAGGAGTCAAGACGACGTTGTGAAAGCAAAACCGAGCCAAGTCTCAAATGGTTCGACCAAATCCACTTCCGTCTTGGGCCCTCCTCCTCAAAATAGGATACGAATCTGTGCTCAAAGTGGAGCACCAGTAAAGTTGTCAAATGCTCGGACAACTGGGTCCAGATTCTCCACCGAGGACACATATGGTGTCACTGAACCAAAATTAAGCCACACTGAAAACGGCTCGTGCAAATCTTGTTCTGTCTCGAGCCTTCATCTAAAAATTGAAGAAAATACAGATGTTCAAACGGGTGCTCGAGACATCTTGATTGAAGATCATACTTTTGGAGTAAAAAGTCCAACCGACGACAACGGGCACATGCAAAAAGGTGAAAAATACGACCTTGCCCAAATGGACTTAATTTTTGACACAACATCCAGGAAACCCATACAAGATGAATGGAGTTGGAATGAAGTCAAAATTCCAAGTATTGCTCAGAAAGATCTGAGGGCTAGTGATCATGACAAGCTAAATCCTTATCTTCCTAGCCATTTGGAATTAGGTATGTATTCTCTGCTTTTTATTTCGGAGCATAGCCCTATTTCTCCTTGCTTAACCTCTCAGGAAAATTTGGATCGAGACAAATCTTCAAGTGCTCGACCAACTAGAAGTGAGGCACAAATCGTCGACCTCAAGCCATCGTCTTCGGTTTATTCAAGGAGTGGTCGACACCAATCCCGGGCCGCCTTGGTACTTGTCATTCACCTTGACACCCAAGGTGGAGCTCCATTGGCTTCATGGCGTTATTCATGGTGAAACGAGGACGTTTCACAACCAAGGGGGGGAGGGTGATGCGCCCCTGCCTTGCCTAGAGCCAAGTCATGGCTCGCCTCAACGAGCGTCTCCCGCCTCCACTCTTCATGAAGATCATTTTGAGGTTAAGCACCGTTGGCGCCTCTTTTCGAGCGCTTTGTCTCGTGCCAAATACTACTATTCCAAGTTGAGGTTACATTTCCCTCACGAGCGCCCGACACTAAAGCCACCAGATCTGGAACAGCGTCGCCGGCATCACTTCCATCGGCGCTCCTTGTCTCATTGGGAGCGCAACCACCTGGTTGCCGGAGATGGTCCAGCCGGCGCCGACAAAAGCCCCCTCCAAGACACAGGACGCCGCTCTAGCTCTTTGTCTGATATCTTGACGTTTCAGCGCCTCGTGTCCATGCCTCGTCCTTGGCTCTTTTTAGGCACACTCGGGAAACTTGCTATTTTTAGCAGTTACTATTTTTAGCAGTTATTATTTTTAGTAGGTTGCTATTTATAGTAAGTATTATTTTTAGTCCTTGTTTCCCGAGATAGAAGTGCATTGCTGAACTTTCTATTTTTAGTAACTTTCCATTTTTAGCAGGTTTCCTTTTTAGGAATGTCTAGGTTCGGGTTTTGCTAGAGTTTTAGAATTTTTTATTTTTAGAAAGTTTCTAAATATGGAGTGGTTCAGCCTTGCATGGTTTGAGCCGTCCTATTGGGCTCTTGGCACTCAAGCCCAAGCTCGCCCAAACCCTAGCACAAGCCCTAGCCGCCACCTCTTAGAAACCCTAGCCGTGTCTTGCTTTGTTTTCCCTTTAAAAGATTTCTGCCTCCACCATTGTAACTCACGCTTAGATTAATGAACCTAGAACCATTGTTGAGACGAATGAATTCCTCCATCTTCTAGGTCTGGGCGTCACTTTCCTTCGGGCTCTGTCTTCTCATCTCCTTCACCATATCTTCTAGCCTCTTTCGTCTACATCCCTAGCCTCATAAGTTCCCATAGCTTCTAATCTCTTTCTTCTACATCTTCAACCAAAAGTTCACTTGTTTGAGTATCCCTCAATCGACACTTTCGAAACCTCCACCAAATCCAGTTTGTTGAAGACCAATCAACATCCATATCCCAATTCGGCCGTCTATATCCAAACAATTCCGTTGCCATCTCGACCTTCAACCACAAAAGACATCCACAAACACACTTTCAAGGTTTCAGTCGAAGATCCTCGAGCGCTATTGGCTTTCCGGAGACCAGGCGCGCAATAACCGGCCTTGAAATGCATGTCTACTAACTTGGAAATGTACTCCAAGCTCCAAATTCACCTTGTTCTTGTAATCGTTTGGAACATACTTTTGTGCCATACAAAATACAAGTTGATGTCATTTTGAGATGGAGATTAAGTCTTCTTCTATCTTAAAATGAAGTGGTGCAACCATGTTCTCATTGCCCATATAAAGTGGAGTGTAGCCTCCTCGACCTTCTCATGTTCATCATAATGGATATGGTCGAGCATATACTTTATAGCTTGTATCCAATCAAGAAAAAAGAAGGATCATGATGTCACGGCGGCCTACGACATTGGGACGGCGGTCGTCCTCTTGGCGAGCTCTGTGGCTCCGTTCTCTGGGGACATCATAATCAAACTCAACCTTGCATCAACCATGATTTCCTTGGCGTTGTCCTCGGTGTTGACAAGCACCAAATTCCCATCGTCAGTCGTCAGAGGTAGTTGGAGGATAACTACCATGTTCCTCACCTCTAAAGTCACGGACAACATACCTAGGCAATTTCCATTGGCCCACCTCATGGGCTCCACCATAGCCTCGGCCTAGGCCCCTTGGTGCGGCGCCTGATCGTTCATGTCTTGGGCGTTCCCGCCTTTGAATTTCCTGAGGAATGAAATCACTTGAAACTTGGAAGAGGAGGATGGATTTTTTTCGGATTATACTTACATATAGAGGTGTCGAAACTCGATTAATTTTAAATTTATGTTTAACAGATTAATTTAATCTTATATTTTCATGATCGCTAAATTTTCAAAACTAAGCATATAAATATATAATAGATAAAGCTAAGTACAATTTGTAACAAAATGATACATTTTGTTGTTCGTGGGATTCGAACTTCGACGAATTAAAAGAGTATCAACAAAGCATTTTTTTTTTTGAATAGGAAAGCATTTAGGGGGGTCCGTTTATCTAGAAACGGGTCGCCCTAGAGCGTCCTGACGGACGAGATCGCAAAGATCTGGATAGGCTATAAATTCGGGTGGATGTGACAGGTGTGGCATTTTCGCTAGGTAGTCCGCTACACCATTTATCTCCTGAAATACATGGGCAATGCGATAAGATTGGAATGATCGCAAGTCAATAAAGATATATGTCATAATGAGTTCAATTTCCCATGGTCAAGCCCAAGTGTCGTTCAAGGCATTAATAAGATGAAGATTATCGCCTTCTATCTCAATAAGAGATATGCCGAGCTGGATTGCCGCTTGGATGCCCAAATGCATTGCGAGGGCTTCAGCTATCAGGGGTGAGACGAAACCGAGGTTCCCGTTTTCCATGTGAATGGGGTTCCCAAGTTGATCTCGAATAATAACACCAAAAGATGTCGGTCCAATAGGTGGGACAAAAGCATCTACGTTTAATTTTACATAGTTCTCTTTAGGTTTTGACCATTTTATTTTGTTTCGTTTTCTTCTAGTGGGTTTGATCTTGGGGTTGGGTGTGCTGTTATCGTCCTCATCAGTTTTTTTGGTTTTTTCCATTCCTTTCGGTGTTGTATGATGAACTGGTGTGGATCGGGTAGCTTGTTAAATTCTTCTTCATTAAAAATCCTCTTGTTTCGGTAGAACCATAAGGTCCACCAACATGTGGCAAGTTGGTCGAAATCTTTTTTTGGTATTTGTACACGAATTTCATTGATTAATTTTGTCATTGTTTTTGTTTCGTCTAATGTGTCATCTATAATTGGTATGAGTGTTTCATTCAGGTGGCTAATGGTTTTCCTAGTTGAGGGGCACCTGAAGATGAAATGGATGTCATCTTCAAAGCAATTATTGCAATTAGGACATTGTGTTGTTATAGGTGTGTGTCGTTCCACTAGTTTAGCTCTTGTTGGGAGGATTTGTGTAGTTAGTTTCCAAAGAAATCCTTTTATTTTTGGTGAGATATCTAGCTGCCAGATCCATTCGTTGTTTGATGAGTTGAGGTTTCTATTAGTGTATATCATTTCCATCGCGCTCTGGGTGGAAAACCAACCATTTTTGCTAGCTTCCCAGTAGAGTCTGTCCCTTATATTATTGATCGGAATAGGGTAGGAAACAATTCTCCTTATACATTGGTCATCAAAGTATTTCCGTAGTTTTTCCATTTTCCAGCTCTTATCGTCATTAAGGAATGTCGAGACGGTATCTTGGTCGTTAATTGGTTCGTTTGTTATTGTTTGGTCAAGTAATGGCTCTGGAAACCATTTGTCTTCCCATAATTTAATTGTTTTGCCATCCCCCACTTGCCAAATTATCCCATTCTTGAAGGATGGGATGAGTTTGATCATTTGAGACCATTGCCAAGAAGCTTTTTTGCTTCTTGGTTTTTTATATTCTAAAATGAAGTTGTTTTTAAGGTACTTTTCTTTAATAATAGAGACCCAAATATTATTTGGTTCTACCAATATTTTCCAAAGAAGTTTCATTTGGAGAACGATGTTTATGTCCTTGCTTTGGCGTAGTCCTAGACCACCTTTGTCCATTGGTTTACAAATTTCATTCCATCGAATTACTCGTGTGTGGTTTTCACCTTTATTCCAAACGAAAGGCAATAAGCTAGTGAGATTTAACCTGATTTGTTAATTATTTTGGTAACACAATAAATATAACCGGTTCCCCGGTTAACCGTGAAGTGTAATATTCCGAATCGTAACCTAATCGGGAAACCGAAAAATCATTCGGTTTGATTAACCAAACCGAAATTATGGTTTGGTTAACCTAATAAAACATAAGATTTTCGGTTTGGTTTTTTGGTTTCGCTTATTTTTGGACACCCCTACCAGTTATATGCATGTTCAAAGCCGTCTTCATCAAATTCCTCCCGAGATGAACAAGCATGAGAGTCGAGGTTACTTGTCCACATGGAGCGAGGACTTTAAGTGGCAAATAGTAATCCAAATGGAAGTTGGAGGAGTGGAGAACGATATCGATGGCACCTAGAAGGCACGGAGTCATCTTGGGGATACCTTGGACGATGCTCGAGAGAGGGTTGGCGTGGACGTTCAGCGGGCTCCTGTGCGTGCGCTTGTTTCTCTTTCTGAGTTTGTTTACGTCATCGTCGGTGTCCAAGGTTGTTCCTTCACTTGACGTGCCACGAGGGGTACGATTTGGCTTGTACCGATCGTCCATGGCTCCTTCTTTACGACTCTCAATGATGGAATTGAGTCGTCTCAGGGGTTGTTGTTGAGAGGTTGAAGCCATAGAAGCCTTGCCCTTGTCCAAAGGTTGTGAGCCTTGTCCTTGATATGTTGATGCTTGAGTCACAAACCCGGGAATGGAGGCCCCAAAAACATGTTTGTTTAGAAGGCGCATGCGCCTGGGTCACAAACATCTTATGCTGATGGTGCTCGAGCATTGCCATACGTTGATGCAACGCCTGGATCTCATCAAAAGCCAACTCCATGGTAGTGGGAGCGGCTGAATTTATGGCGCCACCAACGGGAGCGGGGGCAAGTATAGGGGAGGGTTGGCCAAAGTGGGTTATTTGGAGGAACTTCATCATGTTGTTGTTGATCATCATGCTCGCTCAAGGTACCTATAGAAATGTCCATAGCAAGAGATCAAAGTGCACAAAAATTGGTAACAAAAACAAACAAAGAAAGAAAGCATAATGACTTAAGCAAGAAAGCATAATCACTTAAACAAGAATCCAAAACAAAGCACTCAAGGTGACTAAGTTGGCTAGCCGTGTAGCAGCGATGGATGGATAAGGGTCTAAGAAAACCGAAAAGACGCAAGAAGTACACTAATCAAACAAGCAACCTTATGCAAGCTCAATTGTAAGACAAAGTAGCGTGTAAAGATAAGAAGCAAACAATCAAGCGACTCTAGACAGTGGATAGACAAGAAGATGATTGAACCAATCAATAAGGAAGTCTAGATTTTGCCGTATTTTGGCTTGTGATTCTAGATGATTTTGTTTTGATTTTTTGTAACTCGATTTGATTGAGATTCGCAAGATATGGTTTGATATCGGCAAATGAAAGAAAGCAAAGATAAGCTAAATATATGGAATAGATGTTTCGGCCAAACATGAAAGAAACCAATTATCTTAACATGATGTTAAATCTTCAAAAAAGAAAAGAGAAAATATGCAAGATATGCTTAACAAGTAAATCAAGAAAATTTCAACTCCTTAAGGTCAAAGGCTATCAAATAGGGAAATTGTTATGGTTTCTTGCAAGAGAAGCACAAGATAAACCTTTTTGGGGCAATTGAATAATTTTTTAGTTGAATAAAAAGTCGATAGCAATGGAAGTAAGAAAAAAATCTGCAATAATGGTGGAAATGGAAGAAGGTAAATCGAGTGATTGAAAATCAAAACTTGTAAAAGACAATTGACACTTACAAGATTCCAGAGCTGTGCCCAGTTGTTGCGCCTTTGGTCTCGAGTGGCAAAAGAAGCACTTGAACACACCGATCTAGATCTTGTAGGTAGTGTTTATAAATGTCTTTTTGGTTGAGGTTGGTCGATGTGGAGAGTAACAACGGAATTCTTGAATATGGATGACAGGAGTGACTTGACAAACTGTTTTGGTGAGGGACGAAAAGGATCTTGGCGTCAATGGTGATGGTGATCGAGAGTTGCTCGAACAAGTGAAAGGGTCGATATAGACGAAAAGGTTTTGAAGATGTAGAAGATGGAGATTATAAGAATATTTAAACATAAGTGAGAAGTAAGAGCCAAAGTAATGGAGGGTTGATGCCTTGGATCGAAGAAGGAAGAAACATTTCTCTATAACTTCAATCGACTAAACAAAACATGAAAGACAAGAATGGAGGTCATCGACCAATATAAGGGAGAAAAAGTCTAGACCTAGGAGAAAGAGATTAGGCGAGCAAGGCTTTGGGCTAGGTGAGCCACTTAATAAGAAACGGCCCAACTCTTGCAAGAGGTGACCACTTTCCCGGATAGCAACTTCCTAAATTTAGCAACTCAAAATGTCAACAAAAGCAAATAGGGACAACAATTCACAAATAGTAATGAACAATATCCAGATGCATAAAGAGACAACACTTGTAGATACGCGTCGCCCGACGTTCATGTCAGCCACAAGCAATCTTGGCGTGGAGGAGCTCGACCCCAGGATCATGTGGGTGGCACTTTAAGATATATAGGAATCCTGGCGGGAACGCAGACTTCTCGCAAGCGTTGGCGCTTGTCCTCGGGAACCACCAACGCCAGTGAGGTTCTTCAGAGATGGGTGGCGTTCCGTCGACAATTAGGGGTGACGCTTAGTATGAACCAAAGAACGCTCGGGCAAGGGCTCGAGCTTGACCTTGACCAGAGGTGGAGACACGATGAGGTGTGCTCGAGGATGCAGGGAATGACACTCTGGTGCCTTGGCGCAGGCATAGGATCATGGCATGACATGGCTTGAAGCAACGCCTGCACGAGGTCGATTAAACCTCATGAGGGCATCGCCTCGAGCGCTAAGTCTCGAGGCGCTAGCGCTGGGGACTCTAGGAGTTAACCTAAGGTTTGAATAGTGCATGATGCCCGATTTTGAGGCATTTGGAGCCATACTCGTTACTTGAGTCAAACTTCGGTGTTCAGCTTGTAAGGGCCTTTGATGTAGCTCATTGCTAGATGCCAAGCTAGACAGTCTGTGACTCTTAAAAATTAAACAACACAAGAAAAAAAATGTAAATAACTACAAGAAAGATCTTTAGAAACAATTCGCCGGTGTTTATAAACTACCATGTCAAACATCCAAAAACTCAAGGCTGGAAAGTAATAACTAAATCAGAGAAGTACCTCTCTAGCTAGATGAAAAAGAACAAGGTATAGAGAATGAATTACTAAATTTTTACGTAGGTCTAAATTTTCACGTATGTACGTCCCTGCTCTCTCCCCATTTCAAAGGGGGGGAAATAAAGGTTTTAAATCTTTCAAGAATTTTAATTAATTTAATTACTTTATTCATATGTGAAATGAAATATTGATTAGTTACACTTCAGAATACCGAACGGTGTAGGCTAAGCCATAGAGATCAAGATTATTTGTAATATAGATGTGATTAGGGTTATTATCAGATTTATTTGTTGATGCGCCTAGAAAGACTAATGATTCGCTGATGTTGCTTCTGAATTGGAGACCTCCACCAAAATAATATTAGCTGAACCAAACAGCAAGTGATTTAGCCACTCCCGATTTTTTTCACCACAGAAGCTTGACAAAAAAAAACAATACCTTTATGTAACATACTTTTCGGAAAAAACAATTTGTTATACCTCTTTGATGTACGATTGAACATTGTTTTCATTGTTAATTATGAGTATAAGCTTTCCGTGTGGAAAGAGAAGCCGTGAGATATGGGAAGTGGTATCTCCATTTGTGGACTGGCCCCCCATCATTGTAGAAATGTCTTCTAGATTAGAAGGAGAAGTTAGTGATAGACTGATAGTATAATAAAAGGAAGTACCTATTAAGGTGTTTGTAGGAAGACTGAAACTGATTTCCAAAGAAAAACAATTGATTCAAGAGTATTGGTGATTTTTATAGGTCCTTATTATTTGGCACATCCTAAAAATTTATTTGACACACCATTATCTTCGTCACGAAGAAAAACCACCAGATATTCGTCACGAAGAAACTGAGGAGTTTCGTCACGAAGAAACCGAGGAATTTTATCACGAATCAAAACAGACAGCATCCAAAACAAAATAGTCAAATGCGTTAAGTTCGTAAAAGCAATAAATTTAGTATTTCTATAATATAATTATATATTATAGTTAAAAATCATACAATTAAATTTATATACTATAATTATATATTATTATTTAATATCACTAATTTATTACTTATAAAGTATAATTCTGAATTTTTTAATTTCTATTACGAACTTAACGGAAACGCTTGTTTTGTTTTTAGGGCTTTTGGAAGGGCAAACGATATCTGCTTTGTACGAATTTTATATGCACGGACTCGTATTGAAATTCTCTACAAGATTTTGAATTTTTTTTTGATTCGTGACGAATCTCCTTCGTTTCTTCGTGACGAAACTCCTTAGTTTGTTCGTGACAAAACTCCTCAGTTTCTTCGTGACGAATCTCTGGTGGTTTTTCTTCGTGACGAAGATCGTCTCTAATACATTTGTGGCAAAGATAAGGGTGTGCCAAATAAATTTTTAGGTTGTGCCAAATAAAGGCTTAGTTTTTATATCTTAGAGTAGAAATCTTCAATATTGTGTAGGGTTATAGGTAGTACTCTATCAATCATATAATGTTTGTCCTATTTGACTCCAATACACTTGTCGATATACGTTTTGCATCGTCAATATTTCTAGCTATATATTACCAAAATTATAAAATTTTAATATTCTAAAAGTACTAATTGAGACGAATCAAACAAGATCTCACACGAGTATGTTTTTTCTTATATATTGAAAGATATTTAAAAAATTCTTTCTAAATGTAAATAGTATCAACACTCCAAACACTCCAAACATTATGGGATGGGGAGTAACTAGATAAGCGACCGAGCTCATTTATTAAAAAAATCTTATTTAGAGGAGTGGTGCCAAATAAGATGGTTCACTAATGGAACAATAGGGATATAAATTTTTAATCTATATGTGAAGTAATATATTGGAAAGGATATAGTTGCAAATGAGACACATTCAAATAATGATCTGAATAATAAAACGAGACTATGAAAACAATATCATTAGTTATAAGGGAATAGAGAAGGCAATTCAATACAAAATATTTCAATTTTGTGAGGTATGTAATTATTGATATAATATACAATAAAAACGATTAAACTGATGTAATTTTATTGGAGTTCTGAGGGATCAAGACGTACAGACTCATATTCCATAAAGCTTTAGAGAGTGTTTTCAATAGATCCAAACACAGCGATATAAGACCAAAAAGAAAAACGAACAAAACAATGAAAACTGAAAACAAATGACATCGGCCAAAGCTCTTGTAGCCTAGTAGATGAGGCATTAGCCTCTTATCCACAGTTTAGGGGTTCGAACTCCGAAAGTGGCATGACCCCCTCAATTTATTTGAGTGGAGTAGGGGCCCGCTTGTTACAAGGGGGTCTCGTGTCTTGCCTTATAATAATAATAAAAAAAAAAAAAAAAAAAAAATGACATTCCAATGTGTCTTTACACAAAGACGAAAGACCTAATTTTATTTGCAAAAATTTCTATCTCGAGCAAAGTTTTCTGAACGATCCAATATTGTAAGGTGGTTTCTAATTAATCACCTCCTTCCAATTCTTATGGATTTACATCTACGAAGATGAAAGACCTCGAGCATTGACCCCTCTTTGTCCCTCACATATTATCACCCATACTTTTCACCTCCACTTTGTCTTTGATATCCTTGTTTTTATCCTATCTAGCTTCGTATAGCCATACATTCAACAAAACATTCTCATTCTCCACCAATATCTTTTGTTTTTGACTTTTTGTGATAGGCCAATGCTCGGTCCCATATAGCAAAGCCGGTCAATTTAACAAGCTATATGATATGGGTTAATAGCTGTTACGAAATAGTTAAAATAAGAGATAGTTAATATTGTTTGGTGTGGAGAAGACGCCCATTAAATGAAGTTGTACGACTACTTTCATTCCATGCGTAACGCACCAACATTTTTCATGTGTTACAGATGGAACGTTGTTATGCATCATACATGAGGTGTTCTCATGCGTAACGCAAGGACTGCATTTTTGAATTTTTTTTATCTGGTGCGTTACGAGTGGACTGGACCCATGCGTAACGCACCAACACAGACGATGTTTAGTAATCTGCCTGAGTTACACATAGAATCCGTCTAATTAAATTTAGTGGTTGTGGATTAGACATAATAGCTTTGTTCTTCAGATTTATGTCATTTTCGTTACGTACCCCTGAACAAGATTCATGACGGACCTGTGGACATTGTGATACGTGACGAAGGTATGTGGTAAATGCTTTGTGACGAATGTCTGTCATAGCTTCGTGACAGTGGTGTTGTCCTAGACCTACGTGACGAAGTTGTTGCTCTTTTCATCCGTGGCGAATCTCCTCCTGTGTGTTGGAATTTGATGGTGTGTTAGATAGAAGCTATATATATACACCAGTGAATGAAAATGTGTAAAACAATGCAATGAAGGTCTAGACACAAAGCTTCGGGTGAAAAGTACGAGTCTTTCATATTCGAGGTGCACAGTTTCTCAAAAAGTCATTAAAGTCATGCAATATTTTATATTTTTGGATTTTATGATTAAAAACCATAAATATTATTTTTTGTGAAACGTAATAAGTATAATTATCATATGTATTTCATAACAAATTTATAAAGGTTGGTGAAAGATGTTATACTTTATCTTGAAATAAATATTTTGAAAGATTACCACTTTCTTTCTAAAATGCTGCAATTCTCATCAAAAAAGTTAGTTTTCTTTATTATTTAGAGTCATTTGTGACGGTAGAATTAATGTGGTAAGCTTAAGATTGTTTGTTCAACCAATCGATAAACCTATCCAATGTAGTAAGAATCAACATACTTTTTTTTTTGAGAAGCAAGAATCAACATACTAGAAGAAGTAATACCAAGATGAACTTGTAAACTATAATTAAAAAGTATACATCCATCTAGGAACTCCAGTACTATAGGTTAATTTTTTCTAGCTCAAATATTTTTAGGGGCTTACTATTTGGCACACCCTAAAATTCTATTTGGCACACCCTTACTTTCGTCACGAATGTATTTGGTCAGACTTTCGTCACGAAGGTATTTCACAAGAGATTCGTCACGGAGAAAAGGAGGACTTCCGTCACGAAGGTTTTCAGGAGTTCCGTCACGAAGGTATTGGGGAGTTCCGTCACGAAACTTTTTTTGAAAAAAAATAAAAAAATTCAGAATGTTGTAGAGAATTTCAATACGAGTCTGTGCATATAAAATACGTCCAAAACGGACATCGTTGGCCCTTCCAAAAGCCCTAAAAACAAAACAGCCGCATGCGTTAAGTTCGTAAAAACAAAAACTTATATAATTATTAATTATAGTTAAAAATCATGCAATTAAATTTATATACTATAATTATATATTATCATTTAATATCACTAGTTTATTACTTATAAAGTACAATTATGCATTATGTTTAAATATTACGAACTTAACGAAAACGACTGTTTTGTTTTTAGGGCTTTTGGAAGGACAAACGATGTCCGTTTTGGACGTATTTTATATGCACGGACTCGTATTGAAATTCTCTACAACATTCTGAATTTTTTATTTTTTTTCAAAAAAAGATTCGTGACGGAACTCCACAATACCTTCGTGACGGAACTCCTGGCAACCTTCGTGACGAAAGTCCTTCGTTTCTCCGTGACGAATCTCTTTTGAAATACCTTCGTGACGAAAGTCTGACCAAATACCTTCGTAACGAAAGTAAGGGTGTGCCAAATAGAATTTTAGGGTGTGTCAAATAAAGACTTTGTATTTTGAGCTAGCTCTCATAATTGCCCCATATATTGGTTCACCCGTCACAAAAAGTGGATCACCAACATTCATACACAGACAAATGAAACAAGGCTGAATAGAATTGAGACAACACTGTAAATGTACCTTTGTTGATTGGCCCTTGTTTTTGCGAAGTCGTAAGAGGAATGATGTGTAAAGTTCAGCTATAGCAGCTTAAGGAATCTCCCTTTCTTAGCTTTCAACTACCAACTCTCTCGTCTACTCCCTCCGTCCCAATTTGATAGTCACATTTGATTTTCTGACACTATTCACGAACCGAGAGAATTTTGTAGATTTCTTTCAATATATAAAAAAGAACATAGTCGTGTGGGGTCTTATTTGATTCGTCTTAATGAGTACTTTAACAATATTAAAAAAATATAATTTTAGTAACATACAATTAGAGTTATTAACGATACAAAACGTGTCTCGGTATATGTGTCGGAATCTAATGGGACTATCAAAATGGGACAGAGGGAGTAGTAATTAGCTTAACCAATTAACATTGCTTCCTACCTTTAACAATATATAAGAAAAGTATCACATGTTAAAAAAAGTATTAAATAAAAATGAATATAAACTTTTGATAAGATTTAATGATTAAGATTAGTGGAAATGAGATGATGTGGTATATGAAAATATCCAGGCTCTTCGTTCGATATAACGAGTTGAAATAGTAGTTGAAACTGAAGCTGGAGCTGAATGATTAGCTGAAGTTGAAAATGTTCTTAAAAAGCTACTTGAATATTCGATATTTCTAACTGAATTTGTAATAATAATGGTTAAATTACGAAAAAAGATAAACTAAATTGTTTAAATCTTTATTGATACAGGTAATAGTGGGTTAAACATTACATTAAGTTTGTCAAGCTTCAATAATCTAGGGGGTATCACATTAAAAAGTTAAGTTACATTAAGCTAACTAATTTAGATAAAGAAATTACCGAATATTTAATAATTAGATGACAACAAAATTTAAGTTTCATATTCATGTGTTAAAAATCTCTATCGAATGTAGCCTTAATTTAGTTTAAAAAGATATGCGTAATATTGCATATTTTGTATCGCTCAAAATCGCCTAATATTTGTCATCTTTCATGTAGCATGTGTGTGAACTCTGTGAGAAGATATGAAATAATTTATAATTTTACTTTAAATTCAAACCTTCTATATTCAACTACATTTCAATTTTCTTAAATCTAAGCATGGACTCTTCCCTACTTTCCGAACAATAAACAAACTTTACTAACATAAGGAACAATAAGTTGTTCCCTCGGCAGTGAAATAGTAAAATGCAGAAATAAAGCAATGGATAATGTTCCTTATAGAGCAAACCTCAAGTGACCAATTAGTCCCCTTGAGAAAAACTTCTACCTCTAGGCTTTTAACCTAGTAGGATTTGAACCGTGTACTCATATTATTATTCTGAGACTGTTAAAAGCAAATCAACTTCCTCAACCTAAATACGTCAAATATATTCAAGCTACCCTTACTTGTAAATCCTAGTCTCTCAATAATATAACTCACACTCTCAAATCCTATCGAAACACTTACAAGTTCATGGAATACTTCATAATAATCTTCGACCGATTTCTTCAATGAGCACTTGATTCTTCTTCTCAACCAACTTCGACAACCATTAACAGAGGATGTAGTCCACTATTAATACAAAACTAACAAACCCTAGAAATTTTAATCCTAAATCTCAAGCAAAATGTAAGATATGTTCCAAAAATCCATTAAAAAAAAAACCAAGAAAAAAAATCTTCAGAGGATTCTCAACTTGTGGCGCAAGGTCAAGAAGATCCTCTCCATCAAGGAAAAGATCGAATCTTCCTTGTAAGTGTGTGGCCTTCCTCATTTAGAAGGTTGTTGCATAACCCTAGGCGTGTTGCTTCACGCTTGCTATTCTGAGCGCGTAGGTCCGCCGGAATTCAACTATTCCTCTCTTATGTTTTTGCTTCCTTCCCTATTCTGTCCTAGTTCTTCCTTACTCATTTATTCTTGTTGAAACACTAAAGAAACACTCGAGGACATTAAGTGCAATGATGTTTGTTATCACCAAAACCTAGAGAAACACTAGTATGGAACAAATGCCACAGACGTTGTTCCAACAACTTCCCCCTTTTTGGTGATGACAAACTTGTATGTGAAAATGTAAGCACTATCTAGAGAGTCTAAGAATATTGAAGAAATGTCATGCAAATTCAAAGTGATAAGATAGTCAATGTTTCCCCTCAGATTAAGCAAAGAGAGATTACCTTCAAATTGCTTTCGATGTTCTCTTAAACCAGTATGTCTATATCTTCTTTGCATTAGTTCATCTCACATTTTCCGACACTTACCCCTTTTGGCATCATCAAAAGAGTACAAGGAACAGTACAAGATTACCAAGTTCGTATACTAAAGTTTCAATGATTTCTGTAAGAGCAAAGGATATTTACAAATACTACATGAAACATGAAAACATGGTACTAAATTAGGACAGATAGGAAAAAGCTTGAAACAATAGATAAAAAAAGAGGAATAATGTGTTAGGCAGTATTGCAGGGGGTGCCAGTCAAGGTTGAGGCGGGTCCTTCGAAGCTAGGTTAGATATGTCAAGGAAGGTGTTGAGCATGTGAGACATTAACTCTTTGAACCCGTGCATATTAGAGACCAACGGACCGATCCCCAAGCTAATCTGTCGCAACTCAAGCAGTTGTTCTTGCTGTAAGCCAATAGACGTCTTCATAAGAAGACGACTTTCAGGAGGAGGACGAGGAACAGTGGAGAGAACTTCAAGAAGAGTTGTGGTGGTTGCTGTTGTTGCTTCAAGGCTATGGACTCTTTGCACTTCATTTGTTCAATGTGCGGACCAGTGAGCTCCCAAATTCCAAATGTTTCACTGGAATTACCATAGACCCCGTCATGAATTAGCAACTTCTTCATGAGTCTCGCAAATGGTAGAGCGTGGGACTTCCCCTTTCTTGATGGAGCAGACACCATGCCCATATGGATCATAATGGTTATGGGAAAGTCAATGCAAACCTTGTGGATGAAGTGATCCAAGAGCAGCAGATCTACATTGGTTACGGAGGTGCGACGCTCTTGTCGATGAACGACTCCATTTATTATCACTATATGACACACTCTTTGGAAGCGTGTCAGATCATCTGTTCCGAACAATAGGAGCACCTTTCTTAGTAGTCGTTGACAACTCTGATCCCTAAGTTGTTGTTGTTCCATTGTTGGCTTGTCGAAGGGCCTCACAGAAGCCGGATGCTAGAACACCAAGTAGTTCGCCCAAAAATTTTGGGGATAGAATAACAGTTTCCCCCTCTGCAGATGATGTGGTAGAGATACCCTGGAGCGGAACAACTTGCCCATAGACGATTTGTGCTTGAGGGTTTTGCTGAGGTGGAGAAGTGAGAGGCAGTTGGAGGAGTGGATGTTTCGCTGGCCTCTTCATCAGATTCTTCACCCATAATTACACGGGCTTTCCTTTTTCCCTTGGACACAGTTGGGGAGGCAATGATATTGGTTTCCTCTTTCTGTTCGCTCTCCATTTGAGATGATGGAGAAGAGACTTTAGCTTCTTCTTGTTCCCTCTCCTTTGGAGGAGAAGCTACTTCCTCCTCTATCTGTTCCTTCTCCTTTAGGGGGAGAAGAGACTTCCTCTTCTTCGCCAATCTTATGAGATAGCGTAGTTTCCTTTGGGAGAGAAGAAGGCTTTTCATCAGATCCCTCTTTTAGATGATGTGTCTCCTCTTCAATTGATTCAGCCGCCTTAGAGGAGGCATCCTTGACAGAGTCCAAGGCCTCCACTGGAATAGCAGAAGACTTGGTTGAGGAGGCGGAGAACTCGGCTTCTTTCTTCTTGAGAGACTCCATTTGTGCGGCAAGTTGTGCATTTCATTCTCAATGTTGATGGCGACAGAGGGAGAGTTTGTGTTGGAAGTAGAGGCCATTTGTAGAGCTTAGTTTTGGTTTGAGAGAGAAGGGATTAGGTTTTTTTTAGAGTCGGAGAGAGATTGAGCTTTGGGAGATCTTTTGTGTGTTTTGCAAGCAAAGAAAATATTAGGGAATTCGGAAGGGATTTTGTGAGGAGATAAGGGAGTTTATATAGCCACAAAATTCTTCACATTTAAGGAAACAAATCTTACCCAATACGTGAGATCACCAGCTTAATCATCATCATCACTATGTCAGCGCAACAGACTCACAACGACTATATTTCATGATTCTCAAGATCCGGATTAATGCACTAGCCGTTTCGATCTGCAACACTTTAATCAAATCACAACTAGCCGTTTGAGCATTGAATCAAACAAAATTCCAACAACACACATACCGGTCCATACTCACACATGTTACATACCAACTCAACTTTACTTGTTCCTTATCCCCCCAAACTTGAGTTGAATAAAGGAGGCGGGTTTGGAGACACGGGGATATAAAAATAAATGCAATCCAAACAATAATAGCATGCAAGGAACATTTTATAGAATCGGGTAATTATTATCAAATAAGGGGTATTAAGAGAAAGTTCACAGGGAATGTTTACCTGATCCGTGGCTTTGGGACAGTTGTACAACCAATTATCCTTTAGGCTTGTAATGCGGATTAAAATATGTCAAATTGGTTGTTTTGGGCCAGAAAAGAAATAGTGTAATCATGCAAATCCCCTTGTATAGATATCATGAAGCATGCACACTTAGCATAGAAACACCTATCACTCAATTAGTCAAATTAACAATATATACTCTTATGCATGAAAATCGTTGAATCAAGTAGTCAATTTAGCCAAGCATTGAGGGAATAGTGAGAGGGGAATTCCTTAGCAAAGAAGATCATGTCAAGGAACAGCTTGAGCGGAAATGATAAGCTTTATGTCGAGTGCTTTGACGGAACATATTAACAATGAGAAGGAGTTTCTTGCGAATAGTCATCATCATTGGGCATTAGTCATGATATCAAATAGAGTATGAAGACGATTTATCATTTTTATTAGGGAGTGTAACACTTACTATGATCAAGAGATAGAAGAGGAACAAGGAGACGCACCTGGCTTCTTGGAAACAAATCAACAAGTGTACCTTGAGTGAGGAGTTTCAATGGGAAAACAGAAGCAAGAGAACGAAGATTCTTGTCTTTCAACCTTGATTATATCATATGGAACACATACCACATGGAGAGATGAGATACACTTTGGGGTATAGCATTTAGTTCATGTGTCGCTCAGATAGCCTTGACACAAAGATGTTCTTCTAGAGAGATCAATTAATGCCACACAAAAAATTACCACCATAGTTCCATCATTAACTTCTTGGATTGCTTGACAACTCGTTGTCATATGGATGTAGTAGGGAATGATGCAATCTTCCCATGAGGCAGACTCATTGAGTTGACGAGCTTACTGCTTTCAGCACGTGATATGTCTTGATGAGAGTTTCAGGTCAATGTAGGGATAGGTAAAGGACGAATGAGATGATAGGCTGATTTAATTGAAAAGATACCATTAACTGCAGAAGTCCATATTATCTGATCCTCCAAAGGAGAAATAGGGATACAGATTTGTACAATTTTCTCAATAATATGAGTAGGAAGAATAAAAGAAAATTTCCTTACGTCCCACTGTCTTTCCTGGGTAATGAATTCAGCTACTTTGTGGGAAGTAGATAAACTATTCCGGAATTGGGAAATTGGGCAGTCAGGGATCCAATTATCAGTCCAAAAGTTAATGGACTTTCCATCACCCACTTGCCAGGAAATCCCTTTTTTGAAACTCTCGAGCAGTAAAAGAAGTTTGTTAAATTGCCAAGATGGAGAGGGTTTTCTTTCCAAGGCTAAAAAGTCAGAGTTGGAGAAATTATTATCTTTGAGGGCGTACATACAATTATTGTCCCAGGCAGTTCTCATACTCAAACCACCAAGGCACTTAGGTTTACAAATATTATTCCAATGAAGTAGGGAATGACTAGAATATTTTTTTATTCCAAAAGAAATCTTTATTAATATCATCAATTTCCTCACAAACACCTGTCGGGAGAAGGAAGCTTTGAATTAAACAATTAACATGAGAGACCAGATTGGTCTGAATAAGGCAACTCCAGCAGCCTGAGAAAGTGAGTCAGCTTTCCACTTGGATCTCTGCTTCTTGGGGGCTGATATGGCATCATCAAAAATATCATTACAGACTCAACCTTGTATAATAGGGATACCCAAATATTTTTCCATCTTAGAAGTAAGAGGAATATTCATATGGGCAACCAAAGATCTAGCAAAGTGAGGAGAGATGTTATTAGAGACTTGGATAGAGCTTTTATGATAGTTAATAGATAACCCACTTTGTTTCGAGAAACAATTAAGAAATTTTTTTAGTAAAAATAATATTGTCACTGGTCACATTGGCCAATACAATAATATCATTAGAAAAAGTGAGAAGAGGGATGAAATTACCGTTTCGACTCAATTTGATCCTAACATGGGTTATTGCTGCTTGCTTCTAAAGTAAGTTTTCTAGCCAAGAATTTCATAGCAATGACAAAAAGAGTTGGAGCCAAAGGGTCCCCTTGCCTAATACCACAAGAAGGTTTAAATTCAGGGCCCGACTAATTCTTAATGAGTACAAAATAAGAAGTTATATAGAGACAAGCTTTAAAAAGATTGATCCATTTCTTACAGAAACCAAATTTGTCGAGAATTTTACAAAGGAAATCTCAATCTAGTTTATCATAAGCTTTTTCATGTCAAGTTTTAAAGTCATCCAGCCAATACGACTTTTCTTATTCCTATGGAATGAGTGAAAAATTTTGTGACCGGCAAGAATATTATCTTCAATAAGGCGGCCTTCCACAAAGGCACCTTGGAAAGGGGAACTAATCTTTCAAGAATGGGTTTAAGCTTGTTAGCCAAAATTTTAGTAATGATTTTATAGGAAGAGTTATACAAGCTAATTTGTCTATAATGGTTAATAGTAGTGGGTGAGTCAACTTTGGGTATAAGAGAAATAAATGAATAGTTAATGGAAATTAACATTTGTTCGGGGTAGAAACAGGCTCTAATAGCAGTGCGGAGTGACGACTTGATTGTGTTCCAATGTGTCTGGTAGAATTCAATAGAGAAACCATAAGGCCGGGCACAGGGTTTTATCTGGTGGTTGCTCAAAAATAGCCTTACGAAGTTCGGGTTTCGTAGGTGGTTTGGTAAGAATAGTATTGTCTTTGTCCTTTATGAGGGTAGGGATAATATTTAAATCCAAAGTTGAAATTTCAGTAGCACCATTATGTTGAAAACGATGGGCCAATTCCTTAGTAACTTCTTGATTGATACCGTCATGATCATGGAGGATAAGACCATCCTTGGTACAAAAACTGAGGATAGATTGTTTAAAAGTTTATCTTGGCAATGGAGTGGAAGTACTTAAAATTGTGATCACCTTCTTTAATGTGTTTCGATTTGGCTTTACGACGCCAAAAATCAGTCTGAAACTTGATCGAAGAAGTGTTTTTTTTTAATGGATACTGATTTTTTCGAATAGTTCTTTCATTGGTAGGGTCATTTAAGAAATCAATATGGAGTTGTTGAAGTTTAACTATGTTGAGTTGATTAAAGTTGTTACCATAATTCAACTGAACCCAAGATCTAGAGTAATGTTTAAGAAAGATTGAGTTTAGAGTGAAAACGGAACATAAAAGAACCATGAACCTTATATTTCCAGACATTCGCAACCAGATTAACAAAAGAAGATTTATTAGACCGGTTGGGTTCATCTCTCAAAGGTAAATTGAATTGGAGATGCAAAAGAACCTATCGAAAATGTAATAAGCGCATGATCTGAAGAAGAGAAAGGATGATGGTGAATAGTTAAATTAGGGAGCAGAGAAGTGGGAGAACAATGAACAAGAAGAACGCGATCATACCTTTTCAGGATGCTGTTGTGCATATTTTGAGACTTCCACCACGTAAAAGGAAATCCAATAAATTTAGAATCGATAAAATCTAGTTCAAAGGAAAGAGTTTGAAGTCTCATAAAACAAGAGAAAGACGGAAGTAGACCTCCAATTTACATTTGATATTTTTCTTAATACTCCCTCTGTCGTCCCTGTGTTTTTCTTCTTGTTTTTTTTTCCACTATTCACAACTCAAAAGAATTTTCGTAATTTCGGTCAATATATCAATAGAAAAATAGTCACGTGTGATCTTGTTTTATTCGTCTTATCGAGAACTTTAATAATAATAAAATTTTATAATTTTTACAAATTTATAATTAGAAATATTGACGATACAAAAAACACATTGGCATACGTGTTCGGGAGAAACAAGAAGGAAATTAACAGACGAAGAGAGTAAGTGTGTAAAGGCATCTCCAATGGAGATGTAAAAATACCATGTCACCTAGGATTATAGCAAGTTGAAATAGTACATTTTAGCAAATGCTATTTTTACCAAGGAATACAACATCAACAACAGATGTTAAAATTTGCTTTCTCTTAGACTAATTTTCAAACTTGTCTTTCTATATTAATTTTATTTATTAAATAAATATAATACCTTTTTGACATATCATCAAAATGCTATATGAAATGCTATTTGAAATGCTATATTTAGCTTTTGACTTGGAGAAATAGAAAATCTCTAAGAGAATATTCTTCAATTCTTTATTTTTAGTTTGCTATTGGGGAGTGATTTTGCTATAAATTTCCTATAGTCATTTTTAGCATATATTAAAAGCGAAAAGTTCCGGTGAAAACAAGAATTAACATAGGAAAAACGAAGTTTTCGCGTTCACAAATAGTTACAAGTTACTCAACTAGTTACAAAAGAAGTTTATCTTACTCAACTACTTTGAGTTTTAGTTTTAGTTTAAGTTACTCAACTAGTTACAAAAGAAGTTTATCTTACTAAAAAACAATAAATTGCGTTTGAAATGCTTTAACTAGTTACTAGTTACTACTACAATGTAATTTGTTAACTAGTTACGTAAATTGTTTTGAAAAATAGGGTTATTTTTGTCAAATAATTATAGGTAACTACTAGAAACTAGTTTGACCCCTTGATTTTTCTAGTTTATGATTTAAACTAGTTTAGTAACTACTCCCTCCGTTAATAATTACTTGTCCCTGGATGCCAAATCATTTGTTAAAAATTACTCGTCTTTTAACATAATTGTACACCCTCTTTTCCAAATTTACCCTATTGTTATTGATTCTTTTATTTATTCTCTCACTATTCTTTCCTTTATTCTCTGTCATTACTTAAACTATGAAGGGTATACTTGTCTAAAATTTTGATCAATAAATTCTCCCTAAAATTACTTTAGGGACAAGTATTTATTAACGGAGAAAGTAATAACTAATAACTAATTTTCTAAAAAAAACTAGTAACTAATTAAAATTTGTCTACCAAAACATGTTTAAATAAACTTGGAACTAATAATAATTAGTTAAATAACTAATTAAAATGGCAGTCTTAAATAGGGTATTTGTTTATTTGAGGGAAGAAAAACTCTAGCCGTGGTCAATTTTTTGGGTTTTACTTTTACCGTGTAGTTTTGACCATTTGAGTGACTCAGTTGTATCCACGGCGACCCCACTCCATGACATTCACAGCCTCGCAGCCGCCTACTTGTAGAAAATTACACACGACAAACTAATTACACTCTCCATTTCAGTATCATTTTATTCCACCCCCATCACAGATCAGACCCATCCCTCTTCTCTCTTCTTCCCCTTTTTCCTCACTCTGCATCAAACCCTAATTCTCCATTACTCACACTCTCACATACTCAAACTGGCTGACGTTACAGTACTATTCCCAAACTAGTGCTAACAAAAAATGGAGCTCATTTCATTTCAGGGATGGGATGGGCTTCCCCTTTCCATTAATTCCTTCCATCTCTTCTTTTGATCGAAATCTCCCGTGGGCTGTTTCTTCTCTCCTTTAACTTCTACCTCCATCACCCACTTCCCCCTTTTTCCTTTCTCATTTTTAGGCTTTTCTTGCTACAAAAGAAATCACCCACAAATTAGCAAGAACATAAAGGTGATAGTGGTTGTACTGTTTACTTTTTTTCCTACCTAGCTTCACCCTCCATCACTACTTACTCCTCTTCATCATTACTTCCTCCTCTCATGTTTATAGTTTGAAATTGATTACACAGCAGATATGGATTCGGGCAACAGTGGGAGCTTACAATCTTCAAGCGGCGGAGATGATGATTCGTTATCCTCCTTGTTCAACAATTACTCATCACCTGCAACTCACGTGACCTCCTTCAACCCACCACCACCACCACCACCACCTCCTTCCTTCTTCGACCCGTTACAGAGCTACTTCGATAACCTCTCCAGATCCAACAACCCGGACCCGATTTGGCCCAGATCCGATGAGCCCGTCATCACCAACAACACACAACCCTCTTCCTCCAACAACCAGATCGAAGGAGCGCGGAACCCGAGGAAGAGGACGAGGGCGTCGAGGAGAGCTCCGACCACCGTCCTTACAACCGACACCACCAACTTCAGGGCGATGGTGCAGGAGTTCACCGGAATCCCATCTCCACCATTCGGCGCCGGAGGAAGACTTCCCTCTTCTTCTTCCTCCTCCCTGTTTTTCCCCAGAACCAGACTCGACCTCTTCGGCGGCAGAATGGACGCGCCGCCGCCCTATCTGCTCCGACCCCACGCCCAGAAAATCCCACCTCCGATCATCTCCACCATCACTACCACGAACAAGAACGGATGTGACGTCATGCCTCCGTCATCCTCTGGTACAGGAAACTATCAGATGCCTTTTTCAACCAACCTCTCCTTCGGATCCTCACTCAAGTACCAGTCCGATGATACGGACCCGGGTTTGGGCAAATCCGGATCGGGCGGATCTTTAGAGCTTCCGATCACTACAAAAGTCAGAACTAGCGTTAACGATGACGTAACGGAGGGATTCCTTGCAACGGATGACGCCGTTAACTGTTTGAGCGGGAGAGATAACGGAGAAGGGCCGTTTGGTTGGGCGGAGGGGCTGGGATTGGGTGCGGACGCGGGTAATGCGGGTCCATCTGCACCCTCAGCTACGCCTGCTGCATTAACTCGTCAACGTCCGCAGAACCTGGGATTTGCTCATCAACAGAACGGTTAGTTAATAGTCATGATGATTTTTAGTGGAGGATTAAATATGGTATTGACTTTTGATGTATGATTTTTAGGGTGTAGTACGAAGTAAGGACTAAGGAGCTAGTAGCTATATAAAAATGAACAATTTGACGTGGTGTCAACCGTTCTGATATTTTACGTAGATTATAAGAGATGGATGTGATGGAGTATGGGTTTAGTTGTTTAGGAGTTTTTTTTCTTATTTTGAAGTTAAGGTGATAGAGATTGTACGTACATGATCGTTTGCAAGTTGGAATGTGTCAAGTCCTCTACCAGTCTAGCCAGGCTCTCATCCACACATCCATTATGATTTTTAGTTACGCATGTAGATTATTCAGATTGGATTTCTTTTTAATATATTTTGAGTTTGATTAGTTGCAAGCGTCGTACACGTTTGAATTTGATGATTGATCGAGCATTCGAGCGTAGACTTGGGCTGCTAAAAAATAGTGTAGACTTGGGATGTGGGAGTGTTCTTTGGGTTCGGAGATTCCGATTATGAAGTGTTACCCTAAAATATTGAGAGTATAGATATGTAGAGGAAAGTTTCATCCCAAATAACTTTTAACGTAGGAAAAACCAATACTTTACGTTAATAGGTTACAAGTCAATATTCATGTGTTTAGATATTAAACTTTTTAAACGTTTTTAGTGGAGGACGCGATGACATACTAATAAATAATTACTGCGAATTTTTATTATTATTTTTCCTCTTAAAATGACTTTAAAAAATTTCATCACCCAAAATATAAATATAAACGCAATTTTTTTTATTTTTTATATGTTAAGCTTTGTTCTCCTCCAAAGTTTTCTCTAGATTTGTATCATTTAAAACTAATGGAATCAATTACAGTATGGGATATTGTGAGGTTTAAATATACTTTGTAATACGGATGTATGAATTGTCAACACTTATACGCTTTATAATACGGGTGTATGAATTGTCAACACCTACTATTAATTTGGAGAATATATATAAAAAACATAATAGGCTTCGAAGAAGTAGAGGAGAAAGTTCAAGTGCAAATAACTCTTAATATAGGAAAAACGAATAGATCGTGATCACATATTACACCTGAACTTTTCTTACGTTAACACTTGTTCTCACCTGAACTTTTCTCGAAGAAGTAATGGTAAATGGTATTTAGTTAATGCATTAAGGTACTTAGTTATAATGCATAAAAAATTAATATTAAGAAGGTTTGGTAGTAATTATTACTTAGTTAATGCATTGAGTTAATGGTTTTAGTTGATTTGTTTCCCTAATATGAATAGTTTATTTAACCTTCGCTTCAGACGCGCTGCTCAACTATTCATATTAAGGAAACAAATTATACATGGATATTGATGTATTCAAATCTCCTATTTAGAGGAGATGCAATGACTCTTTTGTTTGTCGGAAAAAATCATTTATCATTTTCCTGATTGATTTTGTTTACAAATATAACTTTGTTGATGTTACATTGTTGCATCAAAAATTTGTGAACATTATTATCCTCAATTCAATTTTAGGTTGTCTATTTAACAATGTTAAGCCGTATATGAAAATCTTTAATTTTTCCGCGCATAGCACAAGGTTCTGGTCCTAGTTTATGAGCGTTTAACCCCGCACCCGAACAATTATAACCCACACCCATTTTGGGCGCATCCCTAACTCGCCCAAAAAAACCAGGTGGATGCGCCCAAGATTTTATTTTATTTTTTTGCCTTCAAACTTCTCAAAAATCCGGCATGGTTTTGGGCGCATCCTAGGGGCGCCAAAATGGAACCGGGTTTTAAAAAAAAGGTTTGGGCGCACCCTTGAAGCGCCCAAGAGTGGGTGGGAGTTATAATTTTCCGGGGGGTGCGGAGTTTTTTCCGTAGTTTATTGAGAACTTGAAGAACATTAACCACATTGTGATAAACATTTAAGTAAACTTTGATGAACATCAAACACTCGTACATTCATACTATAAAACATGTTTGTGCTTGAATCGAGCTCTTACAATATACTCGGTATCTCTTAATAACTAAAAACAATGAATAAGGTCTAACTAGTGTAATGGCCCGTGCCATGCATAGGGATATGTTTATAAAATTAGTTAATAATATTTTGATAATCGATTATGACATATTTTATATATAATTTATATTATTTTATATTACTACGACCTTAATAAGTTTTTATATTAAGGAAAGTTTTTTTTTCAAAATTATGTGCTTCTAAAATAGTTAACTACTCCGTATTAGCTTTTCAATAGACAAATAAAATATTAAGACAATTCAAGATATAGTAAAACTTAAAAAATAGTAGTAAGATATTTTATTAATAATTATAACATTTTTATTGGTTGTTTAATTTTTAAATTAATAATTATTTAAAAAAATAGATAGCTAACAATCTATGCTAAAATTACTCTTAAAGCTCAAAAAGTTCCAGCTTTATATAAGATAAATTTAGAAATCAGGCTCAAGTTAGTGAAGTATTTGTTGAAGATCAAAATTACACGCGACGAGTCAATACTCTTGTAAGAGTGGCTTCGACCCGCACCGACGAAGTGCACTTTGCTTGCTGACCAGATTTCTTTGGATCAGCTCTTCTTCTCATGAAGACTTTTGCTCCTTGCATCCAATTTTTAGGGTCGCTCTTGCAAATCACTAGAACCTGCAAAATCAAAGCCGGGAAAGGTGAGATTTGGCTGTCAAGTGAATTTCAATCTGAGATCAAGAGTACAAGAAAGGTAGGGACCGACCAATTAAATCACTTAAATTCAAGAGCTCGTGGGCATCAAATTGTAATCACACACTCAAATCGAGTGATTTAACGTGAGTTTGGACAATCAAGAGAAATGGAGCCTTCGGTGATAGGCTATCTTACCCTATCGGGCCTTCCTCGTTTGGGCCTTTGGGGCCTCTCATAAGGAAGGATTTGTGTCCAATACACCTTTTTCAATTAAATTGTGAGTTTCCACACCACATATTTAAGTTATAAGTTTATACCCCTTATCCACCCCCAAAGACAATCACGTTCCTTCCTCCGCTGCCGCAGACTCCGCCACGCTCCGTCGGCGTCGGCGGCGATTCCGTCCGCTCTCTTCCTCCTCGGTCACTGAATCCGCCATGTTCGTCGTCGTCGGTCATCCATTCTTCACCGTCAGTGTTCTCCTCCCTCGCCAAAGATTTGCCGCTTCCGTTGTCTGATTTGAAAGGGCGGTGAACTTAAAAATAGAAGAAGCGATGTTGATGGTGGACGAGAAGATTGTCGATCAAAATGTTGCAATTGTTTTTGCAATTATCCATGGCTTTAGAAAAAGCAAAAAAAGAAAGAAAGAGAAATGCCTTAAAACTCTTCACTGAGATGACATGAAAACATGTATGGTTCAGCAATTTGTTCAGTAGCTTTTGCAGGGCTATGAAGCTTTACTAAGCTTTGAAATTGTCTAGAGACACTACGTCCCTATTCTTTCTTGATTGATAGATTTAGAGATTAATTATTTTAATTTTGAAGAATTACAGTAAAGCTTGTTAGGTTTTGACATGAGTTGTTTATTATAGAATTATTGATAATATTATTGTCTTAATGTTTTGACAGATTTTCACCAAAAAAAAAATATCAACAGATTATTTGAAGTGTTGACACTATATTTGTTGTGTTATTGACTGATTACTAGTGGTGTTGACATAATATTAGTGGTGTTGAGATTTTATTTTGCTTTGTTGCTAAAATATTAGTGGTGTTGACAGATTTAATAAGTGTCTTGTTGACAAATTTATTACGTGTCTTATTGAGAGATTTATTAGTGTTGTTGACAGATTTATTAAGTGTCTTGTTGACAAGTTTATTAGTTGTGTTGACACTTCTTTTATGAGTGGTTGACAAGTTATTAATGGTGTTGACACTTCATTTGTGTCTTATTGACAAGTTTATTAGTTGTGTTGACACTTCATTTGTGAGTGGTTGACAAATTATGAATGGTGTTGGCACTGCATTTGTGAGTGGTTGACAAGTTATGAATGGTGTTGACACTTCATTTGTGTCTTGTTGAAAAGTTTATTAGTTGTGTTGACACTTCATTTGTAGTGCGGTTGACAACTTGTTAGTCGTGTTGGCAATATATATCTTGTTGACAATATAATTTTATTGATAGTTTATTAGTAATGTTGACGGCTTATTATCTATATTAAAGCTTTAATTAAATTTTTAAAATTTATTGATAATTAATTATAGTATGTGTTGTTTTAAAAATGCTTAGAAAGTACCTAGCTTGTAATTAGATTAAATTTACCTAATTAAATTTAATCAACCTTCTAAAGAAAACTAGTCGATTTCTATTTTTAATAAATAAAAACCTAATTAAAATGACTAGAAATAAATTAGTCAAAAAATTGATGAGTAGCTACTAACTAGTACTGTAGGTTTGTACTCCGTAGCTAATGGCCATTACTCACATGTTTAACCAAGCACGCCACGATTGTGCAGCACTAGTAATTAGTAAATCGGGTGTGTGGGGTCCACTCGAATAAAGGGCAATTTGATGCACGCGTTAGTGTCTGTAGGAAGGGGAGGGACCACTCATCGCCACATCAGCAAGTGCGATAAATTTTAACTAAGGTGGGGTATTAACTTATAATTTAATTATGTGATGTACTCCGTAGAAACTAAAAAAACTATCTAGTTTTGGGGTATTTACCCAAAAACTGGTCTCATAAGTGGGTCTAGTTAACCTTTTTTGACTTTGAATTGTATTTTCTAACCCTAATTTTTTTTAGTGTGTTAATTAACCTTTTGTTGCATCATGTCCATTTTTATTTATCATAGAGGTTTTTACCGAAAATCACCCGTAAAAGTGCTCATATTGCTCAAAATCACCCCATTAATAAAAATTACCGAAAACCACCCAATAACGTATTCTGTTAGTCAAAAGCCACCCATTTTGATTTTTCGTCTAACTCCGTTAGCATTTTTACACGTGACATTTTTTTTAATCATTTTTTATTCCAAAAAATAAATAAGGAAAAAGGAAAAGAAAAAGAAAAAAGAAAATCAAAGAAAAAAAAGATTAATTGAGCATTTATTGTCCTTGTCTGAATAAAAATCAAGTGTCTTCTTCCTCTTCTACCTCTACTGCTCTACCGCCATTAATGGATGTCAAGGTATTAATTTTTTTTTTCTCCAGAATCATCAACCAACCTCCATTGCCCTCCATTGTAGGTAAGCATCTCCTAGGCAATTCGGATCTTCTACCTTATCATCTCCCTCTTCAATCAACACTTACCATAAAACCCCCAAATCACTAATATAAACAAACCCTAGAAAATTTAATGGAATTAAATCAAATGATTAACACTGAGAAGAATGAAGAATTCGATACAGGAATTGAATCTCGATCAAAAACGAGAGCTTGGTCACATAAGAATCCCCTCTGTTGTACTAATTGCGAGAGCAGAGCAGGATCTCGTTGCCCAAATTGTTGCTCAAGAAGCTTAAAGGATCGAAAGCGATTGATGTTCGTTGGGGACTCATTGGACATAAATCAGTGAAATTCAATGGTTTGTCTGGTCCAATATGCAGTCCGCCATGGAAGGAGGAGCTTGAGGAAAATTCGGTCTCACAATCTTCAATATTGAGGTCAGTTTGCTTCGCATTGAGGTCGGAGTGGCAAAACTGGAGATTTTCAGTGGTGGAGGAGGCAAAGCCAGATGATAAGGAGAGGAAGTTGGAGTCGGGGAAGAGGAGTAAAATGGGGGAAGAGGAAGAAAATGAGATTGGAGAAGAAGAAGGGAAGTGAGTCCTGCATTTTATTTATTTATTTATTATTTTCTTTGTTTTCTATATTTTCTTTGTTTTTCTTTTTCTTTTTAAATAAAATATAATAAATTTTGCCACGTATTACAAGTTGACAGAATTTCAGACGGAAGTTAGGAATGGGTGGCGTTTAGAAAACGGAGGACTTAATATGGGTGGTTTCCGGTAATATTTGATTAATGAGGTGGTTTTGAGCAATGTACGGTATTTTACGGGTGGTTTTCGGTAAAAACCTCTTTATCATATTTAATTATAGTTTTTGTTGTCACTATTATTAATGTTGTCATCATTAAATTAATGAATAAACACCGACGACATGAACTGTCATCGGGACGACATGAACTGTCATCGGGACGACATGAACTGTCATCGGGACGACATGAACTGTCATCGGGACGACATGAAACTGTCATCGGGACGACATGAACTGTCATCGGGACGACATGAAACTGTCATCGGGACGACATGAACTGTCATCGGGACGACATGAACTATCATCCGATGACATGAACTGTCATCCGGACGACATGAACTATCATCCGACGACATGAACTGTCATCCGGACGACATGAACTATCATCCGACGACAATAATATTTTTAGTCTTTCTCATCAAATTAACAAATCTTATCATATTTTTCTTTGACACAAACGTTTAAAAATAAATAAAGTGTCATCCACTATCAAATTAAATTAAATCATCATTATTATGTCAAATTAAAATTAAAGTTTCATCCACATCAACTAGAAGTCATTGTCTTCGACAAAGCTTGCTTGGAAGCCATTGTCACTTTCATCCAAACTTTACAAAGTTGTCGTCAAAATTAAAATGTCATCCAAACTTCTTAAAACTGTCATCGTAGCTAAATAAGTATCCGATTATAACTCTCATCACAAGTTCACAACTAATTAAAACTTTTTAAAAGTGTCATCGAAGCACGAGTTCAAACAATAAAGTCGGAAATCGATAATTGTTGCTCATAAAATAAGTTACAAGTGGAAAATCATAGATCATCCTAATTATTCGAATACCACACCTTCACAATCCAATCCAAAATTTCAATCTCTCTGAAGCATCCGATTCATAAGTCTATAGAATCACAATCCAGAGAGGTATATAGAGAATTAACTGACCGAAGAAGCCTCAATCGTATAAATGGATGGAGATGCTTGCCTTTGTCGGAAATAATAATCAAATTGAGCTTAATCGATCTATGGCATCCTATAGCGGAAACTCTTCAGGAGCAACAACGACAACTACCAGCTCCGGCGAGGAATCGTTGCAGGCGATTGTTGTGGACGAGCGAAAGAGGAAGAGAATGGAGTCGAACCGCGAATCGATGCGGAGATCTCAGATGAGGAAGCAGAAGCTTCAGGACAATCTGACAGCTCAGGTTGCAGATCTGAAGAGAGAGAACAATCAAATCTTGAACGCCATGAAAGTTACCACACAACAGTGCTTGAACATGGAGGAAGAAAACTCTGTGTTGAAATTTTCGATGGAAAACAGAGACGATTGGGATGGACTGATGGAGGCGGAATAAAAAATGGGAAGGGGAAAGGAAGAGTAAAATTAGGGTTAAAAGAAAAAGGTTAGTTTCTTTAATTAAATTGGAACGAGTTTAAAAACTACTCCTATAGTCTATTAAGGGGCAATGGGCCCCTTAATGTCGATGAACTATTTGTGTCCAATACACCTTCCTCAATTAAAGGCTAAGCTTCTACACTCCCCAACTAAACATTAATAAAATACCTTAGTTGATACACACGCGCCTCTTTCTTCCCAGACCTAAATCTCCTCCTTTCTTCACTCCCTCTTTCTTCCGCCTCCCTCTTTCTTCCGCCTCTGTCTTCCCAGATCTGTCTTCGCAATCCCGACCTCCAAACGCACAGCCGAACAAGCCGCATCCCTTGGAATCCCTCTCTCCATCCTCGACGATTATCCGCGCCTCGATCTCACAATCGACGGAGCAGACGAGGTTGATCCTAACCTAGATCTCGTCAAGGGACGCAGAGGTGCGCTTCTGCGGGAGAAGATGGTGGAAGCCGCTAGCGATAAGTTCATTGTGATCGTCAACGACACGAAGCTCGTAACGAGACTCGGAGGAAGCGGATTGGCAATACCTGTGGGTAAATACCAAAGTCTAAACTGCAATAATTGTTTTCTAGTGAGAGATGATTGTTCATTTCTTCATAGCAGCTAGCCCGAAATCTGTGCAATGAAGCCAGAATTGAAATCCAAGGATTCAATCGAGTAAAACTTGTGTAGCTTTTTGCTTGAGATCTGGATCTGGATACTTGTGTAGCTTTTTGCTTTGTACAGTATTACGTTTTATATCTTCTTTTTTGTATCTTCTTTTTTCTAAAAAGATGCTGAAGAAAACCAGATAGTGTTGATGGAGATGATGATCAATCATCCATGGATGATGGATCTGAATAGAGTTTGTTCAGCAGGTTTTTTACTCTTATTACACTATCTCTGATTGAGTTGTAATGGCGCCATGTTTTTCTTTCTTCCTGTTTCTCTTTTACATGTAAAGAGCTTTGCGGATGCTTGATGAAATAATGCAGGTTAAGAAATTGTAAAGGCACAACATGTAGAGAGCTTTGTGGAATGTTATTTGCTTATCAAATACCATTCCTGATCTTGCTCATCTAGTATCTCGATTCCTTCACAAGAAATGGCACTATCCACTCAATTAATTTGATTACCTCTTTTATTTTTTGTTTCTAATTTTTTATTATGTTTGACAATTTTATTTAGTATGTTGACAAGTTATTAATGGTTTTTGACAAATTATTAGTGTGTTGACAATTTATACGGTGTGTTGACAATTTTGTAATATTACTCGTGTTGTATGTTGTTGACCGTTTATTACTCGTGTAAACAATTTATTTAGTTGGGTTGACAACTTATTTAGCTGTGTTGATAACCTATTATTCTTGTTGACAGCTCTGTTAAAAAATTTGTTGACAGCTCTGTTAAAAATTTTGTTGACAACTCTGTTAAAAATTTTGTTGACAACTCTGTTATAATTTCCACGTCAGCAAAGAGTTATTATTGGTGTTGACAACTTATTATTCTTGTTGACAGCTCTGTTAAAAATTTTGTTGACAACTCTGTTGTAATTGTCACGTCAGCAAAGGGGTATTTCCATATAACTTAAAAAAGTAATGCGCAAACTTAAAAAACATTTGGGTAAATACCCCAAAACTGGTTCAATAGATTGTTTTATTTACTCAAAAGAGAAGCCACGATGTCATGCCAAAGTCGACTATAATATCAACTCAATTATATTCATTTGATTGATTTTTATGAAATAGGCGTGTACTAGTTACTACTCCGTAATAGTTTTGATGTTGACATGATTAAGGAGAGACATTATTCATGGTATAAATCCTCTTCCTGGCGAATCCGTTTTCAACTTGGTTTACATAGACAAAATGTAGGACTCGTTGCCAACGGTTCATCACGGAATAAAGATGTAAATTATCACTTCAAACAATTATACTATCTTTAATATAAAAAATAATCAACGAGTAACTTTTAACTCATGCTTATGCGTAGGTTGAGCTTATTGATTTGTGTTGATAGGCACATTCCTTGAACCAATTATGAAATGGTTGTTGCATGTCCCTAGTGTTAATTGTTGTTGTCCTTCAATCGTCCCCATGCCTCGGACCTTACTTTCAACGCCACAATCATCGATCCTTGACGATCCTTGATTTTTTCTCCCAAGGAATTGATTACATTTGTTAACTCGTGTTTGCTCTCGAATTTGTGCCCATGTGACACAATATAGATCATAGTTATTGTTTTAATAAGCTAGCTTATTTTGTGGTAAAATAAAGGCAAAAATAGATATGCCCAACAAACAAATAATTGTCATTGGGCTTCACATCCACAAAGTCCAATATCTAATTCACAGTAGTGGGGCGCAATCCACGAAAATGAGCGGACTGATAGGCTTATCATCGATACATTTCATGTGCATTATGTTAGAATGAGTGGCTTTGGCCAATATAAGAAGAGTGTCAAAAGCTTGTACTAGATTTTTAGTGTCGTCTGCAGATTGTTTGAGCTTATTATATTATGATGAGGATCAGGAATTAAAACTTAAATCTGACGATTGTATTTACACAAGATGCTTCATGATCATCAATTTAATGATCCTAATTACTCCGACCTCTTCAGAGTATTACCAATACTTTCCTTAATATAAATTTCTCCACCTCTGATCTGCTTCATGATCATCTTATCTATATAAAGATTGGTTATCCAATGCCAAAATTGAATGAAATTGGTACCTCATAAATGTTGCTCCATCCATTGATAAATTTAGGATTTCACTAAATAAATTTACATCAACCATTTTTTCTCATTTAAAAAGATGTCCAAAAAATCAAAACGAAGCGTTTTGCTAAAAAATTAAGAATTTTTTTCTGAAATAGGCTTTTTTTTAGAAACTATTCCCGATATGGGATCGTTTTGAAAATAATTCCCAACATAGACACTCTTATAAGGTTCGGAAATTTTTCACGTATGAGTTTACCAGCGTCTCTCATCCGAAGCAGATTTTTATTTTTTAATTCCCCCGTGTCTCTTACACATAAAAAAAATTTATAAAAAAATTTATTTGTATAAGGCGCTGGTAGAACCATCGCCTTATACAAAGCATTTGTTTTAATTTTTTTTTTTCAAAGTTTTTATATATATATATTATTATATAAGACTTACTCGTGTTTGGATGACTCGTATGGGCTCGTTTGAAATCGGAATCGATCACGACCGATTTCGTTGGGTCCGTATTGATCCCCTTTCACCAGATATGTCTCTCGCTCGATTCTGATTTCGAACGACCGCATACGAGCCACCCGAACACGCGTAAGTCTCGTGCGTACTTTCTACTGTAAATGGATATTTACAAATCCGTTCCTCCATATCAGGCGATGAGAGACATATCTGGTGAAAGCTGGGATCAATACGGACCCAACGAAACTGGTCGTGCTCAATTCCGATTCCGAACAAGCGTAAATCTCGTGCATACCTTCTTTCACCAGTTCGGATGAGAGACGCTGGTAAAACCAGCGTCTCTCATACGTGAAAAATTTCCGAACCTCATAAGAGTGCCTATGTTGAGTATTATTTTCAAAAGGAGCCCATATCGGGAATATTTTCTAAAAAAAAGCCTATTTCAGAAAAAAATTCAAAAAATTAAACACCCTCCTTTTTTTTTCTTTCATTAGATCCGTGGTAAAACTGTACAATGGTTAAAATTTTCCAAACTAGAGATTCAATTGTTTTAAATTTTAAGTAAAAATGTGATATACTGATTAGACTCCTCTGATTTAGTATCATATAAGTAGTTAGCTTTTTAATATATTTTTTTAAAATTCAATTTACACAACGGTAATTAATTACTAAGTAATTAATAGAATTACATGAATTTGGTTTGATTTTATTTTTCATGTAATATAACGTAAGTCATTTTAGCCTTTTAATTTTATACACAAACTAGACTAGGTCTCGCGCCATGCGCGGGTTTATATAACTCGATATAGTGAATTAGTAGTAAGGAGTATTATGTAATATAAAATTTTATATGAAAATAAGTTTATATCTTAAAATGATATTGATATATAATTAAGTTTTTACATTTTAAATATAATAAACAACGAATATACATGAATTTTTAATACCAAAAATCTTATTTGATCAAATTATCATGGGTCAATTTTTAACAAATTTAAATAAATTGATTTCAACATATATAAAAATATATAATTGAAAACACTACAATAACACAAAAATATAATTATTTCTCTTATTTATTAAGAAATCAATCTTTTTGTGATACGTCATATCATAAAAATAAAATATATATTTGTAAAATAAAATAATAGGATATTGAGAGGTCAAAATCTAGAAAATTAACACATAAAAATCTTTTTGTAATCTGAAAGATCTTAAGCAATCTTTTTGTAATATTTTTGCACACGATTTTCCAAATTTAATTAATTTGTTTTGAGAAAATTACAATAAATTATAAAAAATCGTGACCAATGAAATGACAACAGGTGGATGGCCTGAATGAAGAATATGCCACGTGACATAGCTAGAATTGAAGAAATGTAATTTGCTTTAGTAGTTATATAGAGATTTTTTCTATTTTATTCTTGAATTTTGGTAAGAAAAGTAAGAGGTGTGTTAAACAGAGAAACATGATTATTAAAAATGTAAGGAAACTAAATGTAATTTTTACATACAGAGTTTTTATATTTTTAATATCTATCAAACCCACTAAATATCGGTAATATTAGAGAAAAATAATAACTTTTATATGATATTTCTATGTACAAGATATTTATTTGATACAAGAATAAAAAGTAGAAAAATATTTATTATTGATTTTACCACAAATAAATTAAATTAATTTAAAATTTAAATGTGGGTTAATATTATATTGAATATGTTTAAATCAATTTGATAATACTCAAGAAAAAGAGAACATAATTTATAATCTTAATTCTAATACGAGCCCCCACGGTAGAAATTTTCTAGATCCGCCAGTGCCGATAACCCCCAATTCCTCGATTCCCACTCTCCCTTTCAAATTCACCGATCAACCTCAATTTTAACTGTGGTAATTTTCTTCTTACATAGATGACACTGAATGATGTGTACTTGTCTTTTCTCCCCCTCGCGCACATACTTGAACGTATGATTGTGGGGAAAAATCCCGCACTCGGAAAATTTTAACTGGCACCCCAAACCTTTTTTTAAAAACCCGGTTCAGTTTTGGGCACAAATAGAATGCGCCCAAAACTAGATTGAATTTTTGAGCATTTTGAAGGCAATAATAAAAAGAAATTTCATGGCAATCACTCTTGTACACATGAAATTCAATGCCTTAACATCACTCAATGTTGTATGTTTTCATTGACTCTTTTTTTCATGACCTCTTGTAATTAAGATTAGTCAAATTAATTTGAGTTTCTGATTTCAAAAACTGAATTATGTGCTATCAGTTTGTGTTTTCAGATCGAATATAAATATAAAATGCAAAGAAAGATGTTTGGACAAGAAGGTTGTGATCACATGAGATGGGCTGCTAACATTGTTGTTGGATTAGATATTGGTGTTCCATGGTTAATGTGCAAGGAAGATGACTCTTGATCCCGTTATAAGTTCCAGTGTTCTTGTTGACAATCTTAATTCTTTTCAAAATAAATTTTTTAATAGTTAATGATCTTATTGTGACAGATTAATATACTTGCAACGACTTTTACTGTTATGTGTTTACAAAAACAGACCTTACAAACTTCTCATGTGGACAGAGGTTTGGAGTGGATGGTATGATTTTGCAGTAATTGACTTTATCATTAGATTAATAAAGTAAAAAGTAAAAAGCCAGATCAATAACTTTTTTCAAAGGTACACATGAAGGCTTTAGTAAATTATACTCCCTCCGTCCCAAAATATGAGTCCCATTTTCCTTTTTGGGCGTCCCGAAATGTTAGTCTCATTTCTATTTTTGTCCAAAAACTTCTTCCAATTATACCCTTACTCATATTATTTTAATATTTTACATTCATCATTTTTCGAATGCACTTATGTACTTTTCATTTGTAAACTCTTCTCCCATTGGTTAATGAATTATTTTAATATTTTACATTCATCATTTCCAATGCACTTATGTACGTTAAAGCATTTGCCTTAATCCAAGACATTTTTGTACAATGAGACTCATATTTTGGGACGGATGGAGTATATATATATACAAATAATATGCAGGTTTACAGAGTTTAGAGGACAGACTTACCAAAGAATCTAAATTCCCTATATTCAATTCATGTATCATGTGTCTTTGTAAAAGGATTTAACTTTTGCAATTACTAAATTTATACAAAGAGGGAGATCTGTTGTGAACTATATGGTATGCATTTTTTCCTCTTTCAATTTCTTTGTGCTTGAAGTGTTTACTTTTTACTTATCCTAAACTACATTTTTCGTCATTAATACCAAACTTTGAGCCCTTATCGGAGGCCGTTTGCATCTAATTTTAGTAATTGTAAACAATATTACATATTGCAATATGCTAGCATGTTGTTTTCAAACATTTACACTCAGTTTCCAACAAGCATGATAATTTAGTAAACACGTCAAAAATGTATACAATGGGGAAATGACATTTAATAACTGGTCCTCGAGTTTATTCAATTGTAATGAGTTATAGACAGAAAAATAGATCATATATTCACCAACTTGGCTATTAATAAATCAAAATAGATTACCTTATTTTATATACCAAAATCTCTGGAGTTGGTAATAATACTGCAAACAAGACTTGAACAAAAATTTAGCATATAGAGCATTGAAGAAATTGCATACGCAAATAACATATATTTAAAAACTTTTGTCCTGTACATTACAAGAATATTAAAAATCATATTTTTAAAAACTTATGTCCCGTATATTACAATAATATTACAAAATGATATAACAATTTGGCGAATTGAGAGAAGAAGTACAAATCATCAAACTCATTTGATTATATGATATAATATCATTTCAATATCTATTATGAAACATTTAAGAAATTATAATTACGCAAGACCCGTATGCGGGTTTCAGTCTGTTGATTTAAGCCCTAATAAAATAGGAACACCAATACACGAGCTAATTGTTTGGCAAAAAAAAAGCACCCGAGCTAATTAGGTAATGTGATGATTTTAAAGGGAGAGACGAATTCATATGTAGTTGTGTGTCAATTGCTAAAATGATTAATAAAACATTCAGGAAAAACATAATCACTAATTAAACTTTTTTTCTTTTCTTTTTGATAGAACAAAGATTAGAGACTGCTTTGTCGAGGTTAGATTCTATATCATAAAGGGTTGTGAATATGATTAGCCCAATCTAATTTTAGGACGCCTATTAAACAACGTTAAATCATATTAAAAACTGTAATTTCCCCGCGCGTAGCGCGGAGGCCCGTTTCTAGTCAATTTAATGAGCGGACTGCTTTTATTATATAAGTGATTTAGAGTGTAGATTGGCAGCGAACAACAACGGAGATGAAGAGAAGACGAAGATCTTGAGATGGAGGAGGCCTTTTTTCTTTATTTTTAATTATTTTCTTTTCATACATTAAATAGTGAATTAAGTGGGTACGGTAGAATGTTGTATATGGTATATTGTTTTCTCAAGGGCTAGAAACGTACGGGAACCCACGCTTCGCGCGGATATAATGCAGTTTGATTGGATTTTTTGTTACGTTACGTGTAAATGTTGGGTTCAATGTGTTTTCTTAGTTGTTGTTATAGTGTGGTTCGATGTGTTTTCTTGGTTGTTGTTATATTGTGTGGAAACTAAAGCTGTAATGAACAAAGAGACACTCTTGCTACCAACTACCAAATCTAATACTAATTTCAAAGTTCTGTTATTATAGTCAGAAATATGATAGTTGGGTCAAAAATCCATTAACTTCAGAGACTACGTATATACTCCTTCCGTCCTAATTTGTTATTCTCATTTCATTTTGTGACACTATTCACGAACCGAGAGAATCTTGTAGATTTTTTCTAACATACTGATGTAAGAAAAAACATATTCATATGAGATATTGTTTAATTCGTCACAATAATCACTTTATATTTAAAAAAATATAATTTTTATTAACATATACCAATAGAAAATCGCAAATGGCAAATCCATTCCCTATAACGATAAGCAGATCGCCATATCAATTTATCACTATCAACTACCAAATTATCAAGTACAACAAATCAAACACCAGTCCATATAAGGTGAAGATCAGGAAATGTACCAAACTCAAATCGCATAAATCAAGAAATTGCTCCTTCTGTTCTCCAAGCCATTAGTGAAAGTAAAATTTATTAAGCTACGAACAATAAGGCCTAAGCAATGATGAACTAATCAAATTTGTCAGAAGAAAGAAATATAACGGAATCTGGTTTTCACTGATAACTAAGTAATACTCCAATCAACTTGCAATCCTTGTCATACAATATACGGAGTATGTTAACCCAAGATGCATACACCTAGTAATCAACTATAGTCATACAGTATTAGTTATTGCAAAAAACCATAAAAGTGTTAGATACATGTCATAGAAACTTCTTGTTAGTAGTGACGATAGAACTCATGTCAATGTCACTGAAATGTTATAAGGCCTAATTGTCACCTAAATAATATTTAATTGTTACAGTATACTCTAAGGCATCAATCTATGTTATATTCCGTGTCACACTCATGGCCCATGCTCACTGACCATCAGCTCTAAATTACACTAAATCTAACATTAACTTCTTAATCGATGAACAACAACAAAAAAACTATTGCACGGGTTGGCATGGTGATGGTGTTGTTACAATGACACTTTTTCTGAATTGTAATTGTAATATTAGATGTGAATCTTTTATAATGAAATTGATTGCAAATTATCATCAAAAGGAAACATATCAAGCAAATTTAACATCACAAAAACATGCAAATAGTGGTTGATCGAAGGAAGCAATTGTACTCTAGTTCAGGAAACTGGATTGATAAATCTGGGTAGCCCGATAACTAAAATTGATCCATGTTCAAATATAAATCTGCCATAAGAACAATCAAGAAAGCATGTTAGTTGGGAGAAATGGAAATGGAATTTAACAATAATCGAAAAAATCACAAAGAGACCTTAGAGGAAGATGAAAGAGGGAAGACATATTTATAGTGGCAATTGCACTTGTGTAACGCGGGAATTGATCGCGACAATCAATCCGGGTAACAGAAACGGTGAATGCCAGAAGGAGAAATCGAACCCCATTCCCCATAAGATAATCGAACAGCCCTTCACCATAAATTAATCGCTGACGGATTGTGAGTTCATAGGAATGAGAAATTAATCGTCCACTGTCAATCTCAATGAAGAAGACCTACGGTTAGAAGCCCAAAGCCCGAATATTAATAACCGACCCGGCTCGGTACCGACCCGGTACCGATTGACATTATTTCTTCAAACTCATGGATTTTTATATAGAGATAGAAGAGAGATATGTATTTGATCGATACAGATTAAGTATATCTTCATAGTCAAATGTTCTTTAAGAATTGAAGGCCCGACATGAGTTTATGAAATGGGCAAAATTAACTAACCAGGCGGGCCTTGTAATATGACCAATTATGTCGGTGAGTATAGAGAATACAATAAACTCACGTCCACCAAGATAATATGATCATTTGCACCTACAGAATTAACATGAACAAGTAATTAATTAAGATGCAAACCAATCATGATAAACTATCATGACTTAAGATTTGGTTTGATTTGTACCAAAATATAAGTAGCATTTGTATTAAAATTTAGAGGTATGTTGGAAAGGAGAATAAAAAAAAGAGTACGTACCTTCCTGGTCAGCAAGCCGCGTGACAGCCACCATGTGTAGTGCTCTTGGATTCTCCTCACTCACTCAAGTCTTGAGTCTTCCCTTTCTTGTGCATTAAATTTCTCCCATTCCCACCTCTCACTCCCCACCTACAACTTGAATAACAACACATCCACCGCCACATCTCTCTCCCTATATCAAAACACATATCACCAGATCCAATTCCCATTTTCCCTATCTTTCTGTGCCACTTCATTCCAATACTATGGGGTTCAGCAGTAGCAGAAAGGTACTTGCTATTTCCCTGCTTTTAGCTGCTGCAGCTATCTTTCAATGCCTTTCTGCCTTATCAGTGCAACACCAAAGGCATAGGAGGCTTCTTCTTCTTGAAGATACTGACATAGAAGAAGAAGAAGAAGAAGAGGCAGTTGTCACTGTCAAGAAGAAGGCCTTCACATCCTCTTCCTCTACACCTAGTAGTGGTTCTATTAATAAGAACAAAACCAAATCTCTCAACCCTTCTTCTTCTTCCTATGATTCCACCCACACTAAGCCGGTTAAATCTAGCTCCACTGCCAAACTTATTAACCCTCTTTCGAGCTCATTGAAGAACAAGACCAAGTCACTCAAATCCAGTACTGATTCATTGGGAAGCAAAGGTGAGGGAGATGGCTATACGTTGGAGAAAACCAAGCTCAAGAAGCTCAACTCTACTTCGAAGCCCAAGAGTATCACATCTGCAGATGATTTGCCAAGCAGCAAAACAGAGGCAAATGGCTCTAACTTGGAGAAGAGCAAGATCAAGAAGCTGAATTCCACTTCAAAAGCATCATCATCACCATCTTCAGATTCCATTAAATCCAGCTCAACCTCCTCCAAAAAAGCCTCAGATCTGCTGAAATCCAGCTCCAGCACCAAGATCAAATCATCCAAATCCAACACCGACGAAGAAGCTGTACCGACGACCGACAAGATCAAAAAGAAAAAAGAGATCAGCAATGACGAGGATAAAATCAAAGACAATAAGAAGATCACTTCCACTTCCACAATTACAACGCAGAAGAGCAATTCCGATCAGAACAAGAAGAAGCAGCAACAAACATCCAAGAAACTCTCACCACCGACTTGGCTTTACAACTCCGACGACGACGATTTAGTGTCCGAATTCCGAGATCTCCCTACCAAGTTCCAGAAAACCTTCCTCCCGGACCTCGAGAGAATCTCAACCTCATCCAAGAACTACTTCTCAAAGGCAAACAAGGAGATGACGAAGGGATTCAAACCCTACGTCGGCAACAAATACGCTCCATCAATCGCCACCGCAATATCCTGCGCATTCATAATCATCCCTTTCCTACTCGTCTCCCTCCTCTTCAACCGAATCAAAGCCTACTTCTCTCTCCAGAAGCTTCTGATCTTCATCCAAGTCTACCTCGCAATCTACTTCACAATCCTCGGATTATCAGCACTAGTCACCGGACTCGAGCCGCTCAAGTTTTTCTACGCCACTTCGCAATCCACATACGTCTGGTTGCAGGTGCTTCAGACCCTAGGCTATGTCCTCTACCTTCTTCTTCTACTCATGTACATGGTTCTGGTATTCTCCACCGATTGTGGGCTGAGCTCCAAGTTCTTATGCCTGGCCCAAACATTTGTGGGCTTTTCTGTTGGGCTTCATTATTACATGACGGTGTTTCATAGAGTGGTGCTTCGTCAACCGCCCAAGACTAATTGGAAAGTTCACGCTGTTTATGCCACGTGCTTTCTTGTGATTTGCTTGTTGGCTAGCGCCGAACGCCGGAAGAAGGCATATGTTGGAGAAGGCGGTGAAGACGGCAAAAAGAGCTAATCTTCATTATTTACTTTTGTTTTTCTTTTCATTTTTCATTTATATTTTTAAATCTTACTTAAACTATAGGGATTAGGGCAGAAAGCCAAACAGAGGAAAAAATTCCTGTTTACTTCTTAAGCTCTATTGTTATTTATTGCTACAGTACTATTAAACTCAAATTTTACAAGCTTCGCAGCTAGCTAGATTTCCTCCACCACTTCGTTTCGATTTGATTTGTCCGCGTGGGATCCACGTGGGGTGATGACATATAAAATGAGAGATTTTTCGGTCAATTAAGAAATTCGATAAAGAAGGTAGCTAGTGTTTCCTGTGTACTGTGATTATGATCTAAGATCAATTAAAAATGGGGCTTACTATTTAGCACACTCTAAAAGTTTATTTAACACACTCATACATTCGTCACGAAGGTATTTGGTCAGACATTCGTCACGAAGGAATATGGCCAGACATTCTTCACGAATGTTCGAAGGACATCCGTCACGAAGGTATTGGGGAGATCCGTCACGAAGATATTGGAGAGATCCGTGACAAATCTTTTTTTTTTTTTAAATAAAAAATTCAGAATCTTGTAGAGAATTTCAATTCGAGTCCGTGCATATAAAATACCTCCAAAACGGATATCGTTTGCCCTTCCAAAAGCCTCAAAAACAAAATAGTCGCATGCGTTAAGTTCGTAAAAGCAAACACTTATATAAATTTAGTATTTGTATAATATAATTATTAATTATAGTTAAAAATCATGCAATTGAATTTATATACTATAATTGTATATTATCATTTAATATCACTAGTTTATTACTTATAAAGTATAATTATGCATTATGTTTAAATATTACGAACTTAACATAAACGATTGTTTTGTTTTTAGGGCTTTTGAAAGGGCAAACGATGTCCGTTTTGGACGTATTTTATATGCACGGACTCGTATTGAAATTTTCTACAAGATTATGAATTTTTTATTTTTTTTTAAAAAATGATTCGTCACGGATCTCCCCAATACCTTCGTGACGGATGTCCTTCGAACCTTCGTGACGGATATCTGACTATATACCTTCATGACGAATGTCTGACTAAATATCTTCGTGACGAATATATGGGTGTGTTAAATAAACTTTTAGAGTGTGATAAGACTTTGTTAATAAATTAAGATCTAGAATTGTGGGTATCACAGGTTACCGACGCTGTATATTTATAATCGGAGTAAGAAGTACAGTATAGCGTTGTTGTCGGTGCACTAGAGACAGACGACATGCTAAACTAGTGTGCATCTTGAAATTGATGTCGGAAAAAATCAAAAATTATGTGAAATGCGGACTTTGTGTAATTTTACAGTTGCATTTAAATAAAAAATTATGTGAAATGCGGACTTTGTGTAATTTTAGAGTTGCATTTAAATAAAAAATTATGTGAAATGCGGACTTTGTGTAATTTTAGGAGGTTGCTATTCACCGTCCACTCAAATTGCTATTTATCGCCCAGTCTTCGTGCGTCACGTATGGATTAAAATCATACGTCGCGTATGAATTGCTTTTTTCAAAAAAATTCATAATGGATTAAAACCATACGTCACGTATGAATTTTTTAGTTTTTTGCTTGTTTTTTCCCGTAATCTTGTAGATAATTTCAATACGATCGGGTGCATATAAAATTCGTCCAAAACGGACATCGTTTGTCCCTTCAAAAGGCCAAAATACAAATTTATCACACATAATTTCTTGTATCAACAACTCCGTTAAAACTCAACACACCATTTTTCAATTTTTTTTTATAATATGGTAGATAACTTAACAAAGATTCTATTTAGTGATGGTAATACTTAAATATAATCCATAACTACAATTTATAAGTACGGAGTAATAGATTTGTTACACTTAATCATAATTACTCCACTTTTCTTTGTTTTTTGACTTTTTGAAGGGGCAAACCATGTCCGTTTTGGACGAATTTTATATGCACGCGATCGTATTGAAATTATCTACAAGATTATGGAAAAAAACAAACAAAAAAATAAAAAAAATTCATACGTGACGTATGGTTTTAATCCATGCGTGACGTATGATTTTTTTTGGAAAAAAGCAATATATACGCGACATATGATTTTAATCCATGTGTGACGCACGAAGACTGAACGGTAAATAGAAATTTGAGTGGGCGGTAAATAAAAACTATGTAATTTTACATTTGCATGGTGAAAATGTGGGCGATATATAGAAAATGAGTGATGATCAAATAAATCTTTTATTTAAAACAAAAGCACGATCTTATAGCTTATTGTTTTTGTGAGATAGATTCGAGACACATCAATTCAGGAACAAAGTAAATAAGCAATAAACGAATTTAAAGAGTTGTTATCGAGGTTTGAACTCAATTTACATCCTCGTGGCCTCAAAATAGGAAGTTAAAGCCACTAAATAGAGGTAAATGTCTTACAGAGAGCCTACAATCAGATCTCTGTGAAAAACTTACAACTACATAAACAAGAAGTAAATAACAGATAGAAGAACTCCGTGAACAATCAACAACAAGACTCAAACCCTAGATCTCGCTCAACATCCGAGGCCAAGATCTCTGAATCCAAGAGCTTCTTCACTAGCCAAGACGACCATCTTCTAGCTTGAAACGGCAAGAGCAAAAGTTTTGCGTTAATGGCGAAGAGGAAACAAACCAATGTTGAATCACTCGAATAACGCTCTCAAGGACTTCTCTCAATTTCAGATGAACAATGGCGAGGCAAAGGAAAAGTGAAGAGAGAGCAAGGTTAGAAGCTTAAGTACTCAAGCTTCTGAAAGTGAGACGCGAATCCCCGGTTACCTCCAAGCAGGTCGGGTTTGATCTTGAGCATCTACTACAGAACGGGTCTAATCCTCTACTGGACGCACAAGCCCATTACAAATCTCTAACATAAGCCTATATATGTACATATAATCTGAACACTATGGATTAAAATCCAACAAATATAAATTACCCTCACAATATGCCCTCTTAATTTTCAACACCTTTACAGTACCTAACTCTAATTGTAGAACACAACTATTTCTTGAGAAAGGAGCATATCTGCAGCAATCAACCATCGTCGACCAATACACACATCACCATTCGTCAATGAACATCCTATATATGGAGATAGTCCTTACAAAATGCAAATTTATCAGTTGTTACAATCTTGGTACCATAATCAGCAGGATTAATATCCCCATTAATCTTACTAGATCATGAATGAAATGTTGCCTTACATCTATGTGTTTAGACCTTTCATGATACACATGATCTTTACATAAATACAAAGCACTTTGACTATCAATGTGTAAAGTAGGAGCATAAGTAACAGAATGAATTTCATTAAGTATTCCTGTCAACCAAGTAGCTTCTTTAGCTGCCTGAGCAGCTGTAATACCCACCTTCAGTTGAGGAAAAAGCTACCACATACTGTTGTTGTGACTTCAAAGATATACAGTTTCCAACCCAAGTATAGAAATAAGAAGTAGTAGACTCTCCGGTGTCTTTATTACTAGCAAAATTAGAGTCGACAAACCATTCAACTCATTTCTACTAGTATGCTCAGAAAAAACTAATTTTAAGTCTTTGGTACGTACCACATATATACCTTAAAAGTATATTTCATATATAGCAGTCCAGTGTGGATTAGACATGAATCTACTTAGCACACTAACAACAAAAGTCAGATCAGGTCTGGTACACAACATAACATACATGATAGAACCAACAACAACATCATAAGGTACACTAGACATTAAATCAATCTCTTCTTGACTGGTAGGGCAACTATCTTTAGTGATCTCTAAGTGAATTCCTAAGGGAATAGAAGTAGGTTTAGAATTTTTCATGTTAACCCTATCCAAGATCTTTTTCAAATAGTCTTTCTGAGATAGCCACATCATTCTTTTCTTTCTATCCCTGACAATTCTAACTCCAAGAATCATCTGTGCAGGACCAAGATCTTTCATATTAAAATGAAATTTAAAATCTCTTTTAACACCAGATGTAGTCACCTTAGAATTACTCATCATAAGAATGTCATCCACATAAAGCAGAACATACATAAGAGAAATGGACTTCACATTTTGAAATATAAGCAAGTATCATAACTGCTCCTTTGAAAACCTAGTTTTCCTCATGCAAGCATCAAATTTTAAGTTCCATTGTCTGGGTGACTGTTTTAGCCCATAGATAGACTTATTTAACAAACAAGCATGATCAAGATTTTTCATATCAATAAAGCCTTTAGGATGTTTCATATAAATGGTATCATCTAAGTCTCCATGTTAGAATGCAATATTAACATCCATCTGTTCTAACTCCCAACCAAACACAACACACATAGCAAGTAACAACCTCATAGTTTTATACTTGACAATAGGTGCAAAATGTCATTATAGTCCACCCCTTCTCTTTGGGTGAAACCCTTAGCTACTAACCTAGCTTTAAACCTAGAAAGATCCATCTTACTATTACCATCTTTAAAATATAAATCCATTTACAATCAATAAGCTTGGCTTTGTCTGGTTTAAGGACAAGGGTCCGGGTCTTATTAATTTTCATGGACTCAGTTTCTTCATGCATAGCTTTTATCCACATATTGGCATGCTTACATCTCATGGTTTGCTCATAAGTGTCAGTGGTATAGGATTTATCAATCACATTAGCAATAATTAAGGCATAATCTACAAGGCCAACTATGACTAGGATAACATGCTCAACATTATTAGAAGCAAACTTCTTATTAGAGATTCTAACTCTAGGAGCTCTATCCCAAGCTAGCTAGTAATTTTCTAAGTCATGCATATCAGTTAGGGGCTCAGACATCACATTGTCATTTTTATCATGCATTTCAAAAGACTTAAAAATATTAGAGCTAGAGGAGTTAGAAGTTTCTTCCGTGTTTTCTCCTCCCCTTAATTGTTGTGCATCGTTATTTGCACCATCTTGTTCACCACCTTGTACTTCCTTCCCACTTGAGGTGTTATCTCATGTCTCTCTTGAGCTTGGCATCTCTTCACTTGTGTCATTATTGGACTAATCATTATGGCTAAGTGACAACTGACCAATGTCAAACTCCTCTTCATCTGGGCGTAGTGGTTCCGTGGGAACATAGAAGTGGCTTGATGGAGCTTCATCTCCACCATCCTCTTCTGAGGTATTTGTCACCTTGGTGGCAGTTGTTTGAACATTCATAAAATAAAAATCATTTTCGTTAAAAATAACACTCCTAGAAACTATAACGTTTAAACCATGAGGTTGTAAAACAAGTAACTTGTACCCTCTTACACCCTCTGGGTATCCTAGCATCACACATGGCTCTAGGTTTAAGCTTACCCTGAGAGATTTGAAGTAAGTTGGGCAACCAAATGTTTTTAAGTGTGATAGGCTAGGTTTTCTACCCATCCACATCTCTTGTGGGGTTTTAAAGTTAATAACAGAAAAAGGGATCTATTAATGAGATAAGCAGCAGTCATAACAACATCGCCCCAAAATGAGTTTCATTCCTGAGCTAATTAGCATGCATCTAGTTTTGTCAAGAAAAGTTATATTCATCCTCTCTGCAGTACCATTTGTTGAGGAGTTTCAGGCACTGTTAAGTGTCTTTTTACTCCTCCTTGGTGACAATATTCATTAAACTCATGATTGCAGAAATCTAAACTGTTGTCGGTCCTAAGACATCTAAGCTTTTTACGAGTTTGAGTTTCTACTGTAATTTTCCAGTTTTTAAAAGCATTAAAGGCCTCATCCTTAGTCTTAAGCAAATAAAGCCAAACTTTCCTAGAATAAGGATCAACAAAAGATATGAAATATCTCTTACCATATGTTGTGCTTACTTGTGTTGGACCCCATAGGTCAGAGTGCACATACTCAAGAGGAGCACTAGCAACAAAGGAATATCTAGCAAATGAATCATTAGTCTTTTTACCAAAAATACAGTCTTCATAGAAACTCAGATCACAAGGTTTTTTTTATCTATTAAACCAATATTATACAAATGGTTTAGGCCTTTATTACCTATGTGGCCCATTCTGCTATGCCAAACTTTGGTTTGCTCTCTGAGCTTTCATTGTAATTAGTTATTAACCAGATATTTTGGTAATGCACCTATTAGTTATGGTTGATGCACCAATTGTATCTCGGTGATGCACCAATTGCATCTCAGTGATGCACCAACTTTTATTAACAATGCATAACACCTTGTTTGCTTGACTGAATTAGTCTTGATTTTAATTTTCAATTTTTTATCCATTCATTTTCTGTAGCTTATTCATCCACCGATTATCATTGAGTGAAGCACCAAATATCACTATGTGATGCACCATTTCCAATTAAGCTCACTACATTTCATTAAGTGATGCACAAACTATATATCCGGTGATGAATCAATTTCGATTTTGTGATGCACCATTTTCATCATGTGATGCACCAACAAACAACTACTCATGCATTTTTTGTCATTGTGAGTCATCAACAACCACAAACCATTTTCATGTGCAAACCAGAAATACCTAAAAATCAAACTTGTCTTACAACCTAAAAACCAAACTTGTTTTCCAAAACCAAATATGTCTTATTACAAACGAAACTGTTTACAAACATCCAAATTGTTCACATCTTCCTATTTCATCCCTACATCTTTCTACTCTTTACTTTGCACGTCCACGTCCCCGTCCACGTCCCTTGTTGGCATGTGTCAACTTCTTCTCCACTTTCTGTTATCATTAAAAAGAACACATATATAATTAATAAAATGACAGACAATAGATATATCCTTGATGCACCAACTCTTACTAGGTGATGCACCAAAACCCACTGGGTGATGCACCAACACCCACAGGGTGATGCACCAACTCACACAAATTATTTAAAAAAATGGCAAAATGATTAGTGTTTATCATCAAGTGGAGTTGTTTCTCTATGATATTCTGTTGAAGTTGATAGTATTTCCTCTTCTTCTTCCACTGTTAAACCATACACATATATATCATTAATAAATAGCAGCCAATACCTATGCATCAATGTACCAATAGACATCAGCCCATGCACCAATAAACAATCACTTATGCATTTTACAATAATTATACATGCGTTTCTACAAACGTACCAGTGTTTATATGTAGGGTGGATAACTTAATGATTAGTGTTCCATATCTTAGCTCCCGTTTCTTTCCTACATTTTATACATAAAAAATATTCTTGTGTGATGCTCCAACACACACTAAATAATGCACCAACACAATTATTTGATTCAATACATCACATACCATGCACAAAATACATTCAATGCCCCAAAACACAGTGGATGATGCAACAAAACAAAGTGGATGATGCACCAAAACACAGTGGATGATGCAACAAAACAAAGTGGATGATGCACCAAAACACAGTGGATGATGCAACAAAACAAAGTGGATGATGCACCAAAAGAAAGTGGATGATGCAACAAAACAATGTGGATGATGCACCAAAACACAGTGGATGATGCACCAAAACACAGTGGACGATGCACCAAAACCTACTGGATGATGCACCAAAACGCAGTGGATGATGCACCAAAACCAATTATATGTTTCAACAACACATTCGATGCACCAACACCTCATATTTGTTAAAGAAAATGCATAAAGATTATATCAAGTGACAACACATGCAATTGCAAGGATCTATACATAGTTATTCTAGATCTATTCATGCATACTGTATAAAATCCATAAACATATGATGAAGTGATTAACAAATGGAGTTTACAACCAAAATTCTTAAGTCGAGTTTATACCTGGGGTTCCAGATGCTATTTTGACCTCATTGTTGCTGTTTTGTTTGTTGTTGTTGTTGATTTGTGTTGTCGTCGCTGAAATCTCCGTGAAATTGCTTGGAATCGCGTTGAAATGGCTTTTTCTTCCTTCTAGGGTTTGTGAGCGAAATCGGCTCGAGAACTCGAAAGAGGAAGCGAGATTGTAGTGGAGGTGATCGAGCGAGAGTGAAAGAACAAGAGATCGTCGTCGATCGGGAGAGAAATCGAGTACGAGAGTTGCGAGCGAGAGAGAAAACCGGGGAGGTTTTTGGAGAAGACGGACAATTTTTTTAGCGTGAAAGAGAGAATGACAGCCCTAGCAAGCTTTTTACAGTATCAATGGGTCCCACCACAATCCTCCTTTAGTTGCTCCATCCTTATTCCTTCTCTAAGGGGGCGTCTTCACCGAAATTGCGTCCATATATAATTTAGGTTAAATTTTACTTCAATTAACTAATTGCACCTATGAATATATATCATACGGAACCACATCCTTGCCACCACATCTGAAGACGGAGTCAAATCTCCAAGATTAATTCCCCCTAAAAAAATTACTTGGAATTGTAAGTTTCATCTCGAATCGATATCAACTTCATGCAGTTCAATTTTTATTTTGGCTTCAATGGATATTTGGCTTATGGGTTCATGTTTTATTTTGGCTTCAATGGGTAGTATGTACGGCAGAGGGTATGAGTGAGAGATTTTTTTTATTAAGCTACTTAAGCTTGTTTAATGTTGGGGTGAAAAGGCTCCATTCGGCAGAGTTTTTTATTTTGCACATTACAGAGCTTAAATTTTATTAAATCTAGTTATTAAGTGTTCGGTAAAAAATCATTCATCTAGCTTAGCAAGCTTAATGTAGATTAAAGTAGCTTAATTTGTTGATGTTACACCCCCTAGATTAATGGAGCTTAACAAACTTAATTTTATTTTTAATCCACTATTACCCTTTATCAATAAAGATTTAAATAATTCTTGTATTCTTTTTCGTAATTTTATTATTATTATTACAAATTCAGCTAAAAGTACCGAACATCCAAGTAGTTTTTTAAACAACATTTTCATCTTCAGCTTCAGCTATTCATTCAGTTGAAGCTAGGTTGTTATTTTTCTTACCAAGCACTCAACAATTAGATGAAGAAGAAAATTAAACTTCTATAATGTGTTAAACTTCTCTTCCCGGAGCCTAGACTTGATATCTCAATTTTTCAAGTTTCTCTATGTTTTTTTGGTTATATAGGAAAGGACATTTTGGGCTCCTAAACAAAAATTAGGGAGTATCACGTTAAATCTAGGCCCTTACTAAATACAGCCCGCCTTTTTTACCAAATACCGCCCGGTTTCTCGCGAGAGAGACACCTCGCGTAACGTGAGAATTAAAAAAAAGCTTTTACGAGAGATGTACATCTCTCGCGTTACGCGAGAAGCACGTCCCTCGCGTAACGCGAGATTAACATTTTAAATTTATGCTACTTTTTGCTAATCTCGCGTTACGCGAGGGACGGATTTCTCGCGTAACGCGAGAAACCGGACGGTGTTTGGTATTTTGACCAGGCTGTATATAACATCCTTGTAAATCTAGCTAGACTTGATAGTTGATACACTTCACTCTCAATTAAAACCCAGCATATATTTGCCTATTATTATTACATATACAAGTCGATGATTTGATTTAACTTTTATGTTTTTCGTTATAAAATATACCAATTAATTCTCTGGTGGAATATGACTCTTATGTTTGGCTATGTAGCACAAGATAATTGAGACATTATTATTGTCGAAGGGATGGGTTTGGATTGTAGGACAAAATCTTCTTTTAACCTAACCAGCCATTTACATATATCGAGTGGATGCCTGGTAATCTAAGTATAGTGGTATCAGGATTGACATTTGGGTAATGATCAACTCATGCATGGTTCTTTTCTAAAAAAATTCCTAAAGGAGGCTTTTTTTTTTAGAATTTTTTTTCGATATGGGCTCGTTTTGAAACTAATTCCCAACATAGGCACTCTTATGAGGCTCGGAAATTTTTCATGTATGAAAGACACTGGTTTTCCCATCGTCTCTCATCCGAAGTAGATTTTTTTTAAAAAAAAACTTATGTATAAGAGACGCTGGTTTGTAATTTTTTTTTACCCACGTATAAGAGTCTTACACGTAAACTTTAAAAAAAAAATGTTTGCATAAGGCGCTGGTTTTGCCAGCACCTTATACAAAGTGCTTAAAAATTGTCAAGAAGACTAAACATTTTTCTTTTTTTTTTAAAGTTTACGTGTAAGAGACGCTGGTTTTGCCAGCGTCTCTTATACGTGGGTAAAAAAAATTACATGTATAAGAGACGCTGGGAAAACCAGCGTCTCTCATACATAAGCTTTTTTTTTAAATCTGCTTCGGATGAGAGACGATGGGAAAACCAGCGTCTCTCATACATGAAAAATTTCCGAGTTTCATAAGAGTGCCTATATTGGGAATTAATTTCAAAACGAGCTCATATCGAGAATTTTTTCTAAAAAAAAACTACTTTAGAAGAAAAAAATCTTCTTTTTTTCATTTGAGCAGCTGCATGATTCTTTTCAAGAAAGAAATTATATGTCAATGATTGAACTACTAAGAAATTAAGATCATAAAATCTATCTTATATTTATATATTAAATCTGAGCCTTTTTTAGCTCTTAGAGTGAGTTTAGAAAAATTGTTAGACTTTTTATTTATTTATTTTTTAAAAACATTATTAGCATATTAACAAATTACATTAAGAAAAATAAAAACATTAATTTGGAGCAAATAATTTTCTTGGTTTAAATAAATTTTAACTATCTAATTATTATTCATCTATTTTACTTTTGATATATAATGAAATTTAAAGAAGATATAAAATTATAAATATCTAACCATGTTAAAGAATAACAAGAACTTAATAAAACTCAATATTAATTTTATTTTTAATTATCCACTAAAATTTGATAGTTAACCAATGAAAACACACATAAATATATTTTATTTATTATAGATATTTTTTTAGGTTGTAACAATATAAAATTTTATAAATTATATAAAATGTATGTTAAAATCGATTATAAAATTATTATTAATTAATTATATAAACATATCCCCGTGCATGGCACGAGTCATGCACTAGTGAACATATAATTCTCATTACGTTGTACTGTATGATTCTTACTAAATACGGAGTATAGTATACGGTTAAGTATTGACCGCTTTTTTTTTCCAGCAAGCTTATAATTTCTCATGTAGATTGATTAAGTAATTAAATTATTTTATCAAACACTCTTTGATAAGTCGGGAACATATAAACTAGCTGAAAAACAGTAAATGAAGTTAGCTTATCCTCTAAGAGGTGTTGAACGAAAACTTCAGTGAGCGGAGATCATAACATGGACCCCTTTTAAGATCTGTTCGGCAATAAAAAAATTTCCCTCATTTTCAAAGAAAAATAAACTAGCTTATGAAAACAATAAGCTAGGTTTTCAAGCTTTTTGGAAAAATAAGCTAGCTTATTACAGTATTCCGAACAGAGCCTTACTATCATAACATGGCTCGGCCAAAAACGGGTTAAGTAACCCTTTTTACTATGTTTTGTGAAGAAACTAACCCTTTTTATACAAGGAAAGCAATCTAACCTTTTCCTTTTCCAATCTGTTACACGCGCGTGACTTTCTCTCCTTCCCTTCCCTGCCGATTTTTTTCTTCCTCCAGCTTCTTCTCCCTTCACGGATCTTCTACCTTCTCCTTCTCCACACGGATTTCCTTCGTCCTCCTTGCAAGTGCTGTCATCCTCGCACTTCCTCTTCATTTGGAGCGAGCTGTCAACTCCTCCGAGCCGCAGCAAACGCCTCCACCAGGAAACTCGAAGCCAGTCATAATCTCGGCTCGCATCGACTGAATTTGGTGGTTCGAATCAAATTTTCTGGTAAGTAAAATGAAGCACGCTTCGCGCGCTTCATAAGATCTCTCTCGGGGTAGATTCTGGAATGAAATTCAAGGTTTGACATCATCAAACTAACAAAGCATCAATCTGTTGTCTCGATATAAGAAACTTCCTACTGCAAATCGAAATCTAGGTAAAATTCAAACTGTCATCATATAATTACATGAATGTGAATGCTAAAACACACGAAATAATTAAATAAACTGTGATTTTAAAGACTTTCTGTATTTTTGATGACAAAATGTTGTTAAAAAAAGGATTTTGGTGGACGAATAACATGAAGAACAATGATTGAATAAAATAATGAAAACTGGATGACAGAGTGTTGATGAATATAGATGAAACTGATGAATGTTGATCCTGATGACAATATGATGCTCATATAGAAAGTTGATGACATAATATTGAACTTAGATTTAAAAATGTAAATGTGATGACAGTTTGATAAATAGATGATGTGTGTTGGATGACAGTAATGACATAATGTTGATGGATTAGATGACATAATATAACAATTCAGGAATTTAAACAGTGATGACAGAATGTTGATGGATTACATGATGTGTGTTGGATGACAGAAATGAGATGACAGTATTGTTGTTTAAGAAAAGGAGTTGATGACAGGATTTAGAATTTAAATTTATAATATTAGGTATGATGACAGATTGAAAATTGGATTCATTACAATTCAGGAATTCTAGAGTGATGACAGAATGTTTATGAAGACAATAACATGTGCTATACAGGTACAAAATGAATATTCTAACTGTATGTTGGGGAGGAGACTGGAAGATGAAAGATGGTTCGAATGCTTATGTTGGGACATTGATTTCAAAAGCATTTGTAATTGACATCAACATAGGGCTGGATGGTGCAAAGGATACCATTATTCAAAGGTTTAATTTGAAGACACAAGTACATGAAATTGAGTTGTCGCACTTGAATCCTTTCCAGAAAATTCAGATACCATATATTGTAGAGACGAACGAGGACTTCAAGTGTTTCATTGAAATCAACAAATCAGAGAAGGTGCAATGGAGTGTGCCTTTGTATGTGACAGAGAGAAAGAAGAAGAAGACAACTAAAACGACAGTAGTGAGTGAAAAAAACAGCCTTGTTCCATTTCAGAATGATTATGAGATGGAAGGTGGGAGTGAGGTAATTAGTTGTGAATCAAGGGACAAAATTACTGAATGGGGAGAAATTATGGAGGGTGATAGTCCTACTTATGAAGACTACACAAGGTTCATCCATATTGGACAAATTTTTGACTCAAAGGAGATGCTCAAAGTTGCCATTAGGAAAGTCGCTATGAGGGAGAACTTTGTGTACAAGGTATACAAGTCAACCCCTGATTTGTTTACTGTTAAGTGTGTAGATGAGAACTGCATCTGGGGGCTGAGGGCAATGGTGTTGAAAGACACACATTTCTTTGAGATAAGAAAGTATAGAGAAGAACACACATGCTCTTTTGACTTTAGGTGTGAAAACCAGTGCAAGCCAACATACAAGATGGTTGGAGAGCAGATTAAAACAAGGTAACAAAACATATTTGCAAAATAGTTATGGTCTTATACAAACACATTAATATTGAAAGATGACAGTTTGGATGATTTATTGTGTGTGTAGGTATGAAGGAGAGAAAACTGGACCGAACCCTAAAAGTATCAGGAACGACATGAGGAAAGAACATTGTATGGATGTGAGCTATTGGAAGGCTTTGAAGGCAAAGGAATGGGCATAAAATTTGATTAGAGGAACACCAGAAGAAAACTATGGAATGTTGCCTATATATTGCCACATGATCAAACAAGTCAACATAGGCACATATACAAAGCTAGAGGTTGATGACGAAAATCGCTTCAAGTATGTGTTCATAGCACTAGGAGCAACAATAAGAGGATTTGATCAAATGAGAAAGGTATGTAGACATACCTTGCTATACTTGAATCTTACAATAGATGGACTAAGGATGACAATATGTGTTGAGAATATGTGTTGATGACAGAATTTTAAAATAAGGTAAAAGCATGACAGGATGAATGAGGACAGTGTTTGAAAATATATTAAAAACATTAATGATGACAGTATTTGATGAGTGTATTATTACAAAAAAATCTCAAAATGTGTATTGCTCAGAATATGTGTTGAAGGATGCAGGATGACAGATTTTGATGACATTTTTATTTGACGACAATGTTTGATGACATAATTCTTAAAGGATGCATGATAACAATGTATGAAAAGAAAATATAAAAAATACAATAAATAGTACTCCCTCCGTCCCGGTTTAATTGTCCTGAAGGACAGTTTGCACAGGATTTTAGGAGAGGAAAAAAGAGGGAAATAAGAGTTATACATCTGACACAATATTAAAAAAGATTTTTTATTAAATTTAAACCAATCAGAAGCTAGCTTAACAATTAAGCCAGCCAATCAAAATGCTTGTTTACATATCACACGGATCACCAAATTTCACTTACAACCTGGACCAAAATACCCCTTATACAGATCTGGGATTGTACTAATATAAATACAACTAAACCTGTGTAGAGAAGAGCATTTATTGCTTAAACACCCAAAAACAGAGAAAATAAAGAGAAAAATAGGGGGAAAAGAGAGGAAAAAACAGAGCATTAACTGCATCATTGCCTGGATGCTATGGCCTCAGCTTTTAACATAAATGAAGCTCCACTTCCAGATGAAGAAGTCTTTATTGATGAAGAGATGGCTCAGTTTGAGCAGGAGTTTAATGAGCCAACAAGGGACAGAGGGCTAGCATTTGACCTTAATGAACCAGCAGTAGGAGAAGACTTCCACCAACCAGAAGCAGAGCAAGACACCGAGGCAACCCAACATCATCAGCCAAATCACAAAACCAGGCTCAGCAGTGAAGAAAAAATGCACATATTGAATACGCTTCTAAGAAGGGCTTCAGGGGGACAACTGCCACAAGGTGCAATTACGGCTGCTGCACAAGAGTTCAAGATGTCAGCAAGGTGTATTAGCAGGTTATGGAACACAGCAAAGAAGCAACATCAAGCCAACCAAAGGTACAATCTATCCACAAAATATCATAATTGTGGCAGAAAAAGAATTCAGTTACAACCAAATGCAATAGAGTCACTAGGAATGGGGGTGAGGACATGCATTAGGGACTTGGCAAGTAGCCTAGACATGTCAAAGACAACAGTTCATAGGATGATCAAGAAGGGAACAATCAAGCCACATACAAACTCACTCCACCCTGGACTGAATGAGGAACACAAAAAGACTAGGTTGGAGTGGACTTTAAGCTTATTACAGGGGACTACATTAGAGGAGAAATCACAATATCATTCAATGTTTGATTTTGTTCATTTGGATGAGAAGTGGTTTTATCAAACCAAGAAATCTCATAAGGTCTATCTAGGAGCAAATGAGAAGGGCAAATACAGATCAGCTAGTTCAAGCAAGTTCATCTCAAAGGTCATGTTCACTACAGTTGTTGCTAGGCCTAGATTTGATTTAGAGGGACAGTGCACTTTTGATGGGAAGATTGGAATCTTCCCATTCACATTCCAAGAACCAGCAAGGAGAAACTCAAAAAAAAGACCAAAGGGGACTATTATTACAAGAGTAGTTGAATCAGTCAACAAGCAAGCCACAAGGAGCATGTTGATAGACAATATCATCCCAGCAATTAAAGCAAAATGGCCACAAGATGGACAGAAAGTTATATATATCCAGCAAGACAATGCAAGAACTCACATTACTCAAGATGATCCACAATGGCAAGAAGTGTACATACAAGATGGATTCACATTCATATTAGTACAACAACCAGCAAATAGTCCAGATCTGAATATACTAGACCTAGGATTTTTCAGAAGCATCCAGTCACTAATGCACAAGAAGATGCCAAATGGTGTTGATCAAATGTTAGAGGCAGTGAATGAAGCTTTTAATGAATTACAACCTCGAACTCTAGCTGATGTATGGTTGTCTCTACAATATGTGATGAATGAAGTACTTAAATGCAAAGGAGGCAATGATTATGAAGTACCACATCACAGCAAGAAGAAGTTATTTGCTCAAGGGAATCTACCCGTAATTGTCAAGGCACCTATGTGGGCTATTATACAAGCTTGGAACATAGTCCATGGGGGGACACATGAAACAACACAACAAGAAGGGCAAGAAACTCAGGAAAATCCAGCAGAGCCACAAACTGAAGAGAATCCAGCAACCCAACATGCAAATGACAGTCAAATGAGGGATGATTATAGATGATTAGGGGACTATGAATTTCTAATCAGTTTTAATCATTTTGTGAATGTAATTAGTCAAGATCCGTGATGATTATGAATATAAGATGATATTTTGGAAATGCAATGAATGGAATGTGTGCAATTGTATTCTCAGATGTCCCTATATCCCACATAGACTAAAATACCAAAAACCATGTCCAAACATACCCATAGGCATCTACTTGATCACATGTGGGTGTTCCTATGGCAAAATAGGTTTGTGATTTTAACAGTCTTGCATCTTACATCTAAGTTAAGAGTTTACATCATTGATTTAAAATCTCAGTGTCCCCATTTCCCTCACAGATTCAAGACTAATCACAAACCTAAAATATCACATAGAAATCAATCCATCACATGCAAAAGAGTTCCCATAGCACATAAAGACACAATTTTTTGATACTAGTCAATTCAGTTTTCAGACTCCATCATAGAAAGCACAATCCAACAAGGCAACCAAAATCATCATCTCAACAAGCCAACAGATAATCTAACAAAATGCTCAGATATTAAATATACTCCTCAGTAATCCACAAGAATGCTCAGATAAGCCACATAAGCCTCAGTAATCCAACAAAAATGCTTAGATAAGCCACATATGCCTCAGTAATCAACCACAAATGCTCAGATAAGCCACATAAGCCTCAGTCATCCAACATAAATGCTCAGATTAGCCACATAAGGCTCAGTAATCCAACATAAATGCTCAGATATTAGACATAAGCCTCAGTAATCCAACCGAAATACTCAGATCTTAGCATAAATCCAACAACTTGTCCATGCAACTTCATAATCCAAGCAAAAACCCACAGAAATCCATCAAAATAAGTCTTTCATTACATAAAGGGATATTAAAGTAAACTTAGCTAGATCGTCTCCGATCGAGAGCCTTCAGGGGTGTCAGGGATCACTATGAGCTCGGGGGACCGCTTTTTTGGAGTGCTCATCTCAGGGGGGCTCAGTTCCGATGGAGGCATCCCAGGGGGACTTGAATCCGGTAGAGGAAAGTAGTTGTCGGCCTCGTCTTCATAATAGAGTTCAGGTGTCGGAGTATCAGGAATTACGATGACCTCTCGGGGACGTGACAGGGCTTCGTCTTCAGAGAGCTCCGACATCAACTCCGACCGCTTCAGGTTGAAATCATAGTGCTTCCAGTAGGACTCCGGGGTGGACAGTTCAACTGTCTTGGTAGGACTCCGAGGGGGGGAGTTGGATGCAGCCATTGGAGGAGAAAAGAGATCGAGAAAACCAGGAGAAGATTAAGAGAGATCGAGAAGAAAGAGAGAGTGAGATCGAGAAGAAAGAGAGAGTGAGATCGAGAAGAAAGAGAGAGTGAGATCGAGAAAACCAGGAGAAAAGAGATCGAGAAGGTGTGGTTAGGGTTTAGTGGTGGCTGCGAGAGGAGGAGAAGCAAATGAGAGTTGGGTTAGGGTTTGGGTGAGTTTAAATAGGGGTGAATAGTGGGCTTGTTTAATGGGCTAATCCAGATTAGGGATGAATATTGGGCTGGGTTAGTTAAGTGTATACGGGTTAGATTAATGTGTTTGGGTTTTTGGGTTTAGTTAGGAATAGTGGTATAATTATGACTAGATTAGTGGTTTGTTAATTATGTAAATTTAATCCACTAATCTAATGTTTTTTGGTTAATTACGTAATTAAGGTTAAATTAACGAGATTAGTCACTTTTGTTTAAAGGTTTAAAGAATTGTATAAAAATGGTGGATTTTAATGGTGATGGATCGAGATTGGTAGAGATGATATGTGAAAAGTATGAGAGAGAAATGATATTTTGGATGAATAAGAGATAAAGTAAGGGTATTATGGTAAGAAAAATATAGATAGAAAAGGAAAGAAAATGGGATAGGACAAACAAAAGGGGACGCTCGAAAAGGAAACAGGACGAACAAACAGGGACGGAGGGAGTACTATATTTCTAAGGGTTTGTAACAAAAATATATAAAAAATGACTGTTGATGACAGAATACTTCTGATTTGAAGGTAATCATGGTGGATGGAACACATTTGCATACAAAGTACAAAGGACACCTATTGATTGCAACTGCGCAGGATGCGAACCAACAAATTTATCCATTGGCATATGCAATTGTTGATTCAGAAAATGATGGATCTTGGACATTTTTCTTCCAACAACTTATCACAGTGATCCCTAGTTCACAGGAATTGGTGATTGTGTCTGATAGGCATCTAAGTATTATAAAGGCAGTGGAGAGCATTTATACATCATCAAAGCATTGTGTGTGTAGAAGACATGTTCATCAAAACCTCAAGACAAGGTATAAGGACAGGGGTGTGCACAAGCTCTTCACTTTGGCTGCAAACAGCTATACAAAAAGGGAATTTGAGGAGAACTTCAAGAAGATATGTGCAATTAATCAGGAAATGGGGGATTACTTGGTTATTTCCAAATTTGAGAAGTGGGCAAGATCACACTGCAAAGGAGACCGATACAACATAATGACTACAAACAATTCAGAGACCATCAATAAGGTCCTACTAGAGGCTAGGTCATTTCAGGTTGTTGCCCTATTGGATTGTGTTTTAGAAATGCTGATAAGATGGTTCGTTGAAAGGCGCAACAAAACAGAAGAAGCGCTGAGCAAAGTGGTGCCACCAAACATAGAGGAAATTCTTCAAACAAGGCATAAACTGTCCAAGAAATATGAAGTGAGGGCATTGAATGGGTTCCAATACCAGGTGATTGGAGGAGATTTCTATGGAGTTGTCGATTTGGCAAAAAGAAGCTGCACTTGCAGAGTGTTTGATCTAGATCATATTCCCTGTGTACATGGAATGGCGGCAATGCAGAAAGCAAAGGTGAAAGTGACAGGATTTGTGAGTGACTACTATAGATTTGAGAATTGGATGAATTCTTACAAGGAGACCATATATCCTGTGCCTAGGCAAGCTGAAGAAATGATTCCAGAGGAGATAATGAACATACAATGCCTACCTCCCAAGCCAGATAAAAGAACAGGGAAACTTAAGAAGAAGAGAATACCGTCTGAAGGTGAGTTCCCAAATCATAGCAAGAGGAGGTGTGGACCAAGAAGACCCGCAAGATGCAGTCTATGCGGATCCACTGGACACAACAGAACATCATGCATGAACAAAACCCCAGAAGCCAGAAGTTCACCTTTTGTTCTAGAATAGTTTGATTACATTGATAAAAAATACTATTACACATATATAGTTTGCATTACTATCCTTTTTGAATTGATTTAACAAGTATTTTGGATGACATAGCACATGGTCATTGAAATATATAAAAATTGTTGAACAATTGGATGAATATATTAAATACTTAGATGTTTTGCATCAGAAAAGCTCACAGATGGAGGTAGATGACAGATAAGAGTTGATGACAGTTGAATAATCATCAACGCATAAAATTGTCATCAAGGTTTAACAAAAAATTATGAGAAGTGAAATGAAGCACGCGTAGCGTGCTTCATAAGATAAATACAAAATTTAAAATTCAAATGATGACAGATGACAGATGACAGAATAGAAAGAGATATCTGATTAAAAAGTTGATGAAAATTTAAATAATTGGCCTATAAGACAAAATGATAACTCTGTCATCCGTGATGACAAAGTATATGATATCATAACATATTAATAAACACATGGATTTAAAAGATTGAAAAATTTAGAACATTAGATTACAGATGAAAAAATAAATGACAACATCAATATCTGTCATCGGAAGCAAAGAAGGAATTCATTCTTTTATTGCATAAATTCAACACAATAAAGAACACAACCACACTCAGAACACAACACTCAGAAATATTTTTGAGTGTATATAACAGTCATCAAAGAATTATAAGAAATTGTATGAGGAGGAGAACAAATTTAATAATGATAAAAAATATAATTTATAAGATGACACTTGATGACAATATATTAAGTGAAGATAGAACTGTCATCAAACATTGACATACTTAATGAAAGATGACACAATTGATGACAATTTTTAAATGAACATAGAACTGTCATAAAAAATTGACACAATGAGCGAGATAGAATGATGCTTTAGATCATTGTGATCAACAATCAGTGATGACGATGATCTAAAAGTAAAATAGAAGTATGATAGTGTAATAAAACTTTTCTGTCATCTGGATGACATGATGATAGAATCACAATCATTAAAAGGGACAACCATAAAACACTTTATATAATTTGTCATCACTAAAATAAGATTGCAAAACAAACTGTCATCATTACAAACACTGGAGTACAAAAAGGCACACATTATCCCAAATTGTCTTACACAAGTGAAACAAACACTGTCGTCCAGTATATCACTATTAACAAGTTTTTACTGAAAGTGAAAACACAAAGCTGAATCAATTCTATAGCTTTTTACGATTAAGAGGTAGAGGCTTCCACACAATCTCTTGGTGAAATAGCTCAATTGCCATCTTCTCCCTAAGTGCCCTCACATGATCGTCATCCAGCTCATCCAAGGAACTCCAAAATGCAAAAGCTTCAATGTACTTTGATGTAAAGAGACCACAATTACCACTGAAAACCAAAAGAAACATAAAAATAAAAATGGTTATGCAGTGTAACATTGAAAAAAAAAATACATCATAAATTAGAATAAGTTAAGAATAAAATGCTTCAAAAAGAAATAATGAATACATACCCTTTGTCTTGGGGGAGAGTACGATGCCTAGTGAGAGTGAAATCATTGTCTAGGTTCCCAAGGTTATTGAACATCCCACTTCTGTTTAACAAAACAGGGAGTAATTTGCAAAGAGGCTCAAGACATTCAATAATGAATTCATCCTTGTAGAAACTAGCTCTCGAATCTGGGGTATATAAACAGTCCATAACAGTAATATGCTTCTTAAACAAGTCTATCTCTAGAGCAACCCAATGTTCGTCATTGATATTAAATGGTGAGTAAACCCTTGAGACGCCATTAGCCCACGATTTCCCATAGGCTGGTGGATGAGCACCAGAAAAGTAATCAAGATGGAAATTAAGGTTGTAATCTATACCAGACAACACCTTCTCAAGACACTGGGGGTTCATCCTACTAAACCAAACCCAGTCCAGAATAACTACATCCTTGAATTTTTCTCCCTCATCAAATATTTTTTTCCTCATGAAATATAGGGCTTCAGATAAATGCTGGAAAACAGAAAAGAATTCTAGCATTTATATACAAATACATAAATAATAAAAATATAAAAAAACTGGTTTCAATGATAAAACACTCACAACGTCGTCGAACCAAGCATTGTTCCTAATCAACTTCTGGAAAAAAGGCTTAGAGAGGCTAATATCATTCCCTTTTATAGTGGCTTCTTCCTTGCTGCAAAAAATCAAGAGGAGAAAAAAAATGTCATCAGACAATATATGTCATCATTCAAAAACTGAAAATAAACGATACCAAAATATCATGATAAGGAAAGATGATAGTGATGACAATTTTAAAATGAACATAGAAGTGTCATAAAAAATTGACACAATGAGTGAGATAGAATGATGCTTTAGATCATTGTGATCAACAATAAGTGATGACGATGATCTAAAAGTAAAATAGGTACATAAAGTATGATAGTGTAATAAAACTTTTCTGTCATCTGGATGACAGTATGATAGTATGATAGTGTAATAAGATTGCAAAACAAACTGTCATCATTACAAACACTGGAGTACAAAAAGGCACACATTATCCCAAATTGTCTTACACAAGTGAAACAGACACTGTCGTCCAGTATATCACTATTAACAAGTTTTTACTGAAAGTGAAAACACAAAGCTGAATCAATTCTATAGCTTTTTACGATTAAGAGGTAGAGGCTTCCACACAATCTCTTGGTGAAATAGCTCAATTGCCATCTTCTCCCTAAGTGCCCTCACATGATCGTCATCCAGCTCATCCAAGGAACTCCCAAATGCAAAAGCTTCAATGTACTTTAATGTAAAGAGACCACAATTACCACTGAAACCCAAAAAGAAACATAAAAATAAAAATGGTTATGCAGTGTAACATTGAAAAAAAAAATACATCAGAAAATATAATAAGTTAAGAATAAAATGCTTCAAAAAGAAATAATGAATACATACCCTTTGTCTTGGGGGAGAGTACAATGCCTAGTGAGAGTGAAATCATTGTCTAGGTTCCCAAGGTGATTGAACATCCCACTTCTGTTTAACAAAACAGGGAGTAATTTGCAAAGAGGCTCAAGACATTCAATAATGAATTCATCCTTGTAGAAACTAGCTCTCGAATATGGGGTATATAAACAGTCCATAACAGTAATATGCTTCTTAACCAAGTCTATCTCTAGAGCAACCCAATGTTCGTCATTGATATTAAATGGTGAGTAAACCCTTGAGATGCCATTAGCCCACGATTTCCCATAGGCTGGTGGATGAGCACCAGAAAAGTAATCAAGATGGAAATTAAGGTTGTAATCTATACCAGACAACACCTTCTCAAGACACTGGGGGTTCATCCTACTAAACCAAACCCAGTCCAGAATAACTACATCCTTGAATTTTTCTCCCTCATCAAATATTCTTTTCCTCATGAAATATAGGGCTTCAGATAAATGCTGGAAAACAGAAAAGAATTCTAGCATTTATATACAAATACATAAATAATAAAAATATAAAAAAACTGGTTTCAATGATAAAACACTTACAACGTCGTCGAACCAAGCATTCTTCCTAATCAACTTCTGGAAAAAAGGCTTAGAGAGGCTAATATCATTCCCTTTTATAGTGGCTTCTTCCTTTCTGCAAAAAATGAAGAGGAGAAAAAAAATGTCATCAGACAATATATGTCATCATTCAAAAACTGAAAATAAACGATACCAAAATATCATGATAAAGTGCTTGATGACAAATGTATAATAGGTCATACAAAAAATTATGATAACTGAACATAGAAAAGATGATGACAATGTCTTGATAGTTTAGATAATAAAGTGCTGGATGACAAGATTGATGACACAAATGTCATCAAAACTTAAAAGTGTTTGATGCCAGGATTTTCATCAAAACTTATAAGTGTTTAGTGACAGGATTGCATCAATCACACTTGGAGACAAAATGAAGCGTGCGTAGCACGCTTCATGAGATATAAACATAAAAGTGCAATTAAGCCATGAAATAAAAAGATTTGATGAGAAATTTAAGCTAAGAATTAAAATAATATAATAGATATGACAGAATAATGATTTGATGACAAAATAATGATTAGAAAATTAAAGCTAAAAACAAATACAACATACCCATCTTTTAGCCATGAATAGAAGACCAAGCGATCGTCGTATTCATAGAAAGAGTACGCTGGCCTGGGAGGCATACCACTGGCTTTAGTTGGCACTGCGAAGGGGCTTAGAAGGACAAGGCTAGGATGACCTACCCTAGAAGACTTCCTAAGCAACTTGTCATCGGGAGCCACATTGTCATCAGAAGCCACATTGTCTTCAGGTGCCTCATTGTCATCGGATTCAACATTGTCTTGAGATTCCAAGTTATCAATATCAAGACATTCCCCTTTATCAACAGGATTGACTGGAAGATCTACCACAGAATCTACAACTTCCAACACCTCCTCAGGGATGACAACCCTGTCATCATCAACCATATCAACCTTGTCATCATCTGGGATGACAACCATGTCATCAGCAATCATATCTATCTTGTGTTCATCTGGGATGACAACCTTGTCATCATCAACCATATCTGCCTTGTCATCCTCTAAGTTGACCAATTTGTCATCCACAAACATTGCATCACCACTTTCTGGTTCAAATACAATAGGAGATGTAAGGAATGCATTTTGGGACCCAGATGGAATCACTAGAAATCCAGAATCACTTTCACCAACAAACAAGTCAACATTGTTGCAATCTGATTTACCGTCATCATCTACAACAGCTACCTCTTGATTCTTTGATTCCTTGCGGATATCCAGAGACTACCTCAGGGTTACACCAAGGGATTGTGAAATATTAGACTCACCCACACTGTCTTCCTTGGAAATATTTTCAGACCTAGGCTTGCAATTGGATTTTGACTTCTCAGATGACGAAAACACAAGTTTTTTAGTACCTCCAGCATGACTGTCTACAAATTTATTTGAGTGACTACGCTGAACAGGGAGAGAAGATGGCCCACCAATACTGCCCTCAAGATTAAGCTCAACAGTGGCAGAGGGAAGCACAAACTTTCCAACACTGTCAACCAAATTTTTTACACCAATTATCCTCGCAGAAGCAGCAAAATCATCAACAAGTCCACAAGCTTCCTCCAACACCTTAAAATTGTGGTGGATTGGATCGGTTGGAAGAGGAGTTGTTTCGGCTTTGTTGGCTCTTACTGACGAAATGAAAGTCTCAATGAGGCTCCCAATGTCCACTAGCTTTTTGAACACATCCTCTAGCTTCAAGGTGTGGCCAGTAACTGTCCCTTGAACATCAGCCATCACAGTGCACATGTGATCCACCTTCTTGCTCAGATCTGAAATCTTCTCAGAGGAGTCATTGTTCGAACCTTGAGGAATGGTTGAGTGGCCTTGAAATGGTGGGGAGTTTGGTTCAAAAGGAGCACTCTTGGGATCAAACCTTCTTGAATTTGTCTTTGTTTTGGCACTAGATGATGACGAAGCTGATGCTTTTGCATTTGAGGGCAAACTCTTGGATGAACTGCCTCCAGACAACCTTGAATTCAAACTCCGAAGCACACTGCCAACCGCAGCTTCTACATTTGGCACCGGGTCCCTCATAGGGAGCGCACTAGTGGGAATTGGCTTAGTTGTTAGAAGAACAGATCTCTTCCTAGGGGAACTTCTCAACACCAATGTAGATTTTGTATTGCAAACCTTCTTGCCCTTTGGAGGTTGTTCTAAGAGAAGGGTCTTTTTGGGAGAGGCTTTCTTTGTTGCGACAGTCTTCAATAACCGGGGAGATTGTTTATTAGGCTCAACAACCTTCAACTTTATCTTCAAAGTTGGGTTAGGCTCCACGTTGCGAGCCCTAGTAATCCTTAGGGCTGGAGCCTGATTGACAGTGTCGATTTTCCTTTTGCGCGTATAGACTCTAGCCTTTGGAATAGTAGCTACAATCTTAGTGTTGAAGGATGCTTCTTTGTCAGCCTTCTCTTTTGCCACATTTAGAATATGCTCGGCAAATCCATCAAACAATGCGTCATCCCTTTCATCCAGAAAATTCAGATCCTTAAATCTTTCATGCTCAAAATATGGAGGATATCTACAATACTGAACATAAAAGAAGACAAAAATTAGATATAAATAAAAAGTATTACAAGACAATATATAAAACCAAACTGAAAAAGATGAAGGAAGAAATAAATACCGGATTAGTTTCTTTAACTTGTCTCGAAATTGCGCTAAACCAAATATTACCGACATCCTTGTTGAACCAACGGAGACAGTAAGGGATCTCTCTTGAACCAGCTGTAGTACAGTTTACAATATCCCGAAACTGAGGGAATGTTTCAAGAATCCAAACCTAAACAGATAGACAGAAAAAAGGATAAGCATGATGAAGACAGATACCATAGTTGATGACATATACAATAATTGATGACATATACAATAGATGATGACATATATCATAGTTGATGACATATACAAATAATTGATGACATATACAATAGTTGATGACAGATACCATAGTTAAAAGAAGAAAAACTAATTAAAAGGAAAATTAGATGCAGATACAATAGATGATGATAGAATGCTATAGAAAAGATTTAAAAAAAAAATATGACAGACGAGAAAAGGAATGAATGTGAAATGAAGCGCGCGAAGCACGCTTCATAAGAAATTAAGAGGATAATAAGTATGAATCATTAAATTAAGATGATAGTATTCATACGACCATAACATGAAGAACAAAAGAGGTAGCGATGACAAAATGTATGAAAAGTATAAACAAACATGTCATGACATACTTAAAAATCATACTTGATAAAATTTGAATAATTAACTCAGTAATACAACATATAGTAAAGAAAACATGTGAGCAAAAAATATAAAGAGGGTAATTGAAAGAAATGATGACAGAATTATCTAATGGATAAAATACCTTTAAAGCTATGGGATATCCATGCAAGTAAATTGTTACTCTTGTGTCATGAGCACGCTCACCTTTCTCTGGCTTCCCTACGGTAGCTGCCTTAATCAAATACTCAATAGTTGTAGAGTACACTAACCTCCCCCAATGGATACTTACTAAACTCATCCAAATTTGTTGACAACTTGTAGAATTCAGAACGAATAGGCTGATTCGGTCGTTGAGGAAGTAGAACGCCCTCAACAATAAGAAGATATGCCAAACTCAGCTTCCTAGCTGGATTGGCCTCTATAACAAACAGTGCTAACAACTCTTTAAATTTTAAGCTTCTGACCCCAAATTCATCAATCATATTTGCATTTGGGATTTCATAGTCGGTACAATCACGGCAATCCAGCCCAGTAACAGCCGCAAACTCAGGGAGACCAAACCGACAAACATGGCCTTTGATGTTGAACCACATTTCATGAAGTTTTTTTGTCTTCACTTGATGAAGGATAAAGTAGTAGAGCAACTGAGACGACACCTTCAATTGGTCTGCCCAAGTAACAATAGGGGCAAAAATTCCGTTCCTTATTTCATACAGTCCATCAGCATCAAGATGTTCATCAATAATTTGAAAGACGTCCCAATTTGCAAACGTATTAACTTGTGCTGACTTATGCATGGATGGGGGGCAAACATATTCCACTTTCGAGATATCCATCTTAGACTAAGAAAGGAAAACAAAAGAAAAAAAACTTTAATACAACATACAAGAAACTGTAATCATAATCTCAAAAACCATAAATAACTACTGTCATAAAATTCAACAATAAAACAAAATATAAAGCACTAAACTGTCATCAAAGAGAACTAATATAAATTATTAGAACAAAAACAAAAATTACTGTCATCAACAAGAAGAAATAGACAATCAAATCCTAATATAGAAGATTTTGAAATCAAATCTAAAAACTTTTAAATAATTACTGTCATCAAATAGAGCAAAATACTGTCATCAAGAGTACTAAAAACTGTATTTGATCAAAACAAATTGTCATCCACATTGACATTCATATTGTCATCCGCATTTGAACAAAATGTGTTTGTCATCAAATATTGTAATGCACAAAAAATAAAATAGAGCAAAGAACACTGTAATCAAGGGGAAATCTGGATATCGATGACAAACACATTGTCATCAACAAATAGTATAATGTTGAGATCTCACTAAACAAGCTGTCCTCAACATAAAACACAAACAAACACATTGTCATCAAAACAAAAACATTGTCATCGCAAATAGTATATTACTAAGATTTCACTAAACAAACTGTCCTCAACATAAAACACACACACAACACATTGTCATCAAAACAAAAACCAGATTTATAACCAAACTAACTGTCATCGAAACTACAAAACTAACATAAATTACATGAAAACAACAATGAGAAAAACAAATAAAACTAAATACCATACATATGATGACAAATACGAAAATTAAACAAACAAATCTCACTACTAGAAAACAGGTGTTTTTCCTACGCTTTTGGGTCGACGCTTTATTAAAGCGTCGGTGTGAATTGTAAGGCGGAGTGAAAATTGTGACGCTTTAAAGTGTCTTCATTCAATTACATATTTCGACGCTTTTGTATGTCGAAATATCTGGAAAGAGTGTCGCTATTAACCCTTCTTTCTTTATTTTTTAATTAAACCATTTTTAGAAATTTCAGAAATCCTTTCCAATAGGCCCGAGATCTCGATACAAACCCTACCTGCCTCTCTTCAACTCAATTCTCAATCCTCAACCTCTCATGAATTCGTATGGATCTCAACGACGTCCTCTTGATTTCTTGAACTCAACAACAATAACAACAACTGAGAAAATTATTGAAGATGCTGGAAGCTGTCAAATACATTCTCGGATCCCCCAGCGCTAGCGGTTTCAGATCCAAATTCACCGCCTCCGACATCACCTCCTCCTCCGACCTCAACCACTTCACCGCCATCATCACTGGTAAAACCTCTTCTCCATTATTCAAACCCTGACTTCCAATCTGTTGCTGAAAAAGGCGCAACGTCAGAGATCGGAGCAGAGACAACGCTTGTGTTGGCGAAGTGCGGCGCCAGCCTTGTCATTCCGGCGAGAAGCTACAAGGCGGCGGAGGAGGCGCCTTCTCGGATCTTGGCCGAGTATCCGGCGGCGCAGATCATCGTAATGGCGCTCAATCTCAACTCCCTCTCTTCAGTTCGCTAGTTCGTTCGGGAGTTTGAATCGCTCCATCTTCCGCTCAATCTTCTCATGTACGAACACCTTCTCCTCTAATTCCTTCTCAATTTCAGCGTATTAGATCCTCAATTTCAGATTGTAAACAGAAAAAACGCTAGGAAATTCTCCCACAATCACGCGATTTCCGAAGACGGAATCGAGATGACCTTCGCCCCAAACCCTACCTGCCTCTCTTGAACTCAATTTTCAATTAGTTTTGGTTAACCATTCATATATATTTTTTCATTCTTTCATCTCACCTTTCTTGCTGCTACAAAAAAAAAATGTCGATGTGTTCAAGGTTTAGAATCACTTTTGTTTCCTCTTAAATGTTTATCCCATTTCATATAATTCAACTCTTCTACATTAATTTGCAAATGGTATTGCTTTCTTGGTTTTAAGAGTGCTGAGTCAATATTAGTATGATTCAAAGCTCTCTAGACACTCTCACTGATTTAAATATTTGTTCTAGGGATTTTGAAGCTTCCTTGCATTTATTTGCTGAGTCAATATGGACCCTCTGTGACTAGTATTTTTGTTATGCAGATCTTGCAACAAATTCTTCACTGTCCTCTTACAAACGTACAAACTAACATCATATCAGGAAATAAAAATTGTGTTAACTTTTGGTGCAAATAATGTTTGTTGTCATTGCTGCTGAAGTTATGATCTATGTAGCAACTGAAGCTAATTGCACCTACAGAATGCAGCAGCACTTGATGAAGTCAGCCAACTTTATATCTATATCATTCTACTACACCATGAAGTCAGCCAGCACTTGATTAAGTCTGTGGTTTTTTTTTTGTTTTATCCCTAGAAGAAAAAAGAATAATTTGTGTGCGCCAATCTTGTGATAATTGACTGTGTTGCTTGTTGAATGAGGCTTAATCTGACAGAAGGTTATGCTATTTCCGTTCTATCTGTCTGTTGCACAGTTTTCTTACATTAATAGAGAATTGATTGATCCAGTATACTACGAGATGGTAGGGTGTTTTTCTATGAGATGGTAGACTGTTTTTTTGCACATTTCCTAATTCCAGTATACTATTGGTATACTTAGTTTACTCGAAGAGAGCAACTTTGATCATTCCAGTTTGGATGGGGGTGGTAAGGTGCTTTTGTTGATTGAGGTGCTGTTTTTTATCTAATTTTGTCTGCAATTCTTGAATGAGGTGCTGTTTTTGAACGAGGGTAGAAAATGATGTCAAGCTTTTGAATCAAATTTTGTTCGCAGTTCTGCAGATCTTCATGTGCATTGTTAATTTTGTACAATATTGTGTATTTCAGATTAAGTCTACAGGAGAACAGCCTAGCAATTTGCAGTTCTTTCAAATGACTCACACCAAAATCTCAGGAGACTGCGTTGACAATAGTTCAACTTCACAATTTTTGGTATTAATTTGGAAAACAAATTCATCTAGTTAAATTATTATATATTTCATGATTTATATGTACATCATCATCATATACTCATGTCTCATGGGAATAGGTTGAAGCAAACTCCAAAGTTGATGTAGTGTTGAACTCTTCACCTTCAAAGTCTCATGCATAAATTTAAATTGAGGTGTTTAACACACTAATGTACCAGGATGCATGAGGGAAAAAATGTCAAATATGGAAAAGGAAAATCAAGATCTTCGTCAAATTACGCAAGCCTAATTCTCAGGTATGTTCAGATTTGTTTTCTGCCAGATTTATACTATCTTACTGTTTTGTATGTGAGATTATGTTATATATGATCTTTGAGAAGAAAATGGTGTGGCTTAGCCTGGTATGTCATTATGTCAATGGAGATTGATATTTGAATGTCAATGAGATTACTGATTAGACAAAATTCTGTTTTGCTGCTAATTCTACTCTGCTGGACAGTTCTGTTTTGAACCTGCACTAATTGTGTTCTGCTGCACAGTTCTGTTTTGAACCTGCACTAATTCTGCCCTGCTGCACAGTTCTGTTTTGTTTGATTGCACTAATTCTATTCTCTAAGATTCAGTTCAATTTCGTTGCATCCCTGGAGATTTATTTGATTGTGTCTATGGTTTGTTGAATTGAATTAATCTGAAACAAAGTAATAAATGACTTTAGTGGTGTTACAAGTGAGACTTATATTTGAGAGAGTGGTATTGCAGTCAGACTTATATTTGATTCAATTAAGTTCTGTTTTGTTTAAGTTAACTTTAGTGGTATTGCAGTGAGACTCATATTTGAGAGAGTACTTTAAATGTGATATAAGTATTATGGTGTTACAAGTTCTAGTTAATTAATACCCTTTTCGTTCATTCAAATTATTACAGGGTGCCTCAACTACAAGCGGTAACACTTGTCACAATGGAGTTGAAGATCTTCACACTTCAAGGTTGCCGAGTTAGTTATTAATATTTTAATTCTTTGGTTGGAACAGATAGCAGATAGAAATACTCGTTGAAATTGGTTTCTCTTTGATTAGGTTCATGTTCCGGATCTTTTCAATTTTTGTTGCACATTTTGGCAAAAGATAGACTGGATGATTGTACGGGAAAATTGTACGGGAAAATTGATCATTTTCAACAGATTAAAGAGTAGAGAAAGTTGAATAACATTTTCTTTGACACTATAAACTGTCAAGATTGACATACGTAATGTATATTTAGGTGTTTGTAAGCGTCGAGATTGACAAGGCGATAAATAATTTATGACGCTTTTTAGCGTCCAATTAATTCTTTACAACCAAAATCGTCATAATTGGCTAAAAATACATTAATCTTTGACGCTTTATAGCGTCAAACATCATTAAACACCGCAATAATATTGACGTTTTATAGTGTCAAAGTATTTCGACGGGTAAAAGCGTCGATCAAATTTATATCTCGACGCTTTTTAGCGTGAAAAATAGTTAACCGGGAATATTTTTTGCAATAATTGTGACGCTATAAAGCGTCAAAAAATATCTCGACGGGTAAAAGCGTCGAGTTTTAACAAATCCCTACGCTTTTTAGCGTAAAAAAAGAGTAAAATCCCTTTATCCCGCTCCAGAAAAAGCGTCGAGAAACGTATGTTGACGTTAAAACACGTCGGGATGGGTGACGCAAAAAAGCGTGGACAATTCGTTACACTGGAATTCCCTACGCTTTCAGAAAGTGTCGGTAACTTAAATGACTACATCTAAAAGCGTCGAAAATGGCCTTAAAAAGTGTGGAGAATGGCCTTGTTTTCTAGTAGTGTCTGTAATCAACACATGCAAAGGGACAGACAAGTAAAAATCAAAGAGATACAGTAAAAATAGTGCAATTAGCAAGGAAAACACACAAAAACAACACTGTAATCAAGTAGAAAAAAGCAAAATCGAACTCCAAATCAAACCGCAAAACCTAAAAACACAAAACAGAAGCAAAAACTGAACTAGATACATACCTGCGAGTGATTATAGATGAAATTTGGTCGAAATTCACACAGAAACCAGATTCGAACAACTGCATTACAGAAAAACAACAAATCAGCGATGACAATCCTAATTTCTACATAAATCAACCAAAAACGAAGAAAAAACGTACCTGGAGATCGCGCGAGAGTAAGGAAGCTCGAAATCGACGAGAAACGAGGAGAAATCGTGGCGAAATCCTCCGGAATGCTTGGAAGAGGAAAGTGGAGTGAAAGGAGAGAAAGAGGAAAGTAACGGGCTCGAAAAAAATGAATGGAAAGGGGGTGGGAGTTTAATTAGGAGGGGTATATATATTTTTCTATAAAAAATTTAATTAAAAAAGGGGAGGGTTAGTTATCACTTTAGATTAGAAGGGATGTTATATTACACTCAAAGAGTGTAATAAAGGGCAAAGGGCCCCGTTTTGCGCATGGCTCGGAGGTCTTGGGCCACTTCGATTGTTCTTTTCTATGTTTGTTGTGATGTGGAAAATATTGGGTCCAATATCCTTTCATGATCTATTTTGTGGTTTTTGGCGCTAAATAATATACTTTATATCTTTTGACCTTTTTACAGTAAGTATTTAAAGAAAGAAACTATCATCATGTGTTAAAAAGTAAATTAAAACATTATAAATTTTTAGGGTTAGAAAACACAAATCAAACTGTAAAAAAGATTACATTTCCCGGATGTTATATATTTTCTCATCTAAGGCCCAAAGCACCTCTTTACTCCCTCAATTTACAAACCCTCTTACCAAATATTAGTCTAGAAATCTATTTTCCTGAGACAAAAAAGAAAAAAAAAACTAGGATCCATACTTGAGGGTGAGTTCAAATATACTAGTGTAGTGCCCGTGCAATGCACTAAATATGTTAGAAAATATAATTATCTTTATATGATATTAAATAAATGATCTAAAAAAGTATTGCCTATAAATCAAATTTATAAAAATAGTTTGATGTATTTGTAAATGTTCAACCCACAGAGTACTATTGTGTCATTTGATTTGATGTAAAAGAATGAAAAATGGTAAAATACTCCCTCTATCCCTTTAAGATTTTCCTATATTGTACTATGCACAAGAATTAAGGCAAATTTTGCCACTTAATAAAGCAAAAATTACATGTGAAAGAGTGTTCAAACCCATTTTTCATCCAATAAAAAACCTGCTTACATTTCTAACAACCAATCAAAATCCTTCATTTCATTCACACGGATTGCCATTAATTACAGACCAAATTACCCCTACAAATTCTGTTTACACTTACAACTGAACTAAAACAGTATAAAACCCACAAACACAGCAAGCAAAGAGCATTTACTGCTGCTACAAAACTAAACAGAGAAAAATAAAGAAGAAAATGGACGAATTCAACATTTACTGAGAGCATTTATTGCATCCTTGTCTGAGGAGGATGACTTCAACATTTAATTTGAATGAAGCTCAATATCCTGATGATCATGATGATGGCTTTAACTAAGAGGAGATTGGGGAAAATAGGACCAGAATCTGGTTTTCCTTTTGATCTGAACCAAGAGCCATCAACATCAGAATCAGAGGATCATGGTGAGGCAACACAACATTATCAGATAAAAACACTAATCAACAACATCATCAAATAAAAACACTCTTATCAATAACTCATTACTAAATTCTTAACAACTTTTCTAAAAACACTGATCTAATGGTTCAAAAGGGGGTAAATTTAATATATAAGATAGATTAAATCAAATAATCATGTTTGGAGTAATTATTTAAACTTGGGTCAAATAAAATAGTTCTGAAAATTTGATTTAATCAATAACTAATTACTAAAGTTGTATCACCCTTGGGGTCAAAATCAGGTGAGGGTGCCCTCTAAGAGAAGGAATAAGGATCAAATTTATTCGTAAGATGGAGTTGATTCAAAGGCCAACAACTAGTTTCGTTTCTGCAATTCCCCCTCTCTCTCTCTCATTGTTTCGATCGATTTCAAGAGCGATTCAAAGAACGAATTCAGATCTTGTGTAGAAGCAATCTCGGTTGATTCTAGAGCGGAAATCAGGCATGTTTCTCATTCGATAGAAAGAAATCTCACTGCACAAGCAATTCAAAGTAATCTTGCTGCAAAATTAATTCGACATTGTTCTAGATGAAGTCGATACGATTTCAGCCAATTTAAAGGTGATTCTTCGTAATTCCTTCGAGATTCATTCGGATCTTTAATGATTTTCTGTCCAAATTGAATTTCTCTAACCTAATTAGAAATTTAGAAGTTTCTCTGACCTAATTTGAGACGAGGAGAAAACCTAAAACAATTCAAGGTATATTTTGTGTGGTTTATCGTTCCACTTCGTATTTGGGTTCTTCTAGAAGTTTTAATTTACATTTATGCTTGAATTTGATGGATCATGAGTGTTAGATTTGAATTCCTTAGAGACAGTGTTCTAAAAGACGTTAGGCGGGAGTTAGGCGGTGGGTGGGGGACTAGTGCCTAGACGACTAGGCGGGGGATTAGTCGGAGATTAATCAGATGAAAATTAATTCTCGGTCAGTGATATCAAATGACCAATTTGTCATAATAGTCATTATTTCTATTAAATTATGTTAGAACGAGGTTGCATATCCTATTATAAGTATTATGATGTAAAAATTAACTAAAAACTTGCTATAATTCCACATATATTGCTATTTTTGTGAAAATGACAAACCATTGTTTTTTTCTAGGCGCCCTAGATGGTGCTAGGCGGTACTCATGCCCTAGTCGGGGATTTTTAGAAAACTTCTTAGAGAGGAGAGTTGATATAGACATTACTATTCCGTAATGAATTTGAGTTGTCAATTCTTGAATCTAAGTGCATGAGTCAATACTTCAGGGTGCATGAGTTAGTATTTCTAAGTGCATGAGTCAATGCTTGCAATTGAAATATATGTTTGTACATGAGCTAGTAAGAAGAATGCATGACTTGGTGACTCTGAGTGCATGAGTCAACGGTTGATAGAACGAGTTGATTCTTCTGAATGCTTGATTAAATGCTTGCAATGAAATATGTATGCAACTATGCATGAGTCAGTGAGTATGGGTGAATGAGTCTAAGTGCATGAGTGAATGGTTCACAGTGTGTGCATGAATAGGTTAATGCTTGGAAACAGAACAAATATTTATGCATGATCGAGTTAGTATGAGTGTATGAATTAGTGACTCGAGGTGCATGAGTCAATGCTTCATAGTGCATGAGTTGATTTATCTGAATGCATGAGTTAATGCTTGTAATTGAAATATATGCTTGTGCATGAGCCAATAAGTATGAGGGAATGAGTTACTTCTTCTAAGTGCATGAGTGATGTTTTATAGTGCATGAGTTGATTCTTTTGAAACACATGAGTCATCATAATTCTAAAATATGATTGTGCATGAGCTAGTTCTTCTGAATGCACCAATCATTGCTTTTGAGTGCACTAGTAATTGTTTGTCTGTATTCTCCATATGTAGATCTTAATTCTTCAATGAGTTACATCGATTGTGAAAGGGGATAGACGAATGAAGTTTTTCATTTTGAGCTGCAGAAGGAGAATTCTGTTAATGATAATGAGATGCTTAATACGCTTAAGTTAGCTTTCCATTTGGTGGATCTGTTGCTGGAAGTTAGGTCATTTGGAGGTGGTGCAACAATTTGAAGAGATCAATATGAATTTGGCTACTTGAATTGTATTGTTTAACGTTTATTAGAGGAATGATTATTCTTTATATTTTTGTTGTAAATACGACTTTGTGTCCTTTTCTTGTACAACAACAATATTTCCAAATAAAATTAGTGATACATCCTTGTTTTTCTATGCAAAATTTCAAGATTACATGATTTTTCCTAAGCGGTACAAAACTAAATGACATCTTCAATATTTTAATAAATAAGATTTCAAATATGTGAATCAAATTTTTGGTTATGCACCAGTCAGTGATACAGAGTGCATGAGTGAGTGAATGAATGTGCATGTGCCAGTGAAACAAAATGCATGAATACAGTACATTATGTGTGCATGAGGCAATACAACAAAAATGCATATGTCAATTGCGTGTGCACGACTCATTGAAAGAAAGTGCATGAGTGAGTGCATGAATATGCATCAGTCAACATAACAAAGTGCATGAGACAATCGAATAAAAATGCATATGACAATTTCTTTGCGTGTGCATGAATCACTGAAACAAAGTACATAAGTGAGTGCATGAGCCACTGAAACACAATGCATGTGTGAGTGCATCAATGTGCATGAGGTAGTCTAGTAAAAATACATATAACAACTTTTTTGCATGTGTATACTCACTGAAATAAAATGCATGAGTGAGTTCATCAATGTGCATGAGACGGTGCATCAATGTGCATTAAAATAAAATTGCAAGATTTCTTTTGCAAATATCACTCAATCACAAAAAATCACTTCATAAACATAAAACTATAGTTTCATCCTATCAAAAAGAAGATAAACTTTACTATGATCCATAATAATTTCAAAATATGCAAATCTCATTAGATTCCATCATTAGATTCAACAAAATCGTTGTTTATTGTTATCAACTAAAATAACAAAACAATATTGTCAAATTTTGTTATTTATTATTATTTTAAAATATAATATTTTGTAATTAAAATTTAAATAATTTTTTAAACTTATTCATAGCCCGAAGAGCCCTCTATTGTAAAAAGTGAAGCTGTAAAGAAAAAAATCAGCCCGTGAGCCGGGCGTTCAAACAAAGGAAGCTCTAGCCGTACATTTAGAAAAGTATCTTGATTCATGACATGATTGATGGGATACAGGATTTGCAGAGGCATACCAAAGATGGCAAAATTATCACAGAAATCTTTTGCCCAAAATGTTTCATCTCAACAACTCCTTCTCAATTTGCTAATCAAAGGAACAAAATAGGTTGATCGGCAATCCCCAAATCTAGAAACCCTAACTCCGATCTCTATCTCTATCTCGATCACCACAATGTCAGCTTCGAAAAACAGCGCCAGTGGTGGATCGACGAGCCAAAGAGTAGACAAGAGGGTTTGGCTTTACTCTGCTCTCCTCACTTTACAATACGGCGCTCAACCTTTGATTTCAAAGCGTTTCACCAAGTAACTCCTTCCGCTCTCTATTTTCAGTATTTTGCTTCGATTTCATTCTGACTAGTCCTAGCTCTAGCTCACATAACGCATGTTCTTCGTTGGTTTGATGAGATCTACACTTGCAACTAATTAGTTTTTGGATTAAATGTTGTTTATCATTACTAAACTCTGCTGATATGTGTTATTGGAAAAAGAATCTAAGATGCTTTGTGTATTTATATTCATTTCAAGATCCTCTATGATCATGTGGATAATACAATGAATTTTAGTAGACAACGACATTCATGTTTATATTTCTTTTGTAGGCGTGATGTTATTGTAACTTCATCGGTCATAGCATGTGAAGTGGCAAAGGTAGGCTCATGCTATAAGCATTTCTTAATTCCGTTTCTCTATATGTTTCGAAAGAAAGAATTGACAGATTGATACTCCATTCTCCTTAGGTGGTTTGTGCTTTGATCATCCTTTCTAGAGATGGTAAGCTGAAGAGGATTTTCAAAGAATGGAGCTTAGTCGGTGCATTGACTGCTTCAGCATTACCAGCTGGGATATATGCTCTACAAAATAGTTTGCTGCAGATTTCCTACAAGAATCTTGATTCACTCACATTCTCAATACTGAATCAGACCAAACTCTTTTTCACAGCTCTGTTTACATTTATACTTCTGAGGTAAGATCTGTTTTTCCTCTTTTACTGTAGAAGTTCCTTTAACCTTTGAGTTTAATTATGGGACGAGAAACGATGATTACTTGTGTTCCTTCTTCAGCTATTCGTTGGCTGATCTAGTTGTGCTTGTATATTCATAATGCACATTGTCATATTGTTTTATCAATTTTGCTATGAATATATCTTCTCCTGGCCCTTCTGAAGGATTGCATACTTGAAATATCAATGATTTTGTTGCGATAATGGATCACAAATTTATTGTTGTTGATACTTTGGTTCTTCGGAATCTGGAATTCTAACAATTAAGTACTATCTAAATTCTAAACTCATAGTTGGATTCTTATGCAGGCAGAAACAATCAATCCAACAAATTGGAGCTCTTTTCCTATTGATACTTGCCGCTGTTCTTCTAAGCGTTGGTGAAGGAACTAGCAAAGCTTCTGGAGTGGATGATCCCGAACTTATATTATTTTATGGCATTGTTCCTGTATTGGCTGCTTCAGTTCTTTCAGGCCTGGCTTCTTCTCTCTGTCAGTGGGCTTCTCAGGTCCATAATTTAAATTTTCTATTACCTAAGGTCATTTTCTCGGTTTCCTGTTAATTTCACAGTTTATACTGTAATTTTCCAGGTAAAGAAGCACTCACCATACTTGATGACAATAGAAATGTCAATTGTTGGGATTACGTGCTTGTTGGCTAGCACCTACAAGTCTCCTGATGGTGAAGCTATCAGGAAGCATGGTTTCTTTTATGGTTGGACTCCTTTGACATTGGTACGTAAAATGCATCTCCACAGGATTTGCTGATCTATTTGGAACTAATATCTGCTTATTGAATATCAAAATGTTCCTATTTATCTATTGTTCTCTGTTCATTGAGTTTTATTGGTGGAAAATACTTCTTGTACTCGCTTAACCACAATTAAGAAACTACGCACTCTTTAACCATCCTTTGTCAGTGGGATACGAAAAAAGCTGATTTCCAATCTACTTTTCCCCCCCTTTCTTTCAGTTATGTTAACTAGAGATTTTCTATTCTTTGCTTCAGATCCCAGTTGCCATTAATGCATTCGGCGGTATTCTTGTTGGCCTTGTGACCACTTATGCTGGAGGTGTCCGGAAGGCAAGTACTTCAGCAACTTTTGTAATCAGTTTTACTTTGAAAACGAACTTCATGTTCAATTCAGATAAATATTTTTTGTAGCATGAAAGAGAGTTTCTTTTACATTAACTTTTATTTGTGTTCACTGAAATTGAATTTTGTTTCATTCTATATAGGGTTTTGTCATTGTATCAGCGCTTCTCGTGACAGCTTTGTTGCAATTCATCTTTGATGGAAAGCCACCCTCAATGTACTGCCTTGTGGCACTTCCTCTTGTGATCACAAGCACCTCCGTATACCAAAGATTCCCCTATCGCATCAAGAAGAAGGAGTCTTAAGCCGTATAAGCTTGTCTAGTTAGGGGAACTAAGATTTATGTAAATGTAACTCCTAATCTGTTACTCATTGAGCTTAAACATCCTGAAGAATTTGGGCTTAATTAAGTTTCTAGTCTTGAACAGTGTCATTGTGTGCAAGAATATCACTGGTATTAAGCAGTCGTGTAGTGTTACTTATTCTACTATCTTATTACAAGGAGCAGATCTTATTCTTATCTTTTTACAAGGAAATGTCAGTGTTGAAATGCAAGACATAACTTGCTCACCTCTGTCATGGATTGGCAACGAGCATGGCTGAAGAACACAGGGAGATGACACAAAGCTTCTCTGAAATGAATTGTGGATTGTGGTCTGACTTTACAAGCAAACTCTGTTTTGGGAGCACAACCAAACACGGCTCAACACCAAATGTACTGTGTACACTGTACTACTCATGCATCACACAATAGCATATTGTACAACATTGCTTGGGTAAATGACAATGGATGACAGTAAGACAATGGTACTTTTGTGAGGAAGAATAAGTCTGCTCCTGGGTCCGGCCATGCATATTTCTTTGCAATGCACTTCAAAGTATCCAAGGACAATGTGGAAGAACGTCCTTTATATTCCAATGAGGATAGAGTGTCCGCTTGAGCGACATGAGTTTCTAAGATAAGGGAGGCGTTTGACAAACCAAATCAATCCTGAAATCTGGAATGTTCAAATAGATCTCAATCCTTGTTGGTAATGTGCTTCTACAAGATCTTGGCGTCCAAGTGATCTGAAACCAGTTGTATGTCATAAGCTGGAACATGTTTCCGTTGTAAGTGACTGTGACGCTACCCTACATCTTGAACCACATGAGCTATCAAGGATCACAAATGACTCATGCTATGATATCCCTTATTGCAAAAAGTAGACATTTTTATACAACTTGTAATGTAATATTTGTAAATAGGAAAAAGACTAGAACAATAAAACTAATTCACTATGATGGCCAGACTTTCGAGAATTAGAAACCCAACTTGTTATATACAATCCTAATTGCTTCCCGCCTTCCTTGCTTTTTAAGTGATTACAAATGTCAACCAGCCCTTTACCCCACTATATTTTTTTTGAGCATCTTAATCTTACCCCACTATTATACTAGTGGAACTAGAGCAAAATGGCCCAACTACTCCAACGACTTACACCACTATGTAGGTATATTTTTACAAAGACAATTGAAATTAGTGCAAGCTTATCTATATATCTATCTATATATATACATATACTAAAACACAACGGTGGTGTTTTGACACATGTCGTTCTTACGTTCAATTAATCTATGTGTCGATCTCTAAGCTATGCCACGTCATCTTCTACCTCACCGCCACGTCATCTTCTACCTCACCGCCACGTCATCCGTTTTAATCTTTTGTTATATATATCTTTGAAAAATAGATTAAATAAGAAAAACAAAAAATATTTAATAGATTATATTTTTTTAATCTTTATCAAATTATTAAATTAAAAAGATATCAAAGAGATTATATTATTCTTTTTTTATATTTATTATATTATATTTTTTCTCTTATATATATTTTTATTTATCTATTTTACTATAATCTAATTAAAACTTAAACTATATATCTACAATCAACCTGATTAGAACTTAAATTACAAACTACAAACTATAAATTATAAACTACCGATATAAAATACTACATATATAATACAAATATGATTATATAATTAAAAATATTTGATACATGAGACCCCGTACATGACGCGGGAACACACGCTAGTTTTTAAGCTAATTTTTTCGGATTCTTCTTGTCTCTTAATCTTGGGCTATTATTATGGACTAGAACTAGGCCCATTTAACCACATTTGGCCTTAGGGGGATTATATATTTATATCCAGTATAAGTATATAACCCACCACCAATATTCAACTTGCATTGTAGTGTACTTTTGAAAACTTCGAAGAAGACCATACCAAATTTTGGGCCAGAAACCACCAAAGCAATATTTACTTCTAAATCATCATTTTTTTATTATGATATTGAAAATTTGATATATATTATTATATAAATATATATTATCTTGATTGCTAGCGGCCAAATTTAGGGTAAGTAACCATTTTTTCCCTTTCAATTGTATTTTCTAATCCTAAAAATTTCGAGTGTGGTAACTAACCTTTTTGTGTTGATGACAGTTTGTGTTGATGACAATAATTTTTGTTGATGACAGTAATTTTCGTTGATGACAATAATTTTCGTTGATGACTGTAATTTTCGTTGATGACAGTAATTTTCGTTGATGACAGTAATTTTCGTTGATGACAGTTTGCGTTTTTATATTTTTATATCATATTTCATTATAATTTTTATCATCATTTATATTAATTTTATCATCATAAGATGAATAAAAAACACCGACGACATGAACTGGCATCCATACATCATAAACTATCATCCGATATGATCATGAACTGTCTTCCGACAACATGAACTGTCATCCAATGACAAGAACTGTCATTCGATGACATAAAATGTCAACAACCATTGCAAACCTAACTCTACAAAAGCACCACTATAATAAAATGTCATCCAAACTTTACAAAAGTGTCATCATAGGCTATTTAAGTGTTATTGTCATCCCACCTAAAAAATGTCAATCAAAATATATTTTTTACAATCGATGACAGTTTGTTATTCAATATCAATCAAAACCTTTCTACTTTCCAGGTATTAGCTAGTATAATACTCCGTATACTAGTATAATATAGTATAGGCTCCAGGTAGGCTATTTATATTTTTTGCTCAAACTAGGTAGGCTCCAGGTACTAGCTAGTATAATACTCCGGTATAGTATTTATGATCTGATCGATTTATGTGTCTGCGATGAGTTCCAACATCCATTGATGCTCTTATGTCTTCTCCCTCATTCATTTCTTGGCACTGATACAATCTTTTCATTAATTTGTACAAATGCAGATCTTCGTGAAACTGTCATTAGTTGTCATTGATTTATACCGACGCATAAGAGACATGTATAATTGTCATCAGATGTGCTACGTTCATAAGCCACTAAACGCTTTACTCCAACTTCACTGAACATAAATATGAACTAATATGTAATTTAGATCCTAAAGAGCCTTAAGAGCCTCAAGAGTATACCTAGTTTCCGAGGGAATATCGCTGCAGGTAGCCATGAGTTCATCGACGTCATCTGGAGGTAGTAGAAGGTGGAGATCTGGCGGTTACAGAGAAGAAAAATGATTATTGAATCTGGATCTGGCGGAGAGTTGAAATCGAATGTGGATTTGGTGTTCGAATCGCAATCTACGAGGCAGTAGGAGAACGGATTCGCCTTGACCAAGCTGGGAACGAGAGATCGATCTCCTCGCTCCCATTCTTGGACAACTCAACAATGGCGGAATCAACGCCAACATGATACTCTCTCTTTCCTCGCTCCCACTTTTGGGCGGAGGCGGAGATGGAACAGACGGAGATGGAAGAAGAAGCAGGAGAACGAAGAATAAGTGGGAGATAGACGAAGGTGGAGGAGATGGAGATGGAAGAAGAAGCAGGAGACGAGAATTGTGGAGGCGGTAGGGAAAAAAAGAGGAAGAGAAGGTTTAAGAAATATTAGGGTTAGTAAAAGGTTAGTTTCTTTAATTTAAACGGAGTAAGATTAGAAATCACTCTCATAGTTCATATAGGGGCAATGGGCCCCTTAAAGTCTGCTAGCGGTTGGTTCAATCGGATAGAGCCTTCGGATTAATGGGCTATAGCCATACGAATTAATTAATTGTGAGGGAGTGTCCTCGAACTATTTGTACCCAATACACCTTTCTCAACTAAAACCTATACTTCTAACCCTACTATTTAAGTTATAAGTTTATACCCCTGTCTCTCCCCCTCTATCCACCGCTTCCGTATTCTCACCTCCTCAGATCTGTTTGAGCTTCTTCGTCTTCCTAAGAGAGCACCTTCGTCTTCAACGGAGATGAAGAAGAGTAGTCGCCGAACAACACTCGGTCTTCGTTCATGGAGTTCTCTCTACAGACGCAACTGCGCAAGCGGAGGAGGCGACGCTGGCGCGGAAGCCGAAAAATCTCCCTTGATTCCTTGCCGGTTCGTCGACTGAGCGAGATGATGGCCAACCGCGGTGCAAGATGTATCGAGACAGATGGATGACCGATTTGGTTCAAGAAGAAGCTAGCGAAGAAGTAGCGCCAGAATCGCCCTTTCCTTTACTGGATCTGAATGAGAATCGACAACACCATCAGGTTTGAGTCTCCTCCGCCGTTCTTCCTCTCTGATTCTCATTTGAAGAAATCGAAATCTGTCTGTCAGATGGAAGGTTTTCAGGTACTAAATTGATTCAACGCTCTTTCGCCCGCCATCATCTCCTGTTTGTTTCTAATCATCCTCATCCTTCCATCATCACCAATATCTATGCAACTCTCTCTCTACTCGATTTTGTAGCATATCAATTTTGTCTATTATGTCGTGCAAATTATTTCCAATTTGGAGCAATCGTTTGCACGTAACAAGGCTGAATTGGAGGAACTCGGAGCCGATTACAAGTATGCCATTCAATCTCACCACTATTCTTATAATTTTTCCTGATTTCTCATATTCTAAGTGCCATTATGTTTATGTGTCCTTTGTGTAGTTCTTGTGGTTTTCCGTTGTTCATTTCGTCTTTGCTCACTGAATTCCAACAATCAATGATTAATCTTGCTGATCAATTTTTTTTTATTGTTGTATAACAAATTTGGACCTGGTCTTGCATCGTTTTGTATGAGACAGTTGATGCGGGGATAAGCCGCAGTTGCCGACCTAGACACCAAACTCGAATAGGAACTCGAACAGAGAAGAAAGGCGGAATTAGAATGAGATGAAAGAAGGATAAGTCGAATGATAGGCCAATTGGAACCAAATCAAACAACGATAAAACCCTTGAACTTAAGAACAAGAACCTTACCGAATGATGAAGAAACCCCAACGGATGATTACAACCAAACACAATGACTTTGGTGGGTCAAGGCACCTGGAGGTTGCTCTATGGAGTCCCGATAGCACCAACCTTATGGAGGAGATTGACACACACAAGTACAACTAGGGCCAGCTCAACGACAATGCACACGGGGCACTCTTCTCACAAAAGCTCTCTTTTGGGAGGAAAAACGATAAACGCTGTATTCAATATCAAAGTCTGGGGCTAAACAATAACTAAGGCAAACCTTATATAGGGTCAATAAGGTGGCCAATTAAAAGAAATAAGTAAATAAAAGTATATCATAAAATAACAAAACCAATTAAAAGAAATAATCCCGGAAACAATCAAAACGAGATAATCTCGGAAGTCTTCAGCAGGGAATCCGCGGGCGCGGAATTGGAGCCGCGGTCGCGGATTTAGTTCTGCGAATCAATGGAATCAGCCCGTGATCCGCGGTCGCGGATTGTAAGCCGCGGGCGCGGTTATTGAGCCGCAGGCGCGGTTATGGAGCCGCGGGCGCGGATTTGTAGAATGTCGCCGACAACTCTTTTTGAAACGGCTCGTTCTCTCTCGTCCAAGATCGGAATTGAGCGATTCCAAAGCCTGGAGTTTCGTCTTGAAGTCTAGTTTATTTCATCTTCAGTACTTGACTTCTCATCTTGACTCGAACCGGATCTCTACGAGCTTGAATGGCTACAATACGAGCTCGGGCTACTATCAATGACTTGAATGATGGCTCATAACGATCTTTAGCCCTAGCTCCAGTGGTTAGCACATCTTCAGATTTAGGACGAGGCGTCCTTGATGATAACTCAGATGCTCTTGATGGTAGCTCAGATGCTCCCGCATCATTCTCCCCTTCTTGAAAAGGATTCGACCTCGAATCAGATTTGATATAAATGATAGAACGATCTTCATAGGCTTCATCCTCTTTGATGCACAACTTCCTCTTGAATTCCTTGAGTGTATAGCTCCACCTTGAGGAACAAATTTGATGTTGTGGGGAATCCTTGCCTTCCTTCATTCTTTTAGCTCTTTTATCCTTGTCCTTCCTCTTGTCATACTCATCAGCGACCTGTGAAGGAATAATAGGTGGAAGAGCAACAATTCTAGCATAGAAGGGTAAGGAATGACGATTAACAAAACCATCATGGGCGACTCTCTTATCATACTGCCATGGATAATTCAATAAAACTTGACAAGCTTGCATAGGCACAACATCACATGAAATAGTATCATCATAATGTCCTAATGTCATGACTTCCTTAGCATGCTTGTTCAATTTCACATTAAAACAATCATTCATCCAATGCAGTTTTATAGGACCAGGGTAGAAATTTGTAGTAAGTTGCAAGGTAGTATTCAATTCCATGCTAGCAATTTCACTACAATTACCTTCATCAATTTTCATGTTGCAATCCTCAACTTTACCTAGACAATGAGTTTCTCCTATAATTTCATCACAAGAAGCAGTTTGTACATGTAAATCTTTCCTATCAATTGAATCAACATGCTCATACTCAATTTCAACTTCATTATCTAAATCAGTTTTAAGATCATCAACACAAACAACATCATCAATACTATCACCTTTTTCATATTCAATCTCAATTTGTTCTAGGTGAATAAGCATATCAGGGCAGTCATTAATCATATGATCTTTCCCTCTACATTTCAAGCACTCAATATCTCTGGCTCTAGTAGAAGGGTTAGAAGTACTTCCCTTGGGTCCAAGTTTGACTCGTGGTGCAGCCGGAGGGGCGTCACTTCTTGGTCTATCCCTATCTCCTTGTAGCTCCTTGGAAGAGGCATCTCGTCCATAATAAGAATCCTTACGTCCTTGCTGATTTTTCCAAGTGTTGGAAGAACCATGTGCATTCCTATTACCTTGATTCCTATACTTAGTCTTCCTTTCCACTTTGATGGCTAAGTGCAGCAACTCAGCCATAGAACTATATGGAAACATTTCAATTTCATTAGCCAAAAATGAATTGAGAATACGAAGATACCTTGCCATTGTCGCTTCTCCATCCTCAATCACATTGGCCCTGACCATGGCTATTTGCATAGCATTAAAGGTCTCTTCTACTCCCATTGATCCCTGTTTCAAATTCTCAAGTCGTTGTAGAAGCTCTCTAGTATAGTGTGGGGGAATAAATCGAGCTCTCATCTTCCTCTTCATTAAGTCCCAAGTAGCAATGGGATAATCTCCATTTCCAACTCGAGCTTTCACTAATTTGTCCCACCAAACTAGAGCATAGCCATAAAACTCCAAAGATGCAAGTCGCACCTTCTTATGCTCGGGAAAGTGGTGACAATTCCAGATTTGCTCAATCTTCGTCTCCCACTCCATGTAGACAACTGGATCACACTTGCCCTCAAAACTTGGGATCTTCACCTTGATCTTCCCAACTCCATTTTGCTCAGGCTCTCTTCTCCTTCCTTGGTACCCTCCTTGTTGGCGATAGGATTGCCATCCTTCATTCTCATCATACTCCTTTTCAAAATATGCATCATCATCTAAAGCCTGAAATCTATCAAAACGGTTAGTAGCATTGTATCTATTAGAATGACGTAAAGGAGCATTAGGAGTGTGATATCGCTCCCTTGGAGCTGGAATTTCAACAGTAGTCTTGTATAATGTGTGTTGTTGTACTATGCAATTCATCACACATTTGTTGGGTGATGAATTGCATGGTGTTGACAATGTGCTGACAGTTTTGTTATCATGGTGTTGGTTTTGTCTCCAGCCAAAGAAAACTGTCAGCACATTAAACTAAATTGACAGTTTGATGATGTATCATGGTGTTGGTTTTGTCTCCAACCAAAGAAATCAAAGGAGAAGAAACAGTAACAGTCAGTGATATGTACGACTGACTACCACACATGTTGAATTACTAGTAGTGGAGCTTGTTGGAACTCCATATGTGTGTTTAGGCTCTAGTAGAGTTTTGATTTTTCGTGTCTTTGGTTAAAAACAAGGATTTGATTATTATGCAGGGATTGTTGACAAAAAAAATTGGCAGCGTTGACAAGGATTATGCAGGGACAATGCAATTTGTTTTAGTGTGTAAAAAAATTAATGTGTTGACAATTTTTTTTTGACAATGTAATTTAGTGGTGTTTACAATGTTGACAAGTTTTGTAAAGTGTTGACAATGTTTACAATTTTGTAATATTACTCGTGTAGTATGTTGTTGACCGTTTATTAGTCGTGTAGACAACGTATTTAGTCGTGTTGACAACTTATTTTTCTTGTTGACAACTCTGTTAAAAAATTTGTTGACAACTCTGTTAAAAATTTTGTTGACAGCTCTGTTAAAAATTTTGTTGACAAATTTTGTTGACAACTCTGTTATTATTTCCACGTCAGCAAAGGGTTATCATTGGTGTTGACAACTTATTATTCTTGTTGACAGCTCTGTTAAATTTTTTGTTGACAACTCTGTTAAAAATTTTGTTGACAACTCTGTTAAAATTTTTATTGACAACTCTGTTATAATTGTTACGCAGCAAATAGGTATTTCCATATAACTTAAAAAAGTGATGTAAAAATTTAAAAAACATTACAGTTTTGGGGTATTTACCTAAAGACTAGAGTTTCTCACATTAGCTATGTGAAAGTTATTAATTAAGAAAAATAGCTCAAAGAAGTTTTTATTAGTTTTTATTTGAGAAAACTAATCTTCTCCTTTTCTCTTGGAGTAGGGGTAAGTTTCTAACGTGGTTATTTTCCTAATAAAAATATACACATTGGTTATTTATCCAACTCATCGATTTATTATTTAAAGACAATTTTTAATATTATTTCCTTTATACACGTCTCCAACCTAAATCGAACTCTAAAACTCATGAAACACATAGATAAGTTTAGCATGAAACTACTAGATAAATTGACCACGCTAATGCATACTCTTTTTTTTTGGTAGAAGACACTAATCCATACTCTTTTTTTTGGTAGAAGACACTAATGCATACTCTTGTGGAGTTCGGGGGATTCAATCTTTCAATTGAAATTTATTTTCCTAATGTTGTATTCATTTTGAGCTTACTGAGATATATATATGTGGCTCCTAATTGCTAAGCGACAGGATTTCCCCACCTATTCTCAGTTTTATATGAAAATAACAATTATCATCTGATATAAAAAAGATATAGATAAATGACACAAGCATGCACAGTTGCACACACGTATATATTGTGGCATATATTAAAGGGGATCCTATTTGCATTTAGATGAGACGGTCTGATTTTCCGGCGAATCTGATTTTCCGGCGAATCTGAGCTCCGCGCGGAGCTGAGCTTCGTTCCGACCGACCCGACGGATTTACAATCCGCCAGCTTTATCCACTCGCTTTTCAAAGCTAAAAACCGGGCGGATTTAGGATTTGCCAGATTTTCAAAGCTTAAAAGCGGGCGGATTTAGGATTCGCCAGATTTTTCAAAGTGAAAAAGCGGCGGATTTAGGATTCGCCGGATTTTTCAAAGTGAAAAAGCGGCGGATTTAGGATTCGCCGGATTTTTCAAAGTGAAAAAGCGGGCGGATTTAGGATTTTCCAGCTTTTCAGCCTAATTTTTTACAAAATTTTCAAGTATTCTGGCGGATTATAAATCCGTCCATTCCATAACTCCGCCCCCTAACTCCGCGCGAATTTAATCCTGTAACAAAAAGCATTGAAAATAGCCTCCTCTGTATGAAATGATCAAGTCACCTTCTAGTCCAATCACTTTATGTACTGGAATAATTATAGGCGCTTACTATTTGGCACACCCTAAAAGTTTATTTAACACACCCATACATTCGTCACGAAGGTATTTGGTCAGACATTCGTCACGAAGGTATATGGCCAGACATTCGTCACGAAGGTTTTGGGGAGATTCGTCACGAAGGTATTCGGGAGATCCGTCACGAAGGTATTGGGGAGATTCGTCACGAAGGTATTGGAGAGATCCGTGACGAATCTTTTTTTTTAAAAAAATAAAAAATTCAGAATCTTGTATAGAATTTCAATACGAGTCCGTGCATATAAAATACGTCCAAAACGGACATCGTTTGTCCTTCCAAAAGCCTCCAAAACAAAATAGTCGCATGCGTTAAGTTTGTAAAAGCAAAACCTTATATAAATTTAGTATTTGTATAATATAATTATATATTATAGTTAAAAATCATGCAATTAAATTTATATACTATAATTGTATATTATCATTTAATATCACTAGTTTATTAATTATAAAGTATAATTATGCATTATGTTTAAATATTACGAACTTAACAAAAACGACTGTTTTGTTTTTAGGGCTTTTGGAAGGGCAAACGATGTCCGTTTTGGACGTATTTTATATGCACGGACTCGTATCGAAATTCTCTACAAGATTCTGAATTTTTTATTTTTTTTATAATTATGCATTATGTTTAAATATTACGAACTTAACAAAAACGACTGTTTTGTTTTTAGGGCTTTTGGAAGGGCAAACGATGTCCGTTTTGGACGTATTTTATATGCACGGACTCGTATCGAAATTCTCTACAAGATTCTGAATTTTTTATTTTTTTAAAAAAAAAGATTCGTCACGGATCTCTCCAATACCTTCGTGACGAATCTCCCCAATACCTTCGTGACGGATCTCTCCAATACCTTCGTGACGAATCTCCCCAAAACCTTCGTGACGAATGTCTGGCCATATACCTTCGTGATGAATGTCTGACCAAATACCTTCGTGACGAATGTATGGGTGTGTTAAATAAACTTTTAGGGTGTGCCAAATAAAGACTTTGTAATTATACCTATCGCATGAGTTTTTCACTTTTCACATATAGTTTTTGTACTCTTCTTTAATCTTTGGTTAATACTCCCAAGGATCGGAAATATAGTTTGTTTTAACCCTTTTTTAGCCTTTCCCCCTATTAAAACCTACTTTTCTTTTTTCAAAAAAATGTAATTAATGTTTTTTTTACCTTTTCAATGGTTAAAACCTCCCATTGCTTCCTATCAGAATACTTCCTATAGGCTATGTATGTTGGTGCATTTAATTGCAATCAAATTCATTAAGGAAAAAAACATCATTTAATTGCAATCAAAACCAAATCAAAACCAAATAGAGCTAGTGTCTTAATTCTAGTGTATTTTACCAAAACGAACTATAATTTAGATCGGAGAGAGGGAGTAATCAACATGAATTCATTTAATAAACAAAACTTACGACGTACGTACATTACCATATGATTAAAGTTGAAACATACATGAAGTGGAACACATAATCGTAACAACTAACAACAAACAAGCTGATAATGCATGGCAAATGCTTTGGATACTCATCCTCTTTCGAGATGCTTATCCAAACCTAGGACTGTATAATTAGTCCTTTAGGAATTAGGATATAACTAACTAAAAACTCCATGCCTAAACCCTATTAACGTTTCCTTGATTGTTAATCCTGCCGGTCCAGTTCTCTTTGTCTTCTTCCATCTCCGCATCGTCTTCTTCGATTTTCATTTCAGTTTCCGTTCGGACATCAAACATCTCCATGGGTTCATCTTCTTCTTCGTCGTTATACTCCTTGCTTTTGCCCCATATCACAAAATAGAGCCCTAGAACTATGATCACAGCTCCCATCACCCTACAAAACAAGAAATTAACTTATTAGTTTGACAAACACTTAGCTTCCACATAATATATAAAGTTTGAAATAGAAACTAATGGTTTCTATACCTTCCAAGGTACATTTTCTCAGCTAGAAGGAATGTGCTTAAGGCAGCAACAATGACCATACAAAGAGGATTAAAAGCAGTGACGAAAACCGGGCCTCTTACTTGCATGACTACACCTTGTAAGTAGTAAGTGTTAAATGTATATAGTCCCTGATGTAACTAGATTTGAGCACTTGATTGACTTGCATGAAATTTGATGATGCTTAGCTTGATAGGAGTTGGTTTGGCTTTGATCATTGATGACTATACACTTAAGCAACCCCGAGTTATCTCGGTTGGATGGCTTGTGTTGTATTATGTCATCTGTGGTTTTGGGCCTTATTCTGTGTTGGTCCAGTAACTTGTAATTGGGCCTATCTGGTTTAATGATCCGGGACTTGGCTTTGGTACTTAAGCCAAAATCTAGGGTTTCTGGTTCATTGTAACAAACGCAGCTTTCAGAGAAAGAGAGAGAAGAGCAAAGACGATTCGCGGCGGTTCTCACGGTGAAGAAGGAATTTCTCCGGTGGCTTCCTTTGGAGATCTGTTGGTGGCGAATGATTGAAGAGCTTCTATCTTGAAGCTCGTTGTTCATCTGAGAAGGGAGATCCTTCTGTCTTGGTCTTTCTTGTTCTCTGTTGTGATAGAAAACTCTTGTTAGGGCTTGGCTGATTTGGTTGCGTGCTTGTTATCTGTGCTTGAACACTTCTGAGTATTTAGTGAAAGCTTTGGGCCGAGTCTCCCCGCTGAGGCTCCGCAGACGTAGGGGATTTCCCGAACTGCGTGAACAAGTTCTTGTGTCACCTCGCTTTACTTTGATTCTTGCGATTTAAGTATTATCTTGTGCACTTGAGATCTTGTTTAGCTCGAAGCGATAGATTCACAGTAAGCTAACCCGGAGCAGAATATACCCTATTCAATCAATTGTATTAGCTTAATTAAGAATACTTACAACATTGTTTTGATCAATATAATATCTCTTGAACACTTACACTGTAGGCGGCAGCTAGAATCCTTGAATCCCAACCGATACTCCAAACGGATGTATTTCCTCTCTCCATTATTACTGCCACCACGGTACCCTCTAGTGTTCCCATCAAACATATCCAACCTGTGAGAGAAAGCTCTGCTGGGTATGACTTTAAAGTGATTGCCTAATACAAAAGATTCAATTAGTCAATGCAAATAATCATCTAGTTTCTTCAAAATGTAAGGGATTATTTGATATCAGTATATCACTACAAGTTTTCATTTCTTGATTAGTAGTTCAAGATATGTAAGTATTAAACACCTTTAGTTCTCAAAGTTGTAACTTGTAACATTTCTTTAAAGTAGTCATGCTACTTCAAAGTATTGCCACAAGTATGAATAACTATAAGTTTTCACTTTTTAGTAGATAGACCTTTATTAGTAATCAAAGTTGCAGTAACATTTCATAAAGAAGTATTACTACCATAAACTAGTATACCTGTAAGATAACAAAAGCAGCCCAGCTGAAGCAACCAATGGCGATCATAAGCGAGCCTTTAATCGCTTCATGAAGGCTAATATCAACCGATTTAACTGCATGGGTCGAGTTACTAGTTAAGTTGAACATGACGATTCCGGGACCTTTGACTAGGGTCATGATCATGGCTCCTGCAACCGTAGCCACGGTTCCAACAATCTTTGCCTGACTACGAATGTTGGTGAGGTCCACCTTTTCGAGCCCGCACACCCAAGCCATCACAAAGGTTATAGTCGGAAGGATGTTAACCATTGTGGCTGCGAACGTAGCTGACGTGTACTTCATCCCGATGTTGAAGAAAGATAACAATTAAGAAAGGCTTTGCTCTCCAGTAAAAATTAGATGAGCACATCATTGATAAGTTGAGAGGCATTTTTTGTGAGTATTTGATGTAAGAAGTAGTAAGTGGAGCTACTTAACTAAAATTGATGGAAATGAGATGCAATAAACCAATGCAACAAGAGACTCTTATATAGGGAGTGGCACCTGATGGATGCGTGACTTGTAATTTGTTTTCACTTTATAGTATAAAGTGGAATGGATGATTGCACACTGTATTAATGACCTACGGAGTATAAGTTTTAAGCATATATGCTGATGACTAACCTAATGGTGAATGGTTCGACATACAACATGTGCTTATAGTAAAAAATAGAAACCGTATAATACTATATAAGGAGTTTCGGATATTTCTTAAGCTTAGGGTTTATAGTGAGAAATAATGGTGATAATTAGATCAAGAAAAGTTTTTTTTGGAAAGGACGAAAAGTGAAGGATTAAAAAACGAACGGATTTCCGTGAAGAGTTAAAAATAAACGTAGTTTTTATTTTTAATTTTAAGCTCCAAAACAATATATCCATCTATAAGCAGTTAAGCACTCAAATGCAAATAGTATATAGTTATAAGTACGTCCATTTTAAAAAATGATACTTGTATTTATTAGAAGGCTCACATATATGTAGTACATAAATTATATTGCGTGTTCTTACTTTTTAGTAGTATGCTAAATTTCGGGGCCAGTAGTGAGGACTATTCACACAGAGTTATACGCACTACATTTTGAAACTTTTTAAACTACATTCTCGTACGCCGGCGTACCGTGCAATTTTGTCAAACATACGTATACGTATACGTATACGGTGGAAAACTGAAAAATGGTATGTACGCCCAAAATGGGCGTACGCCCAAAATGGGCATAGCACTTCAGACGAGAGGAGGAAGAAGAAGCTCGCTGTACGCCCAGGATATAAAACTCCAGCGAGCTTCTTCTTCCTCCTCTCGTCTGAAGTTTACTGTTGAACTCGTAACCTAAAAAATCGCCGCCGTCCATTCTTCTCCTATTTCACTCGTTTTCTTCCCCAAATCTATCCCATTCGACTCGTTTTTCTCATACAATCCAAATCCCTCAATCAATTTCTTCAATTTCACTCGGAATCATGCAATCCGAAGAAATGGGGAAAACTTCGAATCCGGCGACGGTGGAGGCTGCGGCGGTGGTGGAGGCGACGGTGGAGGCTGCGGCTTCGTCTGTTCTCCCTCCCGTCCGTATTTGTGCTGGTGGCGCAAGGGTGCGAGGTGGAGGAGTAGGGCGGAAGAGGAATCCGGCGAAAAAGAAAAGGGGGGGTGGTGGAGCTGCGGTGGTCGGTGGCGAGGGCTCTGGTGGTGGAGGGGAGGAGGTTGGTGGCGCCGTCGAGGTGGCTGGAGGTGAAGCTGGTGGTCGGGGTGGTGGTCGGGGTGGTGGTCGGGGTGGAGCTCGGGGTGGTCGTGATCGGGGCGGTGCGGAAAAACGGGCCCGTTCGATATCGCCGGAGAAGACGCTCTCGATCCACGAGGTACGTTAATATTATTTGTTATTTATTAATAAATTATTAATTAGTCGTTATTTATCGTTTAACGTTTAAATAACGATTAAAAAAAGATTTATTAATGAATTATTAATATAATATTAATTGGTCGTTATTTATCGTTTAACGTTTCACGTTAATCGATAAATAACGATTTAAAGAATAAGATTAATTAGTAAATAATATTTATTAATATAATATTAGTTAGTCGTTATTTATCGTTTAGCTAAAAGAAAATAATATTATATTAATAAATAATATTTATTAATATAATATTATTTGGTCGTTATTTATCGTTTAACGTTTCACGTTAATCGATAATTAACGATTTAAAGAATAAGATTAATTAGTAAATAATATTTATTAATATAATATTAGTTAGTCGTTATTTATCGTTTAGGTAAAAGAAAATAATATTATATTAATAAATAATATTTATTAATATATTATTAATTGGTCGTTATTTATCGTTTCACGTTTTACGTTAATCATAAATAACGATTTAAAGAATAAGATTAATTAGTAAATAATATTTATTAATATAATATTAGTTAGTCGTTATTTATCGTTTAGGTAAAAGAAAATAATATTATATTAATAAATAATATTTATTAATATAATATTATTTGGTCGTTATTTATCGTTTCACGTTTTACGTTAATCGATAAATAACGATTTAAAGAATAAGATTAATTAGTAAATAATATTTATTAATATAATATTAGTTAGTCGTTATTTATCGTTTAGCTAAAAGAAAATAATATTATATTAATAAATAATATTTATTAATATAATATTATTTGGTCGTTATTTATCGTTTCACGTTTTACGTTAATCGATAAATAACGATTTAAAGAATAAGATTAATTAGTAAATAATATTTATTAATATAATATTAGTTAGTCGTTATTTATCGTTTAGCTAAAAGAAAATAATATTATATTAATAAATAATATTTATTAATATATTATTAATTGGTCGTTATTTATCGTTTCACGTTTCACGTTATTCGATAAATAACGATTTAAAGAATAATTAGTCGTTATTTATCGTTTCACGTTATTCGATAAATAACTTGTAAAAGAAAAAGATATAATATTAAATAATATTTATTAATATAATATTAATTAGTTGTTATTTACTAAGAAATGAATTAATTTGTAATTAATACATTATTAAATAGCGTCTTAATAAATTATTAATAAGTCGTACCTAAGAAAAAATTAGTAATTAATACATTATTAAATATTTAAAAGAAAAACGTCAAATAATATAAAATAATAATTCGTAAATATGAAAATAGGCTTTAGAGAGGGCTATTGCTCCGACGGGTGGTTCTGTTAGAAAGAAGAAGAAGGGCCCTCGTCACCCTAGCGCACGCGGGATCACAGCTTCCCGACGTCGTGGATCTCCTCCAGACATTCCAGGAGTGCATATAGGAGATACAGGGAAAGCTTTGATGGATGATTTGGATGTTAGTGAGGCGGAGGAGTTTTCAGAGGAGGTGGCGGAGGCAACCGAGGTTGCAGATCAGCCATAGGTTGCAGATCTAGGAGATTTGGAGGCGCAGATGCATGATGATTACTATGAGGGATCACCTCTGCGTGAGCCATCTCCAGTTGGATCATTGTCTCCTTCTGCAGAGGATCATCAGCAGGAGATTCAGGATCAGCCAGACCTCCAGGAGCCCATTCAGGATCCTGTTCAGGAGCCTGTTCAGCACATTGATCCGGGCTTAGCTGTACCGGTTCCAGGGGATGCAGATTATGTGGGGCATCCTGGAGGTCCTCTCAGTTCACGGCTTTTGGTGGATTACAGCACCCACATTGCTCCGGTGATATGGACTGAGACGTCGTCTCTTGCAGAGCGTATTGAGCATGACCCGGCTTATGTGATACCGCCCTCATCGAAGGTATGCGTTGTTTTCTAAATGAATTTGTGAGGTAAAACGATCCACACGCTTTTCTAATTCATTAATTTCTCTTTCGTACATCAGCTGAAGAGGGTGTTGGATATATACACCCGCAAGGACTTCTTCAGGGAGTATGATAGGCATAAATCTAATGTGCCTGGGTCATGGTGGCAGCTCGTTCAGCGGAGCCACTTACATGTCCTTGCAGATCCCCGGCTCGAGTACAACAGCATCGATCCGATTCTGATTTCTGCATTTGTGGAGCGTTGGTATCCAGAAACCAACACGTTTCACTTTGCATTTGGTGAGATTGCTCCTACCTTGTTAGACGTGCTGAAGATTCTGGAGCTTCCGATCCATGGACGAGCTGTCAGATCTGCTGAGGCAGACATAGATGGGTTTGTGCATCCTCATGTGCAACGGATGTTCGGGTTTGCTACGATCGAGGAGGCTGCTGCGCTATGCTTACGTACGTAGAGTCTATTTTATTATTTATATTTGATTCCATTTTTTAGTTGATTCAATTAAATATTTATAATCCGTGATAAATTATCAGATGGGGGTTTGAACATCCACGGCAAGATAGGCATCACGACGATCCACACCCGACTATTACAGATGTTTGATATACGGGACAGGTAAATTATCGTATATTATAAGAATTTCTCATAATTTCTCGATTAACGTTACTAATTCATTTGTTGTTATTAATTGCAGGACTCCTCAGCAAGAGAGTGATATTGCTTCGCTCTACTTGTTGTCTCTGTTAGGCAGTACGACATTTGTCGACAAGTCTCGGATGAAGGTGAAGCACAAATACCTTAGCATCCTCGTAGATCACAATGAGACAGGGTCCTATGCTTGGGGGACAGCCGTCTTGGCTGAACTGTACAGACAATTGGGTCAGGCCTCCCGTGCTCAATCGAAGGGGTTTGCTGGTTGTCCGCTCCTGCTGAAGGTAGTTTTCGTTTAATGTTTGTTTTTTTTTTCATGTATATTTTGCTTATGTATAAAACATTATGAAATTCTGGTATTTGTAGGCTTGGATATGGGCGTATTTCCATGGTCTTCGGGGTCATGCTACGCAGGACTTGACATCCATGAATGCCTCAGCGGCGGCTATCCGGGAAAACAGCAAAGTCAGATACCATAAGGATCCTGCTCGACTAGTTTCCCTCAGACTGGTCCTTGACCAGATCACATATGCAGAGGTAAGTACTATTTAATTAGTAATTTCATCATATGTTATGCAATTATTATTTTTAAAAATACGTTTGTCATTTAAAAAAAACATAGGTTCAGTGGAACGCCTGGGGCAAGTTGGATCTCAACGACCCCCAGTATAGGTTAGGTCTATTTCGGGGGCCTCTAGAGTCCTTTGAGGTCAGGGAGTCGCACCATCCTGACCGATGTTTGCGACAGTTCGGGTATGTGCAAGGCATACCCGAACCCCCGATTACACCACCTACTGCAATCAGAAATGATTCTGCATCGGGGTACACTGTCACATTCGGGGATGAGGACTGCACTTGGGCCCCAGAGACCCTGTCGGATCGATTGATCACCTTAGACGAGCAGGATCGACGAGGACTTCGAGAGTATGCATGGGATTGCAAGGATGGATACCGGACATGGTTTAATGCCATGTCACATCCTTATGTTGATTCCAGATCACCCAGGCAGGACCCACGGGCACCGTTTGACCACCGTGCCGAGCACATACAGATACCTGCGATAGCCTCTGTAGTTGTGGTACGTATTTCAGTCAATATCGCTCAAGTAATAATTATACTCTATTTTATTCTACTTATATTTACATTTTGAAAATGTAGCGGGGCAACATACTCGCCTCTGAGATATCCAGTTTCCTACGTGCATATGGTGACACTCTGCCTCCAGGACAAGCGAGGATGATGAGGGGGTGGATCAGCATATGGACTGGTGATGTAGTACCAGAGGAGGATGGGCCTGTGCAATGATATGATTGTGTTCAGTATTATATTTTGGATGTTTGTTTGATGTATATTTTGATGTATATTATTAGGATTTTCGCACTTAAAACGGGCTAAGACGAGAAATGACACGGAAATCGAGGAAAAATGACTAAAAACGGGCCAAGACGAGAAATGACACGGAAATCGAGGAAAAACGACTTAAAACGGGCTAAGACGAGAATTTGTGCGAAAACCGATGAAAACCAACTTAAAACGGGCTAAGACGAGAAATGACACCGAAATCGAGGGAAAACGACTTAAAACGGGCTAAGACGAGAATTTGTGCGAAAACCGATGAAAACCAACTTAAAACGGGCTAAGACGAGAATTTGTGCAAAAAACGATGAAAAACGACTTAAAACGGGCTAAGACGAGAATCTGTGCGAAAACCGAGGAAAAACGACTTAAAACGGGCTAAGACGAGAATTTGTGCGAAAAACGATGAAAAACGACTTAAAATGGGCTAAGACGAGAATTTGTGCGAAAACCGAGAAAAAACGACTTAAAACGGGCTAAGACGAGAAATGACGCGGAAACCGAGGAAAACCTAGCTAGGGTATAGGGTTTAGGGTATAGGGTTTAGGGTATAGGGTTTGGAGAGTGGATAGTGGATATTGAATGTGGATAGTGGATAGTGGATATTGAATGTGGATAGTGGATAGTAGATAGTGAATGTGGATAGTGGATAGTGAATGTAGATAGTTGTGTTTGAAATGGATAGTTTGGGCCCGGTTCGTTTAAACGCCTTAGAACGCTAAAACTCAAAATTTGAAAATTGTAACATGATAGAAAATGAAGTCTTTAGTCGTTATCAATTCTCGGAATCGAAAAAAAATCAACGAAAACGTCAACGGGCCTAATAAGGCCGAATTGAGATTTGGTGAGGCCCATTACCTAAAAACGACATAAAACGGGTTAATAAGACCTTAAACATTGAAAAACTTGAAATGTAAAAGTTGTATTTGAGCATTACCAATATGACAGTTTCGTTTTTATAATAAAATAACAAAATGAACACTTCGAAATATCTAAACAGTCACTTTCACCTTGTAACGAGTTAATCTCAAGTATATAAGTCGTATAGTTTTACTCATATGTGTGTGATATCAATTCGTTACTCAAATAAACTTTACATAAAACTTTCATTAAATGTTATGAAACACTCAAATACTCCAAAATAACGACATTTCACATCTTCGTATTGTCCATATTGCTTGATTAATCATAATTTTATGCGTATTTCATTAAAACTTTCATTAAATTTCAATTATTAATAGATTTGAGAATTATATTAACAAATAAATCTTAAGAAATTATCATTCCTTTCAACAACAAATATACAAGCTATTTTTTATTGAGAATAAATATTATGTTGAAGGTTAATCTATATTCTTACGATAAAATTAGGATTATTTTTTATAATAAAAATTAAGTCAAGCTACGTACATAACCTTCATGAAATAAAATATATTTTTAAAAATAGACTTTACAAGAAAAAAGCTAATCTTAATTTTTCGACGAACTCGATTAAAAGGATATACAATTTTCATACGAATAATATAGAATTTTCCGTGCATGGCACGGATCACTACACTAGTCTATCTCTATATAAAAATCCATGACTTTGATAAAGTAATGGTAATTGGTACCGGGTCAATCATTGGGCCGTTCCATTAATTCTCGGGCTTCTGGGCTTCCTATTCTTAACCCTGAATTTTGCTTGATTTTGCATCTTCCCGATTGTTCTTCTGTCTCTTCAGTGGCAGGCGTCGCTTGGGTTTCTCCAGTTGGCCTTCTTTCAGCTACCGTAGATTTCGGCAATTACTTCCGCCTGCTTTAATGCCCTCCTCCTTCAACTGTCTTCGCCTGAATTGCCATTTCTCCGACGTCTGTTCCTCTACTGCAATTCGTAACTCCTACCGTAGTTACTCTTTCGTCCATTACTTTTTGTGTGCGCCCTTATTTAACTTTAAGTTGTTGCTTCTTCCACCCCAATTTGCTTTAGTCCTCCGTACAAACGATGTGTCTTCACAACTCTTTGCTTTCATCAGCGGCTCCGGAAAATCGAGGGGGAAGGGATTGCTGAAACACTTGAGTGCGGCCGGTGTATCAAGCCACCGTGAAGAAGTTTTCTCCCCTTTCCTGTGTTGACACGCGATTCCGAATATGCTAATGATAAATGGTGCGCATATCTAGAGAAATTCCAAGATGCAAAAGCATCAGATCTGATGTAGGTAATGTCTTGCTATACCGTTTTTTAGTTTTGGAGCTTTAATACTGGATATGTTCTATCTCCAGTTATTTGTTTAAAAACTAATCTAACTTATCCTTTCTACTCCCTATATGGTTGGCCGAGTTGTCATTAGACGAAATAAGTCTTAAAAAACTTCAGGCTTCTTAACAAAACATCAGGAGAAAAAAGGAGTATTTTGGGTTGCCTTTTCTTTGAAATTTGATATTCACATTGACATTTGTTTGATAAACAGGGCAAGGTGTTCTTCTTTGATGATATTGGAGATGTCGGGCCTGCCGCTGTTCAGTTGTTCGCTTGATTCTCTCCTTGCAGTTTTGATGCCTCATCCGCTCACTTGCTCATCGTATTGCGGTCTCCATATCACAACACCGCATCTCCGTTCAATATTTTTTATCTCCTTGAACATTACATTTTATTTTTCTAAACTGCCTGCAGGTTCCAAGAAAACAACAATTTACGCTACTGTCAGTAATTTGACATCAAGCGCCTTGACCAATTTCGTTTTCCTGCTGCAGTACCAAGGTGACATTTTGATTAACAACTTTTTTGCAACAATCTTTCCTCAAAATTCAAGACGTAAGGTGTTGAGAGCGGATCTACTCCTATACGTGGCCTAAGTGAAGGGAATTTCTGTGAATTATCCATGCGTGCAATATTTACCAGATGCTGAACATTTCCACACCCACAAGTAACATGAAGACTCTAATGGTATATAGAACAGATAGAAAAACTAATGACATTTGTATGCATGTGTCAAATGACTCAAATATGATTAATATGATAAATTTGTGCACTCAACAATGGTATTTGGAAGCTCATGGAGGAGGTACTGTTAACGCAGAGCTGTTTGCATTGAACTCTACTTCAGATAAAACTGGACCTCATAGGACAGATGCCACCTTTTTTGAGGGAGGGGATAATGGGGAGTATCAAGAATAGCTTGCCTCCATACTAACCTTTTTAGTTCCAATTATTGTAATTTCTTTCATGTGACAATGATGGTTTGATAAGAGCAATAACTTCAATATTAACTAAACTTAGACTTCTATGTCACTAAGAGTCTAGAAAAAAAAATTGTAACTTATAAATCCGTGAGGTGTGATAACAATGCATACAACTTTCTGTGCATTAGATTATTGAAATTTAGGAGCAAATTGCAAATCATGTTAAAACTTTTAGAAAAGTGTTATGTGCATTACAACTGAAAGATTGTTGTTAAAACTTTTAGAACACTTTTAGAAAAATTGCAAACCATGTTAAAACTTCTTTTGCAGTGTTATGTGCATTACATCATCCTCTGCCAAACAAAAATTGCAAACCATTAAGAAAGATTTCCCATGCTGCTAACTCCACCAAATGCAAACAATGTTAAAACTTTTCCATGAATTATATGAGTCCATTGTACATGATTTGATGATGTCAAGCAGCTTAATAGTGCGGTGTTTCTTCTTTCTACCAATTACAATGATCAACATTAGTCTCATTTTCTAAGTAAGGCTTTGTGAGGAAAGTTCTGGTGAGAACAAGCCTTAACGTAGGAAAAATGAAATTTTCGCGTTCATAGATAACAAGTTAATGTTCATAATTTTAGCAGTAATATTCATAATTTTAGCAGTAATATTCATAATCTAGGTGATAAATTTATTTAAGGTCATTTTGAAAAAAAAAATAAAAAAAAATAAAAGTTCGGAAAAATTACAAGTATGCCACCGCGTCCCTCACTTAAAACGTTCAAAAAAAAGTTATGGCATAAATTATGAACATTACCATCAAGAATATGAACATTGACGTTAGGGTAAAATCGGTCCGGTCCGGACCGGTTGGACCGGAATTTTTGAAACCTTGGACCGGAGACCGGACCGGATGATATCGGTCCGGTCCGGTCCGGGTCTTGGACCGGAGACAGGACCGGATGATATCAGTCCGGTCCGGTCCGGGTCTTGGACCGGTTTGGACCAGAATTTCTATTTCTTTTCTTTTATATTATTTTAATAAATAAAAAATTAATTTTATTTATATTTTAATTTATATATTGTATAGTTTAACATTATATTAATTTATTTTTCTTAAAAATATAACTATTATATATATTATTTATATAAAAAATATTAAAATATACAAAACCGGTCCGGTCCAAACCGGTTTTTTCCGGGTTTTGGACCGGACCGGAACCAGAATAAGGAAATATTGTGGACCGGGGACCGGACCGGAATAGTGTCGATCCGGTCTGGGTTATTCCGGTCCAGTTCGGTTTTCCGGTCCGGGCCAATTTTGTACAACCCTAATTGACGTGTAATTTGTGAACGCCATCTATTCGTTTTTCTTACATTAAGAGTTATTTCCACCCGAACTTTTCTCAGGTTTTGCAGCATGCCCGGAAGTTTGTCCTTGATGGGAATATTGATGTTGATTTAGTTGTTTTACGTGTTTGTTTCTAGGTGATCTATATCATATTAATGTATGTTACTATACTTTCAACAATCACATTATCATATACTTAAAACTCTTTAGATTTATCCGGTGGCGACAAAATATGTTCTTCAAAGTCCACACAAACCACACCCGAAAATTAATTCAATTAACTTTTACTTTCATTCACATAACTAAACTTTTATGGAGGAGCTTATTTCATTTAGTATCTGTCCAGCATGCATGACAATGGTTGTTTAATTGGGATATATACTACTATACAATAATTTGAAATATGAATTAATTATAAGAAATACTAGGTGATTAAGTATTACAATTATATGGGAACGAAGCACTATAATATGACAAAATTACATTCAATAATACCAACTATCCACCTTCAACCCAAAATAATACCAACTTACAAACTTACCAATTTATATACAAACTATACACATATATACTAATAATAATATGATGGAGATTCTGGTAGAAATTCCGGCCAAAAATGATGACTAGGATCCCGAAATTTAGTGACTTGACGTAATAGAACATTGTTAGTTCAAATAAAACTTGGAATCACCTACACCAAAACAAGCAACACTAGAGTTCAATAGTTCATACTTTAATCAACAAAGCAATTAAAAAGACAACTCTAACCCAACATCATAACTACGCAACAAACGAAAACAACTGAATCCGGACAAAAGATTCAGAAAATCCTAATCTCAGAGCGAGTAATTAGAAAACGCTACCAAATTAAACATGCAAGAGGAACAATCACACTGAAAGCACAACTGGGTTGAACCTAGAAACCGAAAATTAGAGTCAAAAGGGACAAAAGCGAAAACTTAAAACCATTCTCTGCTGGAGGCAGACTCACCATGCTATTCACCGGCGGAAACAAAGGATGACCCCTCCAAAGGTGAAGCCAAGAAAAAACGCACCAGGACCAGCAATAAAAATAGGAGGACGAACATAAACAAACAAGAAATTGGCAATGACAATGGGAGAATGGACAAATCGTTGCACTAAATAACCAGAAATACACGAAGAAAGAAGCCAAACACACCATAGACTGTGGGTTGTCTCTTCTCCTGTGTTATGTGGGGATTTTATTTTGTATAAAACGCTAAAAATACACCTTGATTCAATTTATAAAGTGGGTTTGCAACATTGAGGGGAGATGGGCCTGTACATATCAAATGAGTTATGAGTTATAATCAAGAAAAATTACATGTCCAAATCAATATATCAAGATTCAAGATAAATGGAATAATATATTAACATCCAAATATATACGGTCCATGTTCTTTGACATTACAAGACTTACATGAAACCATTCTACACAGGAACTGAATGACATCTGCATATCATTAGTCGATAACAATATTTCAACACAATTACACGGATATAACTGTCATCAGTAACACTTACGAATGCTACACAAAAGAAAATTCATCATTCAGTAATAGGCAAATAAGCATACAAAAAAAAAAGCAAAACAAAACATTTATATGCAGCAAAAACGTAACTGAAACATAAGACTTAACACGCGGGTTCCTGTTAGTGATATTAAATAAAAGAGAATCAAAGATTACCCGTTTCATACCCGCGCGAAGCGCGGGTTTCCGAGTCTAGTTATTTATTATAGTTATAATTGTACAATTAAAGTTATATAATATAATTATATTTTATCATTTAATATCACTAATTTATTACACGGATTTGCATATATAGCCCATCTCAACAAATAATTTGCATGAATATCAAAATTGATTTAGAGTTGCAAAAATATCCCAAATAGGTATATTTGCAAATGAATAAGCATAGAAGAAAAAATATATGGCTTATTAATATAATTGTCGGTCTTATTAAATAAAATGTCGGAGTATATTTGCAAATGAATAAGTATTGAATTTAATATCACTAATTTATTACACGGATTTGCATATATAGCCCATCTCAATAAATGATTTGCATGAATACCGAAATTAGTTTAGACTTGCAAAAATACACCGAATAGGGTATATTGCAAATGAATAAGTATAGAAGAAAAAATGTTGGGCTTATTAATACAAATGTCGGTCTTATTAATTAAAATGTTGGGGTATATTTGCAAATGAATAAGTACTGAAGAAAAAGTGTCACTCTTATAAAACATAAATGGCAGTGGGTATATTTGCAAACATTAAAACAAGTAGATATTTTTGCAAATGAGATATTAAGTTGGGGTATGGGGTTTCTCAATTTATTACTTATAAAGTATAATGATGCATAATGTTTAGATATTAGGAACATAACAAAAACGACTGTTTTATTTTTGGGGATTTGGAAGGGACGAACGATGTCCGTTTTGGACAAATTTTATATGCACTGACTAATATTGAAATTATTTACAAGATTATGGAATTTTTTTAAAAAAATGGTCCATGACAGACCTTCCATTTTGGTCCGGATGAACCTCTTGTATTGCTTTGTGATGGACCAGATCGATGACTTGGTTCGTGACGGACCTCCTGTTTTGATTCATGACGGTCCTGAGTCTATGGTAAATAAAGATTTTGCTATATGTCAAATAGAAGCTTTATATAGATATACATACAACTTTGATAATGCACATAATTTATAATAAATAATGATGTGCATCATCTTCAGTCTCGTTTAACCTCTATTTTTACATGAATTTTTCATGTCTGACAAAGAAAATTGTATTACAAGTTTACAACAACCCCTTTTTAGATAAATCATATGTTTATTATATTAAAGTACATGAGTAAATATTTTAAAACACATGTTTAGTATGCTAAAAATGTAATTTATAAATAAATTGCTATAGTGCATGGTATAAAAGACAGTCAGAAACTTTATAAATTTTAAATTTTAAAAAACTAACCAATACTATATACGAGGTATACAGATTTACCGCCTAAAAAAACATAATAAATCTTATTGAAAATCTATCATTGTGAGTAGAAAACAATTGGTGATTTCCTCAATTAAGTTTCCCTTGCAGAGGGTCTAATATTTGTTCAAATGCTTATTGGATATTATTGATCTTTTTGTATTCGGTCAAGTGATATTATTGATCTTAATGATGTGTGAGAAACACATAGGACAACATTTTCTTGATGCAAAAGGAGGAAGTGAAATTGCTTTTGTAAATAAAACTAGTGGACTCTTTAATTGATTGGCTATGCAAGTGTATGTGATGGACTCCTTTTCTTCTCATCTTTTTTTTCTCCAAGGAGAGCATTGAACTCTGTTTTGTATAGTCGAATGATTTTAAATTGGAGCCTCAATGACCTTGTATGTTCGACCTAATTTACATAAACATTCGTGTATGTGGAATTCTCGTTATCAGAACTTTATCATGTGAATACAAACAAATTGTACACCATATATTGAAGCTCATTGAATTGTTTTTTCATTCTCCTTAATTTATTATGATGATGAATATAGTGAGACCCCAGACACATAATAGTGAGCATTATGAATGGGCCAGGCTGACTATGAAAGAGACCCTAACTTGTCTGATTGCTACCACTTCTAACCAGACTAGGGCACACACAATTTCCTTTGAGAACATTATTTCATGCATATGAAAGAGATGGTAAGGTGTGTTTTTCTTTGAGATATACTTGCGAATTTTAGACGCCACATAATTAATTCTGAAATTCTTTAAGAAAAAGCTTTTCTTTGACCCAACAAATTATGGAAGATGGTCAATAATCCATTTCACAATTCTAATTAATTAGGGTGGTGCTCACGACCCGACTCGACCCAATATAAATGTATAAGAGCATAATCTAGTAAGGCAAAGAGATGGATGAACGAAAGAACTTCACAGAAAGCACTTAGTATGAATATTTTAGAACTCGTTTGATATCGATAACTTAGGAATATTTTATAGCTCGTTTGATATCAATATCTAAATATTAAATATGAATATCAAAATATGGGTATGAGATATCGGGTATGAGTGTGGTTATAAGTAATATCTTTAATATACTCAAATTTTGAGAGATATAAAAATATACTCTAAAATCATTTCGATACCAAAATCTGATATACTTGACTCATACCAAACAACAATTATAACTTTTATATCGTTATACTGATTATAACAAACATAGATGAGTGTAAGTGATATCCAATACAATACCTGATATCTAGATATCGATACCAAATGGACTCTTAATGTACTCTTATATTCCTTTTGCCCCTTTTTGGCTTTTGCGTCGAAGAGATAATTGAAAAAATCAAAACAATTCATGCATAACGCACTAACATGGTTCATGCGTACCACATGATTTTTTTAAAAATTTTGTTTCTTATAATTTTGTAGAGAATTTTAATACGAACACATGCATATAAACTTCGTTTAAAACGGACATCGTTTGCCCCTTCAAAAGGTCAAAAAACAAATATGTCACATATAATTTTCACAGAAAAATTATGGTGCAAATAACTCTTAACGTAGGAAAAAAGAACAGATCATGTTCACAAATTACATGTCAATGTTCATATTCTGGATGGCAATGTTCATAATCTAGGTCATAATTTTTTTTAAACGTAGTTCAGTAAGGGACGCGGTGGCATATTTGTAATTACTGCAATTTTTGTTTTTTGTTTTTTTTTTTCTCTCAAAATGACCTCTAAAAATTTTATCGCCTAGATTATGAACATTACCGCTCATATTATGAAGATTAGGTTATTATATGTGAATGCGAAAACTTTATTTTTTCTACGTTAAACCTTGTTCTCACCGGAACTTTTCTACGTGTATTTATTTATAACGAATAACTACAATATATGAATATAAGTTTTTTGTTTAGAAGGTCAAATGAAAATCGTTTTGGATGAATTATATATGTATAGACTCGTCATTAAATTCTCCACCATATTATGCAAGAAAGTTGAAAAATATAGTGTGTTAAGTTTTAACGTACACTTGTTAACAATGAAAATTGTGAGAAAAGTTCGGGTGAGAATAATCCTTAACTTAGGAAAATAAATTTTTTCGCGTTCACAGTTAACAAGCTAATGCTTATAATTTGGGCGGTAATGTTCATAATCTAGACAATGAAATTTTTTGAGGTCATTTTGAGAAAAATCAATAAAATAATCAAAGTTCACAATAATTACAAGTATGCCACCGCGTCCTTCACTGGAAACATTCAAAAAAATTCATGACCCAAATTATGAACATTATTATCCAAAATATGAACATTGAGGTGTAATATGTGAAAGCAAGTTGTTCGTTTTTCTACGTTAAGAGTTGTTTGAACCAGAACATTCCTCACGGGACTGAGGGAGTATTATTATAGAACTCTAATTTTATTTCAAAAAGCGATAACATAATGCTTTTTATGGTGTAAAATGATACTCCTCTGTCCAATATATAAATCTCATCTCGCCTTGTGACACTATTAATAATTTGAGCGAATTTTATAGATTTATTCATTATATAAAGAAAAACATAGTCTTTTATAATCCTTTTTAGGGTAGAGCAAAAATGAGTCGACCCGATTTTTTGGACAGGACTGGTTTGGACTGGATCACAACCGATCCGGTCTCCGGTCCAAGGATTTTGGAAATCCGGGCCCGATCAGTCCTGATGGACCCGATTTTTTTGTTTTTTAATATAAAAATTAATATATTGTATATTATATATAACTATAAATATTTTTTTAATAAAATTATATATTATATACTAATATTTTTCAATATATTTTTAAATAAAATTTATTTTTAATTAAGTTTTTTAAAATATGAAATTCGGTCCAAACTCGGACCGGTCCATTTCAATACGGGATCCTCCCCACATATTTCCGGAAATCCGGATCCGGTCCGATCTGGATTTGGACCGATGTTTGAATCGTCTCGACGAATACTTTAAAAAAATTAAAATTTATACTTTTAACTAAAGCGCATCAATATCTGTGTTGAAATGAGATGAAATTTATATTTTGAGACATAAGAAAATGTTGAATTGATATGAAACTACTGCAGTTCTCGCGCCTTGCGCGGATTTATATAGTTCATATTGTGGATGTTATATATCATTAAAATTCTATTAAATAAAAATACATAAGAACAAATTATTATAAACAATTGTGGTTTATTAATATACATAAAAATAAATTATTGTATACAATTTCTATATTATTAGGGCTTTGAAATAAATGAATGAAATAATATTTATAATATACTTGGAGACTAAAAAATAGCTAACTAATTAACAAATTGTTAATAATTTCTAAAATATTTAAAAAGTTAAAAATATTAATAATTTAAAATTTGAGAATTAATAGCAAAATGACACATAAGATTTGTGAACCTACAATTAAGAGGAGATCTCTAAATAACTCTCCTTTAATATATAGACTAGTTAGGCTGCGCGCGCACGCGAATTGAAAGTTTAACTGGTCTCTATAGACTCGCCTTAAATTTGGAGAAGCTAAAACGTCAAACAACCATATATGTTATACTGGATAGACCAATATAATAAGTTGTACAATTAGGACTCATACACCGTTAAACTTTCTTATTTATATCATATCTCACAAATTTCCTTTTTATTCAATTTTTCTTTTCTTTGTCATTTTAAAGGGGAAAACTTTCCGATTAAAAAAAGAAGAAGAGAAAACCTCTTGATAGCAACAATGATGAATATGCATGCTACTGAATCTATTTGAATCCTCCATAATCCATATGGTATGTTCAGTCACTCATGTGTACATAGGTTGCTACTGGATCCATTTGAATACTCCATAATCCATATGGTATGTTCAGCCACCCACTTCCTTAATATGTATGCTAAGATCATCATCCTATTGCTGAATCTCCGCATCTCCTTTAGCTTTCTTTCCATGGACCATTTTCAAATGGAGGAAACCGTTGTAATAACCCTCATTTTAAATATATTTTGGTAATTCGTCAATTTATTTCTAATTAAAGAATATTTTCCATAATTATGTTATTAATTATGCGATGGAATAAAAACTTGTTACATAAAGTTGTACAAGTATGTAATGTCACACATGAATGAAACTTATGATTATTAAATGTAGAATATATAAATCAAATTAACAAATTAGTGTTAAGATTTAAATATGCTTAAATCAATAAATAATATTCATGAAATAATCTTAACCTAAGTTACACCTTCGTAACAAAATTTTGATGTTAAGATAATTATTATAAGTCATTTATACGATTTGGGTAATTTTTACAATTTCTTAAAATTTCGCCAAATGGTAAATTGTATTAAGAAATGAGAACCAACCAACTACAACAGTTCACAAACTAATAACAGAATCAACAAGAACCACAACCAGAGGAACACCAGATTAAATCCTAAGTCTCCTATACATGGCTCTACCTCGCCTACTGCTTCTCTTGATCTTGCACTGGATCCTAAGTTTACAAGCTTCAATGATATTAGAGGCACAATTTTCTACATGGACAACAGCACCATTGAAAATCACTTCATTCCTTAATCTCCAAGTGAAGTAAATGATCCCCTCCACAGTCATGATCTTGCTCAAGTAGATGTTGTTCTGCTTTTGAGTACACTCCTCAAGCCAATGCCACCAATCAAGCAAAGACGGGTGAATACTAGTAATCCCTTGCCAACTGAGCACTAGTTTAGCAATGTTCTTAACCACAGAGCATCTAAACCATAAGTGACTATCATCTTCCTCCTCTAACTGGCATAAGGAGCACAAAGGACTGTGAATAATCCCCCATCTGTGGAGCTTCTGAGCAGTGGGCAACCTGCCAAGTGTTGCAAGCCAACAAATAAAGCTCCACTTGCTAGCTTGTTTTCCATGCCAGATAACTGAACACCAGGGGAGGGATTGGTGATGGGATCTGATCATGTTATAAAGGGAGGCACTATCAAGCTTACCAGAAAGATTGATCAAGCTAGGATTATTAAACGGCTGAATCTGACTAAGGTTCTTCACTTCATCTCTAACCTTGATCAAAGTTTTCCAAATCCAGGAACCAGTGGAAAGGCATCTAGCATTCCATATAGACTGTCTCTTAGTGAGGTTGCTCCTAGCCCAAGCAGTCCATAGATTATCATACCCTTTATGTATCTCAAAGATCATTCTGGCTATCAATGTTTTATTCCAAGAGAGGAGCTCTTTAAATCCAAGTCCACCTTCCTCCTTAGGCCTACACACAGCTTTCCAAGCAACAAGACTCTTTTTGCCATCAGTCTTCCCAGACCAGAGGTAAGATCTACAGATGGTTTCAATTCCTTTGATCACCTTTTTAGGAAGCAAAAATATTTGCATCCAGAAAGAGAGCCCACCCTCAAGTACAACCTTGGTTACTTGAGCTCTTCCTGCATATGTAATCTGCCTAGCATTCCTGCAATTGAGCACACTCTTGAGTCTACTCAAAAGACCTTCAAAATCACCAGATTTAGGCTTTTTGGAATGCAAAGGAACACCAAGGTACCTAACTGGGAATGAACCTTGACTGTAGCCCAGAATATCAAGGCATTCCTTCTTTCTCTCAACACTGAGTCCTCCAAAAAAGACTTTAGTCTTAGCTGGATTGGCAACCAATCCAGATTCAAGGCCAAACTTATCTAGGCACTCCTTGATCAGTCTGAGAGAGGAATTGTTAGGTTTGCAAAAGACCAAAACATCATCAGCAAAAGCAATGTTAGTAATACCAAGTTGCTTGCACCTAGGATGGAAGCCAAACCCCTTCTTCTTACTCATAGCTTTCAACTTTCTGGTGAGAATCTCCATCACAATAACAAACAAGACAGGGGAGAGTGGATCCCCTTGTCTAAGTCCTCTTTTCCCCTCAAAAAATCCCTTAGCTTCTCCATTAATAATGATAGAAAAGTAGGGAGTAGTGACACATTCCATGACCCAGTGAATCAATCTCTCAGGGAATTGAAAATACTTGAGGGAATCAGCCAAAAACTTCCAGGAAACACAGTCATAGGCTTTTTTAAGATCAATTTGGATAAGGCATCTGGGGGAGATCCTATTACTGTCATAACCTTTTTATGATATCCTGAGCAGTGCCAATATTGTATGCAATAGATCTTCCAGGGACAAAAGCACCCTGATTCATAGAAATGATATCATCCAGAATAGGCCTAATTTTCATCAAAAGGATCTTGGAGATGGTTTTGAGCATAGTATTATAGCAGGAAATAGGCCTAAATTCTTTGATATGAAAAGGTTGATCAACCTTAGGAATGATACTCACAAAAGTGGCATTAGTCTGTCTGAGCATTCTACCACAATTGAAGAACTCCTTAGCAGCATTCTCAACATCTCTACTCAACCAACTCCACCCCTGCTTAAAAAACCAGCTACCAAACCCATCTGGCCCAGGAGACTTAAGATTACCAATATCAAAGATGGCAGATCTAATATCATTGCTAGAAGGAATAGAGCACAAATTTTCATGACTCTCAGGATTAACCAGGTGACCCTCATATACACTAAAGTCAGTCTTAGTGACAGATTTCTCTATACCAAACAGTTGAGAATAAAAGTGAATAATCTCCTGCTCAATTTCACACTGAGAACCCAGCTCATTACCAAGATCATCTTTGAGTGAAAAAATAGAGCAAGAAGCCTTCCTGGTCTTAATGCCATTATAAAACATAGGGGAAGTTTCTTCACCTAATTTGATCCAGTCAATCTTAGCTCTTTGAACAATAAAACTGTGCAGCTGAGTCATCCTCAAATCAAATTCATCCCTAGCACAATGTGCCTCCCTTTGCTTACTGGTATTCATGAAATCATCCTGAAGCTGAATGTTGGCTATTCTAAGCTTCTCAACACTTTCCTCAACCATAATCTCAAGTTTCCTGAATCTTCCTTTCTGCCAGACTTTAAGAGCATTCTTCACTCTCTTAAGTTTTTCAGCCACAATGAACTGAGCAGTACCTTGGACATCCTTATCCCAAATATCTCTAACCAAGCTAGAATAGTCTCCCTCTTCAGTTCAGAAGTTCCTGAATTTAAAAGGAATCTTTTTCCTACCCAAGGTAGGATTAACACTAAGAATACCAGGGGAATGATCAGAAAGATTAGGATCACCAAAGAAAACTTGAGAATCAGGGAACATTCTCCCCCAGTCATCATTGGTGATTACCCTATCCAGCTTACAAGCAATCCTTGCAGTTCCTTCCTGTTGATTATTCCAAGTATACTTAGCTCCAAAATAAGCATGATCAGACATACCCAAGGTGTTCAAAACATCAACTAGCTCATCACTATCTCTAGCAACCCTCCTCCTCAAAGAGAGTTTTTCAGAAGAGTTGAGAACACAATTGAAGTCCCCCATAATGGCCCAAGGCCCAGAGATCCCACCAGCCACACTAGTAAGCTCATGCCAAAGCACACTTCTACCACTTGAAACATTAGAAGCATACACAAAGCTGACATGAAATTTAGTATTTCTATCTTTACTTTCCACAAAGCAATGGATCCATTGATAATGAATGGAGATAATATTCACATTCAACATGGCAGGATTCCAAGTAATCCACATTCTCCCTTTCTGAGAAGGAGAACTATTAGTCACATACTTCCAATTACTCATCAAACAGAAGCTAACATCTCTCTCCCTATCCAAGGGAATTTTAGTTTCCATAAGGCCAACAATACACATTTTATTCCTTTTGATGAAATCCCTCACCACTCTAGCTATAGGGAGTGAACTACACCCCCTAGTGTTCCAAGCTCCAACAATGATTTCAGACATGAGCACTACTTCCTGAGCTGCTACCACTCACTCTAAGAGTATTTTGATACTGCTTGGACATGTTACTCTCCCCCTGGGAGCTAACTGCCTCCTTCTGTGTATTCTTACCCTTATTTAGAGTTTTAGTCTGCTTCCTAGTGACTCTCTGAGGTGACTGAACCTTTTGTGAGCCAATAGGTTGCACAGATCTTCCCTGTGTATTTGGCATACCCTCCCTAGTAGTCCCTTTATCCATCTTAGTCTCAACATCAGTGCCAACCTTAACTGAATCTGCCCCTCTAGCATTGCTATTCTTACAAGAGATCCCTCCATGGCCAAAGGCATCACAAGAAACACAGTGCCATGGAATCCATTCATACCAGATACTCTGATTATATATCCTGCCATCCGGACCCTTTAGAACAACACAACTTCTTTGAGCCTCTTGAACAGTCACTGAAATGAGCAGCCTAGCATAGGACATCTTCCCTCCTCTAGCAGTGTAACTATCCATACAAATTGGAGAACCAATCATACTTCCAATAACACTGAGCATATGGTGGGAGTAAAAAATGGGATCTAATCCCTTTAGTTGCACCCAAACAGGCACACTATCAAAACATGACCAATCTAGAGTCATTCCAGTCTCCCATTTCTTCAAAACAAAGGGAATAGATCCATTTATAAGCCATACTTTCTGCTCAAGCACCTTCTCCAACTGCTCAAGCTTCTTGAATCTAAAGATCCATATCTCATTGTCCCTATTCTGAATATCTACCATGTCATTTTCCCACTCAACCTTAGTAAACTCTTCCATTTCAGATCTAGTAATCTTTTTACCAAGAACACCACCTATGACTGTCAATTTTCCATTTGTCAAGTTCAGATTCCACTTCCTCAGAGGAGAAGTTATAAACATCTTTACTAGCAAGTGTGACATGTTCAAGATTCAGTCCAGAATTCCATCCTTTAACATTCTTAGCACGACCATGTCCTAGATCCATAACAAATTCTCCAATTTTAGGCATATCCACATCAGTCACCACAATAGGGGAATCCCGCGCCCTATCAAGCTCATTCACTTCAATCTGGCCAACAGAAGGGGACTTACATTGAATTGAAGCTTGATTAGTGGAGATCGATCCACATTTACTCGCGCTAGGGTTCGCAGATCGCAAATCCGGAAATTCATCAATTCCTTCCATAACTGCGAGCTTACCCTTCTTGTTGTTGTTATTCGATTTCACCTGCTTACGAGCCATAATCTTGATCACGCCTCTTTCATGTACAACCGGGGAGATCATACACAATCGGCGAAGACGTAGGAGGAGATCGAGTTTGTTGAAGAACTTGATCGCCAAGCTATCGCCCGCCAATCCTCAGGAGAGAGAAAGAAACGGAATACAATTTCTTAAAATTGAATATGGTAGTTTTTCCATAAATCTAAACCTTTAGGGTTATTTTTGTAATTACTTGAAAATTGATTAACACCCAATCCAATCTTATATATCCTCTCCCTCGAAAACATATTCGAGCCTTAAATCTCAAAATCAAATGCCCTCAAACTTAATTCGTAACTAACTAAAATCTTCAATCTCCAACATTCAAATTAAATCTCTATCCTTCTAAGAGTTGGTTCAGATTTAAATTTATTTTTCGATTGAAATATAAAATGAGATACCTTAATTTCTATTTTTCTTCTTCAAACAAACAGAGCTTTCCTTGTTGTTCATTTCCTGCATCTTCATTCTTCCTTCGCCATCCCACCTCCTTTCTCTGGTTTCATTGCATAATCGAGACTCAAACTCCAATTTCTCTTTCTCGTTTGATAAACCGATCCCTCGTTCGTCCTCTCCTATTGACGAAACCATATCTTCGTCCTCTTTGTCTTGCTCAATGCACCCAAGAGTGAAGTGTTCATTCCTCTTCATCCTTTATTCCTCGCATTTGTCTTCCTCATTGGGTTCCTTGGGAGAGATGTAGCTGTCGCCCTCCACTCTTTGTTGTTCGTTACGGGAAGTTTCTCCTCGTTTTTCAATGACAAAAATATATGGATCTTGTGGAAGGGGATGGTGGGTGATTATGCTCTGGACATAAAGATAAATTTTAGTCCCGAAATTGAATCAGAATATGGATTTCTAAGGTCCAGCTCATGGCGTTCTCCATTCTTGCATCCTGATAAGTTTTTCAAAGTGTAGTAGAGTAATATTCATTAACGAGATTTGGAGCAAGAGGGAAAAATTGAAACAAAAAAGGAGTTTTGATTTTTAGGGCAAAAGTGTAATTGTATACAATAGTTACTATTTACTAAGGCAAGCTTGGCATTTAAGTAGTAAAAGATAAAAGACTAAATATATTTAAATATTTAAGCAATGCTTGATTAACACTTTCTTTATTAAAAATGTTTATCATTCTAATTCAAAAACTATATATTAAAGAATTGACTATCTTTTTACTTTAGTTATTTAGGTAATAATTAAAATTAAACGATTATTTTTAAAAATTAAATTAAATTTGTATGTGGTAAATGAACTAAATCTATTTCATAAAATAATTTAGCCTAATTAAGTTATTTATGTATTAAAATTAAATTTATTATTTTATAAAACTCGTATCGTATCAAAAAAGAGGAAAAGTAAAACGAGAGTTTGGGCAAGAGGTGAAAAGTAGAAAGGTAGGATTTTGTTTAAAGGGCAGAAATGTAATTTTATCCTAACTAAAAGCACTTTTCATTAGGGATGGCATGACTTTTAAGTACTCCCTCCGTCCCCTATTATAGATCACGTTTTCCATTTTGGGCGTCCCAAAATATAGCTCATACTTTCCTTTTTTATCTTTTGTCTTATTATCAATATCACATCAATCTACACTCTCTTTCCTCCTTTTTACATCAAAACTCACACCAATTCACTTTTTTATCTTCTCTCCTACATAAAAATCCACACTCACTCACAATTTCTCTCCTCTCCACTTTTCTTTTCCTCTTCCTTAATTTACCTCGGTAACAACAAACGAGATCTATAATATGGGACGGAGGGAGTAGTAGACTAGTAGTAGATATTATTAAGGGTTTTGAACTTTGAATCTCCCCTATCATAATGTTAACTCATCATTATAGACGTTATAAAATTTTATTTAGAATCTTTTTTTGTACTGTAATTAAATCGCAATATTTGTATAATAAAATATTACTTGTATGCATTGTCCTCAATTCTCATCATTCATGTCATTATTTTCACAAAATTTTGTTTTAGAAGACCATGATCGAAGCTATGTTCAGGTTGAGATCTCGTAATTAATGCACACAAACTCTATAATTAATGCACACACACATTATACCTCATGCACACAGTATTTTATGATGCACACAATCTATTACACATGCACACAGTGTGTGCATTAGTTATAACTCGTGTGTGCATGAGTTATAACGTTTGTGTCCATCATCCTCAGTCCCTATCTAAGGAATCATCCTCACCGGAACCAAACCCAGGAATACATGCTCCCACATTGGAGAACATAGAACAAGTTGTCGACATGTATTTCTCTTTCCTATTTGTCACGCATGCTTGTCACGTGATACATTTTGTTTTCTGGATATAAATTGAATTCGGAAAGCGGATGTAGTTGTAAGTTGTAACAGATTAGCAAAATAAACTTTCTTTTTCCCCAAGTTTTTTCAATATTATAGCTTGAGCTCCTCTTCAATGGAGTTTTGTATTTTCCGCTCATTTTGATTTGCATTTTATTCAAATATACGTGCAAATCTAACAAAACCGGAGCTGAAACAGTAGCCATAGATGTAGGATTATGATCGGTGTAAAATGCGAATTATGAACATTACTACCTTATATGTAAACTTATAGTACTTGTGAGGAGTACAGGAATGGTTTTCAAAGTGGAATAGTGGGTTTGGTTCTTTTTGGCATTCCCACATCGATTAGGAGGGAGTATATTATACACTATATATATTGGGTATTACTTTAAAGGGTTAGTTGAGTTAGAAAGGAGGCCCCCTCGCGCGCGCCGCCGCCGCCGTCCGTCCGGTCCGGTCCGTGTTCGTGGCACGTGCGCGGTGTGGTTGGGTGGGTCTCACTTTTTCCGAGTCAAATTAATTTTTGGGCTTTCGGAGTATCCGATCGTAAATTAATTGCGCATCGGATTCTTTCGATTTGTTTTGAATTCGTGTTTAAAATCTTCTTTGACTGTTTCAAAATGGTTTTGTAACTGCCCTGATTTAATGCACACGTTTTCTGATATGGAGTTAGTGCTCCAGATTTGCAGTTTCATCTCCTTAAATTGTGATTCAATCTGCTGGAAAAAATACAGAAAAACGCAGTTTTCCTTCCTTCCACAACCCTTTTCGTTCTGAGCATACCCGTCTGATTCCAGTCCTTCGTTGGTGAGAGCCCGCGATCGGAGGACGCTGTGACAACCTTGGGGGGCGACGCCTGTCTGACTGTGCTCCGGTGGTCAGGGCGAATTCGCTTCTAAGGCAGCGGCTTACATACCGCGACGCAGCAAGTTTTCGGTTCCTGTTTTATCAAAGCTTTTTGAAGTAGCCCTACATTCTATTCTGATTTCCTCTTACAATTTAGAAGCGAATTTTGAAATCAGAATGGCGATGTACTTCAAGCCAATGCTGGATCTGTCGAAGCTCGAACCTCTTGACGGGACGAACTACAAGAGGTGGTCTCAGAAGATGCTGATTTTCTTCGAACAACTGGAGGTCGACTACGTTCTCCTCCATCAACCTCCGGTTGTAGAAGGATCCGTTGTTCCAAACACTCCTGGAATGGAAGGAACTCCGTCTCCTGGCGGAACACCAGTCACGGTGGACGAAGCAACTATGAAGAAGTACGAATCTGACAACAAGACGGCTCGTGGTCACATGCTCAGTCATGTTACTAACCCGATCTTCGATCTACTTGCTTCCCACAAATCTGCAAAGGTGATGTGGGATCTCTTAGAGGCAAAATATTCAACTGATGATGCAGGAAAGAAGAAGTATGTCTGCGGGAAATTTATGCAGTTCAAGATGGTGGACGACAAGCCAATCATGGCTCAAGTCCATGAATACGAGAATCTGGTGGCTGACATCTTGGCTGAAGGGATGAAAATGTGTGAAGTCCTGGAGGCCAATTTTCTAATCGAGAAACTTCCAGATTCTTGGTCTGGTTACCGTAATCAACTGAAGCACAAGAAGAAGGATTTAACCCTTCTCGAACTAGTCAACCACATGAAGATTGAAGAGGCGAATCGCCTCAAAGATAAGCCTGTTTCTAAAGGCTCTGATAATTCGGTAAAGGCTAATCTTGTGGAGTCTTCTGAAAATTCTGACAGGTTCAAGAAGAAGGACAAAAAGGAGAACTTCAAGAAGGACAAGGTGCAGAACAAGAGGGCTCCTAGCTTCAAGAAGAAAGGGAAGCCCCAAAACAACAATCAAGGCTGTTTCGTTTGTGGCAAGATGGGACATCGAGCCTATCAATGCTATGACCGAGCTGACAACCAAAAGGATGCACCGAAGCCTAAGAAAGACAAGACCAAACCTCAAGCCAACATTGCTGAAGGATCTGACGATCTAATCGCCATGATCACAACTGCTGAAGCCAACCATGTAGCTGAGAAGGTCGAGTGGCTGATTGACACAGGAGCAACTAAACATTTTTGTGCTGATAGGTCGTTATTTGCTGAATTTCAAGAAGCTGCTGAAGTTGATCAAGTCTATATGGGAAATTCAAGTATTTCTCAGGTGCTGGGAAAAGGGAAGGTGTCTCTGAAGCTTACTTCAGGGAAGTCTCTTACACTGCAGAATGTTTTATACGTGCCTTCTCTGCGTAGGAATTTAATTTCGTCTGCTTTACTTGAAATTGCTGGCATAAAACAAGTGATTGAATCTGGAAAAATAGTTTTAACTAAGAATGGTGAATTCGTAGGAAAAAGCTATAGGTCTGGAAATTTGTATGTGCTTGAGACTTTGGTTGGTAATGAGAATGCTACCTCTTCTGCTTATATCGTTGAGACTTTGGATTTATGGCATGCTAGACTTGGACATTTGAATGTTAAATCTGTTAATCGTTTGCATGCAATGGGTTTAATTAAAAATTTGGCAAAAGATGGTCATGGAAAATGTGGTGTATGTGTTGAGGCTAAGTTTAAGAGGAAGCCTTTTAATTCTGTAAATGAAAGAACAACCGAGTTGTTAGAACTAGTCCATTCAGACTTAGCAGAATTTCGCAACACTGAAAGTAGAGGTGGTAAAAAGTATTATATCACTTTTGTTGATGACCATTCTAGATACACCAAATTGTATTTGTTGAGATCCAAAGATGAAGCTGAAAATGTCTTTTACACATATAAGGCAGAAGTAGAAAACCAACTGAACCGGAAAATCAAAAGGATTAGATCTGATAGAGGCGGTGAATACATCACCAACTCATGGAAGGAATTCTGTGAGAACAATGGCATAATTCATGAATTTACAGCTCCATACAGCCCACAACAAAATGGTATAGCAGAAAGGAAAAACAGAACTTTGAAAGAAATGATGAATGCTTTACTTTCGAGTTCTGGTTTGCCTGACAACATGTGGGGTGAAGCTGTATTAACTGCCAATCATATTCTCAACAGAGTTCCACATAAAAAGCTAGACAAAACACCTTACGAATTATGGAGAGGGTATGCGCCTAATCTGAAATTTCTTAAGGTGTGGGGGTGTCTAGCTAAGGTGGGATTACCTACTTTTAAAGTTGATAATATCGGATCTAAGACTTTTGATGCCGTGTTTATTGGTTATGCTAGAAATAGTGCAGCTTATCGATTTATGGTTTTGAGTGATCGCTCATTATGTGAATATCGAGATGCTGAATTTTTTGAACATATTTTTCCTTTAAAGAAAAATGACGTGCAAGTTGATTCTATGCCTAGTAACATTGCATCTTCTTCTTCTTCTTTACCTTCCTTGCCTATTCATGAAGTTGAACCTTCCATGCCTATTCATGAAATTGAACCTAGGAAGAGTAAGAGACAGAAAAGAAAAACTAGCTTTGGTCCTGATTTTGTGACTGCATTCTTGATTGAACTCCATGATCTAGATGTGTTGAATGATACATTTGTTAGTGTACATATGCTAGAGGATGACCCTAAGACATATGATGAAGCTGTGAGATCATTGGATGCTAGTTTTTGGAAAGATGCTATTAACAGTGAAATAGAATCTATCATGTCAAATCACACATGGGAACTAGTTGATCTACCTAAGGGAAATAAGGCCATCGGTTGCAAGTGGATCTTTAAGAGAAAACTTAAAACAGATGGTTCTATAGAAAGGTATAAGGCGAGACTAGTTATTAAAGGTTTCACTCAAAAATATGGAATTGACTTCTTTGATACCTACTCTCCTGTCACTAAGATTTCCACTATACGTGCATTGTTTGCTTTAGCTTCTAGCTATAAGTTATTGGTACATCAGATGGATGTTAAAACTGCATTTTTAAATGGTGATCTTAATGAAGAAATTTATATGGAACAACCTCCAGGTTGTGTAGTTCCTGGACTGGAGAACAAGGTGTGCAGGCTCAAGAAGTCACTCTATGGTTTGAAGCAAGCGCCAAAGCAATGGTATGATAAGTTTCATAAGACTATTCTAAGCTTTGGGTTTCAGGTCAATGGATCTGATGCATGTGTGTATTCAAAGATGTTTGGTGTTGATTGTGTGATTATATGTCTTTATGTTGATGACATGTTATTATTTGGAACACATATTAATGCTATAAATTCGACCAAACTATATTTATCCTCTCGATTTGATATGAAAGACTTAGGTGAAGCTGATGTTATTCTAGGTGTTAAAGTAACTAGAACCGAAAGTGGCTTCATTTTATCTCAACCTCATTATGTAGAGAAAGTGTTAAAGAAATTTAATCATTTTGATGTGGTACCAGTAAGAACTCCCTTTGACTCTAGCATGCAATTAAAGAAAAACCAAGGTGATAGTGTTTCACAAAGTGAGTATGCTAAAGTAATTGGAAGTTTGATGTTTTTGATGAACTGTACTCGGCCTGATATTGCTTATGCTGTTAGTAGACTTAGTCGGTATACTCATAACCCTAGTAAAGATCATTGGGGTGCACTTAACAGACTATTGAGATACCTAAAAGGCACTATGGATTGGGGTTTACATTATGCTGGTTATCCTAAAGTGTTAGAGGGATATTGTGATGCAAATTGGGTAACCGATGATAAAGTAGTTAACTCCACTAGTGGTTATGTGTTTACATTATGTGGTGGTGCTATTTCTTGGAAGTCTTCTAAACAGACTTGTATAGCTAGATCTACTATGGAGTCTGAGTTTATAGCTCTAGATTTAGCAAGTCAAGAGGCTGAGTGGTTAAGAAGTTTACTGGCTGATTTACCACTGTGGGGGCGCCCAGCTCCCCCCATATCTCTACATTGTGACTCTCAAGCTGCGATTTGCATAGCAAACAGTAACGCCTATAATGGCAAGAAGAGACACATTCGGATTAGACATGCGTCTGTGAGACAACTGATCACAAATGGAGTATTCAGCTTGGAGTATGTGAGATCTGAGAGGAATATTGCAGATCCTTTGACTAAGGGACTAAATAGAAGATTAGTTCTTGACACGTCGAAGGGAATGGGTCTAAAACCCGTGAGATGAGGAATTCTTGGTGGATCCACGATTGTGGTCAAACGAAGCCTTGAAAAGACTCATGTGAAGTAGAGGATGAGCTTTAGCTCTTAATGAACTCATAGCCCAAAATATGGGTGGTCCTTTGAGACGGACTTGATGAGCTCACCGATGATTTGAGAGGTTGAGTTATCTGACTCTTAATGACTTTATAACCCATATAGGGTAGTCCTTTGGAGACAGGACTTGATGGAGTCACCTACAGGAGTGTGAAGGTTAGCCACCTTCTATGAAAGTTTTCGAATAATCTTTCTAGAGCACTCTTCAGCATCCCAAGGAAGATTTGGCTATCTTAGAGAAATTATTGAGGAATCAACTGGATTTTAGGTAAGAAGTGTGTTATTAAGAACAATCCTTAAACGAGAGAGTTCCAGATTTGTTCACTCTTCTCGTGAAGGGATCACTTGATTTCACTATGTGTTGGTTCAAGTCGTAAGACACCTGCACTTAAGCTTCAAACCTTACATATGCTCAGAACTGTTTTAAAAATCTTTTCTTTGGAAAACGTATTCTGTATTGTGGGGGATTGTGAGGAGTACAGGAATGGTTTTCAAAGTGGAATAGTGGGTTTGGTTCTTTTTGGCATTCCCACATCGATTAGGAGGGAGTATATTATACACTATATATATTGGGTATTACTTTAAAGGGTTAGTTGAGTTAGAAAGGAGGCCCCCTCGCGCGCGCCGCCGCCGCCGTCCGTCCGGTCCGGTCCGTGTTCGTGGCACGTGCGCGGTGTGGTTGGGTGGGTCTCACTTTTTCCGAGTCAAATTAATTTTTGGGCTTTCGGAGTATCCGATCGTAAATTAATTGCGCATCGGATTCTTTCGATTTGTTTTGAATTCGTGTTTAAAATCTTCTTTGACTGTTTCAAAATGGTTTTGTAACTGCCCTGATTTAATGCACACGTTTTCTGATATGGAGTTAGTGCTCCAGATTTGCAGTTTCATCTCCTTAAATTGTGATTCAATCTGCTGGAAAAAATACAGAAAAACGCAGTTTTCCTTCCTTCCACAACCCTTTTCGTTCTGAGCATACCCGTCTGATTCCAGTCCTTCGTTGGTGAGAGCCCGCGATCGGAGGACGCTGTGACAACCTTGGGGGGCGACGCCTGTCTGACTGTGCTCCGGTGGTCAGGGCGAATTCGCTTCTAAGGCAGCGGCTTACATACCGCGACGCAGCAAGTTTTCGGTTCCTGTTTTATCAAAGCTTTTTGAAGTAGCCCTACATTCTATTCTGATTTCCTCTTACAGTACTAATTCGTGAACGTAAAACAATCACTATCCTATATGTGAACCTTATAGCTGTTCATCGAAAACTCCCTCTAGATATATATGTACGTGTATATATAGATGACTTAAGCATCACATTGTAAATTATTAGTAATGAAAGTGCTTATAAACGGTTATATAATCCGAATAAGTTAAGATTGTTAATTTTCACTTATCTGCTAAATGGGGTCAGTGATTAACTATGTTATTAAGAAAATCATGATCAGATGTAAACAAGGGAATGCTGTTGAAAAATGTAAACAAGGGAATGCTGTTGAAAAATGTAACCAAGATTCTAAAGTAATTGGAATTTTAAGTGAGAACCATTATTCTTTATGGACGCAATTCCAGTGAGGACGCCCCCTTAGAGAAGGAATAAGGATCTACTCCATCATTCGGATGGAGTAAGATCCAAGGGCCAGCAACTAAAGGAAGATTGTGGTGGGGCCCATTGATACATGCACTATATAAAGCTTGCTAGGGCTGCCATTCTCTCTTTCACGCTAAAAAAAATTGTCCGTCTTCTCCAAAAACCTCCCCGGTTTTCTCTCTCGCTCGGAACCCTCGCACTCGATTTCTCTCTCGATCGACGACGATCTCTTGTTCTTTCACTCTCGCTCGATCACCTCCACTACAATCTCGCTTCCTCTTTCGAGTTCTCGAGCCGATTTCGCTCACAAACCCTAGAAGGAAGAAGAAGCCATTTCAACGTGATTCCAAGCAATTTCACGGAGATTTCAGCGACGACAACACAAATCAACAACAACAACAAACAAAACAACAACAATGAGGTCAAAAATAGCATCTGGAACCCCAGGTATAAACTCGACTTAAGAATTTTGGTTGTAAACTCCATTTGTTAATCACTTCATCATATGTTTATGGATTTTATACAGTATGCATGAATAGATCTAGAATAACTGTGTATAGATCCTTGAAATTGCATGTGTTGTCCCTTGATATAATGTTTATGCATTTTCTTTAACAAATATGAGGCTTGGTGCATCGAATGTGTTGTTGAAACATATAATTGGTTTTGGTGCATCATCCACTGTGTTTTGGTGCATCATCCAGTAGGTTTTGGTGCATCGTCCACTGTGTTTTGGTGCATCATCCAGTAGGTTTTGGTGCATCATCCACTGTGTTTTGGTGCATCATCCATTGTGTTTTGGTGCATCGTCCACTGTGTTTTGGTGCATCATCCACTGTGTTTTGGTGCATCATCCACATTGTTTTGTTGCATCATCCACTTTCTTTTGGTGCATCATCCACTTTGTTTTGATGCATAATCCATTTTGTTTTGGTGCATCGAATGTATTTTGTGCATGATACGTAATTTACTGAATCAAATAGTTGTGCTGGTGCATTATTTAGTGTGTGTTGGAGCATCACACAAGAATATTTTTTATGTATAAAATGTACGAAAGAAACAGGAGCTAAGATATGAAACACTAATCATTAAGTTATCCACCACATATAAACACTGGTACGTTTGTAGAAACGCATGTATAATTATTGTAAAATGCATGAGTGATTGTTTATTGGTGCATGGGCTGATGTCTATTGGTACATTGATGCATAGGTATTGGCTGCTATTTATTAATGATATATATGCCTATGGTTTAACAGTGGCAGAAGAAGAGGAAATACCATCAACTTCATCAGAATATCAAGGAGAAACAACTCCACTTGATGGTAAACACTAATCATTTTGCCATTTTTTTTAATAATCTGTGTGAGTTGGTGCATCACCCATTTGGTTTTGGTGCATCACCCATTTGGTTTTGGTGCATGCATCACCCTATGGGTGTTGGTGCATCACCTGTGGGTGTTGGTGCATCACCAGTGGGTTTTGGTGCATCACCCAGTGTTTATTGGTGCATCACCTAGTAAGAGTTGGTGCATCAAGGATATATCTATTGTCTGTCATTTTATTAATTATATATGTGTTCTTTTTAATGATAACAGAAAGTGGAAAAAAGTTGACACATGCCAACAAGGGACGTGGACGTGCAAAGTAAAGAGTAGAAAGATGTAGGGATGAAATAGGAAGATGTGAACAATTTGGATGTTTGTAAACAGTTTCGTTTGTAATAAGACATATTTGGTTTTAGAAAACAAGTTTGGTTTTTAGATTGTAAGACAAGTTTGATTTTTAGGTATTTGTGGTTTGCACATGAAAATGGTTTGTGGTTGTTGATGACAGAAAATGCATGAGTAGTTGTTTGTTGGTGCATCACATGATGAAAATGGTGCATCACATAATCGAAATTGATTCATCACCGGATATATAGTTTGTGCATCACTTAATGAAATGTAGTGCATCACTTAATTGAAAATGGTGCATCACATAGTGATATTTGGTGCATCACTCAATGATACTCGGTGGATAAATAAGCTACAGAAAATGAATGGATAAAAAATTGAAAAATAAAATCAAGACTAATTCAGCCAAGCAAACAAGGTGCTATGCATTCTTAATAAAAGTTGGTGCATCACTGAGATGCAATTGGTGCATCAGTTAATAAAAGTTGGTGCATCACTGAGATACAATTGGTGCATCAGCCATAACTAAAAGGTGCATTACCAAAATATCTGGTTAATAACTAATTACAATGAAAGCTCAGAGAAACTAATGGACATATTGACGACAAATAGTAATGTTGTGTCCCGACTTCTTATAAATTTTACAAACCCTTTTTTTCTTCTTGGAATTTTCAATTCCAACTTCTTGGCCACCTTTAATACACCTCTTCTTGAACTTGTTCTTTGCCATTTCAGGAGGATGGATATTTACTTGATCAGGTAACGGGCCAACAAATTTCTCAAACTTGTAGTTTCTAGCTGGTGTTAAGGAAGAAGGATCAACTACTTCAGATCTTGTGAATGCAGCCTTTTGATCCTTTAAAATAGCTAAAAACTCTTTCAATCTATCCATGTCATCACCAACAATGTCAACACAAAAATACATTTCTGTCATCACTTCGGCCAACAAACGCTTTCTTTCATCAATCTCAACACTAGAATCATACACTGCACCGTCTACTTCAAAAATTGGTTGTAGAATAGCTTGTTTGGTCAATCTTATAATTAGGTGCATCACATCCTGAAATAAGATGCATCAGTTAAAGCTAAAAGGTGCATCAATCAGTGAACATTAATGCACTATGCACAGAAATCATCAATGTTTTCAACTGGTGCATCATAGCATATTATAAGGTGCATCAGTCAAAGGTAAAAGGTGCATCAACCAATGAACATTACTGCATTATGCACACGAATCATTAAAATTCTCAACTGGTGCATCGTAGTCTATTAAAAGGTGCATCACTCAATTGTAAAAAGGTGCATCACTCAATGGTAAAAGGTGCATCACTCAACCAAATCACGTACAAAAATCCTGAAATATGAGACATTATATTGATATTGTAATGAAATGCAATATATATGCAGAAAAAACAATCAAATTAAACACACAGTACAGATCTAAACCTAAATTAGGAGAAGCATTATCCATATCACGAAAGACATTAGATTTGGCCGGCAACAAACGCAAAAAGAGAAAACACAGTGGCGCGAGCACTGTCGAACACACTCTCGCCTAAGGAACACCAGGAACAGCCGAAGAACAACAATGACGGCGAGTAAACGAGCAGAAGAAGGATTCAATGAGAAGAATACGATGACGGCGATGGAGGATGATTCTCCTCTACCGAATTTTCGCCGCTTTCCTTCTTCTATAGAGAACGAATTCGTCAAATTCGAGCGATGTGATGAAGAGATCTACGGAGGAGCAAGTGAGCGACAACAAGAGGTTGAGAGAGCGGCTGAATTTTATCGTTGAAAGAGAAAAGAAAGGGAAAGAGAAAGGGAAAAACGGACAGACGAGATTAAAACGTGACGGACTGTGGAGATTGATCCTCACTCCTTCTTTGTAAAGATATCCTCACCGGATCTTTCCTATTCTTTATGTTACAAAGAGTGCATTTTTAGGAGGTTGATCGAGCAAAGTAAAACTATCCTAACGGCCAAACATTTGCATGAGCTATAGATTTTAGTTTATATTCGTTTGGAAAAAACTACTCCGTATTTTGTAAGCATATAACTTTTTAAGTGTTTGTCGTTAGGAAACCTTGAATTTACTCAGAAAAATACCCACGACATAAATATACTTGTTTTTAATCAGATTATGTTATCAACTTTAATGACCGTGAATGTTTATTCTCTTTCATTTTACGTCCCCATCTCTCATGTCACATCTACAGTGATCATCATATCATTTTGTTCGAGTAGAATATATGCGTCAATAATCAATTGTCAATAGAACTAATTTTAATATAAAACAATTTTAATAAATTACTTCGTAGTCTAATTATTTACTTCAACTTTAGTCACCGTGAATGTTTGTTCTCTTTATCGATCTATGTATAATTTTAGAGAAGTTTATTCTATATTGAATTATGACTAACCTAGTTTCTCAAAAATAAAAATACAAATATCAGAACATTCTAATACAAAAAGTTTGATATATATAGGGAAAAAATATTAAATTATATAACCATCTGTAGCATTAAGAAAATTAAATATCAGGTATCATTTTGTACGTACAGAATATATGCGTCTATTGTCATTAGAACCATTCAATTTAAAATATAGATATTCCAATTGGTACGGAGTATTTCTCAACTTTGTCTATTGTGGTGGCCACCTCATGTAACAAAACTGGGCTAATTAGTATCATATACAACTTGTTTTTGGGACAAGCCGTCTTAAGCTCTAACCCAAGTGTTACAAAGTGATAGTTTGATTATTATGTTTTTTTGTATGAGGCGAAGTGTTGGTTTATCAACAAAAAACACGAATGGATCGCAATATATATACTGATAGATAAATGATAATGATTTACTGGATGAGTGACCACACGAGGTTAGATAGTATTAAGAATAAAGTATAAAGTTGGAGTGACAGTGTTAAGATGCTTGAGGGTAGATTTTGGTGGTTCAAACATAAACCTAACACTCAATGTGTAGATTTGAGAGGTTGATGTTCGAAAATTTCCGGTAGAAGAAGTGGTAGTAGACTCAGATTGAGTTAGAAGGAGGTTATTTAAAAAAATAAAAAATTACTCTTGGATCTCTAAGATGATATGTACTCCCTCCGTCTCTTAATGTTCTTCCCATTTCATTTTGGCACATTTGCCGAGACACGTTTTGCGTCGTTAATAAGATCTCGCATGACTATGTTTGTTCTTATAGATTGAGAATAATCTAGCGAATTGTATTAAATTGTGAATAGTGTAAAAATTAGAGATGAGAAGAACATTAGGGGGAGAGAAGGGAGTACTATACTAGTGATGTGGGGATAAGCCTGAATCACGATCCAGACACAAAATTGAGAGTTTTGATGGTAGAACTTGTTGAATTTTTAAATTTCAGATTTAGGTTTATATCTAGTTTAGGAATATAATGACAAATTTATAAGGGATTTTCATTGACCTTATCTACAAGGGAAAAATCTTGTTTTTTTTTATATTTTGTAGGATGGGAGAAAATATAATGTTGAGCATGTAGTATAGTCATGACTATGTGGATATTGAAGTGAATGACCCCGAGAGGTGTTCTATACTCGACTTATATGTTGATTTGCTAGAGGGGGCTGTAAATAAGGGAATGTTACTTCCGCAAGAACTGAGCTTGTGGTATTCGCATGGTTCTCGAAGTATTAAGATAGAGAGTGACAATGATTTGATGAAGATGTCCAGTTTATTTCCTGACACGAAGTTGATCAAATTAACAGTTGACACTAGTGATGCACCGTGTATGATTCTTGAATTAGCACGAGGTTCGATTGAAGCAAAGAATTCTATGAATTTCACAACGGTGCAAGCTACCTAGGGATGGCAATGAGGCAGGTTTGGGGCGGGAAATACTTCTACCATCCGCATTTCCGTTTTTTTCTAAAATCTCGCCCCGCCTCCATCCCCGTCCCCATTGGGGAATCCCCATCCCCGTCCCCATTGGGGAATCCCCATCCCCGTTAATTTTTCCTATTTAATTTACCCAATGAGGATTTCGTATCCCCGTTAAATTTCATTATTCATATACATGTATAAATAACAATAACTAAATCAAAATATTTTAAAAAGAAAGTATATCAAAGTTTAAACATATTAAATATGGTGATGGGATCCCCAAAGATGACGAGAATGAGGACGGGGATCCCCAACGGGGACAGGAATGGGGATTCCCGTGGGGATCCCCAATGGGGATGGAGATGGGGCGGGGACCCCTATCCCCATCCCAATCCCCGTGCGGAGATATTATTTTTCCTCATCCTCATCCCCGTCCCCACCAAAAAAATCCCCATCTCCATTCCTCGTGTGGGGATTCCCCGCTGGTATTGGGGATTCTCCGTCCCATTGCCTACCATTCACAATAATTCAGTACCCCAAAGATCTTATCATGCATCTGCTGCTAGTATTCAGTCCCTTCACAGTGGCAAAAAATTAAGTCCCCACAACAATTGCTAGACGATTAAGAATCCATGTCTTGAAAGCTACTTCTTCACAAATCTCAGGGAGTGTGAGAGCTTCAAGTAATCAACCTATTTATGACAATCTACAAACATCCTTGAAGTTTTGTCTGCTAAAGTTCAAAATCAACTACAAGAAGCAATTTTGTTACCTCTAATTGGCGATGGATTTTATTCCGAAAATGCAATTTTGCTAAGTCTTTCAACTAAACATTGGGAGTTCCCGTCATGTCACTTCTTGAAGGTATATTTTTTATTTATTTAATTTTTATTTCTTACTGGTTATACATATATATTGAATTGAATTGTTCTTGGTGTTGTATCTGTAGGGGTTAGACACACAACTATGGTAAGGCATGTGAAAAGGCAAGAAGCTTCTCAAAATTGGCATGCCAATGGCTTAACAAAAGTTGCCCGAGATGCATTGAAATTGACACTTGAAGGATCTCGTAGTTGTCAGATATGTTGTAAATATGTCAGTTTGAATTCTTATTTATGTTGATGAAAAATGTTGATTTAGATGTTGTTGGAATATGTTGGTTGTTGGTGAGAAATACCTTAGTAACTTAAACTTTTTCATATCTGAATGTATAAACCCATTTATCTAAATTCATTGTGGCTGAATTATCTTATGATTCCTGATCACAATATTACTGTTTGAATTATGTACTCCCTCCGTTCCGGTATATAATTCCTGTTTCATTTTTGACACTATTCACCTTTTAATATATTTTGTCGTATAACTTTTAATATGTAAGAACAAACATAGTTATATGGGGTCTTGTTTTATTCGTCTTGATGAGTACTTTAACATATCAAAATTTTAGAATTTTTTATTAACATATAGTTAGAGATATTAACGATACAAAACGTGTCACAGCAAATGTGAAAAGTGAAAGAAGAATCATATTACGGGAGGGAGGGAGTAATACATAAATAATTGCAACCTTATGTCTATTTCTCTTTTATCTGATGTTGATCGAAATGGCTGTCAGAGACATCAGAAGATAAGAGATTCCATTGTTACAGCCACACCCTTTATACGGGAATCCAAATCATCTGTATCACAATAAAGTACCCAAATTATGTATCATTGTAAAAATGTGAAGAGAATGACAATTTTAACTTTTTACTTGAAAATTGAAAAGCAAATTTAAATTCACTATAATGAACAATTACAAGGATACATGATTTAGATACATGCTTTTGATACAGATGATTTGGATACTTTATACGGAGTATCTTCTAACTTTCGTGAAATACAAACACAACATAATTGAAAGCTGCAATTCATATTTTGACTTGAGCACGAATAATTCGTCCCAGAATACTTGTGTATCATAATTTACGAGCTTAAAAGCAACATCCATGATGGAGAAAATGACTGGCTTTTTACAGACTAGTGAAGGTAAGAAATATCTGATCTTCCTTGAATTGATAAGATGGAGAATTACAGCATATATAGACAATGTAATGGACAGCTGGCTATTTCTAGACTATTCTACTGTTATTACAAACATTCCTAAGCTGTCAATATATAAGCGTTACTATCTCCCCTCGATCCGAAGCGGTCGAAGACAGACTTTGGAGCGAAGAAGCTTGAAAGGAGCTGTTGCTAACGGTTTAGTCAGTAGATCAGCCTTTTGGTCTTTAGATGAGATGAATGCAATCTTTAAGGAGCCGCAACGAACCCGCTCACGCACAAAATGATAGTCCAAGCTCAAATGTTTGATGCGGTGATGTTGAACGGGGTTGACGGAAAGGTAAGTGGCTCCAAGGTTATCACACCACAATGTCGGGGGCGCAACCAAAGAGATACCCAGTTCATAAAGGATGTTTTGAAGCCAAATAGTTTCACATGTAGCATAGGCAAGTGCTCGATACTCCGATTCGGTGGTGGATTTGGAGACGGTGGGCTGTTTCTTGGATGTCCACGACACTAGATTGTTGCCATTGTATATGCAATAAGCGCTCGTGGACCGACCTTCCGCATCTTCATCGCCGCCCCAATCCGAGTCGGAAAATGCTGCAAGGGTGCTGTTGGGCAGGGATGAAATGCAGAATTGTAGGTCCACTGTAGCATTTATATAGCGAAGAACTCTCTTGACTGCAACCCAATCCCGTTCAGTGGGGGCGTGCATTGCCTGACATAACCGGTTTACCGCAAAAGAGACATCCGGTCTTGTGAATGACAAGTACTGAAGACCCCCTACTGGACTTCTGTAGTAAGTAGGGTCGGCATAAGGTGGGGAAATCACTTCCTGGAATGACCCAAATTTAGCATCCATTGGAGTAGAAACAGCCTTTGAATTCTCAAGTTTAGCTCTTTTGACAAGGTCCCGTATATATTTACTCTGGCACAAGAAGAAGCCATCAGGGGTGCGCTTGACCTCCACGCCTAGAAAGTAGTGGAGAGGTCCGAGGTCCTTGACCGGAAATTTCAGCGATAGGCTCTTCACAAACATGCTAGACAACTCATCATTATTAGATAGCACAATGAGATCATCCACATATATCAAAACGAAGACAAGATGGCACCCTTGACGATAGAGAAAAAGAGATGAATCGGCCTTTGAAGGAGAGAAGCCCATAATGATTAAAGAATCACTTAGGCAAGAGAACCAAGCTCTAGGTGCTTGTTTAAGCCCATAGAGTGATCGGTTGAGCTTACAAATATGTTTGGGAAAAATTTTGTGAGTGAAGCCCGGGGGTTGAGAAATGTATACCTCTTCCGTCAAGGTCCCGTGTAGAAACGCATTTTGGATGTCAAGTTGTCGCGCCGACCAATTGTTCATCGCCGCAAGGGATAAAAGAAGACGAATGGTGGACGGCTTAACGACGGGACTAAAGGTCTCGCCATAATCGAGGCCATGAACTTGGTTGAAACCTTTGGCAACAAGGCGAGCTTTGCGACGTTCGATGGATCCATTGGCATGTCTTTTAGTTTTGAAGATCCAACGAACGCCTAGGACATTTATGGAGGAGTTTGGTGGAACAAGAGACCAAGTTTTGGTGGATAAAAGGGCTTGAAACTCTTGAGACATAGCATCTCGCCACTCTTGAAATTTGTTGGCTTCGGTAAATGATTTTGGTTCATCGGGAATAGAGAGTGTTGGGGACGAGATGGCTTGAGTGTTGGAGCAGCTTGGCCATGGGACAGTCCCATCTGTGCGACACAGGGGACGGGAAATGTTATTTTTGGATCTGGTCTGCATTTGGTGAGTGGGCTCAAGGGATGGTGATGTGGGACTAGGTGGAAATGGGCTAGTGCCAGCAGATTGAGAGGATGAGATGGTGGGAGGTGATTGGGCCAAGGGATCAGTTTCAGTGGAGGTGGTCTCAACAAAGGAGGGCTCGTGGGCTGAAGTTGGGATTTGGGCTGGAGTAGAGCCCAAAAGATGAGGCAAAGAAGGTAACTGGGCGAGTGGAGGATTGGGATTAGTTGTGGGGGAAACTGAATTTTTGAAGGGAAATATATCCTCATGGAAGATGACATCCCGAGAAATATATGAGCGTTTTGTATTCCAATCATAGCACACATAGCCTCGGTAGTTGCTAGCGTATCCAAGAAAAATGGTGGGAGTGGACCGAAAAGAGAGCTTGTGGGAGTTGTATGGACGAAGGTTTGGAAAACAAAGACACCCGAAAACTTTAAGGAATTTGTAGTCGGGTGGTTGGTTGAAAAGGATATCAAACGGGGATTTGTTTTGGAGGATGAGAGTGGGAAGGCGGTTGATGATATATGTGGCGGTCTCAAAAGCGTAATCCCAATACTTAAGAGGAAGGGAGGCATGTTTGAGGAGTGTGAGGCCGGTGTCGACAATGCGACGGTGACGAGTTTCAATACTCCCGTTTTGTTGGTGAGAGTAAGGGCAAGTGAGTCGATGAGAGATACCCAATGAGTTGAACAATGGTTTGAGTGGCTTAAACTCGGTACCACCATCAGTTTGGATATAGGAAATTTTGGTCTTAAAAAATTTTGTGACAAAGGTAATGAACGTAGTCACAATTTGAGTAACGAGATTTTTAGTGGTAAATGGAAAAAGCCAAAGAAACTTAGAATAATCATCAATGATAGAAAGATAATAAGAATTGCCTTTGATTGATAATTTATGACTTGGACCCCATACATCCATAAAAAGTAAAGAAAAAGGAGAGGGTGATCTGCTAGCACTAGGAGGATGGGGAAGGGAATGGACTTTAGCCCAAGAACAAGTTTGACATGGGGCTGAACTAGGCCTGCTAAATTTTTGAAGGGGAAAGACAAGCTGCAAAACAGACGTAACAATGGAGGAGGCAGGATGACCTAGGCGAAGATGCCAGGTCGAGTCTGGAACCAAGGAAGTGGCGTGGGATTGCGGCGGCGAACAAGGTGGCGGAGCGACGACGGCGAGTTGATATAGGCCGTTCTAACGGGACCCCGAAGAAGGGGCAGCTTGGTCTGAGAATCCTTCACATAAAACAAATCAGAGTGAAATTCAAAGAAAACTTGATTATCAGCACAAAAACGATGCACAGACAGAAGATTTTTTGAAATTTTTGGAGTATGTAAAAGATTAGTAAGCTTGAATGTACGATTATGAGAAGAGAAGGAACCGGTGCCATGATTTTGAATGGGCACTTGAGAGCCATCGCCAAGGGATACTGAATCAGTGCCTTCGTAGTGATAATTCTCAAGGCTGAGGTTGGACATATCTGGAGTGTAATGATGCGTGGCGGCTGTATCGGGAAACCAAGCCGATGAGCCATGATTAGAGTCAGGGTGACGCGCTGTGTAATGGGCCTGAAGTGAAGCTGGAGGTGGTGCTTGTGGTCCCTGCTCATACCGATACCAACACTTCATGGCGGAGTGGCCTGGTTTACTGCATAACTGACAAATGATGCGAGTTTCTGGGCTGCCTGAGAAGGTCTGAGGTGGTCCCCTGCCACGACCACCACCTAAGAAACCTGAAGCACTCTTGTTTTTGCCCCTATGTTGCCCTCTGTAACCACCTCGATTGTAACCTCTGTCATGGCGGCCTCGAGAGGAGGTAAAATGTGCAGAAGCTTGGTCCAAGGTAGTGTTGTTAACACTGATTTAAGAGTAAAGGGATTGTGTTTGAAGGTTGAGGCGAGATTCGTGGGTTAAAAGGTGAGATAAAATAACAGTAGGTGAGGGAAGAGTAGTTTGGGTGGAAATCGCAGTGACAACAGCATCATATGTTTGATCAAGGCCAGAGAGGATATAACCTGTGAATTCCATGTCGGAAATTGTCTGGCCGGCGGCTGAGAGCATCTGAGAAAGATTTTTTGCTTTGTTAAAATACTCTGTAATGGATTCCGCACCTTTTTTGAGGCTTGCGAGTTGCAATCTGGTGTGAATCAGCTGTGCACTAGATCTGGACGAGAAGAGCTGGTGAAGATTGGTCCAAATCTCCAGCGCCGAGTTGCAGTCCAGGATTTGCGCCAACACCGTCTCGGTTAATGACGACGTCAGAATCGCCATAAGTAGGTGGTTCTTGTTCTGCAGATCGATGAACTCCGGGTTGATAGTGGGAGCATCTGTTCTTGTAGCTCCTGGTAGAAGCTCCGGCGGCCATGGTGTGCCATCAACAAGCCGGAAAAGGCCATGTGCCTTCAGGTATGGTGTCACCTGAGCCTTCCAAAGGAGAAAATTCTCCTGCGACAACTTGACAGTGATGAATGCTGAGAATGAGGGTAGAGCAGGGTTTGTGTTTGAGGAAGATGGCGTGACAGTCATTGTTAGGCAGGAAGAAGGAAAAAAAAGCTTGCTTTTGTGGATCTGGGAAGGTGAAGAAGACGGCAAAGGTGCCTCTTTTTTGGATCTGAAAAAAAAAAGAGAAAGGTTTGTTTTGGACGTTTGTCCTTTAGCTCATGATACCATAGTGAAGGTAAGAAATATCTGATCTTCCTTGAATTGATAAGATGGAGAATTACAGCATATATAGACAATGTAATGGACAGCTGGCTATTTCTAGACTATTCTACTGTTATTACAAACATTCCTAAGCTGTCAATATATAACCGTTACTACAGACCATGCCAAAACCGGGTCGTGTTCAACTTATGCTAACTTGACAACGCAACACCATGACATCAGCTGATTTATACAGTTTAGAGTAGCAGGTTGAATCCTAATTCGAGTGTTTTATGTACAGTACCGATTGATTTTTATTTCACACCGAGCTTAAACCATGTATTACATTGTTTAAAATACTCAACACTTCTTCCCGCCCCGCCCCTAATATAAGCGACATTTAACATTATAGTTTTCATCCAATGTTTTAAAATAAAATATAGTCATATGTGATATTATTTGATTTGTCTTAACAGATATTCTAAAACGCTATTGACAGAAAAAAAAAAGTATGAATCTAAGTGCATTGACAATGATTATAATTTTGTTGCTTTTGCCTTCTCCACTTTTGGGGAAGAACTTGGAGGTGATGATCTCGATTTTTCATCTAGGGTCATATGTGCTGCTCAGAGCCACGCAACTAATGTTAATATCCGGTCATTCATTTTTCAGAGGTTGAGTTTTACTTTGAACAAAGGTGTAAGAGCTCAGTTATTTGCTAGACTCACGTCAAGTGTTTATTTGTCCATTTGTAAAACCTTTCCTACAACATAAAAATAGGCTTGGTCTATATGCACACGTTTTTTTCGCTAAATGCACACTAATCTGTGCGGTAAGAGTTGCAGTACACTTCTGTGCGTTAAGGATTACCGCACAAAAGGGCTCCAGGGCATTGTTGGAATGTTTTCTGAAACGTATATGAATCTGGTGCGGTAATTCTTACCGCACAGATATGTGCGTTAACAATTAACGCACCACGTTAATACGAGATTAACAAAAAAAAAACAGATTTTGATTAACTTAAACACCTGTGCGGTAACTCTTACCGCACAAGATATATAAAATTTAAAAAAAAACAAAATTAAAACCAGGAATTAAATAATGAATAAACCTGGTGCGGTATTTGTTACCGCACCGGTTTTTTTTAATAATTATTTGAAAATAATTAAATTAAATTTTTAAGAAAATAATAAATATAATCTGTGCGGTAACTGTTACCGCACAAGTTTTTTTTGAAAAAATGCCCGTTGGAATTTTATGCCTGTTGGTGCGTTAACTATTACCGCACCAACGGGCATAAAATTCCAACGGACATTTTTTGGTTGTATATAGAGGTTGAGCTCTCTTTTTGAAGTTTTGCAATGCACACCACAATGTCTTATAATTATGAGAGTAGTGAGGATGATGGTAACGACAATTGGATATCAGGGGTCGTGGAAGAAGAATACGAAGTCGATGAAGAAGAGGAAGTGGACGAAGAAGACGAAGAAGTCGATGAGGAAGTGGACGAAGAAGAGGAAGAAGGCGAAGCAAATGTATCAATTGCATTAGACGATTGGACTCCGTTACCGATTTTGGTTAGTATATTATGAATTTAAATTTTGTATTTAATTGCATGAGATTTAGGTTAATTAGTTAAAATTGCGTATCTAAGTAATGTAGTTTAATCAATATAGGAAGAAGACTTTAGACCACATTTTAGTACTGCGCAAATGTGGGATAGTAAAGAAGAGATGATGGAATGGACAAAACAGAGAGCAAGAGATTTAATGATAGTTTTGGTACATCGTACATCTAGCAAATATTGCGTTGATTTTGTATGCGATAGGTTTGGAAAACCTAGATCGGGTAGGCTGAAAGTGAATTTAAAAAATCCAGAATTGCCGGTTCCGAGGCTTCGTGACCGAAAATCGAAGAAATGTGGTTGTACATTTGAGTTATATGGGGTTCGTATAAAAGAAGGGCCTTATAGTTATAAATGGATCGTGAATGTTGTAGAAGGTCGTCACAACCACACCCTTCCTACTAGTTTTCATGGGAATTCATTCGTGGGTAGAATGAGCAAAGAGGAGGAGAAAATAGCAAGGGAAGCGGGGGATGATCGCAAGACACCAAAAAACATACTTATTCAGCTTAGGAAAAGAGACCCGCAAAATGTGACATCCATGAAGCAGATTGCCAATTTTTTGCAGAAGATCAATTTTGAAGATCGTGGTGAATTGTCAGTTACCTAAATTTTCAGAAAGAGAACAAGTATTTTTGTCAACCTTTGAGGAACACGAGGACGAATGAGGTTGAAGTCCTTTTTTTCGCTCACCCAGAGTCGATTCGATTGTTCAGGAAGTTTCCTCACGTGATTATCATGGACGCCACATACAAGACAAATAGGTATGATATGACTTTAGTGGAGATGGTTGGTTTCACTTGCACGCACAAGACGTTCAACATCGCATATGCATTCATGGCTCAGGAGACAGTAATGCATTACAAGTTTGTGATGATGTGCGTTCATGAGTTGTGTAGAAATTTGGGAGTGATGCCGAAGGCTATAATGACCGACTGTGAAAAGGCTTTGTTGAGAGCAATCAAACTTGTGTTCAAAGACACTGATGTGAAGAAACTATTGTGTTGGGTGCACATTAAGCACAACATCCAGTCACACGCAGAAAAAGTGATTAAAAATACTAAAAGGGCGGAGAACTTTGTTACGCAATGTTGGGGGATATTTTGCTCGAGCACCGAAGAAATCTACGAAGAGAGGTTGAGAAAGCTGAGAGATTCATGGAAGAAGGGCATTGTTGGTTACGTTGAAAAGTATTGGTTTACTTCGTACAAGAAGTTCATAGTTAGAGCGTGGACGGACTACACTCTTCACTTTCACACAAGGACTACAAACAGGTATCTTTGTTTGTTTAGTTGTTAATTTGGACCACCATATTATTTATGCTAATGATTAGAAATTGTGTTTATTTAGGGTGGAGGGGATGCATAAGGTGTTGAAAGAAATTGTGGGTTCTAGTAGAGGAGGCTTCAACAGAGTGATCGTGAGGGTCCACCATGCGGTCATAGTTCAGATGGACCTGATTAGGGCGACGATGAACCAAGCACTTACCACTCGCCAAATGGTCTTTGATGACCCAACCTTTCCTCCTGGCATTCGAATGTTGTTTTCAAGGCTATTTTACCGAGTGTCAGATAGGTGTTTTCTGTTGTTGTTGGAAATGTACCAGCAAATATTGAAGGAGGAGTATTCAAATGTTTGTGATGATCATTGGGTTCGAGATTGTCTTGGGATGCCATGCGTACACGATCTTGCTAGGGCAATCATTTCAAAGACACCTCTTGTTCCTGATGATTTTCATGACTTCTGGAAGGAACTGAGATGGGAAGATGATGCAATAAATTTGTCCTTACCCGACGACAATCGTTCAATGTCTATTCCGGAGATCAGAATGCGTGAAATGTGGGCGAAATGGGAAAGTGGAGATTTGAGGGATGGAACTCTATTCAGATTAAGTGCGTTGTACATTGACTTGGAGCATCCAGAACAAAGTTCTTTGGTAGAGCCAACAAACTTGTTTAGGAAAGGAAAAGGAAGGCCGCCGGGAACAAGGAGAAGCAGCGAAATGGGAATTCTCCTCCGAGAGAAAAGAGGGAAAAGAGTTACCACGAGTACGTTAGAGAAGACTTAACAAATACTGAGAATGCGCAAAAAGTCGCAAAGGAGAAGGCAAATAGGCAAAGTGAACGACCAACTTGTCCTAAAAAGCAAGCAAGTCAAGTGTCGTTCGACTTCGGATCACAGTCCCAACCTGAACCATTGTTTTCAGAGACCATCGATTTAGAAGACGAAGACATGAATGCCGTGCCCCTAAGAGCTTGCTATCCAGATCGAAACGAAACAGAGGAAGGAGAAGATGAAGAAGAGATTGAAGAAGCCATAAGTTATATGGGGGTGAACTTGGGGGTGAAAAATATTGACTACTTTTGGCTTTCCTACATGACTTCTGTGAAAGATGTGCGTTCAGACGAACATTGTGGGTATCGGTCAATGGCTCTACTTACGGGTATGCAACAGAGTCAATATCGTATGATCCGTGCTGCGTTGGCAGCGGAGCTTCTTGGAAACAAAGAGACATGGGAGCCCATACGATGTGGACTACGGGTAGGAACATGGGATGATCTTATTGCTCAAGTTAACTACATGAGAAGTCCTTGTGAGAGACCATTTTGGATGGACATGCCATTTATGGGTTTGGTGTTTGCCACAGTGTATAATGTTGGTTTAGTGCAACTATCCTGGGATGCGCCGTGTTTATGCTTGCCAATAAGGCAGTCTACAGTGAGCCCTAGTCCTCCACAGAAGATTTTTGGGATAGCTCTTGTCGGATGCAGTAATCACTGGATACCGGTAAGAATCTGTGGTAATCTAAACAAACGTCATGAAAAGTCGAAATCATTTATACTTATTGATTAATTTTCTTTGTATATCTAGGTTTGGCTCCGTGATGGGGCACCATTGCCACGTTGTTCCGGTTCGTGGAGAAGATTTGCAGATGACAACATCAAGTGGTGGGAAGGGATATATGCTGGCCAAGTGGACTTGTTTAGACAATACCGCTTTACTGCTGGAAAGCGTATGGACTACATGACTTGATTTGTAATAGTTTAGTAGCCTTGATCTTTAGACTTCGATTGGAATTGATTTATAATATGTAATGACTTGTCTTGTCTGCTTTGAAATATGTAATGACTTGTCTTGTTTGCTTTAAATAGTGTTTTCAGTAGAGTTAGATGAGGTAGGTGAAACAGTGAAGTGAAATCAGTGAATCCATAAACTACAACACACTCATCATAAATTAAAAAGACAACAGACTCATTAAGGAAAGACAACAGACTCATTCTTGAAATTTAAACTAAACACAGACTTAACAGAGATTCACTGATTTGATACCAAGATCCCTAATCGGAGTCACTGTCATAAAAACTAGGAACATGGTCATTGGGAAACCTCTGTTGTATCCAGTGTTTGGCTACTTCAATACTCTTAGCCTGGTGAAAATATACCAGATTCAACTGCTGGTCAGCTATTTCCTTCAACAGTTTTGCAATGACTCGGAGATGATGACTGTCGTATTCTGGCTCAAGATACACGATCATGTAGTTACACTGACATGTGGTATACCTTCGTCCATACGTATGAGGATTGTTCTTGTCATTACCAGTGAACACCTTGATTGTTCTTGAGCACCTTCTACTCGGGCACTGGATCTCACTGCCTTCTGCTGGAACTGGGGAGGATGAAGATGATGCCATGGTTGTTTGAATCTGTAATACAAAGTAAGAAAACATGTTAGAAACAATGAAGATATCTAACGAAATCAGTAAAAAATGAGACTTTTAATTGAAATACAGAGTAAGAACTTGAAACCTAATTATTTTACGGCGCAGTGAGAATGAGATAATAGGGTTCACTGAGGCAGTGAATTTATAGCCGAGGTTTTACTAGGGTAACTTAGATTTGGGCCGATGTAGACAAAAGGTCCACAACAACAAAGGCCCAATAACGTAATTCGGTCATCCAAAAGTGACTTACAGCTGTGTGGTAGCTGTAACACACTCAAGCAAATTATGGTGGTGCATTAGCAATAAACGCACAACTGATAACACAACTTCGTCAATATCCAACAGAAAAATCCCAGCCCAACAAAGACGACCAACCCAACATTCATGCCCAGCCCAGATTCTGGTGCGTTAACAATTAACGCACAGAATCTGTGCGTTAATTGTTAACGCACCAACCCTTTTACCTAGAATCAAATGTTTCTGGTGTTTGTAGGGTTTAGGGTATTAGGGTTGGTGCGGTAACTGTTGTAGTACCGACCCTAATTACATAAAAATTCATTTTTTATGTTGTTTTCTTATACTATTTGATATTATAAAAAGTTTTATGACCCAAAGTAATGTTATACTACTGAAATATGTCGTTATTGAGAGTTTTGTGAATAATTTTATCAAGTTTTACTAATGTAATATGAGATTACGAAGAGTTATATGATAAAAAATCATATTATACTAATGAAATACGAGGTCAGTTGAGTCAAACGATAACAATTAAGTGTTAAACTAATGTTATATGATGAAATAAACACATTATATGAAGTTCATTTTAGTAACGAAGTGGTATCACATACATATGAGTATAACTATACAACTTATATACTTGAGAGTAGTAGCATACAGGTGAAAGTCTTCGTTTACATACTTCTAAGTGTTAAAGTTGTTAATTTCTTATAAAAACGATAGCGTTTGATTGGTAATGCTCAAATATTAATGTTACATTTCTTGACTTTTACGTTTTAAGTGCTTATTAAGCCGTTTTATGTCATTTTTTGTCGTTTTTTGTGTTTGGGCCTCATTCAAAATTCATTAGGCCTTATTAGGCCCGTTGACGTTTTCGATAATAATTTTTCGATTCCGAAAAATGAAAATAACTAGTCGCCGTATTTGCTGTCATGTTACAATTTCAAAATTTCGATTTGCATCGTTTCAAGGCGTTAAAACGATATGGGCCCAAACTATACACATATGACATCCATTATCCATTACCCACTATCCATTATCCATTATCCACTATCCACTATCCATTATCCATTATCCATATTTCGATTTGGCTTGTTTTATATCGTTTTGAGTCGATTTTTTTCGTTTCTTAGTCGTTTCGAGACGTTTTGAACCATTTTTATCAATATTTGACGTACTTGGTCGTTTTTCGCCTTTTTCAAAAAACTCAAGTTTTGCTAAGATTTGCTCAATTTGACCATATTATGCCATCATTTTGGCCACATTTTTACACATTTTTACAACTTGTTCCGAATTCCTTCAAATTTCGATTTGGCTTGTTTTATATCGTTTTGAGTCGATTTTTTTCGTTTCTTAGTCGTTTCGAGACGTTTTGAACCATTTTTATCAATATTTGATGTACTTGGTCGTTTTTCGCCTTTTTCAAAAAACTCAAGTTTTGCTATCAATATTTGACATCACTCCAAGTCACGACCCTCATTCCCACTACCTTGCCCACTACCTTGGCCTTCCTCGTGGATTGAATGCCGAAAAAGCTGAGATTGACGAACCGGAGCTGGAGCCATCGGTGGAGCCCCGTCAGTCAAAACTCCAAGGAGACGCCTCATGAACTCATCGATATCTGCAGGCCTCCTCTCTGGTGGTGTCTCCAAGAAAGCTCGAATCTCACAAGTCACTAGCTGGGTCCGTTATATTAACAACATATCAAAACATTACAATCAAATATACTAATTGAATGAATATGACTAATAAAATTTATAATCGTACCGCAAAACTGTCAACCGAAGGTGGAATACGCAGCGGACCAACTGGACGATCGAGTCTACGTGATCTGGGATCCACCAGAGGATGAGAAACTCGATCATACCAATCGAGATAATCATCTGTGACTGCCCAATAGTACGTCGCTCGTGGCTCCCGAATCTGTATCAAAGGCCTGGGGTCTTGATCCCACACACCAAGCAGATCCTTCTCAAAGTGAACTGAATAATGCGTCAGCCTGTTGTTACGTGTCACCTGGATGGGCTCTGGGGGAGGATCTGGGATACCCTGCACATGTCCAAACTGTCGCAGCAGGCGACCTGGCTGATAGAGCTCCTCGATGTCCAGACAACGGAGAATGCCCTCAAACAAAGACGGGGCGTACTGCGGAAGTCTGAAATCCACATTTGAAAAGGGAAACCAGTTAACCTGCAACAAACCATTACAAAACAGTTAGTATAGTTTACATTCACACAATATAACGAAAGCATACATTCTTAAAATCTGACCTCCTCATAACGAACACGGTCAAGCATGCCACGAATGGCAACCAAACGATCCGTGCTCTTCCCCTGTGGCACCTCTCTGCCCTCCCTCATAGCAGCTGCGGCGTGGTCCATAGAAAGTGGATCTGTCACAAAATGTCCACGAAAATGTGGAAAATATGCCCAGATCCACAACTGCAAAAAAAGGACAATTAGAACTCGACTTCCTAAACATAGCCAATCGTATAGTTGTTTGCGTACTAACCCGCAAAAGAATGCCAGAACTCCCCATCCCCATAGCCAATCGCCTCGACGCCTGTCCAAGGTTGCGATACAGATGAGCTAACACTCCAGCTCCCCAAGCATATCGGCCAGTGCTGTCGTGGTCGGCCAAAAGAACTAACCACCAGTGCTTGACTGCTGTAGTCGACTTGTCCACTAGAACTGTAGTGTCGAGAAGCAACAGTAAGTACATAGACGCAATGAGGCTCTCATCTCTCTATCCATCCTCCATCCGCATCATATCCTTCAATCTCTGCTGAAGATAACCCAAAGGAATGCCTCCATCCCTATACCAAGTCTTCACCAGTGCCTCCTCTACGTGAAGCATCTCAGCAACAAAAGTGAAGATCTCCTCCTTAATCAAAACTGAGCTACAACTCCTGCCATGTATAGGCAGCGACAGGATCTCAACCACATCGTGAAGTGTAGGACCAATCTCTCCAAATGGCAAATGAAATGTGTTGGTTTCTGGGTGCCATCTCTCGACGAAAGCAGAAACCAACACATGATCGACAAGACCGGACCCGATATAGCGTAGATCAGTCAATCCAGATCGCTCTGCAAGCTGAAACCACGAATCTGGACCAGGTCTCCTAAACGCCTCTAGTGGAGTGCAGTAGGCGGTGTGGAAGTGAACCTTGACGACCTTCCGTGTCTGAAAAAAAAGTAAAAAAATAACACGGTTACTTCTACAGAATGCCAAAATATTTCACATATGAACATTATAGTTCAAATACATACCAAATCAAGAGGAGCCTCGCCTTCTAGAAGATCAGCAGGCTGGATATGATGAGGTGGAAGGCATTGCTTTTAGTGGAAAGAAGGTGAGTCCATGTGGTGTGTTTGAAATCATCCAGAATGGTAAGGAAATATTTGTAGCCATTGAATGTGGTGGTGTGGTAAGGACCCCAGAGATCAATATGTACTAAATCAAAAGGTTGGTTAGTAGAGATTTGGCTCTTAGGGAAAATTTTCTTGTGTTGACGAGACATATGAAAAATTTCACAATGAGAAGATACGTCATCAAAAGAAACTGTATCAAGAAAAGATAGTTTCTTCATTTTGGTAAAAGGCATATGCCCCAATCTAGAATGCCACAACAAAGCATCAGTGGTCTTATGTAGAGTAGCTTTACATGATGTAGAGAGATTGGAATTCAAAGATTTAACTAAATTAAGATGCACTTGAGATGATGCATCTTCAGACTTTGAATGTAGCAGGTAAAGACCTTTGTTCTGCTTACCAAGAACCACTGGGTTCTTTGCTGAAAGGTCCTGCAAGAAGCAAGAGGAAGGTGTGAAAAAGATGGAGAAAGAAATTTGTTTGATCAACTGTGTGCAAATAACCAGTTGAATCGGAAATTTGGCACAAATAAGACATTGTGTAAAGTTAGGTTGGGTAGGTTAAGCACAAATCCATGTAAAGAAACATGAATGGTTTGTCCATTGGGTAAAGATATTTGGTATGGCTTAGGGAGAGGGCTAAGGCTAAGGAAAACATCCTTCAAATAGCACATATGATCGGTTGCCCCACTATCTATAATCCATGTATTATCAAGATCAATCCTATCAGCATATTCTGTGTTAAGACCACAAAACTTAGAGGAAATAATTGAGATCCCAAACCTGCAAGAGCACTACCACCAAATTCAGTAGAAGGAGTGTTATCTCTGTTGCTGAGAAACTGCAGTAGCTGAGACATTGTTCTGCAGTGAAACCAGGGTTTGTGGGAGCATCATTCACAGAAGCCTGAGCAACAGTCTTCTTGCCTCTTCCTGCACCAGTAGGATTGATCTTGCCATTGTCAGTTGGATAACCAACTATTTTGTAACAGTTGCTCACAACATGTCATGTTTTGTTGCAATGAGAGCAGATCGTAGGAGGACGTCTATTCTGACCAGAATTTTCAGAAGAACCAGAAGAAGATCCTGTAGAATTTCCTTGCAGACGCCAACAAAACTCAACACTATGACCAGGTCTCTTGCAATGAGTGCACTGAAGTGAGGAACGTGTATCAGAGTTACCAGATCTTTGTCCTCGAGCATTCAGTAAAGAAGAATCACAAGAGAAATTTGAAGAGGAATTAACCTCTCGTTGCTTTTCTTCTTGTGACTGAATCGAGTAAGCCTGAGCGATCGAGAAGGACTTGGATTCATCATCAATATGTTGCCACACACAGTAGTGTAACTTTCCTTCAATCCCATAAGAAGTTGTAATAGCTGCATTTCTTGAAAATTCTTGTACCAGACTGGACTAACACCACAAGTGCAATATGGAAAATCTTGTAAAGTAGAGAATTCATCCCACAAACATTTGATTCTTGTAAAGTATGTTGAAATGCTCTCGTTACCTTATGAAATAGTGCAGATCTCTTTGGATATAGAAAAACTTTGTGCACGATTGGACTAAGAAAATCTAGCGCAGAGTTCCATCCACATATCTCTCGCTGATTTGGAGAAGATGATGCTTTGTGCGATTTCCTTGCTCACCGCACACAAGATCCAGGAGACGACGATATCATTACATCGCTCCTGTTTGTGCCTAAAAATACGACGAGTAAGGAACGCGTGATAAGCTACGCTTATGATGATCACGTCGACGTGATGAAAAGCAATGAAGACGTCGTCGACGTGACGAGACGTGGTAAAGATCTCGTTCTCCGGGAAGATTAAGTCGGCCGAGTAGATATTATCTTATTTCTTATTATATTGTTGTAATTGGTAAAAGATACGATAAAGGATATCTTTTACCTTATTATTATATCGTTGTTAGATAAAAGGAAGAGATAAGATCTCGTTTCCTAAAAGATATCATTAGGGTTAACCTATAAAAGGAGGCTAACGACTGCTTTGTAATTATCCAGCCACCACACGAGTAATACTAAGTTCAAGCTTCAAACCCTAAATTCTTATATCGTCCTATATCGTTCTTGAGTGTTGAGATTATACCATATCCTTTGATCTTTGCCCTACAAATGCTTAGTTATCATCTCGTTGGTAATTTCGCTACAAACAGCTCCCAAGAACGAAGTTCAGGAGAATCAACCCTAGGTCGTGGAATTTCGCCATTTATGAAGCCGACCTTGTTCTGGGCCGAGAGAGAATACAACATAGATCGCTTCCAGACTGCAAAGCCAGTTCCATCGAAGGCTTTAGAAACCAGAGACAAACCTGGAGTGTCAGACGAATGAATATACATTGGATCAAGATGAAGCGTCTGAGAATTGCTCGGAGTGCCGTCACCGATCACCATGTCGACAGAACGAACGAATTGAGCAATGAAGTACAGATAGCGGAAGAAGAAAATCAGGAGCAAGATCTCTGCTCTGATACCATGTAGGATTAAATCAGAAATCAAATTTTGGAAAAATGTGACACTCCATTGAGGAGAAAGAAGGCAAGCTTCTTGTTACATGAATATTGTGTTTGTTTTACAATTGGTAATGAGATGGCACGCAGGCCTGTGTATTTATACAGTGCTCCTATGTTTATAAGCACTAGAATATTACACTTACACATTTTGAGGAAAAAAAACAAAAAAATCCAAAGTTCACGGTAATTACAAGTATGCCACCGTGTCCCTCTCTGAAAAACGTTCAAAAACTTTTGTGGTCCTGATTATGAACATTATCTTTTAGAATATGAAAATCAGTATGTAACTTGTAAACTTGATCTATTTGTTTTTCCTAAAAAAATTTTGATCCATATGGACGGCTGAGGCCGTTATTAAAAATGCAGAATCTTAAATAATGTCACTAGCAACTCTGTCTTTCTCTAGGAAGGACAACAACTCATAAGGAGGGTAATCAAGCAAAGTGAACTCCCCAATTGCCCACCTAGCATATCTAGATAACCAATCTGGAGAGTGGTTTTGGCGATCCTCGGAACATGATCCACAACAACTCGCCATTCGGGTCTACTTAGCAGCTTGTTGATCTCAGTGAGCATGGCTCTGTGCGTCCCCGCCTGGTGTTGCTTGACAGGATGGACTTGATGACCTCTAGCGAGTCTAGTTCAGCAACCAAATACTTCACACCCAGCTGCTAAGCGACAGAGAGCCCGTGAAGAACTCCCAATAACTCAGAGCAGAATGCTGAAGTTAATGCAGCTTTGGAGATGAAAGCTTTGATGAATTTCCCAGCGTGATCACGCAGCAGCCCGCCAGCACACACCTGATCACTGCCCGCCCTGTAGGAGTCGTCCGTGTTCAACTTAACCCAGCCATCAATGGGTCTCGACCAAGTTGCAATCTCCAATGGGATATTAAGGTTGCCCATCGAACGACACTCCCAAAGATCCAAATACTCATGACCACGATCCAGAACAAACGTGTGCCTTGTTGTTGGAACATATAGGCCAGAATTGAAGACTTTGGCATTCCTCCAACGCCAAAGCCACCAAACACCATAAGAAAAGATCGTGGGCCAGATCCCGGGTTTACTAACATTCCTCCCGATCCATGCCTTGACGCCTCCCTCCTGGAACTGCTGCACTTCCTCCTCAGTAAGTAACTCTTGCCACAACGAGCTCGCCACGGGACAGTCTCTAAGAATATGGAGTGTTGTTTCAGAAATATTGTGACAATGGCCACAATTAGATTCTGTCCCCATGTGTGGATGGGTTCGGTTTGCGTTGGACATTAATGAGTCATGGGCAGCAAGCCACAAGAAATTACGAATCCGTTCAGCAGCTTTCACTTTCCATATCCTGTCCCAAACTTGTTCGGACTCACCATTCTCACCCTCGCGCATGATGTCAACTGCTGAGGCGATGGAGAAGTTGCCCAAGCCTGTTGTTGCCAAAGCAAACCTGTCCTCAGTGTTGGCTTCCTGCACTTGGACCGTGCTAATTTTCATGAGAACTTCAGCCGGCAAGAAATGAGAGAATCGATGCCATGCCCAAGTATTTCCCAACCAATACTCAGCTACCGTACACCCCAGTTCATATTCTGGAATAGGCTGAACAGCAAGGTCCTCCAGAGGTTGATCCGAGACCCAAGCATGAGTCCAAAACAATACACTTTGGCCATTGCCCACAACAGAGCGCAATCCTTTTTGCAGCGTTCCTTTGGCCTTAGCCATTCCGTTCCAAAGGTTTGAAGCACCCACTTGACCCCGGTACATGTCTCGATCACATCTACCATTACAGTATTTAGTTCTCACGACTCGGGACCAAAGAGAGTCGGGCTCCTTCAATGCCCGGAACCCCATCTTTACCATGAAAGCTGAATTTACTTGCCTCATGTGACGCATTGCAAGTCCACCCGCTGCTTTTGGCTCTCTGAGTTCCTCCCATCTTTGAAGATGGACCCGTCGCTTCTCCGCTGAGGAACCCCAAACAAAACCCTTAGTCTTCTTCTCAATATCATCACAAATTGACTTCGGGAGTTGCGTCGTTTGCATGGCATAATATGGAATTGAGGAGATGGTGGACTTTGTTAGAGTTACTCTCCCCGCCATAGATAACAAGCTAGACTTCCAACCTGTCAGACGCGCATTTACACGGTCCAGAAGATGCTGAAAAGTGGCCTTAGAGAGCTTCTCTTTGGACATCGGAATTCCTAGGTATTTACCTAAGTCATCCGTCGCCGGGATTCCACCTTCTGTGCATATCCTCTCTGCTAAGTGATCATCAGTGGAGTTTGAAAAACACAACATAGATTTGTTGTAGTTTATCTTCGCCCTAGACGCAACACATAACTTGCTCAAGCAGAACTTAACGACACGCATTTGCTCCACAGTTGCCTCGCCGAAAAGGATCAAGTCATCAACGAAGAATAAATGGGAGAGAGATGTGATGCGCCCTTGCCTTTCCTAGAGCCAAGCCATGGCTCGCCTCAACGAGCGTCTCCTGCCTCCACACTTCATGAAGATCATTTTGAGGTTAAACACCGTTGGCGCTTCATTTCTAGCCTCGGCCAACGTCTCGTCCTTTCATGTCTCAAGCGTGGCGCCAACACCAGAACCACCGGCGCCACCACACTTCCTCCGGCGCTCTCCTCGGTTCCACGAGCGCCACCTCCAAAGACATCCAGCCACCTCATTTGCGCTGGAAGCAGACTTGTCGACGCCTGCTTCAAAGCCTCCTCCAACATCTTGGCGACTCAGCGCCTTGTGTCTATGCCTCATCCTTGGCGACCTCCTTGGCTCGACACTATGGTGCGTCACCAAAAGCCTTGGTCAACTTGGTATGATCAAGCCATGGTTTTTCCATGCCTATCTTTATCTTTCATCTTTGAGACTATTTTAGGCACTCTCGGGAAACTTACTATTTTTAGCAGTTACTATTTTTAGCAGGTTGCTATTTATGGTAAATACTATTTTTAGCCCTCGTTTCCCGAGATAGAATTGCATTGCTGAACTTTCTATTTTTAGAAACTTTCAATATTTAGCAGGTTTCCTTCTTAGGAAGGTATAGGTTCGGGTTTTGCTAGAGTTTTAGAACTTTCTATTATTAGAAGGTTTCTAAATATGGAGTGGTCCAGCCTTGCATGGTTTGGGACGTCCAAATGGGCTTTTAGCACTCAAGCCCAAGAACACCCAACCCTAGCAATGCCCTAGCCATCACCTTTCTAGGAAACCCTAGTCGTCCCCTTTGCTTGTTTTCTCTTTATAAGGCATTCGCCTCCATCTTTGCAACTTACGTTTAGCTTTTGAATTCAAGAACCTTTGTTGAGACGAGTATTCCTCCATCTTCTTGAACTAGGCGTCACAATTCCTTCGGGCTCTGTCTTCTCATCTCCTTCACCATAGCTTCGAACCCCTTTCGTCTACATCCCTAGCCAAAAGTTCCCATATCTTCTAGCCTCATTCTTCTACATCACTAGCCTAAACTTCCCTTGGTTTGAGTAACCCTCAATCTCCATTACCGACCCCTCACCCTAGCTTGTCGAGTTTCCTACTCGACACTCATATCCTAATTCGTCAAGACCTCTTGACGTCTATATCCAACCAAATTCCGTTGCAAACTCCCATATCTACCATCGACCCCAAAAAGACAGCCACAAAACACTTCCGAGGTTTGTTGATTAAAGATCCTTCGAGCGCAATTGGCTTCCCGGAGACCAGGCGCGCATCAACTGGCATCAGAGCAAGGTTATCTTGTAAGTGTTTAGTGTCTTTTACAATCTATCCTTTCAATTCACTCGTTGTTATCCATCTTTCCCATTTGACCATTGCTGAATTTTTTTTTCTCACCTCCATTGTTGCTCACGGCTTTTTTCCATAAAATTGTCCAAAAAAATTCAAAAAATTATTCACTTGCCTTAGGAGATCTTCTTGTGAAATACTCGAAGATATTGAAAGATAATTGCCAAAAATAATCAGCCCTTGACCTAAGAGATTGCCGGAAATATTTGCTTGATTTTCTTGTTAGAATCTTTGCATATCTTTTCATATCCTTTTGTTAAGATAAGTTTATTGTTATGATTTGATATCTTATCTTGTTTGGCCGATTACTCTCTCTCCTACCTTGAGCATATCTTGCTTTCTTGCTGCATAAATCTCGAACCAAAACATATTCAAAAGATCTAATCAAAAGTCGAGATCTAAATCAAAAAAAAGAAAAAAAAAAGTTAAGTCAAAAGCCTATTAGTTCGACCAAGGCATAGCCAAAATAAGGTAACCCTTGAGTCTACACTTGTATTGGTTCAACCATCTTCGTACCCTTCCACCGTCTAGAGTCGCTTGATTGTTTATCTTGTCTTTGCATGCTACTTTGTTTGCAATTGTGATTGATTAGTTTGCTTGTGACTTGCTTGACTATCTTGCATATTTTTCGGCTCATTCCTAGAGACCTTAGCCAGCCTAAACTTCCACACGGCCAGCCAACGTAGTCACCCTGCGAGTGCTTTGTTTGGATCTTGTTAAAGTGGTAACACTTGCTTGGTTTCTTTGTTCTTGTTACTTGTTTTTGTGCACTTGATCTCTCGCCTTGAGTGTTTTAACATAGGTACCATCTATGGCGAGACGTCAATCACATTGGCACCCTCTCTGGGACTCCGAAGACGAAGAAGAGGAAGCTTGGAGTGACTACAAAGAGCATCAAAGGAAGCATGATTGGATTCCCCCCGAGAAGACCATCAAAAGGGTGAATTCTGCTCAAAGCTTAGGGGAAAAGGAAGATGTCAGGAAGGAAAGGCGTTATACCTCGCACCAACAGTACTCCCCAACATCAACCAGAAAGAGCTATAAGTACATTTCCGGGCGTTCTTCCAACTTTGCAAGCTCTAGTGGTTCTAGACACCATGATAGGAGCATTAGAGCCGAGGAGAGATCACCAAAAATTGCCCAGTTGAAGGCTGATTCAAGGAGAGAAATTGATGACACTCGAAGGCTTTTCACAACCAACAACGAAGTCACGAAGGCCAAATCAAGGAAACTTGCACATGGCTCGTGTTATTCAAGTAAGTCTTCGAGCCCTACTCCTCATTTACACTCCTTCTCTCAGTCTAAACGGGGTGCTCAAGAATTCTCTTGGAGTGCCCCACCAATTGGAGCTAGCTCCCTTGAAAAGACTCGCGACACCGGGACCTCAAAAGGTTCTGCGGTATCCCAACCTTTTTATGGGGAAGCTAGACATTCTCACTAGAGGAATCCTCTAAAATTGCAGAAACATACACATGAGAAAGAGGGTGCTCAAGAAAGATCAATTGGGACTCAAGTTCCCGAGAAGGGAAGTCAAGACGACATTGTGCAAGCAAAACCGAGCCAAAACTCAAATGGCTCGCCCAAATCCACTTCCGTCTTGGGCCCTCCTCCTCAAAATAGGATACTAATCTGTCCTCAAAGTGGAGCACAAGAAAAGTTGTCAAGTGCTCGGACAACTAGTTCCATTTTCCCAACCGAGGACACATATGGTGTCACTAGAGCAAAATTGAGCCAAACTGAAAATGGCCCGTGCAAAACTGCTTCTGTCTCGAGCCTTCATCCACAAACTGAAGGAAGTACACATGGTAAAAAGGGTGATCGAGACATCTTGATTGAAGGTCATACTTCTGGAATAAAGAGTCCAACCGACGACAACGGGCACATAAAAGGAGAAAAATTCGACCTTGCCCAAATGGATTCAAATTTTGACACAACATCCATGGAAGCCATACAAGATGAATGCAATTGGAATGAAGTGAAAATTCCAAGCGCTGCTAAAAACGTTCTGAGGGCTAGTGCTGATGACAAGCCAAATCCCTATCCTCCTAGCCATTCGGAAATAGGTAAGTATTTTATGCCTGTCCACTTCGGAGCATAGTCCTATTTTTCCTTGCTTAAACTCTCAGGAAAATTAGGATCGAGACAAATCTGCAAGTGCTCGACCAACTGGAAGTGAGGCCCAAAACCTAGACGCAACCGCCCGAGAACCTCGAATATCCTTGGCGCTTGACGAGCACAAATGCTCCAAATCAAAATATGTCTCGAGCGATCGTTCAAGTTTTCCACGCCTTCACATGGCAAGCAACATTGACGTTCGGTTCACTTTGGATTGCGCAAGAGAAAACACTCCATATTTCCAGGGAAGTTATACTTATTTCTTGTTCAACATACAAGTCATCCATCATTTTAAGGAACAAGTTGATCTCCCCTATTTTGTTTCTCTTTTCTCGCAGAAGCACGTAGAGGACAAGTTGGGCAAAGTGCCCAACCACTCAAAAATCCTGCAACAATAATCGGCATTTGCATGCTTCCCGGGAGAATTTCTGAGTTCGACCTCAAGCCATCTTCTTCAAGTTATTCAAGGAGTGGTCGACACCAATTCCGGGCCGCCTTGGTACTTGTCATTCACTGCGACACCCAAGGTGGGGCTCCATTGGCTTCTTTGCTTCAAACTTGGGTGAAACGGGGACGTTTCACAGCCAAGGGGGGTTGGGTGATGCGCCCCTGCCTTGCCTAGAGCCAAGCCATGGCTCGACTAAACGAGCATCTCCTGCCTCCACACTTCATGAAGATTATTTTGAGGTTAAACACCGTTGGCGCTTCATTTCTAGCCTCGGCCAACGTCTCGTCCTTTCATGTCTCAAGCGTGGCGCCAACATCAGAACCACCGGCGCCACCACACTTCCTCCAGCGCTCCCCTCGGTTCCACGAGCGCCACCTCCAAAGACATCCAGCCACCTCATTTGCGTCGGAAGCAGACTTGTCGACGCCTGCTTCAAAGCCTCCTCCAACATCTTAGCGACTCAGCGCCTTGTGTCTATGCCTCGTCCTTGGCGACCTCCTTGGCTCGACACTATGGCGCGTCACCAAAAGCCTTGGTCAACTTGGTATGATCAAGCCATGGTTTTTCCATGCCTATCTTTATCTTTCATCTTTGAGACTATTTTAGGCACTCTCGGGAAACTTACTATTTTTAGCAGTTACTATTTTTAACAGGTTGCTATTTATGGTAAATACTATTTTTAGCCCTCGTTTCCCGAGATAGAATTGCATTGCTGAACTTTCTATTTTTAGAAACTTTCCATATTTAGCAGGTATCCTTCTTAGGAAGGTATAGATTCGGGTTTTGCTAGAGTTTTAGAACTTTCTATTATTAGAAGGTTTTTAAATATGAAGTGGTCCAGCCTTGCATGGTTTGGGCCGTCCAAATGGGCTTTTGGCACTCAAGCCCAAGAACACCCAACCCTAGCAATGCCCTAGCCGTCACCTTTCTAGGAAACCCTAGTCGTCCCCTTTGCTTGTTTTCTCTTTATAAGGCATTCGCCTCCATCTTTGTAACTTACGTTTAGCTTTTGAATTCAAGAACCTTTGTTGAGACGAGTATTCCTCCATCTTCTTGAACTAGGTGTCACAATTCCTTCGGGCTCTGTCTTCTCATCTCCTTCACCATAGCTTCTAACCCCTTTCGTCTACATCCCTAGCCAAAAGTTCCCATATCTTCTAGCCTCATTCTTCTACATCCCTAGCCTAAACTTCCCTTGGTTTGAGTAACCCTCAATCTCCATTACCTGACCCCTCACCCTAGCTTGTCGAGCTGCCTACTCGACACTGATATCCTAATTCGTCAAGACCTCTTGACGTCTATATCCAAACAAATTCCGCTGCAAACTCCCATATCTACCATCGACCCCCAAAAGACACCCACAAAACACTTCCAAGGTTTGTTAATTAAAGATCCTTCGAGCGCAATTGGCTTCCCGGAGACCAGGCGCGCATCAAGATGGCCCCTGTTTGTGCCTATAAATACCACTACGGTTGCGATGTGTTCGTAAGGTCAATGCGTTGGAATGTACATGAAGATGGGGTGACCAACAGAAGACGTCCAAGCAAGTAACATGATCGACGAAATCACGAAGTTAAGCACGAATTACTCTTTTTACTCTTCTCATGGTTTTTCCCACGAGGTTTTCCTAAGAAGAGGTTTTAACGAGGCTCCCAAGGTCATTCATCACCGTGACACAATCAACTCCGAGTTCCCTTGATTATCTACGAGGTCCCAAGGTAACCTATGTGAAGATTAAGTACGTCGACGAGAACAGCTACGCGTAGACGTCGACGAGTACGTGAAAGAACGAGTATGAAGGCGTCGTCGAGATCAAGATAAAGTCGGCTGAGTATGTTTATGTCTTTTATTTAATATTCCTTATGTAAATAGTAAAAGAAATAGTAAAAGATATTAGAAAGAATATATTTTACCATGTTTTATATTAGGTTAAAGATATAAGGAAAAAGATAAGATTCTTTCCTTAAAGATAGAACTAGGGTTTGCCTATAAATAAATGGCTCCCTTATCATTGTAAAAGAGGCTTTTTCCCCAAGTAATACACAAGTATCTCGAGTTTTCTCTCTCTTTTATCAATGGTGTTTTCTAGATGAAGTGTTTGCACCGTCAAGTTTGATCTTTGCCCTACAATTGCTTAGTTATCATCTCGTTGGTAATTTCGCTACAAACAATGGCGCCCACCGTGGGGCTTGATAAAAAAAGTGCCTTCCTTTCATCAAAAGAAACCATGTATTCTTAACAAAAAAGCCAAAACCTAACGAGCCTTCAAAGATCAAAGAAGAAGATCAAAATCCGAAATCATTCCCGGTTCACGTAGCTGTCTGCGACACAATTTTGAAAAAGTCGTATCTCTCCTGTCCGACGTCCAAATTCAATGAAATTTGGAGGGATTAAAGTAGACTTCAATATCGGTCGAATGGCGTTGGAATCATGCAATGCCTAATTTTCTACAGACCATACCGACATAAACAAGATGACTGCAGAATTCAGAAAGTTGCTTGTTCTCCGAGGAAGATTTCTCTTTCACCAGAACGGTAATATCTATCCATAATCTTCTTCCTTTGAGTTCTAAAAGGTTCAAATTGATTATATTCATATCGATTTAGAATAAGTTGCATAGAAATCATGCTAAAGGAAAATTCTTAAGTTCATTATCATGAGATTTCCATATCTAGATTTGCATATTCACCATAGAAAGCATGTTAGACTTGATCTAAAGATTAAATCTTTCTTATTCTTATTTGAGATTCAAGATTATAGTATGAGAATCTAAAAAAAATCAGAATTTTATGGTTAATTAGAAGTTCATAAAGTTTGTACCTTGATTAAGCATGATATACATCTACCTAAGCATATCGTGTTGTTTTTGCTTGTATATGATGACAAGAACGCCATACCTTGCTCATAAATGACGAGTAAACTATTGAGAATCTACAAGGAATCAAGGAAATCAGCTAAGGATTAAAAAGATCATGTAAGACCCTCCAAGAAGACGATCAAGGCGCTAAGACGTCATGAACAACACGTTCCTGAGACGTCAAAGACAGCGTCAGACGAACTCCTCTCCAAAAACAAGAAACACCGCGTTGCTTTATTCGCATCTCCATGAAAAGGGGTAGTATCTCCACAAGTTTGGTACGACCATGAAGGTGTCTAAGGAACACGACGTCCAAGAAGCCAATTACAAAGGCTAAAGATAGATGATTCATCTCGATCTAATCACGAGCAAACAAGAGCTCATAAGCTAAGTTCTCTACTCCTTTATTCTATATCTTTATTCAAATACCAAGTTTCCATGATCATATCTCACCTAAACATGCATGATAAATAATATTCAATTAGCATAAAGATGCATGCTGCCTCTATATACGCTCATAAACTGAAAAGTAGAAGAATTGCATGTCAAATATGAGATTACCTCCTAAGTCTTTCGTTAAACTCTCTCCTAAAAGTCTTTATGATCTAAATCACACTTGATTGGATAAGCTTTTCAGAATTGTTATTGTTCAAGCTAAATAAGAGTATAACAAAGAGAATGACGACGTCGGACAAGACGATGACTTTGGATTACTATGTGATAATCTCACTCTGAACGCCATCCTGAAATCATTACAAGGGGGATAGGATACCCAAGTCATCATTAAGAAACAAGGTGACAAAAGCTCTCCCTCCAGAAAGATCAAGAGCAAAGCATCACGTCAAAGATGAAAAGTCAATAGAAGTCGACCAGCCACTACGTAAGCAAGTTATCAACGTCGCCCCTCAACGCGACGCCTTCTCCTAAACACGTCTGATGGACACAACGTCCTAAACGACATTCCTCTCCAGCGTCTCTAGACATGAAGAACTCCCTCATTATGTGATCTCCAAGCTATCGTTCAAAGTACAAACTAAGTGGAATACAAGAATGCGACGGATCAAGAAAGTCTCAAACTCGGACACGACGCTAAGAATCGCCTAAGGAAGTACAAAGTGCAGAAAAACCAAGTAAGTTCTCTGTGGAACCTAACTAAAGACCACGCCAAAGAGAGCGTAAGATCAAAGTAATCCTCCTCAAGTTTGCGAAGAAAAAGCAATTCGCCAAAAAGAGCAACACAAGAAGTTACAATCGAGACACCAAAAGCAAAAGTGTTCCAAGTAAGATAGTTGAGAAAAGAATCTTCCAACACCGAAATGAAAAATTCCTAAGGATAAGAGCGTCGGGAAACTCGACGCGTCCTGGGAAGACCCGTAAGAACTCCATTGATTGTTAGCTAGTTGAAGTGCATATTTACCAAGTTACACATGTCTAAGTAAGTTTATTTTTTGCATGATCATGTCGTCGTCATAGCGTCGAGGCGGCAAGGGGTCGCGCCGACTAGGGGTAGCTTTAGAATGTTATCGTGACGAGTCATCATGAATATTTAAGTGCATAAGTATATCTTTTCTCTCCAACGTGTCAAGCATGCTGAGTTGTTTCATTTTAAAGTACTTGCTCTGTGTCTATGACGTAACACCAAGCTTAATAAGGCCGCGGAGAAAATCCGCGCCCGGGGCGAATTTCGTTAGTCTACACGTTCAAGGCTTCATCTACGCGTAGGCAACGTTAGCCGAACCTCCGACTTCGAGTCGAAGCTCCCCATGATTGTTAGCGACGTGTGGCAATGGTCATGGGGAATGAAGCCCGACACCTCACAAAACCGGCACGGTCCTCTGAGCGAAGAAGGGAAACCTATCGCCATGACCACTCTCCAGGAACGCGTACTTGCGCCTTCCACGGCCCCTCTGAGAGTCATGAATCCACGGGCAAAACGCCAAACCGACAGGGATGCGTCCACCGGCATCGTAAGTCCTAACAATCTAGAAATCGGACGCTACACGATGAATAGGCCCGTCGATTAAAAGAGTTTGACGTCGACCTAACGCTAGCGTGAGGCAATGGACCCACCTTAAAAGTAAGGGGTAACGTCACAAGCTGATAATATCACACGCTGACCTATGTCCGCCACTCGCTTCAGGGTTCGGAGGAAATGCTGGACCCAACCTTCATATAAGCCGGCAAATAACAAAAGCAGCCGCAATGACCGTACCACCCTATCAAGTAAGTAAAACTCTCTAACGCGTTCACTACGAACAAAGTGTCTTACCAGGGGTAGAAAACCACACTCTAAAGATAAAGTAGCAAAAGCAAAAGCCAAGGACCAAACCTGCGCACTCACAAACGAGCTATACGCGTAAGGGGTCACAGAAGTTAAAGATAAAAAGAAAAAGTTCTACACGTACGCAGAGCAAGATACGCGTGCCAAAGCATAGCACATAAAACATCAAAACCAAAGAAAAGCAAGCTCCCAAGACGTCTCTGATGCGAAGAATAACGCGCACGACGCAAGAAACAAAGTGCAAGATATAACAAGTAAAGCAAGCCCAAGGGTCTTTGGTAGCTCTAACCTAGTCTACGGGGAGCCTAAGTCAAACCTACCAAAAGGGGTAGGACCACTCAAGGAAACAAGAAAGATAGAAGTATTGTCAAGACGATCCAAAGAGAAAAGTTACTCGTTCAACCCATAGACGAATACGCTATCGCCAAAGAAGATCATGTGAAGTCGAAAACGTCACGCAAGATAAAAGGAGGAGTTTGCAACAAAGAAAGACGAGACAAAGGAATCTCGATCGAAAGCAATAGTTCAGAAAAAATCCAAGAGCTAGAATATGAACGATAACGACAATCATGAATTGGCCAAGATCACCCAAATTCTACACGTAGAGAACGCCTAAAACGCCCAGAAGAGGAAGAACACGGTCAAAAGCATCGCAAAGAATATAATAAAATTTCATCTCCGTAAGAAAATAAAAGCATCTCAAAGAACCCTCCTGAGAAAACCAAGAATGATCTACTCATGAGAAGCATTAGTACAACTGCAAGCACGACGAGGTTGAAGTTATCGCCGAACAAGTCTAAGAAAGACATTGCCACAGAGAAGCAGTGCTACCAAAAGTATAAAGTAAAAGTCCGTGTAGTCGACACAAGGTGTCATCGCCAACGCGTTCCCAAATGTGCAACGTGTTCTCCAAAGACGTCTCCCGACGCGTTCTCCAGAACAGTTACATCTCCTTAAGACTCGAAGCAACCTAAGGGCATCGCATGAAGATCAAGTTGTGCCGCCATGAAAACGCCACCAGGGATCGAACCTATGATATAATCGCCATCAGAGCAAGAAAGTATGCGTACGACTTCGTCTCCAATCTAAACCTCAAGGGTCTACTCTCTACGCCATATAAGCGATGCGTCCTCTAAGTTATCTCCACAATCCAAGACATCCTCGATCCTTAACAAGACAGTTCACGACATCCTTGAGTCATTAGAGCAAGAATGACTCCACCTTCCTAAACTGCCAAGCACAATCTATTCACCTCGGGTACGTTGCTCAAGACCTTCTTCTACTTAGTTATTCTTCTTCACATATCTCCACTGCTCGTCTACAAGCTTCACCTCGAGCAAGTCTATCTCTCTCTCCAACATCTAGCAAGACCCCAGGCAATAGAGGCCAACACCCATCTGCAAGGGGTGGCGTAATTATAAGAGATACGTTGAAAGCAAGAACACGCCGAGGTGCTATAACGTACGCGTTGAAAGTGAGAACGCGTAGAATCGCCAAAGAGAAAAAAGAGTACGTTATGAAAAAAGTATGTCAAAGTAGACACAGAAGTTAAGAAGTAGCATCATAAGAAGAGACGCCAGAACTCAAAGTATGTACCAAAGAAGGAGAAAATTACGAAAACGCGTAGAGATAGAACGCGTCGCCATCGCTCGTCGTGATCTCCAAAGAGTACCTCGACTCTAAGCAAATGCGTAAGGAGAGAAGTCAAGAAACCCGAAAAGTTCCACGTCACCCAAGCTAGGGGTGATGAGTAGAGTCTCCACAAGATCTAAGAACGAGCGACGAAGTGTCCCCATGAAACTTCCCTGAGTAAAAGCATCAATTGATCGAGAACAAGCGTAAGAGAAAAAGATCTGAGTATGCAGTAGCAAAGAAAGAAAGAAGTTGAAAGAGTCGATTGTATCTCTCATCCGTGACGAAGTAGTAGTTTCCTCCAAGAGTGATATCCTTAGAAAAAGGAGCAGAAGATGCTCGAAGAACCACATTGAGAATCCAAACATGCGGAAAAGGTCCAATAAGGAGGTATGTTACAAGAAAGAAGTAAATCGCCATTTAAAAATTTGCTTGAAGACAGGATGATCCAAGTAACCAAGCTGAGGATTATGGTGAAGCAACGACTTCACTTACGAAGTCCTCATTAGCCATGATTTCAGATTCCGCCCGCGAACATTTCAATGTCGACGAAGCACGAAGTTGATTCTCTCCAAAGAAGGCATAAGAAGCCCAAGATCCAGGTCGCCTATCGCCATTTATAAAGAAAAGACATGTTCATACGTACAACACGAGTTCAGGGAACTGATTATGAAGCAATAGAGTTTCAAGCATCAAGTTATAGCAGCAACGCGTTCAGATTAAGAGAAGGCATTGAAGAAGATGAAGACGTTTCCCAGATCTGCATGGCAATAAGGTCAACGCGTTGGAATGTACATGGAGACGGGGTGACCAACAGAAGACGTCCAAGCAAGTAACATGATCGACGACATCACGAAGTTAAGCACGGAGTACTCTTTTTACTCTTCTCATGGTTTTTCCCACGAGGTTTTCCTAAGAAGAGGTTTTAACGAAGCTCCCAAGGTCATTCATCACCGTGACACAATCAACTACGACTTCCCTTGATTATCTGCGAGGTCCCAAGGTCACCTACGTGAAGATTAAGTACGCCGACGAGAAGAGCTACGCGTAGACGGCGACGAGTACGAGAAAGAACGAGTATGAAGGCGTCGTCGAGATCAAGATAAAGTCGGTTGAGTATATTTATGTCTTTTATTTAATATTCCTTATGTAAATAGTAAAAGAAATAGTAAAAGATATTAGAAAGAATATCTTTTACCATGTTTTATATTAGGTTAAACATATAAGGAAAAATATAAGATTATTTCCTTAAAGATAGAACTAGGGTTTGCCTATAAATAAATGGCTCCCTTATTATTGTAAAAGAGTTTTTTTCCCCAAGTAATACACAAGTATCTCGAGTTTTCTCTCTCTTTTATCAATGGTGTTTTCTAGATGAAGTGTTTGCACCGTCAAGTTTGATCTTTTCCCTACAATTGCTTAGTTATCATCTTGTTGGTAATTTCTCTACAAACAGCCCCTGATTATTGTGCTGAATTGGTTTCCATGTCGGGGAGTTAACCGCTTCCTCAATAATGTGACCTAACTGCTCCATACACAGAACAAACAAATAAGGAGAGAGTGGATCACCTTGGCAAACTCCCCTGGAAGGCTTGAAGCCGTCCCCCATCGATCCGTTCCACAACACTTTCATGTTACAGGAAGTGACACAATCCATCACCATTTTGACTAAATCCGATGGAAGACGCAGCTCGTGTAATGTATCCCTCAGAAAAGCCCAACGGATTCTATCATAGGCTTTTTCTAAGTCGATTTTAATTGCCAGAAATGGAGGCCCTTGCTTATTACGCATGGAATGCATGACCTCCTGGGTTATCACAATATTATCCGTTATTTGACGACCCGGGATGAAACTTGACTGAGTTGGCGCAACGACGGTCTTAGCTGGTGAACATTACAGAGCAGAGACTTATCGGTCTTAGCTGGTGAACAGTTTCTGGATTTTTGGTCTTGGGAATCAGCACCACGACAGTCTCATTCAAAGCAGTCGGGATACCGCCTCCACTCAGAATCTGACTTACCGCACTGCAAACCTCAGCCCGAACTGTTGCCCAACACTTTTGATAAAATATAGCATGGAAGCCGTCAGGCCCTGGTGCTTTGAATCCACCCATACTGTCCAGCGAGGCTTTGATGTCGGCTTCGGTATACCGTCGGATGAGCAGCTCAATGTCAAGTTGACTGAGCTCCGGAAACCTGCCTCTTGGAACGTCAAACGGCCCCTCATCTAGGGACTCCTCTGAATAAAGCATACGAAGATGCGTAGTAATCATCTTCTGCATCTCTGACTGATCCCAGGTCCAGTTGTCAGCCTCGTCCCAGAGCCCTTCAACCTTATATTGCTTCTTACGAACGACGGAGCATGTATGGAAAAACCTAGTATTTCGATCTCCATTCAGCAGAGCATCCGTTCTAGCCTTTTGCATCCAAAAGATGTTGATTTCTCAAGAATAACATCCAACTGTCGTCGTAGGTCTCTATCAAGTTTCATAAGACCACTGGATTGGTTGTTGCCCAAGCTGCGTTGAACTCCTTTGATGGGCTTCCAGAGTCGGTCACGACGTCTGAATAGATTACCGAAGACATTTCTATTCCAAGAGTCAAGTTGACTAGCCAAAGAGCCCAGAGCCTGCGTAAGGGGAGCTCCCTCACTCTAGTGATTTGCAATAAAAGCCTGGAATTCCCGATGGAGAATCCATGCCGCTTGAAACCTAAAGGACTTGTTGGTCAGCTTCGGATGAGCAAAGTCGCTGCAGCTCAGGAGCAGCGGACAATGGTCGGATTGATGCACAGGGAGGTGGCGAACTGAGCCTTCCTGGAACATGCTGCGCCATGGAAGATTGCATAGTCCACGATCAAGGCGTGGTGATGTTCTCGATAGTGGATCTGTGCCTCGGCTCCACGTGAACTTCTGCCCCGAATATCTGAGATTAATCAAGCACATTTCATCAATATAGTCATTGAATTTCTCACACCGGCGCCTCATGTTATCCGACTGACCCGTTCTTTCATACAACGATTTAGTCTCGTTGAAATCTCCAATCAAGAGCCAAGGGAGTTGGTTATCCTGACTGAAGTTCAAGAGATGCCTCCATAATTCTTCTCTAGTGTGGGGCAATGGACTAGCGTACAGAGCCGAGAACAACCACTGAGGGTCATTCGAGCGTGACACACGAACAGACACAACCTGGTGATGGATGTCAATCTGATCAAGTTGAACCAAACTCTTCCGCCAAAGGACCCATATACCACCACTGAACCCCACAGCCTCGGATCTGAGCATCCCATCATAATCGATCGACTTACACACTGCATCAGCTTGAGCTCCGCTAATTCTTGTTTCAAGTAGAACGAGAATTGTCGGTTCATGTTGACGAATAATGTCCTTAAGAGAACGGAGAAATTCCTAGCTGCCCGCGCCTTGGACATTCCAGGAGACAAGCTTAATATTTGTACTAAACATTAATAACAAATGATGAAGAAAGTAATCCTCAGAGCACCAAAAAGCAAGAGAGTCAGACAGTCTCTGTGCCCATATCGGCATCTCCAACTTCCTCACAACTTGTCGATGTTGTGTCGCAGACATCTGCTTCCTGAACTGAATCGTCCATGACGACATCCAACGATGAATCCATTCCACCTTTGGACGCTTCACTCCGTCTACCAGCTTCCATTGACGACTCATCGTGGGACGGTGGATCGCTCAAGTCCTTCCCTGACTTTCCCTCAACAAGAACTCCCTTAGCCCCCTATTCTTCAAAGGATTAAGAATGGAGGAACGGGGAGGAGGCGGAATATATGTACCCGTGGTTGAGATATGTCGTGCTGTCACAATTGATTGCCTGTTAATTTCTTTCCTAAGTGGTATCTTGGATTGAATCGTCTTTGACCTAGCATCCTGAATTAATTCATGTGCACTTATCCTTTTTGACATCTTCTGAATCCTTGATTCTTATTTCCTTTTGGGCCCCATTGACAGTAACTTTTCCTTTCCCCTTTGATTCTTCTAATAACGTTTTTTTCCCTTCAATGCCAATCCTCGTATTCTTTGTGATTGGAGTAGTTATACCTTTTTCCAATTTCTTTGGGCTTTCCGCGTTGACTCATGTGGTCGTAACTGCTGCCTTAACTTCTACTGTTACCTCCTCCTGTTGCGCAGCGTCTTGATTCTCAGTCCTTGCCGCCAAAATTTCAAATCTCGAACCCGACGGAGCAGTGGACTCCGATGCCGTCCGTGCCATCGATGGTTGTTGCGTGATGCTCGTAACAATGTGCTTCGGGCCACTATCCTTTTTGACATCTTCTGAATCCTTGATTCTTATTTCCTTTTGGTCCCCATTGACAGTAACTTTTCCTTTCCCCTTTGATTCTTCTAATAACGTTTTTTTCCCTTCAATGCCAATCCTCGTATTCTTTGTGATTGGAGCAGTTATACCTTTTTCCAATTTCTTTGGGCTTTCCGCGTTGACTCCTGTGGTCGTAACTGCTGCCTTAACTTCCGTTGTTACCTCCTCCTGTTGCGCAGCGTCTTGATTCTCGGTCCTTGCCGCCAAAATTTCAAATCTCGAACCTGACGGAGCAGTGGACTCCGATGTCGTCCGTGCCATCGATGGTTGTTGCGTGATGCTCGTAACAATGTGCTCCGGGCCATCCTTCTCTTTCGCCGAAGCATCAACACAACCCTCAGCATCCTTGGAACCTGTTGCCGAATCCCTCTGTTCTGGATCCTTATTACTTGTTGTTACCGGTGGTCGCCGTTTAGGAGCAGGTTCCGGGAACATCCAACCCCCATAATCTTCAGACAATTCAGGTGCAGCCTGCTCCTCCTGACCACTATCGCTATCATGATCCGTGGATCCACATTGATCCCGAACATGCCCGATCCTGCAACACTTGAAGCATATCATCCTCAACCCTTCAAACTGTATTTTCCAAACATGGCCATTCATACGGAATTTGGATAGTAGGGGTTTCTTGATGTCAATTTCCACACTCAGTCTTGTGAAACGACCCCTTTCTGCAGCACTTGTTGTCTTGTCGATCCGCAGCACCTTCCCAACTTTTGCGCCGACCCTGTGAAGGATTGTCGGATCAAAGTACTGCATGGACAAGTTAGGAATACGTATCCAAGCCGTAACATAACGTATGGGTTCCTCTTTGGCAATAAAATTGGGACGCCACCTCTGAATTGTTAGATAATGCTCACCAATTAACCAAGGTCCATTAATCAACACATGGTTGAGATCTTCTAAGTTACGAAATTTGATGACGTAGTAGTCATTGCCTATATCCACCATGGCGACCTCCCCTTTTGTCTTCTACTTCTGAGCCAAAGTCTTGCGCAAGTACATGAAGCCTACGTTCTTGCCGAAGACTTTCACTATTAGTGCATTTTGCTAAGGTTGCTGAATTCTCCGTTTCTCCTCAGCAGACAACAGGATAATCTGGCATGCTGGGTCATCCTCACCCTCCATTATATCATCCTGGAATTCTCACTTGTGCCACCCTCTTCCCACGAAGGATTTGTGTACTCCTTCATGGTTGTATCCGACCCACCACCAGTGACAGTATCCCTGAATGATAGCTTTGTGGCAGGTGCAACTTTGCCTTTCTGCTACATAGCCTCTTCCATTGAAGGGAAATCCTCTGCACCCGCATTGAAGGCACCAGCGCAGTTTCTCTTCATCTTTTTCGTCGATCTCAGGAGTTGGTCAGATTCTTCCGACGACTTATCTCCGTTCAGATTAGGTTCTTTATTTTTCCTATTTTAAGAGTTATTTGCACGAAGCTTTTCTCGTGGTTCGGTGAGAAAAACAACTTTTCTTACTTCAATTACAAGTGGACGCTTACCCGCGAGAAAGTATAAAATTGAAAATTGAACCTCATACAGGGGGCAAAGTGGTAATAAGGTGGGGAAACTCGTAAACGAAATTTGACTTAAGTTTTCTGCCGTCTGGGCTCGTCATCTCGTTGGCGGTTTCATCTCTCGCTTCCCTATATATGAACTCGATCAGACTTCTTCATTAGCTTTCTCTCTCTCCGTTTAAAAACAGACCAATAAAATTTCAGATCTACGCTTCGCTCTCTTCTACGTGAATCTTCACAGGAGAGCGAGAAACTGCGAATCGGAAGTCCATCCATGGCGGTTGTATCCCCTCTAGCCAAATACAAGCTCGTCTTCTTAGGCGATCAATCGGTCGGCAAGACCAGCATTATCACTCGCTTTATGTATGACAAATTTGATGCCAATTACCAGGTCAATAATTTATTCTATCCTCTTACATCTGATCTGTAATTTCGAGTTCGTTTTGAATTAGGAATTCAATTTTTGCAGCTATTTGATCAGGTCAAATGATTCCGCCTTGTATGAATTGCTTTCTAAACTGCAATTATCCGTCTAAATTATATGATCATGCTAACGATGTTCACAATTCCATCTAGTTTTAGGCTCCAAAGACCTTAATATACACACTTTGAAATTGATCGTCGCACTTGTATATTAATTTTTTTTACTTTTTGTTCAAAGTCGTGGTTCCCACTTTCCTAGATTTCCGTACTGTTTCACCCGTCTATCGGTGGAAGTATCGTCTACTATAATTATTGAATCATTACGCTAGATTCTAACACCAGGTTTTCATCATTTTAACTTGATAATGCTCATCCTGACTGCTTAAAGCTGATAAGCCTGAATATTGGGGTGCTGAAGTTTTTCTTATCCTTGATCTGATTGGCTTTTGCATAGTTTGCCTAAATATGGAGCTCAGGGAAATCACTTAAAATTTACATTATTATCCTATAGAAAATTGTTACTGAAACTTGACATTTATCATCATATAACTTTCTTCTCCCTTTCTTTGAGGTTCATGCTAGACAATACTATCTTACTATCATCACTGTTTTAGAGATTCTTATGTTCTGAATTATTTTTAGTAGAGATTACTATAGAGTTAAACCACGGTAGTACTTCTAGTAATATGTTGATAAGAGTTTGGTTTAGTGGAGATTCTGAATGCATCTGAATAGGTATTAGTAGAGATTCTGAATGCATCTGAATAGGTATTAGTAGAGATTCTGAATAATATGTTGATAAGAGTTTGGTTTAGTGATATAAAAGGATGCATCTGTTTTTTTTTTCAATTGCAGCCAACAATCGGCATTGATTTTTTGTCGAAGACAATGTATCTTGAAGATCGAACAGTGCGTTTGCAGCTATGGTGAGTTTCTCTCAAACCTCGCAAACTGCTTTCTCATATAGCTTGGCCACCTATCGTCGGTTATATGAGCCATTTATTTATAATGGGTTGAATCTTGATCTTTGAATGAGAAGCAGCTCATTCTCCTGTAAAACACCAATGTTTTCATTTCTGGAAACTTGACAGGTTTGTTTGTTTGACATATTGCACTGTTGTTACATCCTTAATGCCCAAGTCTTGAATATGCATGTGCAGGGATACAGCTGGACAAGAAAGGTTCCGTAGTCTTATTCCCAGCTACATCAGAGATTCTACTGTTGCAGTCATTGTCTATGATATTTCTAGTATGCTCTGTTCAATATTCTCGTTTCTTACAGATTACAAATGCATTTTCACCTTTTTGTAAGTTCAAGTCGAACTTCGAATCATATAAATTTTACAAGAATGCAGGATTCTTTGATAGTTGTTTATAGATGTATCTAAGAATAATCACAAGTCCTTGACTTGCTTATTCTCTGCTATGGATAAGTATTGAAAAGTTTATAGCTAATTAGCTAATCATGTGATCATATTTCCTTCCTTTCGAAACTATATATAGAAAGATATATGATCATATATTCTAATGCAGATCGACAATCGTTTTTGAACACGACCAATTGGATGAATGAAGTGCGCACAGAAAGAGGTAGCGATGTCATAGTTGTGCTCGTTGCAAATAAAACAGACCTCGTTGATAAGAGGTGATGTAAATTCCATCATGTCCTTTCAATGTCTCTTTGCAGTCATGAATTCTGTCAAATTTCCCTAGCTGTTGACCATAAACACATTAATTTCAGCATTTCAATGGTATTTGCTCTTGCTGTCCATAATACCGGTGAGTTGGATAGATAACTCTTTTGTACGTTTTTATTAGAAAAATGACCCATTTAGAAACTAACCCTCTATCCCAAGTTGAAAGGAGAAACCCAGGGGTTAAATTAATTGGAGCTAGTTTTCCTAATTAAAAACTTTAAAGGGGTCATTGGAACATACCCTCTCCCCATAATACTATGTCTTCCATCCTTGTTAGATCATCCATTAAAATACTTTCAAATTTCCGCTATTCATGTAGCTTATAATAATAAAATCTTCCATCAAAGTGGTGAAAAACCAGTGTATTTTGCCATATCGAATTAATCCTTCTTTCACTTTGCTTACAAACAGGCAAGTCTCAATAGATGAAGGAGAGTCAAAGGCCCGTGATGCTGGGATCATGTTCATGGAAACGAGTGCTAAAGCAGGATTTAATATTAAGGTAACGTGGCTTTTACTTGCATTCCTTTTCTTCAACCCTAAGGAAATGAATTTCAACTGTCTGCTATACTGTTACGGTATAGCCTAGGCCCACTGGGGGACCCAGTGAAGGACCAGTGCCCCACTGAACTTTTAAAAAATAAATTAAAAAAAAGAAAAAAGAAAATATAAATTAATATATTTTATTTCGTTTTCATCTATTCATTTCAAATACGTAATCGACTACGAGATGATCTAAAGAATAATTGTTTGGTTTTTTACATTGAAAAAGATTTAGCTAGATCTGCTGACATAAAAAAGGTTCTTATGAGATTTCAGAAAATGACAGCTCGAAAAATGTTATTGTAAGATTTATGTCGACTGAGAGATAATCTCATAAATTATTATGTTAAATGTAATTTTCTTTTGGACTAGATAGATTCTTTAGAGAGTTTATGTAAAAAAAAATCGTACCGCCGGATTTATTTTTCTCGTATAGTAAGATTTTTTTTTGGCAAAACAGGCCCTTACTGGATGGATATCCTAGTTCGCCACTGCCTAAGACTATGAATCTGAAATTCTCAACTCTGTTTTAGATTAGAACATAGAATCCCTATTTTAGTCTTAAAGTAGGACTTTAATATAATGAGGCGGTTAATATTATTGATGAATTTGAATTTGCAGCCTCTGTTCCGAAACATAGCTTCATCATTGCCAGGGATGGAGGCGCTTTCATCCACAAAACAAGAAGACATGGTGGACGTAAACCTCAAAAGTGGGAGCAGTAATGCCCAGAATGACAAGCAAGGAGGCAGCAGCAGCGGTTGCATGTGTTAGGAGAATGATACTATAGGAGAACCCATTCAATCTTGAAGTCATTTTTTCTTAGAAATATTGGATACTAATTGCCAGAGGAACAATCACCAGAGACTATGCACATACGATATGGTCAAAACCTGGTGTAGGATCTGGGTTTGCAGCTTCCAAAGTTTGTTTAAATGCTTGCCTTACAGGTATCAAAATTAAACTACGTACGTACTCATAATGTTGGTAACCTTCTGTTGTATTGTTTTCTCCGTGGTTGTTACTCCTTTATTATTCTTTTTTCCCGCTGCACTCTGTGTATATTCCTGAATTTGCCGAGAAAAACCCCCACCCGGTTTTTTATAACCGGCACCCACTTCGGGCGCATCCCGGGTGCGTCCAAAACATTTTTCTAAAATCTCGGTTCAATTTTGGGCGTATTATAGGTGCGCCCAACTTAAACAAAATTTTTGGATATTTTGACAGAAAAAAAAAATTGGAAGATATATTGTTAAGCTGGATTTTGGGCGCGTTACAGATGCGCCCAAAACGGGTGCAGGTTATAATTTTTCGGGTGCAGGGTTAAACGCCCTTCATTTGTGGGCTTATAAACATAGGGTGCCCTGCTCCCACGCGAAGACAATGGTATTTACACGCGAAACAACACGCCTAAAGTATATTGAATAATAAAAATATATTGTTAAGCCGAGACTTTTAGAGCCTTCAGAGTGATTCTAGGCTAGGCTGTTAAGCTATTTTTATTTTTTATTTTTAACTTTAATTAAAAATATATTGAATAATTAATTCAACAAATAAATCTTATAAAACAATCACTTCATTCAACATAAAAACAATACAAATTATCCTATCCTATTAAGAATAAATTTTAAATTTAATTATAATATATATAATGAGATATTTATATATAATTAAATTATATATCATTCATGAAATGAATATGTAATAATTAGTATTCACAAACAAAAAGTTAAATTTATTTCGCTTATTTGGTAAGAGTTAAACTTAATTTTTAGACAAACTTTGCTTAAACCATATGAATTTTCGACGAACAATGTGGATTACCGTGCCATAGTGTAGGTAGAAATTCTTCTTCTTCTTCCATTCCTAACACTACAATCGCACTACTACGAATAGTCGTCTGATTTGCTGACTTTGTGAGAATAGGCTTCCCACATCGGAAGTTGAGCTAAGAATAGCCCACTATATAATATCATGGATTACTCCTCCTATTGCCAATTGGTTTAAGGATAGAACCCCATGGACTTGTATTGTGGGCCCAATGCGCATATGCGCTAATATACACGACCCCCGTGTTTATCGGCCCACCAGACTTTATCATGGTATCAAAGCGGGTTCCGGGTCTGGGTTCGTTTCCTGGTTTATCTGAGCTTAGCCCGCCATGATGGCTTGTTATGGGCGGCTCCTTTGGCTTGTCGGCCTGAAGACATAGTTTGGGTTTAGCCCGCCATGATGGCGCGATAGGGGCTGACTCGTTTGTCAAGTGGCTACTGGGCCAGGCTAGTTACCACTTGAGGGGGCGTGTGAGAATAGGCTTCCCACATCGGAAGTTGAGCTAAGAATAGCCCACTATATAATACCATGGATTACTCATCCTATTGCCAATTGGTTTTAGGATGGAACCCCATGGGCTTGTATTGTGGGCCCAATGCGCATATGCGCTAATATACACGACCCCCGTGTTTATCGGCCCACCGGACTTTATCAGACTTCCATTCATTTCAATTCCCCAATTCTTCCTCTTACAATGGATTCAGCCGAAAATCCAGGTGATTTGGGGGCGGGAGAGGTGTTGTTGGGCGACGGTCATGGCGCCGAAGGGAGGAGCTGTAGAGATTGAGGTCGGGGTCGCGATTTCGGGCGATTCACGGGGATTGGAGACAGAGGGAGACCGAGGGAGGGTCGCAGGTGGTGACAGTGGAGGTGTGGTTGGCAGTGATGGAGTGTTTCATACGGGGGATGATGTTGTGACGGCCATATCGGGTGGGAATGGAATGGCCGAATCACTGGGTGGTGGGAGCCCAAAATCAGTAATGGAGGAGGAAGAAGAAGCATGTCAAGCTCCAACATTGGAGAAAGGGCTACTACAATGGGGGAGGAAGAACAAACTGCACGTCCTTCGGAATTGCAATTTATTGGTGGCGCTAGACGACCGCTGGGTCCACTATCGCTCAATCTATCGGTGTCGACGTGACTCCAACACATGTAGGCATCCACCACTCACCAGGTATGTAAATTGACATCCACTTTAAAATGTGTGATTGATTATCAGAATATGTTGAGATGTGATGGGTTTTCATTAAATGACAAACATCCACTAATGATTTACTCGAGTGCGTAGGTATTGTTACTAGTGTGTGTGTGCAGGAACGAAAGAAGTCTTGCTAAAATCCATGAGACGTAAGGTTACGTCGAATGGAAGCTAGCTGTGCAGATTAGTCCATCCGAGGAAGAATATTGGTCAACATATCTTGGAGGATGGCCTTGAAGAATTATGGAAGAGTTGCATGACAAATAAGAAAAAAAGATTTCTCAAAAGAAGGAAAGTGGCAACTCGGCAAAGTTAGGGCTTTGGACGCGCGTGTTTTAATCACCGAAGAAATAAGGAAATATTGTGTGCAAGGAATATTTCCTTATATGCATTTTTTCCTTATATGAGCAAGACGGCGCGCTGAAGAGTAAGTCCCAATGTTGACGACTTGGAGAACAAGTTGGAAGATCACACGAAAGGAAAGATATTTTAGGAAGATAATTCCTTAGGAAAGATATTGTGAGATTTATGGAAATATGGGAACGACTAGGTAACTGTGTTAGGTTTGAGCAATTTAGTGTACTATATATTGTATGAGATTTACATAGGTTAGCAAGACTTTGAAGAGAGAAAACCTAGTGCTTTAATTTGTTTAGAGTTGTTCTACGTGTGTGAGATTGAGATTCAAGTGAGAAGAGTGATCCGAGATCTAGGTGGGAAGTCTAGAAGAGTGATTCAAGTTCTATAGTAATCAAGAAATCAATACACAAGTAGACTCGTTCAAACTCTCTCTAGTGAAAGCTAGAGAGGAATGGTTTTTCGTCTCAAGGACTTATTGGTACTTGAGGTGTTTCCACTATACATCATCGTGTTCAGGATTTGTTTTCATTGTTGTTTGTCTCTTTACTTAATCTACGTGTCAAGGAACAATTGATTTTGTTCCTTGAGATTTATACGCTAATCGATCCAACAATTGGTATCAGAGCCCGGTCTCTAGATTGTTTCAATTAGCTTTGCAGGAAAAGATGACTTCCAATAATGCAATCAACGACTCGTTCTAGAAACCCCCAATGCTGAAACCAGTAGAGTATGATTGGTGGGCTATTCAATTTGAGCCACATACTCAATCTCTTGACGCCCAGATCTGGAAAGTAATTGAATTTGGTGACGTCATCATCCTCGACTTGAATGATGATGAGAAAACCAAAGAGAAAAAGAGAGTTGACTACTGTGACGCAGACTACAAAATCCTTGAGAAGAACACCAAGATTGCCAAGGAAATCTGGCATGCTCTCAAAAGGACATACTCAGGAAGTAATGATGTCAAGAGGAACAAATTCCTTGCCTCTCAAAAGGACTACGAACAGGCTGTACAAGATAAAGGTGAATCCTTGGAAGACTTTCATTCAAGGTTTGAAGGATATGTCAGTCAAATTGAATTTCTAGGTGAAGAGCTTCCTCAATGGAAAGCCACCTATCAAATAATGCAAGCACTAAACGTCCAATGGGACGAGTTCATCAATGCCCTTCAAGCTCAGAGCGATGTCAAAGAAATCTCCTTGGAAGACCTAGTGTCCCGTCTCAAGAGTCACTCATGAATTCTTGAGAGGAAACTCTTAGCAAGGAAAGATACTGACAACGGAAAATCAATTGCTTTAAAGGTGGAAAAAGCTTTTGATCTATCTCAGACGGAAGACTCTGGATTTGAAGAAGATGGTGCAGTTGTTCTCATTACAAGAGCCTTCAGAAAAGCATGGAGAGGAGGGGGAGAGACTCAACGTCACACCGAAGGTAACCAAGTTTCAAAAGATATTATCTGTTATCATTACCAAAAAGCATGACACTTTGCCAGAAATTGCTACAAGAAAAGAGCAGGAGAACCACCGGCCTAAGGAGAAAAATGCAATGATGGCAACCTGGGAAGGAACAGAAGACAACATGTGTCTTATAGCAACCGGGAGTGATCAAGATGACATCAACCAGGTACCAATTCTCTCATGGTATATAGACAGTGCATGCTCATGCCACATGACAGGGAACAAAGAATGGTTTCAAACGCTAAAATTCCAAAATGGAGGCTCCATCATCTTTGGAAGCAAAAGCAAAGGAGAAGTTCTTGGAACATGCAAGGTAAGTATATCCGACAAACTCTCTGTCAATAATGTGAATCTAGTAGACCATCTTGGCTTTGACTTGTTAAGCGTAGCTCAACTGTGTCAAAAAGGGAAGAATAGAGTCATCTTTACTACTAATGACTGTCAAGTTGAGAGTTTGAGTTTAGGGAAGATTCTCCTTAAAGGAATATGTGTCAACAACATGGTAGATTCCACTTCCATTCCTGAGGAGGATCTATGCTTCACCACTATCAAAGAAGATTCTCTCCTATGGCACAAAAGATTTTGTCGGGCTGGTCTATCACATCTTCAAAAGCTATACCAAAAAGACCTAGTAAGTGGACTTCCTAAGGTCGAAGCCATTCAAGACATGGTGTGCTCCTCATGCATAAGGGGAAAACAAGTAAGATCCTCCTTCAAATCCAAGAAAGAGGTAAGCACTTCTCGTCCCTTAGAAATGATCCACATGGACCTAATATATATATGTGGACCAATGCGTACACAGAGTCGTGGAGGAAATAGGTATGTCTTTGTTATTGTGGATGACTATTCTAGGTACATTTGGACCCTATTCTTATCTTCAAAGGACGAAGTCTTTGAGGAGTTTGAAGCATGGCTAAAATCAGTGGAAAATCAACTGGGAGTCTCCCTAGTTTCTATACGCACTGACCATGGAAATGAGTTTGAAAATTCTCAGTTTTATACCCTGTGTAGGAACAAGGGGATAAATCACAATTTTTCAGCACCAAGGACTCCTCAGCATAACGGAGTCGTGGAAAGGAAGAACAGAACTCTAGAGGATATGACAAGAACTCTCTTAATCTCTAGTAACCTTCCAAAGAACTTTTGGGCCGAAGCACTCAACTCCTCATGTTATGTGCTAAACAGAGCCACTCTCAGACCGCTCATCAACAAGACTGCCTACGAACTTCTGAATAGAAGAAAGCCAAACGTATCTACTCTCAATGTTTTTGAATGGAGATGCTTTGTTCACAACAATGGGAAGGAAAACTCCAGGAAATTCGATCCAAGAAGCGAAGAAGGTACATTCGTTGGATACTATCTCCAAAGCAAAGCTTACAAAGTCTTCAACATGCGAACAAGAAAAAATCGAAGAAAGCATTCATGTGATCTTCGATGAGTCCACCATGGTCGGCGAATCCGTACAAGAAGGAGAAAGTACACCCTACACTTAGGAAGATAACTTCGATCTAGTCGAAGTTGCCAATCTTGGAGAACAAAGCTCGAATGGAGTTGACCCAGCTCAAATTCTAAAATCAGGAAATCCGGCTGAAAGCATCTCAGAAGAAACAGAGGAAGGAAGTGACGAGGAAAACAACAACTCTCTTGACAATCCAGATGCCAGTTCCCCACTAGGAAACACACAAGAAGAGAGCCCAAACGAAGAACCTATCACCGAAGTCAGACGCACCTCTCGAAGCACTAGACCACCAGGATGGTTGAACGACTAAATATGTAATGCAGTCATACAAGATCCATTACCCTCAGTCATAACCACGGACAATCCAAGTGAAGGTACGTCATCTCTCCTACCTTCTAATGAATTTTGTGCTTTCACTTCCTTTGTCTCTTTAGCAGAACCAAAAACAGTAGATGAAGCCCTCAAAGACCCAGAGTGGGTCAAAGCAATGCAAGATGAGCTTCATCAGTTCGAGAGGAACAAGGTATGGAGACTTGTTCCCAATCCCGGGAATACGACCATAATAGAAGCAAAATGGGTCTTTAGAAACAAGCTAGATGATAAAGGCCAGGTCACAAGAAACAAAGCTAGAATGGTTGTAAAAGGGTACAACCAACAGGAGGGGATAGACTATGATGAAACCTTTGCTCTGGTGGCCAGATTGGAGGCCATAAGACTACTGATTGCATACTCAACACATCATGGCTTCAAACTTCAACAGATGGATGTAAAGACCGCATTTCTCAATGGGGAACTAAAGGAAGAAGTCTTTGTGGAGCAAACACTTGGGTTTGTCGACTCAGCTCATCCAGACCATGTCTATGTACTAGGCAAGGCTCTCTACGGCCTCAAACAAGCTCCTCGCCACCTTCTTTCCAATTGATATGTTCGTGGAGAGGTGGACAAAACTCTGTTCTTACTGAGGGAAGGAAAAGACACTCTAGTTGTGCAAGTTTACGTGGACGATATCATCTTTGTGTCTACAAACAACAAGTTGGTTGAAAGGTTTGTCAAGCTTATGGAAGGTGAATTTGAGATGAGCATGGTTGGAGAACTCAAGTTTTTTCTCAGACTACAAGTAATACACGAAGATGATGGAACAAGAGTCCATCAACAGAAATATTTCAGAGAAGTTGTCAAGAAATTTGGAATCGCAAATCCAAACCTTATGCAACCCCAATCTCTCCAAATGACTCCCTTGGCCAGGACGAAAACAACAACAAAGAGGATCAATCCCTCTACAGAGGAATGATTGGATCCTTACTTTATCTAACTGCTAGCCGACCTGACATAATGTATAGTGTGTGCCTATGTGCAAGATTTCAGGTCGATCCTAGAGAAACACACACCATAGTAGTCAAGAGAATTCTAAGGTACCTAAGAGGAACAAATAATCTGTGTCTGTGGTATCCTAGGGGAGGAAGTCTGAGCCTTGTTGGGTATACAAATGCTGACTTCGCAGGGAACATAGTAGATCGCAAGTCTACTTCTAGTATGGCTCAATTCTTAGGACCATGCCTTGTCTCATGGGGATCAAAGAAGCAAACCACTGTGGCTCTTTCTACTGCTGAAGATGAATACATCGAGGCCGCAACCTGAAGCTGAATACATCACTTTCTGCAAGATTGTGTTGAAAAGGGGCTAGTAATAATGGAGTTCGTTCGAACTGAGGAACAAATTGCAGACATCTTTACCAAGGCACTAAACAAGGAACCCTTCGAAAGGCTTCATCTGGAACTTGGTATGATTTCTCTCGAATAATTCTGTCTAGCCCTAAGAACCCCAATGACTGGTTGAAGTCTGAATGATAATTGGTTGTTATTTGTAGGATTATATGAACCCGTTATTGTATCTCGTTGGTTTGAGTTATTTGCTTCTTCTTGTCTTGATTAATCTCAATATTCTTGCAACTTTAAGAATTGGAAATGCTAGCACCATGGTTTCATTACATGAGAAGGTCTTATTTGTTGCCCAAAAGAGTCATCTTGATGATTTGAACCCTCATTATAAGCCCAAAGGATAGAGGATCTCTACAGCCGTCCCTAAAGCAGTGTCATGATTGCACATTCCTATGAGCCCTTTGTATTCATCTACATCTGGAATTTCTCATCATGACTTACAAATTCACGTTTTCCATCTATGTTATTTAAAGTATAATGTTCTGCTGTACCACTTTGGTAACTAACCCCCCACATTATACTATTCTATTTTTTCGGAAAATTGTGAAAGTGGAATGAATATTCTGGTCCTCAAGAAGGAAAAAGGTTGGGTCTCAAGATTGCGTGAAAAGAACTTCTCGTGTGTTTTTGGTAAGTTACTCAGGAGGTGATTTTGTCTTGGGAAAAAGTGGAGCGGTATCCTAAACCCTGAGATCTCATCAATTGGGAAAAAAAATCTTTCTCTCTCCAACTTGAATCGGTCCCCATCCCTTATATATCCCTCCCTCAAAAATTACCAAAAGTCCCTTCCCACTCAAACAGAAAACCACCTTCTCAAAACCCTAGACCCTCTCCTACTCAAACTCAACTCCGCAGGTGTCACCCATTCATCCCCGCCCACTTCCATCTTCATCACTCACTCTCCCACACACCCATCAATCCCTTCCGTTGCAGACACAAATCCAATGAGTAAGGATGCTAAAAGGACCACTCAATGACGTCTCCGATATTGTGGTGACTAAGGATGAAAATTACAAAGGTTGAAAGAATGTTTACTAAAGAAAGAAGTCTCTAGAGTACAGAAAAAGCGGGTGAGTTTAGTACCCTCAATCAGCAAGAGAAACATTTAATTATTAAAGAAGGTCGTGTACAATGAAAAGCTGGGTTGGCTCAGGGCTCCAGCTACAGAAGAGTCTAATAAACCACATGAAGAAGAAGTTGAAAAAGTTCACAAGTCAGGCGGGATTCGATCTTTTGGTTCGGGAAATTTGAAAAGTCGTTGCTCCAGAGTAAACTCAGCTCAACTCTTCAAAGGGAACAGAACATTTCTGACTACTTTTTCAATTGCTCCAACCCCACTTTTCTTTCCCAGTCGCATTATTCATCTTCTATTTGTTCTTATTGTACACTTTCTCATGACTTGTCATTCTTGGTTGCTAGCATGCTGATTCTCATGTTTTATCTTAATATTGTGATTTCTTGAGTATTGAAGTCCTTATGAGTCATTACCTTGATTGATTTCTCATGCTTTGTATATTTCTTACTTATAACTTCTGATTTCATTCTTTTTGATGATGCCAAAAGGGGGAAAATAGAGGATAGCAGGACTTGAGGGGGAATTCATGACTTAGTTGTAGTTCGTTGCTTTTCTGAGGGGGAATTTTTAGTGCTTTGTTAGTCTTTGTTCCTAGGCTAGTATATATGTCTCGGGTTTATGATCTTATTGTTAAGGATGTTTGTCATCATCAAAAAGGGGGAAATTGTTGAGATGTGATGGGTTTTGATTAAATGACAAACATCCACTAATGATTTACTCGAGTGTGTAGGTACTGTTACTAGTGTGTGTGTGCAGGAACGAAAGAAGTCTTGCTGGAATCCATGAGACGTAAGGTTACGTCGAATGGAAGCCAACTGTGCAGATTAGTCCATCCAAGGAAGAATATTGGTCAAGATATCTTGCAGGATGGCCTTGAAGAATTATGGAAGAGTTGCATCACAAATAAGGAAAGAAGATTTCTCAAAAGAAGGAAAGTGGCAACTCGCAAAGGTTTAGGATTTGGACGCGCGTGTTTGAATCACCAAAGAAATAAGGAAATATTGCGTGCAAGGAATATTTCCTTATATGCATTGTTTCCTTATATGAGCAAGACGGCGCGCTGAAGAGTAAGTCCTAATGTTGACGACTTGGAGAACAAGTTGGGAGATCACACGGAAGGAAAAATATTTTAGGAAGAGAATTCCTTAGGAAAGATATTGTGAGATTTATGGAAATATGGGAACGGCTAGATAATTGTGTTAGGTTAGAACTATTTAGTGTGCTATAGATTGTATGGGATTTAAATAGCTTAGCAAGACTTTGAAGAGCGAAAATCTAGTGCTTTGTTTAGAGTTGTTCTACGTGTGTGAGACTGAGATTCAAGTGAGAAGAGTGATCCGAGATCTAGGTGGGAAGTCTAGAAGAGTGATCCAAGTTCTATTGTAATCAAGAAATCAATACACGAGTAGATTCGTTCAAACTCTCTGTAGTGAAAGCTAGAGATGAGTGTTTTTTCGTCTCAAGGACTTATTGATACTTGAGGTGTTTCCACTATACATCATCGTGTTCAGGTTTGGTTTTCATTGTTGTTTGTCTCTTTACTTAATCTACGTGTCAAGGACCAATTGCTTTTGTTCCTTGAGATTTATACGCTAATCGATCCAAACAGAATATAAATACAAATTGTTATGATTGTTTATGAAAAAGAATAATAGAAATCTGTTTATAACTTGACATAATTCTGATAATTCTAAATTATGTTATAATTAATTTTCATTTCTAAATTTATGATATGTTGTAATTAGTATAATTCTAAATTATGTTATAATTAAGTTTCATTTCTAAATTTTTAGCAATATTTGGATAAAAATCTAAATTAGATTAAAATAGAGTAATAGCGTTATAATGAAAAAGTAAGTAAATATGTTTATAATAGCGTTACATAATTTAGGATGTACGTGCGGCATTGGAAGGCTTGACCGTGTTTAGTTGTCTGACACATGTAGAAGATACTGCACAAACATAAGTTTCTGAGCAGGCTATTCCTCATACATCACTTTCCGAGCCTCTACTGCACATACATTTGTGGGATTTACGTTTCCAGCTTCAATAGCGCCTAGAATTGAGCCTCAAAGACACGTTATAGACACTGAACGTAGTCGCGTTTTAGCCTTAACCACAACTTTGTTGAGGACAGAGGATGTCGGCATGGAGGACGTCTCCTATAGAGGGGTGATTTCGTGTTTCAGATGATCCGGTCACAGACAAAGGATGGTCCATTCATACCGACACAGGATTAGTCGATGGATGGCGGTATGCCCACACATGAATCATCCCTGCCTTTTGGAGATCGAGTACAAACACCGCCACATTCACCTGTAGCGAAGACTGATCATGTTCCTTCTCCCGCGCCAGCATCCCCTTCAGCAGATGCAGTTGTTTTAGGGCCTAGTTTTTTGTTTCATGATGGATCCTCGGCATGGTCTTATTCTTACTAGCTATGAGACACATATTGCCGCGACTATACGGAATGCCGCCCCTCGTGAGCAACCTCCATTGTCCCACAAGTTTTTCCCTAGGTCTTGCCACAGCTTCTGTTTGTAGAGAAATTACTTACGAGAAGATAACTAAGCAATTGTAGGGCAAAGATCAAAGAATACGGTATAATCTCAGCACTCAAGAACAAAGTAGGAAATTAGGGTTGAAGCTTGAACATGCTATTACTCGTAATCGTGGCTGAATACTTACAAAGCAGGCGTTAGCCTTTATTTATAGGCTAACCCTAATAATATCTTTAAGGAAACGAGATCTTATCTCTTCCTTTTATCGAAATAACGATATAACAAACAAGGTAAAATATATTCTTTACCATATCTTTTACCAATTACAATAATATAATAAGGAATAAGATAAAATATATTCGGCCGACCTAATCTTCAAGATAAACGAGACCTTTTCCACGTTTCGTCACGTCGACGACATCCTCCTTTTCTCTCGTCGCGTCGACACAGTCTTCTACGCGTAGCTTACCACGCGTTCCATACTCGTCGTATTTTTAGGCACAAACAATACCCCTAAGGCGTCTTACAGGGCTTAACGTCTAGTAGAGCTGGGAGACGCCTTCTTTCTTCAAGGAATACGTCTTCATTGTATAAGGAACGCGTTGATGATTACGTCACTTGGCTTTTTAATATCTTCGCAAAGCTTCGGTCATCATTCTTCTTCAATTACTCCCATATGGCAGGCGAGGAGCTTCGTTATCCGTGCCGATAACGTTCAATCGCAACGGCTAGTTTCTCAACGGCTATAATGCCGTTGAACTTTCTTCCGTTTTCTTCGCGATCTTTTTGGCTATATAAAGAGAGGATCTTCATTTTTCTTCTACTTCTTCTGTAATTCGTCTACTCTGAACATCTCTTGCTTTCTCGCTTGCTTACGCTCAAAAAGATCATTTTCTTCTCCTTTCTTCAGATCTCTTCTTCACTTTCTCTTTTAATCTTCTAGAATGGCTTCTTTCTACGTACCAAAATTCATCTTGAAGGATTACGATTGCAAATCGACAGAGGCACGTGACGTCGAGAGGCTAAGATCGTTGGCGAATCTCGGTCCTGAAGTGGAGATTGAGATACCTACTCAAGGGGTATTTGCCGACGCACATCGCCCAGGGTGGATCGCGGTATACGAGTACCCCTTCCTCACTGGTCATCGGTTTCCTTTTTCTCCGTTGATGAAGGTGTTCATACTCACGTTAGGGTCGCTGTAGGTCAACTTTTGCCGAGCGTCTGGAGAATCTTTGGTGCTCTGGACGACGTGAAAGAGAAACACGGCGTTGAGATTGTCGTCGATGACCTCGCTTATTCTTTCAACATTCAAACTAAAACGGTTGGAAGAGTGGGTCTTAGATCGAGACCTAAGGCGGCTAAGATCGCCATCGAGGGAAGTTAGGCTAATCGTCACTGGGCCGACTCCTTTTATTTTGTCAAAAAATCGACTCTTGGCGAGGAGTGTTCTTGGTTGATCGAATGCTGGAACCCTACGAGTGAGCTTGCTTTTTCTTTTTGGGTCTCTGTTGTATACATCGTCAATCATTGATGTCTTACTTTATCTCGTTCTTCTTTGTAGTTAACGCGGATGCTATCGTGGTGAGGCGAGAGACTAAGAAGGTTATTGACAGACTTCTCGAGATCGCTGAGAATGATCGAACTTTTCATGGTCACGACGGGAAGGGTCATCGTATTGCCTCGACAGCTTTGACTGGTAACGTGTTCACGCTCTTTTACTTGTTTTCTTTTTGCTTTCAGGGTCTTAACTATTTTTCTTGTTGATCTTTTAGTATCCGCGGATCTTTCACGCGTTCGCAGTGGAGGACAATCCGCGTCTGCTCTCATCGCGTCGCGGAAGAGGAGTCGTACCGGAGAGGGAACTGCTTCTGAGGTTCCTATCCATATCATGCCAATGATTTCTCTCGTTTTGTCTCCATCTCCTTCTTCAATTCCGGAGAAGAAGTCTCGTAAGGGTAAGGAGAAGGTTGTTGAGAGGTTGAGTTTTGACTACGAGACCGTGGACGACTTCCCGGGAGTTATCTCCCGTGTCGTCCCGTCTGGAAGATCATTTTTGCCCGCCATGAAGGGGCTTCAAAATCCTCCGTCGCTCGACTACTATTTGCCGATGGAGACGAAAGATGTGATAGGAGAGGCTCTTGTTACGCAATGGGAGGTAGTTTTTTCTTGCTTTTTACGCCGAGTCTCTTGTCTTTGATTCTATTCTGACCTCTTTATCTTCTCTTTTTTAGGCTTTTCAATCTTCGTTGTGCGTTTATGGGCGTTTCTCTGATTTTGTCGATCGGATGAAATCTATGGAGGCCAAGCAATCGGCCGACGAGGCGAAGATTAAGGAGCTTAATGCGACGGTTCAGGCGTCGCGTAAGGCGGAAAATGAAGCTCAAGAAAAGGTTGCGGCGATGCTTAAACTTCACATCGATCTTGCCAAACAAGTTGAAGATTCGAAGGCGAGGATTGCTGCCCTGGAGGACGAGAAGGCTAAGATGGAGAAGAAGCTTGCTTCCGAGCTCAAGGAGGTGAAGCTTTATTGGTCTTGGCTTTCTCGTGTGGAGGTCATTGAACAGTATGCTGCTGGTAAACACCACGGTTGGGATCCAGTGAAGGAGCGGAGGGAGTTTCATGAAGCATTCGCGGAGCTCCCTGAAGGCGTTGAGGAAGGACCTACGCCTATGAATCCTCCGGCGAATCCTCACGTTATGGAGGATGATGTCCCTCATCTTAACGAGGTTGATCCTAATGATGGCGTCGAAGATGACGGAGATGCTGGTGAAGAAGTTGTCGTGGAAGATTCTGAAGACGAGGGAGAAGATGAACATGAGTATGAAGACGCGGATGGCTCTTCATCGAGCTCTTCTGAGTCTGATAGCGATTCTTTGTGATTTTCTTTTTTGTTTACGCGTCGCCGGTCTTCGGGGCGTTTTCTTGTAAATACTTTTCGTTCTCACCCTTCATGACGGGCCTCTATAATATAACGTCGTGGTTTGGAAATGCTTACTTGTTGAGGAAGATGTCTTCGAGATCTTTTATGTTTGGAGTATGTCGTTGCGTCCAGGTATGCTTTTGATGGCGTATTTGTCCATGAGTTATGCGAGTAACTTTTGGATCCCTTTGAGTCAACCTTTGTCTTTCTAATTTCTTTGCCTCGGGGGCGCTCCTTGACTTCCTTATCTTTCTTTTACAGGCAGGTGGTCTTAGTCTTGTTTGGACGCGTATCCTTTACATTCCTTGGATTTGGGTGTGTTTTCATGTTTCCTCGAGTAGTCCTACCCCTTTTGGTAGGTTTGACCTAGGCTCCTTGAAGACTAGGTTAGAGCTACCAATGATTCTTGGACCTTTCTTTACTTATTGTATTTCGTATTTTGTTTCTTGCATCTTACGCGTCATTTTTTGCGTTGCAGACATCTTAGGAGTTTACCCTTTATTTGGCCTTGATATCTTACGTACTTTGCTTTGGCACGCGTATTTTGCTCTGCGTGCATATAGAACTTTTTTCTTATTGACTTTTAACTTCCGTGACTCCTTACGCGTAGCTCGTTTGTGAGTACGTAGGTTTGGTCCTTTGACTTTTGCTTTTGCTACTTTATCTTTTAGGGTGTGGTTTTCTACCCCTAGTGTGATACTTTGTTCGTTGGTTCACGCGTTAGGAGGTTTTTCACTTTCTTGACAGGGTGGTATGGTCATTGCGGCGGCTTTAGTTACGTTGCCGGCTTACATGAAGGTTGGGTCCAGCATTTCCTCCGAACCCTGAAGCGAGTGGCGGACATAGGTCAGCGTGTGATTTTATCAGCTTGTGACGTTACCCCTTACTTTTAAGGTGGGTCCGTTGCCTCACGCTAGCGTTAGGTCGACGTCGAACTCTTTTAATCGACTGGCCTATTCATCGTGTGGCGTCCGATTTCTAGATTGTTAGGACTTACGATGCCGGTGGACGCATCCCTGCCGGTTTGGCGTTTTGCCCGTGGATTCATGACTCTCGGAGGGGCCGTGGAAGGCGCAAGTACGCGTTCCTGGAGAGTGGTCGTGGCGATAGGTTTCCCTTCTTCGCTCAGAGGGCCGTGTCGGTTTCGTGAGGTGCCGGGCTTCATTCCCCATGACCATTGCCACACGTCGCTAACAATCATGGGAAGCGTCGACTCGGAGTCGGCGGTTTGGCTAACGTTGTCTACGCGTAGATGGAGCCTTGAACGCGTAGGCTAACGAAACTCCTCCCCGGCGCGGTTTTTCGCCGCAGACTTGTTAAGCTTGATGTTACGTCATAGACAGAGAGCAAGTAATTTGGAAATGGAACAACTCGGCATACTTTAACACGTCGGAGAAAAAAGAGCGTACTCATATATTAATAAAGAAAATGCATCATGAACTGACAGACTTCGACACCGACGCTTACCCCTAGTCGTTACGACCCCTTGTCGCTTCGACGCTAAAATGGCGACGCTAAATTTATTGAAACTCTTGAAAGAAACTAATCCTACTCATGCCAGAAAGAACAAAAAGGAAATAATGCTAGGAAATTTGGAAATTCATATCACTTCTTTAGACTTATGGTGGATGGTGCTTCAGGAACATGTAGCTTAAGTTGGTTCTCTTTGCTTGGACTTTTTGCTCGTACTTACTTGGTGGATTAGTATCCTCTTGCTTGTCAGACTTTGCTTTTCTCATCGTGTCAGGGACTGACCTTCCATCCCTAGCTTTTCCTTCGTGGTTCCTTGATTGCTACGTTTTCTTTTCTTTACCCAACGATGTCTTAGTGGCTTTTTCCATTCCAATGCTATAGCATTCCCTTGCGATTTGAGGCTCGCCTTTGATTTCTTGGATCCCCCAGGGAGACGAAAAATTCAAGGACTGATGATACGTCGAGGGTATATCTTTCATGTCGTGTAGCCAAGGTCTTCCCAGGATAATGTTGTAGGGTGACTCGATCTCCATTACTGCAAACTTCGCTTGTATATTGATACCCCTTGCATAGGTTGCCAATGTGATCTCTCCCAACATGCTTGCTACTTCGCCACTGAATCCTACTAGAGGAACATACTTTTTCACAACGTTGTCGTTGGACAGCCCGAGTTCTTTTATAGAAGACGTAGTAATGATGTTGGCGGAACTTCCGTTGTCTATGAGAATCCTCTTGACTAGGCAATTGCTGACGGTGAGGGAGATGACTAACCCGTCATGATGTTCCACTGTCTCATTTGGCTCTTCGAACGTGATCGGGTAATTCCTTTGGTAGGGCGAATTTGGTAAACTCTTGTCATATCGCTATCGTCGCGTAGACTCTTGATGTTCCTCCTGGCGGCGGACGCGGTATAGCCGCTCGTGGAAGAGCCTCCGAGGATGGTGTGTATAGTTCGGGTATGATTTGACGGAGGTGGAGGAGGAGTAGGGGACTTCTTTTCTCTCTTCACCCCTTCAAACGCGTTCCTTCCTTCTTTGGAGAGTAGATCTTTCAAATCTCCTCTTTTCAGCAACCTTAACACTTCTTTTCTCAGGGTGTAACAACCATCCGTCGTGTGACCCGTATCGTTATGGAACTCGCAATACCCCTTCCCTGTTCTGGGCCTCCTTCCAGGATTTGGCTTTCTCGGCCATTGCACGTCGCGTAACCCTTCCATTGCGCTCATGACTCGCAACGCGTCGGTCTTCATAGAGATACCTTTGTCCACCATATAGACGCTATCAACTTCGCTCACAGCATGCACCGTTTGTGGTTCTCTTTGGAACGGCTTATTTCACCTGTCGTGACGTTCCCCTTGCTCCTGATGTCAATCGTTGTGTCGACGTGGAGGAGAGTTCCTACGCAGAGGAGTTCGCCTACGTGGAGATCGAGAACTTTCTTCGTTGTATCTTAGGAGATCCTCCTCTAAGAGTATGGCTTCCATGGCTCTTTCCCTAGTTGAGACGAATGATTCAGGGCGAGTCTTCGTCAATTCCTTGTACAGGTCACTATCTCGGGGAAGTGCGCATTTTAACGCGTCGGCAACGGTGACTTCGCTACAATCTGGGATTGTAATCTTCTCGTCATTGAAACGCTTCATAAAGGCTCTTATGGTCTCGCCTCTTTTCATACGCATGTTATGGAGATCTGAGGGTTGCTTTGCAAACAACTTACTGCTGGCGAATTGTAGTCGGAGCAGGTTGGGTAAGTGGATAAACCACGTAAAGGCTGGACCTTTCAGCGTCGAGCTAAAGAACTTGCACATCATTTCTTCCTTTAATTCTGGCTCAATTGGACTTGTGGAGAGCTTGGCCTTGTAGAGTAAGACGTGTTCTTCCAGGTCATCTGATCCGTCGTAGACGGGAAGATCGGCGACGGTGAACTTCTTGGCGATCTTCTGGGCGGCGATAGCAGTAACAAATGGACTCTCTTGAAATCTGAACTCGTCCTCAGGGATTATAGATTTGGGAGCTCCGGGCATCAGCATCATCTCGTTTCTTAGGGCGCCGACCTGTTGTGCTACGAGTGCAGCGACGGCGTCTGAAGTCAAGATATCCTCAGATTTCTTTTTCTGGATCTGTTCTCTAGGGAGGGCATAACCATGGTGTTCTTGGGGCTGGCATATGTCATCTTCTTCGATGGATGCGTCCATATCAAGGCGTCGGACGACACTTTGACCGCGAACATAGGTACGTGGCCCCGTTGAACCCTCCTTGAGTTCCTTGATTATGGAGTTCAACCTCTCGTTTTCCTTAGTGAGTTCCGACGCCATTTTCTGGCTCGCGTGCATGGCTTCAGCCTGGGCTTTCTCGAAGGACTCGAATTGCGCTCGGACGGCGGACACGTCGGTTACTTCACCGTCTACCCTTCGTTTCTCTATGGGAGCGCTTCCTTTTGGAGTGACAGGGGTGTTTTCGAGACTTTTTCCTGCGTCTTCTTCCACCGGAACGAGAGGAACCGTTACTTGATCTTCTTCTTCAGACCTTTTTTCACCATCACGCGGACTGTTGGTCGGACTTGTCATGATTTCTTGCAAAAAAGAAGATCTTTTCGTATGGAAAGACGATACCTTTTTTATCTTGCCCCACGGTGGGCGCCAATTGTTCGTAGAGAAATTACCTACGAGAAGATAACTAAGCAATTGTAGGGCAAAGATCAAAGAATACGGTATAATCTCAACACTCAAGAACAAAGTAGGAAATTAGGGTTGAAGCTTGAACTTGGTATTACTCGTAATCGTGGCTGAATACTTACAAAGCAGGCGTTAGCCTTTATTTATAGGTTAACCCTAATAATATATTTAAGGAAACGAGATCTTATCTCTTCCTTTTATCTAAATAACGATATAACAAACAAGGTAAAAGATATTCTTTACCGTATCTTTTACCAATTACAATAATATAATAAGGAATAAGATAAAATATATTCGGCCGACCTAATCTTCAAGATAAACGAGACCTTTGCCACGTTTCGTCGCGTCGACAACATCCTCCTTTTTTCTCGTCGTGTCGACATAGTCTTCTACTCATAGCTTACCACGCGTTCCATACTCGTCGTATTTTTAGGCACAAACAGCTTCCTAGACGGAGAATTAGGAGGACTCAAACTCAGATTGATGCGGATAATGCCGCCACCGCTTTTGTTGCCGCTCAGGTTGTTGTTGAGGCTCCTAATTCTTCTATTGTTCCTCCCAAGGGTGTGCCCATAGACGAACGGAGTCGTACGTATCTCCTTGATGTGCTTGATGAGATGGTCAGAGATCGGATGGTTGTAGTCCTTGACGGGGATGGGAAATAGGTGGGTGAAAGGTGGAGGTATTTTGTAGCAAAGAACTAACGTATTAGAACTTAGGCAAAGATGTGGGTTTTGGATCAAACTTGACGGTATCAACTCGACGTTGTAAAGATATCTGAAATAAAACTCAAACTCTTGTATCACATAGGGGAAGAAACGAGTTTACAATGATAAGGGGAAAAAACTTGACGGCATCTTTCCTTATATCTTTAAATGAAATAAACTAGATAAAGAGATATATCTTTTTTGTATTATTTAATATCTCTTTACCATATACAATAATCCTAAGATAAAATCGATAAAGGAAAATAATATACTCGACCGCCTCTTGGATCAACGCGTTCTACTTGACCCCGTCTCGGTCTTTCCTCAACGTGTTGCCGTCTACGAACGTGCTACGATATTAGTGGTATTTGTAGGTACGAACAATACCCCTAAGGTGTTTTACTGACGCCTTCCTTAAATCAGAAGAATTAATGATGTTTTAGTAATGAGTTTAAATGATAGGTGGCTCGACAGTCGAGGCGTGGAGCGAGTTGGTTGAAGTTAAGCAAATATTTTAAGGAAGACTTTACTCTTGGAAGTGGGTGGTAGTCTATACTATGAAGTTGAAAAATAGACTTTACCCTTGGAAAAATAAACTACCACCCACTTCTATTGGGGAATAGCAATATTACCTATGTATATAGCAACATTCTAAAAAACTCATCAAAAACACAATTAATCGTAATATTAAAAAAATATTTTATGAAGATAGCATATTGGAATTGTAGAGGGGTTAGTCGACCCCATTTCTGAATGAAATATCATACACAAGGAAAAATCATAGTATAGACTTACTATGTTTAGTTGAAACAAAATGTAATGTGACACTGAGCACCCAATTTTTGGCAAACATAGGTTTCAAAACAGTCATAGTATCGCCTGCGGATGGCACTAAAGGCGGGTTATGCCTATTGTGCACAAATTTTATAAAATCTGCCTACCTAAGTATTATTTATAATAATAATAACAATACTATAGTAATCCAATATGAGGAATTAGCAACTAAATATATCACCATCTTTGTTTATGCACCAAGCAGGGAGGATAAAAAATCGGAGTTTTGGAATTTCATATCATAAATAATTATGACTCATAATGACCCTATTATTATTTTAGGAGATCTTAATGATATGATAACTGCTTAAGATAAATTAGGTGGTGCAGCAGTAACAACGACAAAACTTAAAAGACTTACATCCAAACATGGATTAATAAACAAAAATTTTGTAGGGTTTTCGTATACTTGGAGAAAATTTAATAGCTCATTTGATCAAGAAATATTTTAAAAAGATTAGACCGAGTCACCCTAACATATTAAACTATTATAACAACATTACTCTTAACCACTTACCTTTCATAATCTAGATCATTGTTGTATTACGCTACAACTAGGAAATAAAATTGCAACTAAAAATTACCCCTTTAGATTTGAAAATGCTTGGACACAAGAAGAAGATTATGAAAACCTTGTTAGAAAAATCTGGAATTACCACTTCAACGGCTCTTCCTTATTTAAACTAGCTTAGTATCCGTGCCTCGCACGGGAATGATAGAAATTTTATATAATAAAATTATTATATAATTATTCATTATATAATTACATAGAAAACACAAAATAAAAACGAAAAAAATTATAGAAATAGAATAATTAAAAATCTCTACTAAAAAATCTAATAATATAATTAAAATAAATAAATCCGTGTTTAGTATCTTTATAGATTATTAAAATCAACATACTTTGTATAAGATATATTGTATTAAGTAAAAGATCCAGACTACCTTTAAACAAAACAAGGATAAAGATACACGATTCTTATATACAGCCCGGTACTTTATTCAAACGCAGCCTGGTTTCTCGCGTTACGCGAGGGATGTGCTTCTCGCGTAACGCGAGAATAGCAAAAATATTAAAAATTTAAAATTTTATTCTCGCGTTACGCGAGGGACGTGCTTCTCGCATAACGCGAGAATAAAATTCTAAATTTTTAATATTTTTGCTATTCTCGCGTTACGCGAGAAACACGTCCCTCGCGTAACGCAAGAAACCAGGCTGCGTTTGAATAAAGTATCGGGTTGTATTTAGTAATGGCCTAAAGATAGTCAACCCCCTTACAATATCTAAAATTAATGTACTAAAACATTAAAAATTAAATGATTCAAACAATAAATAGAAACTGAAAAAGAAAAAATATAATAAGATATTCAAGTTTCCTACGAATTGCTAAAAACTTCTTTGTATACTATAGTTGTTGTAGTATATCCTGCATATATTTCATTAATATATAATTATCTACAGAAACTATTTTGTTATATTAATTAATAAAAAATGTTAAAAGTCCTTAGTTGATTGATTACCTGATCCATTTGATTTTGTTCCTTATCTATTTTCTCGAAATTTATCCTTTTACACCATTTTACCATTTTGCAATAAGTCGTCTATGATCTAATCACTAAATAACATATAAAATATTAAACATAAAATAAGAAATATTATAAAAATATATATATACAACTCTAACCTGAAGTACTATTTATTTTTTTCATTTTTCTAATAATTATAAATAAAAAATTCTTACTGAATTATCTGAATATACGGCCTAAATCTGTATTTTAAAAACACATATTGTATTCAGCCCAACCCAAATTTCTATTTCAGCATTATCAAATTACTCAGCCCAATAGAGAAACATGAGAAAACTGATTCTGTTGTGGCCACACTATCATTTGTACAAACCCTAGTCACACCACCATCAATCTCTATCTTCTTCTTCGTCCCAAATTTCCCCATTTCAGTTTTAAGCTTTCTCTTCTCCATTTCTACATTCCAAATCTGAGCTAAAAAAAATTCAGTTCCAAGCTCTCTTCTATGTCCCTCCTTTCTCCATCTTCATCGCCAAACTCCAATCTCAATCTCCGCTTCCTTTTCTAGGGTTTCCTCCTCCAGATTTGAGCTCACTATCTCAGTTTTTCTCATGTCGATTGAAGATCCATTTCTTGAGGTATGATTTTGTCCACCGTCACTCTCTTCTTCACTATTTTTGTGCCGCTCTTCTCTGCGCCTCCACTCTTCACCTTCATCGCCAATCTCCAATCTCAGTCTTTGCTTCCTTTCTAGGGTTTCATCGTCCAGATCTAAGAGCTATCCATAAACAAATTCTAGATTTAAGCTCATGACCTCTGTTTTTCCTCAATCAATGGGAGCCAGAAGAGGAAAACGATCTGAGGTACATTTTTTTTCCTCGGCTAACTAGTTTTCCAGTGTTAGTAATATCTTTTAACTGCGTTTTTTCATATAGGCGATTTGACCGTCTTTAGTCATGTACAAATGGTTCAACATCAAACTTGAGGTGCATGATTTTAGCGAGGACAACATTGGTACTGAAACCGATAATGAAGATGATGGTTTATCTTATTCATGTCATGTGATTATTTTTCTTCTAATGATTCAACATCAAACCTGAGGTGCATGCTTCTACAGTAATTGTGGTAGTTCAACATCAAATTGTTGTTGCTAGTCAAAGTGTTGTCGAAAATCCATGGAGAAGATGTAGATGCATGTAGATTGTTTGTAGCGAAATTACCAACGAGATGATAACTAAGCAATTGTAGGGCAAAGATCAAATTTTACGGTATAATCTCAACACTCAAGAACGATATAGAAAATTAAGGTTGGAGCTTGAACTTGTGTATTATTCGAATGGTGGCTGAATGATTACAAAGCAGGCGTTAGCCCTTATTTATAGGCTAACCCTAGTTTTATCTTTAAGGAAAACGAGATATTATCTTTTCCTTCTATCTTATGACGATATAAAATTAAGGTAAAAGATATTCTTTCTAATATCTTTTACCAATTACCACAATATAATAAAGAAATAAGACTATATTCACTCGGCCGACTCTATCATCAACGCAAACGGGATCTTCGCCATATCTCGTCACGTCGGCGTGATCGTCCTACGCGTAGCTTGTAACGCGTTCCTTACTCGTTGTATTTTTAGGCACAAACAATACCCCTAAGGCATCTTACAGGGCTTAACGTCTAGTAGAGATGGGAGACGCCTTCTTTCTTCATGGAATACGTCTTCATTGAACTTGGAACGCGTTAGAGATTACATCATCTGAAATCTTAACATCGTCGTAATGCTTCGATCATTATTTCTCTGTCATCATCTCTATGCATCTGACGAGATGCTTCGTAATCTGCGCCGACAACGTTTACTTGCAACGGCTAGTTTTCTTTAGTGGAGAATAATGTCGTTGAGAGGATATGTCCTCCCGTAATCCTCGCGATTCTTCACCTATATAAGGGTGAGATATTCTTTCTCTTTATACACTTCTCCTAATCTTATCTTCCCTTGATATTCCTTTGCTTTCCTCGTTCCCTTTCGCTCGATTTCATTCTCAATTCTTCATTTCCTCTTTACTTATGGCGACACCAGTCCTCTACGAGCCGGGGAAAGTGCTTCGTGACTCGGATCAATATTATTCTGAGGCCCATGACGTTAGCCGTCTGAGATCCATTGCAGAGCTGGGTCCGGAGGTGAAGATTGAAACCCCTCCAAGGGGGGTCTGTGCTGACGCTCACCGACCGGGGTGGATCTCGGTTTATGAGTATCCTTTCTTGGCAGGACATCGGTTCCGGTTCTCGCCTCTGGTCAAGGCGTTTATGCTTTCCCTTGACCTGGCGATGGGTCAGCTTCTTCTGGGTGCTTGGCGAATTCTTGGCGCTCTCGATGACGCCATAGAAAAATATGGTCTGGATTTTGTCGCGGAGGATCTCGTCCACTCTTTGTCGATCTCTCTTTCTTCCCCAGGTAGGGTTTATTTCAAATCAAGCAGAAGAAAGCTCGGATAGCTTTCGAGAAGAGTACGACTGATCGAGGTTGGGCCGAGGTGTTTTACTTTGTGGAGAAATCTTCTCTCGAAGATGAATTCTCCTGGCTCATCGAGGATTGGAATCCCAAGAGTAAGCTTTTTTATTTTGCTCGCTGAGTTTTCCTTTTCTTTTGTTCATTTTTCATGCGTTGATGCTTTACTTACGCGTAACTCTGCGTATCTTTCAGTCAACGTGGAGGCTCTTAAGACGAGGGTTCAATCGAAGAAGGCGATAGTTGCGCTTCTGATGATCCCCGAAGTTGATCGAACTTTCCACGGGCACGACGGAGAAGGTCATCGCAGCGTCCCTGCGACTCCATCTGGTAAGCTATTTTCTTCTCGTTTGCTTATCTGATTTTCCTTTTCTTACGCGTTCTCCACTCATCATGCTTTGTCGGTGATCACAGCTTCAGTCTCTCGCGTTCGTGCTCGCGATGAGTCCTCCACATATTTTGTGACATGGAAAAAGAGGCAAATCGCCATAAAGGGGTGCTCGTCCTCTGCTCCTATAGAAATCGACCTCATGGCTACCTTTGATTCTTCACCATCTCCTTCTCAGGCCAAGGCGACGCGGTCAAGGAAAGGTAAGGAGAAAGCGGTCGAAGCTTCCGAGGACAAGTATTCGTCTCTGGATGACTTCCTTGGGATGATTTTGCATGCTTTTGCTCCGGGGAGGGAGCTTCTCAAAGCTTTGACTGGGCTTCGTTCCTCTTTGTCACTCGACCATTACTCGTCGATGGATCCGGCTGATGTCATGGGAGAAGCCTACGCTGCTCAGTGGCAGGTAAAATTGTAACTCTTATTTTACTCTGATCTTTCGCGAGCTTTCTTCCTTATTCTTTTCTTCTCTTTATTTCAGGGAATTCAGGCGTCGCTATGCGCCTGGACGCTTTTATCTACTTATCCGGAACGGATGGAGTCGTTGGAGAAAAGGGTGTCCGACGCGGAGTCGGAGACCAAACGTCTTAACGGCTTACTAAAGAAAGTTTGCGACGCGGAGAAAGCGGCTAAGGATAAGGCCACTGAGGTTCTCAATCTTCACGGCGCGGTTGTCGAACAGGTCAAGGATTTAGAGAAGAATCTTGCTACTTTGAGGACAGATGTGGAGAAGAAGAAGGCGCAACATGATTCGGAGCTATGCGACGCGAAGATTTATTGGTCTTGGTTGTCTAGAGTGGAGGTCTTGGAACAGTACGGCGCTAGCGAGCATGATGATTGGGATCCGGAGGCCGAGTGTAGAGAATTCAAGGCGGCTTATCCGGAACTTCCCGAAGGCGTCGAGGGAGGTCCCTCTTCTTCGCGTCTTAACACGGATCTCGACGTTATGGAGGAGGACACTCCTGATCTTACCACTGCAGACATTGAAGGCGACGAAGGCGTCGACAAGGAGGAACCTGCAGCTGACGACGTCGGGGAAAGCGATGATCACCGTTTGGCTCTAGGTCGTCAGAAGGCGAGTCTAAGTCTCTGTGACTTATTCCTTGTTTGTTATTATTTATTTTTTTGTATGTGTTGCCCATATCTTGGGGTGCTTTTCTTTTGGACATTGTGACCTTTGTTCTTTTTGGTGGGAGTTTCTTTTAATGCAGGTTCTTTTTCTATTGCTTGAGTTCTCTGATGTTGAGTGTGCTTCTTTGTTTGGAATCGTTTTCTTTGGCGATAGCGTTTCTCCGCGTTCGATTTTCTATTTCTCGACCTTTCTTGTACTATCGTCACTCTTTAGCGTCTGTCTTCGAGTTGTCGCGATGATACTTCATTTTTTCTGGTTTCTTGGGTGTAGTCCTACCCCTTTTGGTAGGTTTAGCTCAGACTTCTTGTCGGTTGGGCTGGGGCTACCAAAGACTTCCGTACTCTCTTTGCTTTTGACACTTTGCGGTGCTTATACTTTGACTATGTACATTTTTCGTGGGCTTTTTGTGATTTCTTACGCGTAGGATTTTTGCGACTTTTTACGCGTAGCAATGCGTGGCTCGGGTCCTTGACCTTTGTTACTTTGTCTTTTAGGGTGTGATTTTTCTACCCCTGGTATAGTGCTTTGTTCGTTTCCCGAACGCATTAGAAGGATTCTTTTCTTGCTTGTTAGTGTGGTATGGTCATTGCGGCTACTTTTGTAATTTTGCCGGCTTACATGAAGGTTGGGTCCAACATTTCCTCCGAACCCGAAGCGAGTGGCGGATGTAGGTCAGCGTGTGATTTCATCAGCTTGTCACATCACCCCTTACTTATGGTGAATCCTTTGCCACACGCTAGCGTTAGGTCGACGTAGAACTCTTTTAATCGACGGGCCTATTCATCGTGTAGTGTCCAATTCGTGATAGTTTGGACTCACGATGCCGGTGGATGCCTCCTTGCCGGTTTAGCGATATGCCCGTGGATTCATGACTCTCAGAGGGGCAGGAAGGCGTGAAGACGCGTTCCTTGAGAATGATCGTGTCAAATAGGCTTAACCTTGTTTGCTCAGAGGATCCGGCCGGTTTCGTGAGGGTCCGGGCTTCATTCCCCATGACCAATGCCACACGTCGCTAACAATCATGGGAAGCGTCGACTCGGAGTCGGTGGTTCGGCTAACGTTGCATACGCGTAGATGGAGCCTTGAACGCGTAGGGTAATGAAATTCGCCCCGAGCGCGGATTTTCGCCGCGGCCTTCTTGCTTCTTATTTGGTACACCGTATTCAAGAGGCACGTTCTTTTAATAGACATAGAGCAAGTCATTGAAAATGAAACAACGCTTGCACATTGGAGAAATAAAAGGTCTACTTATATATTAATAAAAGATGCATCATGGAACGACAAACTACGACATTGACGTCTACCCCTAGTTGCCACGACCCCTCGTCTCTTTGACCCTATGATAACGGCACGTTCTTATTAGAAAATCTAATCCTACTCATGCAAACGAAAACGGAAGGGAATTGGAAACACGTAAAAAACTGTCAAACTTTTCTCGGCGGAATTTTTATGGTGGATGGTGTTTCAAGAACATGTAGCTTAGGTTAGCGTTCTTCGCCATAAACTTTCGCCATCTTTGAACTAAGAGATTTTGCTTATGCTTACGTAGAGACGCGTCATTCTTGTCGACGCTCTTATCTCGTTTCTTAGATGATTCTTTCTTCGACGCGTCGGGAGTCACCTTTCCATCTCTAGCTCTTTTCTTGGATTTTTTTATGATTTTCTCGCAGTTTGTGGCGTTTTGACCCCTTGTTACTTGACAGTTCAGACCATGAAGATGCTTTTCTTTTCTCTATTTTCCGAACAGCGTAAGATTTGACCTCTAATACATATATCTCATCACCTACCCGGCCAATCTCCTCCTTCGTTTCATAGAGCTTCCGCTTAACGTACCTTACTGGTTCTTCTTGGTCTTTTAATTTCTACGCCTTGCCTTTTTTCTCTTGAGATGCGGTGGTTGTACTCCTCATTCCTATGTTGTAGCATTCTCTCGCTATTTGTGGTTCACCCTTGATTTCTTGGAGTCCCCATGGAGATGGAAACTTCAGGGATTGATGGTATGTCGAGGGTATGGCTTTCATGTCATGCAACCATGGTCTTCCAAAGATCATGTTGTGGGGCGACTCCGCTTCCATTACTACAAATTTAGTATGTATATTGACCCCTTCGGCTAGAGTGGTTAGAGTAATCTCTCCTAGCATGTCTGCGACTTCGCCACTGAAGCCTACTAGGGGGATGTATTTCTTCACTACGTCGTCGCCGGATAACCCAAGCTCCTTGATGGCGGACAGGGGGATGATGTTCGTCGAACTTCCGTTATCAATAAGGATTCTCTTGACCTTGCAATTACTGATGGTGAGGGAAATAGCTAACCCGTCATGGTGATCTATGTTCCCGTTGGGTTCCTCGAATGTGATCGGGCAATCTTTCCTGACAGTTCTGACATGATAAATGGGTAGAGCGCTTCCTTCGCCGCCGCGTGATGCTTTGACGTTCCTTTTGGCGGCAGACACGGTGTAGCCACTTATGGAGGAGCCCCCAAAGATGGTATTGATTGTCCTCGAACGATTTGATGGGGGAGGTGGTGGCGTCGGAGATCTCTTTTCTTTCTTCACCCCCTCAAATACGTCTCTTCCTTCTTTGGAGAGTAGATCTATTAGGTCGCCTCTTTCAAGAGGCGTAGCACTTCCCTTCTTAAAGTATAGCAATCATCTGTGGAATGGCCCGAGTCGTTGTGGAACTCGCAATATCCTCTCCCTCACCCCGGCTTCTTCTCTGGGTTTGGCTTTTTTGGCCATTTCACATCGCGGAGTATCTCCATTGCACTCATGACTCGCAACGCGTCGGTCTTCATGTATACACCTCTTTCGACCGCGTAAACGTTATTGATCTCACTTACACTGTGCACCACGGGAGGCTCTCTTTGGAATGGTTTGTTCCTCCTATCGTGACGTTCATGACTTCTTCGCTGGGGAGAGTCTCTACGTGGAGGAGTTTGTCTACGCGGAGGTCGAGACCTTTCCTCGGCATGGCTTAGGAGGTCTTCTTCGAGACGCATTGCTTCCATGGCTCTTTCTCTGGTCGCGACGAACGAATCGGGACGAGTCTTCGTCAGCTCTTTGTATAAGTCGCTACCTTGAGGGAGAGCGCGCCTGAACGCGTCGGCAGCAGTAAACTCGCTACAATCCGGGATCGTGATCTTCTCGTCATTGAAGTGCTTCATGAAGGCCCTTATAGTTTCACCTTTGTTCATGCGCATGTTTTGGAGATCTGAAGGTTGTTTTGCAAACATCTTACTGCTGGCGAATTGTAGGCGAAACATGTTGGAGAGTTCAGCGTAGGATTAGATTTTTCCTTTGGGGAGGTGGATGAACCATGTCAAGGCTGGGCCTTTCAACGTTGAACTAAAGAACTTGCACATCATTGCCTCTCTTAGCTCTGTCTCGATCAGACTCGTAGAGAGCTTGGCTTTATAGAGTAGGATATGCTCTTCTGGGTCGTCGGATCCATCGTAGACGGGGAGATCGGCGACGGTGAACTTCTTAACTATCTTCTGGGCGGCGATGGCGTTGAGAAAAGGGCTCTCTTGGTATCCGAACTCGTGCTCAGGGACGTTGGACTTAGGTGCTCCGGGCATCAACATCATTTCCTTCCTCAAGGCATCGACTTGTTACGCCACGAGTGTAGCAACGGCGCTTGGCGTCATATCTTCCTCGGGTTTTTTTCTCGGGACTCTTTCTCTAGCCGGAACGACGTTTTGATGCTCTTGAAATCCGTAGATTTCATCCTCATCGGCGACGGCATCCATGTCGAGGCGTCGAACGATACTCCGATTACGAACATAGGTATATGGTCCCGTAGATTCTGCTTTGAGTTCTTTGATTTCGGAGCGTAGCCTTTCGTTTTCTTTGGTGAGCTCCATCGTGGTCTTTTCGCTGGCGCTTTTGTTTTCTGCCCAAGCTTTTTGGAGGGCGTCGAATTGAACTCGAACAGCAGCCACGTTGGTTACTTCGCCGTCTACTCCTTGTCCTTCACGAGGAACTCTGGTTTTTAGAGCGTCGGGAGTCTCTTCGAGAGCTCTATCCACTTCTTCACCAGTAGTAACGAGAGAAGTCGTCACAAGATCTTCTTCCTCGGATCTCTTCTCGTTGCTACGCGGGATGTTTGTCGGGCTTGTCATGATTTTTCCTGCAAAAAAGAAGTTCCCTTCGTGTGGAGAGACGACACTTTTTTTATCTTAGCCCCACGGTGGGCGCCAATTGTTTGTAACGAAATTACCAAAGAGATGATAACTAAGCAATTGTAGGGCAAAGATCAAATATTACGGTATAATCTCAACACTCAAGAACGATATAGAAAATTAGGGTTGAAGCTTGAACTTGTGTATTATTCTAATGGTGGCTGAATGATTACAAAGCAGGCGTTAGCCCTTATTTATAGGCTAACCCTAGTTTTATCTTTAAGGAAAACGAGATCTTATTTTTTCCTTCTATCTTATGACGATATAAAATTAAGGTAAAACATATTCTTTCTAATATCTTTTACCAATTACAACAATATAATAAAGAAATAAGACTATATTCACTCGGCCGACTCTATCATCAACGCAATCGGGATCTTCGCCATATCTCGCCACGTCGACGTGATCGTCCCACGCGTAGCTTGTAACGCGTTCCTTACTCGTCGTATTTTTAGGCACAAACATAGATCTTCAAGACAAACCAGTTTTTTATTCTGAAGATGGAAATCTTAGGATTCCCAAAGCAGCTGTAAGATTCAACTTCTTTATAACATAAACCTTCCAACCTTAAAATTCCAAGACAAGTTGCAAAATTAGTTAGTAAAGCAAATAGAAATTGGAAAAATGAATAACATTGATTAGTATCCTGAATATTTCTTAAAATGTGGCGATGTACTTCATGTTTTATTGCTGCACAGTTGCTGCAATATGTTTATTTTATCGAGATAAAATAAATGCAGCATATGACAAGATTTCTTTTAGAGCTGTTTGATGCATACATATGTGTCTGTTGTGATCTTTTCTCGAGTCTTGGAATTAATTTTACTCCTTGATTTATCACTAATGTTTTTTTCTAGTAGTAGAAGTTCAGTCTATTGAAGAAAACCTTACTCTTCTTTTCTGAAGCTAGCTAGGTTTTTGTTTTAAAAGCTTAAGCAATAATGTTCATCGTTTCGTGCTATTAATTCAGGTGAAGAAAATTGTTCAAGGACAGTTAGATTGTTTCAAGAAAATTCAATGGTTATGCGGTTCTACTACTTCTTGCTATTTCAGATAGGTCTTTGTGTCTGTTCGGTTCGTTGATGCCGAATTGAGCTGAAGCTGAAATAGGGACTTAACTGAACTGAAACTTGAATGTAAAATTTAAGTTGGCAACCGAACTGAATTAAACTTATTGATTGAATTCTAAAAACATGTTCGGTTGGACTGAATCAATATTGAAAAAATAAAAAAAAATACATAAAATACCCTTGAGTTAGGTTTATCCGGACTGAAGTAATATGAAAGAAATAAAAAATTACATAAAATGTATCATTCTCTTTACTGAACAAGGTATTGGTTTAAAGGTTTTAGGGTCAACATTTCTAGGGTTTGGTTTAATGTAAACGAAAGAGGCAGTCATCCCAAATTCCCAATGGCATCGATCGGGATCCGAAGACCGACTTCCCGACGACCAAACACCAGGCTTTTTCCAGGAGCAAAGATCTAGGCGGACAAGTTTGATCTAAGGTTGGAGAGTTGTTGTGGCTGAATATGAACCAGGTTTTGATGGAATTGTAGGATAGCCTTATCTTGATGCAAATTAGCTTTGATTTCCAACGGGGGCAAGCTTCATCTCAGTGATGACGAGCATAAACAACTTCTATCTGGACGAACGTCTTTGTCGGATCTCGAGCTTCAAGAACAAGTCAGCGACTTGGCCGAAGAAAAGTCGGGAAAACGCCGGCGACGGTGATGAAAAAGAAGCAGAGGAGGATGAACATGTTGAGAGAAGGACTTTGATTTTCATGAGATTTGGTGTATGAGGGGTGTCGGGATGTAATTAGGAGAGTTCATTAAATATTTTGTTCAGTTCAGTCGTGAGAAGGAGATAAGTCAAGTTATGTGGCTGAAATATTTGGGCCTATTTCAGCTCTTCTCTTTCCAGTTTTTGGGTAAATACCCCAAAATTGTAATGTTTTTTAAGTTTTTGCATCACTTTTTTAAGTTATATGGAAATACCTCTTTGCTGACGTGACAATTATAACAGAGTTGTCCACAAAAATTTTAACAGAGTTGTCAACAAAAAATTTTAACAGAGCTGTCAACAAAAATTTTAACAGAGCTGTCAACAAAATTTTTAACAGAGCTATCAACAAGAATAATAAGTTGTCAACACCAACAATAACCCTTTGCTGACGTGGAAATTATAACAGACTTGTCAACAAAATTTTTAACAGAGTTGTCAACAAACTTTTAACAGAGGTGTAAACAAAAATTTTAACAGAGCTGTCAACATGAATAATAAGTTGTCAACCCAACTAAATAAATTGTTTACACGACTAATATAACAACACGAGTAATATTACAAAATCGTCAACATTTTCAACACTTTACAAAACTTGTCAACACCACTAAATTACATTGTCAAAAAAATAATTGTCAACACATTAATTTTTTTTACACACTAAAACAAACTGCATTGTCCCTGCATAATCCTTGTCAACACTGCCAATTTTTTTGTCAATAGTCCCTGCATAATAGTTTGTCAACACGAGTAATTAAATTGTCAACATGAATAATAATTTGTCAACAGAAAAAATAATATGTCAAACACCACCAATAACTTGTCACCAAAACAACAAATAAGTGTCAACACTACAAATAAGTTGTCAACACGACTAAATAAGTTATCAACTCACTTGAAAATCGTCAACACACAAAAACAAATTATCAACACACTAACAAAATTGTGAAACACATTAAAAAACGTCCACACTAAAACAAACTGCCAACACACCAAAAAAAACACTAAAAATTATCAACACACAACATAAAACTTTCAAAACACCAAAAGAAACTCTCACATTACAAAAAGTTCAATTGAGTAGTCCAATTTTAGGTCAAATGTAGGTCAATTGAGCTAATCAAAATTGTTGACTTAGCAAAAGAAACTTTCAATACTGTTACTTAGCAAACAAAATTGTCAAACACATTAAGAAACTCTCACATCTAAACTAGGAGCTGCAAATTTTGTGTCATCAGCTAGTAAGAGAGCCATCAACTAGTAAGAGGCTTGAATTGAACGATTCTTTTATACAAGAATAAAAAAGTAAACACCACTTCTTCTTTTTAAACCTGTAAAGAAGACTAGGACTGGATTTGCAGCAAGTCTGGGCGAATGTGCATGGAGGGAGTTCAACACCGTCGGGATCCACGGAACGGAGTTCAACGGCGTCGGGATCTACGACACGCAGATCCTCTTCAGATCCGAAAAAGTCAGATCTAGGTTTGTGTCGCGACTCGCTCAAATCCTCTTACTACAACTCGGATTCATTGATTCAACGGGGTAATGCCGATGTCGAGTGAGACGCTTCCGATGAAGATAGGCGGAGCTGTAATGGTGATAGATAGAGCGGAAAGTGTGGTGAAGGAGATGGTGGGAGGAGCGGGGAATGCTGTTCATCTAGTGTTGCCTCTGGAGAAGCTGGTGTTGTGTTGGGAGATTTATAAGACGGCGGCGGCGGAGGAGGAAGGAGCGGAGATTGTGGATAATAATGAGAGGCAGAAGGTGAAGAATGAGGAGCTTTCGCCGGAGATCGGAGAACGGATGGAAAGATAACGACGTGGTGGTCGGAGGTGACGGAGATATCTGAGTTGGGGGAGGAATAGTGTAGTTGAGGTGTGCTGATGTTCTGCGCTAGGTGTAGGTGTGTGTGGGTGGGGTATTTCCTTAGTGTTTAATAAACTGGTTTAATAACTTAAGGTTTAGTTTTAGAAGGTGTATTGGGCACAAATTCTTCTCTTTTAAGTCTAATTAAGTCATATTCAGTCCATGTCCAACCGAACGAATTAGAAGGCCCAATTTTAAGCCTCAAGACTGAATAATACAATTAGTCGCTTTCAGTCTCATTCAACCCCCAAAACACCTCAACCGAACGGACCCTTTGAGTAAGACTTTTGTGTTGTTTCCTTGATCTATTGACTATTTAATTATATTGTCTTAATCAAATATATACATAAGTTGCATATCAGGATATGAAAAAAAGAATGGGAAGCTAATGCATAGTTTAGTAACTTCTACATAATGCATGATGCTTTGTACGGATAATAGACATTGATTTCATATATGAAGCCTTACTTTAAAGTTGCATATCAGACCAATGCACAAAGTTAGTTGAACATTTAGTATTGAACAGACCACAATGAATTTTTGCACAAATACAAGCATTTAACTTTTTATGAACTGTGTATACATTATTTGTACAGAAACATATTTCAATAACATTGAGAACAAATCATCTTCCTCAGCATTGAGTAAGACCCCATAAATGACTCTTTAATGGGATAGAATAGTATCATTCTGAAATATAAAAAATGAGTTAGACATAATCCGTAATCTTTAATGAAATAGTACATTGTATAATAAATGTTTTAGGGATTACCTTTTCGTCTATTAGTATGATTTCAGTGGTGCTGAATTTTGTTGGATTATCTTTCATGGATATTTTGAACATTGAATAACTCTAGCAGTGAGTGTATACTTTCGCGACCAGATCGAACATCCTTCACTTGTATGATGTTAGACATGATCTGCAATTAGACATAAACATTAGATATTATAAAATTTGCAATTAAATATATACAAAAGAACGTAGTTGTGGTTTAGACTGATGTGATGATTACTGTAATGAATGAGAATGGAGAAGAGAACATGAGTCAAACCTTTCTTGTGTTGTTCTGTGTATAGGAATTGATTAAATCGTTCTTTTGATTTGATGTGTTCTATTATTATACTATGTAGAATCGATCTTTTTCTATATAAAGAATATTATGTTTTCCATATTCTGTCCATTCTTATTTCTTATGTAGAATCGATCTTGTGCTATTCTGTATTAATTAGGCTGAGCATAATGCAGATCTCCTATATACAGAAGTTTATGAATTGGAAGATAAAAAACGGATCCTATATTTAATTTTTTGGAAATCAGATATTAAACTTATACATTGGAGATCTGCAGTGATTTTATTTATTGGAATTTATAGCCTGAAATAATATTAATTCTCTACAGATATACAGAATATTTTTACCTACTTGAATAATACTATATGTGTTTTTTATGGAAGAATACTATGTATTAATCAGGCTGTTTGTATTTTAGTGTACAAGATGTAAAAAAAAGAGGTGCAGAAATGGTAGTGCTTGCAAAGGGTGATTATTCTTCTAGGTAAGAAGGAATCTTGCATTGCTGGTAAATGCAAAATATGGTATTTGGTCTCGTAAAAGAGGTGCAGAAACATGTTATTTTTCTATAGTTTAATATATGTAAAGATTTGGTTGATTGTATTAGAGACATTTGGAACGTTTTTTGCTTTAAATTTCAGTAAAAAATAGATAGTATCTTATCTTATCTATATAAAGGTTGGCTGATGGTTGAACGAATTAAATGAAATCGGTACCTATTTAATTCTAAATCCAATTAAGTCTTTCTGTTTTCTTAATTAGTTAACTTATTCTAATTCTAACCTAATCTAATATATCTTAGAAATATAGTAAAAATATATAAATTATAGTATTAGCTCCTTTATAAAGTCTTCGTGTTATTTAGAAACTTAATTAAGTCACAAATTTAAATACATACATATTCTAATAAATGAAACATGACATATTAGCTATTTTATAAGGCTTCTCTGTTATGTTAGAAACTTAATTAAGTCACAAATTAAATTAATGTGTGAGCTTCTCTTATGATAATGCAGCCCTATTCTAATATTATGTTTTAAAACTACTTCAAATATAAATATAAGGAAATAAAAAACATTTATAATTAAAAACAATAATAAATTTGAGAACAACAAAAAAATAGTAGCAAATAATGTGTAACTATGTTAAATCACATACGAAAATTCGTAATTTTCTCGCGCGGAGCGCGAAACCCGTATCTAGTATGCACAATATGGTAAAGATCTGTCAACCCATATTAAATGTATTATGGGTAAATGCAGAATATAGTAAAGATCTGCTATCCCATGTATGCATATTTTGGAACGTCTTCTGATTTTAAGGTTTTTTTAAAATTTCACTAGAAATTAGAGACCATAGCCATGTGGCACTCTATTGTAGGGGAAGCAAAGTTGAGAAATTGAATTAAAAAGACTGCCACATGGCATGGTTAGAGAGAGAAGGACATGTGACACAAAGGTAGGTTTACTTTAATAGTTTAATAGTAGATTATTTATGAAAGGGCGGTTCAGGTGAGGACATATCATTCGGTGAGGATATGAGGCCACATCTAAGCCTTTAAATCTAAAAACCTACGGTTGAGATTAGAAGGGAGAAATATTCCGGTGTGTCTCGCAAGCACGCTCTCTCTGTCAAAGGTAGCGGTGGTATTTTTGAAAATTTGAAACAAAATATATCGGAAAAGACGACATTACCCTCGCTTTCTACCTCTCTCTGTTTCAGCCCTCAGGAACGAATGGCGAAATCCGAAGAGACGACGCGAGCGACATTGTTTGCAAAGCAGCTTCTTCCCTTCGTCGCCGCAAAGCAGCTTCTTCCCTCCGTCGCGCAAAGCTTCTAGTTGAAAATTTTGCCGAAAACAAATACGTCAACTCATCCACCTCCTCCTCGCAGAAGCCTCGTCAAAGTTGAACCCAAATTCGAGCTTTTCGATCGGGTTGATGTTATTTTGGCAAGAGATTCAAATAAAAGAGGAGAGGGAATCGTTGCAGTTCATTGAACAAGTTCGTCCATTGATCAGGTTAGTCCATTGAACACTCCATGAAATTTTCATCCGTATTAGATAGAAGCTGAAAATCTTGTGTAAATTAGGTTAGGTTCATGACAAATTGCAAAACAATACAGTGCAAATTTGTGGGATTAACGTATTTGGGAAATTTGAATGAAATTTGTGAAATTAGGTTAATGAGGAAGTGCAGAACATCAGGCCTCTTCTTTTGAAGTTTTCGAACTCTCTGGCTTTGCATATCTACCACCCTGCCTCATGATGCTTTAGAAGGGATGTTGTAGGATTTCTTGTACGTCTGAATATCCTTTGAAAATTGTGAAATTTATTTAGCTTGATCATTATTTTCTGATTTCGATTTCGCCATCCTAAATTGTCCTTGTTTCCTTCTCAAGACATGACAGATTTAGGGGTCAAGTGGAGGAATGGATGTCCAGAAAGTGTATTATATAATCTTAATTATTTTAATTGAGTGCAGGAATAGTTTCTGACAGAGAATTCGCATTCCTGTTAGCTCTCAAGAAGATCAGATTATTTGGCACCCAACTACTGCTTACCATCTTCTTAGGAACAATCATCCACCTATTTGGAAAACAAAGCTTCCACTAAAAGTCCAAAACTTCCTCTGAAAAGCAATTTCTGATTGTCTTCCTACTACTGAAAGACTTAACCGGTATTATCACAAAGTCTATCCAGTGTGTAGCATTTGCAATAATGTTAATGAGGACAAAAACCACTTCTTCTTTAATTGCCCTCTTGTCAACAGTGTTTTTACTCTTTTAAATTCTTTTGGACCTTATAATCTTTCGCTTACTTATACAACTGACTTTATGACGTCTTTCGAAAACTTCTGTACTACCAACACGAATTCGGAGCTAGGATTCTTCTGTTGGTGGACTCATTGGAATATACGGAATAATCTTATTTTTCGTCGTGGCTCCTTTCCCCTACCTCCTGTAGAGGATATTGCAAAATCGGTCCTCTTTATATTCTTAGAGTGGAAAGAAGTCCACAATACCCCCCCCCCCCCCTCTAATAATCGAACTCAGGAGACTACTAAACACAAGACTAACAATGCTAATTGGACAAAGCCCCCTGAAGGTTTCTTCAAGATTAACTGTGATGGCTCCAAGAGAGCTAATGGTGACTGTATGAATGGATTTATTATCCGAAATACTACAGGCCAACCATCCTATGTGGAGCAGGTGGGGGTCCCCTGCTCTTCGGTCTTAGTTACGGAAGCAACTGCAATACTGGAAGGTATTCGAGCTGCTATTCGTCTTAATTTAAATCACATTTTAATAGAGTGTCAATCTTATTGTCATCAACTGTATTAGAAACAAGATCTCCACTCCTTGGAAGATTAGTACTTTCATCAGGGACATTAGGTCCCTAAGTCTTTTATTTGACGAGTGTCGATTTTTTCATGTTAACAGGACGAGGAATAGAGCAGCTGACTTCTTAGCCTCTAGAGACCTCAACATTGAAGTTCTACGTGAGCATCTTGTAAGATGGAACAACCTGAGAACTAATGCAGAGACTACGTCTTTTCGCAACTACTTGTTTGAGGCTGTCAATGAACGTCGCCTAGTGAAGAAGTTTCTCAAGATCATCCGCGAAGATGATTTTTGCCTGAGTTATGTTTAGCAATAGGCCTTTTGTTTAGTTGTTAAAAAAAAGAAGTGAAAAGTGAAGAGAGAGTTCCTAACGAAGGGAGGAAACAATCTACAAATGGTCACGGATTAATGCTGAGAAGAAGAGATCGTTAATGTGGTGAATTGATTTATTGATTTGAATGACGTCATGATGATGCGAGCAGAAGGAGAAGATAGTAGGTTTCTGCTGATTCGTATGCGCCGTGTGATGCTGGACTAGGCCAAGCACTTGGGCCGAAATATTGAAGAGATGATGCGGGCTGGATCGAGAAGATTGTGGTGATGACTGAGCCTATTTTTATGGAAGCAAGCAACTAGCTGGCTATTAATTAGCTGGAGTCTCTTTTACTAGATTTGTTTCGTTTCTTTGTTTCTCTTTAATTTTCTTTTTCAATATTATTTTGTTTAGATTTATCTTTTACCTTATTTTTAGGGTTAGATTTTTATATATTGTTTAGACCTAGTTTTGGAGAGAGTTTTTTTCTGAACCTCTTTTCTCTTTTTCTTTGTTTTAGAGTTGGCTAGACAATTGAAGCTTTCATTTGTATTTTTGGTTGTGAGATTCTAAACTCTTGTTCTATTTTCTATTTGGATTGTATTAATTCTCTTGTGTTTATGGGATAGAATCTACGGGCCTTGCTAGGATAGTATTCCGGGTTGGAACTCTTATCACCTACGGGTAGTTGTATTCATCATATGATTTCTATTGGTTTTGCTAGATTGATCACTGATGAGGCTAAAGTCGTAGTGTCAAATCAAAGAAAACCCTAAACACTAACTAGAGTATAGCAAGTAAGTAGAGGTCGAACCCAAGGAAATCAAAACACCAAATCAATGCAGTCAAGTGAAATATCAACTAGTAACAAGTAACCAAAGGGGGGGGGGTTGATTGCAAGAACACACAAGTAACCAGTAACAAGAAGATGAAGTTTGGGTGAGAATATGATGAGAAGGGGTTTCACTTAGCAAGTATCCACACAACAGTCAATCAAGTTGATCATAGATTTATCTCAAGTTCTATTCAATCCTAGGGAATGTTCCTATTCCAATCTTTAATATATCAGCAGGCCAACCGGTCCTGATAATACTTACTATTCAACAATCAGGGAAACCTCTCAAGATTAGATGAAATAGCAGCAAAGGGCACATGAATTATAAGGATGCATGCAATAACTTACAACCGTCAAGTATTAACATGCAATCAATTCTCTTTCATAAAAGCAATCAACTACCAGATCATGCAGATATGAGTGCTACAATGACAAGGAATTCCACCGTATATTCCTAGTCTAGCAATAGAAAACTATCAATCAAACTAGGTGATCAAGCTAGCAAAACTAATAGAAATTAATAGATGAAGAACAAGAGAATTAATACAAACCCATAGGAAAAGAACAAGAGTTTAGAAATCTCACAACTTAATAACTGAAGGTTTCAACCGCTAAGCAAAACAATGGAGATTAGTTCTTGCTCATGGTTGCAAAACTAAAGCGTCTGATGGAAAAGATGATGATAAGAAAGAAAGAACTAGAGTTCTTAAATAGAGACTAACCCTAAAAATATATGGTAAAAGATATATCCTAAACGAAATAATAAAATAAGGAAAAAGAAATAAAAGAAACAGAGGAAAATAAGGAAAGCCCGGAATGTCTTCGGCCTTGTTGTGGCGATCGCCATAGATGCCTGGCGATCGCGGTCTTCATGTAAAGCTCTGTCGTGGTCTCTGTCGCCCCATGGCGATCGCCGTAGAGTCATGGCGATCGCCATGATCTCTTGAACTCATGTAACGCTTCTGTTGAAGTATGGCGATCGCCGCTGCTCCGCAGAATATCTTCAAGTCTTCATGTCTTCAATCATTGATCCTCTTATTCTTCGGTTTTGGTCTTCATTTCTTCACTTCTTAATAAATATCTCAGAACATAACAATAGCTCCAAATACTTGTGATAACACTCCTAAACTAATGTAATAACCCCTAGTTACGCCATACAAAGTGCAGCGTATCAATCACCTAGTTTGATTGATAGTTTTCTATTGCTAGAATAAGAATAGACGGTGGAATTCCTTGTCATAGTAACACTCATATTTGCATGATCTGGTAGTTGATTGCTTATATGAAGGAGAATTGATTGCATGTTTCATACTTGACGATTGTAAGTTATTGCATGCATCCTTGTGATACCTATACTCTATGCTGCTATTTGATTTAACTTACGAAGTCTCTTAGGTTATTGAGTAGTACGTATTATCAGGACCGGTTGATTTGCTGATATACTTAAGATCGGAATAGGAACAACCATAGGATTGAATGAACTTGAGATATCTATGATCAACCTAACAAACTGAAAGTGAATATTTGTCTAGGCAGACTATTTATCTATTTATTTCTTCTTAGTTAGAAAGATTACCACGAAAATCCCCGCCCTTTGTCTTTGTTATCAATTGGTAGATAATTTTGCAAACAAGATATATAACTTGACTCTCTGTGCGATTCGACCCTTACTTACCAAAGCTACATTAGTTAGGTGTTTAAGGTTTATTTTGATTACGCACGATGACTTTAGCCTCATCAATAACCGTGTAGGTTCATATCGATAAGCTTACAGTTTCATGAAAATATGTCAAGAGGTTCATGAAAATATGTCTAGGGGTTCATGAAAATATACCTAGAGGTTCATAAAAATATGCCTAGAGGTTCATGAAAATATACACTTAGGTTCATGAAAATATACACTTAGGTTCATAAAAATATACACTTACCTCTCATAGCAATACACTTAGGTTCATGAAAATATGTCTAGGGGTTCATGAAAATATACCTAGAGGTTCATGAAAATATTCGTAGAGGTTCATGAAAATATACACTTAGGTTCATGAAAATATGCCTAGGTATTCACGAAAATATGCCTAGAGGTTCATGAAAATATATAGGTTAATTTTTCACTAAAATGCATTAGGTTCACGTCGATACTCATATAGGTTAATTTAATAGTCTTGCAGGTTCATTAATATTTGAACAATTTGTCGAAAGAATATTTTACTGAAAAAACAAGTTCATGATTTCCACATAAAAGTTCATTGAATCTCACATATATGTTCATTATTCTACACATACAGGTTCATTGGTCTAACCATATTGATCATTTATTTTTTTAACATTTTATCAAAAGAATATTAAATTGAAAAACATTTATAACAAGTTCATTAAAATATGCCTAGAGGTTCATGAAAATATACACTTACCTCTCATAGCAATACACTTAGGTTCATGAAAATATGCATAGGTGTTCATGAAAATATGCCTAGAGGTTCAAGAAAATATGCATAGAGGTTCATGAAAATATGCCTAGAGGTTCATGAAAATATATAGGTTAATTTTTCACTAAAAGGCATTAGGTTCACGTCGATAGTCATGTAGGTTAATTTAATAGTCTTGCAGGTTCATTAATATTTGAACAATTTATCGAAAGAATATTTTACTGAAAAAACAAGTTCATGATTTCCACATAAAAGTTCATTGAATCTCACATATATGTTCATTATTCTACACATACAGGTTCATTGGTCTAACCATATTGATTCATTTATTTTTTTAACATTTTATCAAAAGAATATTCAATTGAAAAACATTTATAACAAGTTCATGAAAATATGCCTAGAGGTTCATTAAAATATGTCTAGAGGTTCATGAAACTTTGCCTAGAGGTTCATGAAAATATACACTTAGGTTCATGAAAGTATACACTTAGGTTCATAACAATAAACTTATGTTAATGAAAATATGCCTAGAGGTTCATGAAAATATGACTAGAGGTTCATGAAAATATGACTAGAGGTTCATGAAAATATACATTTTGGTTCATAGGAATTTACTTAGGTTAATGAAAATAAGCCTAGAGGTTCATGAAAATATGTGTGGAGGTTCATTAAAATACACACTTAGGTTCATGAAGATATGTCTAGAGGTTCATGAAAATATGCCTAGAGGTTCATGTAAATAGGCCTAGAGGTTCATGAAAATATAAACTTATGGATTCATGGATGTTTTTAACATGAATTTTTTGTTAAGAACAAAATGCACTAAAATGCTCTAGACTCATGTCGATTGTCGTGTAGGTTAGGAATAGGTCTGGGTGTGTGGATAGAAGGGCTCATTTGCAAGTCTCTGATTTCTTACCTTTATACAAATTCGTTCCTCTTATAAGGACACAAGAATACAATCCTTTCAAAGAATTTTTTGTATCCGTTGTTTATGTCAAGGGTTAAGGACAATCATGTCAGTGTAACGTCTTCCGCTTTGGGCCGGCCCAATCCCTTGCTACTTGGTAACGGGTGAAGGTCTGAGGTTCGACCCTCACCAACAACCTCTTGTGAAATAACTTCTTTATTAATAAGTGGAGCTACCAAGGACGGGTTGGAGTGTATGGGCTGCAACCCTTGGGATTGGGCCGGCCCAAAGCGGCGGACGTTACAAAAAAACTGCGACAAGAGGTTGTTGGTGAGGCTCGAACATGAGACCTTCACCGTTTACCAAGCTGTATCACGCAAACTACTCATCAATAAGCTATGTCACGTCATCGCCATTTTTTTTAAAATGAAAACTAAATATATATGTTTAAAGATAATTAACCTAATTCTAATGAATCATTTCCTTATTTGAACACAAATCATTAAAATATATATACAAAGATTACTGTCCTAAAACTATTGATATCATTTCCTTATTTAAATACATATAAATATACAAGATTATAAATAAATTGAAAGTCGGTTTATATATATAGTATTTATTTAAAAATCAATTAAAATAATTAAAATTATATAATACACTTTTATTTATACTAGTTGGGCTGCGCATGGCGTGCGCACGGGAACATTTAAAGTTTAACTGTATTCGTATTGAATTTGGAGAAGCTAAGACGTCAAACAACCATATACTCTATTCGTCCCAAAAAGATAGTCTCATTTGAGTTTTTGATATTATTCACAAACCGAGAGAATCTTGTAGATTTCTTTTAATATATAAGAATAAACATAGTCATATGGGGTCTTGTTTTATTCGTCTCAATGAGCACTTTGACAATATTAAAAAATTATAATTTTTATTACCATATAACGAGAGATATTAACGATATAAACCATATCTCGGCATATGTGTCAAATTGAAGTGAGACTATCTTTTTGGGACAGAAGGATTATGTTATACTGGATAGCACAATATATTAAGTTGTACAATTAGGAATCATACACTGTTACAGTTCCTTAATTATATCACATCTCACAAATTTTCTTTTTATTCAACTTTTTTTTATTTGTCATTTTTAAGGAGAAAACTTTCTGATTAAGAAAGAAGAAGAGAAAGCTTCTCCATAGCAACAATGATCAATATGCATGCTACTAAATCATTTGAATCCTCCATAATCTATATGGTATTTTCAGTGACCCGCGTGTCGATAGTAACAACTGGATCCATTTGAATCCTCCATAATTAGTGGCGGATCTAAAACAAAAGCTCTATGGGGCTCAATATTTATATAAAACAACTAGACATAATCAAGTCAAAGTTTATAAAAATAACAACAAAAAACGCATTATAAAAAAGTTGTTACTTTCGACTCTTCAAACTACAATTGAGGTAAATCCATCCTACGACTTTTCGCATTTTGAAAATGTTGAAGGAAAACTTCATTATCAATGCTTCTGAAAATATCTTTCTCCACATAGCACACTAGAGAATTCGTGAGAAACTCCTTTCCCATCTTATTACGCAAATCTGACTTGACGATCTACATTGCCGAGAAGGCTCTTTATAGTGTCGTCATCGCAACAAGTAACACTAAAACCAATTCAATAAGACGATATACCAAGTGAAAAACTCCATGAATTCCTACCTTGACCATTTCCTTCGCAACATATGTAGTATTTGACAAGCTTGAAAATTTGTCATTCCGTCTCATTTCATGAATCCACAAGTTCAATTGTCCTTTAACCTCCTCTAGACCGGGCCTTGAGAAGTCTTGTGGATATAATTCTGCAAGTCTGAGTAGCTTTGTCTCACTGAATTGGGAGAATGAATCCTTTGGATTAAGACATGCTACACATTTGAGTACTTCCGTGCTCGGTTCACTGAACGACTATTGGTTTCCGAAAGAATCTTATCAATAGCCTACAAACGTAGAATAATATTAACTTTTTAAATAAAAGAAAATATTTAAACACTAAAATAATAATAAAAAAAAGGTACCTGAATGAATATATCATTATGAAATCGATGGAAGCATGTAGTGGTAACACGCTTACGAAACACACATGGGGTTCATCTGTCAAGAACGCTAATCTCATTCTTATCACATAAAGTCTTTGACGGTTTCTAATAACTGATCCCATTATTATCCCTTAAATCTTGCAATATATCTAGATATTTTCTCTGCAACACTTGTGATATAGAATTTGTGATACCCAATATTTAAACCATCAAATGAGCAATAAAAACAAACTCATAATTCTCCATTTTTCGTGCCAAGCTACCAGCCGCTCCTTGAGTTTTCGGATCTATTTCCATCATCATACATACCTTCAAGCACTCCAGTGGTCGGCGACCACATTGATAGGTGGCGAAGAATCGTGGTATAGTGAGAACCCCAACGTGTAGCTCCATGCTGAGTTAAGCTACTTTCTTGATTCTTCCTCTCCCGCTATAAATTTCACAACTTTCCAACCTTTCCACAATGTTTTCATGTTGCTTTTGCCAACAGTCATCTTTTCTTTTGCAAGAAGCTCCAACCAAGTTAGTAATCAAGCACGAGCAATTAAAAAATTACTTATGAATCAATTAGTTTTTGCAACCGCAACGACAACTAGTTGAAGTTGGTGAGCAAAGCAAATGAATGTATATTGCACTTGGATTTTTATTCAATATAAGAGCCTTCAATCCATTAAGTTTGCCTCTCATATTAGAAGCCCCATCGCATCCTTGACCTCTAAGTTTAGAGATTGATAATCCATGTCTATCAAAAAATTCATCAATACCTCTTTTCAAACATGGAGCGGTGGTGTCACTAACATGAACAACTCCAAGAAACCTTTCCATCACACACCCACTGTTGTTCACATATCTCAAGACAATAGCCATTTTCTCTTTCCCCGAACAATCACGAGCCTCATCAACCAATAAGAAAAAGAACTTGTCTCCAATATTACTTATTATGACGTTTATTGTCTCAGATGCACACCCTTTGATAATATCCTTTTGAATACTATGACTACTAAGTTTCTGATTTTGGGTGCATTCTCCTCCACCACCTTTCCAACCCCAGGTTTGCGTGAGTCATACCAATCAAGAATTTCAAAAAAATTCCCTTTATTTGTTGAGTCTGATGTCTCAACATGCCCATGTAAAAAAAGCCCTTGATTAATTAGCAATCTAGCAACATCCACCATTGCAGTCAAACGAATACGATATGCCTCTATCAATACTTGCTTTCCCGAAATTAACTTTCTTGAAACAATCTATCTTTGATCTTTATAATTAAAGAATTTGTCTCGAGCGACATTGTGTACACTAGTGTCAACTCCCACATGCTCATCAAATCTTTCACTTGCCTTCTTCCAGTTACGATACCCCTTTATAACAAATGCATCATCTCCTGTTGGATCGATTAGCGTATAAATCTCAAGGAACAAAAGCATTTGTTCCTTGACATGTAGATTAAGTAAAGAGACAAACAACAGTGAAAACCAAACCTGGACACGATGATGTATAGTGGAAACACCTCAAGTACCAATAAATCCTTGAGACAAACAATCACTCCTCTCTAGCTTTCACTAGAGAGAGTTTGAATGAGTCTACTTGTGTATTGATTTCTTGATTACAATAGAGCTTGGATCACTCTTCTAGACTTCCCACCTAGATCTCGGATCACTCTTCTCACTTGAATCTCAATCTCACACACGTAGAATAACTCTAAACAAAGCGCTAGGTTTTTGCTCTTCAAAGTCTTGCTAAGCTATGTAAATCCCATACAATATATAGCAAACTAAATAGCTCTAACCTAACACAATTATCTAGCCGTTCCCTATTTTCCATAAATCTCACAATATCTTTCCTAAGGAATTCTCTTCCTAAAATAACTTTCCTTCCGTGTGATCTTCCAACTCGTTTTCCAAGTCTTCAACATTGGGACTTACTCTTCACCGCACCGTCTTGCTCATATAAGGAAACAATGCATATAAGGAAATATTCCTTGCACACAATATTTCCTTATTTATTCGGTGATTCAAACACGCGCGTCCAAAGCCCAATTCCTTGCCAAGTTGTCACTTTCCTTCTTTTGAGAAATCTTCTTTCCTTTTTTGTGATGCAACTCTTCCATAATTCTTCAAGGCCATCCTCCAAGATATCTTGACCAATATTCTTCCTCGGATGGACTAATCTGCACAGCTGGCTTCCATTCGACGTAACCTTACGTCTCAAGGATTCCAGCAAGACGTCTTTCGTTCCTGCACACATACTAGTAACAATACCTACACACTCAAGTAAATCATTAGTGGATGTTTGTCATTTAATCAAAACTCATCACATCTCAACAATTTCCCCCTTTTTGATGATGACAAACATCCGTAACAATAAGATCATAAACCCAAGACATATATACTAGCCTAGGAACAAATACTAACAAAGCACTAAAAATTCCCCCTCAGAAAAGCAACGAACTACAACTAAGTCATGAATTCCCCCTCAAGTCTTGCTATCCTCTAATTTCCCCCTTTTGGCATCATCAAAAAGAATGAAATAAGAAGTTATATGTAAGAAGTATACAAAGCACAAGAAAGCAATCGAGGTAATGACTCATAAGGACTTCATCACTCAAGAAATCACAATATCAAGATAAAACATGAGAATCAGCATGCTAGCAACCAAGAATGACAAGTCATGAGAAAGTGTACAATAAGAACAAAGAGAAGAGGGATAATGCGGCTGAGAAAGAAAAGTGGGGTTGGAGGAATTAAAAAAGTAGTCAGAGATGTTTTGTTCCCTTTGAAGAGTTGAGTTGAGTTTACTCTGGAGCAACGACTTTTCAAATTTCCCGAACCAAAAGATCGAATCTCGGATGACTTGTGAACTTTTTCGACTTCTTCTTCATGTGGTTTATTAGACTCTTCTGTAGCTGGAGCCCTAAGCTAGCCCAATTTTTCATTGTACACGACCTTCTTCAATAATTGAATGTTTCTCTTGCTGATTGAGGGTACTAAACTCATCCGCTTTTTCTGTACTCTTGGGGACCGATTCAAGTTGGAGAGAGAAAGATCTTTTTCCAAATTGATGAGATCTCAGGGTTTAGGGTACCGCTCCACTTTTTCCCAAGACAAAATCACCTCCTGAGTAACTTACCAAAAACACACGAGAAGTTCTTTTCACGTAATCTTGAGACCTAGCCTTTTTCCTTCTTGAGCACCAGAACATTCATTCTACTCTCACAGTTTTCCAAAAAAAAAAAAGAATAGTATGATGTCGGGGGTTAGTTACCAAAGTGGTACAACAGAACATTATACTTAAAATAACATAGATGGAAAACGTGAATTTTTAAGTCATGATGAGAAATTCCAGATGTAGATGAATACAAAGGGCTCATAGGAATGTGCAATCATGACACGACTTTAGGGACGGCTGTAGAGATCCTCTATCCTTTTGGCTTATAATGAGGGTTCAAATCATCAAGAGGACTCTTTTGGGCAACAAATAAGACCATCTCATGTAATGAAACCATGCTAGCATTTCGAATTCTTAAAGTTGCAAGAATATTGAGATTAATCAAGACAAGAAGAAGCAAATAACTCAAACCAACGAGATACAATAACGGGTTCATATAATCCTACAAATAACAACCAATTATCATTCAGACTTCAACCAGTCATTGGGGTTCTTAGGGCTAGACATAATTATTCGAGAGAAATCTTACCAAGTTCCAGATGAAGCCTTTCGAAGGGTTCCTTGTTTAGTGCCTTGGTGAAGATGTCTGCAATTTGTTCCTCAGTTCGAACGAACTCCATTGTTACTAGCCCCTTTTCAACACAATCTCGCAGAAACTGATGTCTTATCTCAATGTGTTTGGTCCTAGAGTGATGCACATGGTTCTTAGCAATATTTATAGCACTAGTATTATCACTGAGAATAGGAACAAAATTGAGATTGATACCGAAATCACTTAGCTGTTGTTTGAGCCATAAGAGTTGTGAGCAACAGGCTGCGACCGCGATGTATTCAGCTTCAGCAGTGGAAAGGGCCACATTGGTTTGCTTCTTTGATCCCCATGAGACAAGGCGTGGTCCTAAGAATTGAGCCATACTAGAAGTAGACTTGCGATCTACTTTGTTCCCTGTGAAGTCAGCATCTGTATACCCAACAAGGCTCAGACGTCCTCCCCTGGGATACCATGAACACATATCATCTATTCCTCTTAGGTACCTTAGAATTCTCTTAACTGATATGGTGTGTGTTTCTCTTGGATCGGCTTGAAATCTTGCACATAGACACACACTGTACATTATGTCAGGTCGGCTAGCAGTTAGATAAAGTAAAGATCCAATCATTCCTCTGTAGAGGGATTGATCCTCTTTGTTGTTGTTTTCGTCCTTGCCAAGGGAGTCATTTGGAGAGATTGGGGTTGCATAAGGTTTGGAATTTACGATTCCAAATTTTTTGACTACTTCTCTGAGATATTTCTGTTGATGGAATCTTATGCCATCATCTCCTTGTATTACTTGTAGCCCGAGAAAGAACTTGAGTTTTCCAACCATGCTCATCTCGAATTCACCTTCCATAATCTTGACAAACCTTTCAACCAGCTTGTTGTTTGTAGACCCAAAGATGATATCGTCCACGTAAACTTGCACTACTAGATTGTATTTTCCTTCCCTCAGAGTTTTGTCCACCTCTCCATGAACATATCCATTGGACAACAGGTGGCAAGATAGTCTTTTATACCACGCTCGAGGAGCTTGTTTTAGGCCGTAGAGAGCCTTGTCTAGTACATAGACATGGTCTGGATGAGCCGAGTCGACAAACCCACGTGTTTGCTCCACAAAGACTTCTTCCTTTAGTTCTCCATTGAGAAATGCGGTCTTTACATCCATCTGTTGAAGTTTGAAGCCATGATGTGCTGAGTATGCAATCAGTAGTCTTATGGCCTCCAATATGGCCACCGGAGCAAAGGTTTCATCATAGTCTATCCCCTCCTGTTGGTTGTACCCTTTTACAACCAACCTCGCTTTTTTTCTTGTGACATGGCCTTTGTCATCTAGCTTGTTTCTGAAGACCAATTTTGTTCCTATTATGGTCCTATTCCCGGGCTTAGGAACAAGTCACCATACCTTGTTCCTTTCGAACTGATGAAGCTCGTCTTGCATAGATTTGACCCACTCTGGGTCCTTGAGGGCTTCATCTACTGTTTTTGTTCTGCTAAAGAGACAAAGGAAGTGAAAGCACAAAATTCATTAGAGGGTAGGAGAGATGATGTACCTCTACTTGGATTGTCCGTGGTTGTGACTGAGGGTAATGGATCTTGTATGACTGCATTACATATGTAGTCGTTCAACCATCCTGGTGGTCCGGTGCTTCGAGAGGTGCGTCTGATTTCGGTGGTAGGTTCTTCATTTGGGCTCTCTTCTGGTATGTTCCTTAGTGTGGAACTGGCATCCGGATTGTCAGGAGAGTTGTTGTTTTCCTCGTCACTTCCTTCCTCTGTTTCTTCTGAGTTGCTTTCAACCGGATTTCCTGATTCTAGAATTTGAGTTGGGTCAACTCCATTCGAGCTTTGTTCTCCAAGATTGGCAGTCGAAGTTATCTTCCTGAGTGTAGGGTGTACTGTCTCCTTCTTGTACGGATTCGCCAGCCATGGTGGACTCATCGAAGATCACTTGAATGCTTTCTTCAATTTTTCTTGTTCGCCTATTGAAGACTTTGTAAGGTTTGCTTTGGAGAGAGTATCCAACGAATGTACCTTCGTCGCTTCTTGGATCGAATTTCCCGGAGTTTTGCTTCCCATTGTTGTGAACAAAGCATTTGCATCCAAAAACATTGAGATGAGATACGTTTGGATTTCTTCCATTCAGAAGTTCATAGGTTGTCTTGTTGATGAGCGGTCTAAGAGTGTCTATGTTTAGCACATAGCATGAGGAGTTGAGTGCTACGGCCCAAAAGTTTTTTGGAAGGTTACTAGAGATTAAGAGAGTTCTTGTCATATCCTCTAGAGTTTTGTTCTTCTTTTCCATGACTCAGTCCTGCTGAGGAGTCCTTGGTGCTGAAAAATTGTGGTTTATCCCCTTGTTCCTACACAGTGCGTATAGAAACTAGGGAGACTCCTAGTTGATTTTCCACTGATTTTAGCCATGCTTCAAACTCCTCGACGACTTCGTCCTTTGAAGATAAGAATAGGGTCCAAGTGTACCTAGAATAGTCATCCACAATAACAAAGACATACCTATTTCCTCCACGACTCTGTGTACTCATTGGTCCATGTGGATCATTTCTAAGGGACGAGAAGTGCTTGCCTCTTTCTTGGATTTGAAGGAGGATCTTACTTGTTTTCCCCTTATGCATGAGGAGCACACCATGTCTTGAATGGCTTCGACCTTAGGAAGTCCACTTACCAGGTCTTTTTGGTATAGCTTTTGAAGATGTCATAGACCAGCATGACAGAATCTTTTGTGCCATAGGAGAGAATCTTCTTTGATAGTGGTGAAGCATAGATCCTCCTCAGGAATGAAAGTGGAGTCTACCTTGTAGATGTTGTTGACACATATTCCTTTAAGGAGAATCTTCCCTGAACTCAAACTCTCAACTTGACAATCATTAGTAGTAAAGATGACTCTATTCTTCCCTTTTTGACGCAGTTGAGCTATGCTTAAGAAGTCAAAACCAAGATGGTCTACTAGATTCACATTATTGACTGAGAGTTTGTCGGATATACTTACCTTGCCTGTTCCTAGAACTTCTCCTTTTCTTTTGTTTCCAAAGGTGATAGAGCCTCCATTTTGGAAGTTTAGCGTTTGAAACCATTCTTTGTTCCATGTCATGTGGCATGAGCATGCACTGTGTATATACCATGAGGGAATTGGTACATGGTTGATGTCATCTTGATCACTCCCGGTTGCCATGAGATACATGTTGTCTTCTGTTCCTTCCCAAGTTGCCATCATTGCATTTTTCTCCTCAGGGGCCGGTGGTTCTCCTACTCTTTTCTCCTAGCAATTTCTGGCAAAGTGTCCTACTTTTTGACAATGATAACAAATAATTTCTTTTGAAACTTGGTTACCTTTGGTGTGACGTTGTGTCTCTCCCCCTCCTCTCCATGCTTTTCTGAAGGCTCTTGTAATGAGAGCAATTGTATCATCTTCTTCAAATCCAGAGTCTTCCATCTGAGATAGATCAAAAGCTTTTTCCACCTTTAAAGCAATTGATTTTCCTTTGTCAATAACTTTCCTTGCTAAGAGTTTCCTCTCAAGAATTCTTGAGTGACTCTTGAGACGACACACTAGGTCTTCCAAAGAGATTTCTTTGACGTCTCTCTGAGCTTGAAGGGCATTGATGAACTCGTCCCATTGGGCGTTTAGTGCTTGCATGAATTGATAGGAGACTTTCCATTGAGGATGTTCTTCACCTAGAAATTCAATTTGAATGACATATCCTTCAAACCTTGCATGAAAGTCTTCCAAGGATTGACCTTTCTCCTGTACAGCCTGTTCGAAGTCCTTTTGAGCGACAAGGAGTCTGTTCCTCTTGACATCATTGATGAACTCGTCCCATTGGGCGTTTAGTGCTTGCATGAATTGTTAGGTGACTTTCCATTGAGGAAGTTCTTCACCTAGAAATTCATTTTGACTGACATATCCTTCAAACCTTGCATGAAAGTCTTCCAAGGATTGACCTTTCTCCTTTACAGCCTGTTCGTAGTCCTTTTGAGCGGCAAGGAGTCTGTTCCGTCTTCGTTCCCTATAGCAAACTAAATAGCTCTAACCTAACACAATTATCTAGTCGTTCCCTATTTTCCATAAATCTCACAATATCTTTCCTAAGCAATTCTCTTCCTAAAATAACTTTCCTTCCGTGTGATCTTCCAACTTGTTCTCCAAGTCGTCAACATTGGGACTTACTCTTCAGCGCGCCGTCTTGCTCATATAAGGAAACAATGCATATAAGGAAATATTCCTTGCACATAATATTTCCTTATTTCTTCGGTGATTCAAACACGCGCGTCCAAAGCCCAATTCCTTGCCGAGTTGCCACTTTCCTTCTTTTGAGAAATCTTCTTTCCTTATTTGTGATGCAACTCTTCCATAATTCTTCAAGGCCATCCTCCAAGATATCTTGACCAATATTCTTCCTCGGATGGACTAATCTGCACAGTTGGCTTCCATTCGACGTAACCTTACGTCTCATGGATTCCATCAAGACGTCTTTCCTTCATGTACGCATACTAGTAACAATACCTACGCACTCGAGTAAATCATTAGTGGATGTTTGTCATTTAATCAAAACCCATCACATCTCAACATCTCCCTTTTTTCGCAAGATCCTCTTTAAAGAGATAACACCAAAAGCAAAAGGTTGCATCCTTAGAAATACTAAATTCCAACCAATCCCATTTCTCGAACCACTTAGCTTGAAAACTCCTCATAGTCTTGCTAAATAGCCTTCGTCTAAAATCATATGAAACTAGTTACATGGACCTTTAAGCACATACACCCTCTTAACACCAAATCTAATATGAGGAGGATATTCATTGATTGGCTTTCGCAATTCCGGATCACTGACAATTTCATCATCATCAATAGTCTCCATTCTGGCTCTTTTTGGACTAGATGCATCCACAATGTTATCATTATTTCGGGATTCACTCGGTCCAGCAACATTTGTATCAACTTGAGGCTCACTCGTTTTAGCAACATTCATATCAACTTGAACCACATTCAATTAGCTCACATTAACCACATTTATATCAATTTGAGACTCCTTCAGTCCACCCACATTCGTATCAACATCACTTGAATTCGAAATTCTCGTCCGCTTAGTCCGAGTAACAAATGTATCCATTATGATTCTCCTAAATGTAAATATATCAATTTAATTAATATCAAGTGAAATTCTTAACAACTTCAACACTTCAAACAAATTAATAAATTTCAATCAAAATAGATATAATTATTCAAACAACTTACAAATCAGTATTATATATGCTAATAGATTTCTTAAATCCTAAAATTATATAAAATTATCAATTATCAATTTTCATATATGAAAGAATGAAACCATAATAGTTGAAACTTGAAAACCTATAATTATTTAATTAAATAACAAACTTACAATTGGCTGGAGATTTGGAGATTAGAGCAGCGCTGACAAGTTAGATATGGACTAAATCTCATTGGAAACTAATTGGTACGTCTAAATTTAATGGAGGGTTATGTAGGTTGTAGCATGCCGTCAAATCTCAAAATTGGCTCAAGTCCCAAACATACAATTGGCTGGAGATTTGGAGATTGGAGCAGCGCCGACAAGTTGGATATAGTGGGTTATTAAAATCTCATTGGAAACTAATGACCTAAATCTAGTTGGAAACTAATTGGTAGGTCTAAATTTAATGGAGGGTTATGTAGGTTGTAGCATGCCGTCAAATCTCAAAATTTGCTCAAGTCCCAAACTCATCGTTTTGTTTGATATAAAAAAACAAATAGAAAATTGAAATATAATTACTGTCTTTTTCAACCTCTGTCCGTTGTATATCACCAAATATTTTCAGATCTATAACCTTCAATGGTGGAAATTCTATCGGTCACCGTGGGGGCTCGTTCCTACCGCTACACTGCTCTTCGGAGCTTTGTGGGGTCGGCCGACCCCACTGTAGATCTGCCTCTGTCCATAATCCATATGATATGTTCAGTCACCCATTTCCTTAATATGCATGCTAAGATCAGCATCCTATTGTTGAATCTCCGCATCCCCTCTAGCTTTCTTTCCATGAACCATTTCCAAATAGAGGAAACCGTTGTAATAACCCTCATTTTAATAAGGGGATTTTAGTATTTCGTCAATTTATTTCTAATAAAAGAATATTTCCCATTATTATGCTATTAATTATGCGATGGAATAATGGAAAAAGATCCCATGAGGAAGCTTCTATATGTTAAGAATGAGGATAAATCTCAGCCACATGATTAAAACATTAACAAAACGTAAAAAAACGGCACGGCCGAATAATTCGGCAAAAATTCAGCCGAAATTCGGTCACACATGCACAGTTTTTTTAGCCCGTTTGAACACATACATTTTCACAGATGAACACAAACGTTATCACTGATGAACACAAAGTGCCTCCACGTATGAACGCCCATGTAATTTAGGTATAAACAAATAAAAATGGTTCTATTTCCACACATAAATTTGTAAGACTATTACACATGCATAAATGTGGTGTTTCACATTCACACCTACGGTGTTTCACATGAAACTATATATGTTTTACAAGAACACACTTTGTTTGCCTTGTTTGAACACATGCATTGTCCCCGATGAACACATATGTAATTAGCTATGAACCCACACATGTAATTCAGCTATAAAGAAGATTCTCGTTTTCAAACATAAATTTACAAGACTAATAAATGTGCATACTTACATGTTTCACATGAACATATGCATTGTTTTACATGAACACATGCGTTGTTTTACATGAACACGTGTGTTTTCATGAAGACACAAAACTTAACCATTTTTTATATGAACATTTTGTTTTACCGTTGGAACTCATACTTTGACATCGATAAACACATGTGTAATCAAATATGAACACATGGTTCATCCACACATGAACACGAATGTAATTCAGCTAAAGACACATAAAAATGATTCTCGTTTCCACACATATGAACACATGCGTTATTTTATGTGAACACATGTGTTGTTTCATATGAACACGTGTGTTTTCACAAAGACACATAGCTTAGCCATTTTTTCATATGAACACTTTGCTTTGCTCGTATGAACACGTATGTTGTCGCCGATGAACACAAATGTTATCACCTATGAACACCCAATTCATCCATGTATAAACACACATGAAATTCAACTTCAAATACATTAAAATGGTTCTCGTTTTCACACATAAATTAATACTAATACGCGTGTACACATGCGTTGTTTACATGAATACATGCATTGTTTCACATGAACACATAGGTTAGCATTGTTTTTTTGTATGTACACCTTATTTGGCCTACATGAACACATACAATATTACCAATGAATACAGACATGATCACTTATGAACACAATGGTTTAAACTCATGCGCACACATGTTGTCTTGGATAAACACTTGCATATTAAGGTATTATACATTATAATGGTTAAACTAATACATGTGTACATCACAAAAGTACTTCCACAAACCAATATAAACAATCAACTAAGTATTTACATATTTTAAACAAAGCAAAACTAGTCAAAACTATCAATATTTTTACATGTGTTCTCAACTAAATATAACAAGCATCCTTTACTATTTCTTGCTCCTACTACTCTCTTCGTTGTGTGGTTCACTTATTTGCAAAAGATTTTTTGATGCTTCAACTTCAACTAGATTGTGTACAATAATCATAGCAAGAGGATATTCTTCTTCAACCTCAGGTGAATCCAATAATGAATCTGTATATTAAACACATAGAAGCATTAGCATTTGCGCACATACAAATTTATTGATGAACACAAGTATATCAGGGAAATGAACACGAGCAAAATCTGAAATGAACACAACAGTATATAACCGATGAACACGAGTATTCATTATTCTTACCACCTTTTCATCTTGGAGATTGAGATGTGTTCTGCATCTATCTCTTGCTTTTTGTGATGACTCTACACCTGTTAGAGACAACATATTCACTTCATTATGAACACATAAGTAGTTTTTAATGCACAAACCAATATTCTTATATGAACACAAGAGTCTTTTATAAATAAATAAGATATCCATTCATGTTGAGCTTTGGTTTATGTATGTATGATTGAACATAAATGAATTAGTCTATAAATAAAAACACATATGTTGAAAATACATACCCTTTTCAATGAACACAAGTTCACATGTGGATTTCATATATCTCCTAATGAACTCAAGATCACATGAAAATGTTATTTTGCTAAACACAAAAGCAATTGTATATACACTCAAACACGTATAATGATGAACACACTCATATTCATAATAAACACAAGAGAAGAAAAAATCTATCAAATTCATTGTATGCACGTTGAAGCATTATTATATGAACACATACATATTTTGTGATGAACACATAAGTATTTTGTGATGAACACACTCATGTTCTTTTTAATGAACACGAGATTCAGATAGTCAATGATGCACTAAAATATATCAAATCGAGAAAAGAAAAACGATAGTAGATATGAACATCTCAAACAAATTGAGCATCAACAAGGAAATTCTAGAGTAAGGAGGACCAATCCGACGACCTTAGTAATGGAGAGAAGCACCGACTGAATCAATAACGCCGAAATTGAAATCCATCTTTAAAACTTTCAAATCCCTAATTTTTGGAATCTCGGATTATCAAATCTGGAGGTTTTCTTCTATCTACTCCAACAGTGAGAACGAGGCCTTCAATTAGAGAAAGCTACAAAACTCGCGAGCTCAGATTCGTCTGACCATGACCATGGATTTGGAATTTGATGTCAGGGAGGGAGGTTTGGAAGATGAGCGATTTTGGCTTGAGCGTGAATAGCGTGAGGAAGAAAGTGAAAGGAGAGAAATAAGCGTGTGTTTTGCAGTGTTGATTGCGGGCTGTTAGATCAAACTCCATCCGTAGGATGGAGTTTATCCTTATTCTTAACACTAGAGGGTGTCCTCACCCGAATCTAACCCTGGAATAATAACTTGTTATATAAAGTTGTACAAGTATGTAATGTCACACATGAATGAAAGTTAAGATTATTACCAGTAGATTTTTTAAATCAAATTAATAAATTAGTGTTAAGATTTAAGTGTGCTGAAATCAAAAGAAAATATTGATGAAATAATCTTAACCTAAGTTACACATTCGTAACTAAATTTTGGTGTTAAAATAATTATTATAAGTCATTTATATGATTTGGGCAATTTTCGTAATTTTTTAAAATTAAATATGGGTGTTTTTGTCATAAATCTAAACGTTTTGGGGTTGTTTTTGTAATTACGTAAAAATAGATTAGCACACTCAACCCAATCCTATATATCCTCTCCCTCGAGAAAGAATTCGAGCCTTAAATCCTAAAATCAAATATTCTAAAATTTAATTCATAACTAACTAAAATCTTCAATCTCCACATTCAAATTAAATCTCTATCCTTCAAAGAGTTGGTTCAGATTTACATTTATTTTTCGATTGAAATATAAAAGGAGACACCCTAACTTCTATTTTTCTTCTTCAAACAAACTGAGCTTCCCTTGTTGTTCATCTCCTACTTCTTCATTTTTCTTTCGTCATCCCACCTCCTTTCTCTGGTTTCTCTTCATAATCGAGACTCAAACTCCAATTTCTCTTTCTCGTTATCGATCCCTTGTTCATCCTATCTTATTGAGGAAACTAAATCTTAGTCCTTTTTGTCTTGCTCGATGCACCAATAAGTCAAATGTTATTTATTAATTCTTCTTCATTTATTCTCTCGCATCCGTCGTCCTCGTTGGTTTCCATGGAAGAGTTGCAGCCCTCGCCCTCCACTCTTCGTTGTTCGTTTACGAGAAGTTTCTCCTCGTTCTTCAACGACGGAAATATATGGATCTTCCGGAAGGGGGCGGTTGGCGATTATGCTTTCGACATAAAGATTAATTTTTGTCCCGAAATTGAATAAGAATATGGATTTCTAAGGTACAGCTCATCGTGTTCTTCATTCTTGCATCATGATAAGTATTTCAAGATTTATTACTGTAATATTCATGAACGGAATTTGAAACAAGAGGGAAAAATTGGGGGAAAAAAGATTTTGATTTTGAGGGCAAAAAAGTAATTTTATATGATACTTACTAGTCATTATGGCAACCTTTCCATTTACTCGTAAGTAGTAGTAATAAAATATTAACGTTATTTTTTATATGTTTATAAATTATATATATATAGTTATAAAAAACATTTTGCAGATTTCGCGCATGGCGCGAGAATAAAGCTACTATATCATATAAATACAAAGCCTTTGTTTGGCGCACTTGGAGATTGGTCACGAAGGTATTACACATGATCTTCGTCACGAAGAAACAACACAAGATCTTCGTCATGAAGCTTTGCAAACGGTCCATCATGAAGCTCCTTCTTCCATCCGTGACAAAGAAATTTGTTCCATTCGTGACTAAGGTAGCCTATGCCTGCAAAAGTGAAGTTATTATGTCTAATCCATACCAACTACATATAATTACCATAATATTATCAATAACCACCAAACCAACTCCATCTTCAACCTTCTTACTTCATTTTTTACCCACATTTCAAAATTTCCATTTTCATTTCAACACAATCTTTTCAAAAATGTCAAATTGGGATGATTATATACAAAAAAATGTTGATGAAGGTGGTTCATCATGGGAGAACTTCAATGAGGTAAGTTATAGTTGTTTTAAATAATGTACAAGTTAGGATTTGTAGTAAATTTATGGTTTTGTATGAAATTGACGGGTTTTTAAGTTAGGTTTTGTGTTTATTGTATGAGAAGCATGTTGTAATATAGAAAAGATGTGATATTTATGTGTTTCAAAGAATGATCATGATATAAAATGTTTCAATTAATGTTGAAGTTAGGGGTTGTGTGAAATTTAGGGTTTGTGTTGAAATTTAGTGTTTGTGAAGGGTTTTGTGTTTATTTTCTCAAAATTATGTTTTAGTTTAGGCGTGTTTATATGTTTGCATAGAATGACCTTGAAACTACATTTTCATATGAAATAAATTTGTATTTATATGAGGAAAACGTACTTGAAAGTGGTTTGATTCGAAATTAAAGGTAGATTTGTTGGTTTGTGCATTACAAATGGGTAAAAAAGGGCTTCGTGACGAGCGTCATGGTTAGGTGCGTGACGAATGAATTTGCACATAAATATGCAATTTGGTTCGTCACGGACAGGAGAATATGATTCGTGATGAAAGTTTATGTATGTTTCGTGACGAAGGTCATAAAATAGGGTTTCTAAGTGTATTTTTGGCGTATTTTCTTATTTCGCAGTATAATACTCAAATGTTAAATGGTTTAAACAACCTATCGATCAGTTTCGATGTTCCGGTGGGACCCAAATGAGTGCCTTCATTTGATCTTGATTTTGATTATCCGCCAATAGTCTCTCAACTTGATCCTCCTCCGTATCATTCTCATCAAATTGATTGGTCCAATGTACCTCTATATCAATCCGTATCGTGAACATATCAATTTGGATTGCAGTTTCAAGAAATGGAGTATTTTTCGGCTTTGAAGACAAAGCCACAGTTTGACAGTTTTGAGCATTAAGAGGAGCCACATATATCATCGGATTATTCTGAAGTTTTCGTCACTGATCGGATCTTCAGCTCAAGAAGAGACGCAGAACAGTGGGCAAGAGATATTGGAAAAGCTCATAACTTCATGTTGACGTTTGGTAGGACCGACTTGAAAGGGAAGTTCGGAAGGTCTTAGCTTAAATGCGAGCATAGTGAACAGTATATTCCTGAATTTGTGGGGAGAACTAGGAAAAACACTAAAACAAAGAAATGTGGTTGCAAATTTCATATTGCATGTAGAGAGAATGAAAAAGGGAAATGTATCTTAAGGGTTGATCATGGAACTTACAACCACATCATTGGCCAATCCTTATACGGTAATGCATTTGCTGAAAGACCTACACCAGAGAAGGAAAAGGTATTAGTAAACATGAGGAAGGGAAACGCTCGACCAATACAGATTTTCACAAGGCTCAATGAATCTCCTTTGAACATGACTAAGAAGTCACAAGTCTACAACTTTCGTAACAAGTTGAGAATGTTGGGGATGGAGGGAAGAATTGTGGTCCATTAATTCTTCTATCGTTCTAAGGAGCTAAACTATTTCCTAAGACACAAGAGCGTCGAAGTCACAAATAAGATCACAAATGTGCTCTTCTCAAGCCTAGAGTCGATGAAACTACTTAAGGTTTTTCCATATATAATATTGATCGACACAACCTACAACACAAATCAGTAAGTGTAATTAAGTTATAAATTATATTCTTCATTTTTCCACATATATTCTTATAATATTGTATTATCTTGCAAAGGTACGACATGCCCTTCATAGAGATTGTTGGAATAACGCCAATGCGGAAGAATTATGTTGTTGCTAGGGCTTTTGTGTGAGAAGAGAAAGAAGAAAACTATGTGTAGTGCATTTATCAATTGGCTGAGTTGTTTAGGGTGGTCTACTTCTACAAACATGTCCCATAAGCTTACAAAGTTGTTGTTCCTTTTTTCCCAACTCTAGCGGGTGGGATCGTACTCCACAACATAACAACGCATATTTCCAGTCCTTTTAGCTTTAATGGGATGAATGAGAGGGATTGACACACCTTGTACTCGACCAAATTATCTTGCAACTCTTAGTTGCATGTGAGGCCCGGTCTTATCTAGAACATGCAAGACCCCATGTAATAAAGCCGGACGAAGTGCTTCGCTACGCATGTCAAGGAGTCCATATGGTTGCTACTCAACCTATTGTGCATGAATAAATTAAAAAAGATTAAATTAAAGTTAATACATCAAATGAATAGATAAATAAAATAGAATCATACCCCTTCTACACTCATCATGTCTAGCTCCTCTCTGTAATTGCGTCAATTATCCGGTTTTTCAGACAAGTCAAATTTCGCTGCATATGGCATTATGTCGTCCCACTCATAGTTTGGGGGAGGGGCAAAGGCAAGAAAGTACAGATAGATTCAAGCTTACATCATCAAACAGAAGGAAAACATTCGGATCAAAAAATATAAATAAAGACACACATACCATCAAAAATGAGTAACAGAAAGACATCGTTGCACATTCTCTGCGTGGGTAATGACCCAACTGTCTATACATGGAACACAAAGCGCCTGGACCCAAAAACACACCATGGACATTTGCCATATCATTAACCCATTCATGATGAGTCAACTTGATCATGTGCTGCGACTTGTGAGGAAACAATGTCGTTCCCAACAAGTATGTTAGCCAACCCTTAACGATTGAAACCTGATCCAAAATAAAATTTTGCTCTTCATCTACTCTCTCACATTGTTGCTTCAAAAGGTCCGGTGAAATTTCAACACCAGCCTTGACTCTTGGATCGTCTAAATTGAACTCAAAAGAGGTCTTTGCTCAGTGAATCATTGTGATCTTCGTGTCAGTTTTGCCAATTCCATCCACAGATGTGCGAAACCCCATACTCCTTCCCTCTATAGGGATACCCAGAATCTTGTGCACATCTAGTAAAGTGATGGTCATTTCAGCAAATAGCATGTGAAATGAGTTTGTTTCAGGCTGCCACCTCTACACCAAGGCATTGATCAATGCAGCATCGTAGTTGCGATACATGAGGGATTGCAAGTGTGACAAACCAGAAGATCTAACCAATTCAACCCAAGGGTAATTGCCCGTTAACGACAACTTTTTTAAACCTTCTTTAATGACCGTATTTCACAATTGTGGTCTCTCCTATACATCATATTTCAATTTTTAAGTACATTTCATCCAATTAACAAATTATTTAACAATTCATGCAATTAACAACTCGTACCACGGTTCATGCAATTAACAATTCATCCAATTTACGCAATTAACAATTCATCACAATTCATTTAACAATTCATGCAAATTATGCAATTAACAATTCAAAAAGAAGTGATAGCCTTACTTACATTTGCCAAACCAAATAAGAAGTGTTCCCACTGAAGCTATAGAGCAAGTATATCTCCTTAGAACCTCCAGGTACATAAAACTGTAATCTTGGGTAAATGGCTTCGTTTTCATAACCATGTTCTTCAAGGTTCATCCCGAATTGGCCCCCAACTTGTCTTTCAGCCCAGTTAACATTTGGATTGGATTGCCATTCCATTCCTTGTTGATCAAAGTTCTGTTGATGGCCCACTGCTTCATCCCATGCTAGTTGCATGCGGGGAAGGAGGAGGAACTCAAGTAGGCATCTATAAAAAAAAATTAACTACATTAGTAAAATAGACAATTATAAAACATAAGTATAAATGAAATTCCACATTGCTACTTACAGCACTATACGGACTCCAACTTGGATATTGTGCCTCGTAACTAATTGAAGTCGTGGGATGATCCTGTTAAAAACTAATCACATAAATAAATTCACAAAATCATAATAAAAAGCACACTTATATAAGTAAATAATAAAATTACTAACCATAGCCACATACTTGCACGAATACAGATTAGGGTCAGTAGACCCATACCCTTGTTGCCATTGCCAAGATGGGACATCTTGAATGTCGCTTGTACCCTCGTCTGCAGCTCTTCCACTCCTCTTCCTCGTTTTTGGCTGGTAAGCGGCCCTCTCTCCAGCCTTGATTTCTTGTCGAGTCTGATTGCAGTTATTCTTCCGCGTACTTTTTGAAGACGGATGCATCCATAAAACAAACATATTTTTTTAGTCAATTTCATCTCCCATAACAAAACCACATAAAAACAGAATCTGTCAAAAATATGCACATTCGTCCGCCACAGACTGTCTCCAGAGCTCCGTCACGTATCGGCCAAATCTGTGGGTAACGGATCTATCACAACCATTCGTGACGAACCTATTTGCATATATTCCTTTGCAAATTCATCCGTTTACGAACCAATAAGCACATAGTTTCACAATTTCGAACACAAATTCAATTTTCCAAACATTGATCTTATAGATTAACCCTAAATCACATCATTTCATATGTTTTCTTAACCAAAATCTCAAACCCTAAATCACAACATATACAAAAAAATGGGGATTATATGTTAAAAGTTGAAACAACACTCAATCAAACATAATCAAATCACAATTGAACTAAGAAAAGTGCTTAATGCATATCAATCATATGTAATCACAACATATACTAGATTCGAGATGATTTCATCTACACATTTCAAACATTAATCTCAAACTAATGCAAAAGAGTATAAAAATTACCTTCTAGAGTTGATTTGATGATGTTTTATGGTGAAGGAGTTGAAAAATCTTGTAAATGTTGTTGTTTGAAGTTGTGCACGGCGCCGAAGTGATAGAGGAGGAATGGAGACGAAGTAAATTAGGGTTGGGTAAAAAATTGGCTTTTATAACTACAAAAAAGAATCTTCGTCACGGACGGCCAGGAGAGCTTCATCATGGATCTTTTTTATGTCCGTAATTAATATGTAACAGATGTTTAAACAGGGCCGGTCCGGAGGGTGTTCCATTAGACTCAACGAAACAGGGCCTCCAAATTTTAAAGGCCCTCAAATTTCGAAAGATTTTATATATTAAAATTAAAGTATGGAAATTAACAAAAAAAAATTGTTGCTCTACTGGTAAGATGCTCACTAGATGTGGAGGGTGTCTTTTGTTCGAATCCCAACATCTCCATTTTATTTATTTTTCCCAAACTTTTACAAGGCAATTTATATTGAGATTTACAAGTTTAAAATTACAAATTATAAAATATTTGTAAAAAATCATTATTATAATTGAAAAAGAGTTTTATTATTATATTTAATTAGAGAAAAATAGAATTTTGTTATGCAACCATCTATAAAAATATTTATATTTATATGAAAAATTTGTAAAAGCGAATTGATAAAAAATCAATATCATAATTGAAAAAGAGTTTTATCATTATATTTAGTAAGAGAAAAAAAGAATTTGATATGCAACCATTTATATTTATATGAAAATTTTGTAAAAGTAAATTAATTAAAAATTAATTTTTTTACACAAAAACTTTAAAATATTCGAAACAACGGTGTGTTTAAAATTTGTGTGTGACGAATTAAATCCTTCTAAATAAACAAAATGGATATGCCAAATAATAATGTCTTAGAGAGTGAGTTCCTTAAACGCTCTCTTAGTTGGGAAAAAATGGAGGCTATATCGATTTAGCCTTTACTTGAATATCTCCTTGGGGATTGTACATGTGGGTGGATGATTTTTGTTGTTGAACTTGGATAATATGGATTGTTGGCTTCTGGATGATAGCTAGGCATGTCGATAAATTAGAATCTTGCTAATGTGCATATGGGATGATTGAAATGTATGCATGACATGTTCTTGTATGTTACAATCATTTGAATATATTCAAGTGTAAATAAATGGGTGCCGACCTGCCGTTCGTTCAAACATAATTTTTATATAACTATTAAAATAAAATATTTTTCTCCAATTCTAGCTATACTACGTGGCATACTCTTCATTCAGGTCATCAACTTTTCGTCATTTTATTGGTCACGATTTTTACTATTTATTATAATTTTCTTAAAAAAATGATTAAATTTGGAAAATAATGTGAAAAAATATCACAAAAAGATTGCTTAAGATCTTTCAGATTACAAAAAGATTTTTATGTGTTAATTTTTTAGATGTTGACCGTTCAATTGACCTATGATAATTTGATCAAATAATTTTTTTGGTATAAAAATTCATTTATATTCGTTGTTTAATATATTTAAAATTTTAAAACTATATTATATATCAATATCATTTTAAGATATCAACTTATTTTTATATAAAATTATATATTACAAAATACTTCATACTACCTGTTAACTATATCGAGTTATATAAACACGCGCATGGCGCGGGAACTAGCAAGGCTAGTATGTTTCTATACTCTTTTTTAGACCTGGCAAACGGGTCGAACGATTCGTGTTTGGGTCGAAAACGGGTTCGGGTCAAACAGGTCGATAAAAATTTTGGGTTGGTCGGGTTCGAGTCAACCCAACGAGTTTCAAATGTTCGAATTTTTTATTGTAATAAAGAAAATAAAATTGAAAAAATATTTTTATAAAAAAATATTTTTATTATTTTATTATTTAATAAAATACATTGTAATTTTTTAGGCTCAAATACCGAAAACCACCCTTAAAAAGGGTCGATTTGCTCAAAACCACCCCTTAAAAATTATTTTACAGAAAACCACCCTTAAACGCACTCTGTTAGCTAAAAACCACCTTTCGTTATAATTCCGTTAATTTGATTAAAATAATATTATTAATTAAATTTTTAAATAAAAAATTATTTACAGATTTAACCCTAAATTTTTATTTTCTCTAAAACTTAAAATGTGGGTAAAAATTATAATTAAGCCAAAGTTTGGGCAAGAAGCATCAACTTCTTCAACCCATCACCTCCATTCTGAACGCCTATCCAGACCTCCTCCACCGCAGTCACCTCCGACCTCGCCTCCCGCACTTTCCTCACTCTCCTAGTCGTCCGAATTCCCACCTCCGCACCACCTCCACATCAGACGCCGCTCTCTCCACTAGTAGAAAAATGGGGTTTTACCACGGTTATTTGGTAAAGAAGACCACAGTTATGAACCTGGTCCGACGACGTACCAAATCCTCCTCCTCCGGTACCTAACCTGGTCCGACCTCCGCCAGATCCCTCCCCCTGGCACCCTCGTCCCCACTCTCTTCCACACAACAGGCCGCGCTTCCTCCAACCTCGGGTCCAACGGCGACGTCGTTTCGTTCCAGCCTCCGATTTCCCCAAATCTCAACCCTAACCCTAATTTCAACTCCTCCGCTACCGTCCTCTCTCTCGTCAAATCCATCCCTTACAACCTATCCATCTTCTCCGTCAGCCCTCGTCTCCCCTTACGGATCTAATCTAGTCGCCTCCGAGCTTCGTCCGCCTTCCCTGGGGCTTAACATAACCTAGGTGTTGATCGATGGCCATGGATTCAACGTTGCGGCCTCCATGCTCTCCGCCTCGGGGGTAATTGACGAGCTGGAGGCGGATGAGGCCGGATCTGGAATCACACTCTTCATCTCCATCGATCTGTGTGAGGATTTTCGGTCCTCTCCTCAATGGAAAAGAGTTCACGGTGCCGATGCCGACGTCGGAGGGTTGCTTAGTGGCGAGCACCAATAGAGGAGGCGATCAAGTGTGATACTCAAGGATGGGATGAACATGTTTGAAGGAAGCTTCAAATGTGATTTTGGATCGTGGTTGAAGAAGATTATGCTTCTTGCTCAAAATTTGGCTTAATTATATTTTTTACCCACATTTTAAGTTTTAGAGAAAATATAAATTAAGGGTTAAATCTGTAAATAATTTTTATTTAAAAATTTAAATAATAATATTATGTTAATCAAACTTACGGAATTATAACGGAAGGTGGTTTTGAGCAAATCGACCATTTTTAAGGGTGGTTTTCGGTATTTGAGTCAATTTTTTAATTTAAATGGAATAAAATATGTAAAAAGCGGGTCCCTCAACGAGTTTCGAGAAGTTCGGGTTGATCCGGGTTTGACCCAACGAGTCTCGGGTCGGCTCGGATTTGCACCCAACGAGTTTCATGAGTTTTCAGGTCGGATTGGGTCGACTTTTTTTCGGGTCTGGTCGACTCAACGGGTTGGGTCAGCTTTTGACAGGTCTACTTTTTTATTAAAATGTGTTATAGTTTTCTAAAATTTATTTGTTAATATAATTATTTAATATATTGATAAAGAATAATATAGAAATATAAATAATAACCTTAAGCCTATAATCAATTTAAAAACTCTAAAGATATTAGTTATAATATATTTAGAAAAGTTCGGATAAGAACAACATTAAAAAAACGAAGTACGATTTTTTTTGCTTTCAGAAATAACAAGTTAATTGTCATAATTGTGAGATAATGTTCATAATCTGACGATAATTTTCGTTTAGGTCATTTTGAGAAGAAAAAAAGCAAAAAGTAATAAAATTCGCAGTAATTATAAGAATGTCACCGAGTCACTCACTGAAAATATTTATAATAAATTTTATCGCTTATATTATAAATATTACCATCTAGAGAAATCAACATTGACGTGTTATTTTTACACGCCAACTGTCCAAACTTTCCTTGTATAGGATAGATGTGCTTTTAATTAGACTGAGGATAAAAGTTTCATTTAAGTGGTCATGTTTTATGCTTTCATTTGTTTTCTAAGTGGTTAACTTCAACATTTCGATATAAACTTCATGTAGTTTTAATCGTGTTTATCGATTTCTTTTTTCTGCAAAACATTTGTTTCAAGGTGTTTTTTTTGTTCCATCAATTTATACTTAATTATAGATCATTAGTAAAAAAAAATTTTGGGAACGTACATTGTATGTTAGACAAGGAACAATGAACTGTTTCTTGGGTAGCGAAATAGTAAAATGAAAAAATAAAGCAATAAACAATGAACTGCTTCACAATCATTAGTTTATTCCTTTGTAACAAACCTCAGATTTCCGTAGCAATTACGAGAAATGTCATTGGAATTCTTTTGGATTCAAAAAATCACACAAGCGTAGTAATGACTTTTCATTTGTTTTCTTTTAAGAGCATGCCCAATGGTGAAGCACGTCCGATATGCGTCACGTGACACTATTTAAACAGTTAGATCTTGGTCGGAAGTTATTTTTTATTAAAAATCATATATCTCAATATTTACTTAATAGAAAAAAATAAAACAATACCATAATTCTAATTACATTTTTATCTATCCATAGACACCCATTTTGTATATATTTAATGTACTTCCAAAAATTTTATTTTATTTCGAATATATTAATTTCAATATTGTTTAAATATTAAAAATGATTATTAATAAAAAGATATATTAAATTTATTTATTTACCTTAAATTGACATATGAGATAGTTTTTTAAATAATATTGTATAAATTAGTATCGTTTTGATATAATAAAGTCCAAAAATAATTATTTATAACTTATAATAGTTAAAACAACAACAAAATAATTATTTATAACAGTTGCATTCGACTTTGATCTCTGTTGTATGCCTTGACTTTTCTGAAGGGTGAATGTAAATAACCATGCCACGTAGGCGCAACTAGCGTTAGATGGTCATTCGAATAAGCCATGTCTCACAATTATTAGTGTGAGTGAGCTATGTTGTAATTGCTACTTATGTTAGAGGAAGGCTGACGGTAAATAAGTAAAGTTTTATCAAACTCCTCTTTCCTCTCCAAAGGACCAAAAATGTATTGTGTTGTTCCTCACTATGCCCCTTCCTCTCTCAATTTCGGGTTTTGGGTGCTCTACGATAAGAAGACGCACAAGCTGTCAAAGGAGGTAAATGTTAACTCCAATCCTTGAATTTATGCATTAAAACTTTGTGTTATCTCTAGGTGTACTATGATTTGCGTATAAGATAGTTTAAATTACACAATTGCAAAACTACCTCCTGACTTCACAGTCCAGTAACCCTATATGTAGGGGTGAGCAAAAATATCCGATCCGATAATCCGTCGATCCGATCCTTAAAAATCCGCATCCGAAAATATCCGATTAAGTTTTATCCGAATCCGGTCCGATCCGGGCGAATTTTCCGGATATTTTGACCGGATACGGATCGGGATATTTAGCTTACGGATATCCGAAAATATCCGGTAATATTATTAAAATATATAAATATATTTTTATAGAACTAAAATATATTTTTATAAGTGTAGATTATTCAATAATTATTTTTATACATTTTTAAACAATAGGATATATTCTCTCAACACAAAAATTCTCTTATATATAACATAACTTTTATTGTTGTTCTCAAAATTTTATATTTTAATTGCTTATTTAAATTGTTGATTCGCTAAATGAATCAAATATATTAATTTTCACATCTTAATTCCTCTATATAATATATATAATTATATATTTAACATTTATTTTATATTTTGTGAATTTTAATTTTAATAAAAATAAAAAGTTTAATTTAATTTTCATATACCTTCTATAAATCGGATAATTCGGATATCCGAGTCAAATATCCGATCCGATCCGGACAATATTTACCGGATATCCGCTTCAAAACGGACCGGATACGGATCGGGATTTTGTGGAAAAAAATTTAGCGGATATCCGGCTTACCGGATCGGATCGGATCGGATAATCCGATTGATCTGCCCTACCTATATGTGACTATATTTACTGCTATTGCAATACGATTCAGTTATTATGAACACATTTTGCTTAAGAGAATTTGAACCTCAAAACTAGGTGAATAATATTAAGGTTTAAGCTTTCTTTACGTAACATATATTATTACTCTGTTTACAGGTTCTTTTCATATTGAAACACCTTATTCTTAAATCCGTCAGTATGACTATGGTAAAGTCATTCCATGCATATATGATTATATGTCATATTTGATTATGATATTAGAGTAGAACAATATCTATAGATTATATTTTTCTAATGTACAATAATTTGATAAGGAAAATATTTTGCTCAACAACCAAGTTGCCCTTTTTCACTTGCTCACATTGTATAGAATAACACCATATTAATCAATTTTTGTATACTTTTGAACAAAAGATAATTAAGTCAAATATAAAATTTACAATGGGGATACGAACAACTAGATGTAACACATTTAAATTAATCAATTTGCTTTAAGCTATTTACCAATATGAATAATTGGCGAAGTTTGAGAACAACAAAAGAAATATATATACTAGTGAGAACGTTTTCACTTACTCCCAGGTGAGAACGGATCTGGACCGTTGATAGCTATATTGTAAGAAGCGCTCAGATTAAAAGACGAACCGAAGGACGTAGGCCTTCTTCCTCATTGGGATCAATTTCATATGGCAGTGGGGTTGCCCCATTTCGTCTCTTCGTCGGCCCTCCACGAAAGCCCCACGTCGTCGTCACCGCCGCCGATCTCCACCACCACCACCACCACCACCACCACTACAACCTATTCCCCAAGCCTCTGACAAATCCCAAACCCTAGATTTCCTATCTCAGGTACTTCATCTTGTTCGAGTCTCTCTCCTTCCTCCTTTGTCCTCCTTCCTCCATCCGGTACCTCAACATCAGACTCCAACTCACCGCCGGCCACATTTACCGTCTCCACATCCTCCTCCCGCCGCTGAATTTCACCCCATGCTTTACCACTCCGACAACCTCGAAGATTTTAGGGAAGGAAGCTACAACAGCAATGGGTGTTGTTGAAATTCAGCAGCAAAGACTAACGCTTCAGCGGCTTATAGCCACAGTAATTCTAATTTCATGGCTGCACTATTTGGTTTTACTCTATTAGGTTTTTCAAGTTTCAGTATGTTAATTGCTTGCAATGCTGTCTTGATTTCTAGATTTTGCTCTATTTAGCGCTAGGAATTTTGCTCCCATTGCTTTTCTGGTTTACATTGTCTGAGATTGCTGCACATTCGGATGGCAAATAGCTCTTCTTTCTTATGTTTCTTCTTGTGTGAGAATCAGCTGGCATTAGGATATTTATGTGGTTTTTGCTTCTTTCTCCTCTTGCGTGGCCATATTTAAAACCTAATTTTCCCTCTTGTTGTTATATGTAATATTAAGTTGTTTTGAAAATTTTCACTGGGTTCTTGTTTTTTAATTTGTTGTATATGTTGTCTGATGATATTTGTGCAAAAGGTTTATGTCTGCTTCTTGTTGTATTTTACTAGATTGAAATGTGAGGAATTTGATTCAGTGGAACTTGTTGCAGGTTTTGTTTGATTGTTATGTATAATAGATTATGAATCAGTGCAATGGAAAATATAGCTATTTTCGTTATGAAGAGTAAGGATTCATACTTTAGTGTTTGAAAGTTGGCTATTTGCAAACTGGAAATTTGATTTTTATGCCATTTTTTATGAGTGTCTATGTCTTGTGCTTCCAAGTCGAGTCTTTATAACACCATCTTTCATGTTCATCCTTGAGTAAAATCATTGTTTCTCTTCCTGTGAATGAGTAATCTTTGCAAGGTATAATTTTAAATAAGTGAAGTCGTGGTAATTAACATGGCTTAGTTAGTAGATCGTGTAGATGTGTTGAATTTCCATTTATGTGAGTACTTAATTTGTTCGATGTTGCAATACTGGATATTTGAGAATGAAGACATTGAGCAAAGCTAGCAGAGATTAAGAAGCAGAGAGAGAAAAAGATATCTGGAGAGCTCAAGTTCCATTGTTGCACGCCAACCACCTACGTACAACTTCTTATGGTAGTGTCTCATTTATTATAATTCAGGGCTTTGTAATTCAGGGCTTGTTCAGAGAGCAAGGCTGAGCAGAAAGAAAATAATTTTGGTTGCAATCTCTGTTCTTAGGGTCTGAACAGAAGGACTTCGTGTACTTGTTGGACAACTTCCCTCATGACTACTTCGTGTAATTCAGGACTTGATTTTCATGAGGAGGAGTTGGTGCTCCTTTGTCTATGTTGGAGTTGGCAACTGAGCTTTTGAGCTGTCAAGCAAGTGTTCAGGTTGTTTTTCTTAGCAGGAAAGGTGGATTGATGCATGAGATTTTGAGAAGAAAGATTAAATTAATTGATGATAAAGGTGATCGTAGCTTTGGAGTTGCAATGGTGGCGGATCTTTTCGTGACCCCTCTGCAAGTCCATGGGGGAACTAAGAGATATTCTTGATCCTGGTGAGCATATATATACAATATAGATCAACATGTTATTGAGAAACTTTGATTTGTCATAAAATGTGACCTCTGACATTCTTATGTTTCTCCAGAATGTGATGATGGGTTACATGTTCTGGCACTGACTGAAGGGGATATAGAAATGTGGTTGAAGTCGTCTAGCTCGGATGAGTCTCTCGATCAAGAAGGTGTATGTGCTGATGGAGCCATTGGTAATACTACTGAAGCTACTGGTATAGGTAAATTCTGACAATGAACTAGCAAGTTGCATCCTTGGCTCAATGAGATTAGATTTTTGGATTTTAGTCTTCCTAGAAATGTTTGGGATGTAGCTCGTTTAGATCATCAATTAATTACATTGAATTATGTCTCTAAGATTTTGACAAATGGTATTAGACTTTGAAATTTTGTGCAATCAGTTTCATATGCAAAAGGATCCACTATGTTAATCAACAACTAAGAGCAATTTTTTTAAATTGCAGGATGTTCTACGGGCCAGACGGACCCTATGCGTTGTTTGCAGGGAAAGACGCAAGAAGAGCTCTAGCAAAGATGTCGTTCGAGAGAGGGATCTAACGGGAGACATCTCAGGCCTCGGTCCATTTGAGCTGGACGCGTTACAGGATTGGTAGTACAAGTTCATGAGAAAATACGTCAAGGTCGGGACCGTTAAGAAGCTCGATGAACCCTTTCCTAGTGGGCCCACTCCCGACCTTGACATTCCTGCACTAGAATCTGCAGAGGAAGAAGATTTCAAGGAAGCTGCTGAGCTTGAGGAGAAGAAAGATGAATGAAGAAGATGGAGACTCTATGTTTACGGATCCTAGTAGTGAATGTCTATGGAGAAAAACAGAAAAGGTTCATTCGTGCTATTTGGTTCATGATGTCTATTGGTAGGACTTAGTAGTGAATGTCTTTGTTCTGAAATCCAATTTCTGGTATGGAAAAAGATGTTCATATTAAGATCATCTTAATCTTGTAGTATTCTGGTTGCAAGATTTGTATTTGTATTGCATTAGACCCATTTGCCTCAATTTGTGTCCAGAGTAATCTTTTTTCTTTTGTTATTGGACATGTCCGTTTTGTGTGTATTTGACAGTGATATTGTATTTGACATGATACGGTCCTCACTGGTTACTTTGAAAGTTTTGGACTCTCAAAGTTTTAGAATTCAGTCATGTGTATCAAGTGATAACTTAAGCTAATCTTTAATAATTCCCTTTTTTAAGGGTAAACCCCCGATAAAAAAAAAAAGTGAAGCAAAGAAATGGTGTTAAATTGATGCCAAAGAAATGGTTTTGTCTTAAGGGTAATCTCAAATTATTTTTAAGAGTATGCAATTCCTAATAACTAATTATGCAATTTCGAATAACTAAGTATGCAATTCACAAAAACTGAGTATGCAATTCACAAAAACTGAATATTCAATTCACAGAAGTTGAGTATGTAATTTATAAAAACTGAATATTCAATTCACAAATATTTGAGTATGCAATTCAAAAAAACAGAATATGCAATTTACAAAAATTGATTATGCAATTCACAAAAACTCAGTATGCAATTCACAAAAACCGAGTATTCAATTCGCAAATAACTTGCTTTTAGAAAAACACAAGTTTGAGACTTACATTTAATTTTCAAAAATGCATATGCAAATATACAATATATTATGAAATGCATATATTATGTGTTACGATATGCATATGAAATGCATTTTATTTGTTTTTGGGACAATTTTTTAGTTACGTGCCTCGAAAAAGTATGTGACGTGACTCCGAAAAGCACGTGGTGTGTCCTATAAAAACATGTTGTGTGGCCCGAAGAAGCACATGTGTGCCTCGAAAAAGTATGTGTCGTGCCTTAGGAGATGCACATGGCATGACTCCTAAAAGCACGTGTGTAGCTCGAAGAAGCTCGTAGTGTGGCTAAGAAAAGCATGTGACGTGACTTGGAGAGTACGCAATTCACAAAAACTGAGTATGCAATTCTAAAAACTGAGTATGCAATTCTAAAAACAGAGTATGCAATTCAAAAAAACTGAGTATGCAATACACAAATAAGTGAGTATGCAATTCACAATAAGTGAGTATGCAATTCACAAAAACTGAGTATGCAATTTACCAAAACTGAGTATGCAATTCAAAAATAAATGAGTATGCTATTCACAATAACTAAGTATGCAATTCAAAAAACACATGGTATGCAATTCACAAATAACTAAGAATGCAATTCATGTATGGTGCACTAGAATAGCATGTATGGAGCTAAAAGAAAAACACTTAAGGTGCTTCACGTGAAGCACGTGATGTGGATCAAAGAAGTACGTGGTGTGGCTAAGAGAAGCACAAGCCGTGATTAGAAAAAGAACGTGTTGTCCCCCAAAAAAGCAAGTGGGTGCCTCGTGAAATGAACATAGCGTGTTTAGGAAAAGAACATGACATGTTTAGGGAAAGCACGTATGAAGCTTAAAGAAAAGCACGTGTGGTGGCTCGATGAAGAACGTGAGTAAGATAAAAGAAAGTCATGTGGCGTTGCTCCGAAAAGCATGTGGTGTGCACTAGAAAGTCATGTGCAACGACTCGAATGGAGCACTTGGTATGAAATTCAGAAATCACTTAGTATGCAATTCACAATTTACTTAATATGCAATTCAGTAAACACTTGGTATGTACGCATTTCGTAGTTCAATTAGTATGCAATTTAGAAAATACTTGGTATGCAATTTACAAATCACTTAGTATGCAATTCACAAACACTTGGTATGCAATTCATAAATCACATAGTGTGCAATTCGAAAAACACTTGGTATGCAATCCGGAAATACTTGGTATGCAATTCAGAATCACTTAGTATGCAATCCGGAAACACTTGGTATGCAATTCAAAAATAACTTAGTATGCAATTCACAAAATTTAAATATGCAATTCATAAAATAAACGAGTATGCAATTCGCAAGAACTGTATGCAATTCATAAATGAATAAGTATGCAATTCACAAATAAAATGCATTTCAAAAGCACCCCGTAACACAAAATATATGCATTTTGTAATGTATTGCATATTAGTAAATTTGTATGTGCATTTTTAAAAATTAAATGTAGGCCTCAAACTTGCGTTTCTCTAAAAGAAAACTGAGTATGCAATTCACAAATAACTGAGTATGCAATTCACAAAAACTAAATATGCAATTCACAAATAACTTGCTTTAGAAAAACACAAGTAAGCACATGACGTGATGCGTGAGATGCACATGACGTGCCTCCGAAAAGCACATAGTGTGTTTAGGAAGAAGCACATGACGTGACTAGAAAAAGCACGTGATGTGGCTTCGAAAACCTCGTATTGTAGCTAAGAAAAACATGTTTCTTAACTTGGAGAAGCACATAATGTGACTAGGGAGATGCAAATGACGTGGCTAGGAAAAGCACTTGACATGCCCAAGTAATAACTATGTTTGCAATTCACAAAAACTGAGTATGCAATTCACAAAAACTGATTATTTAATTGACAAATAACTGAGTATGCAATTTACAAATCAAATAGTATGCAATTCGAAAAACACTTGATATGCAATTCACAAATAACTAACTATGCAATTCATGTATGGTGCTCTAGAGTAGCACGTATGGAGCTAAAAGAAAAACACTTATGGTGCTTCGCAAGAAGCACATATGGAGCTTAAAGAAAAATCACGTAAGATTCTTCAAAAGAAGCACGTAGATTTTAAAAAATCTTTGTATGCAATTCACAAATCAAGTAGTACGCAATTCACAATTCAAATAGTATGCAATTAAAAAAACACTTGGTATGCAATTCACAAATAACCAAGTATGCAACTCACGTATGGAACTCTAGAGTAGCTCGTATGGAGCTAAAAGAAAAACACTTACATATGGAACTTAAAGAAAAAACATGCAAGATTCTTCGAAAGAAGCACGTAGAATAAAAAAATCTTGATATGCAATTCACAATTCAAGTAGTATGTCATTCACAAATCAAGTAGTATGCAATTCACGTATGGTGTTATAGAGTAACACGTATGAAGCTAAAAAAAGCACTTAAGGTGCTTCACAAGAAGCACATATGTAGCTTAAAGAAAAAAACACGTAAGATTCTTCGAAAGAAGCACGTAGAATAAATAAAATCTTTCTATGCAATTCACAAATAAAGTAGTATACAATTCACAAATCAAGTAGTATGCAATTCAAAAAAGACTTGGTATGCAATTCACAACTAACCAAGAATGCAATTCACGTATGGTGCTATAGAGTAGCACGTTTGGAGCTAAAAGAAAAGAACTTAAGGTGCTTCGCAAGAAGCACATATGGAGCTTAAAGAAAAAACACGAAGATTCTTCGAAAGAAGAACGTAGAATAAAAAAAATCGTGGTATGCAATTCAGAAATCAAGTAGTATGCAATTCACAATTCAAATAGTATGCAATTCAAAAACACTTTGTATGCAATTCACAATAAACTAGTATGCAATTCAGATAAACCTCATATGCAAACCAAGAATCACTTTGTATGCAATACAAAAAACACTTCGTATGCAAACCACAAAATAAATCAAAAATCAATTAGTATGCAATCCAAAAAACTTCATATGCAAATCACAAATCAATAAGTATGCAAACCAGATAATTTTTTTAGTTACCTTTGTTTTTTGGAAAATCACTTGTGTTACGAATTGCACATACAATGTATTACGAAATGCAAATATAGTATGTTACGAGATGCACATGAAGTGCATTTTTCTTGTTTTTCTGATAATTTTTTTTACTTACCTTTATTTTTAGTAAAATCACTTATATTATGAGATGTACATATAATAATTAAATGCACATACAATATATATTATGGAACGTACATATTATATTTTACAAAATGTACATGTAATGTATTTCACTTTTTTTTGCCTACCTGTACTTGAGCTTTAATTGTACAGACAAATTTGTGCTTAAGGGGGATATAATGACAGAACACAATGATGAGGTATATATCTAATTTATGGAGTTTTTGATATGGTAGTAAATTTAAGCTGAAAATAGAATTACTCAGTTCTTTGAAACTGTCCGGCAAATACCAACCATGAGCCTAAACCAATGTATATAAACTTCAAGTGAGTTGTCCATCCTGAGTTCTGCAACAAATTGAGCACTCCCATTAGAATTTAGTCTTAAGCTTCTCACAAATTTCATTACATCCACAACTCTCGCCATTCTTCCGAAGCTAGCAACCCCCATGAATAACTGCATCAACAACAAGAGCAGATACAACAGTGCATTTTTTGTAGCCCTTCCAACAACAATTTTCACAGAGTTATTAGAAAGATCACTTGATAAATTGGCATTTGCCGGACATCAGGAAAAAACTGAAACTGACTTCGAGCGGCTTTCACGAGAGCAAGAACCCCAACAAGTGCAGAAGAAGCTTCTGCAGCCAGAGCAATCTGAAAGGTGCGGCTATGCCTCTCTCTAAGAGCTTCTTTAAGCAAGCACAAGCACCTCATATGAACATGTATGATGCGCCTGAGCAAAATTAAGTGAGACAGTGGGAAATGGGAAAAAGGAGTAGTTACTAGCAACTGATTTTTTGCATATAGATCAAAATAGCTACCACTTCCAAGTCCTTCCCTAAGCTGAAGCAACCTCGTCTCAGACTTCAAATGGTTCAGATTGGTGTCCCATTTAGATCTGCATAACATGATCAACATTTAATTAACGACCACAATTGCCTAGATAGATATCACTTTTGATACATACCCTCAAAATCATGACGAAGATGTACTGAAATAATTACCAGAAGGGGTAGATGACTCCACTTGTTCCAGGTTAGAAACACCATCAAGACAATCATGCTCAGAATCACAGCTAGCCAACAGTCCTCCTCCCCAACGTTTCCAAAAAGCCACCAGTCCTTTTCCTGTTCGCCTCCATCTTCGCATTCTCAATCTCCACAAGAAACCTAACGTACTCTTCAGACACTAGAATCTCCTTATTAGTTCCCAATGGAACCTCCAAACGTATCGATCAACGAATCGCAACAATCACTCTCTTCCCACTGACGTTGGTAATCCCCGGGTTTAGAGCATGAGATCGCGAGCTACGTTCTTCAGCCCATGAATACTAAAACAGACAAGGACAAGAATTCTACAATCATACCATAGGTCACACTCTACCAAATATCAGCCTATTCATAGTAAATAAGCAATTGAAAAAGACACGATCGAAATTCCGACCTAATTTCTAATACACCCATTGATTCGAAGGTAAAACAATCTTCAATACCACCAATTACCAAATTAGGGATTAAATATCAAAGCTTGGCAAAGCACGAGAATGATTCAGAAAGATAAGCAATAGTTGGGGAGAGATGTACCTACAAAATTAGGTTGCAGTTCCGAATCGAAGAAAACACTGACTGAGTGCGAGTGCGAGTGCGAGTGCTCGTCTCCTACTATCGCCGCCAAGAACTGCACGGATTGGACGTCCTTGCATTCGAGAGAGATTATGAGGGGATCGAATTGGAAAACGAGGTCGGAGTTGGGGGAAGGGTGAGTTGAGTCGGGGAAATGGAGGCGGAGTCGGAGAAGATGCCAGTCGAAGAAATTTGGGGGTGTGAAGATGGAGGGGTATGGGTTATAACTTAGACCGTTGGTTTCCTTAAATCCAAGGGTTAAAATTGGCTCTCACGGCTGACGATGGAGTCGCTTGAGGCGGCGGATTTGGCCAGGGATTGGAGGTAGCAGGTGGTGATTTTGGTTAGGGATTGAAATAGGGAAGAGGAGGAGAATCGAAGAAGAAGATGCCAGGAAGGACATGCCTGCTTATAACGAGAACTGTTCAGATTAAGTTAAATAAACGGACGAGATTTGTTCTCACCTAAGCGGGGTTCTCTCCTAAGGATTTGCTCTTATCTGAACCACTTCCTATATATATATATATATATATATAGGGTCACGATCTGGTGAGAACCAGCTCCTAGGTGAGAACCGGTGAACCGATCTGAACCGTCCAATGTTCAATAGAAATGGAGCGCTGAGATTAGAAGGTGGTCGGATCTGAAATGCGCATTTAAATAAAAATCCCGAGCGCGTGGATTGTGATACAACTGTTTTCCCTCAACACTACCTTTCTTCCCTTCGCATCGATCCCGCACCTCCAACAGTGAGCTCCAATTCCCGTCAATCTCGGACCTCCTACACGAAGCAGCGACGACACTCGCTACGGGGTGGCTAAGGTGATCTTTTCCGTTCGATTTTTATGAAGATTTAGGAATTTTGAGTTTAACCTAAGTTGATTTTGGGGGAAACGAAGTCTGAATTTGGGGTGAAATTGCAAGATGTAAGAGTTCAGGGATTCAAAATGCTCAAAAAGAAGTTGAAATCCAAATCAAGTTGTCAGAGAAGAGTAGAAAACCAAATGATTCTGATGGTGAAGTGGTTCGGATCGAAAATGGAGTGAATGAAACAAGGAAGATGTCGAAGAAGTGACGATGACGAATCCATTGAAGAGAATAATCCCCAAATTAGAGGGTCCATCCTGATTCTTGCCTTTTTTTATGATATTTCCATGTTTATAGGCGTCTTAACAACCATAAATTCTCCAAGTTTACCCTTGGTACTAGTGCTCCGCTTTTCACATGTTGGTGTTTAATTCCTACACTTTAGTATTGTTTCCTCATTTTATGGAGCACTGATAAGCGGTATTTTACATAGCGCTACTATAGGTTATTAGCTCATTTTGTATAGGATTATGCTAGATGTTTTGATGTATTCTGTAATCATGGAATTTTGGAGAGTTGAGTTACACATGAGATTACAGAAGATGATGCGGAGCATTGAAGCATAAGAAGAGGAGTCGAAGCTGAAGAAGACCACAGGTAGCATTAGAAGCAGCTGAAGACGAAGCCAAGGAAGCCACAGAGGCCAAATCCGCGATCGCGGAAAACCTACTAGACCAGCCAAGATCACAGAAGAAATTCCGCGACCGAGGGTCCCAAACCGCGATCGCGGAAATGCCACCTGAAGAAGCCAGATCACAGAAGAAAATCCGCGATCGCGGGTCCCAAAACGCGATCGCGGAAACCCGCCAGAGAAGACTTTCTTCATTTGCCCGATTTAGTATGTTGTGTTAAGTTTTGTAACGTTTTTATAACGTTTTTACCTTCAATTTGTCAGTTGAATTCTGCAGAGACTTATAGGTTTTAGGTGTGGATGATCTTCCATCATCTTACACATTCCATTTCCAAGTTTTGAGAGTTTTCCTCAAGAACTTCATGAGTTGCTAAGTTTCCATTGTTTTGCTTGACATTTGAAGCTTTCGGATTGATTAAGTTGTAAGATTTCTTTCCTTTGTTCTACTCTTATGATTGTCTCTATTCTCTTGTGTGTATTGTTATTGAATTAGATTTGCTCATTTAGATTGGCCATCTAAGTAGTTTCATCTCATTCATATTGCTATTGTTTGGTTATTTCTAGTTGAAATATCATACTTGTTTGTAGCACACACAATTTGCATGAACTAGTTGTGAATGTCCATTGTGAAGAGAATTGAGTACATGTCGAGTATCTGACTAGTTGTCTATGGTATTGCATGTATCTATCCATTCCTGAACTTAAAGCTGCTTTATTATTGAATCTTGATAGTTTCAAGGTTATAGTTGAGTAAGGGTTATTAGAACTAGTTAGACTAATAACTACATTAGAACATGGATTAGAACGATCATATGAGTAATTCGACATAGGATTAAAAGGAGTTTATGATCAACTTGTTAATCTGTTAGTGGATAATTGTCGAGTGAAACACCTTCCATTGATATATTTACAATCCAAATCAACCTTCGTTACTTTGTTCTTAAAACATACAAAAAACCTCCCTTTGGTTACTTACACTCGTTAATCATTATTATAACTTTAAGAATCGATAACCTGATTCCCTTGGGATTCGACCCTTTCTTGCCTACTATACTTGTTAGTGAGCTTGTTAGGATTACTTGACTTGGCATACGACAAATTCGCCTCGTCAAATTTGGTGCCGTTGCTGGGGAATCAAATTTTCTTTTCTTTAAAGTTCTTGTTTTGATTAACCTTAGTGTTGACTAGTGAATGGTCAACACCCATTCTACTAATCAGTCTCTTTTTATTCTTGATCCAGAAATCAAGAGGACTTTCCATCGAAATCAGAGAGAGAACAGAGTTGAGACTGATACAGGTGCAATGGAAGACGACCAGTTGTTGACTCCCGAGCAAAGAGCTCTTGCTGACACCCAACGTCAATTGGCTGAAATTCAGTTAGTTGTTAATGCCCAACGGGAATTGCTTGCGGCAAGGCAAGATGCAAATGCTCTAAGAGACGGCGGTGTCGTCCGCACATTGAGGGAGCGTACTACTCCCAATCTGACACAGCAACCTCAAGTTGTGGTTCCTCCACCCCTTGCTCATGGGGTGACTTTTGAGCTCAAGTCAGGGGTGATCAATTTGCTTCCCACATTCCATGGTTTGCCTGGTGAGGATCCGATCATGCATTTGAATCAATTCCATGACACTTGCGTGACAACCAAACCACCAAATGTCACTGAGGAGCAGATCAAGATGAGAGCCTTCGGGTTCACGTTGAAAGATGGTGCTAGGTCCTGGTATTATCATTTGCCTACCGGTTCGGTAGATAGCTGGGAGAAGTTGCACAAGGTGTTCTTGGGTAAGTATTTTTCGGTTAAAAAGGCAAATGCTCTAAAGAAGGAAATTTCGCATGTTGAGCAAGGTGAAGATGAGACTCTCTATGATTACCTTGAGCGCTTCAAGGGATTGTGTGCTAGTTGCCCTTTTCATGGGTATGATACCGAGGACCTAGTCTTACATGTTTGCAATGGTCTCCTTAATCATGAAAGGAGAATGGTAGACGATGCTTGTGGTGGGAGTATTCTCAACATGACACCAGAAGATGCCATGGAAAAGTTGCAAGACATGGCTGAGAGCACTAGGAGTTTTGGTAGGACATACACTAGGAAAGGAGTGAATGCCACGAGCTTCAAGATGATGATGTTGCTGCACGAAGGACATCAGCAGGTAAAAGCATGTGGTATTTGTTCTGACCCTACTCATTTTACAGACAAATGCCATGAGCTTCAAGATGATGATGTTGCTGAAGTCAATGCTGCTGGTGGATATGGACCTCCATGACCTCAAAATGATCAGCAGTACAACTACAATCCGAGGTATAGAGATCATCCAAATTTCAGATGGCGTGATCAGAATGAACCCCAACCTCAAGCTTCGGCCCCACGACCCAATTCTGGACCTTCAACTGCAGATATGTTGAGATCATTGACTCAGCATTTCACAACCCATGTCCAAACTACTGAGTCTAGTATCAAGAACATGGAGAAACAGATAGGACAGTTGGCTGAAGTTGTGACCACTCTTGCACAGCAAAAATCCAATTCTCTACCATCTCAAACGGTAGTGAATCCGACCAGAAATGTTAGTGTTGTGACAACAAGGAGTGGAAAAGTGTTGGAAAATGCTGCTGCTGAAAAGGCAGAATCTGAAACAGGTGAGAATCCGTGACCGCGGGACGAGAACCGCGATCGCGGAAGTTGTTCTGGAGAAACAGTGGGAATTCCGCGACCGCGGGATGAAATCCGCGATCGCGGAATATCTTCTAAGGAAACAGGTGCAAATCCGCGACCGCGGACTTACAGACGTGATCGCGGAAATGTTCCTGGTGAGTCCGAAGTTGAGGAGTTTTCAAAAGATGTTGGAGCTGAGGTCGAGGACCGGGGCGACTTCCGATTGAGACAAGACAACTATGTCTGCCCCGACTTCCCACCACTTAGCTCAACCAAACCTCCCGCTCCTTTTCCCAATGCTCTAAAGGATACGAGAAGGTCGGAGAATGACAAGGAGATGTTCGAAACCTTCAACAAATGCGAGGTAAATATCCCTTTACTCAAACTCATTAAAAGTATTCCTAGATATGCTAAGTTCTTGAAGGAACTCTGCACCATCAAGAGGAATCAAAAATTGAAGGGACAACAGAAGGTGACGGTAAGCGAGCGTGTCTCCGCTGTATTCCAAAGGCGAATGCCTAAGAAGTGCAGCGATCCGGGCATGGTAAGCATTCCTTTTCGTATAGGTGACACTCACTTTGAAAGAGCTATGCTTGATCTTGGTGCATCTATAAATGTTTTTCCTTACTCGCTGTATAAGATGCTTGGTTTAGGTCCTCTTCATGAAACCGGAATAATTATTCAACTAGCTGATAGGTCTACTGTTTATCCTAAAGGTGTAGTTGAGAATGTTTTGGTAATGGTTGATAATTTGTTCTTTCCTGCTGACTTCTGTGTGTTAGACATGGAACATGATGGCCAGGCTGCACCTATTTTGTTAGGAAGGCCTTTTATGAGAACCGCTAACACAAAGATTGATCTAGCTAGTGGGTCTCTTACTTTAGAGTTTGATGGGGAAGTTGTGCAATTCAATATTTTTGATGCTATGAAGCACCCCATTGAAGATGCTGCTTCTATTTGTTCTATTGATGTGATTGATCTTATAGTTCAAGATACTTTTAATATCTTTGGCTTAGATGAATTGCAATGTGTTATGGAAAACAGCATCATTCACCCACCACAAGTTAATCTCTCTCTTTCTCCTGATATTCATAGGGTTCTAGCTCAGCTAGACACTTCAGGTAGATCTTTGGCCGGCAGGCCCATGTTATTGACTTTGGAGAGCGAAAAGCTCCTCCCTTCTGTTTTGCAGGCACCCGTGATTGAGCTTAAGCAATTGCCAGAGCACCTGAAGTATGCTTTTCTTGGAGATAATGATACCCTCCCGGTAATCATCTCTAGTAAGTTGTCAGGTGAGCAAGAGAAGAGATTGGTGATGGTGTTGAAAGAGCACATTACAGCTCTTGGGTGGACTATTGCCGACATCAAGGGAATTAGCCCTTCCACCTGCATGCACATGGTCCTACTTGAGGAAGGAGCTAAACCCTCTAGGCAACCCCAAAGAAGATTAAACCCACCTATGATGGAGGTGGTCAAGAAGGAGGTGCTGAAACTTCTTCAAGCTGACATGATCTTTCTCATCTCGGATAGTCAATGGGTAAGTCCAACACAATGTGTCCCTAAGAAGGGGGGCATTACAGTTGTAGAGAATCAACATGGTGAGTTGGTTCCTACTAGAGCTCAAACAGGTTGGAGGGTATGCATTGACTACCGTAAGCTGAATGCGGTGACTCGAAAGGATCACTTTCCTTTACCTTTCATTGATCAAATGCTTGAACGACTTGCTGGTCGTCCCTATTATTGCTTTTTGGATGGATACTCAGGTTATTTTCAGGTGGCCATTGCGCCCGAAGATCAAGAGAAGACAACCTTTACATGTCCTTTTGGCACTTTTGCATATCGTAGAATGCCTTTTGGATTATGTAACGCACCTGGGACTTTTCAACGATGTATGGTAAGTATCTTCTCGGAATATATTGAGCATTTCATTGAGGTATTCATGGATGATTTTACGGTACATGGGGATAGCTTTGATGCATGTTTACACCATTTGTCACTTGTGCTTAAAAGATGTGTAGATACTAATTTAGTGTTGAATTCTGAAAAGTGTCATTTCATGGTTGAACAAGGTATTGTTTTGGGTCATATAATTTCAGCTAGGGGTATTGAGGTCGATAAGGCAAAGATTGACATCATTCAATCGTTGCCTTATCCTACTAATGTGCGTGAAGTGCGTTCTTTTCTAGGCCATGCAGGTTTCTATCGCAGGTTCATTAAGGACTTTTCAAAAATCTCCACACCCCTATGTGAGCTTTTGAAGAAGGAAGTGACCTTTGAGATGTCTACTGAGTGCAAGAAAGCATTCGAAACTCTGAAATCCCACCTCACTGAGGCACCCATTATTCAGGTACCCGATTGGTCTCTACCTTTTGAGATCATGTGTGATGCTAGTGATTATGCGGTGGGAGCTGTTCTTGGTCAAAAGGTTGGAAGAGCAATGCATGTGATCTATTATGCTTCCACAACCTTGAACGACGCTCAGAGGAACTATTCCACCACATAGAAGGAGTTGTTAGCTGTGGTGTTTGCCCTTGAGAAATTTCGACAGTATTTGTTGGGCACAAAGGTGGTTATCCACACTTATCATGCTGCTCTTCGTTATCTCATGAGGAAGAAGGAATCCAAGCCGAGACTCATTCGATGGGTCTTACTTTTGAGCGAGTTCAATGTGGAAATCCGGGACAAGAAAGGAGCCGAGAACTCTGTAGCTGATCATCTGAGCCGGATTGTGCAAGAAGACGGTGAGTTACGGGCTCAGATCCAAGGTACGTTCCCAGATGAAAATCTGTTTCGGGTTTCTACAGCAGGACATCCGCGACCGCGGGACCCAATCCGCGATCGCGGAATTGCAACAGAGAGTTTTCCGCGATCGCGGGCATCTAGCCGCGACCGCGGAATTCTGGACGGTGAATTTGTTCACCGGGATCCCGAGTACGAACTTCTCGCCTTCAGGTCTTTCAAGCCTTGGTATGCCAACATAGTGAACTATCTAGTTCGCGAAGAATTCCCGCCGAACTACACAAAAGCTCAAAAGGACAAGATCAAGCGGGAATCGCACTACTATGTTTGGGATGACCCCTACCTATGGAGACATTGCGTTGACAAAGTAATCCGACGATGTCTCCCGGATAATGAGGTACAGTCTGTTTTAACTTTTTGTCATTCTCATGCATGTGGGGGACATTTTGGGGCAAACAAAACAGCTAGGAAGATATTGGACGCAGGTTTCTATTGGCCACACATCTTTCGGGATGCTTACGCCTTTTGCAAAGCCTGCGATCGATGCCAAAGGGTCGGAAAAATCTCTAAAGAAATGAGATGCCACAAACACCATTAGTCTTTTGCGAGATTTTTGATGTTTGGGGTATCGATTTCATGGGACCCTTTCCTAGCTCGTTTGGGAATCTATATATATTGCTTGCGGTGGACTACGTTTCCAAATGGGTGGAAGCGAAGGCCACCAGAACTGATGATTCCAAAGTGGTAGCAGGTTTCTTGAAATAGAATATCTTTTCTCGTTTTGGGATACCCAAGGCTCTCATTAGTGACCAAGGAACTCACTTTTGTAACAAAACGGTGAGTGCGCTTTTGAAGAAGTATCATGTCACTCAACGGGTCTCTACCGCTTACCACCCTCAATCCAATGGACAAGCTGAAGTGTCCAATAGGCAAATCAAAGGGATCCTTGAGAAGACCGTTGCTCCGAATAGGAAGGATTGGAGCCTGAGATTGGATGATGCACTTTGGGCGTATAGAACTGCCTACAAGACGCCTATTGGTATGTCTCCTTTTCGACTTGTATTCGGCAAAGCCTGCCACCTTCCAGTGGAGCTGGAACACAAGGCATGGTGGGCGGTGCAGAAGTGCAACATGGAGAAGGATGCTGTAGGTGAGTTCAGAAAATTGCAAATCCAAGAGTTGGAGGAGATACGCCAGGATGCGTATGAAAATGTTGTGATCTACAAGGAGAAGACGAAGGCTTGGCATGACAAGAATATATTGAGAAAAGACTTCAAAGTGGGAGATAAAGTCTTGCTATATCAGTCTCGCCTTCAACTTTTCCCTGGAAAGTTGAGATCCCGTTGGAATGGACCCTATGTTGTAGCTCGCGTCTTTCCTCATGGCGCCGTGGAGTTGTTTGACAAAGACAACCACAATGTTTTCAAGGTAAATGGTCAAAGGTTAAAACTTTACCATGAAGGGTTCACCAAGGAATCTTTGGATGAGATGGCTCTAGAAGAGCCAAGTATTGAAGATTGAGAACGTAGTTTAAAGTCGAGCCACGACTCTAACCAAGGCGCTGCTTGGGAGGCAACCTAAGGTATTTCTTTTCGACTTTATTTTATTTTATTTCTTTTTGCTTGTTTTGTTTTCTTTTGTTTACTAACCTGTAGGAATAAAGCACGGGAATTGTCCGTATTATTTGGACGCCCAACCTCTCGCTGTTACTAAAGGAATTGACGGTTGTTCCCTTTCGTGTTTTGAAAAAAAAAGTAAAAAAAAAAAAGCAGAAAATCGAAAAAGAAAAAAAAAAGAGAAATTCAAAAACCCATCATCTCCCCAATTTCTCCCCCATCTTCCTCTCAATTTCTCCTCCACCAAACCCCAAATCCAAAATCTCCTCAAAATCTCTCCATCTCTTCAATTTCTCATTTATCCTCAATTTCTCTCCAAATTCTCCTCTATCTCCAATTCCCATCCCCTTCTCAAACCCCCAACCCTCACTTTACCACCCTCCCGCAGCCCCAATCTCCCATCTCTCTCACTCACCCTCACTTCACCACCCTCACGCCCTCACTCACCCTCACTGGAGCCTCGGCACCCTCTCGTCGGCCGCCCATAACCCACCATCAACCCTCCTCCCAATTCCCCCAACCCTTACCACCCAATCCCCCACGACCCATAATCAATTCGTCGGCGACCACCAAGCCCCACCGAGATCCATTTCCGACCACCACCCACTTCCCGTTCGTTTTCACCGGCCTGTTCGTCGCCTCGCCGTCATCCGCGACTGTGACAGAAATCCGCGACCGCGGGTTTCGCCTCGGATCCACCGAAGACCAGACTCGATTTCCGCGACCGCGGAAATCTCCACCGCGACCGCGGATTTGGACTAGTACACAAGGAACTTCAGTAACAATTCCACGACCGCGGAATTGCACCCACGATCGCGGATTTTCTTCTGTTCGACTTCCTTGCTCGGTTCTGTAAGTCTCTCTTCTCGGCTCTGGATTATTGTTTGTTGCTTGTTTCGCCTCAGGGAGGGCTATTGTTCTTTGCTGCTGTTGAAAACTGTTGTTGTGGTTGGTGATTGTTTGGCCTTTGCTTGTGTGGTTTGTGGAATTTGTTGGTTTGTGGAGTTTGTTTCATTTGTGGACTTTGCTCAGTTGAAAATGTGGCGCTCTCATAAGAATGATGCTGAGGGGCAAAAGCAGGTGAAACCGTATGCTGCAACTCTTAAGGACAAGAAGTCACTTGCAACAAGGTTCTTTCATGTACCTACTCTTGAGAGGTTGGGTATGGCCGCTTGTACTCAGGCTATGCTCGACCATGCTGGGTTGGGCGGGTTCATGACACTTTCAGCGTCCTCCCATGTGGACTTGTCGCGTCAGTTTCTTTCGACCTTGAAGACGACGAGTCGGGATGATACCATTGCTTCCATCACTTTCATCTACAAGAAGCGGCAATATACTGTTTCTGCCGAGCACCTGCGAGATATCTTGGGGATCACACGTGGTCCTTGGATAATTATGAGGAAGCTGTTGGTGAGCGCCACTTTCACATGTGGCAAACCTGGACAGGTGGCCAGAGGAGTGCTGATGGGAACGATTACAACTACCAGCTCTCTCATCCTTGTCTCAGGCTGACACACAAGGTCTTAGCCATGGCTTTCTTTGGCATGACTGAGCTCAACAAGGTTCCTGCCTATGTGCTCAAGTATCTCTTCAGTCTCATGCCGGAGTGTGAGCTTACCCCTAATTGGGTTTGGCTCTTTGTTGCTTCTTGCAAGTCCACTCGGAACAAAGCAAAGGGGAAGATTGCCTTGGGAGGCATGATCACTTTGATTGTGCAGGTAGTGGCTGACAACTTTGTAGACCTTGATGTGGAGGGTAGTCCTGACCCTTCTGTTGGGCCTTACGAGTATGATCTGCGGTTCCTACGGTCCACCGTCCATCTGTTGCGTGGTAGTCCTGACGAGTGGGTATGGGTGGTGAGCCTTAGATAGCCATGCCTCATCCGTTTGTCTACGGTCCTGCTGAGACTTTCCGGCTGGCACCTGTTCCCGTTGCACCTCGTGCCCCTGCTAGACGTTGTGCATGGGGTGGGATTACCATTCGAGAGCCGGTTATGGCTGCTGATGACGCCGATGATGATGATGATGATGATGAGATGAGGCCTAATGCTCAGGCACATTTTGGCTCCGGGTCGTCTAGTGGAGCTGCTGATAGCTCCAGTATCCCCTGGGAGCAGAGATTGTTTGATCAAATGCAGGGGGATGCAGCAGAGTTACACTCAATTCTACTCTGAGTTTGACTCCTTCAGGTCGTCTTATGCTGCTGATATGCGAGGTTTGCAGCAGTCAATGAGTGGGATGCAGCTGGAGTTTCAGGGCTGGAAAGAGGAGGTTCGGAGTTCTTGGTTCCATCATAACCCCGATCTTCCACCACCGGGTAACCCGGATCAGTGAGCTACTCCCTTCTCTTCCTCATTTCTTTTCTATGTCTTTCACACTGAGGACATTGTGTACTTCAAGTATGGGGGAGAGGGATTTAGTTTACTTCTTATCTTTAGAGTAGTTTCCATTCGGTTCTTTGAATTCAGTTCGTATTTGTTTTAAAAAAAACAAAATAATAATAAAAAACAGAAAAAGCCACAAATATGTTAAAAAAGGCAAATGAAAATCCTGGGATGGGCTGAAAACCCGAAAGGGCGGTTCCATGCAATAAGCAGGTAGTCTGGTCGGCATTAGGTTGAGGCAAAAGTGGACTTGAGAGATGTGAGCCAATTGTGAGTTATCTAGCAAAATGAAATGAGTGGCTAGGTGAAAACCCTTCGGGGCGCCTAGGCAGAATGAGTGAAATGAGTGTCTTAGGACCATTTGTTGCTGCTGGCGAGGTGTCATAAGAAGGTGGTGATATAAGGAGGAAAGGGTAGGCCACTATGGAGGAATAAGGTGCTAGATAGGAGCTAGGATTAGATTTATCTTTTGTACTCACTATGGTGTTTGGAGGCGAAGTGTGTTTGTACTTTGTAGTTCATTCTTTCTCTATACTTCATGAGATCTATGTGTGCTGATTGTAAGGGTAAGTTTCATTTAGCTTACTCGGGACGAGCAAGGTCTAAGTATGGGGGAGTTTGATAAGCGGTATTTTACATAGCGCTACTATAGGTTATTAGCTCATTTTGTATAGGATTATGCTAGATGTTATGATGTATTCTGTAATCATGGAGTTTTGGAGAGTTGAGTTACACATGAGATTACAGAAGATGATGCGGAGCATTGAAGCATTAGAAGAGGAGTTGAAGCTGAAGAAGACCACAGTTAGCATTGGAAGCAGCTGAAGACGAAGCCAAGGAAGCCACAGAGGCCAAATCCGCGATCGCGGGTCCCAAACCGTGATCGCGGAAAACCTACTGGACCAGCCAAGATCACAGAAGAAATTCCGCGACCGCGGGTCCCAAACCGCGATCGCGCAAATGCCACCTGAAGAAGCCAGATCACAGAAGAAAATCCGCGATCGCGGGTCCCAAACCGCGATCGCGGAAACCCGCCAGAGAAGACTTTCTTCATTTGCCCGATTTAGTATGTTGTGTTAAGTTTTGTAACGTTTTTATAACGTTTTTACCTTCAATTTGTTAGTTGAATTCTGCAGAGACTTATAGGTTTTAGGTGTGGATGATCTTCCATCATCTTACACATTCCATTTCCAAGTTTTGAGAGTTTTCCTCAAGAACTTCATGAGTTGCTAAGTTTCCATTGTTTTGCTTGACATTTGAAGGTTTCGGATTGATTAAGTTGTAAGATTTTTTTCCTTTGTTCTACTCTTATGATTGTCTCTATTCTCTTGTGTGTATTGTTATTGAATTAGTTTTGCTCATTTAGATTGGCCATCTAAGTAGTTTCATCTGATTCGTATTGCTATTGTTTGGTTATTTCTAGTTGAAATATCATACTTGTTTGTAGCACACACAATTTGCATGAACTAGTTGTGAATGTCAGTTGTGAAGAGAATTGAGTACATGTTGAGTATCTGACTAGTTGTCTATGGTATTGCATGTATCTATCCATTCCTGAACTTAAAGTTGCTTTATTATTGAATCTTGATAGTTTCAAGGTTATAGTTGAGTAAGGGTTATTAGGACTAGTTGGACTAATAACTACATTAGAACAGGGATTAGAACGATCATATGAGTAATTCGACATAGGATTAAAAGGAGTTTATGATCAACTTGTTAATCTGTTAGTGGATAATTGTCGAGTGAAACACCATCCATTGATATATTTACAATCCAAATCAACCTTCGTTACTTTGTTCTTAAAATATACAAAAAAAAACCCTTTGGTTACTTACACTCGTTAATCATTATTATAACTTTAAGAATCGATAACCTGATTCCCTTGGGATTCGACCCTTGCTTGCCTACTATACTTGTTAGTGATCTTGTTAGGATTACTTGACTTGGCATAAGACAAATTCGCCTCGTCAAGCACAATGCTAGTGTTGATGTAAGTTGCATACACACATTTGATTCTCATACTCTTTACAGTTATGTACTCAATATGGTTGTGAGCCCACAAGCTTCCAAATAAATTGTTTCAATGAGGTTTTAGCTCCCATCTGTTATCACTTGTAACATAATCTTTCAACTATGTGGAGAAACTTCACCCTGTTGCACTATGAATTAGTTTTTTCTGATGATGAATTTTTAGCTCCCATACGTTATCACTTGTAGCATGTTTTTGCTTGTGTGTTTGATTTCTTCTACTTGAAGAAAGTTTCAAGCTATATGGATATTGGTTCTGTGTAATACTTGTATTTTTAGGGGTTTTGGTTGTTGAAGACGGAGATGATGGTATCACTCTGGAATTGGAAATGAGTTGGGATGGGAATCCAAGCATCATTGGTTGTAGTTTTGCTTAAAGTAGAAGAAAGATGAACAGGGTGATTCAGTGAGATCAACTATTTTGAGTTTTGTGTTGATTCAGATGTCTATCTAGCTGGGACTCTGATGTTGATAATCAGGATGGGTTTATATGGACTGCTCATCAACAATGTTCATCTTCGTCTACATCCTAGTGTAAATTGTGCATTGAAAGGACCGTCCTTGTTTGGAATGTTGTCCAGGGTAATTATCACATGGACTTTTAGAGTAGAAGGCATGCGCAGCTGCAGATGTTGTTAAACATCCACTTCCACTTGAAGATAAGGCATTGCCATCTATGCGTGCTTAAGGCAGAAGCTGTAGTCGTAAATCCAAAGCTGATTCAAGTTGTTGCTAAAGGCATTGCAATCTATCACATGGTAATGTTCATTTTGCTGTTAATCTCCTCCACCTTCTTGCATTATGATGTTTTCTTGTTGTACTGAGCTCTAAGATGCTGGTTCAAGTTGCTGAGTTTCGAATTCTATTTCTAGTTATGGTTGCTCGATCACTGTTGCTACTTGATCCTACTCTAATGTTGCTTAGTATCTGGTGCTACTTACTGTTCTGAAATGTGGACTCTGATAAATCCTGGGCACCACTGTTTATGTTTGGAAGAGTTGACAAGTCTATCTCCATTCAAAAGCGCCTCGACTCCAACCAGGATGCACATGAATCGCCAAAGAGTCTAGAAATTTCTTGGGTGCATTCAATCATTAAGGATACTCCACTCTATGATTCTAGTTTCGACAATGATTTTAAGCAGCACAAAATCTTATTGTTTGGACCATGGAGGCTCTGAGGTGTTTCCTTCTTGGCTTGAACAACACTAGATGGTTGCTTGATCTCGCCAACAATAACAATAACACAACTTAGATGCTCAAACTGAATATAGATTACTAGTTCCTGGCAATGTGTAGATAAAAAATAAAGCAAAAGAGAATGATCTTTTTTCATTGGTTTAAATGAAAAAGATTGACGATGATTCGTTGCTATCTAATGTTGCTTGTTAAACTGATATTATGAGAATGCAATTAGACGTATAACATAGGAAGCAGTAGATATGAAAAAAGAACAAGCTTAAAACTAGAAACTTTGATGACAATGATAAAAAACAGCTAATTGATATGATAATAAGTTTTTTAAAGTGTTTTATAAATTAGTCGTATGGTGATTTCACCAATCTTTTTTGCCTAATTGTATGGATTGGTTAAAATAATAAATTCGGTAAAAAAACGTAAGTATAATTTCAAGAATTTTTCTTATGAATTATGATAATTTCACCAATAACTGAGTAAGCAATTCAAGAAAAATGAATATGCAATTCACAAGTAACTGAGCATGCAATTCAAAAAAGTAGAGTATGCAATTCACAAACACTGAGTATGCAATTCACAAAAACTGAATATGCAATTAACAAATAACTAAGTATGCAATTTAACAATAACTAAATATGCAATTCATGTATGGTGTCCTAGAGTAGCACGTATGGAGCTTAAAAAACATATAAGGTGCTTCGCAAGAAGCACAAAGAAAAACACGCAAGGTTCTTCGAAAGAAGCATGTAAGGTGCTTCACAAGAAGTACGTAGGATGCTTCACAAGAAGTACGTAGGGTGCTTCACAAATAAGTGAGTATGCAATTCACAAATAAGTGAGTGTGCATTTCATAATGCAATTTGTATGCAATTCATAAAACACTTGGTATGCAATTCATAAATCACTTGGTATGCAATCCAAAAAACACCATGTATATGATTAAAAATAACTTAGCATGCAATTCAAAATCCACTTAATATGCAATTCAAGAAACACTTGATATAAAATTTGCAAATCATTTAGTATGCATTTCATAATTCAATTTGTATACAATTCAGAAAACACTTGGTATGCAATATAGAAATCACTTAGTATGCAATTCAGAAAACACTTGATATACAATTTGCAAATCAATTAGTATGCATTTTATAATTCAGTTTGTATGCAAATCAGAAAACACTTGATACACAATTAAGAAATCACTTAATATGCAATTCAGAAAACACTTGACATGCAAATATAGTGGGTTACGAGATGCACATGAAGTGCATTTTACTTGTTTTTCATAATATTTTTATAGTTACCATAAATTTTAGGAAAATCACTTTTATTTCGAAATGCACATACAATGTATTTCGAAATGCACATATAGTGTGTTACAAGATGCACATGAAGTGCATTTTACTTGGAATAATTTTATTAGTTCTTTGTTTTTAGGAAAATCACTTATATTATGAAATGCACATACAATGTATTACGAAATGCACATACAATGTATTACGAAATAATTTAGTATGCAATTCACAATTCACTAGTATGCAATTCAAAAAACACTTGGTGTGCAATTCAAAAATCAATTACTCGTAGCATGCATTTCACAATTCAATTAATATGCAATTTAGAAAACACTTGGTATGTAATTCAAAAGTCACTTAGTATGCAATCCACAAAACACTTGGTGTGCAATTCAAAATTCACTTAGTATGCAATTAAGAAAACACTTGGTATGCAATTAAAAAATCACTTAGTATGCAATTCAGAAAACACTTGGTATGCAATTTAGAAATCACTTAGTACGCAATTCAAAGAACACTTGATATGCAATTAAAAAATAACTTAGTATGCAATTCACAAAAACGGAATATGCAATTCACAAAAACAGAATATGCAATTCACAAATACACTCTACACAGTCGATATTTTTCATCTCGTATTTATAAATCGGGCAATGTCTGAATTTTCAGTTTCGTTTTAATCTCAACAATAAAACCAAGCAAGCGTGTTTCTTGACATATCTCATCTCAACAATAAGACCAAGCAAACATGTTTCTTGACATAAGCTACTCTACGAGATGGGCACTGAACACGAGCATGAGTGTGCAAAGCTTCATTCAGATAAATTCTATAGATAATCTGTAGGAAGTTATACATACAAATTAAGATAAGGTATGCTAGCAAAAATTCAAAATGCCTGTCATCCATAGGAATTAAAACAAACATCAAAAGTTAGGCATTCAAAAAGACTAGATAATGCATTGCCTATTGGTTATGTGACTCTAGGTTGCAGGCAAAATGAGGCATCTGATCAGCTTTGTCCACGACTGTCTCCTTGTGGCTTTAACTTGATTGACGAGTCGATTTTGCTGGTTTGGATGATGGAGACTTGAAAAGCCTTCTGATTGATTTAATAGGACCATAAATCTACATATGGTAGAATTACATGTAAGATCTTAAATCTTCATATGGTAGAATTACATGTAAGATCATAAATCTGCATATGGAGACTTGAAAAGCCTTATGATTCACTCCGTAGTAGCATTCGATCTAAACGAGCCATCACATGAAAGCCTTTTATTATGTAAGAGCATGGGGCTTCATGTGAGATTAACAACTAGGAAGACTTACAATCATGTCTTCAAATTATTGCCGCTTTAAATCAGTTAGAATCATAATTACTAATCCAGTTTACCACAAATATACTCTATACAATCAATGTCTACTACCCACACTTAGCCAAAGACACTTGATACAAGGATACTTTGGGAAACCAAAGTGAGGAAGTTATATATAGTTAAGAATTCTGAGCAAGTTTATCTCACAACTCCAATAAACATGTAAAGAAGTAAATTTGATACAACAGAGAAGCAATGGCATGTTGGCATTATGCACCAGAAGAAGCAGGTAAACTAAATAGAATTTGCACAAAGCTAAAAAATCTAAAGGGATTAGAAATGGAAGCAATTGATTAATTTGAACCATTTAACACAACTCACATAAGGTAATCGTTACTTTTGTAACCAACCTTTACTTTCTAGATTAAAATACATGGAACTGAGGACACTCATAGTACCATGAGAATTAGGATTCAATTGGAAAATTCATGCCTGAAAAAGCTTATTGTAGCAATTGCACAAAGATCAGGTATATACCTCTTATAATATATTTTTAGCACATTTTATTATATAATGTCCCTGGATACATGAACAGTGAACTTGGCTGCATATAACACATCTCTGCAAAAAGTTAAAGAAATTAGTTTCAACTAGTAAATTCAAGATATATCAAGATGGAAGGTAGAGACAGACAAGAAGCAGAGGCAACTTCAGGTCTAGCAAAGCAACTTCAGGTCAGAACCAAACACATGTCACATGAACCCACAAGTTTTCAACCTCAGCTGGTTCCAAAGCACCACATAATTCAAGAAGCAGAGACATTATAGATCTAGATGAAAAAAACGGTTTTTTCACCCTGTACCCCTGAGGTAGGGCGAAATTCGTGAGGTATACCAAATTTTGTACTATTTCACGCGAGTTTTATTTTATTTTCGTTCGATGCCCTACTGTTAAATCGTTCAGTTCCGTTTGTTTTTATTAAAGAAAAAACAAATTAAAACCAAACCAAACACCACTGACCAACTGACCATTCCAGGGAAAGGTTCTTTCTCCACCCCGCTCGCGATTCTCTTCCATAACTTTCTCTTTCACGTATATGTGAAAGTGTCTGTTAGTCGACGCTCCCTCTTCACCGGTTCCGCCGTTCTCCGATTCGAGATAAAGGCAAGCACCTTCGCCTCTTGGTTTGCTTCTCCTTCGTCAGAGTATGAGCTCAATGGATCACCCGTCATCTCCTTCGAGCGTTTCAAGGCACCTAGTTTGGTATGTAGACATTTACCAAATTATGGTTGAGGTTGAAACCAATTTATGGGAATTTTTTTTTTTTTTTGTAAAGTTGTGGATTTTTAGGGTTAGCGGTTTGATGATTTGGGGATTTTGAATCTGAAAATTGATGATTTGATGGGTAAAAGTTGTATTCTGGGAAGATGGTAATAGATGCTCGATTGCGGGAAGTTAAAATTGATGATTTGGGAATTTTGGGTTTAGAACATATATCATACAAGCTTCTTTGGCTGCTCGAAGTAAGACATTAGGTCAGATGAATTTTGATTCACCTAATGGACATCTTCTCCTCCCAAGTTTTCAGATATGTGCATTGAATTGCAATGAAATGTTCCTCCAACTACTGGGAAACTGAATTTGTAGTATAAAATACACTAGAAATCATATTTGCTATTGTTGTTGGTTGTTATGATACTAAGACTAATAACATCAGTAGGCTGAATTTCATCTAGAGTTCCAACTCAGTAGAGATTTTTGGCAATTTTGTAAAGGTCTCTCTTCCAATATTTTGAAGTCTAGGTGATTAGTTGGGTTGTTGAACAATGCATACGTCAATATTGCACTTGGTCATGATCAGGTACAAATTTAGAAGGTGGACTACAGTATATTTTTCATCCTTTTTGCTTCAACCAATTGGCTTTTTTTAAATTTAGTCTCCCTATAATCTGCCTAATCTAATCACTAATTTTCATTGAATCAGTCTAGCTTCATACATAACCAACCTATATTTTTATTCTTCCCACAAATTCATTTGCGATCAAGTTTGTTGGGAGTAAAACTTCTGTTTAATATATCTCTTGCTGTTTTTTCAGAACATACATATTTCTTCTTTTGAAACTGTTGTATGTGAGGCATTGGATTCACACAAATGTGTAAATTTCTGCTTAACATTCAAGCCTATTAGCTTAATGGTAAAGCAACGTGCTTGTAAGTACGTGGATGTGGGTTCGAGTCCCACATAGGCTAATTGATATCTCAATACTAAGATGATCCTAGTTTAAACATTCTTATACTAGTTAATCTCTTCATTCTTATTACTCGTTTTCTTTTTAGTATTCATAACTTAAATTCAAGCATACTACTATTGACAAATAAATGGTTGTGTTAGCCTATGCCGGAGTCGAACCCACATCTTGTACATAAGCACAAGCTCTACCATTTGAGCTAATAGGCTTCAAAAATAAGCTTGAATTTCAGATGAAACAACAAGGTTCAAAACAAGTTTGAATTTCAGATGAAACAACAAGCTTCAAAACAAGCTTGAATTTCAGATAAACAAGTTTTAAAACAAATAATAATTTTCAGATGAAACAAATTGTTGTGATCCCTGGTGGGATTTTATAGTCTGAATGGAAAGAAAAGAAACCACCAAATCAAACAAACCTTTCGAACAAATATACCCCTCATAAAAGAAATTGAATCCACTAATGAACACACGTACTTTTAATATAACTATATAAGAACCAACATCCTATTGAATATATCTTGCACATGAGAGCTTAGTCATTCGGTCATCCTATTATATTACGTTGCACATGCGAGCTCAGTCACTTATGCATTCAGCCAATTCGTTTAATTTCTGATAATCAAATTCCCGACTTCCCCAAAGCCCTAAATTATCACATTGAAATCTTAACCCCCCTTAAATTCCATTATAGGGACAATTGGAGAAGTTAAGTCCTCGAGAGCGCATACGACGTCGAGGAGGTTGGATTGAGAGCGGCCGACGATGGAGCCGCTTGAAGCGGCGGATTTGGCCAGGGATTGGAGGTAGTAGGTGGTGATTTTGGTTAGGGATTGGAGGGAGCAGGTGGTGATTTTGGTTAGGGATTGAAACAAGGAAGAGGAGGAGAATCGAAGAAGAAGATCTCACAACTCAAATAGGAAGAGGCGTTGGTTATAATAATAACCGTTCAGATCAAGTTAAATAAACGGACGAGATTTGTTCTCACCTAAACGAGAGTTCTCTCCTAAGGAATGGTTTCACCTGAACCACTTCCGGAATGCGCGGTAGATCGAGTGGGCGTCGGCCCAATGATATGGAACCAGTCCCTCGTGGCTTACCCTCGAAAATATGCCAAATCAAGAAATGGAAGCTGCAACCTTGTCCACTCGGGTGGTCCCTATGGCGAGAACCTCGCTGCGGGAAGGTCGTATGGAGCTATGCGCGGCTTCTCAGGGGTAGATGCCATTAGCGTGTGGTGGGACGAAAAACAGTATTTCAACATTGGCTCTAACTCATGTACGAAAAACAGTATTTCAGCACCATGGTTGAAATTACCACAGTCGGCGCCTCCACTCCCAAACAAAGCGTTTGATCAATATCGTTGATTCTACCTATTATATCCATGCCTCCGATCACACGGGGCTCCTTATATGCTATGTTGTGCTCAAAGGCGACAACTTCAAAGTATGGTCGGTTAGGCAAAAATTGTTAAAAGAAAACAACTATGCACAAACATATCTTATTTGATTTCGACTCTTATGTATATATCCTTACAATTCTAATAATATGGATACATTGAACACTTATAGGTTTGTTTTATGATTTGGGTTGCACCCGAATTATGACGGGTTGCCTACGTACCTTCTTAAGAAGGATCAAGCCTTACGTAGTCAGTGATTTATTTCCCGTACATCAGTGGAGCGAGTCTGAGCCCACCTTCTTGGAAGGGTTTCCTAGACGCAATCCAACTATCATTTGTACGCCGTGAAAGAGATTGAATCCACCTTCTAGGAAGAGTTGTCTAACCTTTTCACTATTTATATTTTTAACATTTTGGTGAATTTTATTTGATTTTTGTTTGTGATTGAAGTCGATGAGCGATAGTTTTATATCAAATTTCCAACGTACCCTTTTAAAATGGATTAAATCACACCTAGTTGTAGAAAAAGAACAGTTTTGATATTTGTTCTTAAATTCGGATGTGTGATTGAATTCGTTACTCTCTTATATTTTTATAACGAACGTCCTACGTATCCATTCATATATAATGGAATCAAATCTCCGTAGTTCATACGAAAATTGTATATAAACCCATATTTTATACAACATAGTAACAAGGACTCATAGTTAACTTTGCTCTCTAGTCACAAATTGCCCAAGATACGTGAGCATAGAAGCCCATCTGATGTGCTCCACATCAGAGGCACGCAAGGATCTTCAATCTGTACAAGGTGAAGGGCGCCAAGAACGGGAGTTTAGAATCTCTTGGCAAATACTCTCATCTAGGTATATATTTTAGAGGTTTTTGTGCTGAAACGAAAGATATAACTCTCGATGAGGAATCAAAGAGAGTTTGGGATATAACTCTTCAAGCATGAACTCGAAGAGTTTGGGATAGGAAACTCACTACTCTCGGATACAACACACCAAAGAATATGAGAGGAGATTGACAAGAATGTCAACCGGCCATGGATACTACTCACCATGAGAGTTAATGGATTGTAGATACGACTCACTACGCTCAATCAACTCGGCCATGGATATGACACACCAAGGCAATGATTTGATCATCTAGATATAACACACTAAAATGGATCATCTAGATATAACACACTAAAATGGATCATCTCATTTGGGAAACCCTCTCAAAGAGAGGTGAGATAGGAACTTCACCTCAAAGCATTTTCATTGTTCAAATCTGATTACAAAAGGATGCTAAACATGCCTTAAATAGGCTACAAAATAAATTAAAAGAAGAATGCTAAAATAGCCCACTAAGTCTACTACTAACCTAGGCACTACTCCTTGTTCTTAATTGAAATAAAAGAAATAACACAACTAAAAACAACTAAAACAAATAAGAGTCTAGCCACTAAGTCTTCAACTCTTTTCTTGGTGTTGGTCGTCTTGAGGACGTCTTTGCTAACGACCCGTGAACACATCACCATCTATGTATGAGTCCAACTTAAACTCTTTTTTTTGTTGGTAGAATCCAACTTAAACTTTCTTATATATCCATACAACAACAATGTTGGTATCGGTAAGTCTATTACACCAACAGTGATGATTTCATTTAAGTTAAGTTGATTTTTTTTTGCATGGAAATAGTCTAATGTATATATGGACGTCCTTCAATTTTAGAGTCCATTTAAACCATGTTTATCTCTTTTGAATCGTATCATTATAACGAGCTCATTTGGATTTGAGAAACTGTCTTGTTTTGGTATGAGAAACAAACCCGTTTCGGTATGAGAAACGAACCCGTTTCGGTATGAGAAAAGAACCTGTTTCGGTATGAGAAAAGAACCTGTTTCGATATGAGAAACGAACCCATTTCGGTTTTGATAAAACATCACGAATCTATGTGAGAAACATTTTGTTTTGATTTGAGAAATGAGCACATTTGATTTGGAAAACGAGCATGTTTCAACTTTGAGAAAAACATCATGAATCTACATAGAAACACCTATGTTTCTCTTTAGCAAAACATCATGAATCTACATAGAGACACCTCTGTTTTGATTTAAGAAATGAACACGTTTCAGTTTTGGTAAAACATCATGAATCCACATTAGAAAGATCTTTGTTTCGCGTTAGCAAAACATCATAAATCTAATGAGAAACATCTCTGTTTCAATTTGAGAAACGAATACGTTTCAATTTGGTAAGACATCATGAATCAACATGAGAAACATATCTGTTTCGGTATGAGGAATGATCCCAACAAAACATCTTGAATCGCCATGAGAAACAATTTGTTTTGCCTTAGCAAAACGTCATGAATCTACATAGGAAACATATTCGTTTCGATTTTGAGACGATCCCAACGAAACATCTTGAATCGTCATGAGAAACAAATCCATTTCGGTTTTGTATATAGTGGCTTTGGATCCATTAGAATCCTTTCTTCGGGTCTTCTTGTTATGGTGAAACTTAAAGTTTCGAACCAACTCCGATGGACATCTTCATACTCGATCAAAGATAAATATGTGAGTAGATTATCATATGAGAAGAACTTAACCAAGGAAAAGGATATATACTGTTTGTAGCGAAATTACCAACGAGATGATAGCTAAGCAATTGTAGTACAAAGGTCAAAGAATACGGTATAATCTCAACACTCAAGAACAAAGTAGGAAATTAGGGTTGCAGCTTGTACTTGATATTACTTGAATGGTGGCTCTCCCCTTACAAAGCAGGCGTTAGCTACTTTTTATAGGCTAACCCTAATGATATCTTAAAGGAAACGAGATCTTATCTCTTCCTTCTATCTAATAACGATATAACAAATAAGGTAAAATATATTCTTTATCGTATCTTTTACCAATTACAAGAATATAATAAGAAATAAGATAGAATACACTCGACCGACGTGATCATCCTATGTGTCGTCACGTCGACGTGATCGTATCTTTTATCGTATCTTTATCGTATCTTTTTCACGTCTCGTCACCTCGACGACATCTTCATTACCTCTCGTCACGCCGACGTGATCATCCTACGCGTAGCTCGTCATGCGTTCCTTACTTGTCGTATGATTTCCTCTCGGCTTATACTCTTATATCTTTTAGTGATTTTTGAGCTTGTTTTTTTGTTTGTTTGGTGAAGAATTGTCCGTCCTCTTCTTTTGTTGTTCACCCAAGCCCCATCTCTTTTCCTTATGTGAGATCGAATATTGACAGATCGAATCAAGAACACACATAACAGTAACTGTAATGGACACAGGAGATGTTAACGAGGTTCGGACTCAGCCTATTCCCCGTGGCCTCAAGATAAGAGCCAAATCCACTAAGTAAAGGTGAAGGTCTTACAGAGAGCATACAACAACAACATATCTAAACTCACAAAGGCTTACAACTACAGAAACAAGAAGCAAGCAAGAGATAGAAGAACCCCCTTTCACAGTCACCGACAAGACTTCGAACCCTAGCCCCGCTGAGCACCCGAGGTCGCGATCTAGAGCTTCTCCACTAGCCAAGACCACCGTCTTCAAGCTTGGAACACCAACAACAAGCGATTTGCTTTGGCGAAGAAGAAGAATCAAACCAACGTCGATCTCCCTCAAGAACCCTCTCAGATTTCTCTCTCAACTCTCAGATGAACAGTGAACGAACACAGGTAAGAAGTGAGACGAGAGTTAGGGTTAGAAGCTTATATACCAAGCTTCTAACTCAACACGCAGAGCCCCGGTTTCCTCCAAGCGGGTCGAGTCGAGTCTTGGGCATCTGTTACAGATTTGGGCCTAACCTTCTACTGGACCAACACAAGGCCCATTACAACATAAACGAGTTTCCTAGTAAGCCTAAGTACAAGATCTGTTAACAATGGCTAATTCCCAACAAAATGGAAATTATCCTTACAATATGCCCTCTTAATTTCCAGCACCTTTACAATGCCTAACACTAACTGTAGAACACGGCCATTGATCGAGAAAGGAGCATATTTGAAGCTACCAACCATCGTCGGCCAAAAACACACTTCAACAATCATCAAGGAACATCCAGAATGTGGAGAGAGTTCCTGCAAAATGCAAACTTATCAGTTGTTACAATTTTAGTACCATAATCAGCAGGATTAAGATCACCCTTAATCTTACTAACTATAATTTCCTTTTTCTCTACTTTGTCACGAATGAAATGGTGCCTTACATCTATGTGTTTAGACCTTTCATGATATACAGGATCCTTACACAAATATAAAGCACTTTGACTATCAATATGCAGAGTAGGAATATATTTAACAGACTGAATCTCATTCAAAATCCCAGTCAACCAAGTGGCTTCTTTAGCTGCCTCAGTAGCTGCAATATACTTAGCTTCTGTAAAGATAAAGCAACCACATATTGTTGTTGAGATTTCCAAGATATGCAGTTACCAGCCCAAGTGTAGAAATAAGAGGTAGTAGACTTCCTAGTGTCTTTATTACTAGCAAAATCTAAATCTACAAATCCATATAATTCATCTCTACTAGTGTGCTTAGAAAACACTAATCCTAAGTCCTTGGTACCACATATATATCTCAAAGTATACTTCATAGCAATCCAGTGATCAGCACCAGGGTTTGACATGAATCTACTTAATACACTCACAGCAAATGCCAGATAAGGTCTGGTACATAGCATAGCATACATAATAGAACCAACAGCAACATCATAAGGCACACTGGACATCTTATCAATTTCTTCTTGACTGATAGGACAACTATGCTTACTGAGCTCTAAGTGACTTCCTAAGGGAATAGAAGTAGGTTTAGAATCTTTCATGCTGAATCTATCTAAAACCTTGTTCAAGTAGTCTTTCTGAGATAACCACATTATTTTCTTCTTTCTATCCCTAAGAATCCTAACTCCTAGAATCATTTTAGCAGGACCAAGATCTTTCATATCAAAATGCATCTTAAGATCTCTTTTAACACCAGAAATAGTTACTTTAGAGTTACTCATCATAAGAATATCATCCACATAAAGTAGAACATACACAGGAGAGATGGAATTCACATTCTTGAAATATAAGCAAGTATCATAACTACTTCTGTGAAAACCCAGTTTTCTCATACAAGCATCAAATTTTAAATTCCACTGTCTAGGTGATTGTTTCAACCCATAAATAGATTTATTTAATAAGCAAGCATGATCAGGATTTTTCACATCAATAAAGCCCTTAGGCTGCTTCATATAAATTGTCTCATCCAAATCTCCATGTAAAAAGGCTGTCTTCACATCCATTTGTTCTAGTTCCCATTCAAAAACAGCACACATAGCAAGTAATAATCTCATTGTCTTATACTTAACCACAGGTGCAAAGATGTCATTGTAATCCACCCCTTCCCTTTGGGTGAAGCCCTTAGCTACTAACCTAGCTTTAAATCTAGGTGGATCCATCTTACTATTACCATTTTTGATCTTATAAATCCACTTGCAGTCAATAAGCTTGGCTTTGTCTGGTTTAGGGACAAGAGTCCAAGTTTTATTGACTGTCATGGATTCAATTTCTTCCTGCATAGCTTTAATCCATAAATTTGCATTCTTGCATTTCATAGCTTGCTCATAAGTGTCAGGGGTGTAGGAGTTATCAATCACATTTGCAGTAATGAAAGCATAGTCAACTAAGCCAACAACAACCAAGATAACATGCTCAACATTATTAGAAGCAAACTTCTTATTAGGTATCCTAACTCTAGGAACTCTATCTCTAGCTAGTTGGTAATTTCCTAAGTCATGCATTTCAGTCAAAGGTTCAGACACCATACTATCAGGTATATTATGCATATCAGAAGACTTAAAATTATTAGAACTAAAAGAGTTTGAAGTTTCTTCCCTGTTTTCTCATCCCCTTAATTGTTGCGCATTGTTATTTGCACCATTTCTTTCACCGCTTTCTATTTCCTGCCCTCTTGAGTTGCTAACATTTGTCTCCCTTGAGCTAGGCATCTCTTCACTTGTGCCTCCATTTGACTCATCTTGACTGAGAGACAGCTGGCCAATGTCAAACTCTTCTTCATCTGGGGCCAGTGGCTCAGTGGGAGTGTAGAAGTGCCTTGATGGAGCTTCATCTCCATCACCATCTTCTGAGGTACCTGTCACCTTGGTAGCAGCAGTTAGATTATTTTTAAAATAAAAATCATTCTCATTAAAAGTAACACTCCTTGACACTATAACTTTTAGACCATGAGGTTGTAAAACAAGTAGCTTGTACCCTTTTACACCCTCTGGGTAACCTAGCATAACACACTTAATTGCCCTAGGTTTTAGTTTACCTTGAGAAATTTGAGAGTAAGTTGTGCAACCAAAAGTTTTTAAATGTGATAGAGTAGGTTTTCTACCCATCCACATCTCTTGTGGAGTTTTAAAGTCAATGACAGAGGAGGGAGACCTATTAATGAGATAGGCAGCAGTCATAACTGCATCACCCCAGACTGAGTGTTTCATTCCTGAGCTAATTAGCATGCATCTAGTTTTCTCAAGCAATGTTCTATTCATCCTTTCTGCAGTACCATTTTGTTGAGGAGTTCCAGGCACAGTTAAGTGTCTTTTGACTCCCATTTGGTGACAATAATTATTGAACTCATGATTGCAAAATTCTAAACCATTGTCAGTCCTAAGACATCTAAGCTTCTTACCAGTTTGAGTTTCTACTGTTATTTTCCAGTTTTTGAAAGCATTAAAGGCCTCATCCTTAGTTCTAAGCAAATAAAGCCAAACTTTCCTAGAATAATGGTCAATAAAGGAGATAAAATACCTCTTACCTCCTACTGTGCTTACCTGTGCTGGACCCCATAGGTCAGAGTGTACATACTCAAGAGGAGCACTAGCAACAAATGTAGATCTAGCAAATGAGTCATTAGTCTTTTTACCAAAAATACAGTCTTCACAGAAACTCAAGTCACAAGGTTTTTTATTAATTAAACCTAGCTTATGTAAATGGTTTAGGCCTTTATTACCAATGTGCCCCATTCTGCTATGCCACACCTTAGTTTGATCTAAAGTAAGATTATTATTATCAAAGGAGAGATTTAATTCTGGTGAAATGACAACATGATACAAACCACCTTTCTTAATTCCCTTTATAAGAGTAGTCCCATTTTTAATAACTTCTCTTATTCCATTTTGAGTAACAATCCTACACTTAAGGTCATCTAAGGCTGACTCAGATAACAGGTTTCTCCTGAGGTCAGGGACCCACCTAACATTCTGAAGGGTCCTAACTACACCATCATGCATACACAAGGGAACACTACCGACACCTCTAATTATTAAGGCACTGTGATCACCTAACATCACCTTACCCCCATAAGACTCAACTAGGGAGACAAAACAAGATTTATTAGGAGTAGCATGCATGGTACAACCAGAATCAAGGATCCAATCATCATCTAGATGAGCATCAGAACACATCAGTAATTTACAATCATTGTATTCCTCAGATTCAAACACAACAGCAGTGTTATCAATTCCAGATTTATTGGCATCATCCTTTTTCTTTTTATGGCAATCTTTGATAAAGTGTCCTACTTTACTACAATAAAAGCAGGTTTTCTTCTTATCATTACCATTGTTAGATCCTAAGGACTCTTTTCTTTTATCCTTATTATACTGTTTAAAATTCTTCTTAGGTTTGCCATTAACCATAAGAACCTCAGCTTTAGAGTCAATCTTCTTATCTGAGTTCTTACCCCTAAACACCTTTAGAGTTTCATTCTTTTCAGTCAAGGACTCAATGATCTTGTGTTTTGTTAAAGATTCATTTCCAAACTGAATAACATCTTTAAAGTTGTCAAACTGAGCAGGCAAAGAGTTAAGGAGAATAACAGCTTGGTGGTTTTCTTCAATCCTTTCATTACATCTTTCTAAATCCTGAGTCATCCTAAGAAACTTATCTAGATTATCATTCAAGGTCAGATTCATATCCATTTTATAGGTAAATAATCTGCACAGTAAAGATATTCTAGAAGGCATGGATTTAGTTAAGTAAAGAGATTATAAACCTTCCCATAGAGATTTAGTAGTCTTGAAGTTTACCACCTGTCGAGCAACATCATCAGACAATCTGATCATGATCTCTGAATGAGCAATCTCATCCATCTCCAGCTGCCTAGCAGTTGAAGTCTCAGCCATGTATTCACCCTTAATGCCTTTGGACACCTTTTCTTTGATCAATATGGCTTTCATCTTCACTTGCCACATTGCAAAATCAGTGGTTCCATCAAATGGCTTCATCCTTATGTTGTTATCTGTCATGGTACCTGAATCAACACTCAAGTTAATCAGTGCACTTTTATAACAGACAAAAAAGGATAAAGCACTTCAGAGATTCTTGAAGTTAACACAATAATCCAAGAAATCCTCAAGTAACAACTCAGATAGCTTTGGTAATCACAGTATCACCAAGATATCCCGAGTTACAATGCAAGCAGTTTAGATCTTACACAAAAGACCTAGACAGAACTACATGCATGACAAGAAATGATCAGTCAACAAAAGTGAGCGGAAGCAAGATACCAGAAATCAATCAAAGCACCAAAGATCCCTAGAGATGAACTTCTAAAATCACACAAGATCCAGAAAAGCACAAAACAAGGGAACCTAGCTCTGATACCAATCTGTGAGATCGAATCAAGAACACACAACAGTAACTGTAATGGACACAGGAAATGTTAACGAGGTTCAGACTCAGCCTATTCCCCGTGGCCTCAAGATAAGAGCCAAATCCACTAAGTAAAGGTGAAGGTCTTACAGAGAGCATACAACAACAACAGATCTAAACTCAGAAAGGCTTACAACTACAGAAACAAGAAGCAAGCAAGAGATAGAAGAACCCCCTTTCACAGTCACCGGCAAGACATCGAACCCTAGCCCCGCTGAGCACCTGAGGTCGCGATCTAGAGCTTCTCCACTAGCCAAGACCACCGTCTTCAAGCTTGGAACACCAACAACAAGAGATTTGCTTCGGCGAAGAAGAAGAATCAAACCAACGTCGATCTCCGTTAAGAACCCTCTCAGATTTCTCTCTCAACTCTCAGATGAACAGTGAACGAACACAGGTAAGAAGTGAGACGAGAGTTAGGGTTAGAAGCTAGCTTATATACCAAGCTTCTAACTCAACACGCGGAGCCCCGGTTTCCTCCAAGCGGGTCGGGTCGAGTCTTGGGCATCTGTTACAGATTTGGGCCTAACCTTCTACTGGACCAACATAAGGCCCATTACAACATAAACGAGTTTCCTAGTAAGCCTAAGTACAAGATTTGTTAACAATGGCTAATTCCCAACAAAATGGAAATTATCCTTACACCTTATTTGCCATATATTGACGAAGGATCGATATCAATCCACATCCCTTGTAAATGGTAGACGTTACCTACCATTACTGCATTAATGAGAAATTTATCTTCTTTCATTTAGACTCTTCATCTCCCTCTTATCACAAAAGATCGGATTTGTAGAGCAATTAAGCCCCTGTTACAAAATTTCAAGAGGTCTCTTTTTAATTTTCTTAGTGCTTAATGCACACTAATTTGGTCAACTTTTCAAACCAATGTGATCCTTCCGAACATTGCTTTTTTTCTTCTTAATTTGTATCCATTGTAAATAAAGGCTACAATGATTAATAATATTGAGTAGTTGATTTGTTTGAAGCTCACTTGTAAATTCTAAATTAAAAAAGGATATTGTGATGCTTAGTCAAACATCAAATTTAATTGGCCATAGATCTTCACTTCATATTGATATTTGATTATAGAGTTTGGAGTAATAATCTGGAGATGCATTATAGAGTTTGGATTAAAATAATGTGGGGAATGAAATCTGATTTGATCTTGAGTTTCGAATATAATAAAGCTAAATTCGTCAGATTATAATCAATAGAGTATAAACCAGTTGTAATTTATGTATCTTCATTGATGGTAATGATAGTTGCCTATGATTTTTAAGATAAATATTTTGTCTTCTTCATTTTGGCAATTGATCAATGAAAACATGTATGTATCAAATTCCCCTAAATCAATTTAGGGATTTATATTGATCAATTGGATTTGGGTTTCTTACTCTTTGTCATTGCAGATATGTGTTTGCGACTGCAATTCTTTCGACGTAAGGTCCCTCTCTCTCCACTCTTCTAAATGTTTTTTAATGAAAAATGCATTTGCAGGTAGTAGTGGTACTGGCAAAAAGGCGAGAAAGCTGAAACCTCATAATTAATTTTCCGTCATACCCGGATTTATAGCAATCTAAGCTTGAACATTGAACTAGCAAAGGTTGATCTATGTTGCTCAGTACATACAAATTCCACTTATAATTGTAAAATTTGTCACTATTGTTGTGAAGTTGTTCACTAGGTGAGATGGCAAGGATCATATTCCCCATTGTTGATCTTGATGCAAGACCAACAGCGAAGCTGAGAATCTTCCTTGGATTGCTCTGAAAGCAGCTCAACCATCTCGGGTAATTAATTTGTAATAAGGCAATCGAACTAAGAGATTTTAGTAGAAAATGAAACAGTTCTTGATATTTGATCTACTACTTATAGGAATGTTGGGTTTGATCCTGTTGTGCTTCTGGTTGATCCTTATGGAAATGTCGTCTACTACTATGCCGATTCTGCTTCTCCTCTCGCATGGGAGATTAATCATTGGTATCCTTGCTCAAGTAAGCTAGAAATTTGTTGGACTGTTATAGTATTCTGTCAGATTCAGTTTATGTGATGATTTTCACTGAAATGTGGTAGGAGGAGGATTGACAGTACCTGGCAATCTCGGAATTCTTCAATGGCAAGTTTGTAGGAGAAAGAACAATAAGCTGGAAATTTTAGTGCCATGGTGGGATTTGCAGCTAGTTATATCCATAAACCAGTTCTTATCCATCTTTGCAGCTTCCAACTCAGATTTCAAGTCTGTGTTTTTCATTGTCGATTCCAAACAATCTCGATTGAGGTGCTAATTTGGCGAGTTCATGCATAATGAATAAAATTTGCAAACACAAGGCATTCTCATGGTTGTTTGAAGAAGGTGAAAGCGAAGAGCTAAACGAGTAAGAATCTGTTGATTCACACAATTTCCTCATCAGTTTGTTGAATCACAAGAGAGAATGAGGATGGCCCCAGCTGCAGTCATCATTACTCAAAAGGATCCTTATGACGCTAAGAAACCGAGGCTTAACACACTGATCATTGGTAGAATTAATGAGAAATGGCATTTGATTTAGTTTTTTTTAAAGTGGATGATTCTGATGGTGATGGTGAAATCACACCTGAAAAATGGTTCCAAATGTTGATTCTGATGGCGATTGTGAAATCACAATGAACAAGAGATAGAAGAACTTGTTGATTCTGATGGTGAAATCACAGCTAAAAATCAGTTAAATTTACGTCTTCCATTTATTCAAGATCCCGAAATCGAAGAGGACGATGAAACCCGATAGGAAAAGGGTAAGGGAAATGTGGAAAAATGGTTCCAAATGCTGCTAACAGAATCAACCGAAGAACAACATCAAGAGATCGAAGTTGTGCAGATTCCATAAACAGAAGATAAGTCAAGATCAGTTAGTGTGCCTAAGAGGCGATCTGTGCCAGGTCACCCTGTAAATGACGGTTTTAGAGCGATGGAGAGGACTGAGAGAGGTGTAGGCATAAGTGAGGGTGCGAGAGAGTTTAAGGTGATCCCGTCTTCTCCATCAATGATATTGGGGATGAAAAAAGGAGTTGATTGTATAAGGAAAAAGCCATTGGTGATTGGTGATGAAGAAAATGAGCAAGAAAATATTCCAACAAACTACAGCAAATTTCTCAGGTATCATTTCAGGTCAACCGAGAAAGCAGCAAAAGATATGAGATCGTGTCAACATCAACCATTTGGTGGTGATCCACTGCAGAAGAAATTTATAGCAATCTACCCAATGCTACGTGATTTTGTATTATCTCTCCCTATTAAGCAGTGTCTTAATGCCTTTCTTGGCTGCTTATGACTTCAGCTCAAGTAAGGCACTAAAATTGCAGAAAGCATTTTTGTTTTCATAACTCTAATGAGCTTAATTACAACGTTAGTCAAAATCATAAAGCTATAAATGTAGATGTAATACAATATATTGGTTTCTTAATTTCTTCGTTTTGTATGCATCTGATTTTGAGTCAACTGTATACTATGCTAATAATTCTCATTTAAGTAGATTTGAGTGCATTATTTTTTTTGTTTTTAGGTGTTTTTTATTTTATATGTAAGTGGAGATTCAGTTTGAGATTGTTTATGAATTTCTAATCATAATATTTGTGCCTTTCCACCTGACCAAGAATGATCTTAAAGGAAGCTTAATGTGATGCAAGCAAGACTGGATTGGTGGTTCAAAGCAGGACCCTTCGAATATCCTCTTTTTTATTCATAATACTCTCACCATGTGGTTTCCTTTCCTTCCTGATTCTCTTCCATTTTTCCTCCCTCATTTAGGCATGAACCAATGTTTTCCAATTATAATCACCATAATTGATAATGAGTGTTGTTGATGATGATACCTTCGCTAGGGGAACTGATCTCTTCTTGAATGACCATCAGTTTCCACTGATATGTGCGGTTGGTAAGAGATGGTATGAAAACCGATCATAGTATCAAAGCATGCCTTTTAAAGGAGGTTCAGATTGCTTAAGTCCAGCAAGCAAGACTATCATATATTGTTTTTTTCTTAGTTCTTTTTTGAGCCCAAACACATGCAACTTCCATCAAAGCATGCCTTTTAAAGATTGTGTTGTTGGTGAGAGATTGTATGAAAGTCGTTGATAGTGTAGCCATTTAAATTTAAATTTTTATGGAGATGCTTCTGTTAAAGTGCCAAATCATATACTTAAATCTGCAGATCATTAGTCATTCTGTATTGGACTTCTAATTTATGTATGTTGGATCTCATAGCCATGAGCTTTAGCAGTAAAATATTATTTGGGTATGTTCTTATATATAAAATTTTCAAGGTTACTCGCAGTTAGATATTTAATGTATTTCATACCTCCCGTCTGTAGCTTGGAGAGATAGAAAAACTTTAAAGGAACTACATCAGATTGACTAAATTGATGACCACGGGAAATGCTTGATTTTAGCATAAGAGGGAACTTCTCTTCCAAGGTGGTCTAGGGAAAAAAATTATGACTATAGTGTTAATGGTAGACTAACCAATGTTAGATATGAGTTGCGGATTTGGGAAATATGAAAGTAGTGTAGTAGCTTAATATCTGGTTGTATAAAGAGCTGAGAGGATAGGAAAAAAGTAGGTTGTGTTGTTGGCAACACTACTCTGTAGTTGCTCATCACGCTTTAAATAAATTGATCGTCCACTAAATTCAGATACATATGAAACAATGTCAAGATTTCATCTCATACGCTATTTTTTTTGTACATGCTTAGGCAAAGTCATATGCTCAACATTTCTGCTTCTTTGCACTAGGCTTACTGATGTCTGCGCGATACATCACCAGTTGTTGCTTAACTCTTCCTTTCTGAACAAGGTAGTTGTTGCTCTAAGGATTCCCTTCAATCTTCTTTCTTTGACTCTCCATTGCTTTAACAGACTTACTAGTTAGCAGACAATGAGCTACTAACCATGCCTAGAAAAGAGGAGGAAGTTGAAGAAGAAGAAGAAGAAGAAGAAGAAGAAGAAGAAGAAGAAGGGGAAGAAAAAGGGGAGAATGAGAATGGTCAAGGTCCACAACAATCAAGGAGACGTAGCCATTGTCAAGCACAAAAGACTCCACAGTGGAGAGCATGCCCATTAGGCTCCAAAACCCTTTGCACTGCATGTGGGATGAGGTATTTTAAATCTGGAAATTGTTGCCCAAGTATCGGCCAACTAAGAGCCCTACTTTTTTGAGTTTCAAGCATTCAAATTCTCACAAGAAGGTCTTGCAAATGAGGATGTCTAATCCTGAACAATAAAACTATCTTTTTCTTTCTCTGTAGCTTTTGCAATTATTAAACGTCATCACGTTTTAATTATTTTATAGAGCTCATTTTCAGCTTCTTTCAGTTGATTAAATTTTGAAAATGCAAGAGAAACTAGAGGTTGTAAAAATTGGACGGTCTTGGCCGAAAGTAAATGAAACCGGTACCGGGCCCGATTCATTTACCTCTTATTTTGGGCCTGTACTCATTGGACCGGACTTTCTTTTCCAGTAGTCCTTGATTCTCTCTTGGTTTTCAGATCTTGCTAATTTTCACCGGTTTTCGCTCTCCGCCTCCTTCATCGCTGCCTGGCCGCCGCCTTCGTCTCCGCCTCTTTCTAATCCTCCTCACCTCCTCCATTTTGCCTCACCTTTCATACATTTCCGCCACACCTTTGTCTCTATCTTCGCCTCACTTAATACAATAATTCTATATTTAGTAAAGATTGTAGAGAGAATGGAAGAACAGGATAAAGAGGAATCGATGTATTCACAGGAATTCCTACCTCAAGGCCAAAACTGGTTTACTTGAGAGTGTCAATCAATTACAGAAAATTGATGCATTCTTTACCAGATGATATTCCAGATTTGCATAAGCAAATTGGATGTATCATTGGAATCCTTCAAATGTTTGGCCGGCATAATATTTGAAGAATTAATGTGCAACCCAACCAAATCTTTCTTCCTCCAGGTACCTTACGTTGTTGATCTAGAACTATAGAAAGTGGCATATATGAACCTTATTAATTTTGGAGGACAGATGTAGAATTAAGTACATCAAAATTTGAACATCACAATAATGCTTTATTCATGAGTTATTGTTTAAGCCTCATTTGAGCAACTAGAGCTCTTGCACTGAAATGTATAATCGTCAAGTACTGGTTGCACATTTCTTCTGAAATGCAAGGTACCATTGTTTAAAAGCATCCACGTACAATACCAGAATTTCCTAATTGCAACAAGAGAATCAATAGCACACAATTAACCATATAGGGATTACTATGAGAATTTTGCTGCTACATGAGTCATGGTTTTTTTTTTATAACACATACAAATATGAACAAAACTATATTAGAATTCCTTTGTCTGATCTCTTATAGTTGAATTACAAAAGATGCCAAATCAGGTTATATCCCACTGTGACTGTAGTGCCCAAGTTTTGTTTTCTTACTCACTTTAATTTGGTCAATATAGATTGATGTTTTCCTCCTATAAATTTCTCATTTAAACCATAACATTGATGAGCCATTTAATTCCTCATTTATGCTGACATTGATTTCTGTATTTCCTATTTGGTGTATTCTCTATATGTTTGGACCTATAAATTTAGTCTAATTCTTTCATTTTCCATTCCACCTCTCACGCTTTGTCTGTTGTTTTCTAATTCCCCTCTATTCCTCACCTTGGTTTGACATGGCTTCTAATTCTCCCCTTCAGTTATCTTCTGCTAGAAAGGCTATTAAGACTCCTAAGTCCGGAAGAGGCCGTTCTAGTGCGTCATCGAGTAAGCAGACCGGTGTCCTCAGTGCTTCTACTGTTTGTTTCCCTGATTTGGTCGAAAATTCAAGCCAGTCTGTCGTTGCAATGGTTTTTCGTCGCTAGGATACTGTTAATGTTAATGGGAAATATATTGGAACTGACTTTCTTTTGTCTGATTCTACGGTTCATCTCATCCACCTCTATGTGTTCATTCTTTTATTTTTAATACTCTGTTTCTGAATCCCATAATGTTTTTCCATTCAGGGGGATATTCTACATTGTATTTCCCGCAGTTCTATTGCTCATTGTTTTTCTGGAAACTTATTGGAAGGTGAAGTCTATTCAATTGGCAATTTTTCTTTGATTCCCAATAAGGATTCCTATCGTGTGCGCAAAGAAGACACCAGTATCATTCATCCGGAAGGCAACAACATTGTTAAACGTATGGAAGTTGTATCCGGAGGGTTGGTAAGACACCCATTTGATCTCATACCCATTGAGGAGATTGAGTTGTCTGGCTCAAATGTTTTTAATAGGTATCTCTTTTGTTATCTTTGTTTATTCCTTCATTGTGGCTTGCCTATAATCAGTACACATTTCTCGCAGATGTCATCGGATGTGCTTAATATTGGGAAGATCAAACCAACAAGGAACACATCTCATATGCTTGAGTTCCACCTTATGAATGAAAGGTTAATTTTTATTCTCCTTCCATTATGTTTTGTATTTGGCTATCGTTCCTGGTACATAGTAAATTGGTCGTGATGTATCAAACGAGTTAATCTTTCCATGTAATTTCAAATGACATGCTAAATTAGATTGATATTTTAATGAATTTTGTTCCATATAATTTGTTCCTCTTAATCATATAAATACCACATGAAGTTGTTGCTTATATGTAAGTGGCAAAAAATGATAGAAAAGTGAACAAAAAACAATGATGATGCTTGCTTAATTGGATTTCCCTCTCTCTGACCAATAATGCTGAAATCCTAACTACAATAAATGTATGAATGCACTTGTATCATAGATACTTTTATCAATGGCTCTAAGGTATGTCACATAAGCTAAAAAAGACAATGGATGTTTGAGATCTCATATCAGGTTTTTGCCTTTTTAATGTACCTTGGATTTCCGTAGGAATTACGAAAAATATCAGTGCTCTTTTGAGCTCCTTAAAAATTAGAAAAGGGCACTTTTTCCTCTTCTCCTTTCTCCCTTCTCGCTTTGCCGCATCGGTACTCATCTCGATCTTTGCCTTCTCCGCTTGTCACCCTCCCGATCTTGCCTTCTCCGCTTGTCAAAACTCCGGCGTAAGCTTCTCAAAACTCTCACGAATCCCTCTCCCGAAACCCTAACCCTTACCCAGACTCCGGCCGACGAACGCGAAATTCAGCCAGAAGCTAGAGATTCCGATAGTCCGGCTTCGTCATTGCCTGCTTTTGATGCCCTTGAAGAGGCTGAAGCACCCTCTTCTAACGCCCAGGGGTCTGATTTTGTTGAGGCTAGCGTTTCCGAGGCATCGCCTTTGCCTTTCGGTTTAGGTAGGGTTTCTTCTCCTACTGCTCTTAGATTTGGTGCCTATTTTGTTGCAATTTACTTACTTCAAGCTGCTATTATAGCATTAGTTGTAGACTCGGATGGTTCTACTGATGATAAACGTAGAAGACGACGGAAGTGAGCAAATGGAGGTTACCAGCCCTTTTAGTGGTGAAAAACTTGAGATGAAAAACGGGGAACTTTTGCATGTCAATGAGACACAAATGGAAGCAAAGATTGTTGAGATCAAATGGAAGCAACGATTTGAAGACTTCAGATGAGAATAGTGCAAATCAAACTACAGAGGCTTCAATCTATTTTCAAGCTCCAAAGAAAGATTTGGAAGATGACAGCACTGGAATTGATTCGAAGAAGGGAATTGAAGAGAATGTTGAACAACAGAAAGGTAACATACTGGCCCAATCTCAGGAGTGTGTAGCAAAATGAGGAGAAAATTTGTTATTACATTTGCTGATGTTTAAGATTTATACTTTCCAACAATATAGCGTATACAAATACACTGTGAAAAAACTACTGTCGTTTGGATATTTAATCTTTAGGTAATGTCCAGGATTCTACTATTGAGCAAATTGTTGATAATCTAACTCAGCTAAGAATGTTAGGGGCAATATTATTTTCATTTCATTTACTTCATATGCCTAATTTGGATATGTTGCTTAGTGGCTATCTTTATATTATTTGCCTTCATTTACTACTATTGCCTTCATTTACTTCACAGGATAATCTCATGGAAGATTTAAATATATCGACTACTATTGGCATGGAGGGAATACCATTGGCTTGCAGCTGTTTCCAGGATGCCATCACTGATTGAAAAGCAAGCTGCTGTGGCAGCGGAAGAATCATCTGTGATTATTTTTCTGGTTGATGGTCAGGTATATATATTACATAGATTACTTTTTATGCTAGGTAATGTCCAGGATTCTACTATTGAGCAAAATGTTGATAATCTAACTCAGCTAAGAATGTTAGGGCCAATATTATTTTCAGTTCATTTACTTCAGATGCCTAATTTGGATATGTTGCTCAGTGGCTATCTTTATATTCTTTGCCTTCATTTACTACTATTGCCTTCATTTACTTCACAGGATAATCTCATGGAAGATTTTAATATATCGACTACTATTGGCATGGAGGGAATACCATTGGCTTGCAGCTGTTTCCAGGATGCCATCACTGATTGAAAAGCAAGCTGTTGTGGCAGCGGAAGAATCATATGTGATTATTTTTCTGGTTGATGGTCAGGTATATATATTACATAGATTGCTTTTTATGCTCATTAGGAAGTTACTTTTCTTAATGTTTCAACCCCGTATGTCATGTCATGAACTTCCCTTATGATTGACAACTTTACTGACAAACAATTGTTGACAGTCAGGTCTGACGGCAACTGATGTAGAAATAGCAGATTGGTTAAGAAGAATTAGTAAGTCCCTTCGTTTTTTTCCCTTAGATGTGTATTTTGCTGCATGGTTCTTATGAATTATTGCATCTTAGGTTTCCAAAATGGCTAAAGCACCGCAACTTTTTTGGCATGAAAAGGGCGCTCGTTGTTCTTTCAGGAGGTTTAGATGAAATGAGTCCGCTAGGACCAGGGTTTATCCTCATGTCACTTTCATTTGATCCATGTAAGAAGCTAATCACTGTAATGTCGTTCTTTCATCAATAAAAAAAACTGATTTTAGTGTAAATTTTATTGACAGTGGCGGTATACCTAGATGCATGTTGAAATGAATCAAACAAGACCCCACATGACCATATTTGTTCTTATATTTTAGAAGTTATGTCACAAAAAGTGTTGAAGAGTGAATAGTGCACAAAAATGAAACAAGAACTATATAAGGGGACGGATGGAGTATTATGTATGGATCGACTTGAATGTACGCTACTAAGAAGTTGTTTGCTGTTTTATTATTATTACTTTTTTTTTTTGAAAGGTTTCATTATTATTACTTTTGCTTGGGTTTCAACGAGGAATAAAAATAAAAACAAAATCAGGCGTTTACTATAAAATACTTCGCTTGTAAGAAAAGAGTTGAAGTAAGAGTTTACTAGTTATATTTCAAGATTTTAATCTCTGAAGGACATGATTTTCTACATAGCATTTAGAGGTAAAGTAGGTTAAGAGACATATTTTGCCTGACTTGTTCATATCTATGTCTCTATGATACGGGAACTGCAAGAAAAAAATTTGTATTTTCGTGTGTTAGGTTATAAGCAAGAAAGTTGTCCTTATTGGTAGTCATCAACCCTATGGGAGAAAATTGGTAAAACAACAACCATGTTTTTTTCGTGCAGAAAATTGAGAAGTCATTGCTGATGATTACAAACTACTTAATAATGTTGATTTTCGTGCAGAAGATGGATATTAATTCTAATACAAATTCATGCGTATAAAAAATATTGTGTACCCCGTGCTTCGCACGGGGCCCGGACACTAGTGTTATAAAATGCTTTTGACGCGGTAAAATACTTATGTTTTACTATTCCACAACACAAAAGGTATGACACGGTTAAAAAAACACGTTTCAGACCCGCGCGTAGCGCGGGGTTCCGGGTCTAGTAGTGTATATAAATAAATTGTTTTTTAAAATCAATTTTTATGACTAATGTATAATCATAAATCTTAAAATTTCATGAAATTTTACCCCTCAATAGTTGCCCCCCAGACTTTGTGCGTGTGAATTTTTGAACACGTGCAGGGTTTGAGGTAATATGAGATTATGCGTATTTAATCTCGTTTTGATCGTCACACATCTGTAGCGGTAAAGTCGACACATGTTTGTGACTTACTCAGAATGGCATGAGATATGGGTACAGATATGTATGGATTTTTTTTGGACTTGATTTATGCTTTTGACATTGAGGCCTTGGGTCGTATTTGACATTGACTTTTGGCCATATAGTCATTTTTGCATACAAGAATTTGGCTATGAGGCTTTATGCCATGGATGTTGATTTTTTTTACTACCTTTGTGGTAAAGTTTAAAGGATATATACCCATGTGTGACAACATTTGGGTTTTGATTTTAACGCAAGTCATATGAGCTTTCTATTTTGATTTGAGATAGAGATTGATAAACTTGAGAACGATAAGGGTAACTTTGTGAGGAGATGAGGATAAGTTTTTTGTATTTCGACTTGTGTTTCCTTGGAGGAAAATTTGACATGAGAATGTCAGATTTAAATCACCCTTCTTTCTCCTTTACATCTCTCCTCTGTTTTAACCCTCTTCATTTTCTTTGAGGTTGGACCATTTTTTAATTTTGATATAACCAAGATGATGAATGATTATAAGAGATGGTCTTAATTTTTTTTTCTCTAACTGAGAAGAGGATTTTTTTTTTTTCCTTTGTTTTTGTGGCTGCATCTAGTATATGGATTGCTAGACTGCCTATGTACCCGTTTGTGAGGGATCAAGCCGTCGTAGTTCTTTCTGAACCAATTTGATTTTTTTTTACATGCAGCGGAGAATGAAACCTAACCCCACCTTCTAGGAAGGGTTGTCTAAAATTCAAACCAACTTATCATGTGCCCGTGTATATAGCCTTGTTATGCGCATCACCGAGATAACTTGGGCCCACCTTCTAGGAAGAGTTTCCCAAGTCATATCGCCTATCATTTGCGCATGGGCCTTTGGTTTTGATTTGAGATTTGTGACTTAATTCGATTGGATTTATGACCGAATTTCCTACGTACCCTTATTGGTATCAAGTCTTGATGTAGTTCTAGTACAACCTTTAATCTCTATTTTCCATTTTTCAGGGCACAGTTTGGACCATTTTGGTGAGGTCCAGTGACACCTCCTCAAACTTCAATTCTCGAGGTATCGCCATTTAGAGCTCTTTAATAAAGCTCGAGGGTCTTAAAACATCGCCTCACCAGAGATATTTGGTTCTTCACCTTGGGCGTTGCTTGATTCTTGGATGAAGAAATACGATTGCTTCTTCTTCTTTATCCTCCATTTCTTGGTTTTCTTGATTTGAACCTTTTTTTTGTGAGGCTCATCAACTATCTCGAGCCTTTCGAACACAGATGGTCGACATGATCACATTGCAAATGTTGTGTCAAGCCTTTCAAACACAGACACTCGAGAAGCATATGATTTTCCTTGTCGAGTCATGTCTTGTTCGGTTAGCTTTGCGACATTTGATTGCAAGTTGTAGAGAACATCTTCATTAAGAAAATTTCTTTGAGATTTTCCCTTAGAAAAGGGCCTAGCATTTTGCACATTCATATTGTGCTTCATTTGCATTCTTGGATATGAAGGCACGGAGGATGGATTGGAGGTTTCACCTCGTAGCACCACCCTCTTTGTTTTCCCTTCTTCAAAGTATTTATGAACGACCAATGTTTCATTTGAGATGAAATGGTCAAACTTTTGTAAAGGAAAGGTGTAGCGAAGATCATTTACTTTTTTCTGGACCTTGCCCTTGTATCTAGGCGTGTACCTGAACACTTCATTTTGAGAGGGTTCTTTATCTTTTTGCCTTGATTTTGTGAAGGACACTTCATGTGATAAAGGATGAGAATTATCATTTTGATCATACTCAACACAAGAAATCATAACACATTGAGTGACTTCTTCTCCATAGAACAAATCATCATCATGATCTACGAACTCATCATAGAGAAATTGTTTAGGCACAAATTCCCTTAGGGTAAAAGGAACTCTTTCAGATTGAATGTACTCTTCCTCAACCTCGACTTCCGATTTGTTTCCTTTTAGAGCCTTTTTTCTTTCCTTCTTGTGTTTCTTGCCCCTCTCGGATTTTGAGTGGGGAGCACTAGAGGTTTGTGGGAATAAAGGAAGCACATACACGTCTTCCACCAATGAAATTGTGTTTGAGGAAGTATGTGAGCTTTGGGTCACCCATCATATGAATTTTGTTGGGCCTTTTAGGCTCCGGAAGTGATAGAGCTTTAGCAACCATAAGCTCATGAAAACTCCCTTGAACATCATCATCATCAAAGGGATACTTCTATTGCTTTATCTCTTGAAGAGTGAGCCTTTTTAAGGGCTCTTTGGCTTTACTCTTATTTTGAAATTCAAAATTTTTCTCATTAGAGAGTTCATCATTTTCTTTGATGAAGGTCGTCATAGAACCATCTTCATTTTGTGAACTTTTACCATAACTCGAACGAGTTTGACGAACTCCAGTTTCACGTCGAGCAATTTGACGTTCGACATTATATGCTTTTGACACTAAGGCATCAAAAGATTGTGGTTCAACACTACCTACATGTACGGCCAACTCAGGAAGCAAACTATTTGTGCACATTTGGACACAAGCCAATTCACTTAATTTTTCTGGGCATTGGAGCCTTAGACTTCTCCATCTGGTTATGAAGTCATTTGAAGACTCGCCATTCATTTGGTGAGTGCTTGCAAGGTCTATGATTGAAACTCTTGCCTTGTTGCTCACAAACTGAGAAAGGAATGCCTTTTGTAGCTCCTCCCATGTTTCGATCGACCCTGGTTGAAGTTGAGTATACCAAGTGAAGGCCGATCCTTTTAGTGATTGGACAAATTGCTTAATCAATAAGGCATCGTCTAGAGCTGTTTCTCCACATGCAAAGTAAAAGTGAGCAAGGTGCTCATGTTGTGACCCTTGAACTCTGTCAAACTTGTCGAAGTTGGGTCATTGATATCCTGACGGAAATTGCACAACATCAAAGTGCACGGGATATGGTTTCATATACCCAATTATAGGAGGGTTTTAAGAAACTTGAAATGCTTTGATTTCTTGGGCGATCATCTCCCTAATTTCTTGAGGATATATGCTTATTAAACATTTGATCTTGATGTACCACTTTGATCCTCGCCATTTGCTCTCACTTGCTTCTGCCTATTTTCTTGGGCATGACTAGCAACTTGAGCGGATAGGATGACAATTTGATCATCTTTTTCTGCCAACCTTCTTTGCATTTCTTGATGTTGTTCTTCAATGCTAGAAGTACTTGTCACCATCATACACCTCCTCTCGAAAGGTGACACTTTCTTGACTCTTCTCACAAAATATTAGTGTAAAGTCCTCTTCTTTGAAAGACGAGATTAGATCTCCGTATACATATGTTTTTCAACCAATTCATGTTTTTTCGAAATCACGAGAGTCGATGGTTGGAAAACCATTTTTGCACACAATATTGCCTTATCTTTTGACCCCTTTAATGGAATCTGCTTCGTGACATTTTTTGAGTATGAGGTCATATTGACTTGTTCTACTCAGTCAAGGCTCGGAGCATTGACACAAGGATCACTAGTTTGTTTTATTGGTGCTTCAAGATCAAGGGCCGCCTTTTTTATGGTAGCCTTAGCTAACTCCAAATTCGGAGAACGTGCTAACTTAGCTATGTGACTTGTTGCCTGACGTTTTGACCCATTCTTACTACCCCTCATTTTTTGGGACTGCTTAGTCTTGTTGCTTGTTGAAGGAGATCGAACTTGTGCTTGATGAGACCCACCATTGGCCTTGACGACTTGGATGGTTGCCCGTTGAAACATTCTCACTTGATGCTTCACGCCTTGTTGACTTGGTGTCGATGTCTGCTTCATTGGAACCCATTTGGCGGTTTCCCCCTCTCCAATATGTTGAAGAGGTTCATAGGTGTTGGTGAGTGAAATTTCAGCTACAATTGCATCTCGCGCAATTTTGAATACCACCTTGAAGGATCGTTGACGAACCTAACGATCACATTTGACAACGAAGGTTGCATATAGCTGATTAAAGTTGATGATTGCTCTTGGTGCCATTTTTCTTGCAACAAAATATAGAGCAAGTGTTAGTATCCATATCATTAAAACGACAAAAAAAAGAAAAGGGTCCCACTGGACGTGCCAAAAATATGTTAGGCAAAAATAGTAAAAAGAAAACAACTATGCACAAACACATCTTATTTGATTTTATTTGAGTTCGACCCTTATCTGTATATCCTTACAATTCTAATAATATGGATACATTGAACACTTATAGGATTGTTTTATGATTTGGGATGCACCCGAAGTATAACGGGTTGCCTACGTACCTTCTTAAAGAGGATCAAGCCTTACGTAGTTCAGAGTGATTTATTTCCCGTACATCAGAGGAGCGAGTTTGAGCCCACCTTCTAGGAAAGGTTTCCTAGACGCGATCCAACTATCATTTGTACGTCGTGAAAGAGATTAAACCCACCTTCTAGGAAGAGTTGTCTAACCTTTTCACTATTTATATTTATAACATTTTGGTGAATTTTATTTTATTTTTGTTTGTGATTGAACTCGATGAGCGATAGCTTTATATCGAATTTACTACGTACCCTTTTAAAAGGGATTAAATCACACGTAGTTCTAGAAAAAGAACAGTTTTGATATTTATTCTTAAATTCGGGTATGTGATTGAATTCGTTACTCTCTTATATTTTTGTAACGAACGTCCTACGTATCCATTTACATATAATTGAATCAAATTTCCGTAGTTCATACGAAAATTATATATAAACCCATATTTTATACAACATAGTAACAAGGAGTCATAGTTAACTTTGCTCTCTAGTCACAAATTGCACAAGATACGTGAGCATTGAAGCCCATCTATGTATGAGTCCAACTTAAACTTCCTTATATAGCCATACAACAACAATGTTGGTCTCGGTACGTCTATTACACCAACAGTGATGATTTCATTTAAATTAAGATGATTTTTTTTGCATGGAAATGGTCTAATGTATATATGGACGTCCTTCAATTTTAGAGTCCATTTAAACCATGTTTATCTCTTTTGAATCGTATCATTATAACGATATTCGTTTTGATACAAGAAACGAGCTCATTTGGATTTAAGAAACAGCCTTGTTTCGGTATGAAAAACGAACCCGTTTCGGTATGAGAAACGAACCCGTTTCGGTATGAGAAACGAACCCGTTTCGATATGAGAAACGAACCCGTTTCGGTTTTGATAAAACATCACGAATCTATGTGAGAAACATTTTGTTTCAATTTGAGAAACGAGCACATTTGATTTGAAAAACGAGCATGTTTCAACTTTGAGAAAAACATCATGAATCTACATAGAAACACCTATGTTTCGCTTTAGCAAAACATCATGAAACATGTTTCAGTTTTGGTTAAACATCATGACTTCACATTAAAGATCTTTGTTTCGCGTTAGCAAAACATCGTAAATCTAATAAGAAACATCTTTGTTTCGATTTGAGAAACGAACACGTTTCAATTTGTCAAAACATCATGTATCGCCATGAAAAACAATCTGTTTCGCCTTAGCAAAACATCATGAATTTACATAGGAAACATATTTGTTTTGATTTTATGACGATCCCAACAAAACATCTTGAATCGTCATGAGAAACAAATCCATTTCGGTTTTGTGTATAGTGGCTTTGGATCCATTAGAATCCTTTCTTCAGGTTTTCTTGTTATGGTGAAACTTAAAGTTTCGAACCAACTCCGATGGAAATCTTCATGCTCAATAAAAGATAAATATGTGAGTAGATTAGCATATGAGAAGAACTTAACCAAGGAAAAGGATATATGTATCTTGTTTTTTTGTCACGTAAAAGAGGATGGAAATCTACTCACATAAAAGAATACACTCGACCGACGTGATCATCCTATATCTCGTCACGTCGACGTGATCGTATCTTTTATTGTATCTTTATCGTATCTTTGTCACGTCTCGTCACCTCGACGACATCTTCATTACCTCTCGTCACGCCGACGTGATCATCTTACGCGTAGCTCGTCACGCGTTCCTTACTTGTCGTATGATTTCCTCTCGGCTTATACTCTTATATCTTTTAGTGATTTTTGAGCTTGTTTTTTTGTTTGTTTGGTGAAGAACTGTCCGTCCTCTTTTTTTGTTCACCCCAGCCCATCTCTTTTCCTTATTTTCCATATATATTGACGAAGGATCAATATCAATCCACATCCCTTGTAAATGGTAGACGTTGCCTACCATTACTGCATTAATGAGAAATTTATCTTCTTTCATTTAGACTCTCCCTCTCCCTCTCCTTCTTATCACAAAAGATCGAATTCGTAGAGCAATTAAGCCCCCGTCAAAATTTCAAGAGGTCCAAACGCCTCTTTTTAATTTGCTTAGTGCTTAATGCACATTAATTTGGTCAACTTTTCAAACCAATGTGATCCTTACATTGCTGTTTTTTTTCTTAATTTGTATCCAGACTAATAATTAAGTCATGATTAAGATCATTTTAATCACCCTAATTTATTTTGTAAAGAGTTGTATATAATTTTTAGTAGACATGTCACATATATTATGTGAATAGTTTAAAACTGAAAATATATGAAAGGTCCACAAGATTTATAGTGTATATAAATAAATCTTTTTTTGAAATCAATTTTTATGACTAATGTATAATCATAAATGCTTAAAATTTCATGAAATTTTACCCCTCAACATGGTCCATAGCCTTGAAAAAACACCTTTCGCGCAAAAGGAAAGATGGGTTTTTTGGATGGTCAAATTCCCAAACCTACCGATCCAGATGAAGAAGATGACTGGTTTCGTGTCCATTCTATGCTTTTCGGTTGGATACATCAATCCATTGACTCTTCTCTTTGTACTTCTATATCATACAGTGACAATGTTCAGACGCTTTGGGATGACATCACGCAACGATTCTCAATTGGCAACAGACCAAGAATCCTTCAAATTTGTCAATCAATTGTTCGTTCATGTCAAAAGGCTAGGGTCAATCTGTTTCCGCTTATATCAAAACCTTAAAAACCTTATGGGATGATCTTCAGATTTATGCACCAGCAAGAACCTGTACTTGCGGGCTCTGTAAGTGCGAACTTTCTAAATTTCTTGCCAAAGATCAAGAGGAAGAGCGCACGTACTCATCAATTCCATATGGGCCTTGACGACGACGCTTTTCAGACTCTTCGATCCACTGCATGTCGCAAGAAACCTGAAGAATGACAGCGTAATATTGTAAAAGATCGTGAGAATAAACCTGATCCAATGGATCTCGTTGCTCGCTCCTCGGATACTCGCTTGTAAAATCGTCCTTACTGCACTCATTGTGATCGTCCCTGTCATGACATATCTAGGTGTTTTCGTCTTCATGGCTTTCCTGAAGGCTATACTCCTCCTTCTCGCAATTTTGGTTGTGGTTCTAGCTCTCAAGGGGGTCGTGGCCGTAGTCCTCCCGTAGCAAACACTGCACAACAACCAGCTTCTACTTCCTTGAATCCTCCTCTCACTTATGTGATCATACATGTGTAGCTTGCATCCTGTCACCTCTCAAACTGTATCTTGTCATTCGAATTGTGCGTCCGGACACCTTTGTAATATTATCCTGACATGTGATTTTTCTGTAGGTTATATATGCCTTCTTCAAAGGAGACCCGTTATATGGCAGGATTAATATAAATTGTTGGATTTCCTACCTTACGTGACATAGAGTCCAAATTAACTTGTCAAGATTGGAGAAGAATTTGTGGGAGCCCTTTTTGGGGATGTGATAAAAATGGTGCATCAGGTGACATTTTCATCTCAAACTGTGCACTCTGTCCTCTTCAAGCAGTTGAAATCTAATCAGAAGTGACAGACCTGGTATGAGATTGGTGGTAAGCCCTTAAGGTTCTCAATGGAAGAGTTTGCTTTAATTACTGGCTTGAACTGTGACCCTCTCCCAAAAGAATCAGGTGGGAAAACGAGGAAGCAAGACAGCCAAGGGATGGAGAAGTTTTCTGGTGGTCCTGATGGTTCTAAGACTTTAGTGCAAGACCTTTATCGTTGGTTCAAGAAGTACAAAGTTCTAGATAACCACAAGTTCAAGTTAGCTTTGTTGTTGATTGTTGAAGGGATATTTCTGGGAGGAGATAAGAAACGTCTGGTCAAAGTTGAACATGTCAAGCTAGTGGAAAGCATTGACAAGTTGCGGAGTTATCCTTGGGGAAGAGTTGTCTATATGGAGTTGCACAGGTCACCGACCAAATCTCTGGCAAGAAGAATGACATCTTTGGATAAGGCCTTGAAACTCTCAGATGATGCAAGGATACGATACAGCATTCGAGGGATGTCAGTGGTGTTTCAGGTCTAGTAGTACAACCCCTGACTAGATATATAGTGAAGGGTGACATGATTACTAATGTTTTTGTTTGTTTATGTGTAGGTGTGGATATGGGAGTGTGTAAAGAGTGTTGGAGTCCAATATGCTTCAAGAATTAGTGAGACACAAATCCCTAGAGGTCTTCTTTGGGTTGCAACCCAATGCCCTGAACATGGCATGAAACACTAAGGCTGTCTTTTGAAGAAGAAGGTCTAGAGGTGTTGCCTCTTCTCGTTGCAGATGAATTTGAGAAGAATTTGCTTAATGGTTGCAAATTCTCTGATGAAGTAGAGGACCTCTTCTTTGACCAAAAAGCATTTGAGTTTTTGCCAATGGACAAGGACAGTGAGCAACGAGAAGAAAGTGAAGGTTCTGAGGAAGACAGTAGTGACAGTGAGGAGGATGACAAATTGACAATGCAGGAAATGATGATGGTGCAGATGATGGAGGTGAGAGAGCACATGACAATATGGTTGTTGATAATGAGGTATGTTTGTGCCTATAAATACCACTACGGTTGCGACGTGTTCGTAAGGTCAATGCGTTGGAATGTACATGAAGACGGGGTGACCAACAGAAGACGTCCAAGCAAGTAACATGATCGGTGACATCACGAAGTTAAGCACGGAGTACTCTTTTTACTCTTCTCATGGTTTTTCCCACGAGGTTTTCCTAAGAAGAGGTTTTAACGAGGCTCCCAAGGTCATTCATCACCGTGACACAATCAACTACGAGTTCCCTTGATTATCTACGAGGTCCCAAGGTCACCTACGTGAAGATTAAGTACGTCGATGAGAAGAGCTACGCGTAGACGGCGACGAGTACGAGAAAGAACGAGTATGAAGGCGTCGTCGAGATCAAGATAAAGTCGGTTGAGTATATTTATGTCTTTTATTTAATATTCCTTATGTAAATAGTAAAAGAAATAGTAAAAGATATTAAAAAGAATATATTTTACCATGTTTTATATTAGGTTAAAGATATAAGGAAAAAGATAAGATTCTTTCCTTAAAGATAGAACTAGGGTTTGCCTATAAATAAAGGGCTCCCTTATCATTGTAAAAGAGGCTTTTTCCCCAAGTAATACACAAGTATCTCGAGTTCTCTCTCTCTCTTTTATCAATGGTGTTTTCTAGATGAAGTGTTTGCACCGTCAAGTTTGATCTTTGCCCTACAATTGCTTAGTTATCATCTCGTTGGTAATTTCGCTACAAACAATGGCGCCGACTGTGGGGCTTGATCAAAAAAGTGTCTTCCTTTCATCAAAAGAAACCATCTATTCTTCACAAAAAAGCCAAAACCTAACGAGCCTTCAAAGATCAAAGAAGAAGATCAAAATCCGAAATCATTCCCGGTTCACGTAGCTGTCTGCGACACAATTTTGAAAAAGTCGTATCTCTCCCGTCCGACGTCCAAATTCAATGAAATTTTGAGGGATTAAAGTAGACTTCAATATCAGTCGAATGGCGTTGGAATCATGCAATTCCGAATTTTTCTATAGAGCATACCGACATAAACAAGATGATTGCAGAATCCATAAAGTTGCTTGTTCTCCAGGGAAGATTTCTCTTTCACCAAAACGGTAATATCTATCCATAATATTCTTCCTTTGAGTTCTAAAAGGTTCAACTTGATTATATCCATATCGATTCAGAATAAGTTGCATAGAAATCATGCTAAAGGAAAATTCTTAAGTTCATTATCATGAGATTTCCATATCTAGATTTGCATATTCACCATAGATAGCATGTTAGACTTGATCTAAAGATTAAATCTTTCTTATTCTTATTTGAGATTAAAGATTATAGTATGAGAATCTAAAAAAATAAGAATTTTATGGTTAAGTATAAGTTCATAAAGTTTGTACCTTGATTAAGCATGGTATACATCTACCTAAGCATATCGTGTTGTTTTTGCTTGTATATGATGACAAGAACGCCATACCTTGCTCATAAATGACGAGTAAACTATTGAGAATCTACAAGGAATCAAGGAAATCAGCTAAGGATTAAAAAGATCATGTAAGACCCTCCAAGAAGACGATCAAGGCGCTAAGACGTCATGAACAACACGTTCCTGAGACGTCAAAGACAGCGTCAGACGAACTCCTCTCCAAAAACAAGAAACACCGCGTTGCTTTATTCGCATCTCCATGACAAGGGGTAGTATCTCCACAAGTTTGGTACGACCATGACGGTGTCTAAGGAACACGACGTCCAAGAAGCCAATTACAAAGGCTAAAGATAGATGATGCATCTCGATCTAATCACGCGCAACAAGAGCTCATAAGCTAAGTTCTCTACTCCTTTATTCTATATCTTTATTCAAATACCAAGTTTCCATGATCATATCTCACCTAAACATGCATGATAAATAAGATTCAATTAGCATAAAGATGCATGCTACCTCTATATACGCTCATAAACTGAAAAGTAGAAGAATTGCATGTCAAATATGAGATTATCTCCTAAGTCTTTTGTTAAACTCTCTCCTTAAAGTCTTTATGATCTAAATCACACTTGATTGGATAAGCTTTTCAGAATTGTTATTGTTCAAGCTAAATAAGAGTACAACAAAGAGAATGACGATGTCGGACAAGACAACGACTTTGGATTACTATGTGATAATCTCACTCTGAACACCATCCTGAAATCATCACAAGGGGGATAGGATACCCAAGTCATCATTAAGAAACAAGGTGACAAAAGCTCTCCCTCCAGAAAGATCAAGAGCAAAGCATCACGTCAAAAATGAAAAGTCAATAGAAGTCGACCAGCCACTGCGTAAGTAAGTTATCAACGTCGCCCCTCAACGCGGCGCCTTCTCCTAAACACGTCTGATGGACACAACGTCCTAAACGACATTCCTCTCCAGCGTCCCTAGACATGAAGAACTCCCTCATTATGTGATCTCCAAGCTATCGTCCAAAGTACGAACTAAGTGGAATACAAGAATGCGACAGATCAAGAAAGTCTCAAACTCGGACACGACGCTAAGAATCGCCTAAGGAAGTACAAAGTGCAGCAAAACCAAGTAAGTTCTCTATGGAACCTAAGCCTTTCAGATCTTACGCGTTGCGACGTGTTCGTAAGGTCAACGCGTTGGAAACTACATGAAGACGGGGTGACCAACAGAAGACGTCCAAGCAAGTAACATGATCGACGACATCACGAAGTTAAGCACGGAGTACTCTTTTTACTCTTCTCATGGGTTTTCCACGAGGTTTTCCTAAGAAGAGGTTTTAGAAAGAATATTTGTCCCATAATGATAGTCCCGTTTCCATTTTAAGCGTCCCCCTTTGATTGTCCCGTTTCCATTTATATCCGTAAATTTCTTACCAAAATACCCTTACTTTTAATATTTTACTCCAATTTAATCATATCAATTTATAACCCCAATAACACTTTATCAATCAAATCAACCATATACATCATCTTCTCCATCTACTCTTTCATCCATTTTCACCATTTTCACATAACTAAACCCTTAAACACATTTTCATAAACCCATAATTTTAATTAATCATTACATAAACTTATTATTTTAATTTAATTAAACTACTAAATCCCCTAACTCATCTTCCTATATCAGCCCATTATTAAGCCCAATTTCATAACCCATACAATAAAACCCTAATTATCTTTCCCTTTCTCCCCCATTTTCTCCCTCCCCTGATCTTCTCAAAATCCCACCTCCTTCCCCCTCACAACTTTACTCTCTCTCTGTCATCCACCACCACCGCCCCCCTCTCCGGTGGCCTCCCATCACCGTGTCGATACTCACGGCCTCCATCACCCACCTTCAAATCAAACCATTCTTCGTCCTAAGCTTGGTGGTTCACCTGTGTCAAGGTCGCAGCCGCCGAAGAGGAGCTTGCCCGACCTCCGCTCGGTTCTTCGAGGTCACGCGTGTCAAGGTCCCAGGCAGGGTGGTCCACGTGAAGCCTTCAAGTCCGTTCTTCGAGGCGAGGGTCTCCGATCCGGGAGGGTTTTGGTCGATCTGCGGTGGAAGAATATCTAAAAGCTTTCAGATCTGGTGTGGGTTTGGGTTTGAGATTCGGATCTGATGTGGGTTTGGGTTTGAGATTCAGATCTGGTGTGGGTTTGGTTTCAGATCTATGTAGGGGTATTTTAGGTGTTTTGTTTTGTGAATGAATTTGTATTTAATTTTCAGACTCAACTCTAATTTTTGATTGGCTGAAATGTGTACTTTGCTTTTGCCTTGAAGTTGGTGAAATCCCTCAAATGGGACTATCAATTCGGGACAGAGGGAGTAGTAAAAGATATTAGAAAGAATATATTTTACCATGTTTTATATTAGGTTAAAAATATAAGGAAAAAGATAAGATTTTTTCCTTAAAGATAGAACTAGGGTTTGCCTATAAATAAAGGACTCTCTTATCATTGTAAAAGAGGCTTTTTCCCCAAGTAATACACAAGTATCTCGAGTTCTCTCTCTCTTTTATCAATGGTGTTTTCTAGATGAAGTGTTTGCACCGTCAAGTTTGATCTTTGCCCTACAATTGCTTAGTTATCATCTCGTTGGTAATTTCGCTACAAACAAGGTATGTAAACTTTGTTTTGTTCAGTTAGATTTTTATTCAAGCATGACAAGATAGAATTGAAGTATGACAGGATAGTTTTTGAAGAATGACAGGATAGTTTTTGAAGTATGACAGGATAGTTTTTAAAGCATGCTAGGATAGTTTGTGAAGCTACAAAGATATAATATATTTCATTGTAGGAAAAAGGACTTGTTATTTACCATGAGCCAATATTTGATTTGGGAAATAATGAGGAGTTGGAGGATCATCTTTTTCCAAAGGAAAATGTTGTTGATGTTGATAATTTGGAAGAGGTCATTGAAGGTGATGTAAATGTTGTTGATGAAAATGTTGTTGAGGGTGATGGTGGGGCACGGGAAAATGTGTGTGATGAAACTGTTGTTGAGGGTGATGGTCTGGATGGTGTGGATGGTGTGGATGGTGTGGAGCCAGTGGAGAATGTTGGTGCTCCCTCTGAAAACATAAATGAGGAGTTTGTAAGTTCCAAAGACTCGAGTGACACTAAGGTATGACTTAGTTTATTTGGTGTCTAGTAAGTGTTTGTTGCATGACATGATTTTTATGGAAGCATGACATAATGTTCTAATTATTTGCATGGAGTCCAAGATTTTGAATTAATTGGTGATGGTAGAAGGATTGGAGATGTGGTTATGGATGTTGTTGCTGAGCTAGCTGAGAAGGCATCAGATAAGGATGACGCTGACCCTAGGGACACTAGTACAAAAGGGGAGGATGGACCACGGTTATTTTGTTCTTTGGACCCCGGTTTGGGTAGCGGGGTTTTTCTAGGCGAGGTAAGCCTCACGGATCCCGCTTGTAGGTAACCGGGGTCTAGAACTCAGATCACGGTTTCTTTCAAAACCGTGGTATGCGATGCAATTTTTAAAACAAAATGAAAAGAAAAAGTGGGACCACGGTTTATTTGGAAACCGGGATCCGAATGTGAAGAAAGACAACGCTTTACTTTGAACCGGGGTAACGGGTTATATTTTTCAAAAAAAAAACCCAGCAATTTCAAATAGACGATCTAAACCATGTATTTATATTTAATTATCTATAGATGCACACATACAGAAAAACAAATCCAAATAAAATCCGGCTAATATTAATGATAGCTAAAATCCATAACAACATCTAAGTCATTGAAGTGGCTAATGTCTAGGAGTGACTAGAGAGAAAAATGCCCCATACATGTTAGAATCCATAAAGCATCTGATTAACTAATGTGGAGTAGTATGTACTTTGCTAAGATCGAATATATATCTGTACTGGTGTTGGCTCAATTCAGCGTTGATTAAGGTTTCCACATACTAAAGCCTCTTTGTACGCAAGTCATCAATGAGCTCATCTCCATAGGTCTTTGGAGAGCCCTCTAAGTACTGCATCATTAAATATAAGATTAGTATATACAAATTTAGTTTTGATCTGTTAAACTAATATCTAAGTGCACATGAACATACCTAATCTGGGATTTTGATGAAACCTTTTTCAATATATAGTACCCACATTGGTAGTTTTTGAATTGTTGAGGACACTTCAAATCTAAGCAAAATTTCACAAGTATAAAGCCAGATAAACTACAAATCCATTAGATAATTAAAAACTAACCTAATGATTGAGTTTTGTCTTATAATTCTAAAGAATTCAACGCAGGAGGTTACATACCATTCCAGGAGCTTACATAGCAACTAGAAAAAAGGAGAAAGAGAATATAATGCTAGCTTACTTTGAAAAACTGAAGGTAATACAAAAAATTAAGGATAATAAGTATTATACTCATAAATAACTAGTGAAATGAGTGTACATCTGAATCAAGTATATAAAACGAAAGCATAGAACATTTTCAGAAATGATTCTTACCGTAACTACTTCAGGTTTCCTGATAACTTATGAAAAAGTTTATTACAGTTGTTCAGCAATTCAAGATCCTGAAAAGACCAAGATGCAAAAAGTTATGGAAAGAACAGAACACTTGACATATAAATACAATTGAGACCTAAAAGACAGCCCTAATTCTCGTCCCCGTTGCCCTAGACAACTATTATTTTTAGTTATCTTAGTCACTAGGTGAAGAATGACGCCAGCTAACATATACAAAAGAGTCGAGAAACAATAGGTGAAGAATAACATGAAGCTAAAAGCAAGGATCACGATGCAGTTTGATAGTGACAGGCAGCATACATCCTTGTCAACAACAAACACAATTAAATGTTTTTCAAGAAAATCATATGTATATTAAATATTATATGTATTTCAACAACAAACACAACTTCATTTGTCTGATTGTTACTCAGCTCAGCAGAGACTATATTAAAAATCATATGTTTTAGCATCTAATTTCTAACTCAATCACCAACCTCAAATTCAGTGTCACCAGAACCCCTGATTGCAAACTGCCACTCAGACACAACCATCACAAAAACTAACTAATCTTATAGCATCAATCTTCCTGGCATTCTAACACTAAGTTTATACAGTTGCAGTAGGTAATTCTGGAAGTGCATCACGCATGAAAATGTAAACCTAATTTCAAATTTGGGGAAGAATACAACATATTCGACCTATAACCACGCACTGTCTGATCGAACCAGAAATTCAACCCCCTGATGTGCTCAACCTAGACCAACTGCAACCAATTAGCAAATTCAACATCTAATTGAACCAAATTACGCAGATCCAGACCAAAGCGTGCAGTTCGAACAAAAAACCTAACGGCACAGCTGAAAATACGAGTGGATCTGCATAATAGAAAGAAAATGAAGATCGGAAGAGAGAAACCTCGAGAGGAAGGATCATGAAGTCATCAGACAGATTGGATTGCATCTCCTTGACCTCCTGGAGAATCCCCTTGACCGCTGGGTTGATGAGGACGAACGCTTGTATACATTTAATTGTGTTTAATTTGGGAAATTGATCAGTTAAATTAATAAGGGCCTCACCCCGGATATTGTCTAAACGGGATCCTAAGTATAATTAAGGCCCCATTTGTATAAATAACTGGGGTCCAACGTTCAACAGTTTACAATAAATTAGTAGTCACCCCGGTTTCTAATAAAAGCGGGATCCGGATATGGACCTTACTCCGGTTTATTATAAATGGGGTAAAATAAGGGGGGTCTATGTCCATTTTTGTACTAGTGGGAGCAAGATGAGTTGAGACAAAAATGAACTTGAAGATGCATCAAGGGAAAAGCTCACTCAACAGGCTACAATAGAGGACGACAAGGTTGAGGAAGGAAAGGCAGATGAGGTTGTGATTGATAAAGTTGAGGAAGACAAGGTTAAGGAAGTAAAGCCAGATGAGGTTGGGATGGAGAAGGCTGAGGAGGACAAGGCTGAAGAAGAAAATGCAGATGAGGTGGACAAGGTTGAGGTGGAAATGGCTGAGGTGGACAAGGTTGAGGAGGACAAGGCAGATGATTTTTCCAAACCCAAAATTGTGTTTTGCAAAAGGGTGAAGCATGTTGGTCGTTTCCAAACAAGGGGTCTCCACAGAATACAAGGTAACTTCACAAATGTTGTTGAGACACTTCTGTCCAGTTGTTTTATATAGCATGGCAGGATATTGAAATTTTTTGGGGTCAATGTGGTGTTTTAGGATTCTTCTGAAGCGTAATATCAAGCCCTCTACTTCTGTCATCTATCCTTACACATCTAAGACCACCAAGAAGAAAAACACGAAGAAGGATAAGGACAAGAAGAAGGAAGTGTATGAGAAAGATTTTTGGAAGAAGATAACCAACAAGGGGTCTCGATGTTTATAGTTTGTATGCTTTAAGCTTCTCTGATAATAAAAAATTATCTCTATTTAGTGTGACAGATTATACCAAAGAGGCATTGATCAGAACTAGATATACGATAGGATGTACAGTAAAGTGTGGCGGGATATTTCAAGTTAACAAAGATTCGTAATTGTACTCATCAAAATATGCATAAGATTTTCATATATTCCTTCATTGCATGTTACCTCGTAAATATTGAAGTTTACTAACGAGAAAGCATACCAAACCATACCAAAAAGAAGCATGGTTCATAACAATAAGGGTGACATGATGAACAATCAAGGATGGCGAGATAATCCAACTTAATAAAGATTCTTAACAAACCATACAGAAAGAATTACAACATCTCATAGTTCTCACTGGATATGTTGTAGAGTTTGAGATCTCTTATGGGTCATATTAAAGTCATACCAAAAAGATAGCATTGTTCATATCTGAAAAAATAAAAGATAGCACCTTGTTGTCTTACCCTTGATCAACCTCCTCTTGTAGCCTATGGTCTTAGCCTTGATTGTCCTCCCCATGCAGCCTGGAAGCACCTGTTGTGAGTATGGCCAGTCAGACCACATCTTGCACATCTCGTGGACACTCGTTTGTAGGGCCTCTCCCACCTAGCCAGCTTGTATCTAGTTGGTCTTGGTCTTCTAGGGCCCCTTTTCCATGGTGGTGGCAAACACACTATAGAGGAGACTGACTGTGGAACATCCCATTGGTTGGGTGGAGAGATCAAATGGATGGTTTCCTTGTAAACTTTTTTCAAGATGTTGTTGGTATAAAAGAGACTAACCATAGTAGAAACAAGAACATAAACAATACATATCTATGAAGAATACTCTTTGAAATGAAGGATGCACTGACATGCCTGTTGTGGTTGTTCTTAAAGAGTATCCCACATGTATCGTTTGTAGTAAACCTTCGGACCCACCACTAGCTTGTAGTTGTACCACCCTTCGTTGAAGCCCGAAACCCAAATGAACATGCTCGACCATTTTGGCACTCCACCACATAAGTGCTCTTATCAGACTTCTTCACATGCATTCGTATACAATTTTCCACAACATATGAGGCTAAAGACCGTTGAACCTCCTCCTTGGTTTGAAAGATATCTCCAACCTTGATTGTCTTTGACTGAGAGTTGTCCACCAATTCTTCTTCTTCCTCCATATTTTCAACATCAGTGGGCACATCATAACGGTAATAACTCTGTTTGTGTTCCTCAACATCATCCAGAAATTCATCCTCCTCAACCTTGACATGGTCTTTATATATTCTTCGTCAGAAAGGTTGACAAGGTCACAGCCTTTATGCTTGGTTGCAGAAATTACAACATCCTCCTCTTCATTGTCACTAATTAGTTACACAACCTCAGGTTTACTGACTTTCTTAGCTTTCTTACAAAACCACTCACTAACATTCTCCACATCTTGTTTCTCTCCACCCTTCACAAATATCCGGACACCCATCTCATCCAATCCTAACACGTCTTCTTTTAATAGATCAGCATCTACTATGTCACTCAACATGTGATCCGACATTCTCTTTAGGACTCTTACATGATAAGAAGATCCACCAACATTTCCAGGTTGGGATAAAGGTTCAGGTGCACTAACTTGAACATCCATGATCACTTTTTCTTCTTTTGGAATCAGCATAGGGTTTTCATTTGAAACCCAAGATTTAGCTACCACGACAGAATGCAAAGCAATTAACCAAATTCTATCTTTACAGTTTGACATATTCAAGAAGATGGAGGTTGACAAGGTCACAGCCTTTATGCTTGGTTGCATAAATTACAACATCCTCCTCTTCATTGTCACTAATTAGTGACACAACCTTAGGTTTACTGACTTTCTTAGCTTTCTTAAAAAACCACTCACTAACATTCTCCACATCTTGTTTCTCTCCACCCTTCACAGATATCCGAACACCCATCTCATCCAATCCTAACACGTCTTCTTTTAATAGATCAGCATCTACTATGTCACTCAACATGTGATCCGACATTCTCTTTAGGACTCTTACATGATAAGAAGATCCACCAACATTTCCAGGTTGGGATAAAGGTTCAGGTGCACTAACTTGAACATCCATGATCTATTTTTCTTCTTTTGGAATCAGCATAGGGTTTTCATTTGAAACCCAAGATTTAGCTACCACGACAGAATGCAAAGAAATTAACCAAATTCTATCTTTACAGTTTGACATATTCAAGAAGATGAATGTTTCTAGATCATCCTTATCGCAAATATAAAAAAGAGGAAAATGAGGATTTTGTGGAGGCATATAGCTCGGTTTCAAGTCAAATCTGGTAAGATCAATGTCAAGTTTTTCTGCAACCATAGTCTTCAGCCCATCATAATCCATCTCCTCACTAACCATCAAACCCTTGGCCTTTTAAGGGTCTTCATAAACCCAAATATTGTTCTCCACATTCCACTTTCCTCCACCTATTAAAGAGATCATATATGTTTGTGGTGGTCGAACTGAACAAGCTAAAACGAGAAAAGATAATCAATTTCTTAGTACCAAAACACAAAAAACGTGTGCATTTAATATGTCAACTTACTCATTCCTTGATGTGTATGGTGGAGAGATATCAAGACAATGAGAATGTTAAGAGAGGGGATCAGGTGGCTGGCAGGATATGAGGAAAATGACAGAGAAATAAATGAGATCGAAGAAAAGCACATGGAGTTTAATATAAGGAATACAAAATTCGGACTTAAGGAGGAAGATGAAGTTAAGATAAAGCAATTTACACTAATTTCCGAGCAAAACATTGCTCTAACTGAATTTAGTTGCTTTTGGAGGGAGATTATACTGTTGATGTCAGGAATTAGTGGCTGGAAATAAACCAGCGGGAGTGAACAATATCTGTACGGCTGCTGTCATAATTTTTGTGGTTGATCCATTTTTTTTCCTGAAGCCTTTCCTCTTTCAGATATCTACTTTACATAAAAAAAAATCTGACACATTGTACTTTCAAACTACTTCTTCTTCTTCTTTTATTTTCATCCCATTTAGTTGCTTCCTTTTTTCCTCTTTCAGATATCATTACTTTATTGTAAAAGCAATTTCTTTTACTTTATTTCTACATCCATTTTCATTTTCATTATCATAAAGAAAGGCAAAAGAAAATGCAATATGAATATGGCTACCATATCTTTTTTTTTAACTACTTTTGCAAGTTTTTACACTAGAATAGGGTAATGATGCAAATTCGCCATAAGTTAATAGCGAAAACAATCAAAGACGGATATCATAGATGTAATATTGTCGAGTTAGCAATTAACATCCTTTGTTAGGTACGCATTTCCTAGGACGTGAAAATCGTGTGAGGTGCCATATGTTTTTCCCAGAAATAGGGGGTATCATGTTGTGCTCGTACATGGTGTTGTTGAAGTGCGTCCCTGATTGTACGAAGTAAGCTCCATTGAGAAACAAATCGTTCTCGGATCTCCATGTCCACGATTTCCAGTCGGACGTCTCTGCCTGCCTCATAGTTACTTCTTTCCACTTGGGATACGTAGGGGCGATAAAGCGGTTACATTGGCTTATGATTGTTGGGGCCATGGTACCTCCAATGGCATACATTAGCCAACGGGTGTAGTCATTGTTAACAATATGGAAAAAGCCAAACCTACACCTCGGCATTCTCTGCATTTTAATTTCTTGTCTATCGTGTGATTGTCGTTCGCCCCGAATAAGAACACCTACAAAATGAAGTCAGGAAGTCAATAGAACGTATAATGTGCAAAAGGAATAGGGAGGTTGCACTTGGGTGGGTTTGTCCAACGGAACACGCACCGAGACCCCAACCACTTCAAAATTCAACTCCTTTATTCGTCATTTTATGCTTCGGTTTCATTTTATGCTTTCTACGCTTGCTTAAGGTTTTAGGATTCAGTTTACATATACTAGATTAGGATTATTCAAGTGTTTAGGGTTAGAATTTAAAATTTAGGGTTTAGAGTTTATGACAGAAAAATGGGAAAAAATTTATTGATAGGCGGTATCGGAGGTAGATTATATGTTACGTACGTCATTGTGTTTGTCCAAGCGATTGTTGGAGATAGTGATAGCCGTGGCCCGTGGAGCCCATGATAGCGTCGATGAGGCCATCAGAGCAATTTCTAAGTGATACATGGTCGATCCAGACACGGCTGGAGCCGAAGATGGAGATGCCGTCTCCATCACTCCTGTTTCGCATGCCATAATGGTTAATGGAGTCTCGAATGAGACCTCCATTGCACGGGACAATGTCGTGAATGTAGAGGCCGTGGATAATAATGTTCTGGACATACTGGATGGTGATTTGTGCCCCGTTGGCTATATGCACATTCGCTGCTCTCCCGTCTATTGTTTTGTCTCCCGTCATTATTAGCTACTAGATTTAATTAGGCATGCAGACACCTGTTTGAGCACGATCGCCATGGAACGACTAATCCAAAGTGGCTCCTCTTGGATAACAGCATGGCAGGTTTTGGGTTAACCAAATCATCATCCGATGGGTCGGTAACAACATACATCCGATGGTTCCAAGTCCAAAGCCTAAGGCGCAGTCGGCTAAGTGCATGCGGTTCTGTTCCCAATCGTCTTTGGCACCTCCAGCACTTGTCTATAGGGTTTGTGGCTTTGCATCCTCTTTTATAATTGTCAGTCAACCCTCTCCTCGTGCTGTTAGTATTCCTCAAGTGGTCCTTCAATGTCCTATGTACATTAATATTCATTCACCATACAGACATGTAATTTAATTTAAGTATATGAAAAAGCAATGTATTTTCTAAGAAAAATTGGGAAAAGATTTTGGCTACTTATGGATTCTGCAAAGTAGATGATGTAGATAATGGTGAAAACATGATAGTGGAATCTAGAGAAAGAGGAAGAAGTGGCGCTAAGCACATAGAATGAACTATATGACAACATATTAGATATAAGTAGATATATTGTTATTTGTTGTTATTAGTTGGTGGTCCTTAGCTGGCACTCTGCCTCATATATATGGCACACTTGTAACAACTTTCTGTTATCCACAAAAATTACAGAAAGCAATACTTTCTTTTCTCCCAAGCTTCTCTCCTTCCATGGCTATCTAGCTTGTTTTTCTTCCGCTTTCTTTATGGTATCAGAGCAGGGGAACTGAATTCCGTCTTGGAATCCTCTGTGTTTTCTTCGTTCTCGTTTTCTTCACCATTTCCTCAGATATGGTGATTTCAGAGAACACATCAAACAACAACAACGGTGATCCGTTGTATTTGCACTCTAGTGATCATCCAGGGCTTTCTCTAGTCTCAGATGTCTTCGAAGGGGAGAATTTCGGAGAATGGAGAATGTCTATGCATATCGCACTTTCTGCGAAGAATAAGACAGTCTTTGTCACCGGCGAGCTCGCTCGACCTCCGAGAACAGATCCAGACTACAATCGTTGGAGTAGATGCAACGATATGATACGTTCCTGACTATTGAATGGCTTAGGTAAGGAAATTCACAGAAGCGTTCTCTATAATGAGACAGCTCAAGGAATTTGGGAAGAATTGGGAATTAGGTTTGGTCAGCTCAGTGGTGCGCAGTTATATTCAGTCAAGAAGGAGCTTAGCAATCTCACTCAAGGTTCGGACTCTATCACTGTTTATTTTACTAAGATGAAGAACCTTTGGGATGAATTGAGTAGTCTGCGTAGGTTTCCTTCATGTACTTGTGGTTCTGTGCAAGAATTCTTGAAGTTTGAGGATGATGAGAATCTACTTCACTTTCTTATGGGACTGAATGAGGCTTATACTGTGATTAGAGGCTCTATTTTGATGATGAAACCATTACCTGAGGTTTCTCATGCTTATTCTTTGCTTCTTCAAGATGAAAAGCAAAGTGAGTTGCAAGCTGTGTCACAGTTGAATATGGAGTCTGCTTCTATGAATGTTGTTAAAGGAAAATTTGATCAGAAGAATAGTGATAGGCCTAAGTTGTTCTGCACTAATTGCAAGAAAACTAATCACACTATAGAGAAATGTTTCTTTCTCCATGGTTTTCCTACAAACTATAGGAACAAAAGCAAGAAAAGTGTTCCTGAGGGAAAGTTTGCAGGAGTTGCACAGTCTAAGTTGTCTGAAAGTCTCACAGAGTTGTCACCAGATCAGCTGCAGCAGATCTTGAGTTTTGTGAACAAGTCTAATGGCAAAGATAGAGGAAATGATCATGATGATTTCGCAGGATTTGCAGGTACATCATTTGCTTCTACTGTGTTTAATAAAGTGACTTGGATATTGGATACAGGTGCTAGTTGTCACATGTGTTGTGATCTGAACAATTTTGACAACACAAGACAATTAAGCAAAGGCTTTGTGATCTCTTTGCCTAATGGTAACAATGCAGCAGTTGATACTGTGGGGACTGTTACTGTATTACCAGATTTGGTGCTCAGAAATGTGTTATATGTGCCACTGTTCAGTTGTAATCTGCTATCTGTTGGGAGGCTTATTAGAGACATGAAGTGCAATGTCTTGTTCACACCTGAGAAGTGTCTTTTGCAGGATCATTTGATGAAGAATCCTTTGGTGATTGGTAAAGTGTTCAAGGACTTGTACCTGCTAGAAAACACTGGAAGCCAGACTCATAGACAAGAGAAAGTTACTGTCAATGCAGCTTTGTGTAAGGAAGACCAAGGTTTGTGGCATTTGAGATTAGGACATGTTCCTCTTCCTAAGCTTCAGACTCTTCCTTTTCTTTCTAACACTGTTTTAAATAAAGGCCATGTTATGCCTTGTGAGATTTGTAGCAAGTCTAGACAAACTCGGCTACCTTTTCCTACCAGTACTATTACTTCTATTGAACCTTTTGCTCTTGTGCATGTTGAGGTTTGGGGGCCTTATCATACTATGACTTATAATGGTTATAGATATTTTTTGACCATAGTGGATGATTATAGTAGATCCACTTGGGTTCATTTGTTGTCTTCCAAGGGCAATGCCTTTGATATGCTTAAAAGCTTCATTTCTCTGGTTGAGAACCAGTTTGGTAGGACTGTGAAAATTCTGAGGAGTGACAATGCTCTTGAACTGGGCACTAGCAAGGAGTCTGCTCAGTTTTTGGCTTCAAAGGGCATTGTTCATCAAACATCCTGTGTGGCTACTCCTCAGCAGAATGGGATTGGCGAAAGGAAGCATAGACATTTGCTAGAAATTGCTAGAGCCTTGATGTTCCAGTCTAGGCTTCCTCTGAAGTTTTGGGGAGATAGTATTCTTACAGCTGCCTATATCATTAATAGGCTTCCTACTAGAATACTACATAATAATACACCCTATGAGGTTCTGCATAATCAGATTCCTTCTTATACTCATATCAGGACTTTTGGATGCCTATGTTTTGTCTCTACTTTGAAAGCTGGAAGGGACAAATTCCAGGCCAAAGCTATGCCTTGCATTTTTATTGGATATCCTTATGGGAAAAAGGCATATAAAGTCTACAATATGGAAACAAGGCAAGTCACATCTTCCAGAGATGTTGTGTTTCATGAAACCTTCTTTCCCTATCATACAGATACTTCTTCCTCACCAGTAGGTCCTTCATTATATCCTTCTACTCCTCTGCCTGTTGACAATGATGGCTTAGATCACTCAGGTGGCAGTTCTTCTTCCTCTCCACCTGCACTTGTTATTCCTGCAGATGATACTGCTTCTACCAGGCCTAGAAGGACTCATCAGGCTCCCACATACTTGCAAGATTATGTATGTCATCATGTGACAGTAGAAAGTTGCATTTGTGCTCATACTCTCACTTCTACTTTATCTTTTCCAGAATGCACTTATTCTACTGTTTTTCAACCAGATAATGAACCTACTACTTATGATCAAGCCTGTCAATTTGAAGTGTGGCAGCAAGCCATGACTACTGAGTTTGAAGCTCTTGAGATGAACAAGACTTGGGATCTGGTTGATTTACCCAAAGGGAAGAAGGCCATCAGCTGCAAGTGGGTCTATAAGGTTAAAAGGAAGGCTGATGGGAGCATTGAGAGGTACAAAGCTAGGCTGGTTGTGAGGGGATTCACTCAACAAGAGGGGGTAGACTACAATGAAACTTTTTCCCCAGTCATTAAGATGACTACAGTGAGAACACTTGTTTCAGTGGCTTTGAAGAGAAACTGGAAGATACACCAACTTGATGTGAACAATGCTTTCCTTCATGGCACTTTGGATGAGGTGGTTTATATGAAGGCTCCTCCAGGGTTGCACATGGAGACTCCCAGTCAAGTCTGTTTACTAAAGAAGTCCCTATATGGCTTAAAACAGGCATCTAGGCAGTGGTATGCCAAACTTTCCAGTTCTCTGAAGTCCAGGGGTTATTCTCAGTCTATGAATGACTACTCTTTATTTCATAAAAAGGAAGGCTCTTCCCTTGTTTTTGTGGCCATTTATGTTGATGACATCCTCATCACTTGCACAGATTAGTCTGAGATTACAGCCTTGAAGGGTTTTCTAGATGACATCTTCAAGATTAAGGATTTGGGAGAACTTCATTATTTCCTTGGGATTGAATTTATTTCCTCTCCACAAGGGTTGATTCTCAGTCAAAGGAAGTTCATTTCAGAAATCTTGAATGAGTTTCCTTTGTCTTCTACACACAATGTTGCTAGTCCTCTTGATCTCAGGGTCAAGCTTCTCCCTAAGCAAGGTACTCCTTTACCTGATCCATTGCCTTACAGAAGGCTGGTTGGCAAGTTGAATTTCCTGGTTCACACTCGCCCAGATTTGGCTTTCTCTGTCCAATATCTTAGTCAGTTTAACAGCTCTCCTTGTGAATCACACTTTGAGGTTGCTCTCCATGTGTTGTCTTATGTTAGAGGCACTCAAACTAAGGCCTTTTTGCTTAATGGCTCCACAGATACTCAGCTCCGGGCTTATTGTGATGCAGATGGGGCTACTTGCCCATATTCCAGGAAATTTGTTAGTGGCTTTGTTATTTTGTTTGGTGGCAGTTTGATTTCTTGGAAATTCAAGAAGCAACAGAGTGTTTCATTGTCTTCTACTGAGGCCGAATACAGATCTTTGCGTCGGGTTTGTGCAGAATTGGCCTGGCTCAGTCGCCTTCTTACTGAGTTAGGTGTCCTTGATATCACTCCCATTCCTGTCAAGTGTGACAATCAGGCTGCCATTTACATTGCTCGGAATCCCGTCTTCCATGAGCGGACCAAGCATATTGAGCTTGACTGTCACTACACCCGTGAGAAGTTGCTCGAGGGCCTTATATCTCTTTCTCATGTTCCTACCAAAGCACAACTTGCTGATTTCCTTACTAAGCCCCTACCTGGTGTTCAGCTGCACACTGTCTTTGGCAAGATTGGCATGATAGATCCTCCTCAATCTTGAGAGGGGGTATTAGATATAAGGAGATATATTGTAATTTGTTGTTATTAGTTGGTGGTCCTTAGCTGGCACTCTGCCTCATATATAAGGCACACTTGTAACAACTTTCTGTTATCCACAAAAATTACAAAAAGCAATACTTTCTTTTCTCCCAAGCTTCTCTCATATCTAGCTTGTTTTTCTTCCGCTTCCTTTAGAACAAAGGCTTATATTAAAACAGACTCACATATGGACTTGATGGTTAAGATGATTGGTGACATTGTAAGGATGTGGGTGATATGCCTCCTCTGTTGCTATCCTTGCCAATCTCGCCCTGTTAGTCCAGTATTCGTCGTATTCGGCGATGTTTGCATGCGAACAAGTTCTCATCTCCATTACTAATACGATCAACAAAGCAATAAAGCTCGTTCTCGTGGTGGTTGCCATTGCCAAGAATTACCAATCAATTCTGTATGTTCCAGCTATTCCAATCTATCAAAAACTCCTGCTCTTAAACATGTTGATGCAGGTCAATTACAATTCTAATTCCACTGCGATGTTAGATCAATTCAGATAGAGGTATATTTAGATGAAGAGGGAGGTAGACGAATTTTAATGTTCATGGGTGTAATTAACTCTTTCAATTCTCCGGCCACGTACTGCTCAGATAGTGCTTATTTTTCCCGCTAAATTTAGATTAGGATGTAGGATTAAATGGGAATTGAAATGGAGGTGTATATATATGAACGGGATCGGATGGTGGAGAAGTTTTTATGCCTCCACCGGACAATTTGATGGTTCTTTCATCTCTGGTAGTGCTTATTTTCTCCTCTAATTTAAGGAATATTGATTAAATCAGATAAGTTCAACAAAGCTAATAATGACCATCAATATACAATACCATCCTGAATTAGAGATAATAAGTTAACAACCAAATGTATAAGGTAAGAGAGTACAGGAGAATGACCTTGGAGCATCCCATTCAATTATAAGCAATCTGACTCAGTAATCAAAGAAGAGAACCAATAGAAGTTGCTAACTGCAGACCGTGAATTATAGCAAGTGCTTCAGCACAGTAAGATTTTGATGAGCCCAAAATTCTTCCAGCAGCCCTATCAAGAAGATTATCTGAGTGATCCCTCGAAACAACTCCCAAACCCACACCTCCATGAGTAGCATCAGAGTTCATCCTAATGAATCTGACTGGCACTTGATAGATGTTGTAATTTAGAGGAAATGTATTGGAGATATTTTAGGAATATCTTTATTCTAGCATATATATTGTAACTTAGGCTTCAAGAAGCAATCTTTTCCTAAAAGATACGAACTCTGTAAAGTGTATACATACATGACCTAATCAATGAAAACAGCAAGGAAGTATTTTCCACAAAATCTCTACTCTCTAAGTTTATCATGGTCTCAGCCTAATCTCGATCCTTCTAAACACAAACCTACCGCCACCCCTCCCTTTGCCCTAATTCCAGCCGCCGCCGCCCCTAACCAACCCTCCTCTCGTCGGTTTCATTCATCGACGACGTTGAATTTCCTGTTATGGGAGATAAGGAAATTCCTGTCAGTTTTTCCTCACCTTACTATCTTCATCCTTCGGATCATCCGGGCCTTTCAATTTGTCCGGTTATCTTCAAGGGTGATAACTATGATGAATGGGTTATTGCTTTTCGCAATTCTCTTTGTGCCAAAAGAAAGCTTGGTTTTGTTGACGGTTCGATCATCAAGCATGCTGCTACTTCAACAGATCATCCAACTATTGAAGATTGGTGTATGGTCAACTCAATGTTGGTCCGTTGGGTTCTGCAATCCATTGATATCTCTCTTCGCTGTTCTATCACATGGTTTCCAACCGTTAAGGAGCTATGGGATGATCTCCAACAACGTTTCTGCATTGGAAACGGCCCTCGCAAGCTTCAACTTCGAGAGCAAATTGGCAATTGTTGTCAATCTGGACAGAGTGTTGCCTCCTACTACAACGTTCTTCACAAATTATGGGAAGAATATAATCATTATGTGCCTGTTCGAAACTGCTCGTGCGGGTTTTGCAAGTGCAATCTGAATGCGTTCTGGTCTAACGCACATACTGAAGAGTGTGTTCATCAATTTCTGATCGGATTGGATGCCATTCTATTTGGTCCTCTTCGCTCTCAGATCATGGCACAAGATCCATTACCACCGCTGAACAAAGTTTCTGCTCTTTCACTTCGGGAAGAACGTATGAAGACGATGATTTATTCTCAGACACAGCCGCATGCAGATTCAGTGGCTTTCGCTGCGAGACATTAGCGATCTGCACCACCAACATCTTCGGCACCACCACAGACCCCTTCTCCTGGATCTCAGTGGGTGAACAAAAAGAATCTGCATTATACCCATTGTGATCGTAAAGGCCATGAGAAATCTGGTTGCTTTCAATTAATCGGATATCCTGATTGGCTCAAAGAACGATGGGTTGCTCGTGATGCTGCAAAACAGCAGACTCCTTTGAGTCAATCTGGTGTCGCTAATGTTGTTGTTCAGTCACCACCGACCACCTTCTCACCAATTACAGCAGCAGATCGTGCAGCGCTCAGTCCGGCTTTGAATCCAACCCAAATGGTTGCAGTGTTGAACATGTTCAACGCCCTCCAAACTACCAATAATCAGTCTGGTATGTCGTTTAATTGGATTTTAGATACAGGTGCATCCTTCCATATGACCGGGGATCCATCTCGTCTTCATAATATTGTTGATGTGCATGCTGTCAACATTAAATTACCTGATAGGAGACTCTCCTCTTCTACTCAGGAGGGTCGTATTTATATGGGTAATATCTGCTTGTCCAATGTTCTATTTGTTCCACACTTAAGTTGCAATTTGATTTCTCTTGCTCAGTTGTCTAGAGACCTTCAATTGCTTGTTCTTTTAACACCTTCGATTGTCATTCTTCAGGAAATTAGTTCGAGGACCGTGATTGGCGTGGGTAGAGAGCATGGTGGGGTTTTTTGGCTGCAGACACTTGGTGCGGATGTTCGTGCTTTGTCTGCCCAGTCCTCTGTTGGTTCAGCAACCTTGTGGCATTGTCGACTTGGACATCCGTCGTCGTCTGTTTTATCTTCCATTCCAGTTTTTAATTTGAATAAAGACTCGATTGAGAGTTTACCTCCATGTACTTCTTGCTTTGAAGCTAAACAAACAAGATTATCAGTTTCTGAAAGTTCTAATAAAGCCACAGAGTTGTTTGAATTAGTTCATTGTGATGTTTGGGGTCCCTACAGCACTCCTTCTTTGACAGGTGCTCAGTCGTTTCTTACTATAGTCGACGATCACTCCTGCACAGTTTAAGTCTCCTTTATTCGATCCAAAACAAAGGTGGTTGCTCGATTTCAAAAAGCCTTTGTTCGTACTCAAGTCAAGCGTGTCCGTGCTGATAATGGAACAGAATTTCTGCCTCTGCGCTCCTATTTCGACGAATAGGGTATTATTTTTGAGACGTCATGTGTTGCTACGCCTCAACAGAATGGTAGAGCCGAGCGAAAACATCGTCATTTGCTTAATGTAGCTCGTGCTCTTCGGTTTCAGGCACATCTTCCTCTCGCATTTTGGGGTGAATGTGTTACAACCGCAACATATCTCATCAACTGCACACCTACCCCACTTTTGGGTAACCGATCTCCATTTGAGGTATTATACCAGCTTCCGCCTTCCTATGACTCTATTCGCATATTCGGTTGTCTCTGTTTTGCTGCTCAAAATCTCAAAGATAGGGATAAGTTCGCTTCTCGCAGTAGAAAGTGTGTGTTTCTAGGTTACCCACAAGGTAAACGAGGCTGGTCTCTTTATGATTTAGAGACTAAAGAAATGTTTGTCAGTCGTGATGTCATCTTTTTCGAGGACTTCTTTCCATTTGTTGAATCAACTCCTGCATCAACTTTGGAGACAGTTTCCATGCCTTCTCCAACAATTTATGATGACGTCATTTCACCCACTATTGTTGAGGAAGCTTCTGAACCTCCTTCCTCCTCACTCATGTCGGATAATCCACCGTCGGCATCCCCGTCTGCTGACAGGGGGAGCGATGTTCCCATCGTTCCGGCTCCAACTAATCTCCAGCCCTCAGCAGTTAGACACAGTGCTCGAATTAAGCAACCTTCCACTCGTCTGAAAGACTTCGTCTGTCGCACTGTTCTTCAGGCCAAACCCCATGCTCTCTCTTCTACTCCCACTCCACAATCACTGTCCTCAGGTACATCTTATCCACTTGCAGCTTTTTTTTCTTGTACTAATTTTTCATCTTCCCATGTTCGGTTTCTTGCCGCTGTTATAGCAGAACATGAACCTTCCTCCTTTAAGGAGGTTGTTCTGCACAAACCTAGGTGTGACGCCATGCTTTCAGAACTGCAGGCTCTTGATCGCAGTGGAACGTGGAAATGGACTCCTTTACCTGCTGACAAGAAACCAATTGGTTGCAAATGGGTTTATCGCATCAAGTACAATTCCAATGGGTCTATTGAAACATACAAGGCTCGTTTGGTTGTTCTTGGAAATCGTCAGATTGAAGGTGTGGCTTATGCAGAAACATTTGCTCATGTTGCCAAAATGGCATATGTTCGTGTTTTTTTTTTTTGTCTGTTGCTGCTATTCGTGGATGGGAGCTTCATCAGATGGATGTTCACAATGCATTCTTGTATGGTGACTTGGACGAGGAAGTATATATGATCCCACCGCCTGGTCTTCTGCACGTGCCACCTAGACATGTCTGTCGTCTGCAGAAATCGTTATACAGGCTTAAGCAGGCTCCGAGGAATTGGTTTGGAAAGTTGTCATCTGCACTTCGTGTCTTTGGGTTTGTTCAAAGCTATGTTGATTATTCTCTTTCTCTTATACCTTGAGAGATATTACGTTGCATGTCCTTGTCTATGTCGATGATCTCATTATAGCAGGGAATGACTCAGGTGTCATTGCTAGATTCAAGGTGTATCTTTGTTCTTGCTTTCATATGAAAGACCTTGGTCATTTGAAGTACTTTCTTGGTATTGAAATTGCGCGGAATGCTTCAGGGTTGTTTTTAGCGCAACGCAAGTACACCCTGGATATTTTGTCTGAAGCATGTCTGCTTGCTGCAAAGACTGCCGAGGTCCCCATGGAGCAACATCATCAGCTTGCCAAATCCTCAAGTGCTTTGTTTGATAAGGCCGACCGCTATCGTCGTCTAGTTGGACGTCTAATTTATCTCACTATTACTCGTCCTGAGCTAGATTACTCTGTTCACATTCTGGCACAATTTATGCAGGCTCCTAAACTTGATCATTGGGATGCTGCTATTCGGGTTTTTCACTACTTAAAGGGTCATCCAGGACAAGGTTTATTTCTTTCCGCCTCGAGTTCTCTGCAAATCAGCGCCTTCTGTGACTCAGATTGGGCGACATGTCCCAAAACCCGCCGCTCTCTTACTGGCTATTTTGTACGACTCGGAAAGTCTCCCATATCTTGGAAGACGAAGAAACAAGCAACTGTTTCCCGTTCATCGGCAGAGGCGGAATACCGTGCCATGGCTTCAGTATGTTGCGAGTTGATTTGGCTCAAATCACTGTTGCGTTCATTAGGAATTCGACATTCTACTCCTATGAAACTCTTTTGTGATAGTCAGGCAGCTATCCATATTGCAGCAAATCCAGTTTTTTATGAGCGAACTAAACACATTGAGATAGATTGTCATCTAGTTCACGAACAAATCCAGTCGGACAATGTTGCTACGGCTTATGATCCTACGGAGGACCAACCAACTGATCTGTTTACTAAAGCACTAGGCAAGGCACAGTTTAAGTTTCTTTTGGGCAAGTTGGGCATTTTTTATCCCCATGCTCCAACTGAAGGGGAAGTATTGGAGATATTTTAGGAATATCTTTATTCTAGCATATACTTATATTGTAACTTAGGCTCCAAGAAGCAATCGTTTCCTAAAAGATACGATCTCTGTAAAGTGTATATATACATGACCTAATCAATGAAAACAGCAAGGAAGTATTTTCCACAAAATCTCTACTCTCTAAGTTTATCAAAATGTCTTGGAAATCAGAAACCATTTGCAGAAGCCCCTACCGAAGAATTTGCGGGTAAACCATAACATCAGATAACAATGCTTCGTTGATGATATCCCAAGAGAGCCACAAATTTTGGAAAAACTCATATTGGAATATATTGCAAAATCTCGATACAAGAGGGAAAGCTAGGTACTTAGGGTATCAAGGACAACAACAAGGATTGCCCCATGCCACCATCGCGGAAGGAGCGAGCATGGCGAACCGTTTCTTCGGTTGCGCCACAACTTCCGCATGACGCTGAATCAACCATACACTTATAAAATAAACTTGAATTTAACACTCAAACAGTCTGAGCAAAAGCGCCAAGAAATTGGGCGAGCTTAGAAGATATATTCAATCTCAAAATAAACGGCCATAGATCGGTAAGTCAGAAAAGCTGATGAATCGAGGTTGGAGATGCGGCCAAGCCGATAGGCAGACTTGACCGAGAAACACAGAGACGACCGCACTTGAGATTCGAATCTTGTTATTTGTTCATGGATTCTTCTCGCCTAATAATTCGCCTCCTGTTAACGGTAGACCTAGTTGTTCAGGCCCGAATCAGTGTAATGTCGGCCCACCATTCGTTAATTGGGCTCAGTGCATTAATGGGCATCCAATTCTTGGCCCAAAGTTCACAATTAGTTAATTACATCCAGCAGACGACTTAAAGGTGCCCATTGCCCCTATTTATAAAGTCAACTTGAAGGAACTAACCCTTCCTTCATTAAACCCTAATCTCTTTTCACTTTCGCCTCCATTTTCCAAATCTCTTTCTTCCTCCTCCGCCCTCCCTCTTGCTTCCCCCTCCACCCTCCTCTTGCTTCTTCTCCGCTCTCACTTTCCCTCAAACCAAATAGCTTCCTCTCCCTCCAAATCGACGACCGAATCTTCTCCACCGAGCTCACCGTCTTGCTCACCTCCCTCGGATCCGACTCATCGCTCAAAGAGGACGCTCAAATGATGGAGGAAACTCCTCCGAATTCGTTGAGAAAATTTTGAGCTTCGCTGTGTGATATTAGCAACGAAGGTTTGTTCGTCGTCGTCGTTGGATTGCTCAGTCTCGAAGCGGAGGCCTCTCGATTCCTGCACATATCAAGGCGGTTCATCTTCTCTCCTCCTCCGTCATTCGTCGGATGGCGAGCTAGGAGCTTTATCTTATTTTAAAATGCTTTTCTTTTTTAGTTCGATGACAGTTCACCTTATTTGACTTCGACAGATTAGCAGGGAGATTAATGAGATTATCTTCTTTGTATGACAGTTTGCAGGGAGATTGATGAGATTACCTTCTTTGTATGACAGTTTTGTTCAATCGATTGAACAACCAGGAGACTAAGATCAAAGATCTGTTGTCGATCGGTGATTCAACAAGGATGGGGCACTTTCCACTGACAATGCCATCCCACGCCAGCCATAGCTTCACAAAGCTTGTCTGGTTCAGCTAGAAAACAAATTGTCATCAACCTTTCTCTTACACCTTCGCCAATGAAATGTCATCAATGACAGTTTGTTTTCCCAAATTGTAATTTGTTTTCAACTTTCATCAATGATTGTCATAGATTAAAATCTACTAGTGTAGATGAGACTTTAATATTGTAAATGACAATATAATTTGACATTAAATATGGATTTTTTTTTTCATTTAGTGATGATGACGATATTTTATTTTAGACGACGACAATATTAAAAGCCGGATGACAAAAAATGTAATCAAATGTGATGAAGAATGTCATTAACGCAAATTGTCATCATCATAAAATATCAACCAAAACTGTCATCATACAAATTACTGTTGACATCAAACTACTGTCAACATAAAAAATATTGTCATCAATAAAAAAAATATTGTCATCAACGAAAATGACTGTCATCAACAAAAATTACTGTTATCAACAAAAATTACTGTCATCAAAAAAAATTATTGTCATCAATACAAACTGTCATCAACACAAACTGTCATCAACACAAACTGTCATCAAACCAAACTGTCATCAACGCAAAAGGTTAGTTATCACACTAGAAATTTTTAGGGTTAGAAAATACAATTCAAAGTGGAATAAGGGGTACTTACTCTAAATTTGGCAGACGACTTAAAGTATAGACCGTGAAAGTTGTAGTCGGTCTCTCATTCACTATTTTTGATACGACATTAATGGAAGGTTAAAATAAAACAAGAATTAAGGTGAAACAAGTGTATTAATATGGATCGTTAGATTAGATGTGATGAACGGTTGGATGAGTGTTCAAGATCTCCTTAAAAAGGAATTATTAGAAAAACAAAAAAATAGAATAATTAAAGATACGATAGAGGATCTTTTCCTAATAAATAGACTATCTATCATCTTTTCTTTCCAATCCAGAATCAAACTACCGTTTTTCATCTTTAGCCTCCTCCCAAGTTTATTTTTTAAATCCTTTGACTACGGAAAAAGGTTTGTTTGTTCTTCTTGTATATTAGTCGATTATTAGTATGTTGTTCTTCTACTTCGATTTTGAAATTGTGTTCAGTAAAATTGTATTGATATTCATGAACTCCAATTTGATATTCAAATGAACTGTTTTGATGTTGCGTAGATATTCGTTAATATTCTACTTTGATTTTGTAGTTGTGTGTTTAATGAGATTGTATTGATATTCATGAACACGAATTGGGTATTCAAACGAACTGTTTTGATGTTGCGTAGATATTCGTTAATCTTAGCTAGATATTCGTCAACGTATCTTTCTACTTTACAGACTTGAATAAATAGTAAACATGGAATACTGATATTCGTGTGTATAGATGAATATTCAAACGAACTGTTTTGATTTTGCATAGATATTCGTTAATATTAGGTAGATATTCGTCAACGTATTTTTTCTACTATACAGACTGAATAAAGAGTGAACATTGAATACTGAAATTTGTGCACTAAAGATAGATATTCATGGTGTTATTCGTTAACTTTTTGTAGATATTCATCGTAGGTTTTTGTAGATGTTCACCGTAGGTTTGAAAGGTTTTAATTCTAAATCCACCATATTTTAGGGTTTGATTCTGAATTTGTGTATGCTTGAACGAAATTGCATCGATATTCATTAACACTAATTGGATATTCAAAAGAACTATATCAATGTTGTAGATATATTCGTTAATTTTGGGTAGATATTCGTCAACGTATAACTATATTTTTCAAAACAAAATGCACAACATATATGAAATATTGAATAACCTTTGTTCGTTATGCTCAATTTATTATAGGTATGCATGACAATCTTCGTATATATGAACGAACATTCATGGTATTGTTATACATATGACATTCTTGATATGGAGTAGTTGTTATCGTACGCAAGATGGATGTGGTCGGTCAGTTACAATAACGAAGAAGGAGTTGTGGATGACAATGGAGAAGTGGAGACGGAGGAAGGAAGTTAGAAGAGATACTTATGTTAAGAAGAAGAGGATAGGGGAAGTGAATATTCTTTTGATTTTATTATTGGATAAAAAATCCCTAAAATCAAGGGATGCAATATAAATTAGGTATTAAAAGTTTTATTTTTAAAAATGCATAGTTTCAAAATCAATCAAAGCCATTGATTCATTTCTAATCTAACGACTCTGATTTGTACTCTTGTTTCACCACAAAAAGTTGTTTCATTAGATCCCAAATCTTAATGAAAAACGTCAATTAGAGGTAAAAATGACTAAAAACTAGGGATGGGCCCAAAGTTGTAGCGGGCAATTACGGATTTAGGTGAAAATATGCGGTGGACGTCGGACGACAGTGGAGATTAGGGATGGGCAAATGCAGACCGGGTCGTAAATTTTACAGTCCGGTCCACGGTCCGGAAATTTACTAAATTACGGTTCACGTCTGATCCGGTCCATGAATTTTACGGTCCGGACCGGACCGTAATTTTCTATTTAAAAAATATATATTTGTGTGTGTAAATAAATATTAAGTTAAATGGTTAAAATTCTTACTTATTGTTATGAATCTATGTTGTATAGATAAAATTTAATGTTTTATTTTATTTGAAGTAAGGAAAGAAGAGTTTATTTTCAATTTTTTGTCAATGTTTAATTTACGGTCCAATCCGGACCGTAATTGGACCGTAAAAAATAATTTAAAAAAAAAATTAGACTAGTTTTTAAATTTACGGTCTTTACGGTCCGGACTGTAGACCTAACCGTAAAATACCGGAGTGTAACGGATCGGTCTGTCCGGTCCGGTCCACAGTCCAAGGTTACAAAATTTTACAGTATGTCCATCCCTAGTTGAGATGACGAGAAGACAGAGATCTTCAAACAGAAGAATGTGACGATGAGCTATTTTTTTTCTCTTTTTCTTTCTATGCATTAAATAGTGCATTAAATGGATATTGATTGTCATTACGTCATCAAGTACTAACAATTTTATATGAGACTAGGGAGAAGCGCGGGTCTTATTTTTTTGATGTGTATTCATGTTTTTATTAGCTTCTTTTTATTTTATTTAGGTGGAAATATTTTTGCTACGCGTGAGAAAAGATATGTTTTTTATTTTAATTCTTCTTAGTAGAATTTTCAAAAGAATTGTTGTTATTTATTTATAAATAATAATTACATCTTATTTGAAAAGTGACATATATAAATGTTGAAGTTATATGATTTTAAAGACCGTTTATATAATTAAACTAAAGTTCGAATCGGTTAGGATAAAAGTTCTCCTTTATTTCTATGAAAAAGAAAATAATCATCTTGCAAAGTGTAAGTTTTAATTAAATCTTCATATAATCAAGTTTTTATTTATGGATCTTGATCCATCTATCTATAATGTACAAAAACCACCAAAACAAAGTTAGCAACATTGAATTGAGGAGTGTAAATTAGTCAATCAAAATATAGAAAATTTAATGCTAGGTCTTTAATTGAATCTTTCCGCGATTTTTATATTATATTAGATAGATTAGATTAGATACTAGATCCGAAACTTTCACGCGGAGAAATCACGGTTTTCCGTTTGCGGTTAGTCATTAAATAGACCCTAAATTTAAAATGAGTGAACGATGACATAATACAATTCTACAAACTCATAAAATGAAAATACAACTATTGCAACGGTGGTTACAACCGAAATCAAGAATGAAGAACTCGAGAAGGCATTTGGATACTGCAATAAGCAAAACATATTTATACCCAAAAAAACCTTAAGTAAAATCATCTTTCAATTCAGCAATCAAGTGGGAAGATGAAAGCCTAAAGAGAAGAAGAAGGGTTGAATATCAGCGGAAGAAATAAAACCTAATTAACTCATATTAAATACGGTGGCCCAGTACGTATTAACATTACTTTGTCAAATCCATCAATTTTTATTTAGATATAGATATATAGATATATAAAAGATGAGGTGGGTTCTATAGGGAACTGTTTTTAAGATAAGAACTAAGAACATCTCAGCCTTTGATCTAACATCATCAACGCTCCAGATTGAATCTGCAAGTTTGAATAAATTTAAATAGTACGGTGGCAATTTTGTAAATAAGGGAAACATTAGAAAAAAAGACAGCATTGCCCTTCGGGTGTTCTAGGGCGAATGGAACGATGGCGATTTGGGGACGATGGAGAACGAGAAATTTTCAATCGATCGATAGACATGGCTGAACGAAAGCTCCATCAAAGAAGCAAGAAAGTGATGCAGTGCCCTCTCCAGTGCGTCTCCTTCACTTGTGCGTCTCCTACACATCAGAAGAATCACTCTGAACTTGGCCAGATATTCCCATTGATAATCGCTTGGAATTTCGTTTCCAATTGTCAGTTCTATGAAGGATATGGATGTGGTGATGAAGCAAGAATGATTTCGAGGTAAATACGAACCCTAATTGAACCTATGTTACTGTATCTCTACCATTTATGTTCTTCCCCTAATTTCTAGGGTTTTAATGATATCAAGGAGCTTTCCCTCGTCTTTTGGCTGAAATTCAACGTTTCATTGAAGAATGCTCGAATTCGATTCTTTCGTTGCTGAGATGAAGGAAGGATCAAACCCTAGGGTTTCAGTCCGCCAGGCCATGAATTATCAATGAACACTGCTCTTTTGAGTGGATTCCAAGGGTAAACATTTAATTAAACCTACCTCTAATGACTAATCTGTTCATGTTTCTGTAGTGATTCTGTATTTTATTAATGCCACTGGTGTTTAAATGGATTTTTTTGCTATTAGTGAAGGAGGAGAACCATGAAGCTGACTATGAAGCCAACCAAGCCAAGGTTGCTTGTTGTTGCTGGTTTCAGTCTTGTATTCACCACTTGCTTGTTGTTGCTGCACAAGCCAAGGTTTGCTTGGAACTAATCTAGTGTGTCATTACTCTTGGCCATATAAACTGTCTGGAACCACAATGCAAAGATGAAGAAAATATGTTTCCCATATTCCTGAGTCTTTCATATAGTGTAGCGTGAACCCTATTATGAATATAATTCTCCTCCTGTATATATGAGAATCAATACATCAGAAACTACACTTCTAATTTCCGTAAAGCAAAACCAAAGACGAGAGTTATGTAATTAATTAACGTAAGTTGGTTACATAAGTTCAGTTGAAAGGAGGAGAATATGATTTCATTCATTGATAACCCTCTTGGTGAATCAATTAACAAAAACTATCTAAGCCTAGTTCTTAAACCAACAATTCAACAACATCAATCATCCTTCTAAATGCTCCATTGACATGTGTAAGAATTTCTAGATCCTAAGAAACTTGAAATTGGTATCTAATTCCTGAATTGCAGCCTATCAAGATAATGTGACTAAAAACAAGCAAAAAAAAGGGGGAAATGGAAAAGCGAGTAGGAGTAATCTAATTGAACCAAACCTTTATCAAATCGGCGGCTCTACTAGTGCCATATGTATTCAATAAGGCAGTTGCCTCTCTGAAATAGAGAATATTGACAGATAAAATCAATAAATACAAAGTCGCAAACCTTAGTGGAGAAACATTACAGTCGAGCATTTATATTCTCAAGTCCATTATAATCTGAACTCTATAATACCATGAAGTAGACAAATTATCAAGCAGAATCATAGATTGAATGGTGTTGACTTCACTGTAATTAAAAAATGGATTGAAATTTTCTAATAAAAAGATAGTTTAAACACCACAACGTAAGAAGAAAAAAAATCAACCTCAAATGAGAAAGGTACCTTAAACAGAAAAGCCATTACCAATAGTCAATAAGAGCAGAATCTTCAAAATTAACTCTCCTGCAAATGAAAGAAATGACTACTCAGTCAGGCTTTAAGTTCTAGCGAGTAGAAGCAGGTCTACAAAGGATAAGTAGCTAGCTTATGCATAGAGGGCGCAATACACCTTAAACTGTTGTTTTAGTTTGCACTAAACTGTGTATTCAACTTTGCAAATTCAGCCAACCACAACCAAAAAGCCACTTGCATTTCTCTAAAAGCTAAAGCCAATTAATTGCTTAGTAGTGAATTATATTATGTAGATTGCATTAACTCAATTTTTTTTAATAGAAAAAAGTAACATATATATGGAATATGAGTGTCTATGCGTAGATAAAAATAAATTATAAATATTAAATATTTTTTATTATTTTTATAATCTATATAAGTCTAATATTTGGTTGAAAGACTATATTATACTACTTAAATACAAATTTATAAGAACTATTAGATCATTTTTAATCAATATCTAAAAAATGGTCATTTATATATGAATTAGATGAGAAACGTTCCGGTGACAACAAGGCTTAACGTAGAAAAATGAAATTTTCTGCATTCACAGATAACAAGCTAATGTTCATAATTTGAGCAGTAATGTTCATAACCTAGAAAATAAATAAAAAATTGAGGTATTTTGAGGAAAGAACAAAAAAAAAAACAATGTTCGCAGTAATTACAAGTATGCCACTACGTCCCTCACTAAAAATGTTCAAATTTTTAATGGCCCAGGTTATGAACATTATCATCCATAACTAGTGTATAGACTCGTGCCATGCACGAGTATACTTATGATAATTATTTTATAATTATTTTAGTAAATTACTAACATAGGAATTCATATTTTTAGTGTAACTTATTAAACTACTAATGACTTTATATTGACTTATAATTTTATAAAATAACTAAAGAAAAACAATTATAATGATATAATATCTCTCTTTTAAAAGAAATTAATGCACCAATCGAAAAAACAAAGCTCACAGTTATATAAATTAATTACTAATAAAAAATAAATTCTAATGCAACTTCAAAAACTTATTTCCAAAGAAATATTAGTCTAGAAGTTAGTTACAACAAATTTTAAAGATATTTTTGTTTAATAACAAAATGAGTACATGACACATAGAATTGATGGAGCTATTAAATATATTTTCTTTAATATTTTTTAAAGTACCCGTTGTTTTAAAATAGATGTATAGATATTAGATACGTATATAAAATAGATTAAGATTATTTTTAAATCGATATATCTATTTACTAAATAATAACTTAAGTAAAGAATAATTATTAAATTAATTTATAATCATTAAGTTTACGATTTGTTAGTATATTTAGAATTATTATTTTTTAGCTAAGTAGCAACGTGGATTTTTTAAACCGATGAGATATATAATCAAAGTTATCTATCAATCAACTTAACAAAAAGGCTAAAATTGAAAATTGGATATGATCTTTATAAAGAAGGCTAAAATTGGTGGGAACTTAAAAAAAAGTGAAAAAATGTGTATATTATAAGATATGACACACCAATGTAACAAATGCTTATGTAATATTTTATTTTAATAGTAAAGTTTGTAATTATAATTGTTAGTTGTTATTTGTATATATATATTTACCTACAAAAGTGATTAGACAATAATATTTTATTTTAAATCAAATAAAAATATAAAAACAATTAAAAGAAAACCAATATAAAATTGTCACATGGATTATATAGCAAAAAGTACGGAAAGAATCAATGAGAAGCCTTGAAAACGGTAAGCTTTAATAGATTATATAGATTTGAACATTAACATGTAATCTGTGAACACGATCCGTTCATTTTTTTTACGTTAAGATATTTGCATGTGAACTTTTCTCTGAATAACATAGGAAAAAGTACGGAAAGAATAATTTTTGCCGTATAACGTCATTCTTGTATATTCTATATAAGTTCATTGTGTACACTGAACATAAAAGAAACAAGTATAGGTGTATGAAATTTGAAGTGGTCTATTGTCATTAGGCCTTGTTCGCTGATGAGATCCCCACGAAGCTTCGTGTTCCCACGTTTTTCCGTGTCCCTATATCACCCCTTAGTAGTAGTACTGCTCTCCACCTTCCCACAAGTCCACAATCAAGAAAACAAAACACACGAATTACACAACGACCCGACTCGAAAGATATGGGCGGTTTTCCTGATCCAGAATCAGGGTGCAGAAGACACCCCAACCACAAGCAACACCCAGGCGTGTGCTCCATTTGCTTAACCGAAAGCCTCTCCCGACTCACCACCATCGACGACTCCGACTACACCACCGCCTGCTACTCCTCCTCCTCCTCCTTCTCCCCTGCCATACCCTCCATTGCAGCATCGGAGAAGAAGACCAAACAGAGACGTCCCTTTCGCCGAAGGAATGGATCTGACGATCACGTCGCTGTGCCGTTGGGGCTATTGCTTAATGCTAATGGTACTGGTAAAACCGAAGGTGAGTTGGGGTTGAAGAAGAGCAGATCGGTGGGGTGCGCCCCAAGGATTTACAGAGGGGTCAATGTCAACGGGAGCTTGAATGGTGATGGCGGGAAGAAGATATCAGAGAAGAAAGAAAGTCTTGGGTTTTGGAAGAAGCTGATCAGGAATTCGACCAGCAGGAAGATGAAGGCGGGTTTGATGCATTCCACTACTATGATGAATGACAGGTCTGATTATACCAATTCCTCCTCTTCTTCCAGGAAACTCCGATGAATATATCTTCATACTCCGTATCTCTTATTCTTCATACTGGAAAATTAATGTATATCAGTGAAGACTCTGTTAATTTCTTCTTGTTTTTTGTGTACAATTTTGATGCCGTTTTTTGGCGAAGAAATGGTGATGGTTCGATGTTCCAAGTTCAAAATCGCCCAATGTCAATTAACACCATGAATTACAACTTATCAAAATTGTGTACATGAGTTATGAAGGTTTGTAGATATGTGTCATAAAGTCCATGTACATTGTCCTCAATCTTCATCAAAATCTTCATGAGTGCTTGGGAGGATATGTGGCAATGAGGAAGTTTTCTGCCGTTGGATTTTGAATGAATCGATGAAGTACTAATGTACTTGTTGTGTCCATGTGATGTATATACACCCAAAAAACAAATGCTTGGTGTTAAATGAAATTTACAACGCAGGTACAGGAGGTCCATAACATGCAAGCGAGAATGTTTGCAAGTCAGAAGTTTATCTATTGGCAACTAACTCATTCAAATCCAATAATCAAAAGGAACCTTCCTCTCACATATTGACAATGACATGAGTACTACGGAGTATTTCTTGTTGTGTTTAGGTGTTTCCATCAGTCTTGTCAATTAGTTCATTGGTTTATGATCATTGTGATACCAAAATTCTATACCGCAACAAATGTTGATGACAATATGGATAATTCACAATTCTAATGATAATATACTCTATTTGCTCTAGTTTTAGGTATCCTACAAACATTATTGCAAAAGAACAATTTAAGGGTGGATTTTCTCTGCCAAACGACCCTGTAATGTTAAGCAGATTTATTTTGTAAAGATGAAGGCCAACGTTAGCGTTACAGATATATATTCCCTGTCAGAAGCCTTTTCATTGTCTTTCATAATACCATTTTTTGCCTTATTGACAAATGACAATGGGTAAAGTACTTCATGGACTTATATAATAGTATTGGCTTTAACAAGTTTTCCAATGTGGGAGACAAGCCTCTTCAATTTTAGCAAACATCTGGAATATCATCCGAATAGAATGAAATTCCGATGAATTATATTGTCATACTAGAATCGCGGCTCTCGCGCTTCGCGCGGAGTTGGTCATTGTTATGCCTTCTAGAATAGTTGTATGACAGCTAGCACCTTTGGTGAGTGAGGATATGAGAATGGTCATGACAAGGCTATCTCTGAGCGTCAGTCGACACGAGCGGGGTTGAGGAGTGGTGGTGCTGCAGCGTCTGTGGCTGGGAGGAACTCTGGTGGACAAGGAAAATTGTCGTCCACATGGCGAAAGAGATCGTGAGCCCTTAAATAGGGTGCATGTCACTTGTGCCTTAAATAGGAGGAAGTTGTCATGAGATAGTTTCACTGTAATGAAAGAGGAAAAAGCAGGGAGAGAAGGATTTGTTGTGGTAGGTAAAATAAGTGCCATGATGGCGCTCAAAAGGAAGAGAAATGGACGTTTTCCCTCCGTCCCATAATGTTGATCCTGTTTGCTTTTGGCACATTCGTCAATGCACTTCTTGCATCGTTTATATTCCTAATTAGATGTCATCAAAAAATTATAAAATTTTGATATGATTAAAGTACTCATCGATACGAATCAAACAAGATCTCACATGACTATGTTTTTCTTATATATTGGATATAATCTTACAAATTGTGGTAAATTGTGAATACTGTAAAAATTAGAAACAGAAACATCATTACGGAACCGAGGGAATATTTCTTGTTGTGTTTAGGTGTTTCCATCCGTCTTGTCAATTAGTTGATCATTGTGATACCAAAATTCTATACCGCAACAAATGTTGATGACAATATGGATAATTCACAATTCTAATGATAATATACTCTATTTGCTCTGGTTTTCGGTATCCTACAAACATTATTGCAAAAGAACAATTTAAGGGTGGATTTTCTCTGCGAAAAGACCATGTAATGTTAAGCAGATTTATTTCGTAAAGATGAAGGCCAACGTTAGCGTTACAGATATATATTCCCTGTTAGAAGCCTTTTCATTGTCTTTCATAATACCATTTTTTGGCCTTATTGACAAATGACAATGGGTAAAGTACTTCATGGACTTATATAATAGTATTGGCTTTAACAAGTTTTCCAATGTGGGAGACAAGCCTCTTCAATTTTAGCAAACATCTGGAATATCATCCGAATAGAATGAAATTCCGATGAATTATATTGTCATACTAGAATCGCGGCTCCCGCGCTTCGCGCGGAGTTGGTCATTGTTATGCCTTCTAGAACATTCCTAGGACATCTAGCACCTTCGGTGAGTGAGGATATGAGAATGGTCATGACAAGGCTGTCTCTGAGCGCCAGTCGACACGAGCGGGGTTGAGGAGTGGTGGTGCTGCAGCGTCTGTGGCTGGGAGGAACTCTGGTGGACAAGGAAAATTGTCGTCCACATGGAGAAAGATATTGTGAGCCCTTAAATAGGGTGCATGTCACTTGTGCCTTCCATAGGAGGAAGTTGTCATGAGATTGTTTCAGTGTAATGAAAGAGGAAAAAGCAGGGAGAAAAGGATTTGTTGTGGTAGGTAAAATAAGTGCCATGACGGCGCTGAAAAGGAAGAGAAATGGACGTTTGCCCTCCCCCACCCCACTCACTCACAAAATACTTCCTGGCGGGGTCCCCCCAGTTGTAGGTACCCCACCCCCCATAAATTACTTCTGATTATTGACCGGGGTCTGTCGATCTGACATGTGATCATATTCGTAAAATAGAGTGGTGGAGTTTACACAGTCAATATTTTTTTTAGTTACATTCTAAATTACTAATCATTTATTGGTGTAAACGTGGCTAGTTAAACTATAAACAACACTAATTATATTGTCAACGCAACTAACAAAACCGTCAACAAAATCATCAAAGTGTCAACACGATTAATAAAATTGACAAAATCATTAACAAAATTGACAACAACACTGAGACAACTATCAACAACACTAAATAAAATTGTCAACGAAAAATGAAACTGTTAACACATAAAATAAAACTATCAACAACACTTACACTATGTCAACGACACTAATAAAATTGTCAACAACACTTGTAAGACTGCCAACACACTAAGTAAATTATCGACAAGACACTAAATAAAAATGTCAACAAGATAATAAAATTGTCAACTAAATAAATCTGTCAACAAGACATTAAATAAAAGTCTCATCAAGAAAATCAATAAAATTGTCAACACACTAAATAATATTGTTAACAACACTAAATAAAAGTGTTAACAACACTAATAGCTTGAAGAACCTTGATCTGAGAAGTATTCAACTGCATAGAGTAATATTTTTTTAACAAACAAAAGAATACATGAGATTTAGAAATCAGTGGGCATAACCAACCTCCTGCACCACATCAAAATTAAAGATGATCCACATTCTGGAGAAGGAACATGATCTATAACTAAAGATTGCGACTCCATGCAATTGGTACACGTTCTTAATTTAAAAGCTTTGGATGCACACATTTTATCGATTGCAAGAATTAAAATTGAACAAAACTACTGCAAAATCGAGTTACAATACACAAAAATATTATTTCCCCAAATTCAAGCCTTAGGAAACCCTAACACAATTGGAGATGTGAATTGCAATTACCTTGTAGTCTAGGGATAATCTCTGATTTGTTATGGTTAGTATATCAACTTGCACACTAGCTTTCTATATGACAATGAATCAACTTCAATTCTTGCTCTTCAAATGTTAGCTTTTCTCTAGCATCAAATGGAGTTTAGCTTCTGTCATACTTGCATCATCAACCAACTCTAGAGCATATTTTCTCTGGTTTAGAAGAAAACCTTCCTTGTTTTTATCTACTTCTATGTCAAGAAAATATCTGATAATTTTCCAAAAAAAATATATATATCTGAGATCCCCTAAGTGGCTAAGTCTCTCATAGGAAATTCTTGCATAAGTGAGCTTTAAGTTCTTGTATCTCTTCTTCAGTGTCTTCCGTGATTTACATGTCATCTACATAAACAAGTAAAACGGTGTATGCCTTACTTGAGTGTTTGAAGAAGAGTGAGTAATCTTCTTTTGACTGAGTGAATTATGCTTCTTTCCAACCTGAGCAAACTTAATTTGCAAACCACGCCTTGTGCATGTTTTAAACCATACATAATCCAATTTGTACACTAGCTTGGACTTTTCTGTCTTGATTTCTACTTGATGCTTTTACTCTTTATCACTATTTTCCCTCTGAATGCTAGTATTATAGGTTTTGAGAAAATCATAGGCGGGAGGAAGCTCTATGTAGACTTCTTCTTCTAATTTTCTATGTAGGAAAGCATTTCTCACATCCACTTGAACGACTTGCCAATTCCTTATTGCAACAACATGAAATCATCTTTTTCATATGAGCAAAAGTTTCTGACTAGTCAACTCCCTTGATTTGATTTGAGAGAAGCTTCAAGCCACCGGTCTTACTTTATGTTTATCCAAAGTTTCATCAACCTTTAACTTAGTTTAGCCATTTGCGAGCCCCCAATCACATTTACATTCTTTTTCATATTTGGTATTTCGGTGCTTGATACGGAGTATATTTTATCATATTTGGTATTTCGATGCTTGATACGGAGTATATTTTATCATGTGAGAAGGCTTGTTTGGATGGACGGATTTACACAGGTATTTGATGTTTAATGTCCCTCAAACTTTCATAGGCTCTGTTCGGAAATACTGTAATAAGCTAACTTATTTTTCCAAAAAGCTTGAAAACCTAGCTTATTGTTTTCATAAGCTAGCTTATTTTTCTTTGAAAATGAGGGAAATTTTTTTATTGCCGAACAGGCACATAATCTTTGCAAACTTTCATAAGTCAATATATTTTCCCGTTTCTTTTTAAATAAAGACTTAAATTCCAATAAGCCAAACATTATAGGCCAAACATTTTTATGACAACATAAAAGGCGACAAACTACAACAACTACTACGAAAACAAACTCGAGATTGAGCTATTGTGTAGGTAACTCTCCCGTCCCTATCCGTGCACCCTACCTGGAATAATCACAACATCCAATCCACTTTGGATAGGACCTAATCCTACGGCTCAGGTTTCACCAAATACAACCTAATATGCATAGCGTCTCACTCTATCTCTCCCCTCGCTAATTTTTTCTTCCTTTCTGGTACCCGAAACTTCGCACTTCCAACCTGTCAAACAGCTCAAATCACCAAATATCCCAAGTCTCCACCAAACGCCGCCGTTGGTAATCTCTCTGAGTTTCTTCACTTCTGGAAGAAAATCGGATTAAGGAATCATCTGATCATGAACTCCGGAGGCTTGTGATGGAGACGGACGAAATACGAGCGGTTTTCCGAGCGTTAGTTGAGAGTGCGGAGAAGAAGTTCGCTAGGGTACGGGATGCGCCGGAGTATGCGGCTCGAGGAGCTGGTGCTGCTGCAGCGGTGAGCGAGCATGACTTTCACAAGGTGTTCAAGGCGTACATGAGGCTTTGGAAGTTTCAGCAAGAGAATAGGGCGAAGCTGGTGGAATCGGGGCTACAGCGATGGGAGATAGGAGAGATTGCTTCTCGAATTGGTCAGATCTACTTTAGTCAGTATATGAGGACAAGTGAAGCTAGGTTTTTACTTGAATCGTACGTCTTCTACGAGGCGATTCTGTACCGAGGCTATTTTCAGGGCTCGAAGACACCAGTGAAGGATGTAAATGTGAGGTTTAAGGAATTGAGGTTTTACGCTCGATTCTTGTTGGTCTCACTGTTGTTGAATCGGAGAGAAATGGTTCGCCTTCTTGTCGACAATTTCAAGGCGCTTGTTGAAGATAGCAAGGCTACTTTTGGGGTAATTTGATTCTTACGATTGAGTTGGATGTGCTTTTCCTCAAAGGATACAAACCGTTTAACATAGCTGTTCCTATCTTTAGACCGAGTAATATGATCTTGCCTCGCTACTTGTCAATTAGAGGATGGTAGTGAAGTAAGGATGGGAAATCAGGAAGATAATTAACATCATGTAGGAAGATCAGCTGAGCTTAAAGCATTTGTTTGTCTTTCTACTTACAATTCCAGTAATGAACTTCTTAGAGCGTAAGTGTATTTGGATTTCTGTGACTTCTTGTCATGGAGTTAAAAATTAAAATAACTGCCTTTCTTAAACTGGATAAATGGCTTGTAGAAAAGTGTATATATATATATATATATATACAGTGTAAGTGAAGAAACCCTCAGATATTGTGTCTGTATTGCAAGTTAAGAACATAATAAATGCTGTCTGTGCTGCCAGAGTTTACTAATTCTTTCTCAATTATTGTATTGCCTTCCTCTGATTATTTTTTTTCCCTAGAGCTGTGCTCACATTGATTATTTCCCATTATTGATTTAACATCTGCTTTTCCTTTTTTACACTAAAACCTCACACCCTCCTATTTGTGAGTAGCTCACAGTCCTAAGAGCACTTGTTGGTTTATTGAAGGAACTGTCACTGGAATTCTTGTTAAGTTTGCAATTTCTGTTTGTCAGGAAACTACTTTTAAAGAATGGAAGCTAGTAGTACAAGAAATCCTTCGCTTTATAGAAGTCCAGTCACCCCCAGCAAATGGAAGACCACTCCGTTACTGTGCTATGTTTGAGACCCATCCTGATTCCTCAACATGTGTAGCTCGTTTTCATGCAAAGAAAATTCTGAAGTTGCATGATGCTGTACTGACTGGATACTGTAGAAATGAGGTGCTGATTTCATATCTATATTCCCTCTGATCTTTCATTATTCTGATAACTAATTCTTGATCTTGAAGAAAAGTCTGACTTGCTAGTATGAATCTTTTCAGGTCAAGTTTGCTGAACTGACATTGGATACCTACAGGATGCTACAGTGTTTGGAATGGGAACCTAGTGGATCTTTCTATAAAAAGCGTCCTGTTGATGCAAATGAGAACCTTCATTTGAAAGATTATTCCGGTTCTTCTGGATTAATTGATATGAACTTGGCTGTTGAGTTAACTGATCCAACCTTGCCCCCAAATCCAAGGAAGGCTATTCTTTACCGTCCAACTGTGACACACTTGCTTGCGGTGAGTTTAAATGATGTTGTAGTTTCCTTGAATTTGTAATCTAGAGCCACGCCTACAGGCTCTAGTTGATTGTTTGAAGTATAGTACATATTGAGTTTGTGGAGATATTGATTGTGCTTTCTATTGAGTTTTTTATGACACCATATGATACTCAAATCAACTTGATTGCCTGATGATTTTATGTAATTTTGGCAGGTAATTGCCACAATATGTGAGGGGCTTCCTCCAGAGAAGATTATGCTGATTTATCTATCAGCTGCAGGTTAACAAGATTTCAAAGTTAAAAATATGGATATCTGTTTATATGTTGTTAAACTTGTACTGACCTTCTGCTGCTCTCAGGTGGTAGTTCTGCTCATCCAAAAGTTGATATCTCTGGAGGCTCTAAGAGATCTTCAAAGCTTAATGTTGTACCACAAGCATCTCTTGAGCATAATTTCCCTGATGTCCATGAATGCCAAAAAGGATACTTGAGTGGTTACTATGAAAATTATCTCTCCTTTGGTCCAAGGGCTAATGGAGGTCTGTAATACTGTAAATTAAATGTCATCTAGTAATTCCATCAATCAATGTAGATTATATGTGGAGAGATCTTTTTTGGTGGCTCTTCTTTGTATGCGTTTGTAGCTCTAGTCTCTAGGATATATAATTTTCTTGTTTCATCAGATCCTCAGTACATTTCTTGTTTGGAATTTTCAGGTTACAACAACCTTTACCCTGGTGATTTGATTCCTTTCACTAGAAGACCTCTCTTCTTGGTCATCGACAGTGACACAAGCAAGGCATTCAAGGCAGGTTTGTCAATACTTTTACTACAGTGAGGTTATGGGTTGTCAATAGGGATAATATGACGAGGATATCATCTGATAGGTTCTGCTGATGTTTATATAAGAACTATTCTGAATTGGAACTCATGCATGAGAATATGAAACAGAAACAATGTACTATAACTTGTAATTGTAGATACTTTTGCTTAATTCTTGTTTTATTGTTCACAGATTCTACATGGTTCAGAGAGAGGGGAGTCAGTTGCTTTGCTACTTTCCCCTTCAAGTCCATCATTCAAGAACTCATCTGAAGTAAAACAAGATGGAAGTCAGTTCACCCTTTTCTTGACTGCTCCTGTACTAGCGTTCTGTCAATTGGTTGGACTTGCTTCTTTTGATGGGGATACGGTGAGATGCTGATAAATTCTTTCTAATGCTAAATGGGGCAAGAGGTCTCAATATAGCCTTCATTCCTTCTCTTTTTTTCTTCTTCTCAGGTAGTTTATGAGGAAGCTGAAAACATAGTTTCTAGTTTCTTCTCTAAATGGGAAGTCATACTTTGTACAACGCCAAAGATTGACATTGTTTGGGCACAAGTGCTTTCTGATCCATTCTTACGCCGACTTATTCTAAGGTATGTTTTTGGAAAAGTTGATAATGCCTCTCTAATTCACGGGTTATGGAACTTGCATAGTCTCAAGGATAGTATTATCACAGTTCCCAAGGTGACAGATCACATGAAGCTGTGGCACGGTGCCATATTGAAAAATTAGACTGTCTTACATATAAATTTGGGAGAATAAAGAAAGTTTACTTGTAAACTTGTACTGTTGTTTTAGTTGACTTTGTCTAAATATGCAAGTGTCTTGTTCTTGATATATTTTTTCCGATCAGAAAGACAAAGGGTTCGTTTGGATTCCCAAAATACTACATATAGTGTAAGATAATGGAATTCTAATGTTTTATTTTTGGGAATTCAAATAGACTCTATGGCTATAAATCTGTGTAAATGTTCAAGTATCTTGTTTTGATGTATTTCTCCTATCACAACTCTTTAGTCTTGTGGATATTGCTATATCCACTGGTTATCTTTTGATGTGGTTAGCAGGGTCAAAATACTGCTGTCGACACACATGTCCTATACTGTTAGGAATCAATAATGATTGTGGTTATTATTAAAAATAATAATTCTTATTCAACATCATTTCAGATTCATATTCTGTCGTGCTGTGCTTTCCTTCTTCCATACCTGTGAGGACCGTGATCAATACACGCCTGTTTGCGTACCCGAGCTACCAAGCTTGGTATCGCCAAATGCTGATGTCGTGCAATCTGCTGTTCTCCGACTTGCAGACCACCTTAGAGTCACCGACTGCTTCAGTAATAATTGAAAAAGGAGAGGAGAAGAACCACCACACCTTGTGAAGTTTAGATCAAGACTCAACAGGATTCAGATCCAGTTCTTTTAGATGAGGATGACGACGAATCCTTTGGAATCTGCTTGCAGATTTGTTTGTCCATGGCAAGGGAGGTATATATCTCTTATCAAATTCTAGTTATAATTCAATATATTTGTTGTGAACATGGTAGTGATATTTCCATCTTTTGATGGTAGTCTAGTATCAGATTGTTAAATTATTTAAGGTGTGAATAAAAGGTAAAGTTAAGATTGTGTTGGCTTTTGTAGATGGGTTTAGTTCGTTTTATATCTTTTGACATGTTAGTTTTTCTTTTAAAAGATAAGTGCACTAATTTCGCACTCATATCTTGTGAGAGGACGGTTTGTTCATTGTTCGACATATTGTTTTTTGGAGGAATTGTTCAGCCTTAAAAGAGAGCACCTCCCAAATCACCAGCAACATGATTATATACTTGTTTATGGATTCTTGTAATTAATTTACTGTTTCACCGTATACTTAATCAACTTCCTTAAAATGAGAAAGGTTCGGGTACGAAGAAAGCTTAATGTAGGCATTTGCGTTTACAATTTACGCATCAATTATTAGATATCTGTTATATGTTGTTAGGCTAGTGCTTAGCTGGCACTTGCTTTATTTTGCTTTATAAGCAGTTGTAACAGAATCACATAACTCAATCAATGAGAAAGAAACAAAAACACTTCCCGCTCTCTTTTCTTCCTTCTCCTCTCTCGATCATCTTTTCCATCTGTTCGATTCTCATCGAAGCTCCATGATTAAGTCTTTCGCTGCTTATCTACATGGTATCAGAGCTCGGGATTGAGATCTGAAGTGATCGAGTCTTATAGATCGAGTCAATTCGATTCATTCATCATCGTCTAGGTCAAATGGTGCTTTTGGAGAATCAAGCGGGAATTGATCATAATGATCCTCTGTATTTACAATCGAGTGATCATCCAGGCCTCTCACTTGTTTCAGATATCTTCGAAGGACAGAACTTCGGAGAATGGAGGATTTCGATGAAGATCTCCCTGTCAGCCAAGAACAAGACAGGCTTCATCACAGGTACCTTACCTAAACCTCTGATTACTGATCCTAACTTCGATAGATGGAATCGATGCAATGATATGGTTAGATCTTGGCTTCGGAATGGATTAAGTAAAGACATACGCCGTAGTGTGATATATTCTGAGACTGCACAGGAAATATGGGATGAATTAGGGATAAGATTTGGTCAGCTTAGTGGAGCACAGTTATATTCTGTTAAGAAAGATCTCAGTGATCTTGTTCAAGGATCTGATTCAATTTCTACCTATTTCACTAAGATAAAGATACTCTGGGATGAGTTGAGTAGCTTGCGCAGGTTTCCAAGATGTTCTTGTGGCTTTGTGCAAGAATTCTTGAAGTTTGAAGAGGATGAGAAGTTAGTGCATTTTCTGATGAGACTCAATGAGGTCTACACTACTATACGTGGTGCTATTTTGATGATGAAACCTCTTCCCAGCACTGCTCATGCCTATGCACTTCTTTTGCAAGAGGAAAAGCAAAGGGAGATGCAAGGAGTTGCTCACCTTAATCAAGAATCTGCCTCCATGAATATTGTTGTTGGAAAGAATAACTCAGCTCAGTCCAGTGACAAGAGTAATAGGGATAAGAGAAGCCTCTATTGCACAAACTGCAAGAAAACTAATCATAACCTTGATAAGTGCTTCTTCATTCATGGTTTTCCTGCAAATTATAGAGACAGAAACAAGAAGAAGGATTCTGAGGGAAAGTTTGCAGGATCTGCTCAAGCTAAGCTTGCTAATCTGAGTGCAGAACAACTTGAGAGGATCTTGAACCTAGCAGAGGCAACTGCTGGGAAGCACAAGGCAAAGAGATTGAGGATGACTTTGCCGGATTTGCAGGTACTTCATTTGCTACTACTGTCTTTAATAGAATTACCTGGATTCTTGACAGTGGAGCTAGTTGTCACATGTGTTGTGATATTAACATGTTCAAAGAGAAAAGAAAGCTAAGTAAATCCTTTCTGGTTAGTTTGCCTAATGGTCAAAATGCTACAGTTGAGACAATTGGTACGGTTTTGGTACTACCTGAACTGTTGCTAAGGGATGTGTTATATGTTCCAATGTTTAAGTGCAACCTCTTATCAGTAGGTAGGCTTGTCAAGGATATGAAATGTCAAGTCCTGTTTACTGAGACTCAGTGTATGTTACAGGGTCTTTCTATGAAGATACCACTGGAGATTGGTAAAGCTTTCAAGGATCTGTATCTTCTGGACAGTGGGCAACAAAAGTCAGATGCACAAGCAACTAGAGTGGCTAATGTAGTTGTTAAACACAAAGAAGCCTATGATTGGCATGTAAGACTAGGGCATTTGCCTTATTACAAACTGAAAAGTTTTCCATTTGTCAAAGATAGTATGCTAAATAAAGACACAGTTGTGCCTTGTGAAATTTGTGCTAAGTCTAGGCAGACTAGACTCCCCTTCCCTATCAGTCATATTACTTCTAAGGAATCATTTGAATTGATTCATGTGGATGTTTGGGGTCCTTATCATACTCAAACATATAATAAATACAGATATTTCATTACCATAGTGGATGACTTTTCTAGGTCCACCTGGGTTCATCTCTTGGCCACCAAGAGCAATGCCTTTGACATGATCAAGAGCTTTATTGCTTTGGTTCATAGACAATTTGATAAGCAGGTCAAGATTCTCAGGAGTGACAATGCTTTGGAACTTGGTTCTAGTAGAGACACTGCTCAGTATCTAGCTTCACAGGGTATCATTCACCAGACCTCTTGTGTAGCTACCCCACAACAGAATGGTATAGTTGAGAGAAAGCACAGACATCTTCTTGAGATTGCTAGAGCCTTGATGTTTCACTCCAAGTTGCCTTTGAAATTCTGGGGTGATAGTGTGCTCACTGCTGCCTACATCATCAACATATTGCCCACTTCTTTGCTTAAAGGGAAGACTCCTTATGAAATCTTGTATAACCAGGTACCTTCTTATACACACATTAAAACCTTTGGTTGCCTTTGTTTTGTCTCTACATTGAAAATTGGGAGAGATAAGTTCCAAGCAAGGGTTGTTCCATGTGTGTTCCTGGGGTATCCATTTGGCAAGAAGGCCTATAAAGTCTATAATCTGGAATCACATCAAACCTTCACCTCCAGAGATGTTGTTTTCCATGAAACCCTTTTTCCTTTCCACTCCACACCTACTTTTTCTCCACCAACACCTGTGTATCCATCCACTCCCTTATCATCAGACCCAGATGATTCTTTACACTCTCAAATACACACTTCACCCATACCAGAAACACAAACACATACTCAAACACATACCCACACACATACTCAACCAAACACACAAACACATACTTCAACACATACCCAACCACCTCTTATACCTACTGTGGATGAGTCTTCCTTGAGAAGGTCCACAAGAACCTCCAATCCACCTGCTCACCTCACAGATTATGTGTGTAATCATGTTAGTCTTGATTCACTCTTCTGTGCTCACACCTTGACTTCTACACTTAACTTTCCCCTTGTCACTTACTCTTCCTCTTACCAACCTGATCATGAACCCTTCACTTATGATCAAGCTTGTAAGTTCCAAGTGTGGCAGGATGCCATGAAGAAGGAGTTTTCAGCTCTTGATCTTAATAACACATGGGAGTTAGTGGATTTGCCTAAAGGCAAGAAAGCCATCAGTTGTAAGTGGGTCTATAAGGTCAAAAGGAAAGTTGATGGTACCATAGAGAGACACAAAGCTAGGTTAGTTGTCAGAGGGTTCACACGGAAAGAGGGGGTTGATTACAATGAAACTTTCTCCCCTGTCATAAAGATGACTACTGTGAGGTCTCTCATCTCTGTTGCCTTGAAGAAGCAATGGAAGATTTGTCAACTTGATGTTAACAATGCCTTCCTTCATGGAGACCTTCATGGAGACCTTGATGAAACAGTCTACATGAAGGCACCCCCTGGTTTATTGGTAGAAGATGGTGGCAAAGTGTGTCTTCTTAAGAAATCTCTCTATGGGTTAAAGCAAGCATCCAGGCAATGGTATGCCAAACTGTCACAAGCTTTGAAAAGCAAAGGCTACACCCAGTCTCTGAATGACTACTCCTTGTTTCATAGAAAGCAAGGGGACTCCATGGTGTTTATAGCTGTATATGTAGATGATATCTTGATCACTGGCACAGATCAAGGTCATATTGAAGAGTTGAAGTCCTATCTTGATGACACTTTCAAGATCAAGGACTTAGGTGAACTTCATTTATTTCTGGGAATTGAGTTCATTAAAACCTCTGAAGGTTACTTGATGAGTCGGAGAAGGTTTGTTCAGGAGATTTTGACTGATTTTCCTCTTCCTTCTTCACACAATGTTGTTAGCCCATTGGATTTGCATTTAAAGCTTCTCCCTGATCAAGGTGTTCTTCTTGAGGATCCCATGGTCTACAGAAAATTGATTGGGAAGCTCAACTTCCTAGTGAACACCAAGCCAGATATAGCTTTCTCGGTTCAGTTTCTCAATCAATTCAATCAGCATCCTAGACATCCTCACCTTCAGGCTGCTCTTCATGTCCTATCCTACATCAGAGGCACATAGGATAAGGCTCTTCTTCTTAACAACAAGATTGATACCAAGCTCTTAGCATAATGTGATGCAGATTGGGCTACATGTCCTTCCACCAGGAAATCTGTCAGTGGATTTGTTGTGTTCTTTGGTGGTAGCTTGGTGTCTTGGAAATCAAAGAAACAACAGAGTGTTTCTTTGTCTTCAGCTGAAGCTGAATATAGGTCCTTGAGGCGTATTTGTGCTGAGCTTGCCTGGCTTAGTAGACTATTTTGTGAACTTGGTATTGCTCAAATCACTCCCACCCTGTGAAATGTGACAACCAGGCCGCTATTTACATAGCTAAGAATCCTGTGTTTCATGAGCGTACCAAGCATATCGAGCTTGACTGTCATTATGCTCGTGAAAAATTGCTCGAGGGCCTCATTTCCTTGTCCCATGTTCCTACACATACGCAGTTGGCTGATTTCTTAACCAAGTCTCTTCCTGGTGTTCAGCTTTCCTCGATTCTGTCCAAGATTGGCATGATTTCTCCTGCTCGATCTTAAGAGGGGGTATTAGATATCTGTTATATGTTGTTAGGCTAGTGCTTAGCTGGCACTTGCTTTATTTTGCTTTATAAGCAGTTGTAACAGAATCACAGAACTCAATCAATGAGAAAGAAACAAAAACACTTCCCGCTCTCTTTTCTTCCTTCTCCTCTCTCGATCATCTTTTCCATCTGTTCGATTCTCATCGAAGCTCCATGATTAAGTCTTCTGCTGCTTATCTACATCAATGTCCATGTGACAAATTTGAACTTTATACCTGAATTACGCGGTGATAATTTTGTAACTTCTGTGAACAATGTTTTTTTTAAATTGACCGGAAATGGACATGATTGCTAGATTAGTAGATTATGAACATTATCATCCACAATATGAACATTAACTTGTTATCTATGAACGTGAACAGTTTGTTTATCTTATGTTAAGTTTTCTTCTAGCCGGGTTTTCTCTCCTTGAAATTACCTAATGCTGATTAAGGATTAAAATTTATTTGAAATTTAACACAAGGTTAAGAGTTAAGACCGTCGCTAACTTGGAATGCACTAGTAGTACGATGAACCTATAAAACATGAAGAAGTAATAGCGTAAACTATACAACATGTAGAACTAGAAGTGACTGCTTCTCTGACTAGAACAAAAAACTCGAACGCCAGCCACAGTAAATGATGCTCTGCCATTGTGATTCGATATCTACTCGTATAAGCCTTTGAGGAACCATATTCCCAAGAGGTAAACCAATTAGGTTTCGACAACAAGAAGGCAATAGGGAGTACTAGGATTTGACGAATATGTAAAGCAGAAGAAGTAGATGGTTGGGAAATTGAGACAGGTTCCCTCAGTCAGGCTTCTGCAGAAAGAACCAAATAGTCACACTTCAGTCTCAGTGGACGAAGAACCATTTTGTTTGTCAGACTTTTTTCTCCATTTAAGTTGAAGCCTCCCTCCTTCTTGTATTTCCGCTATAAAAGGCTGTTTTGAGTACGTGTTATCCAAGCTACGACAAAAAAAAACAGAGTATGGACATTAGTAGAGAAATAATACAACTGGAACTGGAAGATGTTGTTGACGATAGGTGGGTGTATGATTCATCTCTTGATCATAGGGGAGACATTCCTCTAAGAGCTTCAACCGGTGCTTGGAAAGCCTCACTCTTCCTTATTGGTAAGTGATCAACTTAATCCTCAAAGTTACCTATTATTTCAATCACATTCTTTCTTAGCTATAGTAAAGAGTTGTCCATAATTTATGAGATTATTATTTAGTTATATTCAGAAATTTTAGGATACCAGTCTTTCTATATATTCGAATAACTATATAACGTATAAGACAAGCATGTATAATGTACTCCTATAAGTCAAGCATGAACTTATTGAGTAATACAGTACATGATAGACATCACTCTAGACAAGCAACTGACTCAAAGCAAACCACCGACATATCAAATCTATGACTTATGACCCATTTTCTCGTACTTCATGCATAATCTTGTATGCCTACAATTGAGGCTTGAACGGCTTATAAACAAATACTCTCTCCATCCCTTTTTATTTGTCCACAAGTACGATTTTCACAGAAATTAAGAAATTGTAGGAATATAATGATTATATGAGAGATAAAAGTATAAAGTCAATGGTTAGAGGAGAGAGATAGAGAAAAAAAGTACTCCCTCTGTCCCATTTTGTTAGTCCCATTTCAATCAGGCACATATGTCGTGACATGTTTTGCATCGTTAATATCTCTAGTTATATGTTAATAAAAATTATAATTTTTTAATATTGTTAAAATACTCATTAAGACGAATCAAACAAGACCTCACATGGCTATGTTTTTTCTTATATATTAGGAGAAATCTACAAGATTCTCTCGGTTTGTGAATAGTGTCACGAAAAGAAATGGGACTAACATTATGGGACGGAGGGAATAGATAAGATTGGAATTTGGGAGAGAAAAAGTGAAAAGGTGAAAAAGTGAAAAAATGGTAATTATATGTTGATAGTAGGGATAAAATGGGTAGAATAAAGTGACATAAATGGAATAGTGGACAAATAAAAGGAGACACCCGAAATGGAAAGTGACAAACAAATAGGGACAGAGGGAGTAGCGGATTCTCGCCTAAATAGAATTAAGGAAAGTGTTAGAAACTACTCCCTCCGTCTCTAAATGATAGTCTCATTGTTGTTTTGACATTATTCACAATTCAAGAGAATCTTGTAAATATCTTTCAATATATAAGAAAAAATATAGTCATGTGGGATCTTGTTTGATTCGTTTCAATGAGCACTACAATAATATCAAAATTTTATAATTTTTACCAACTTGTAGTTAGAGATATTAACGATACAAAACATGCATCGACAAATGTGCCGGAGTGAAATGGGACTATCATTTAGGGACGGAGAGGGAGAGAGTAACTGATAGTGTTGAAAACTAAAGATAATTCCATGCTGACCATATATCCTCTGCCTTGTTGAAATAATTGCTCTCAGAGATTATTCTTTTCAGATAAATAAACTAAAATAAATCAAAGAAGGACATATCGTACTATATGTTTAGGCTTCTACATGGAAGTTTTTGCCAGTGTTTTAAATTCCCTATTCAACTAACTGCCTTACTCTTGCCTAATATATATATTTGCATCCATGATTATCTTAACAAAGAACTCAGAATAAGTTTTTGTGTGATGTTTTATTCAACTTCAGCTCTTCCTTAACAACCTACCTTGCATTGGTACAAAAAAGTGACACCATCCATATAGAGTTTAGCTATGGTTATGCTCTGGTGTATGGTTCTGCATGAAGAACAATATAGCTGCCTTATGCACTTAGTTCACTTTTAGCATAAACTTTATCCTCGATAACTTTTCAAATGTACAAGGTGACCATATATTGGATGCACTTTGTACAGCAATTGAGTTTAGTGAGAGGCTTAGCTACTTCGGAATTGCTACGAGTCTGATCATTTACCTGACAAGAGTACTTGATCAAGACCTCAAGACTGCAGCCAAGAGCGTCAATAACTGGATCGGTTTTACCACTGTCATGCCTTTACTTGGAGGCTTCATATCCGATGCTTGCATTGGACGATTCTACACAATCATAATCTCATTCACCATCTACATTGCGGTACAATCTTATGCTCACTTACTCGGTCTTTAGTATTTAGTAGGTGTACTACTTAATCCGACTCGTCATTCCAACCAGATTCTTATTTTGATACCAAACGAGCCCGGAAAACAATGCTATGTTGTTTGTAACAGGGTTTGATACTACTAACAATGACGAGCGTTGTCCCTAGTCTGGATCCATGCCACCAAGACACACGGGAAATCCACGAGATGGTCTTCTACATAGCAATCTACATGATCTCTATCGGATCCGGAGGGCACAAACCGTCACTGGAGAGCTTCGGGGCTGACCAGTTTGACGACGACAATGAGCAAGAAAGGAAGAAGAAGATGTCGTTTTTCAACTGGTGGAATTCCGGTGTCTGTTGCGGGCTTCTTCTTGGGGTGACCTTGATCGTTTACATTCAAGACTACGTCAGTTGGGGTGCTGCTGATATTATGATCACAACAGTTATGATCCTTACCTTATTCATTTTCATCCTAGGGATGCCATTTTATCGGTACAGGATGCCGAGAGGAAGCCCCTTGACACCTATGCTTCAAGTCATTGTAGCTGCCTTCACCAAACGAAGCCTTCCTTACCCTTCATCCACTGATGTGTTGTTCGAGATTAACGACTCAAAGAAACAAGGGAGACTGGTATGCCACACTCCAAGACTCAAGTAAGTTGGCCTATCTTCAACCAATGCATGAAAGCCTTGATTTGTTTTTCAATTGAGTTGATCATAAGAAATAGTTCACGCATGATCTTTCATCTATAGTTTTAAGGAAAAGGTTATTCTAAGACTACTCATAGAAGAATTAACTTAATCTTGATGTGCATCTGAATGAGACTACTCTTAGAAGCTAAATGTGCATCTGAATATAAAGAAATTAGCCTGTTCGCACGTTAATAATTATTCACACCTCATCTTTATCCAAGTACTTAAATGGTAATTATGTTTTAGGTTCTTGGACAATGCTGCAATTGTTGTAGACAATGAAATCCCAGCTGAGGAACAGAGCCCATGGAGTCTGAAGACAGTAACCGAGGTAGAGGAGGTGAAGCTGATCATCAACATGATCCCTATATGGCTTTCAACTCTTCCATTAGGTATCTGCATATCCCAATCCTCAACCTTCTTCATCAAACAAGCAGCCACAATGAACCGTCACATCACCCGTGACATCACCCTCCCTCCCGCCACAATCTACTCCTTCGCACCCCTCGGTATGATCGCATCCGTCACACTCTACGAAAAGCTCCTCGTCCCGATCCTGAGACGCGCCACGGGAAACGAGAGAGGGATCACAATCCTCCAAAGGATCGGGATCGGGATGGCGTTCGCTATCGCGACAATGATGACCTCCGCGCTAATCGAGAAAAACCGACTCGCGACAGTCACGGAGTTGAGCGTCTTTTGGCTCGCACCGCAGTTCTTCATGGTCGGGTTCGGGGACGGGTTTGCAGTGGTGGGGCTGCAGGAGTACTTTTACGAGGAGGTGCCGGACTCGATGCGGAGCCTCGGGATTGCGTTCTACTTGAGTGTCATTGGGGTGGCTAACTTCTTAAGCAGTTTGCTTATTAGTGTCATTGATTGGGTGAGATCGAGGAGTGGGGCGAGTTGGTTTGGTAAGGATTTGGAACACAGTAGTCTCGATAAGTTCTATTGGCTCTTGGCTTCGATTATGGTGGTAAATCTTGCTGGTTTCGTGTACTTGGCGAAACGTTATCAGTACAAGAGCGTCAGGAGCGTCCATCGCATAGAGGCGAGTACCCTGGTGGATTACTATGACTACTATCAGACCTATGTTGGTATCTACTCCTAAACTTATATTTTCCAATAAAACTAGTTAAGATAATGATTGTATTACTATTTCACTCGGAAACTAAGAAATCGTGAACTAAGATAGGAGAAATGCTGGAAAATTCTCCATTGATGTAACTGGGCTCTCAAACTATGAGACTACTCAATAATATGTTATTGAGCTAATGAAAAACAGAGTGTGTTGTATCAGATTGTTTTTACGTACTCTCCTAATTACAACTCTTGCCCCTATTGTGAAAGGAATTGATGGAACAAGAATTACTCCATAGAAGGAGCTTGAGGAGGAACAAGAGAGAGTTTCTATTATTGTCAGAAAACTTAATTAGTTACAATGGTTTGAGTTAGCTTAAATAGGAAGAGTTAGTGAACCCGGTTTATATCATACCGGTTCATTTACATTAAGCTAACTTAACTAATTACATTACTACACTTCCATATCCCCCCTCAAGCTGGAATTTCAACCAAATCCAAGCTTGAATGAGAGTGTGTTGTGTTGATCTTCACCAAGGGGCTTGGTGAGGATATCAGCTAATTGATTCTGTGAGCTGACATGTGTAGTAGCAATGAAACCATCATCAACTTTCTCTCTGACATAATGACAGTCGATTGTCAAATGTTTTGTTCTTTCATGGAAGACTGGGTTAGCAGCTATGTGCTCTGCCGCCTTGTTGTCACAAAACATGGTGATAGGCAGAGGAACTGAAAGACCAAGATCACTTAATACAGCATTCAACCAGACCACTTCACTAGCACAGGCAGACATACTTCTGTATTCAGATTCAGCACTAGACTTAGCCACTGTAGTTTGCTTCTTAGTCTTCCAAGATACTAAGTTCTTCCCTAAGAAAGCACAATATGCTGTAAGAGATCGAGCAGTGAACTTAAAATTAGTCCAGTCTGCATCACTATAACAAATCAAATTTGTATCACTGTCAATAGAGTAAAACAATCCCCAGTTCAAAGTGCTCTTCAGGTACCTTATCACATGATATGCAGCTTGCAGATGGGGCTGCCTAGGAGCACTTACAAATTGACTCAGATGTTGTACGGCATATGAGACATCTGGCCTAGTAATGTTCAGATATAATAGGCGACCAACTAACCTTCTATATATCTCTGGATCTTTCAGAATAACCCCTTCATCAGTTGACAAGTTCAACCCTCTTTGTAAAGGAAAAATGGCAGGCTTACAGTCTGTCATATTAGTGTCCTTTAAAATATCTAAGATATATTTTCTCTGACTCAAAATAGTACATGTGGCTGATCTAGCAACTTCAATCCCCAGAAAAAATCTCACTGGCCTAGATCCTTAATTGTGAACTTCTGGTGTAGGTCTTCTTTAGTCTGTATGATTACCTTGTCATCATTCCCTGTCAATAACAAATCATCCACATATACCAGGGCTATAGCCATGAGTCCATCTTTGTTTCTTATAAACAAAGAATAGTCATGCATTGATCTCTTGTATCCTAGGCTGAGCAAAAAAGTGGTGAGTTCCTTATTCCATTGCCTAGAAGCCTGTTTGAGTCCATACAAAGATCTTTGAAGCTTGCAAACCTCTCCTGCTTTGACCTTATTGTATCCTTGAGGAGGTTGCATATATATCTCTTCATCTAAAAATCCATGTAAGAATGCCTTATTCACATCGAGTTGATGAATATGCCATTTCTTCACTGTTGACAAGGCTAAAAGGATTCTGACTGTGGAAAGCTTAGCAACTGGTGAAAAAGTGTATGTATAATATTTCCCTTCAACCTGTGTGTATCCCTTTGCTACCAGTCTGGCCTTATGTCTTTCTACTGAACCATCTTGCTTGTATTTCACCTTGAATACCCATTTTGAACCAATAGTTGTTTGTCCTGGTGGCAAAGTAGTTAATATCCATGTCTGATTGGACTCTAATGCATCTATCTCTGCTTTCATAGCCTTTTCCCAGCACTCTATCCCTTGTGCTTGCTTATAAGTGGCTGGCTCTACCATTTTACAGACATTGTAAAATGATGCAACATATTCAGAAGAATAGTTAGACAGGTCTAAGAGACTTTCTGCAGTGCAACTATATCCTTGTAATCTAGTAGAAGGAACTCTTATCCTGCTAGATTTTCTGGGATTGATTTCAGCTTCTGATGTAACTTGTTGTTGCTCAGAATAAACAACAATTTCTTGCTGGGAAGTGACATTCTCTGTATTGTTATCTGAAACTGAAATACTCCTCAAATTTGTGTCAACAGGTGCAACTGGATTGACTAAAGGTAAGCTATCATCTTTGACAATAACTGCTCCCTTTTCCTGAACAGATTCTTTGAAAGGAAATATTTGTTCTTTGAAAGGAAATATTTGTTCTTTGAAGCAAACATCTCTGGATACAAAGACTTTATGACTTTCCAAGTCATATAGCTTGTATCCTTTCTGGGTCATAGAGTATCCTATGAATACACATTTTCTGGACTGAGCACCAAACTTATCTCTTTGAATCATATAAGGCTTGCCAAAGCACAGACAACCTATCACTCTTAATTCATCATAATCTGTTGGTCTGTCAAATAAAAGTTCATAAGGTACTTTCCACTGTAAAACTGCACTTGGAAGCAAATTAATCACTCTGACTGCTGCCAATACACACTCTCCCCAAAATTTTATGGGAAGATTAGCATGAAGCCTCATTGCTCGAGCTGTCTCAATAACATGTTTGTGCTTTCTTTCTACTCTCCCATTTTGCTGAGGGTTCCCTGATACACTAGTCTGGTGAAGAATCCCTAATGACTCAAAAAAATTCTTGCACTTAATCTGCATAAACTCGGCTCCATTGTCACTTCTGATTTTCTTGACAACTTTCCCAAACTGAGTCTTAACATAAGCCAAAAAAGAAGGAATAACTGTCACTACTTCACTCTTCTGTTTCAGCAAATATACCCATGTGAACCTTGTACTGTCATCTAGGATAGTCAAGAAGTAGGATGCCCCATTCATAGTTGGAACCTTATAAGGACCCCAGATGTCTAAGTGTATTAAGTCAAAAGCAAATTTAGCTAAAGAAAGACTTTTAGGAAAAGGATCTTTAGAATGCTTAGCCAAAATACAACTATCACAATTCAAATCAGTCTGTGCATACACCTTAGACCAAGGTAAATGTTTCATTTTACCTAAGGAACAATGGCCTAATCTAGCATGAATTGTAGAACTAAACTCAGCTAAATTCTCTTTATTACAAGCATTAGAAACTGCCTTGTCAACACTGCAAACAACACCCCGAGCCTGCCTTGGAGATTGCATCACATATAGCCCTCCGGCTCTTAATCCAACTGCCACTGTCCGTTTAGTGATAGGGTCCTGAAAGAAACACCTATCAGGCTTAAAAAAAGCTTCTAAACCATTTTCATCTAATAACTTTGTGACAGATAACAGATTCTTCCTGAATCTAGTTATTAACAAGAGATTGTCCACTCTTAAGTCCTTATTGACCTGCACAGATCCAACTATCTCAACATTCAAAATACTATCATCTGGCAAAGCAACTCTGATAGGCTTAACCAACTTTCTCTTATCAATCAGAATATTCTCATCAAACACCATATGATCTGTTGCCCCTGTGTCTACTATCCAAGTAGTATAATCTGAACTAGAAACTGATAAGGCAAGAGAAGTGATATGATTACCTGAGAAATCCACACCAGAACCAGAAGTGGAAGCTAAGTTTGAGCAATCTTTTGCCCTTGGAGCTTCATCCTGTGACACTGCATTAGAAACACTTGAGAATTCCATGCCCTTGAATGCTCTCATAACCTCTCTGCAAACTGCATCAATCATGGCAGCATCTGGCTTATCTGAACTTCCAAGAGGACTCTCTTCCTCTGTATTGATCTCAGCATTAGCAGCTGTCATGCCTCTCCAATTGGAACTCTTATTCTTCTCAGGAAATCCAATCAGTTGAAAACAAGTTTCCCTTATGTGACCTTTCTTCCCACAGTGATCACATTTCCTTTCAACTCTGCCTTTTCTTGGATCATACTGCCTACCACCATCTTGATTCCTATTTCTCTGATCATAAGATGGCCTATTTGCATACATAGCAATAGAATTGCTCTCACTAGGAATTTGCAAAGAACCAGACACAATTTTCTGTCTCTCCACCTGTTGCACTAGGTAGAAAGCCCTGTTTACTGTAGGCAATTTCTCTTGAGATAAGAGATTACTCCTAAACCCATCAAAGTCTGGATTCAAGCCCATCAAGAACTGTAACAGCTTGCTCCTAGATTCTTTTTCAAGAATCTTCTCGATCAAGTTGCAATTACAAGCACTTTGCACCCCTCCACATTCACAAACAGGAGTGCCATCAAGATTCTGGATCTCATCCGAGAGTTCTTTGATCTTGCCATAATATTCCCCAACCGTGGAATTTCCTTGTTCAATTGAACACAATCTTCTCTGTAACTGATACAACAATGGCCCATTGGTTTGACCAAACCTTTCACTTAGTTCATCCCATAGATGTTTCGCAGATTCCACATACATGAAAGTGTTAGAGATATTCTTTTCCATCGAATTAATCAACCAACATCTTACCATGTAATCTGTGCGAATCCATCTTTCACAATCCTGCGTTCCAATTGCAGGTTTCTTGCAGTTTCCATCGATGAACCCTAATTTCAACTTTGCACCAAGCGCCAGACGAACACCTTGACTCCAGGTGAAGAAATTCAAGCCATCCAGGCGAAATTGAGTTAATTGCGCACCTGGATTGTCTGAGTTGGACAGCACCATAGGATCGCAGCCAACCAAATTCTCCGTTCTTGCTCCAGACGCACCACCAGTCCCTGAACCATTCTCCATTGCAACAGACGAAGAACGAAATGCGGAAGACAACAAGCAACGATCGAATCAACAAAGATCGACACCGTGCAGCTCTGATACCATGTGAAAGGAATTGATGGAACAAGAATTACTCCATAGAAGGAGCTTGAGGAGGAAGAACAAGAGAGAGTTTCTGTTATTGTCAAAAAACTTAATTAGTTACAATGGTTTGAGTTAGCTTAAATAGGAAGAGTTAGTGAAACCGGTTTATATCATACCGGTTCATTTACATTAAGCTAACTTAACTAATTACATTACTACACTTCCATAGCTATGTTATTATTTGTAATAAAAACTTCTGAAATATCGATTTGATTCCAATCACTTGCTAGTAGAATCGACAGTTCTCTAACCACAATCGATTCGTCAAATAACCTAACTATGAAATCAAATGCAATGGACACAAAGAAAATTTCACGCATTTCGGTAAACCCTAATCTGGGGAGTCTCAATGGGAAGACTCAACCCCAACAATTCACTAGATACTCAAGGAGTTCACACAAGGTTACAAGACAAGGCAAGCACGACAAAAACACAGATACATACAAGATCAACACATATCAAACATAAAAGATGAGAAGGAGAAGAATATTGGAATTCGGCCCCCAATTAGTTGTAGTAGCTTCAAGGCATAAGCTACTATAAGAACTTAAAGCTCTTCAATCGCCATAAACTACCACACAAGAATCTCTGCAACACCAGGAAGAACACTCTCAAGATCTCTCTTTCTTTCTCTCTGGATTGTGATTACCACTCCAACATGAACTAGAGCAAGCTTCAACAAGCAAAGAAACTTATATAGCTAGGGAAAATGAGTCGGGGAAGACCAGATTGCTCGAGTGGACACTTTCCACTTAATCAGTTCCAGATGCCCAACAGACTAGTCCATCAACTAAGGCCCAAACTCAAGTTACAATTTCAAAACTAAATAATGAGCTATCTAACCGATTACTCGAGGTTCCTCAAATTATCCGGTTCAGAAATACAAACCAAGTCTAACCTTTGTTGATGATATATTTTCCTATCCAATGGCTATAGATATTGTGGTTGATGATGATAACATTGAGCCAAAATCAGTTGATGTTTGTCGTCAAAGTAAAGATTGATCAAAATGAAAAGAGGTCATTCATGCATAAAATCGCTTGAGAAACGAGGAGTTTTTAGACTTGTAGAGCAAAGGGTGTAAAATCTATCGGTTACAAATGGGTCTTTGTCCGAATATGGAATGAGAAAAATAAAATTGTAAGATATAAATCAATGCTTGTTGTCCAAGATTTTCTCAAGTTCCTAGAGTTGATATTGATGAAATATACTCTCGTTAGTTAATGCAACTACGTTTAGATTTCTTATTGGCATGATTGTATTTGAAAAATTAAAGATGTGATTTATGGATGTCGTGACTGCATACCTATACACGACGTACCTATATAGGTCACTTGATATAGACATCCATATGAGAGTCTCAAAAGGACTAAAACTATCTTGGTCTAACAACTTCAAACCTTGAGAAATGCTTTCTATAAAATTGAGAAGGTCATTGTATGGCTTCAAACAATCAGGGCTCATATGGTACAACCGCCTTAGGGATTATCTTATGAAAGAGAGGTATAAAGACAATGACACACGACCATGTGTCGTCATCAAGTGATCCAAAAATAGATTCGCTACTATCGTTGTCTATGTTGATGATTTAAACATCGTTGAAACTCTTGATGATAAGTTGTAAGTGTATGCGCAGTGCCTGATGAAATAATTTGAGATGAAAGATCTCGGTAAGACTAATCTATGTCTTGACTTGAAAATTGAGCACCTCAAAGATGGCATCTTTATCCATCAGTTCAATTATAATGAGAAAATCCATAGAGGTTTTAATATGGACAAAGCTCACCCTTGAGCTCTCCTATAGAGGGTAGATCAGGTTCGCCCTCAAGAAGAGGATCAATATGTTCTTTATTCAGAATTACCATATTTAAGTGTTATTGTTGCCCTTATGTATTGAACTAACAAACAAAGCCAAATATTGTTTTTGCTGTGAACTTATTGTCTAGGTTTAGCTTTGTGCCCACTAGGAGGCATTATGATGAAATAAAAAATATACCTTTGTGGAACACATGATCTTGTCTTGTTCTATCGTAGCCAAATGATGCCACATTGGTTGGATATGCAAATACATGATACTTGTCAGATCCACATAAAACTAAGTCACAAAATGGTTATGTATTCACGTATGAGGGCACAACCATTTCATGTAAATCAACAAAGCGAACCATAATTGCCACATCGTCAAACCAAGCCGAGTTGATTGTCTTGTATGAGGCAGAAAGAGAATGTGTAACACTAAAAGCAATAATCAAATTCATCCAGAAAGAATATGCAATGAGGCCCATCACAGACGGTCCAACAATATTATATAAAGACAAATCAGCATGTGTTGCTCAAATGAAGAAAGACTATATCAAAGGAGACCGCACAAAACACATATTCACCTATGAGCTAGAAGAAACAGGAGAAATCGATATTCAACAAATTCGGTCTAATGAAACTTTGGATGATACATTCACAAGGTCATTGGCTCCTAAGAAATTTGCATAACTGGTATACAAGATTGAAATGTGTAGACTTCGAGATACACGTTGATTGCAAAGAGAGCATCGTATGCATTGCACTCTTTTTTCCTTTGATCAAGCTTTTATCTCACTCGGTATTGCTTGATAAGGTTTTTAATGAGACAACATTAGAGCGTACAACAAGATTCATAGTTGCACTTTTTTTCCTTTGATCGGGGTTTTTATCCCACTGGATTTTTTATGACAGTTTTTTTAACGAGATAACATATAATATATCATAAAACAGTTCGAAGGTGAATATTCAGGGGTACTATGAACTAATCAAAAGCCTAAGCATATCTAAAAGACTACGTTTACACATGACAATTTCATGTATAAATATAAGAGTTGTATAAATGTGGAAAATGAAGATTATTGCTAAGGATAAACAATAATGTTAAATTATTCACCTTCTGTACTTTATATTGTAATTACTCCAATATTATAACCTTTTCTTGACTTATAAATAAAGACTTTAAACATTAAAATCCATACACTAAAAAAAGAAATAAATTAATCTCTAAGTTTTCTATTCTCTCTTTTTATACAACTTGTTTTAATATCAATTTATGGTGATTAATTGATATTATAATAATCACTTTATAACAATTTTAGTGTAAAGCCAATATTTTCTTTTTTGAAATGCTAAAAGCCAAAGTTGGTGAGACGTATTGCCCATAATTGGCTAAGAAGTGAGTTGTGGCTTACTGGCTGGTCGCGGTTAGTGTTGTTTTGTGTTGTGAGCCTGCAACTGATAAGGTCCTCTTCCACGGATAAGATTTCTCATATTTGCTCTACTTCCATTTCTACCTTCTTCGATCGTTTCCTCATCTATCAAATTCAAGCTTCTGATTAATTTTATATGGTTAATTACAAATGGTAGCCTTAACAGCGAGCAGCGTCCTCCACATGGCTTCTTCCTCCTGTGCTTTGCCAATGGCTATGGCCGGTTGGGGAACCATTCCTTCTCAGAAACCCCAATCTCTGATCCCTGTTAATGGAAATCGAACCTCCACTTTCCATCTTCCTTCTCTGTCTTCTTCTTCTACGTCCAAATCCCTGAAAACCGCCGCAGTCGCTTCTGGAACCACCGGTCTCAGCTCCGCCGATCAGGTTCTCTCTTATTCTCTTCAACTCTCTCTTTTATGGGTCATTCTTTGTTCTAGGGTTTCACTAAATACTGAATTCAGATGTTGTAATGTGGATATTGTATTGACCAATTTGATCGAATTTGGCGTCAGTTTGATCGAATTAGGGTTTCCGATTCAAGTTTCCTGTTTGCTCGAGTAAAATTAACTTCATTGGTTCAAATACAGGATCAGACGAAGAATAAGTACTACTTTGTGGTAGCAAACGCGAAATTCATGCTTGATGAGGAGGAGCATTTCAAGGAGCTCATGTTTGAGAGGCTCCGATTGTTTGGGGAACGCAACATGGAGCAGGATTTCTGGCTTGTCATTGAACCAAAATTCCTTGATAAGTTTCCCAACATCACCAAGCGACTCAAGCGCCCTGCTGTAGCTCTCGTCTCCACAAATGGTCCATGGATCACGTATGTAATCATAGCCAGTGTTTCTCTATGTTAGATTTTCAATTTGAGATGAAAATCAGTGAAATTAGGGATTTCATGACAAATTTGAGATAACTGAACCAAAGAACTTGTCAGTAACAGGTACATTGTATGGTTAGCAAGGAAATTGATGGGATTGATCATGTTATGTTTGCATGTTCTTGGCAGGTTCATGAAACTGAGGTTGGATCGGGTTTTAGCAGAAAGCTATGAAGCTGAAAACATAGAAGAAGCATTGGCGTCGACTCCTACTAAGATTGAGTTTGAGAAGCCGGACAAGTGGGTGGCACCTTACCAGAAGTACGAGTACGGGTGGTGGGAGTCCTTCCTTCCTCCTCAATGAAGATGAGTTGAGTATAGAAAATTCATCCCATGGAGTTCTGGTATTGCAATTATTAAATCACTATGTACCCACCATGATTGAAATGTTAATTAGACGCCATTAAGAAGATTAAGGAGCAACTGATCACGATTTTGCAGGGGATATTTGAAGGGCATCTATGAAAATTGTATGCTCTATTGGTCTTCAACTGAGTTCAGTTGTGTTAGTTGCTTAGTGTTGTATTTACATGTTTCATTAATCATTCTAGAGTTTAGACAGGGAGCTGTGGTTTGTGAGTTCAAACTTTTTTCCAAGGTTATATTTCAAGTGGTGAGCTCGTAATTTACTGTTATGCAGAATCTGAGATAGCACTTCTTGTTGTTTGAGCATCTTTATCTTCACTTGACCTTAAAAGATACTCTGCCTTGTAAAAAATGGCCTGCAAAGTCAGCTTGGAGAGGGCTCTGTGAGATTGAGAAAGACTGCAAATAATTTATGTCCACATCAATTAGGGAATTTTGTTTAATCGTAGTCTATGAAAATATGTTTGAGGCCACAAACATGAAAAAATAATTACTAACGAGTTTATCATCAAGTACAAATGAAAAATGTTGAATGAAATAGTTTCATGACTTGTATCATGTAGAATGAAATAGTTTTATGACTAGTATCCTCTCGTACACATGGATGAAAATCATGAAATAGAGTCCTTTGTTACAAATGATGGTGAGAAGAAAACAGAAAGAATAGCCTGTTGGATTGTAGATATCGCGACCTCTCGATCAACACTTCGCAAGGTCAGGTCAGCTACATAATTCCCTTTTGATTGCTAGAGACCTTCTCGACCACAACTGGACTAACAACTTGAGACTTCAGTCTTTCTCGAATCAAACTCCATCTCCTACCTCTGTTCTTCGTGTTCTTGAGCTTCTAAATACTTGCACAACCAAACCAGAATGGTTTGGTTGAGATTAACACTATCCTTAATTATACAACTTAGGAACCACACAATATCGATCGTAGCACTCACGAATCACCTCTAAACGAGACAATTCTTTCACCAATAGCACCATTTCGACACTGAGAGTCTGAATCCAAGTGTCGATCATCCAATTCTCTACAGAAAGAGATGAATTGAGGGTCTGGAAAGGGCAAAGCCCGTGGTTCTGAGGGTGCCAAGGCCACAAGTTAAAGACCGCCAAGAGTAAAAGCAAGAGTCCTGCTGGCATTAAAATCAAGGAGAAGGATCATGAGGGCAATGACCCCCGTCCGGATGATACTCCTGAAGTCCGCCAGTCCCCTGTCATTCCGCGAGCAACTCCCTCGCGACCTGGCGGTGGAGACACAACATGCGCAGGCCCGAGAACTAGGGGAAGGAGGTCCACTCCGGTTGAGAAAGGGAGACAAGTTCTATCCGCCTCTACCGAGAAGGAGAATCGGTCCTTGTCCCTTTCGGGGGATGTTTCTCGAGAAAGAGGTAGTGATACGGGGATAAGCCCGTTTTGACGATCTAGACACCAAGCTCGACTCGAAACATCAATGGAAGAAGATGGAGGAAGAAGGCTACGAATTTCAGGTTGTAAACTCATGAAATTGACTCAAAACAACAAGGGAAAAGATGACTCGAAATCAAAATTGAATCAACAAAACAAATGCAAAGATAGATAGAAAAGAACTCAATCAAACAATGACTCAACCCATCATCTAGATGAAGAAGAACCGAGCCAAATGATGAATGAACCCTCGTCTCTACAACCTTACACAACGACCATGGAAGTCGAGCACAAGGAGGATGCTTGTGACGACTTGGAACACCAATCTCTATATGAAATTGACATAGCCAAGAACAACCAAGCTATCATCTTCTACATTGAGCTCTTTCTCTCAAGAGCTCTCTTTAATGAGGCAAAAAGGATTATGATTTTAACCAAATTCAGCCTGCTTACAAATGACATGAGCAAGCCCTTTTATACTCCTAGGGAGGGGTTGGCCATGTCTTAAAATTACATAAAATCAGACTCCTAAAGTCTTAAAATAAAATGAAAGAAAAACAACTTAAAAGGGAAATAATTTCATGAGTTACATTAATATCATTCATTCCTCAAACACACTTGAGGTCTTCTTCTTCTTGTCTTCTTCTTGTATTCCGAGCATAAAATTGGTCTTGTCTTCAAGCTTAGAATGGTCTTCACATAAGGGGTGGTGATGGTGATGATGGTCCCGCATCAGGTAGTGTTCCCGTCTTTTTCAAGAGGAAATTCTTTTTGAAGGACCGTCCATGCCTACCTAACACTCACACTATTTTTTAGGATGTCCTAAGAAGAAGGACGGGAATGGCTCGCATGTCCATAATGGTAAGCTCGCGGCCTTTCCACACTCTATTCTATACCTGCCTATTTGGGCAATTTTTTCTTTTGTTGTTCTTTTTATTACATACTTATTTGTGCCTTCTCTCGCAGATGCTTTTGGCTGCCGAATCTTTAGGGAAATACTCTATCGCGGTAGAAGACGAGAAAGAGTCTCTTGAGAAGGATTTTGAGAAAGTCATGCACCATAGTCGTTCTTACAAGACTAAGCTTGTTGAGGAGAGTAAAGCTTTGGAAGAGCAAAAGAAGGAAACCAATGAGCAAGCGAAACGAGCTAAAGGTTTGGCTAAGAAGGTTTTAGATCTTGAGATCGCTCTGAAGGTTGAAAAACGTAATCCGACAAGGAGGATATGAATAAAAGAGAATGTATAAACCCACAAATGAAATAAGTTACATGGATTAAGATTTTGGTGACGAGTGGACGTTTAAAAGAGGTTTCATAATGCATCGGAGTGAAAATGTGAGGGTTGATCATAGAGAATCTTTATTACGTTTAACCATCCAAAAAAGTTGAAGAAAGTTTTTTCAATCTCGAGGTTTCAATACAAGATGGAGTTGTTCTGTCTCCTTCTCTTACATTTCTAGCTCTTGAGCATAACAATTTTTCCGGGCCGATTTCTGATAACTGGGGAAATAACCAAAAGGGGTCCAAAAATACCAATTCAAGTCTCCAAATCTTAACCCTTGATCACAATCATTTATCCGGGAACATCCCACATTCTCTAAGCAATCTGGGTAATCTCCAGGTGCTGTCTTTGAGTCATAACCTCCTTGCTGGATCATGGGGAAGAATGCATATATCATCAGATGGGTAACCTCCAGGATTAGGCATACAAATCTGTTTTAGGGTAAAATTAGATTAATTTCAGATCCGGTAAAAATGAAGGTAAAATGAAAATATCATGGTAAAAACAAAATATCGCGATATTTTGCCAATATATCATCAGATGGTGCAATTCCAAATTTGCCCTTAAATATTTGAAAAAAATGAGGGCAAAAATGACATTTCACCAGGTCTGACGGAGAAATTAACGGAATTGAACGAGGGGTGGCTCGGTGTTAACAGAGTGACACTTTTGGGTGGTTCCTTGCAAATTTTGTAATAAAGGGTGGTTTGTCGCAAATTAACCCAAATAAGGGGTGATTTGGCGCAAAAACCTCTTTTATTAATGACACGATCGATTATCAAAGCTCAGCAATCCGCGCGGATCCCAAACGGCGAATCTTAACCGTTGAACAAATCGGGATAGCACAGTTAACCCGATTTTCGCCCGTCAGATGACGTTCTGGCAAAGCACACGGATCGTTCTTTTAAACCGTCGGATCTTTCCTGATGCCCTACACCCCTTATATAAAACTCCATTCGCCTTTCCATTCCAACCTGCTGCTAACGTTTCAAGAGACAAGAGAGATAAAAGTTCCACAGAAGATTATCTGCGATTCTTTCTAAAGAAGATTATTTCTTGATGTATGCTTCTCTTCTTTTCTCTTCAACTCAATATCTTTTAGATATACAGTTTTGCGTTCTTTTATTGCATTTCCCTTTATAGAATTTAGTCTAGGTCTCGATGCTCGGCGACTTAGCGAATTAGGGTTTTCTGCAATAACGATTTCCATGATTCGAATGCATCGTTTGATTGTTCTGTGTGAATTGAGGAAACTATTATCAAGATTGCTGATTTATTGTACAATTTGGTTTGTAGATGGCCCGTACCAAGCAAACTGCTCGTAAGTCCACTGGAGGAAAGGCTCCAAGGAAGCAATTGGCCACCAAGGTTTGTGTTCGGATTTGGATTGTTGAGAGTTCACATTTTCTTGCCGTTTAACTTAACTTTTGTTTGTTTAGGCTGCTCGCAAATCTGCTCCCACTACCGGTGGAGTGAAGAAGCCCCATAGATATCGCCCTGGTACTGTTGCTCTTCGGTGAGTATATATCCCTCTTTTTATCTCCAGTACTGGATTTCTTCATATGGGATGTGAAATTGATTGTGTTTGTGTTGTGAAATTCAGTGAAATCCGCAAGTACCAGAAGAGCACAGAGCTTCTGATAAGGAAGCTTCCTTTTCAGAGGCTGGTTCGTGAGATTGCACAGGACTTCAAAACTGATCTGCGTTTCCAGAGCCATGCTGTGCTTGCTCTTCAGGAGGCTGCTGAGGCCTACCTTGTCGGATTGTTTGAGGACACCAACCTCTGCGCTATTCATGCTAAGCGTGTGACTATTATGCCAAAGGATATTCAGCTTGCTAGAAGAATCAGGGGCGAACGTGCTTAAGCTAAGTTTTCGTTGCCTCATCAACCATAGCTTTTATGTTTTAGGGTTTGGCTGGTTTTGTTTTTTGTTTTTACAGTGGTGGTTATATGTGAGATGTTGAGGACCAAGATGTTTTGATCAAACTCAGTGTGTAATTCATGATCAACGCCCTGTTGCAAACAAACTAGTATTTCAGTTGATTGATCAATACATGAACATTGCCTGTTCGTTCAGAAGGAAAATATTCAGATCGTTTAACTGAGAATGTTTTATATATCTATTGAGTCCACTGTACATAGTTGATTATTTAGTTGCAGTACATTGCTAGTATCCCTAGAAAAAGTTGATAGGGTTTATATTTGCAGAATAATCTCTCGCTTGTATAGTCTGTTTAAGCAATGCAATTTTGACCTGATCAATTATTTGTTATTGGCTCTCCACCAAAGGCGGGAAATGATCACAAGAACATTCTAAAGACATCCAAGCTAACCCTCCCTTCTCTAAAGAGCCAATTTTAGATTTATCAGCTTTTATCACTAAAAAATTTGAGGATTTTCTCCTCTTTCTATTCCATCAATTTTTTTTAATGATCAATTCTTTAATTTTTTATAATCTCCACAGATTTTCCCATCCAGAAATTAGCTGTTTTGCAAAAAGCATCATCTTCCTCCTGGTGAAGGGAAGATTACAGCGCACAGATTTTCCCATGCAGAGATAAAAAAAACTGAACTAAACCCTCTTTTGTTTTCCATCATTTTTTTCATGATCGTGTCCTATGCTTTGCTTTCTTTTCCCCACAGATTTCCCACCCAGAAATACTCTGTAAAAAGAATCCCCTCCTCCAAATTGAGAGATTATAGCCACACGTATGATTGTTCTTGCTCTCTCCACAAATTGATTCAAGTAATCTCCCTCCCATCATCCAACCATATGCCCAGAATCAATTCTATACACTTTGTTGATTGATTTGTTCCTTTATCATCAATCAATTCGCCTTTGACATCAACAGCCTTAAAGAGCAACAAGAAGAGACCAATCGGGAGCTGAAGAACAAGGAATTGAAAGACAAGTACACAGAATCCAATGCTGACAAGGTGAAGCAAATGGAGAGCGATTTAGAAGAAAAAGAAGATTTGATGGACAGAAGTTTTGATGAGAATTTGAAGTTGACAGATGAGGTGAAGAGGCTGGAGAATGAGCTTCGGTTACAGCGGGAAAGGACCCCAACTGATGAGGTGGTGAAACTGAGAAATGAGCTCAGGCTTGCAATGGAGGCAGAGGAGAACAGCAAACAAGCCATGGATGAGTTTGCTATGGTAATCAAAGAAGTTGCAGCAGAAGCCAATCAAACCAAGGAGAAGCTTGCATCTGCAGAGGAGCAAATCCAGATTCTAAAGGCAGAAGCTGAAGAGTCCCTCCTTGCCTGGAATGAAAAAGAGATGGAATTTGTCAAATGTTTAAAAGACGAAGAGGATGACAAGGCGAAGTTGCAAAACGAGAATCACAGGCTTATAGAATCTCTAACTGATCTCCAAAAACAGAGTACCAAAATAAAAGAGGATACCGAAAAGCTAAAAGACCTTTTTAAGGAGAGCTTTAACGAGGCTGAGATTGCCAAGGCTCAGAGTTCAGAGCTTAAGAATTGCCTTTTAGAAAATGAGAGAAAACTAACCCTTTTTACCCAGGAAAATGTAAGGCTTAGGAGAGAATACGAGAACACAGATAAAGAAAATGTCGAGGAGACGAAACAGGAACTGGTATCAAATGATGCAGAAGAGTTGACTTGTTTAAAAAAGGACAAGAAACCACATGAAGTAGAAGAGGAGCCAAAAAAGTCTAAGAAAACAAAAATACCAAGTGGAGTAGACGAGAAGGATCAAAAGAAATCCTCTTCGAAGAAGGAGCACAAAACTTCACATGGAACTGAAGATAAGGAATTGAAGAAAATCAAGAAAGATTCCTCAATGGACAAGGAGTTAAAAGGCGTTCATGCACATGCAAAAACATTAGCCATAATCTGTTTCGACCCGAGGGCAATGCTTCCAATCCCAGGAATTTCATCAAAACACAAGGAGACTGGAGACTCAAATGATGAGAATGATAATAACCTCACAGATTCTATATTCGATCTTCCTGAGTCACCACCAAGGCAACACAAGCACCGTCGACATAGGAGAACGACATCGTTGGTGAATGATGATAAGTCTGTAAGTTCAGAAGAGTTTGAGCATGAACAGATACCACATTTAGATGATATGGAGGTTGAGAGAGCAGGTGCTCATGGTACTAAGAAAGGTGTGTTGCTTAGAAAGTTTGGTGATCTTTGGAAGAGAAAAAACCAAGGGCATGGTCAAATTCATCATAACAGTCAAAATCATAACTTGCATCACAAAGAAGTAACGACTTAGTTATGTTTGTAAACACCGATTTATATTTCCTTTTCTCGGTCCAGATTTTAGATGAAACTCCTGGCTCAAACACTAGGGTTATAGCTTAGAAAGTCAACTCCTTGTACAGATTATGTCAAAAATTGTTCAGTACGTTCATAACATATGTTGCACATAATGTACACAAGACGTGTATATATTCATTAAGAACTCACTTGTTACCACGTCACTGTTTGGACCTTGTTACATTTACTATAGTACAAAAGATTCCTACACAAACTATCAAATGGCAAAAAATTATGTGGTAGCATAAATTTGTACCACAGATGAAATCGACGACGATTGATCGATTCTAGAAACCTAAGCGATTTAAGATCGAATACCGAATCTTACTTGGGAAAACCCACCTCTTCCGACCTTTAGCTGAAAGGATTTTGAGTGATATACTTCTTTCAATGAATATGTCTTTGTGTAAAATGGAGAAGATGATCAAGAGGTTTGAGAGAAAAGCTTAACACCAGTGTAAATAATATGGACCATCTTATTGATCAAGGCACATCAGTGCCGGTTATATACATGTCCACTGGGTAGTTAGTTAAGCCTAACAAACTTGGTTAACTAACCATGGTCTAACACATCAGCCTAAACCATGATTAATTCCTTATTCACTATATACAAGACACCGGGTTAATATCCCCCCTCAAGTTGGATCGGGTGGAATCAACACGAGACCCAACTTGGAGGAGAAAAAACGGTGTTGCTCAGTCCCTAATGGCTTGGTAAAGATATCAGCATTATGAAGACCAGTACGGACATGAGCCGGTGCCAAGAAGCCAAAGGTGAATTGCTCGCGTACATAGTGACAGTCAAGCTTAATGTGCTTCGTTCTCTCATGGAACACAGGATTCTCAGCGATGTGTAATGCCGCTTGATTGTCACAGAACAAAGGAATGGGATGAGGAATAACGACCAAAAGATCAGAGAGGAGGCTATCCAACCAAACAAGCTCACTAGAAGTTTGGGACATACTTCGATACTCTGATTCAGCAGTATATTTAGACACCACTTTCTGTTTCTTCGTCTTCCATGAAATGAGGGAATTGCCCAAGTAAACACAAAATCCAGTGACAGAGCGACCTGAGAATTCACAATTCCCCCAATCTGCGTCACAGTAAGCACGAAGACGGAGATCACTAGCAGAGGGGTAAAACAAACCCAAATCAATAGTGCCACGCAGATATTTCAAGACATGAATGGCAGCCTGGTAATGAGGAATGCGAGGATGGTTCATGAATTGGCTCAAATGCTGTACTGAGAAGGAAATATCCGGGCGGGAGAGATTCAAATATAACAATCGACCAACTAGTCTGCGAAAGCTCTCAGGATCAGGCATAATCTCTCCTTTGTCTGTAGACAAATCAAGTCCACGTGGGAGAGGAAAGGCAGAAGTTTTGCAATCAAGCATGTTGGAGTCATCAAGAAGATCCATGATGTATTTGCGTTGATTTAACGTAGTGCCAGCAGAGGAACGAGCAACCTCTAAACCAAGGAAGTAACGAATAGAGCCCAGATCTTTGATGGTAAAAGCTTTGTCAAGGGCAGTCTTAACAGAATTCATGGCATTGAGACTGTCACCAATGATGATAAGATCATCAACGTAGACTAAAGCTACGAGTAAACCTTCAGAAATAGGCTTTAAGAACAAAGAATGATCATAGTGAGACTTGCTAAAGCCTAGAGTCGCCAGAAATTTAGTGAGTTCAAGATTCCACTGGCGAGAGGCTTGGCGTAGACCATAAAGGGATCGTTTGAGAAGGCATACCTGGCCAGGTTGAGCACCAGAATAGCCTTGTGGGACATCCATGTACACCTCCTCATCAATAAAGCCATGGAGGAAGGCGTTATTAACGTCCAGTTGGTGTACATCCCAGTGACGTATAACAGCCAAGGCAAGAACCATACGCACAGTGGTATACTTTGCAACAGGGGAAAAAGTATGTTTGAAATCTCTACCCTTTATCTGATTGTATCCCTTGGCAACTAACCGGGCCTTGTAACGTTCAACAGATCCATCGGGGCGAAATTTAATCTTATATACCCACTTACATCCAATGGAATGCTTGCCTGGTGGAAGGGTAGTGAGTTCCCAAGTACAGTTGTCCTCAAGGGCCTTAAGCTCCTTTTCCATTGCCTCTGTCCATTTTGTATCTGTTTTGGCCTGGTTGTAAGTATGAGGCTCCTTAATAGAAAGAGTCTTGGATAAAGAATTGACATAAGAGGAAGTGTAATTGCTCAAATCATCAATGTAAGCAGAGAAGCTGGTGAAGTGACAGGATTTGCTAGGCAAAGTAGGACAGTCATAGTCCTGGAGCTTAGAGGGAATGGAAGTAAGTCGAGTGGACTTCCTTTGGCCATGGTCAACAAGTGGTGGAGAAACCTGTGCAGGAACAAGTATAGGCTCTTGAGCAATATCAAGAGGAGGGATAGTGTTTGGGGAATCATTTTGTGGACTGGAAACAGGGTGAATAGAAGGTGAAGGACATATTATAGGTGGAATAATAGGAGGGTCATGAGAAGGTGTTACTAAAGGTAAACTCTCCTCAGTGGTAGAAGAAGACTCAAGACAAATTATAGGATGTACTTGAGGCTTGAAAGGAAAAGAGGTTTCATCAAACTTGACATCCCTACTATACAAGACTGTATGAGCATCAATATCATACAACTTGTATGCTTTCTGAGTAGCAGGAAAGCCAAGTAGGATACACCTTCTAGATCGAGTGGCAAACTTATCTTTGTGGCGACTGGTGTCCAAAGCATAACACAAGCAGCCTACCACTCTAAGATGATCATGACAAGTAGGTCTGCCATGGAGAATTTCATATGGTGTTTTCCAATGAAGCACAGAGGAAGGCAGCAATTTGATGATATGTGTAGCAGAAAGAACACAATCTCCCCAAAACTTATGAGGTAAACCAACGTGGAGTCTCAAAGCTCTTGCCATTTCAATAAGATGTCTGTGCTTCCTTTCCACCCTACCATTTTGTTGGGGTGTGTAAGGAGTAGTCCTTTGATGCAAAATTCCTTTGGAGGAATAGAAGGCTAGAAACTGAGCATTCACAAATTCGGTGCCTTATCACTACGAATCTTCTTGACCTTTGTATCAAACTGAGTTTCCACAAAAGCTATAAACTCAGTGAGAAGCTTGAAGACCTGAGTTTTGTGTTGAAATAAAATGGTCCAGGTTGCACGAGAACAATCATCAAGTATAGTCAAGAAGTAATTTGCACCATTAATAGAATGTACTTTGTAAGGACCCCAAACATCCACATGAAGTAAGTCAAAAATATGTAAGGCAATAGAATTGCTGAGAGGGAAAGAAATTCTATGCTGTTTGGCACAGATACAAGTATCACAGCTTAAATTTGAAACAGAAATACCAGCTTTTATGTGTTTAAGCTTGTCAGCAGAGGTGTGACCCAACCTAGCATGAATCAACTCATAACTAGTCTTTGTTGACACATTACTGCAACTTTCATTATTACAAACTATGACTTTCAACCTTTGACTAGAGGGATCTGGTGCATCCAAGGTAATGAGCCAGTAGAGACCTCCAATTCTAGCTCCCATCAATATCTCTTTCCCTGTTTCAAGGTCCTGAAAAGAGCAATGTTCCTTGTCAAATACTGCAACCAGATTACTGTCAGACACAAGTTTTCCCACAGATAGCAGACTATGGTGAAAATCTGGTGTCAACAACACATCTTTCAATGTGATGCACTGAGTAAACTGCAAGTCTCCCACCTCAGAAACTACTTTGGTACTGCCATCAGGTAAACAAATGTGCACTGGTTTATGCAATGACCTTGTACCAGATAACAAGTGTCCAAAGCGTGTCATATGGTCTGAGGCACCTGTATCAACAATCCATTGATGCATAGGAAGTGCAGAATTACTAGAAGTAGATGTCATACCTGCAAATTGGCTAGTGAAGTCACCTACGAGTCCCTTTCCCTTCATAACTTTCATAACCTCAGTGAAAACTGGATGAACAAGCTCATTGTGTTGAGAAGAGCCATTGCAAGTCGACATATCCAGAGGTGTCTCATCAATATCTGCCATGTTAGCATTAGCTCTAGACATCCCTGCCTTATCATTGGACTTCTTATCTTTCAGCTCTTTAAACCAGTCTGGAGTGCCAATCAATTTGAAACACTATTAAGCAGTATGTCCTCTCTGTTTACAATGTGTACATTGGCGCTCCATTTTCATACGCTTATAATCTTGCTTACTTATCCACTTTTTGTCTGAAGTATTTGCAGCTAAGGCACTGGATTCAGTCTGAGTTGATAGATTAGTGGTGATCTGTTGTTGTTTTTCAACTTGTTGAACCAGATAGAATACTTTGTTCAAAGCCGTATAAACAACGGCTTAACCACTTCCTCATTTTTCTTGTATTTGGGATACATACGCGGATTCGGGTGGCTCGTCTGGGCTCGTTCGGAATCGTAATCGAGCGAGAGACATATTTGATGAAACATGGGATCAACACAAATCCAACGAAACTGGTCTCGCTCGATTCTGATTCCGAACGATCCCATACGAGCCACCCGAACCCGCGTAAGTCTCGTACGTACATGCTACTGAAAATGGAGATTTACCTCTATATCAATCGACGAGACATATATCAGGTGAAAGTTGAGATTGATACGGACCCTACGAAACTAGTCTCGCTCGATTCCGATTCGGAACGAGCCCATACAATCCGTGTGCTTGACCTGAAGGCTATGTTTGAACCCAAAGAAATTGGTTTGAACCCCTTAAAATCAACCTTGACCCCAAGGCTATGTTTGAAAATGCAGACAAGCGTGAATATAAAATAAGTCGATTGTCACATGGGTCATTTCTGACGACATCTATCTTGCAATTTGTTTTGGGCAAATAATCTCAATGGACTAAATCGCCTTAGGATGAGGTCAATCAATCGAAACAAGACTAAAAAACTAGGACGGCCTAGACAATTTAACCAAATGATGAGACGAGAGTAGGATGAACTTAGATAGACTGATAAGGATTACAAATACATGATGGGTCGTAGGATTAACACTTCCGTCGGTCGGATATCCTCTGGGACCTCGACATGACTTAAGCGATTACAATATTTGTAAAGGTTACAAAAAGATAAGTGATTTCGTGGAGAGTGTGTTGGATGTGTTGGATGTGTGTTGTTGTGTGTAGTTCTGATGTTGGAGGCTTCTTCCAAAGTCATATATATACTTGCATCAACCTTCCTAGAATGTCTTTGATTTGCTCATAAATGCTCTTGATTCCGTTTTTAATGCCCTTGATTGTGTTTGATTCTCTCTTTAAATGCCTTTGACTTTCCCTTTGATTGTTGATATAATGCTGATGACAATGAATGGAGAGATATTAGGCGAGATTTCCGGCGATCTTGGTGGGATTTGATCATTTAAGTATTCTGGGCGTCCATCTTGACTTAGGACCAAATGAAGGTCGTCTTGACTTAAGACCAGGTGGACTATGGTCGTCCTGACTTAGGACCGAATGGACCAGCGAAATCTGGGCCCAACAAATTGCCCCAAATTTATCTTAGTCATTGTTGCAAGGCGATGGATGAGATGAATTTTCCAATCTTCGTGGATTTGTTTGTGTTGACAAGCAGAAGAAGCAGAAGCATGGCCCCAACTGAAGTGGTTTTCATTCTTCTCTTGGCCTTGCCTCCTCTACACTACACGTGGTACCTCATTACTCGCCCCAATATACAAAACCAACGGCTATGCTTGTCATCTAGCTAAGCTACCTACCTTCTCTTCCAACCCACATTCTTTATTCTCAACCCACTCCCAAACTAGCCATTAATGTCTTGCATCAAACTTTATCTTAACAACCATAGTCCTTGGTTTTAGGCTAAACTTCTTCCCTTTGATTAACCACCTTCTTCATTTATCCAATTGCTAACCTATCAAAACAGTGACATAACATAACAGGAGTCTTCAAATACATTAATCACTTCAAAATATTGGGCATAAGGTGAAAGGTTTTTTGCGCAGTATTAAGCAGAAACAGCACATGATTGTTTGTTACCAAGCAAGCAATCATGTTCACAGGACACAATAGCTAGGAGGAAAACGCCCTATACACCACAATAGTTACAAAAAAAAGTATTGAACTCAACATTGTATGATCTGTGATGGGATGCAATGAGGGCTTTTATCGAGTTTGGTGTATAAATGTAACGTTTATCTTTTTCTTTTTGGTCAAGTTTGATCTTTTTCCCTCCTTCCCTGTCCCTGTCGCCTGGTGATTGAAATTGTTTGTGTTGACTAGTTGTGAGACGTTTGGTGAGTTGTGTGTAAGTTATAGCCATGTAAGGCGTTTAACTTTGTAAGTATGTGTTGCGCAACGTTGTTTTGTAGTTAGGTACCGTATTTAGGGTTTGTCACCCGTATTGTGTGTTTGTCATGACGTGTTCATCCAGGGGAGAAAGCAAGTTGTGTTTTGCGTAGTTGTAGGTAGGGTGTCACCCGTACCGTATGTATTGTTTAAGGCAAGCGGTGTGCCGTTTTGTTCGATCCCTTGTGTCCGGTCGACCGTGTATGTTAGCGCTTTGATGTAGACCGAGGAGGAAAGCAGTTTGTTTGCTACGTATTTGTAAGGTTGTTTCCATTGTGTAAGATGGTAAAATCGTATGTCATCTCCTCGTGTACCGATCGATCGTGTAATGTAATGTAAAGGGTCGTCACCCGTGTGTATGTAAATGTAACACGACATGTCAAGTCGATTTGTTGGCGTGTGCCCACCGTGAGGCCATGCTGTGATGGCTTTGTGTGCGTCAAACTGCGAAGAATCTTCATGTACCTCGTAAGACAAAAAAGACATGACAAGACTGATGCTCGTCTTTTTCGTCAGTCCTTCAATTGTCACATTAGTAAGACTTTACAAGACCATATATTATATTTAGAAATGACACTCATGTGATTGTAGGTTGATATGTAAAGGTGAATTATTTTGTAATTCAGAAAGCATAATTCATGTAACGAGTGCAAGTAGTAAAAAACGGTAAGATGTAATGAATTACTTAGAAATGATATGGATGAAACCTATTGCTCCTTCGATGACGGGTTGTCCTTTCATGGTCATCTTCATCGTGCTCCAAAAATTCTGTTTCAGCTTGCATGTCTTCTTCGAGTCGGACTTGAGCCATTGCCTTAGCTTGAGCGTCTTCAAAGGTCTTGCACATAACCGCCTCTCGGGTCTCACGGGGTACGGAGATAGCCATAAGCTTGTGCTTGTAAAGGGCGACGTGATCATCTGGGTCGCTGGTACCTTCGTAATTAACCATGTTTGGCAAGTGGAATTTTTTGGGGATCTCTGTCCGAGCGATTTCCTTGAGGAACGGTGAATCCTCGAATCCGTCCAGGGCTTCTTTCTCGATAGGACGAGGTACGCCTGGGATTCGAGCAATTCGTCCATCCAAAGCCTTGAGACGCTCGTTGAGAGCTTGGTCTATGAGCATCCGAATGTTGTTGCTTGGCGGGACCTGCATTTCAGCGATAGATGTCCTATGGTCGGCCGCGGGAGTCATGTCCATGTCCCCCATATTGAGCCTGGTTTGGACGTCAGAGATGTTTTCGGTCCTTCTAGCCCTGACCACATTGGACCTCGATGACTGTACCTGCGCTCTAAGAAATAAATTTTCACTCATTAGTTTACCATTAGATGCGGATAACGCTTCATAGCGTTGGCGCTGATCGAGCATCTCCGGACGGAGTGTTTCCAAGGACTGGTACATCTGTCGCATCTCCTCTCGGGTTGACTGGGAGATTTCCTTAGGGACAAGGTTGTCGTTGGACTTTGTCACCAGATCGTCCTCAGTTTGGCCAGGTGTCTCTACGATCGGAGTGCCTTTGGGATTGGGAACCGTAGGAGCCAAACCTTGTGCGAGAATCTCAGGGATCTCATTGACCATCTTGATTGATTGCTGGATGACTTAGTTAAGACCTGAAATCGATTGATGGCCCCACGGTGGGCGCCAAATTGTTTTAGGCAAATAATCTCAATGGACTAAATCACCTTAGGATGAGGTCAATCAATCGAAACAAGACTAAAAAACTAGGACGTCCTAGACAATTTAACCAAATGATGAGACGAGAGTAGGATGAACTTAGATAGACTGATAAAGATTACAAATACATGATGGGTCGTAGGATTAACACTTCCGTCGGTCGGATATCCTCTGGGACCTCGACATGACTTAAGCGATTACAATATTTGTAAAGGTTACAAAAAGATAAGTGATTTCGTGGAGAGTGTGTTGGATGTGTGTTGTTGTGTGTAGTTCTGATGTTGGAGGCTTCTTCCAAAGTCATATATATACTTGCATCAACCTTCCTAGAATGTCTTTGATTTGCTCATAAATGCTCTTGATTCCGTTTTTAATGCCCCTTGATTGTGCTTAATTCTCTCTTTAAATGCCTTTGACTTTCCCTTTGATTTTTGTTATAATGTCGATGACAATGAATGGAGAGATATTAGGCGAGATTTCCGACGATCTTGGTGAGATTTGATCATTTAAGTATTCTGGGCGTCCATCTTGACTTAGGACCAAATGGAGGTCGTCTTGACTTAAGACCAGGTGGACTATGGTCGTCCTGACTTAGGACCGAATGGACCAGCGAAATCTGGGCCCAACACAATTGATACTGAGGAAGGTAGGAGATGATGTGCTAAAGGCCGCAGAGTTAGTGAACTTGAGCTCTAACCACGAAAGATTCATAAGGATGTCGTTAAGACTCACCTTGTAAACCAAATGGTAATCTGCACTCAATACCCCCACTTGGTTATCATCCCGATATCTATATGTGTACAAAGTCCAATAAATGAATGCAAATATACTTGGTTGAAATGGTATAGTACTATAGTGGGAGCTCCGGTGGAAGTTGTACAACAAAACTCAATTCTTCTACATAGCTTTCTAGGAATAGTTTTACCCCTTGTTGAATTCTTAAAAACATACTTATCCTCAAGGCTATCTTCGAAATTAAACACAAAGAGCGATTCAAAATCGAACCAATATTCCAATTACCACGTATAAGCTCGTTGAAATGTGATATGTGTCCACACTGTCGAGCTTCACCGGAATCCTTGATTCATCTGTTCCGCGATTGTCCCGGCTCAACTCAGATTTGGAAACATCTTACTGGACAACATGATAACTCCCCTTTCTTTAGTGATAATGCTCTGACTTGGGCGAGTAACAATCTCCAGGGTCATTATCAGATGGGTCAAGAAGTGGAGGATAGTATTTTGTTTGCAGCTGGTGTTTGGTGGATTTGGAAGGCGAGAAACGCTAAAGTCTTCGATGATTCCCGAGCTCACACGATCTCGCCTAACTTCATCAAGCAACAAGCGGAATTGTACCAAAGAGTTGCCTCGGGGAAACTGGCGAGACTTTATGAGAGTCCCAGGCAAGAAACCATGATTCGCTGGTTCAAACCTCCTGTGGACTAGTACTAGATTAACACTGATGGAGCAGTTCGAGGGGACTTCGGCAATGCTGCAGCTGGCGGAGTTATTCGGGATGAGAATGGGCTTTGGAAATTAGGTTTTGTTCAGAATATTGGATCTTGTTCGGTTATATGGGCTGAGATGTGGGCTATACTTAATGGGATGAAACTGGCTTGGAGCTTGGGCTTGCGTAATGTCATCCTTGAATCAGACTCAGCTTTAGCCATTGGTTTACTTAGCAGATATGTTAGCTCGCATCACCATCTTGCCAGCCTGGTTGAGCAGTGTCAGTGCTTCATTCGTAGAGATTGGAACTTCCAATTTCGTCACTCCTATAGGGAGTCCAATAGAGTCGCTGACCGGCTAGCGACTCTAGCTTTTTGTTACCCTTTAGGCTTACATGTTTTAGAGGAACTGCCGGATTCCGTTATTCCTTTTTTGACTAGTGATGTAAGAGGGGATGCTACCCCTCGGGTTATTCCGAACTAGCCATTTTGGTAATATACATAATCGAGAGTGTCGTCTCTCTTTCAACCAAAAAAAAACTTGGAATCATTATGAATTAGCCCCAAGACCCGATCTCGACCCATAAGGAAATGTTTGTTCCTATAATTTCAAAATCTGCCCGACCCGAATCCGAACCAATCGTGGGATTTAACAACCCTAATCACATGATTAGAGTATTAAACACCTTAAGTTCATTTGATAGTCTGCATTAACCCGTACATAAGACAGGATTACACTAGTCTCAACTCAAAGTCGAAAAACAGGAAAAGAAACGGCACAGACGAAACAGTGGCAGGACAACATCTAAACCCTGAACCCCTTATTCGAAACTAGTCTCACGTACCCAGCCATGCGTGCACTCATGGCGCTGAACCCGAAGCCGCGGCAGCAGCAGCAGCAAGCGCCCTTCGGATGCCCTGAGCAAGCAAGGTGGGACTGGAGAGTTGCGGGATATGACCTTCAGTGTTGAGCGGTATAATGAGTGTCGGACCACTAATCTGGTCCCTCATATACTCAGCCACAAAGGAAGGCACCGCCATGTCATTGGCTGTCTGGATGATGTAGCAAGGCACCCTCACCAACCCTAACACTCCCCTCAGGTCTGTATTGAACACCATCCTGCTCACAAACAGAGAAATGTCTGGCCTCATGTTGAACAATGTCCGGCTGAACTCCCTCACCGCCTCCGGCACGTCCGCCCCCACCGCCAATGGCGCGAATCCCGCCGCCCACGCCCGGTAATTATACTCCATCGCTTCAAATACCGCCTCTACATCCCTCTCATCGCTTCCCCCCGCATAATCCACGTCCTTCAAAAACCTATCAAATTACATAATACAATTCTTCACTCTTGTCAAACTAAGATTAACATACATGCAAATTACACTATATTATAAAGCTAGTAGATCTCTCATGAGGGAAGGGGTTGATTACCTCGGGGAGGCGCCAATGAGGATGAGGCCAGAAAAGAGCTCAGGGCGGCGGATGGCGGCGAGGAGGGCGATCATGCCGGAGATGGAGTGTCCCACGAAGAAGCAGGTGGGGATCTCGAGGGAGTCGAGGATGTAGATGAGATCGTCGACAAATCCGTCGATAATGGTGTAGCGGCTGAACTGGAAGAAGTCGGGGCTGACGGAACCAGCACAGGCGAGGTCGTAGATGACCACCCTGTAATAAGGAGTAAAGTTAGGAAGGATACGGTTCCAAACCGACTGGTCCGTACCGATGCCGTGCCCGAACACCAGGTACGGACCGATGCCGGACCCGATCACACGGACGTTGAGCGCGTCGAGTAAGGTGTACTCCATGAATTCAGACTCAGTTAGTTGGGAGTTTAGAGAAGGAAGAAGCTAAGAGAGGTTGTGCAACCTTCGATCATGGCTGAAGCCCACTACTACTGTTAAAGTAGAGGGATGGATTCGCTATTTTCAATTCTGGTAACAAAGTTTCATATGCTTTAGTTTGTGGTGATAAATCAAGTGCCATTTTAGTGAAAGAGTATTCAGTGCTATAGGTTGAGGAGCTAATGGAATTTGGCGGTTAACTTGAAATAGAACAGCTACAGTACCTTCACGGTCTAATTAACGGAGTTAGTATCTTCTTCTAGCTAGCGTGCAGCACCGTCCCTGGCTTCCATCCTCACTCGTCACCCGTCATTAGTCACTATTGGTCAAATGATGACCTATGCAAATGGGTGAAACACTACTTACCCAATTTAGGACAGTTATTCAAAACAAACAAAAAAGAATTAGGAGAGAGGGATTCCAAAAAAATAAAGGTCCATTCCAGATTTTGATAATAAATTAGTGTTTGTCTTATTTGTTTATTCACTTTACTTTTTTGATGTCCGTTTGTCTACTATTTCATTTATGTTATTTTATTCTACTCATTTTATCCATACTATCAACCTATAATTACCATTTTTTCATTTTTACTCTCTCCCAAATTCCAATCTTATCTACTATTTCTCTCTATCTCTCTCCTCTAAACATTCACTTTATATTTTTTTCTCTCCTATAATCATTATATTCTTACAATTCCTTAATTCCCGCGAAAATCGTACTTGTGGACAAACAAAAAGGGACAAAGGGAGTATGATTTACTATTATATAAGTTTATTTTTCATAAAAATATTAAATTTTAATAGTATTACGTATTTTATTTATATATTCAAAAAAAATACAGCACAATTGATACATTTATGTTTTTTTTTCCGGTTTTGGACCAGGCCGAAACCCAAATACGGTAAATACATGAACCTAGGACTGGACCATAATAATGTCTAACTGTCCGGTCTATTTCGAGCCGATCTGATATGGTCAAACTCAGAACCCTACCCAAACTCAGAACCCTACCAAATATGTTTCCTCTAAATTTATTTAGGGGGTTTGAAGGGATTTTTTTTTTCTCGGATAAGCATTTTTTTTAAATTAATTCCCGACTTAAGCTCTTATCAAACTTAATTCTCAACATAGGTACAATGGAAAAGAAAGGCGTTGTATAAGAGACGTTGTTTTAAAAAAAATGTTGTTAAACAACATCTCATATTCAATTTTTTATTATATACTAGATGTATAGTATAGGAGACGTTGTTTGTATAACAACTCTTATACTGTTTTTTTTTTATATTTTATTTATAAATTTGTGTATGAGAGATGTTTTTATTTACAAACAAGGTCTCTCATGCTATGTAGAAGATACGTAATTTTTTTTTGTTAAATTCTCTTCTACATTAGAAAAAGTATGTATAAAAGACTTGTACATTAAAAATGGTATGTAGAAGAGAAGTTCTTCTACATAATAAAAAAAAATATGTAGAGCTTCTCTTCTACATAAATTTTTTTTATGTGTCTAGTAAACATTTTTCTAAATATATTAAAAGTGAGACGCGTTCGTAACAGCGTCTCATTTGATTATTTTTTAAAAAAAAAGTGCTCGATCGCAAGAGACTTTCATTATTAGTTTTGAAGGAAAAATTAGGTTCGGACAGGAGATGTTGTTACAAATAGTGTCTCTCCAACGCCTCCATTTTACAAACCGAATTGTTTTGCCTATGTTGAGAATTAAATTTGATAAAAGCATATGACGGAAATTAATTCTAAAAAAGGGCTTATTTCAAAGGAAAAAATTAGTTTGAAGGTCTATTGTTTTTATATTTTCAGTGTAATGGTACATTTAGTAATTACTGTATACTCCAACTTTAACACTATGCAGTTTTCAATTTTGGTATAAAGTTTAATATACTTGATTTTTTTTTTGTCAATGATATACTTTTGTTTGTGTGGTAAGAATTCAAGTGTCATACCAACAAGCATGTGGTCGGGTGGCAAGGGACCCTAACAACCCAACATGAGGTCTCGAGTTTGAGACTTGATGGAGGTTAAAAATTGTTTGTTGGAAGAGCCACCCACGCAGCTCGAACTCTAGATGTAAGGGTAGTAGAGGAGTCCCTAATCGCTGAATGGGAAACCAAAAAAAAAAGAATTCAAGTGCCATTGCAAGAGCTACTGTAGGTTAAAACTGGGGGAGTTTGAAAGCTAATTAAAGGAGTTTACCAGTCCGTATCTTCTTGTAGCTAGAGTGTGCAGCACCATCTCTAGCTTCCATCGTCAAATTTACCGAATTACCCATGTACAATCAATCTCCTCGACTCATTTCGTTCGTTTCATTGTGTAACCCACTTCTCTTTTTCTATGAATCCCCGAGAGCTTTGACCGAATTTTTTTAACTTATGTTCGGAAATTACCTATTTTTATTCCTTTTGACTGTCACATTTAATGGTACGAGAGTTATATACGGGACTCGCGCTTCGCGCGAAGAATTACGTATTTTCGTATGTGATTTAATATAATTACGTATTATTTGTTAATATTTTTGTTGTTGTTATCAAATTTGTTAATATTTTTAATTATAAGTATTTTTTATTTCCTTATATTTTATGTTTAAAATAGTTTTAAAACATAGTAATTGTATAAGGTTGTCATGAAAGAAGCTTACTTAATACTTTATGTTTTTCTAATATTACACGCATTAGTTTAATTTGTGACTTAATCAAGTTTCTAACATAACACAGAGGCCTTCTAAATGAGCTAATACTATAATTTATTTCTTTTACTATAATTCTAAGATATATTAAATTAGAATAAGATAATTAATTAAGAAAAATAAAAAAAATTAAATATATTTATAATAAATAAAAAACTTAAATTTCATTTAGAATGAATTGAATTTCAGATATATCATTAATTAACGGAAATAAAAAGAACTTATAAATTTAGAATTAATAATAATTAATAATCAATTAATAAAAAATTAAATAGATTTATAATTAATAGGTACCAATTACATTAATTTCGTTCAACCATCGACTAACTTCTACATATACAAGCCTGAGATGTAAGGAATATATTCAAGCATTATGTTTTCGGTAACATCACGAACAAACCATCCTCAATGTTCTTCACATGCTCTTGCTTCCTGAGTTTCAATGAGTAAAAGACATCCTACAACACAGACTTCCTCCGCCGTGTGTAATGGTATCCAAAATTATCCGCACAAGTTTAAAAAATCAGATAGGAAGATGAGGTAATAAAAAACAATTTTCTGACACAAACTCGAAGACGATGAACTCTCATCGAAATATCACGCACTTCATCACAAGCTCTACTTTAAGAATTTTGAAGCGATTCTTTCACTCACGTTAGAATATAAACCTATATACACACCAATAGAAAAAGGTGTTTAACCCCGCACCCGAAAAATTATAACTGACACCCGCTTTTGGACGCATCGTGGGTGCGTCCAAAAAACTGGGTCAATTTTTTTTTTTTTGCCGTCAAAATTTTAAAAAATCCGGTTTAAGTTGGGCGCACCCAGGATGCGTCCAAAACTGAACCGGGTTTTTAAAAAATGTTTTGGACGCACCCGAGATGCGCTCAAAGTGGTGCAGTTATAAAAAAACCGGGTGCGGGGTTAGAGAAAGAATCGCTTCAATATGAATGACTTTCGAGACAATATTTGAATATACACCACAACTTATTTTCCTCCATGAATGACTTTCGAGAAAGTTCTTGAGCAACAAGCAAAGATTGCGAACTCTGACGCAATTGCTTCTGGTAGTCTTCAATCAAACTCTCTTTGTACTCATAATCAAATCGGTAATTCAATCCCTTGTCCAACAATATTAAATACAATCTAGAGAAGGCGGTTAGATACTTGATGGTGATTCTTTAATTACAGCAACTGCCGCATCACGTTCATCGTGTAAAAGTGTAAACAATGTCCACACCAGGTTAATTCAGAGCTTTCTCTTCAGAAATTTGGGTACACTGCAACATCCAAATTGAGGATTTAATACAAAAGACAAGTAAACAGATATCACTTTACCTGCAAAAATCATAACAATATAGATTTGTGTCAGGAAAATCTTTAAGAATTCATGCATTATTAAAAAAAAAAATTGATGGAAAAAACTATCTCAAGTCATTGACACACAACCTATATAATCTGAGTACCTAGTCCTTAAAACAATCTAATATAGGATGACGATAGTACTGACTACAACTATCAATGAAGTCAACTTTAATTTTAAACATTTTTCCATCGCGACATAAATGAGAAAGCTTTTTGATGATAGGCACCACAAAGAAGACAGTTAAAAATACTGTTTTATTGCTACATAGAACTGGAAAGGTGAGTGTAGCTAGTGACAATGGGCCTTCTTTTCCACATTTCCACATTTCCACATTTATCTTCATTCTTTTTCTCCATTGCTGATTTCTCTTCACTTACTATTATAATTCTTGGTGTCAATTGTGTTGCATTGCTGAACGTTTTCCACACTATTCTACACTTTTAGACACTCAGTTAATATTTATTATAAAAAAGTCTACACTTTTAGATGCTCTGTTACTATTTATTATAAATAAGTGTCAACTATCAAGAGGCATTGAGTTATAACTTAAAGTAGTCTTATTTGAAAGAAAGAAAAAAGAAAGAAAAAAGAGGGCTTGGCGAATTATTTTTAGTCCTATGACAATTATAAAATCCGGCATAACCAGAAAACAAACTCACATATTATAAGTTTTTGAAATCCCAAATATTATGGGTAGTGTCTATGGCAATTTATTGCATTCCTTCACGTTCTATATATGTCCTCTAGTAGATGAATGTTTACCACATGGAGTCAAACTGTATGCCTTAACAGGTCAAAAAAAGGAATTACCTTAACATTGGGATTTTGAGATTTGAGATAACACCAGAGACACAACCGCAACTGCCAATCCCCATCACAAAGATGTCCATGCTTTTGATAGCCAAGTCAACGGGTCAAGGACTACTCACAACTCTATAGCCCCTAGATGATTCCAAGAGTTTAGATCCTTCAATTTTCATTGTGGTTTGACAAAGCATTGAAAGCAAGAAACAGACAGAAAAAAAGGGCTGCCATGGCCAAATTTTAGGGATAAGTAACAATCAAAGATATAATTAGAGGACATAATAGAATTTTTAAAATATGAATACATTTTGGACAAAAAACCTTGGTCATCATACCCTTCAATTATGAGAATATCTCCCAGCAGTTCGTTGACTTTGTCTTGGCATGCAAAATGTGACTCGCAAGATAACTAAGCAAAAGCACATATCACACATGAACATTAGATTCCAAAGAGAAGGGTGCAAGCTAAGTTAAGTCTAAGCTCATTAAAATTTGTTGTACAATGGAACTGCAAACAGAGATGATCGATGGAATAGATGTGAAAAAAAATACCTTCCAACAACTCAAACACATGCAAGAAGATCATCTCCTTTACGTTGTCCATGTTCCTAGGAAAAAAATCAGTCAGGATAAGTAATGCAGTCATTTAAACCCATGGAATCGAGAGTTTGAGAGGCAGAAACAACTTTGCGAATTTGCCTATGCTTGATATCATAGGCAGCGAGGACTTCTTCGCACAATTGGAGCTTAGAGTTGGGCCATAGTATTGTATTTGGGAGAGAACTGGGGAGCAATTTACAACTACTCTCCAAATGACAGGGAAATTTCTGTATATGTAATGCAGCAAAAGAACCGACCTGCAGAAATTGAAGGAGAATAATTTAATATAGGAAAGAGACAGCAATCAATACTGAATTGATAAATGAATGAATCCATTTGCGGGAAAAAAAATGAAGGAAAGAAACGACCACCAATGCAGATTAATTATAGCTATAAATTACACTAAATACAGAGAAGGACCGGGATTAAAACAACGAATCACAATAAATTGGAGGAAAACCTTAGAATTGTATGAGCACCAACAAAAATGATCCTAAATTTGACTGGAAAATTACCTTTTCTATGACTATAATGTATCTTGCATCTGTCTCAATGACCATGTTCTCCAACAAATTCAGGTCACCAAGAATTGCATGCCCAGAAGATCCACATGTGGTGTAGTCCACTATCTCTTGATTTGGCTCCTAACATAATTTATTTTTGGCAAAAACAATGCTCATATTAGGAAGAGGAAGAGGATAAATGGAGAAAAGAAAAGGCTGGCAAAAACAGTGCTCATATTAGTTTCTTCAGTGTACCAGTAGTTTTACAAATAAACAACATACTAAACAGATAAACTTGAACAATGGTACCAATCACCATAAAAAGTTCTTAGACTGTTCCAGCAAATTGAATTACCGCTTTTTGGAATAAAAATGAAAAGTACCTGTAGCAGAAGACGACCAACAATAAGACCTCTGTTAGAAGCCATGATTGGAAGACTGTACCGGCTGCACCGAAGGCTACAATATTGCAAAATCTAGATATCAACAACTTCATCTTGTTCAACCTCACCTGGAAAAGCAACAACATGTTTAGCAGAGCACAACACTCATCCTCAAATTAGAAACAAAAATTGTACCTGGCTGATCAGTAGTAGCCCTAAGTTTAAGAATCGAGCATCTTCGGTCGAGAGCGAAGCGACAAGCCGTAAATTGGACAGAACCTTCCCTTGAAGAGAAAGAAGAGCCTGACGATGATGAAATAAGGATAGAAATTAAGCATCTGTGAAGAGGGGTTGTCGATGATACCTCTGTAGAAGGCGTATAGTAAAAGGAAGAGGGGTTGGCGATGATCCCCCTTAGCTTCGCTTCCAGGAACTCTACATGGATAATTCAGATTCTTCTACCGGATAGGCAAGATCAGATTCTCACGGCAAGCGACCCGCATCGGATCGGAGACTGTTCGAACAAGCGACGGAAGAGAATGAGCAGCTTTGGCGGTAGATCCGTTCATCGAAGGTGGAAGCAAAGCTCTCCGCGTCTGATTCTCAGCGACAGGATGAATCGACATGCTTCCAGGGAATCGAGCGAGAAGCAGCGATGAAGAAGAGGAGATGCAGATGGTGCAACCACGATAAATACCATAGAAAAGAAACTGCGACAGATGAACGCGGGGTCTATACGCACTACATTCTGAAACTTTTTGAACTACATTCTCGTACGCCCATAATGGGCGTACGCCCAAAATTAGCGTACCGTGCAATTTTCTCGAGTATACGTATGCATACGTATACGGTGAAAAATTGAAAATTGGTCTGTACGCCCAAAATGGGCGTACGCTGCGGATATAAAAATCCGCCTCGCTTTCTTCTTCCTCCTCTCGTCGTATCAGTGAAGTTACTGTTCATACCGTAACCTAATTGTCGCCGCCGTCCAATCTTCTCCCATTTCACTCGTTTTCTTCCCCAAATTTATCCCATTCGACTCGTTTTTCTCATACAATCCAAATCCCTCAATCAATTTCTTCAATTTCACTCGGAATCATGCAATCCGAAGAAATGGGGAAAAGCTCGAAATCCACTCCGGCGACGGTGGAGGCTGCGGCTTCGTCTGTTCTCCCTCCCGTCCGTATTTGTGCTGGTGGCGCAAGAGTCCGAGGTGGAGGAGTTGGGCGGAAGACGAATCCGGCGAAAAAGAAAAGGGGGGGTGGTGGAGCTGCGGTGGCTGAGGTGGTCGGTGGCGCTGGCGAGGGGTCTGGAGGTGGAGGGGAGGAGGTTGGTGGCGCCGTCGAGGTGGCTGGAGGTGAAGCAGGTGGAGCAGGTGGTGGTCGGGGTGGAGCTCGTGGTGGTCGGGCTCGTGGTGGTCGTGGTCGGGGCGGTGCGGAAAAACGGGCCCGTTCGAAATCGCCGGAGAAGACGCTCTCGATCCACGAGGTACGTTAATATTATTTTTTTAATTAGTCGTTATTTATCGTTTAGCGTGAAACGTTATTCGATAAATAACGATTAAAAAAAGATTTATTAATGAAATATGAATTATTTGTTATTTATTAATAAATTATTAATTAGTCGTTATTTATCGTTTAGCGTGAAACGTTATTTGATAAATAACGACTAAAAATAAAATAATAATATATTAATAAATAATATTTATTAATATAATATTAGTTAGTCGTTATTTATCGTTTAACGTTTCACGTTATTTGATAAATAACGATTAAAACGAAAATTTTTATTATTAAATAACATTTATTAATATAATATTAGTTAGTCGTTATTTATCGTTTAGGTAAAAGAAAATAATATTATATTAATAAATAATATTTATTAATATAATATTAATTGGTCGTTATTTATCGTTTAACGTTTCACGTTAATCGATAAATAACGATTTAAAGAATAAGATTAATTAGTAAATAATATTTATTAATATAATATTAGTTAGTCGTTATTTATCGTTTAGCTAAAAGAAAATAATATTATATTAATAAATAATATTATATTAATATAATATTAATTAGTCGTTATTTATCGTTTAAAGTTTCACGTTATTCGATAAATAACGAATAAAAGAAAAAGATTTATTAATAAATAATATTAGTTAGTCGTTATTTATCGTATAGCTATTAATAAATAATATTATATTAAGAAATAATATAATATTAATTAGTTGTTATTTACTAAGAAATGAATTAATTAGTAATTAATACATTATTAAATTGCGTCTTAATAAATTATTAATAAGTCGTACCTAAGAAAAAATTAGTAATTAATACATTATTAAATATTTAAAAGAAAAACGTCAAATAATATAAAATAATAATTCGTAAATATGAAAATAGGCTTTAGAGAGGGCTATTACTCCGGCGGGTTGTTCTGTTAGAAAGAAGAAGAAGGGCCCTCGTCACCCTAGCGCACGCGGGATCACAGCTTCCCGACGTCGTGGATCTCCTCCAGACATTTCAGGAGTGCATATAGGAGATACAAGGAAAGCTTTGATGGATGATTTGGATGTTAGTGAGGCGGAGGAGTTTTCAGAGGAGTTGACGGAGGCTACCGAGGTTGCAGATCAGCCAGATGTAGATCTAGGAGATTTGGAGGCGCAGATGCATGCTGATTACTATGAGGGATCACCTGTGCGTGAGCCATCTTCAGTTGGATCATTGTCTCCTTCTGTAGAGGATCATCAGCAGGAGATTGAGGAGCTTGTTCATGATTTCGATCAGGATCAGCCAGACCTCCAGGAGCCCATTCAGGACCCTGTTCAAGAGCCTGTTCAGCACATTGATCCGGGCTTAGCTGTACCGGTTCCAGGGGATGCAGATTATGTGGGGCATCCTAGAGGTCCTCTTAGTTCACGGCTTTTGGTGGATTACAGCACCCACATTGCTCCGGTGATATGGACTGAGACGTCGTCTCTTGCAGAGCGTATTGAGCATGACCCGACTTATGTGATACCGCCCTCATCGAAGGTATACGTTGTTTCCTAAATGAATTTGTGAGGTAAAACGATCCACACGCTATTCTAATTCATTAATTTCTCTTTCGTACATCAGCTGAAGAGGGTGTTGGATATATACACCCGCAAGGACTTCTTCAGGGAGTATGATAGGCATAAATCTAATGTGCCTGGGTCATGGTGGCAACTCGTTGAGCGGAGCCACTTACATGTCCTTGCAGATCCCCGACTCGAGTACAACAGCATCGATCCGATTCTGATTTCTGCATTTGTGGAGCGTTGGTATCCAGAAACCAACACGTTTCACTTTGCATTTGGTGAGATTGCTCCTACCTTGTTAGACGTGCTGAAGATTCTGGAGCTTTCGATCCATGGACGAGCTGTCAGATCTGCTAAGGCAGACATAGATGGGTTTGTGCATCCTCATGTGCAACGGATGTTCGGGTTTGCTACGATCGAGGAGGCTGCTGCGCTATGCTTACGTACGTAGAGTTTATTTTATTATTTATATTTGATTCCATTTTTTAGTTGATTCAATTAAATATTTATAATCCGTGATAAATTATCAGATGGGGGTTTGAACATCCACGGCAAGAGAGGCATCACCACGATCCACACCCGACTATTACAGATGTTTGATATACGGGACAGGTAAATTATCGTATATTATAAGAATTTCTCATAATTTCTCGATTAACGTTACTAATTCATTTGTTGTTATTAATTGCAGGACTCCTCAGCAAGAGAGTGATATTGCTTCGCTCTACTTGTTGTCCCTGTTAGGCAGTATGACATTTGTAGACAAGTCTCGGATGAAGGTGAAGCACAAATACCTTAGCATCCTCGTAGATCACAATGAGACAGGGTCCTATGCTTGGGGGACAGCCATCTTGGCTGAATTGTACAGACAGTTGGGTCAGGCCTCCCGTGCTCAATCCAAGGGGTTTGCTGGCTGTCCGCTCCTGCTGAAGGTAGTTTTCGTTTAATGTTTTTTTTTTCGTGTATATTTTGCTTATGTATAAAACATTATGAAATTCTGGTATTTGTAGGCTTGGATATGGGCGTATTTCCATGGTCTTCGGGGTCATGCTACGCAGGACTTGGCATCCATGAATGCCTCGCCCCGTTTTTCGTTTCAATCCCGTTTTACTCGATTTTCGCCCCGTTTTTCGTTTCAAACCCTTGTAGTGAATTCAGAACTTGTTTCATTTAACCCATCTAAAACATTAAACACATCCGAATTCACTGCAGATCAACATCTATACTACCATAATTAATGCGATAGTCCTTCCATTGCTGCATCCTCAGCGCAAACCCGCGATCCAATCCATTTACACTAGGATCCTTGAACATGCGCCAAACTCCAGGTATGTAGTGGTTTGCTAAGCCCACACGAGCCATTGCATAAATTTTCAAACCATGACCGGAGCATTGTTGATACACCTTCATCGGTAAGCACAAATATGATCGGACTTTGGATAAGTATATCAAACCAACCTGAAACTTAGTGGCAAATGCTAGTCCAATCATGGGCATACTCATCCAGTATCTTTCAGGACATGGTGATCTGCTATAGTTGACCTCTTGAACAAGAGCGTCGAAGTTGTTTGCCAAATCCGGGCGTAGTCTGGTCATGACTCGTCTGTAGATATCACTGTTCTCTAACAGCTCCGTAGTTAGTTCCATGCGAATGCGAGGATATTCTTGTTGGTGATGCCCCAACAACATGGCTAGTGACCGATATCCACAGTGTCCATCCGCCCTTACGTCTTGTGCATCTACAATGTATGGAAACATGAAGAGATCAACATTGTCAACCCCGAAGTCTACCCCACATTTCGTCATTGCTGGCTGAGGGAACTCATTTGTAAGAGTGCAACCTGATAATCCGAACCCCTCTCCACCAGTGCCACTTGAATGACCAAACGCCTCTGCCGCAGTGCACCCAGCAACTTCAAACTCCCTCATTATAGTAGGCTCGTTGAAAGTAGGTTGTGCCGCCGTTGCTTTTCCCTTTCCCTTTCCTCTAACCGTCTTATTCTTCACCTTCGCAGCATCATTTTTCTCTAATTCTTCCCTTGCGTACTCAAACGCGCTCATCTCTCTCTCGGTTCCCCACTTCTTTCCTACCGCTCCTCTTGGTCTGCCAGGATCCTTGATTCTCGTCGGCTCCAACGCAAGACTTTGATGTGGATACTCCAACATTGTGTACAAGTCCGCTATCTGAGACCACTGACTTTCAGGAAGTTCCCCCTTTTGCCATCTATCGTTGAGCTCAATGAATCTCAACTCCCGCATGGTCTGAGGTACACCAATCTCTACCTCCCCGTTATCAAGTTCAATCCTATCCCATTGTAGCTGCCTCCAGAATCTGTGAATTTGATTGAGCTTGAATGGCTTCTTCTGAATAATATGTTGCACCATCTCGTGGATGCACGGTAGGCCTTGACATTCTCGCATCCAGTAATCTTCGCAATGTTCCTCATAATTCTTCGCCTTTATATCCTCCCATATATCCCACAACTTATGCAACGCTCTATCAGACACATTATGGAATAGATGCCGAAATATCAATTTCACTTGTGGATTCATTCGTCTGAAAACCCCGGGTGTCTTGATCCGATCCTCTTCCATGGTGGCCCTCACCTTCACAATCTGGCCCTCGATGGCTGCATGGATCCTCACAACCATTCGATTAAAACCGCCTATACTTGAACCGACTATTTTCTTCAACACCTTATGCATTCCCTCAACCCTATGTTTTATTCATTCAATGTCGCGTTTAAGTAAAACAACTATTACATAATAAACTAATAAATAAATCGGAAACGTTTAAGTAAGTTAAAAAAAAATTACCTGTTTGAGGTCCTCGTGAAGAAGTGAAGATTGTGTTCCGTCCATGCGCAAACAATGTTTGTCTTGTAAGGGATAAGCCACACCTTTTCAATGTATCCGACGACGCCGCTTCTCCAAGATGTTCTCAATCCTAGCAGTCTTTCCTCGTATTGTTCCTCCGTTCTTGATAGAAAAAGTCTCCATACTTGCAAGCACAACCTTTTCACCGATTCCTTATTTTTCAAAATTCTGGTAGCGTTTACCTCGATGTTGTGCTTGATATGAACCCAACACAAGAGGTGTTGAACCGGAAGATCTTTGAACACATATTTGATTGCAGTGATGAGAGCTAGTTCTCGATCGGTCATTATTGCAGTCGGCATTACTCCGGCATCCTCAAACAACTTTCTAAGCCTCTGAATTATCCACAAGTAGTGCATTGTTTCCTCCTTACCCGTGAATGCATATGCAATGTTGAATGTCTTATGCGTGCAAGTGAAACCGACAATCTCCACAAGAGGCATTTTATACCTGCATAATATATTTAAATAATGAAGGAAGAGGCATATGCAATATATTTAAACAAAAAAAATTTGATATACAACTATTATGTACCTATTCGTCTTGTATGTGGCGTCAATAACCACGACGTACGAAAACATCTTCAACAAGTGCAACGAGTCTTGATGGGCAAAAAACAAGATTTCCACCTCGTTTGATTTCTTCTTGCAGAGGGGATGCACTACATAGCTGCGCTCCTTCAAAAACTTCAAGGTCCATTGTGTAACAGTCAAATCTCCACGATCCTCAAAATGCATCTTCTGAATAAAGTTGGCGATTTGTTTTGTGGATGTTGTATTCCCTGGAAAGGCCGCACTCAACTGAGTAGCAATAACAGACGGCGTAGTCAAGCTGTTCGCACATACCGTCACAAATTTCACCTCATTCGGCGTCATTCGACCCATGTACGGATGGCCAATGAAGCTAGTGGAAAGCTTATGATTGTGTTGTCCGTATTTTACCTTCACATACCATCCATCTCTCGCATCCCTCGCCCTGAACCTATATCCTCGGATCTCAAACTTGCAATCCGACTTCTTATCCCTACTATCCCGCTCTGTATTAATTCACATGTCCATTAACAACCCAAATTTCGGCCAAAATTAAGATTCTATTAGACAGTCAATCTTTATATAGACTAGATACGGGTCTCGCGCTCCGCGCGAAAAAATTACGGATTTTCGTATGTGATTTAATATAGTTATACATTATTTGTTAATATGTTGTTGTTGTTATCAAATTTATTAATATTTGTAAATATAAGTATTTTTTATTTCCTTATATTTATGTTTGAAGTAGTTTTAAAACATAATATTAGAATAAGTTTGCATTGTCATAAGAGAAGCTTACACATTAATTTAATTTGTAACTTAATCAAGTAGACTATAAATAAATATAACATAGGGATATAAGAAATATATTTAAATACATGCCCAAAAGTCCAATAGGAGGTGATTAAGAAATGAGTAATGCATTAAATTGGTACCAATTTCATTCAATTTTGGCAATGGACAACCAACTTTTATTTAGATAAGACTAGATACGGATCTCGCGCTCCGCGCGAAAAAATTACGGATTTTCGTATGTGATTTAATATAGTTATACATTATTTGTTAATATGTTGTTGTTGTTATCAAATTTATTAATATTTGTAAATATAAGTATTTTTTATTTTCTTATATTTATGTTTGAAGTAGTTTTAAAACATAATATTAGAATAAGTTTGCATTGTCATAAGAGAAGCTCACACATTAGTTTAATTTGTGACTTAATCAAGTGGACTATAAATAAATATAACATAGGAATATAAGAATGATATAAGAAGGATATTTAAAGACATGTCCAAAAGTCCAATAAGAGGTGATTAAAAAATGAGTAATGCATTAAATTGGTACCAATTTCATTCAATTTTGGCATTGGACAGCCAACTTTTATATAGATAAGATAAGATTATGATGTTCATCAATTAGTGAGTTCATAAGATTTTATTTGAACATAATGGACACAAAACGAAGCCATAAAACAATTCAACAATGTGAAATTTACAGATAGAAGCAATGACTACAACTATTCAGTCATAAGAACTCACTGCATTCTACCAAAAAAAGAACTCACTGCATTTCCTCAAAAAAAAGAACTCACTGCATTTCCTCAAAAAAAGAACTCACTGCATAAAATTTGTCCAAACAGCAAGAAGATATATAGCATTACAAAATACACACAAGAAAAGTTAATTGTCCTAGAAACTATTATACAAGTATTCATAACAAGGCTGCATAGTGCAGACCAACAATAATATAAACTTTCTTTCAAAAAAAAAAAGCACCAACAAATAAGAAACCTAATATATAACAGAAATGTGAAGAGATTAAGCAACTGAAGAAGCAAATGTGAGGAGTCAGGACAGATCCTGTTCTAACCATGTTTGTTTTGCAGCATCAGAAGAATAGACCTTAATCTTTAATTGATCCAGACTACCATTCCGAATGTTGTTCGTGAGCTCGACAGGCATGTCATACAGAAATAGCTCTTTTAATTTAGAAAGACAATGAATCCTTGAAGGAAGCATATTCAGCTTCCTACAATTGCATAGAGTGAGCCTTTCAAGTTTGCACAATGACCCCTCTGAAACTTTCACTTTGCTTAGCTCACTGAGTTCTTCAAGATGCAACACTTTCAAGTTCTTAAACGTGTCTCTTCCAAACTTCAATTTCTTCCCAATGAAGGCATCCACTAAGTGCAGCTCAATCAAATTTTGTAGTCCTTGAAGCTCGTCGATTGGGCTGGTTTTCAGCCTAGACCATTTTAAATAAATCCTCACTAAACTTTTAAGGCTCTTGATCCAGCCTGGCAGCTTCTCCAAAGGTCCTTTGAGATAGACACGTTGGAGCAAATTGCAAGGAACTTCTGGATGATCAAGGTCAAGAAATTCTGATTTGTTCATTGACGTCAAGTCAAGAACCGAAAGCCGGGTCATTTTGGAGAGAGACTTACACAAGGATTTTCCATCTGAGCTCCTGAGTTCAATCAAACCGAGCTTCTGCAGCTGCGTTAGGCATCCGAGTTGTTCAAAGAATTTCTGGTGCTGTTCGGCTTTCAGAAGAGTCAACTTTTGTAGAGAGCTTAAGGACCCGATCTCTCTTGTTGTCATTTTCATACCTTGTACGCTGTTAAGAGTAATGTAGCAGCTCTGGCGGTAATGGTACACCAGAAGATGCCTTAGATTATGAAGCAAGCAGATTTCCTTGGGCAGGCAAGTAACTAATGTATGTTTAAGGTCTAAGAACTCAAGATACCGCAGCTTTTTTATTGAGCTTGGAATTTGGAAAATGTTTATTGACCCTCTCAGACTCAGATACCGAAGCAGCCCAAGACCTACGATACAGTGAGGAAACTTGTATAAGGATGTACCTTGAAAATCTAGAACCTTTAGATTTCTGAATTGATTGCTTAACCTGTTGATCTTGGCACAGGAGACTCCAAACGTAGTAATAATAGTGCAGACACGTTTAAAAGACGATACAGTGGCTGCATCAGCAACTGAAAGGCGACGAACATTCTCTCCAGATTTTGTGTTTGGTTTATCAAGTATAGCAGCAAAATCTTCCTTTTTGGACTTGAGTGTGAGAAAATAGTGAAGGAAGTTTCTTACACGAATATTCTTCACCCGACCATCAAAATCTGTGTGGGCAACAACTAGATGCCTTCTGATGAGCTCATTGAGATACTCTTCTGCCACCTCCTCAGCTGGCTTTTCTCCTGTCTCCTTCACAAATCTCTCAGCCACCCACAAACGAATCAGCCTTGCTCGTCCAATGTAGTACCCTTCAGGAAAGAGGCTGAAATACAAGAGGCAGCTTTTGAGATTTCCATGCAAATCATCATAGCTTTGCAGCATGGTGTTTCTGAGGTCTGAGAATTGAGTGCTGCTTTCCATCTCGGTTCTGAGATTGTCGCGCACTTTCGTCCATTCTGTAGGCCATCTTGGTTTCCGTGCCAACAGACTTGCCACTGCTGAAACTGCGAGAGGCGAGCCTTCGCATTTATGCATTATTTCCTGAGACAAGTCCACCAAATCTGGCGGGCATACTCCTCTTTCCTCTGAAAAGGTTCTCCTGCAGAACAATTGCCATGATTCTTCCTCTTTCAATCCATCAACTAGATAGATTTGACTGGAGGAGGCTGCAGTTGAAGCTGCGACATCCATTTTCGTAGTAGTTAAGACAACTCTACTTCCATTTGAATCATCAGGCAAAGCATGTGTGATAGCCCTCCAATGATCTTCACTCCACACATCATCTAGAAGTACTAGATACCGTCTCCCCTGGAGACTGTTTCTCAAATCAGTTGCAGAATCTCCTGTCCTATCACAGCGCTGTGAAGTCTGTGACAACAAGAGGGACAAGACATTATTGACATCAAAACGATGAGAAAGACGAGCACGTACTTTAATGCTAAAATGCCGGCTGGCTCTATCGCTGTAAACACTGTTTACAAGAACGGTTTTTCCCGATCCAGGAGGCCCAACCACCACAACTGTTCTGTGATTCCTTTCCTTAGTACAAATTAGCTGGGACATCAGGTTCTGCTTTGAAACATCAATGCCCAGTATTTCAGCCTCTTGGAGGGTTTGAAATAGATGATGCTGAAGCTCAGTCCTTGGATCTTCTTCTCCATGACATCCGGAAACATCAAGAGTTTCATATATATTTCTCATTTCGTGTCGAATCTTCTGAATTTCTTCATTGATTTCGTTGAGTGAGCTTCGGTGCCACATATTGCGACTGAGTTGATAACCCTTTCTCAGAAGCCTGTTGTTTGGAGAATGGTGGGGTTCATGAAGCATGATACCATCAAGAGCATCCTCTATACGATAAGCCACCAACCGCAAATCTTTGACAAGTACTTCAGTCACCTGCGGTGATCTTGCTCCTCGGCTTTGCACAATGACTTGCATTCTCTCCAGGTGCGCTTTTACTTCAGTAATATCATCTGCAACATTCTGTGGAAAATTTAGTTCTTGGTTAGTGAAATTAATGATTTGCTCAACTAGTGAGAGGCTAAAATTGATGGCGAGATCAGCCATTCTCAGCAAGCTTTCTTCTCTGAAGAGATAAATTCTCACAGTAACCTGTTGGAGGAAGGAAGGAGGCTAATTTGACAGTTCTTCAAGCTTAAGCACATCCACATGTATAACTAAGGGAGGGGAGTTGACTTGTAGATAAGGAAATATTACAAGTCAATGGCAACTAGTCCGTAAGAACACTTCTCATAAATGACAAATTCTACAGAAAGTAGTGGTCCGCATATTGAGACCGCGTCTATCAAGATTAACAGCTAATGGTTGCACTAAACAGGAGAATCTTATGGATCAAGTCGAATTGAAAGCCAAGTGTGTTTTATTTTATTGTGCAGAGCAGTCAAAGAGGTGGTCTTTCCTGGAAGAGCACAAACAAATGTGCCACTAGAGCTTATTACAGGGTTGGATTCTAAGATAAAGACAAGTTTTTTCTTTTCAATTCAGCTAGAACAAGTCCTTAACCACAAACAAGACCACATTCTATAGTAGAAAGAAAATAAGACTAAATGAGCATTTAAGTCGCTACTTCGAATATGATCAACTACTATACAGGATTTCAACTTACTTGAGCCTTTAGGACATATGTGAAATAGCAGAAACATATGTTAACAAATGTTATAAGAATGACACTGTGACAGAATTATGGTGACAGATGAGCAAAGATTGATAAGCTATAGATAGCAACATATCGGGAACATATACTAGGAATTACATAAGAAATAGTAGAAGTAAACATCATGGAAATCATGCATAAATGTGAAGGTTCACCTCTGGCGGTTGAAGAAGTATAAGCTTGTATGGTCTGAGGTACTCCTAAAAATCTCTTGACAATCTTCTCTGACATATCTTGTGGATATGATATGAAGGACAATCTCTGCCATCATGAAATTATCAAGAACATCCTCCACCGAATCTGCTCAACAAGGTTCTCCATCATCTAACTATCAGCTCCTCCTTCTGCATCCAGGAGGCAAGGTTCAGGACCTTTCGAGATTTGCTTCAGATGGAAATCACAGCAACAATGTTGTATCTTAAGTAGTGAAAACACAAATTAAAAACCTTAGTCGAAGATCTTATCAACATATACTAAAACTAAAAAAAATCTCAGGAGTTCTATATAACCTCCTTAGTTCATCACTAAATACTTTACCTTCATCTAATTGTTGTAGTTGCAATTTTTTTTCTTGTGTGATTAGTGTAGAAAAAGTTGTAGTTCTGAACTATTAGGGATAATCTGTGAGGTTATTGCCATGCTCATGCAAAAACATTAGAGATAATCTGTTTCGACTTTCGACTCATGGCAATGCTTCCAATTCCAGGGATATCATCTAAAACACAGAGAAGTTGGAGATTCAAACGATGAGGATGATATAATATTTCATATTGTTGAGTCGCCACCAAGGCCACACTGGAACCGGCTGATAGGAGGACGGAATTGTTGGTGAATGATGACAAGTTGATGAGCTCGGAAGAGTTTGAGCAGGAACAAAGGCCACATTTAGATGATATGAAGGTTGAGAAGAGAGCAGGTGCTCATGGTACTAAGACCGGTGTGTTGCTTAGGAAGTTTGGTGACCTCTGGAAGAGGAAAAATCAAGGCCATGGACAAAACCATTATAACAGTCAAAATCACAACTTACATCACAAGGAAGTAACAACTTAGTTATGTTTGGAAACACCAATTTTATTCCTTTAATTTGTTATAGCTTAGAAAGTCGACTCCTGTACAGATTATGTTATCAAACTACTCTCAGTTCATAAGGTATTTTTGCACATTATGCACACAAGACGAAGACTCAAATCAATTCAACAATGTGATGAAATTAAAAGAAAGAAGCGATTAATGTATACGAAAAATGTTTGGCAATAACTCACTATTAAGAAACTGCCATACACTACCTGTATAAGAAGTCCTACAAGCTTGATTGTGAATCTTATCCTCGGATCGGATGGTACTACTTTGAACTGCCATCCACGGATTGGACACGGCGGGATACGGTCAACACAAGACCCGACTTCGGCACGGCGCCTCCTCTTCCCTCTTCAAACCCGATGCCTTCGTCGTCCGTTCTTTCGGCGCCTCCGCAGTTCGCATCCCTCTTTCAAGCCAGGCATGTAATTGTTGATTGGAGTTGTTGTTAGTGTTGGGTGAATTACCGAGTTAATAGCTTTAGTTTTGGTATGGAATGCAATTACGGGATTGAACTTGTTGTTAGTGTTTGGCTGTTTGCTGAATTACTAAGAATGAGATGAACTTTTGTTTTGTGAACTGCTGAGTGTGAGTGGTTGAGTGTTGTTTGTTGTATAAATGATACTGAGTTGTTTTGGAATTATTGAGTTACATGTGTTTTTGCTAAATTACTGAATGAGTTAATAGCTTTACTTTTGTTTTGTGAACTGAATTTGGAATTCAGTTTTGTGTTTTTCGGTCCTCTGTAGTATTATGGAATTTGAAAGAAGTGTGGCATAGGAAGTGTTTCTTCAACACCACCTATAGAGGATGAAAAACAACTGCTTTAGCAGTTTGTTGAACTGCTTCATAAAACTGGTAGCGGAGGAAATCGGACATGGATATGTAAGATACGTGGTAAGAAAAAACGTGGTGCTTACACAAGGGTTAAGGCCTTTCACCAAAAAAAAAAAAGAACTATTTAGGCCCGTTGCCCTTAATGAGAATAAATTAGTACTTTCTACCGTCCTTTTCTAAACACTATGAAAATGTCTCGTTTGTGGTACACGCGCCCCTCTTTGAGTTATCTCATTTCTTATTTACACTGTTCACCTTCCTCCTCATTCCAATTTCGCCATTCCGACTCCTCCTCTCGATCCAGAGCTTATCATTGGTGCGGAAGTGACAGAGTAATTCAAGCTCCAATGGTCAGAAACTAAGGTTGTTGTGAAATCTCTCACATCTGGAAACAAATCGAAGGAAATGAGAAAGACAGTGGAAGATCTAAGCAACGAGGAGTTTCAGCGCAAGGTGGAGGCCTTCATAGAAAATTCAATTTAAACCCCAAATTTTAACCTAATACGGTCGATCTCCTCTTCTTCCAATATTTTCTCTCTTCATCAAAAATCAGATCGACTCGGCGCTCGTCAGCCCGGTGCCGTTTCTCACGATAGTCGCATCTCTATCCTCGGCTCTTTGCTTATTCCTTTCTTTCAAATCTGAATTGTCAAGTGGTAGTAGTAGCAATCGTTGCTAATGCATGTATTAGTTAATTTGTGAGCAGTGAATTTGGTGATTGATTACATGCTGTACAAAATCAACAGCTCGAGTAACAGTGATGCTCAAAATTGTCGGTTCTGTTTTGGTTGACTTTTGATTTTCTGATGCTCATCATCCTTTCTTTGTGATCTGCAGAGAGGTTGGATTGTTGATTGAATGAAATCTTCATTTTGGATTGGTTAGGTATAATGCGAAGCGCAGGCACAAGCTCGGATTCTAAGGTGTATCTCTACAGATTTCGAATTTGTTTCTACTTTTGAATTTAGTTTGAATTAGTTGATTTTGTATTGAGACAAGCTGTTTTGAGCATCACTTGTTACTGGAGCTGTTGATTTTGGACTAATGTATGAATTGGATTTGATTGACTCTTGCTAAATTCTACTAGCTGACAAATTGTTTCTGAAGTCTCAGGAAGAATTGAGTTATTTGTTTCACCACTGAAGTTGTTGATGCTTCCACTCAATGCTTCACAAAAACTGGATATACTTAGTGTGTTGACAAATTTTTTGACATTGTTGACAAGTTAATTTATCTTGTGTTAGTGTTCGTGCAGTACTAATTCAATGAATTGAATTAGGCTCTAGTAAAGTTTTGATTTCCGTGTCTTTGGTTAAAAACAAGGATTTGATTATTATGCAGGGACTATTGACAAAAAAAAATTGGCAGTGTTGACAAGGATTATGCAGGGACAATGAACTTTGTAGGGACAATGTAGTTTGTTTTAGTTTGTAAAAAAAATTAATGCGTTGACAATTATTTTTTTGACAATGTTATTTAGTGGTGTTGACAAGTTTTGTAAAGTGTTGATAATGTTGACAATTTTGTAATATTACTCGTGTTGTATGTTATTGATCGTTTATTAGTCGCGTAAACAATTTATTTAGTTGGGTTGACAACTTATTTAGTCGTGTTGACAACTTATTATTCTTGTTTGCAGCTCTGTTAAAATATTTGTTGACAACTCAGTTAAAATTTTTGTTGACAACTCTGTTAAAAATTTGTTGACAAATTTTGTTGACAACTTTGTTATAATTTCCACGTCAGTAAAGGGTTATTATTGGTGTTGACAACTTATTATTCTTGTTGACAGCTCTGTTAAAATTTTTGTTGACAACTCTGTTAAATTTTTTGTTGACAGCTCTATTAAAATTTTTGTTGACAGCTCTGTTATAATTGCTACGTCAGCAAAGAGGTATTTCCTTATAACTTAAAAAAGTGATGCAAAAACTAAAAAAACATTACACTTTTGGGGTATTTACCCAAAAACTGAAAAAAAAACACAAGGGTTAAGGCCCAAGATTGTTTGAAAGAGAATTGCAGCTTGCAAGTCACTAACAATGCAACAAGTGAAAAAGATGACTAAATGATATTTAATATTAAAATATCTCGTCATGTCGTGTCGTGTCCAAATCTTGTAAATTTCAGGTTCATCGTGTCCCGGTGTCCCGCCGTGTCTCGTGTCAGACACCGTGACCGTGCAACATAGGTTGCTACTTTGAGGGAGGGGAACACGGATTTAGACTTGATCAATTTGGATGGAAGGGTATAAGTATGAAAAAAATTGGTCAAGATGTTGTAAATCCAAAAATTTAGCTATACTGCATAGTCATATTTGATGATTATATAGGACTATTAGAGAATAGTTATATCAGGCTGGATTATATTATCACGTCAAAGTCTTTACTAAAACCATTTATTTGGATGATTAAGGATTGTCTTCTACTTTGGAAGGAGTTCTGGATCTTACCTAAGTAAAAAGAATAGGAACAAGTGAACAACCTATCTTACCCGAAACGGAAGTAGAAACGTTCTGCCACGAAAAACAACAATATCAAAATTAGAGGAAAAAAAAGACGGAAAACGACAATGTAAATTATGCATAAAAAGAAGTAGTTTATTACGAGTAACATATATAAAAAGAAGAATGAGGTACCGGTATGAAAGCTCCTTATAATGTAAAATACGGTTCCAAATTGTAACATATTGCCTACCATTGGACTTTCACCGTTGACCATCGTCATTGGCCCCTGAATCTCTTACCGCCATCGTTCAACCTCTGATCACCGTTGTCGTAAAAAAGCTTGAAGGTGCACACCAAAGCAAGTACAATCCGGAACGAGAACAAGTGTAAGTGCAAGCCAAAAAGTGTCTTGATTTTTTAAACCAATGTGATAAAAATTGCAAGAAGCAAATACAAGACGTAGTGATAAAAAATGCAAACTGATGTGATAAAAAGTGCAAAATGCAAGCTTAAAATGTATTGGTTTTAGGAAAAACTAAGTAAAAGCAGTAACTTTTCAGTATAAATGACATGCAATTTCAGTAGTATTGACCGTGGAATTCCATAATTAAGCTGATAGGGTTTTCCCTTTCTCACTTGCGGTGAGAACTGAGTGAAACCTCTTGAGAGGTTTCTGGCTTGTCTCTTCCCTTCTTCTCCGCCATTGTTGCTCTTCTCTTGAGTTAGAAGGTTCTCATGCTTGTGTGAACCTTGAAGACCGTTTATGCGGTTGTTCAAGCTTTGAAGAACTCGGGCTCCTTTCGAGACCTTGATCTGTTCACCTAGCTTAGGAGTTATCCTTAAATTTCTGGTCCACTATCTTTGCCCTTTTATTTCACCTTGTGGTTGTGGTATTCCAGTTAAGACCTGATCATAAATATATATATTTTGTTGTATTTTTTTCTTCCAGTCTACTCTTGTTTGTATTTACATATATCGTTCTTGCTCTTAAAAGTTTGATCCATAACACATGGTCAATTCATAAACCATCATTCCATCATTCTTCTCCTAATATAAAGTTCTCAACCAATTCAATCTCAACAAGAGAATCATGTGTCAATTTTAGGACATCGTTGTTCTCTATTGATCCAAATTCATCACCTCCGACATCCCACTTTTTTATAACTGAATCATTTTTGTATGAATCGAGACTCTTTGATAAAAGGTTGTTATGGACAAAAATAAGATCATTTGCATGCTTTGGAGGTAAAAGATTTTTATGAACTCAATTTTTCCTATTTCACAAAACCCGTTTAAAATCAAGATTGATTAGATGTGATGGTTTAGATGTGATAATTAGACTAACATCTTATTGCTCTTTGGTATTTATCGGATATATGCTGAAGGCCTCTTTTTATTTTTCAACGGATTTCGTCGGATCGAATTAGACGACAACACAAAGATATACATAAAGTTTAAGGTGACGCTTGTTGACGCTTGTTACACCATTTCGAAAAGGAAAATGAAAACAAAAAGAATGCAAACAACATTTAGTAATGTGGTTCATGAGTTAAAATATGTATGTTTGTAAGAGTGTGAATGATAGTTTAAAAAATGAGTCTTCAAATACAATAGAGATGAAAATGTTTAATGGTTTTTGAAACCTCACCTCATACTTAAGGAGTCAAAATGAGTTATTTACTCCCCTCACTCTTAACTCCCCCTCATCAACATGCAATGATCATCTTTTTAATAAAACTAGGGTCTGGACCCCGTGCTCCGCACGGGGTATACAATTTTTTTATATACAAGAGTTTGTATTAGAAATGGAGGTTGTATTTAAGCTTCGTTAGTTACACGACAAACTTTTATACATAGTTCTTACTCCTCAGAAACTCAGCGGGAAAGGAAAAATAGAGAACGCAACAAAACTCCAAAAATATATATTGGAATTAGGAATTACGCTTATCATTGTGACCGGTAGAGTGAGACAACCTTTGCTTAATAGTATTGGATCAATCGATTGAGCGAAGGGTAGCTTGAAGGCCAGATATACCATCCACCAAAGTCTTCGCCATTGTGAAAAGGAGGCGGACAAAGAGGAGAGGAGGCAAAGAACGGGTCAACTTTGAGAAAATGATAATTACCCTTCTTTTAACATTGATAACGTCAGTTGTAATTCCTACAAAAATTTAAAGAATATTAAATTGGCAAAAACTTGATTGCAGGATAAAATACAATTGCCAAAAGCCAAAAATTAATTACAGTCATCCAATCAATTTAAACACCTATGTGACATGGATATTTACAGTCAGATCAGTTATATTATTGCTATCTCTCATACAAATACATTTCATATATTTATAGGCTTGGTCTATATGCACACGTTTTTTTTGCTAAATGCACACTAATTTGTGCGGTAAGAGTTGCAGTACACTTCTGTGCGTTAAGGATTACCGCACAAAAGGGCTCCGGGGCATTGTTGGAATGTTTTCTGAAACGTATATGAATCTGGTGCGGTAATTCTTACCGCACAGATATGTGCGTTAACAATTAACGCACCACGTTAATACGAGATTAACAAAAAAAAAAAACAGATTTTAATTAACTTAAACACCTGTGCGGTAACTCTTACCGCACAGGATTTGTTATTTTTTTAATTAATAATTTTTTTTTAAAAGTATTTAAATAATAATATCTTGTGCGGTAACCTTTACCGCACATTTTTTTTTTTTTAATTAATCGCGCAGATTTTATTTTAAATAAAATATATCTGTGCGGTAAATATAACCGCACAGATCTAATAATTATCGCTTCAGTCTCATTGCTCTAGTGGTAAGGCATTGTGCATCCTTTGTAAGGTCTCAGGTTCGAGTCTCAACTCCAACACTAAATCTTTTATTTTATTTGTGAAAAATAAATAAAAGAAGAGGGTGAAAATGATTGAACTTGAGACCTTATGCACAAATATTTGGTGTGAAACCACCACACTAATGAGTTCTCATGATATGTTTGTAATTTTATTATTACATGTTACAATAGAACTTGGTTCCATCTTATTTTATTATTAATTTTTTTTTATCTTGGTCCCATATAATTATTGAATTAATTATAATAATAAATTCAAAAAAAAATATTATTCAAATAATCAGATGTTTAATATTTTATTATTATTATTTTAGGCCTTGTTTTAATATATTTATTATTATTTGAATATTTTTACTATTTTTCATGTTTTGATAAATCTTTTTATATAAAAATACTATAATTATAAAACAATAAAACCTATATTACTTTTTAAGATAAAAATATTATGATAATCAATATTGTTCTCAATTTAACCTTTCTATAAATTCTAGACTTGGCAAACGACCCAAACGATGTCAGAATGGTTTGAAACTTGGTTTCTATGACTGTTAGAGGTATTTGACCATGTGGGTTACTCTCAACCACCACTTCGTATTTTTCAAGTAACACGTCCTTTGTAATACCAAACATCTCTTACCTCTCTAACTTGTCGATATACATATTGCGACAAGTTAGAGAGTTATCACTAGTTTGGTTTTTACAAAGGAAGTGCTCTTCGAAAAGTTAGAAGTTGTGATTGGAAGTTACCTACATGATCAAATATCTCTAATAGGCATTGAAACCAAGTTTCATTCCATTCTGACATCGTTTAGGCGTTGTTTTGCAAAGTTGGGCCTTAATCCCATTTAAAGTCTTTAAGGCCTTTTAGCGTTTACGTATAGTTTCGAGCCTCGTTTTGTTTGGGCGAGACCTTATTGGTACATTATATGCCTAATAAGACTAATTTGTATAATTTTGTCAACAATAATAATCATCAATGCTGTAGACCATACATATTCTGACAAGTTAGAGAGTTATCAATAGTTTGGTATTTACAAAGGAGGTGCTATTTGAAAAGTTAGAAGTTGTGATTGGAAGTTACCCACATGGTCAAATATCTCTAATAGGCATTGAAATCAAGTTTCATTCCATTCCGACATCGTTTGGGCGTCGTTTTGTCAAATTGGGCCTTAAGCCCATTTAAGGCCTTTTAAGGCCTTTTAGCGTTTACGTATAGTTTTGAGCCTCGTTTTGTTTGAGTGAGACCTTATTGGTACTTTATATGCCTAATAAGACTAATTTTTATAATTTTGTCAACAATAATCATCATCAATGTTGTAGACCATACATATTGCGACAAGTTAGAGAGTTATCACTAGTTTGGTATTTACAAAGGAGGTGCTATTTGAAAAGTTAGAAGTTGTGATTGGAAGTTACCCACATGGTCAAATATCTCTAATAGGCATTGAAATCAAGTTTCATTCCATTCCGACATCGTTTGGGCGTCGTTTTGTCAGATTGGGCCTTAAGCCCATTTAAGGCCTTTTAAGGCCTTTTAGCGTTTACGTATAGTTTCGAGCCTCGTTTTGTTTGAGCGAGACCTTATTGGTACTTTCGAGCCTCGTTTTATAATTTTGTCAACAATAATCATCATCGATGTTGTAGACCATACATATTGCGACAAGTTAGAGAGTTATCACTAGTTTGATATTTATAAAGGAGGTGCTATTTGAAAAGTTAGAAGTTGTGATTGGAAGTTATCCACATGGTCAAATATCTCTAATAGGCATTGAAATCAAGTTTCATTCCATTCCGACATCGTTTGGGCTTCGTTTTGTCAAATTGGGTCTTAAGCCCATTTAAGGCCTTTTAAGGCCTTTTAGCGTTTACGTATAGTTTCGAGCCTCGTTTTGTTTGAGCGAGACCTTATTGGTACTTTATATGCCTAATAAGACTAAGTTTTATAATTTTGTCAACAATAATCATCATCGATGTTGTAGACCATACATATTGCGACAAGTTAGAGAGTTATCACTAGTTTGGTTTTTACAAAGGAGGTGCTATTTGAAAAGTTAGAAGTTGTGATTGGAAGTTACCCACATGGTCAAATATCTCTAATAGGCATTGAAATCAAGTTTCATTCCATTCCGACATCGTTTGGGCGTCGTTTTGTCAAATTGGGCCTTAAGCCCATTTAAGGCCTTTTAAGACCTTTTAGCGTTTACGTATAGTTTCGAACCTCGTTTTGTTTGAGGGAGACCTTATTGGTACTTTATATGCCTAATAAGACTAAGTTTTATAATTTTGTCAACAATAATCATCATCGATGTTGTAGACCATACATATTGCGACAAGTTAGAGAGTTATCACTAGTTTGGTTTTTACAAAGGAGGTGCTATTTGAAAAGTTAGAAGTTGTGATTGAAAGTTACCCACATGGTCAAATATCTCTAATAGGCATTGAAATCAAGTTTCATTCCATTCCGACAACGTTTGAGCGTCATTTTGTCAAATTGGGCCTTAAGCCCATTTAAGGCCTTTTAGCGTTTACGTATAGTTTCGAGCCTCGTTTTGTTTGAGCGAGACCTTATTGGTACTTTATATGCCTAATAAGACTAAGTTTTATAATTTTGTCAACAATAATCATCATCAATGTTGTAGACCATACATATTGCGACAAGTTAGAGAGTTATCACTAGTTTGATATTTATAAAGGAGGTGCTATTTCAAAAGTTAGAAGTTGTGATTGGAAGTTATCCACATAGTCAAATATCTCTAATAGACATTGAAATCAAGTTTCATTCCATTCCGACATCGTTTTGTCAAATTGAGCCTTAAGCCCATTTAAGGCCTTTTAGCGTTTGGGTCGTTTGCCATGTCTAGAATTTATTGAAAGATTAAATTGAGATTAATATTGATTATCATACTTTTTTTATCTTAAAAAGTAATATAGGTTTTATTGTTTTATAATTATAGTATTTTTATATAAAAAGATTTATCAAAACATGAAAAATAGTAAAAATATTCAAATAATAATAAATATATTAAAACAAGGCCTAAAATAATAATAATAAAATATTAAACATCTGATTATTTGAATAATATTTTTTTTTGAATTTATTATTATAATTAATTCAATAATTATATGGGACCAAGATAAAAAAAAATTAATAATAAAATAAGATGGAACCAAGTTCTATTGTAACATGTAATAATAAAATTACAAACATATCATAAGAACTCATTAGTGTGGTGGTTTCACACCAAATATTTGTGTATAAGGTCTCAAGTTCAATCCTTCTCACCCTCTTCTTTTATTTATTTTTCACAAATAAAATAAAAGATTTAGTGTTGGAGTTGAGACTCGAACCTGAGACCTTACAAATGATGCACAATGCCTTACCACTAGAGCAATGAGACTGAAGCGAAAATTATTAGATCTGTGCGGTTATATTTACCGCACAGATATATTTTATTTAAAATAAAATCTGCGCGATTAATTAAAAAAAAATTAAAAATTTTAAAAAAAAATCTGTGCGGTAAAGGTTACCGCACAAGAATTTTTTTAATCAAAATTTTAATTTTTTTTAGGTAATCTTTCCTTAATCCTGTGCGTTAAATCTTAACGCACAGATCTGTGCGGTAAGAGTTAACGCACAAGATATTATTATTTAAATACTTTTTGAAAAAAAATTTATTAATTAAAAAAATAACAAATCCTGTGCGGTAAGAGTTACCGCACAGGTGTTTAAGTTAATTAAAATCTGTTTTTTTTTGTTAATCTCGTATTAACGTGGTGCGTTAATTGTTAACGCACATATCTGTGCGGTAAGAATTACCGCACCAGATTCATATACGTTTCAGAAAACATTCCAACAATGCCCCGGAGCCCTTTTGTGCGGTAATCCTTAACGCACAGAAGTGTACTGCAACTCTTACCGCACAGATTAGTGTGCATTTAGCAAAACAAACGTGTGCATATAGACCAAGCCTATTTATAGTAGGTTGGAATAACATATAGTGATATCAAGTATATCTTTTCGACTAATAATCGAGATATATCTCACAAGCATCGGATTTTGGATATTATTCATCTTGTTTTGTATAAGATCTCTTAGCCGGTGAGACCTTTGAAACATCTAATAACACCCCTTAAACATTGCGCTTTGAAAACCAATCACACTATGAATCTCTTAGCCGATCAGACATCTGAAGCATGGTGGGTCGTGATGCTATTAATCACTTACCCGTTGAAACCCCTGAAGCACTATGACTCACTCCGAGCATATATGATCCAACACACCCCAATGTTGTCAAAAAAATATATACATATATATATATATATAGGGTCCGGTTCCGGTGTAACGGATTTTATGGTGTAACGAGTGGATTGATTAGGAGCGTTGGATGAGATTAAATCAATGGCTAGGATTAATGGTGGAAAAAAAAAGAAAAATAAATTAATAAGAGAGAGTATGTAATTGTTAGCAGTTAACGTATTTGTAGGATTTCGTGATTTTTTGATTTAAATTTTAAACGTTTATCATGAGAGAGAAAGAGATAGAATGTCGGTTAACCAGAGAGATAGAATGACGATTTAATTTTCTCCATTGCAGCCTGAATCCATGTTCACAACATTAACGCTCTTGCTCTTCTTCCAGATCTTCATTCTTCTTGAAGTTTTTAATTCTTTTTCCATTGACGCATGAATTTACAATGTCTACGGAAGAAGTTGATCGTAAAGGTTAGTTCTTGAGAATTAGGGTTTCTTAGTATTCAGTTATGGTTACTTTGTTGTTCGACGAAATCTGCAAAAATCAATGGCTTATGTTGCGCAAGAAATATTCGATTTTGATTAATCGATATTCATGTTTACAGTACAGTTTGTGTATTTGTGTTCTAATGTGAGATATTCATCTTCTCCGGGTGTTTTAATAGTGATATATTAGGTTTTAGGGTTTCCATTACGAAAGAAGACGGTATTCTGATATTCATCTTTGTTATTCGTGTTCTTCATCTGAAGTATTAGGTTTTAGGTTTTCCATTACGAAAGAAGACGATATTCCAATATTTAGAAGACGATATTCTGTTGTTCATCTTTGTTATTCGTGTTCGACTGTAGAATATTCAGTTATAATAGTGATATATTAGGTTTTAGGGTTTCCATTACGAAAGAAGACGGTATTCTGATATTCAACTTTGTTATTCGGTTCTTCCCCTGAAGTATTAGGTTTTAGGTTTTCCATTACGAAAGACTTTTATTCCAATATTAAGAAGACGATATTCCGCTATTCATCTTTGTTATTCGTGTTCGACTGTAGAATATTTAGTTATAATAGTGATATATTAGGTTTTAGGGTTTCCATTACGAAAGAAGACGGTATTCTGTTATTCAACTTTGTTATTCGGTTCTTCCTCTGAAGTATTAGGTTTTAGGTTTTCCATTACGAAAGACTTTTATTCCAATATTAAGAAGACGATATTCCGTTTTTCATCTTTGTTATTCGTGTTCGACTGTAGAATATTCAGTTATAGGAGTTCCATTATGAAAGAAATTAATGAAAACATAAAGAAGACGATATTCTGATGTTTATCTTTGTTATTCGTGTTCGACTGTAGAATATTCAGTTATAGGAGTTCCATTATGAAAGAAATTAATGAAAACATAAAGAAGACGATATTCTGATGTTTATCTTTGTTATTCGTGTTCGACTGTAGAATATTCAGTTATAGGAGTTCCATTATGAAAGAAATTAATGAAAACATAAAGAAGACGATATTCTGGTATTTATCTTTGTTATTCGTGTTCTTCCTCTGATGTATTAGGTTATATGGGTGTTCATCTTTGTTATTCGTGTTCTACTACTCAATATTCAGTACAGTTTTTGTATTCGTATTCTAATGTGAGATATTCATCTTCTCCGGCTGTTCCAATAGTGATATATTAGGTTTTAGGGTTTCCATTACGAAAGAAGACGATATTCTGATGTTCAACTTTGTTATTCGTGTTCTTCCTATGATATATTAGGTTTTAGGGTTTCCATTATGTAAGACTTTTATTCCATTACGAAAGAAGACGATATTCCGATATTCAACCTTGTTATTCGTGGTATACTGTTGAATATTCAGTTATAAGTGTTCTACTTTTTTTCAAGGTAAAAAAGTGGTCGATGAATGGTTAAGTGATGATTTGATGACTGACAATTCAGGAGATGATATGGAGGTTTGCGAAACTGGAATAACAGACGTTGATGAAGAGGAAGAAGCTGAATTCGATTATGGAACCGATTGTATTGTTCATCCCGATGACCGTAATTCAAAGTGTTTGATACCTTTGTTTGTGTGTGTTTTCTTGTTTTCTAATTTGATCTCCACCATCTAATTTTATGGTATCAAACACATAATTAAAGATAAACACCTCAAATATGAAAGTCCTGAAGATTAGAATAAGGAAACAAGGACAGCACTGAATTGCACTACAAACCTAAAGCATCCTTGGATCTCAACAGAACCATCTTTATTATTCTATATATAAAGCACTGTTCAGTGCTCCTCCAACCTAGTGTTCTATGCCTCCTTGACCTTACTGACCACAAGGAATGCTGATGTCTAAACCATATTTTTTGGTAACTAATAACTTACAGAAAGTCATGATAATTTCTTGATTTGTCAACTGAATCGTAATTCTAATAAAACTAATGCACTTCACCAAGATATCTACAGCTAGCAAATCATGCAAACTTATCAATCATCATATAATACCATCATAATCCATAAAACCTTAAATCTCAACCAAAGCAAACAATTATATCCATAAAACCTTAATTCTAATAATTTCTTGATTTAACACAATATTTTTCTTTAAAAAAAAAACTATTTTTCTTAGTTTCATTGAAATGCCTATGTACACACCACTTAAGTAAAGCACATTTAGGCGGCGCCTCGAATCTGAACAACACAACCCATTGACACAGGTCCTGCAGATCGCACCTCCGAACAAACCCTTGGGCCAGGCTTAATCCCACGAGTACTAGTTTTTCCAATTGCTGCAACTGTCGAAGCTGTGCAGTAAAGAAGACGTGTATATGTTAGCGCAGCTGACAAACACAAAGTAGCTATGTTTAAATGCACGACAACCTTGCAACCTGGTACCTACCTTACAAATTGGTCGGTAAGGATCTCGGAGATTGACGAGCAAGTTATCACTCTTAAGATAAAAATGGGCAATATTTCTTGAATGCATACGCCATCCCAAAGGCAACATCCATGGCAATCACAAGACGCTTCCGCTTCTCAAGTGATCTTAGAAATAGAAGGCCCGTGTCAGCAATTTCAACCACAAATTCAAAAAAAAATGATATATCCAGGAATACAGAATAAAACACAACACCAGAGATTCAGTTACCTTTCATTCTTTTGCAATGCACATCTAAGAGAACCATTACGGTAGCAACAGAACCTCCGGGTCCATCAAGCACGACACCATAGAAGGCTACAACGTTAGGATGCTGTAAAAAAAGAAAATTTGGCAGTGAAGATGGAACATCGAAGCACCAAACAATTAGCAAGAAAATTACACACGTGCAGTGCAATACAATTGTGCAGTGGAAGTTAAAACCTAAAACGGGCAATTTGAAACTATTTGAATAAAGCAATCAGCAATAAAGAAGATAGTTCAGTCCTGGTCAACGGGGTGGATAGTAGATTGATCCAGAACTGGAAGCTAAGAATAGACAAACTGAAGATTTAGATGCACATGAAAGGCAGAACAATAAACTGAAAGGATAGATCAATCCAAGAAAGATCTGAACTTTCAATGACAAAATACAAACCTTAACAATTGGGGATGAAAAGAGTCAGATTTATCAAAGACAACAGCCAATTTTGATGCACACGATAAAACAAAATACAATTTTAGGTACATAATATTAAGATTTAAATGGACATAATCACAAACTAAAAGCCAAATCTCCCGAGTTTCCAAAGAGATAATTTGGCACCCTCACGAATAGCTAAGACAACGAATTTGCAGGCATGGAGATAATCCCAAAGAGCGATTACCTTCTGGATGAAGCTTCTCCCTCTCTCCTCTCCAACAGGCTTGACGAATTCGACGCATTAAGAGTTGCAGATCTGAGAGATTCTGTAATCCAGGAGATTGATGCGAAGCGGAAGGGATAGAGGCTGCTTTGTTGTCGCCAATAGAGTCACGAGGAGAGATATAGGGTTTGATACCTTGAAAATCCATCTGGAATCGCCGAAGCGAGATTGGGGAGGCGAGAGGCGGTAAAAGGTGGCTTGATTTAGAGTGTAGTGGTCGCGGCCATCTTTATGGAAAGGGGTGAAGCGGAAGAAAGATTTGAGAGGTTCTGGTTCGCAAATTGGGGGTAGAGTGGGAGGAAATGAAATTGGATTGTGAGGAGGGGGGGAGAGATGATCGAGAGCGATTTAGGAGGGGATAGATTTAGTTTTTTTTAGCAGGAATTGATAGTTGCGGGTATATCCCACTAATTTCGGGATTTAGAACTTATATGGTGTACTCATGACTATCTAACAACCGTGTGCTATCCAACATTGAATATGATCCCTTGATTTTCAATCAATCCGACGCTCCTAATTTATCTACTCGTTACACCCTAATAGCCTGTTACACAATAACCTATAATATATGATGGTAGTACAAGTTATCAACTCAAATAAGACTGTACTACGTCTACAATTGTAATAGTATCAACTTATTGCTTAGAGCAGTTTGAACTACCTAAAACAATTCATAACGAATATGATCATTTTGACATCAACCTAAGACAATACATGAAAAAGAAATTTGGGGATGTTGTATGCTTTGCACTTTCAATATTAAAATTCAATCTGTTAGAGATATTATTCTATCTTTGTATTTTAGGTAGTAAATATTATCTTTCCCTTAGAAAAGATTTCGTACAAAGATCTTATACACTTGTATATATAAACTCTCTCATATCAATGATATCAGCAAGAAAGTATTTTCTCATATCCTAATCTCTCATGTTTTACATGGTATCGGAGCAAGGTTGCTTCAAACCCTAATTTTTTTTTCCAAACCCCCTCCGCCCATAAACTCCCATATACCACCGTATCCCCGCCTCACACACATCATGTCGGAAACCACCCCGAAAGCCGTTATCTCTGATTTCTGATCTCCGTACTACTTCCACCCTTCGGATCATCCGGGCCTCAATATATGTCCGGTTACCCTCAAGGGCGAAAACTATCGGGAATGGGTTACCGCCATGGTCAATGCTTTCAAAGCCAAACAAAAGCTCGGGTTCATCGACGACACTATAACCGCGCCGGCGTCCGGGTCTCCTGAGTCCATGGAATGGACAATGGTAAATTGTATGCTCGTTGGTTGGACAATCCAAACCATCGACCCTTCTATCCGATCTTCCATATCATACTTCAACACAATCTTCGAATTATGGGAGGATCTCCGTCAACGTTTTTCGGTGGGCAATGGTGCTCGCAAAGCTCAACTCCGGGATGAAATCGCGACCTTTCGTCAAAAAGGCCAATCTGTCACCGCCTATTATAATGCTCTAAAAAAGCTTTGGGATGAGCTTACTACCTATTCACCCCAGAAGCTTTGTTCATGTGGTTCTTGTAAGTGTGGTCTCAACACTTTTCTCACTGAGGAACGAGAGGAGGAGCGAGTCCATAAATTTCTCATAGGCCTTGAAGACACTTCGTTTGGTGCACTACGCTCCAATCTTCTCGCTCAAGAAAAACTTCCGACATTAAATCGGGTATATGCTACTGTTATTCAGGAGGAGCGTCTTCATTCCATGGCTCGGGATCAAACTCCCGAAAATCATGCTTTTGCTGCTCGTCGCTTCAACCCTGCATCTAAGGATTCCCCAGTTGATAAGAAAACTCTAACTTGCTCTCATTGTGGCAAGAAAGGGCATGATATTTCGACTTGTTTCAAAGTCCACGACCTTCCAGATTGGTTGAAGGAAAAGATTGTTGCGGGTCGTGGCACATCCTCTTCTTCGGGTAGCAAGACACGAACTAATGGAACGGCGAATGCTATGCAACCAACGTCGTCGGCTACGGTTTATGATCCGTCTCTCTCTGCTGAGCGTCAAGCCTTTGGTCCATCTCTGAATGATAAGCAATGGGCTGCTGTTTTGAAGATGTTCAATACCATGCACATCAATCCAGACAAGTCGGGTAAGTCGAATCCTTGGATCCTTGACACCGACGCCTCTTTCCACATGACGGGCGAGTTTGGTCTTCTCCATGATCTTGTTTCTATCCCTCCAGTTTCTATTAAGTTGCCCGATGGCAATACTGCAGTTAGTACGCAGGAGGGCACTCTCCTACTTGGCTCATTTCGGATTCCCCGTGTCTTGTTTATACAGAATTTAACCTGCAACCTACTTTCATTGGCTCAGTTATCTTGTGATCTTCGTTTGCTCGTTCTTCTAACTGAACGGTTGTGTGTTTTGCAGGAAATTCGTACGAGGATAGTGATTGGCGTGGGTAGGCAAGAGAACGGGGTCTATTGGCTGCTTCAGGACGTCTCTGCTCAGGTTGCATCAGCTCGTTCTTCTTCGGACTCTGCTGCTCTTTGGCATCGTCGTCTCGGCCATCCTTCTACTAGTGTTTTGTCTTCCATTTCAGAACTAGAGTTAGGCACTTCTTCTATTGAAAAAATAAGTCCTTGTGATTTTTGTCATCAAGCAAAACAAACACGTTTGTCTTTCACTTCAAGTTTCAATAAAGCAGGATCTTTGTTTGAATTAATACACTGATGTATGGGGGCCGTACAGTACACCTTCTTCTAGTGGTACTCGATATTTTCTAACCATAGTTGACGATTATTCCCTCGCCGTGTGGGTTCACTTGTTCAAATCAAAAACAGAGGTCGTCACTCTCATACCATCCTTCATTGCAATGGCTCGTACTCAGTTTCACAAGGAAGTTCGTCGTGTTCGAGCCGATAATGGCACCGAGTTTCTTCCTCTTCGATCGTTTTTTAATGACAAGGGCATCTTGTTTGAAACTTCTTGTGTCGACACCCCACAACAAAACGGACGAGCCGAACGCAAGCATCGTCATCTCCTAAACGTTGCTCGGGCGTTGCGGTTTCAGGCCACTCTTCCTCTTTTTTTTTGGGGGGGGGGGAGTGTGTGACCACTGCAGCATATTTGATTAATCGGACGCCGACGTCGACACTAAAAGGTCGGACTCCATATCTTCTGTTGTATGGGCAAGCTCCGTCCTATGCAAACGTTCGAGTTTTTGGCTCCCTCTGCTTTGCTTCTGTCATCCCGAGATCTTCGAACAAATTTGATCCAAGAAGTCGAAAGTGTGTTATCGTTGGGTATCCACAAGGCAAGAGAGGATGGACACTTTATGATCTTGAGCACAAGAAAATGTTTGTTAGTCGAGACGTGGTTTTTTATGAATCACACTTTCCATTTGCTTCTCTGGATTCCGAAGCGGGGTCGGGCCCGATTACGCCACCAAGTCCTTCTCCATCCACGATTGATCCATTACCATTGCTGCCTTCGGATGACAGGGGGAGCTCAGTGTGTCCGACGCCAACACATGCTCTCGGTGATTCTTCTACGACTCCATCTATTGCCATAGACGATGTCTCCACAACAACACTAGAGCCCGTTGTTGACTCATCCTCATCTAGGGAGAGTGATATGCTCTCGACCTCTTCTGATGTGTTGCCAGATGATAGACCTCAACCTCCTCCTACTTCCATGGGTCGTCGAGACCGTCATCCTCCTGCGTGGTTAAGTGACTATGTGTGTCGCACTGTTCGTCGAATAGACCCCCGTTCTGCCAATGACCCTTCTAAGTCGTCATCACTTTCCTCGGGTACGAAATTTCCAATCCAGAATTTTGTATCTTGTGAAAAATTTTCTGCACCCTATACTGGCTTTCTTGCAGCCTTAACTGCAAATACGGAACCTAACACTTTCCAAGAAGTTGTTCGTCTACAATGTTGGTGCACGGCAATGGATGTTGAAATCTCTGCACTTGAACGTAACAACACTTGGGCGTTGTCTGATCTGTCGGTTGGTAAAAAGCCTATTGGGTGCAAGTGGGTATTTCATATTAAATACAATGCAGATGGCACTATTGAGCGGCATAAAGCTCGGCTTGTTGTTCTCGGTAACCGTCAAGTTGAGGGAATTGATTTCAATGAGACATTTGCGCCTGTTGCAAAGATGTCAACAGTTCGAGTGTTTCTCTCTGTGGCTGTTATTCGTGGTTGGGAACTTCATCAAATGGATGTTCACAACGCTTTTCTTCATGGTGATCTACATGAGGAGGTGTATATGAGGCCACCTCCAGGTTATCAGCATGTGCCTCTTGGTAAAGTTTGTCGTTTGCAGAAATCATTATACGGACTTCGTCAGGCGCCTCGTAATTGGTTCGCTAAACTCGCTTCTGCCTTGCGGGCTTATGGTTTCATCCAGAGCTATGCAGACTACTCGTTGTTTTCTTTCAACAAGGCGCATGCTACTATTCAGGTACTCATCTATGTTGATGATCTTATTATTGTCGGGAATGACTCATCTGTCCTTGCTAGATTTAAGAAGTATATGAGTACTTGCTTTCACATGAAGGACCTTGGTCCCCTGCGGTATTTTTTGGGCATTGAAATTGCGCGTAATCCAGCAGGTTTATTTCTGACTCAGCGCAAGTACACTCTGGATATTCTGTCTGAAGCAGGTTTATTAGGGGCCAAGCCCTGCGAGTTCCCTATGGAACAACAACATCAGTTGGCTGTTGTGGAAAGTCTTGTTTTTGCTCACCCCGATAGGTATCGTCGGTTGATCGGACGTCTAGTCTATTTGACAATTACACGTCCCGAGATCTCATACTCTGTGCACACACTTGCACAATTTATGCAGAACCCAAAACTTGCTCATTGGCACGCAACTCTTCGGGTATTACACTATCTTAAGGGGCATCCCGGGCAAGGCCTTCTTTTGTCTTCATGCAGCTCATTGCGATTAACCGCCTTTTGTGATTCAGATTGGGCAAGTTGTCCCGTGACCCGTAGATCCATTACAGGATATTTCGTTTAGCTTGGTTTGTCACGTATATCGTGGAAGACAAAGAAGCAAGTTACCGTCTCTTGCTCGTCTGCTGAAGCAGAGTATCGATCTATGGCGTCCACTGTTTGTGAACTTCTATGGTTGAAGTGTCTTCTTCGGTCTCTAGGTGTCACTCACTCGACCCCGATGCGTCTTTTCTGTGATAGTCAGGCTGCCCTACATATCGCTGCCAACCCGGTTTTTCATGAGCGGACCAAGCACATTGAAATTGACTGTCATCTGGTTCGCGATCAGATTCAGGCAGGCACTGTTTCTACTAGTTACATCGCTTCCGCAAAGCAACCTGCCGATCTCTTCACCAAGGATCTTGGAAAATCTCAATTTCTAACTCTTTTGGGCAAGTTGGGCATTGTCGATCCACATGTTCCAACTTGAGGGGGAGTGTTAGAGATATTATTCTATCTTTGTATTTTAGATAGTAAATATTATTTTTCCCTTAGAAAAGATTTCGTACAAAGATCTTATACACTTGTATATATAAACTCTCTCATATCAATGATATCAGCAAGAAAGTATTTTCTCATATCCTAATCTCTCATGTTTTACACAATCTATGATTTACATTTCCAAGTTGTTAAAAAATGCAACAAACAAGAAAGAGATTATGGAGGAGCTTGACATTTTGTCTCATGATTCATCTTCTAGTGTTGCACCAAAAATTACACCTTGAGGGACACACATATACAGATTACAAGTCTGAGTGACAATTAAAAACAAAATTTATTTGAATTTAGAACCCAAACAATATCAAGCTTTCCCATTAACAAAACTTAAAAATTACCTTTAAGTTGATTCAATCCAAGGTAATGATAACAATTTCATCCATTATTCGAACTTGTCAATTCCTCTCTTATTTTTTCAAAAATCTAAAAAGCTACAACCCAAATTCTTCATTTGCTCCATCAAATCTCTGACCTTAGAAACATCAACCCACCTTCTCTGACCTTGAATTTGAGATGAAAATTGCCTGATGGAAAGATAAAACAATAAGAAAGATAAAATGTTCTCAAATTTAGATAGCTAGTGCAAATTGAAGCCAGAAACATCAATAAATAGTCATTTCAACCTGTTGTCGTGCTCACTGAAGCTCCTGCTCAAATGAGTTAGCTTTAGCATGGCTACTCTCAAGTTGATGCACATATGTCTACAAGAGAACAAAAGGAAACTCTTAACCAATCAATAACTCGTAAGAAGATTAGAAGATTGAAAAATGAATGTTAGACACTCAAACACAATCCAAACTAAGATACAAACAAAAAAATCAGAATTGTCTAAACAGTGTAAACACATAGAAAAATAGTATTTATATATGAGTGGGATACTACTTCAGTGTAGCAGCTGCACTGCAAAACATAATAAATTGCAAACCGTCCCGTATGATTTTCCATTAGAATTTTTTTTATCTCATCAGTGATGAAATAAGGTCATAAATGTACTAAAAACCGATATATAACCATCGTTTTTATAAGTTCGAAGCTCAAGCCGATAATCAAGGGGGAGCCAGATTGGACATAAATGACATTGAAAGCCTTGGAAAGTTGGAATGCAATGTATACAATATGATATAAACAAGAAGCAACTCTACATGTCACCATTGAGAATGACCAACCAACTGAATTGCATATAGAATCCGATATCAAAATGTGGACACACAAAAAGCCATCAGCCATAAGCAGCTACAATTATGCTATAATTAACAAGAAAATCTTAAGACATATAAAATGGAACTATAAGTTAAGGTTTTAGTGAGTTTGGAGGAGCATTTAAGTAATTGGATTCCATGCTTCCCTATTAGGGCTCCTTATTCCCCCGATTTCTTCTACGCCTCATTACTCACCGATGGTTTCAATGCTGCGCTATAATGACTCCATTTTCCCAATTTCTTCTATCCCTCATTATTCACGAATTCCCTTCTGCACCTACTGTTTCACTTCATCCCGTCGTTTCATCGCCTCTTTCAATTCCGGATGGACTTCTTCGTATTGTTGTATTTATGGTGATTATGTGTCGGTCTGTGTGCCTTCCTTTCGGTTTCGCTTGCCGCTGCGTATATAAATTCCTGTTTCTCTCATTTTCGGATTTGTTGTTTTGGGGAAAATGTCTGGACGCAAAAGAGGTACTGGTGGTCTCCGTCGGCAGACGCTGAAGGGTCGTTCTTCCAATACGGGCGTTGTCGTTGCCGATGCCGATGGTGTGCTGGATAAGGGGACTGCCGATTATGTTCCTTTGGCTCAATTGGCTGTCGGCGTCGACTGCGAAATTAGGGTTCTTATTTGTAGGCAGTGGGATGCTACCTATCTTCAAGGGAAATACATCGGGGCTGCTTTTATTGTTTCCGATTCTGAGGTAATGTTACAATTTCCTGTCGTTCCATTCATATGCATATATGTTCGATGTTCGATTCCTGTTTTCCATTATGTTTGCTGATGTTTTGAAATGTTTTTATGATACTGTAAATCGAATAGGAATGATTAAGCCTAAGCCTAAAGATTAACGATGGAATCTGATGTTCATGAAACAACAAACTCACTGTGATTCAATGCGGAATTCACGAAGAAGAATAGAATTCGGGCAGGAGAATCTGAGTGGAACCATGGAAGGTAGAGTAGAGAATTGAGGGAGAAAGATTGGGAATTTCATTACATTGAACGGATTACAAGAGGGGTATTTATACAGACAGTGATCTCAAGCTACTAACTGCCTAACAAACTTCCTAACAGAATCGCGTAGCAACACGCGCCCCTAAATGATACTCAAATCATTTTATCCGTATCAAATCTTCCCTTCCCAGAGAAACTTGACCTCAAGTTTCGAACTCAGGATACTTCTTACAAAAGTCAAGGTAGAATTCCCAAGTTGCCTCATCTTCTGGTTGATGAAGCCATTTGACTAATACCTGAGTTGCAGCTGTGCCTTGACGATTAACCATCCTTCTTTGTAAAATTTCTTCTGGTTCCTTTGAAACCACACCAGGAAGGATAGATGGCAATTGATTTGCAGTGACAACATCTCCTATATGTTCTTTGAGCTGAGAAACATGGAAGGTGTTGTGAATCTTCGAGCTGGCAGGCAAATCCAACTTGTATGCCACTGCTCCACAAGTGTCAATTACCTTATATGGGCCAAAGTACTTTGGAGCTAACTTGTTGGAATTCCTTTGAGCCACACTCTGCTGCCTATAGGGTTGGAGTTTGACATACACCCAATCCCCTATAGAGAATACTCTCTCAGATCTATGCTTGTTTGCCACTTGAACCATTCTGTTCTGTGCTCTGAGCAAATGAAATTTCAACAGTTCAATCATGTCTTGTCTTTCCTGCATACTCCTTGCCACCACTTCTACTTTGGATTCACCAGGGAGATAAGGAAGGTAAGCTGGTGGAGTCTGGCCATATACTAACTCATAAGGGGTTTTCTGTGCAGCTGAATGAAATGTGGTATTATACCAGAACTCTGCCAAGGGAAGCCATTTACTCCACATCTTAGGTTGCTCACTACTCATACATCTAAGATAAGTTTCCAGACATCTATTAACTACTTCTGTCTGCCCATTTATCTGAGGATGATAAGCAGTTGAATAGTTAAGTTGCACTCCATGGAGATTGAACAACTCTTTCCAAAAATCACTGAGAAAAATGGCATCTCTATCACTAGTGATTGTTTTAGGGAACCCATGGAGCTTGTATATGTTGTCCAAGAAACATTGTGCTACTGATGAGGCAGTGTAGGGATGTGCAAGGGCCATGAAATGGGCTGCTTTACTGAGTCTGTCTACTACCACAAAAACCACTGTCTTTCCAAAGAACAGAGGTAAGCCATCAATAAAGTCCATGGAGATGTCACTCCAAATGGTTTCTGGTATAGGCAAAGGCTGGATGAGGCCAGGGTAAGCACTGTGGTCATATTTGCTTTGTTGACAAACCACACAACTCCTTATAAAGATCTGGACATCCTTAGTAAGTCCCTTCCAATAAAAAATGGATTTGACCCTTTGAGAAGTAGCTTCTCTTCCTGAGTGACCTCCCACGCTGGAGCAATGAAGCCACTGTAAGATGGCATTCTTCAAAGTTGAATCAGCTGGTATAACCAACTTATTCTTCCTTCTTAAGATGTCATCCTTCCAACTATAATGCTTCTTGGCATTAGCATCACCCTTAAGTGAGTCAATGATCTCCATAGTAGCTGCATCTGAAGAATATGCAGCTTGTATTTGCTTTAACAAGTCACTCTGAAGGGTTGAAAGAGTCAATGTCAACAACTCAGAGCCTTGAACTCTAGACAGTGCATCAGCCACTAGATTTTCCTTGCCCTGCTTGTATTGAATCTCATAGTCAAACTCTAAGAGTTTAGGAAGCCACTGTTGTTGTATGGGAGTTTTAAGCCTTTGCTCAAGAAGATACTTCAAACTCCTTTGATCTGTCTTGATCACAAAATGCCTGTGCAACAGATAATGCCTCCATTTTTGGACAGAAAAAATCACAGCCAATAGCTCCTTCTCATAGATTGATAACTGCAACTCCTTGCCTCTCAAATGCCTGCTATTATATGCCAATGGATGCCCTTCTTGCATAAGCACAGCCCCTATACCATAGCCACAAGCATCAGTTTCCACTACAAAATCCTTGGAGAAATCTGGCAATGCCAATACTGGTGCTTGACATAGAGCTACTTTCAATTCTTCAAAGGCCATTGCAGCTTCCTCATTCCACAGAAAAGAATTCTTTTTGAGCAATTGATTCAGTGGTCTGGCAATCACCCCAAATCCTTGCACAAATCTTCTGTAATAACCAGCTAAGCCCAAGAATCCTCTTAGTTCCTTAAGATTCTTAGGTATAGGCCATTCTCTGACAGCTTTCAGCTTGTTAGGATCAGTGGACACTCCTTCTGCTGAAATAAAATGCCCCAAATACTCAACTTTATCCACTGCAAAATCACACTTGCTCTCCTTAGCAAACAATTGGTTCCTTCTCATTTCCTGGAACACCAACCTTAAATGCTTGACATGATCTGCCAGGGAAGAACTATAAATGAGAATATCATCAAAAAAGATAAGCACAAATTTTCTCAAAAACTCCATGAACACTGTATTCATCAAGTGTTGGAATGTAGCTGATGCATTTGTCAAACCAAAAGGCATGACTACATATTCATAATGGCCATTGTGTGTCTTGAAGGCAGTTTTGTGAATATCCTCCCCATTCATCCTTACTTGATGATAACCAGCCCTGAGATCAATCTTGGAGTAAATCTGAGAACCTCCCAATTCATCCATTAAATCCTCAATTAATGGAATTGGAAATCTATCTTTGATAGTAGCTTCATTAAGCCTTCTGTAATCTACACACATTCTCCATGTGTCATCTTTCTTCTTGACAAGTACAATTGGAGAAGCATAAGGGCTAGAAGAGTTTTGAATGACTCCACTGCTTAACATCTCTTTGATCATTTTGTCAATCTCATCCTTCTGGGAATTGGCATATCTGTAGGGTCTTTGGTTAATAGGATTTGTGTTGTTTAAGAGGGGTATTTTGTGGTCATGGTTAGGCCTTTGAGGTGGTAATGTGGTAGGTTCCAAGAATATATCTTGATATTCAAGGAGAAGGTTATGTAATTCTGTGGGGTAAGGAACTTTTGTGGGTTTATCAATGCCTTGTAGGGCTATAAGGTCTGGTAAAGAGTGAACACAAATCATGGACAGTTGTAGTTCCTCAGATCTGGATTTATTAAGGCTTTTAGCCTTTGCTTCTCTTACTGAACCAGCTTGCATACCATGTAATATCATTCTCCTCTGATCAACTTTGAATTCCATAGTGAGCTGTTTGAAATCCCACACAACTGGCCCTAAGGTTTGCAACCACTGTATTCCCAACACCATGTCACAGCTTCCTAGAGGTAGCACCATGGCATCTGTGGTAAAAGGTACTCCTTGGAAGGTCCAAGAGAATCCATCTACCTTTGAAATAACATCCAAAGAACTGCCATCAGCCACTGTCACCTTAGTCAATCCCATAGGGCTAATGACACAACCAAGGATATCTGCCATCCTCTTATCTAAAAAGTTGTGAGTGCTTCCTGAATCAATGAGAATGAAGAGGCTCTTCTTCCCTTGCATCCCTTTGACTCTCATTGTTCTGTACCCAGTCATCCCTGCCATTGCATTTACAGAAATCTCCACTTTTTCTGAATTCTCCTCAGGCATGAGTTCCTCAGTATCCATAGACTCCTCAGTCTCTTCTTCAATAGCATCCATCAAGAATATCTGAGTCTTCTTGTGCTTCAAATAATGCTCTGGCGTATACTTCTCATCACAGAAGTAACATAGCCCCTTAGACCTCCTCTCACTCATTTCTTCCTGAGTCAAGAACTTCCTTCCCCCAGATTCGAATCTTCTCTGAAGTGGCTTGCTCTCAGTATTTCCATCTTTCCTGGGAAAACTAGAGTTTCTGGTTGGAAAGGTGGAATTTGCAGGCTTATGTGGATGCACAAAATTGGAGTTCTTCCTTGGATGAGCAGCCTCATATAATTTCCCCAACAAAAAACAATGTCTCACAGTCTTAGGCTGAAACATCCTCACATGCATCTGTGTATCATTCCTAAGGCCAGCTAAGTAAACACTCAACAAGTATTCCTCAGATAGAGTAACTCTGGCTCTAATACTCTCGAACTTCTCATGGTAAGCAAGAATACCTTCACTTTCTTGCAGATTCTTAAGCTCGGCCATTGGATCATCTATGATCTCTCCAAACCTCTCTAACAACAACAGTTTATACTCATTCCAAGATCCATTGAATCCGAACTCAGACAACACCACAGATTGATGCCAATTAGCAGCAATATCCTCAAAATGCAAAGAAGCTAATTGAATCTTAAGCTCACAAGGAGTCTTGTCAATTAAAAAGAATTGCTCACACTTAAACAGCCATTCTTTTACCTTATCACCATTGAATCTAGGAAAATCAAGGCGAGAAAGGCGAGTGAGACCTGAATAGGATTGTGGAGGAAAGCTAACTCGATTGGAAGAGGAATCTTGAGGATTAGTTGGTGGCTGAGCCAAGATTGGACTACTGTTCCTGCTCTGCCCCATCAATCTCATAGTTTCGCAGAGATCCACCAGTTCTTGCTTGCGATCCAGACTCATCTTCTCCAATTCCGCCTTGCGCTCTTGCGCCAATTGATCAAATCTGGAATCAAGAAGAGCTGAGAATTTCGAAGACAAAGAATCTTCAATTTCTCTGATTGTGGAGTCACGCAGGGCTGCTTGCGATCGAGTGTCTGCCATGGAAGCTGAATCGGCCAAGAACCTCGCTCTGATACCTTTGATACTGTAAATCGAATAGGAATGATTAAGCCTAAGCCTAAAGATTAACGATGGAATCTGATGTTCATGAAACAACAAACTCACTGTGATTCAATGCGGAATTCACGAAGAAGAATAGAATTCGGGCAGGAGAATCTGAGTGGAAGCCATGGAAGGTAGAGTAGAGAATTGAGGGAGAAAGATTGGGAATTTCATTACATTGAACGGATTACAAGAGGGGTATTTATACAGACAGTGATCTCAAGCTACTAACTGCCTAACAAACTTCCTAACAGAATCGCGTAGCAACACGCGCCCCTAAATGATACTCAAATCATTTTATCCGTATCATTTTAGGGTGGTTCTATCCTGTGCACTGCTAGGGCTGGTATTGCGCAGCGTTTTGTTGCTCGGTTGTTGCCTGGGAAAAGTTACTGGCTAAAGAATTTCACAGTGTCCCTCAACAAGGATATGTTTAGGGTGCGAAACAGTGATTCGCACATTATCATTCTTGAAGGGAACACAATTATGAAATCTTTGGAGTGCCCATTTGATGGTTTTGTGCGATATCCTTTCCAATTGGTTGATTTTGAAGATGTTGTGTGCAACGGCTCAAAGTTCTTAGTCAGTATGGTTGTTAACTTGTGAGATTGTCTTCAATGATTAAAGTTTTCTGTTTCCTTTTAGTGTGTTTACCCTTTTTTTTCCAGATGTCATTGGAACTCTTAGTGGCACTACAAGCCCTAAGGTGACCCCAAGTGGGACACAGTTCATGGACTGTCATATAATGAACCAGAGGTTTGAAGTTGTTTTTTGTTATGCATATTTGCATGTTTCGTATTCATGGTGTTTGTAGTGTTTTTTGTTTTTCCCAGTCACATGTTCCCTTGTTGAAAAGGAAGACTGAACAAGCAGCACTATTCACGTATTTAGGTAAATTGGAAAACTGATAATATGAGCATGAATTTGAGATGCAGATTCGATCATCATATGATTCTTATTTCACAAAATATTATGGATCTTCTTCTTTTTCAAATTTAATTAATTGTGTTTCTCTTTATTTTTTGGATAAGGTAAGAACCAAATGACAACAGGTGGTTTTCTGAAATATTCCTGAAATCTTGAGGAACAGTCCGACTGCAATCATGCATGTAAGTTTGCTTTTATATTAAAAAGACTAACATGGTTTCATATTGGATTTGTTTTTCAACCTTCACTGATGGAATATAAAATAGTCAAGTGGGCATTTGTTAACAGGATGCATCATACATGTAATGGTTACAGGTCATTTTCTGTAGCTTTCCCAATTTATAATGACGAGAAAATTCTTCTGCGCGTGTGTGTGATTTTGATATGGGATAGGGAATTAAGAGTACTATAAATTTGTTTTTTTGAATGTTCCAGCGCTATCATTGCCCTTGATCTTATTAGGCTTGAGGCAAGTTTACATTAGTTAGGTGTCAATTCAGAATTTATCATGCGTTACTGTCCGTTCAGATTCAGGTTCAGGTTTTTTGTAGTAGGTGTGGTTTTTGGAATTACATGTTTCCTGTGTTGGCATAGTTAACATGGAGTAGTCCATTTCATGTTTTTCACTTTATAAATGAATGTTGAGCTATATTATGGTCATGTTGAATTACATATTGAAGCTGTGAATTTTGGGTTTCATCATTTTTTGACGTTGAAGCTCTGAATTTTGATGTGTTTATTGTGAATGCTTTAATATATGGGAACCAACCTGGGTTTTTTCGTATATTGGTGTGTTGTGCATTATTTCCGTATCTGTTTATGATTAGGAATGGGTCTGCAGGCTTCCATATGAATATGGTGTGCATTATCTATTTTGCTTTTTATGCTTAGTCGAGTTTCTGAAGCCTTTCATTGATATTTCACCATTTGTTTATGATCTGGAATTTGTGCTTCCCCGGTAGAATTAATAGGCCTTAGTGTTGTTTTGTAATCATTTTTGTTGATTATTGAATCGGCATCTCAACCAAATGAACCTGTGGCTGGTTCTAAAACTTGATGCCTTTAGGACATGTAATCTACTTTGTTCAAGAAAATTGAGACTATATTTTATACTAACATTACCTGGCTCTTTATTTTTATACCGTGTCAACTTGTAACATATTCAGGCTTTGTACTTTCATATACAATCCTTATGTCGAGGCTAGAGGCAGGATTGATCAGCTCAAGCGGATGGGACACAATGTAGATAAGGTGGAGTTTATCATGACGGGAGGCACCTTCATGGCACTACATGCAGAGGTAGATAATCATTTTATTCATATTTTTAGTGAAGGGGCATGTGCAATGCAGGGAATAATGTAAGCAAGGAGGGTAAATGTAGTTTGTCTTTCCTGCGTTGAAAGCTTAACTGCCTGAGTGTTTGACTTATGATAGAACATGTATTACAATTATTGTTATAAAGCCTCTTGCAAAGAATTGGTTGATATAGAGGATTCTCTATGAGAAATTTAAAAGGCTCTTCAACAGAAGACAAGGATATGCTTGAGAAGCTTCTAAGTTATATGGATATCTAAGAAGGTTTTCCTTGTGTTTCTAGGCATTTATTTTCTTATGTGTAATCTTCCAGCTCATTCTAAACAGTTTCAATACTCTGATGTTTTTCCTTGACATCAATTTTGGTGATTTAATTTTGGCATTACTTCACTGAGGTAGTTGGTGCACTGTCTCCCAAAGTAAAACTGTTTCTATTTCTATCAGCTGACTACATGTATAATCCAACCAAGAATCTGAACGCACAACAGATGTCCAACAACAATATGCTTTAACAACTGTAGTTTACGATTTAAGTTCTATTCTGTTCTGCCTTTGGAATTTTCAGTGACGAATTTTGGGGAGAAAGATCTCTCAAAACGGAATTGCATTATGGACTGTAATTTAGCAAAGATTACAGTATTTTTTCAGGTATTGTTGGTGTTTAATGTTGCATCCATAAAATCATGACATACAAGCTGTTACTTTGGCCGAGGTAATCTAATTTTGGCTCCAAAATATATGCTATGAATAAATGTACCAAAATAATACTCATCTATACTATATTGTGACACGTAAGGTAAGCAAAAGAATGATAACAACATTTTACTCTCTGATTTGAATTGTAGCAGTTGTAGCAGCTTGTATAGGCGGAATTGCATCTTAAAAAGTAATTAAGGTTCTTAGGTGCAATTTCTGTCGTAATACTTCTTGGTGTCGCTGATTAGGATTTAGCTAATTGGTGAAGCCATAACATGTTGCGCATGTATACGAAAATATGAACAATAGTTTTATGAGCTCTTCATATGCGGTAAATTGAGCAATCTCATATCCTCATTTCCTCATTTCATACCCTTTGGAAAGTAACTTTCTCTTTTCATGTTTCTCTTTTCATGTCTGATTTAATGAATTATAGATTTGTTCATAAGTGATCAATTAAGGTTACAATATAATTATAAATAGTATTTGATATGATTACTTTTACTTTTGTCTTCTGCTTATTCCTTAGTCGTACGATTATAAATCAGGGTATATCATCGTGATATATAGCACAAAATTAGTTTGCCAAATTGGCCTATCTTAAAACAATCGTAGCATCGTTAATAAAGTCTTGAGCTTAGTAATTTCAAACAGGAGTCGTGCAACGCACGGGTTCCGTAGGCCTAGTTCAAATATAAACTGATCCTTTAGTATTGTTGTGCTTAATGTCCTCTTTGGAATTTGTGCTAAAACAATTCTGATTGCATTAAACTCTTATCAAGAGATAAAAAAAAAGATATAAATATGATAATAGCAAATCCCTATGATGTCTATACTCTGCAGCTAGTTTTCAATTGAACGCAAATGCTTGCCCACTACAAAAAAGGTTTATAAATGACAGAGAGCACCGTGGATGAAAGACGATCCTTTAGCAGAGGAAAATAAATTGAAGATGGAAGCTACAAAGGACTAAAGAACTTGCTCAAATGTACGGTATTTAGGTCCAAGTGGTTATGGAGTGTAGAACTCAACCAAACAGATGAACAAGAAAAATCAACTTGTATTAGGTAATGTGTCTCAAAATGAGAATGAAATGACATTGCATACCTTATTACAGGAAGCATATATGTCCACTTGCTTGGCCCTGCTAGCGAACTTCATAGAATTATGAGTCTTGTCATTACAACTGGATGCTGGAGTGACTGCATATAAGCTTTACAAATCAAGGTTTTGCATTTAGCTAAAATGTTGACATCTAGCTATAATTTCAATCAAAACGAGACTTTCAATAATTTTGAACTTGTCAATAGAAGCTAGGGCAGCCTCGGGCGTCTCCATTGTCACAAAGGTATATCCCTCTATTATCATGTATCATCTACAACAACAAAATCCAGCAATTTAACCTAATCAAAACCTAAACCAATTGAATCAAACACCAATTCAACAGAAACAAACCTCAATCTGAGTAACGGGGCCAAACTCCGCAAACAGACCTCAATCTGAGTAACTGGCGTTCTTGGGTGATTTCTTTATAGCTCTTGTTGGCAATTCGTTGAACAGGTTGTGGGCATGCTGGAACATGCATGCAGAGCCGTATAGGCGAATGAGGCGGACAGCGTAGCGTTCTTGGGTGATTTCTTTATAGATCTTGTGGGTTTCAAGGATGTCTTCAATGGCAGAAAAGCGTTTGTGCCTCGCCAGACGGTCGATGGCATGGAAGGAGGGAGAGATGGTCTTCAATTTGAATGTGGAGGCAAAAACATCGACATTGGGCTCTTTGAGGAGATCAACTTTACTAACGATGGGTACTCGAGCGTGGGGTTTGGTAGTGGGTGGCTGACTTGCGATAGCGGCTGTGGTGGACAAGCAGTAGGGCACCTCGATCATTCTTCTGCTGTTGCTGCTTCCTGACGAAGGACAAGGAGTAGGAAGGCGAAGGTGTTTGGGTGGGGTTCTGGTTTTGTGTTTGTGAGACTGAAGACGGAGGAAGGGCCGATCCACGAGAAAATAAAAATATCCGTTTCGGGGCAAAACGGGTCAAAACGAGGAATAGACATTATTACCCTTCATTTAGTTTTGGAAACCAAAAGAATAGCAGTGACATGGATCGTAATTTCTACGGAAATTCAAACTACATTACAAAGGCAAAAACTTGAGATGAGATCTCAGCCCTTCAATATTTTTTAAGCATATGTGACATATTTTACAGCCATTAATAAATGTATTTCTTACACCATTGCATTCTCACATTTATAGTAGTTAGGATATCATTTATTTTATTTTCTAACCACAATACTAAATATTATCTATATACATTTTGTTTCTCCTTCAGGAGTGGTGTAACGTACAAACACCACCCAAGTGAATTTGCAAATGTTCTTCATAAAAAACTTAATTAAATGATGAATAGGACGATATAGCGCGCGACACCTTAACACTATAAGATACGATATTATATATCCAATTTTTAAAATGTCTTTTTATGTTTAGTTTGATATATGAATAAAATTTTATTGTTTTTATAATATCTTTGACTTGTATCAAAAATATTTGAATATTAAAGGTAGTCTAATTTCTATTATCTTATAAAATTAATATATATTATTGTCTAATTGGTTATTGGTCAATCAAAATGAGAAAGAGAGACTTGCATTTAAATGAAGATAGGAGAAAGATGAATGTCCTTAGTTAATCACATACAATAAATGTGATTAACGAAGTATATTCAATTTTTTTTGTACAAACCTAACTTTATATTAGATTTAGATTAGATTTGTAAGTTAGTTATCCTGGTATTTTAGTTTGTGACGACGATACATCAAACGACAGTAAAGCATCTCGCGTGGGATTTGGGACGATACATCAAAAAATTAAAGTAGTTTCGGTAATGCATAGTTTGTGAGACTAAGCAAAGACACAAAAAGCGTTATGCATACACACCGTCCGGACCTTCAAGTTTATACACAAATCGACATAGCAATAAATACGATTGAAATTAGGAAAAGTAAACTTCTGCCGGTTAAATAATAAAATAATCATAAATTTGTATCTTTTCCATAAATGTCTATTTTGGTCATTTCATCTCTCATGCTTTAACTTTTTGTAAAGCAAAAAAATTACTTCCGTACAAATTATTTATCATCTTCCTCATTAACAATTTCTGACTGCGACCTCCTGCTAGTCCTTAACCACGCGACAACTTGCGCGCGTCGGTTAGGTTCATATAAGGGGCCCACCACCGTCCACTAGGATAAGGGCCCACCACCCCTGGCAAATTGCCGTTTTCAACCCTACAACTTGCGGCCGCTGGTAGCTTGACACGTGTCATCCTTGTCCTAACTATCACAACACTGCTCTCATTCCCCCACCACCATCTTCGTGGAGTTGGAAGGTCGATTAAGAATTTCCTAACGCCCTGCTTTAACCGTATCTCTGATCACCTACTAGTATATTGCTTTTCTCAATAAAAAAAGACACCTAAAGATTATCATATCCTGAGCTGTATTAAAAGTAGAGGAAGAAACAGAGTATTGGAGAGAAACAGAGAGTATTGAAGATGGAGAGGTATGAAGTATTGAAGGATTTGGGATCAGGCAACTTCGGCGTCGCCAAGCTTGTTAAAGACAAGCAAAATGGAGACCTCTTTGCTGTCAAATATATTGAGAGGGGCCAAAAGGTATTGACTTTTCAACTTCTTCTTATTTAATGCCAAATTCTTATCATCAGCTTCATGATTTTGATTTTCCCAATGTTTTTTTGGGCTTTTTGATGTTTTTTTCATACGTGTAGATTGAATTTTGATGATTTGATTAATCTGATTCTGGGTTGGTAGGGTTTTACGTTTTGATCAATTTCTGATGGTGTGCAGATTGATGAGCATGTTCAAAGAGAGATTATGAACCACAGAGCTTTGAAGCATCCTAACATAATCAGATTCAAAGAGGTAATTGGGTTTTAATTCTATGATTTTGTTCTGTATTACTTCAAATTGGTTTAGAATTAATCAACTCATCAAACATTCTTGATTTAAGCAATCTTCATGCAAATTCAGCTGCTAACAGTTCAGGACGCCATTACCACCCAATGAGGAGCATTAATTTAATAATACAAAAATGGCACAAAATGACAGGAAGTAGTTGCGTAGTGTAATTATTTGTGGATGATCAGCATTTTGAAATCTTCAGCCAGCAAATTTTGACCTAGTTCTTGGTTGGATATGAGAAGATCAGATATCTGGCAAAACTGGATTAGTTTATTGTATAGGTTCTGCCACGTTCTTACAGAAGAATTTCTTTACGTGCAAGGTTTTCCTAACACCAACCCATCTAGCCATAGTCATGGAATATGCTGCAGGAGGCGAACTTTTCGAACAAATCTGCACAGCTGGGCGGTTCAGTGAAGATGAGGTACACATTATCTTCTTGCAGTTAACAAGTTTAATTTAGTGGCTAATTGCAGAAGCACTAAACAGAAAGTTGATTTGATTTCTACTTTCTAGTTATTGGATTTGCTAGCCTTATTAAATTATAAAATTAAAGTGAAACATGATGTAGATGTTCTTGATCTATAATGCTTCTATTAAACTAGTACTGAAACATTATATTAATATTTCAGGCAAAATACTTCTTCCAACAGTTGATATCTGGAGTCAGCTACTGTCATTCACTGGTACTTAAAAATTCTATAGAGAATTTTGTTCTTCTCAACATTATATTTGATCTAAGACTCTTTTCTGTCATTACAGCAAATCTGTCATAGAGATCTTAAGCTCGAAAACACGCTCTTAGATGGCAGCAAATCATCTCGTGTCAAAATATGCGATTTCGGCTACTCTAAGGCAATGCAGATCTTAAGCTCGATTTCTGTATTTGTTGTAGTATTTAGTCCATCAGTTTTGATAACATTTGTTGGATCTTTATCTGTTGTCCTTGATAGTCATCTGTGCTCCACTCTCAACCCAAATCTACTGTAGGAACACCCGCCTATATCGCGCCTGAGGTATTGTCCAGGAAAGAATATGATGGGAAGGTATATCAATATAAACAACGAATTAAAATAGTTTAAGTTTTTATATTTGATTTTGGTCTCCTAAGAAACTTATAAGCCCCATTTTTATAGATTGCAGATGTTTGGTCATGTGGGGTCACTTTATATGTAATGCTGGTGGGAGCTTATCCATTTGAAGATGCAGAAGATCCCAAGAATTTTAAAAAAACAATTGGGGTATGCTTGATATTGTCATTCCTCAAACACCACTCAACCGATGTTTCAATTATTTATCTTAATTTAGTATTGATTAATCAACTAATCCAACTAACCCAATTTTATTCAAAAATATTGGTCATGAACTTAATGGAACAGCGCATATTAAGTGCTAGCTACTCCATTCCTGATTACGTCAGAGTCTCCCAAGATTGCAAGCATCTCCTCTCTCGGATTTTCGTAGCTAACCCTGAAAAGGTAACAACACTCATACATGAACATGTTTTGTAGGACTCGTGTGGTATATAGGAGTCCTTGCATAAGGAGATACTTGTAAGAAACTTATCATTTAGACATGTCAAACATACACTAATTGGTAATATAATTATTTGTGTAATGTAGAGGATTACAATAGAGGAGATGAAGAAACACCCATGGCTAACAAAGAAGCTGCCAGCAAATTTCATGCAATGTGATGAAACAGAAGACTTATGCATAGAGGATTCAAAGCAGCGCGAGGAAGACATACTTCCAATAGTAGAGGAGGCTCGAAAGCCGCCTCCACGCGGGATGAGGGCTGGGGATTTGTTATTTGGGAGCATGGATCTCGATGACATGGAGGCGGACGCTGACATAGACGACATGGAGGCCAGTGGCGACTTTGTGTGTGCATTGTGATTCAAGAAGTTGTTGATTCTTCTATATTGTGGATGGAATGAAAATGCTTGTTGTTTTTTTAGGCATCTTTTTGTGTGCTTGTTTTTGTGTTAGTTAGTTTGGTAAGTATGTTGTGGCAAGTGGGGATGATGAGCCTTGATGATCAATAATGAAGAGTACTGGAGAGTGTTGGTTCTAATTATTGTTGGTTGGATGAATCTTAATTCTAATTCTATCCTATCTTAATCCTAATCTATCTATATCTATATAAAAATTGATTGATTTGACAAAGTAATGTCAATTCGTATCGGGCCAACGTAATTAATCAATCAGGCCTAATTGATATTCAACCCTTCTTCTTCTCTTTAGTCTTTCATCTTCCCACTTGATTGCTGAATTGAAGTATGATTTTACTTAGATTTTTTTGGTATAAATATGTCTTGCCTATTACGGTATCCAAACACCTTCTCGAGTTTTTCATTCTTGATTTCGGTTGTAACCACCGTTGCAATAGTTGTATTTGCATTTTACGAGTTTGTAAAATTGTATTATATCATCGTTCACTCATTTTAAATTTAGGATCTATAAAATGACTAACCGCAAACAAAAAACCGTGATTTCCCCGCGCAAAGCGCAGGGTTCGGATCTAGTCCTAATCTTATCTATATAATGGTTGGCTGTCCATAGCCAAAATTGAATGAAATCGGTACCGGGTCAGTTCTGGGCCGCTCATTTAATTTTCCGGGTTTCCGGGCTTGCTGTGTTTTGTTTGCAAATTCAGTCCGTCAATGGGCTGCATAGGAATGGAATGAAATTGTTACTGCTTCCGTTATTGGGCTGCAGAATGGGCCTCTCATTTTTCATCGTTGCCACCGACTGATTAATTATCTCATTAATTTTGGAGCGTTACATTCTGAACCTATAAAATTGAAGGGGGTCTTCTTCTTCAACATAGCATTACAATCCTTTTCTACCTGGATTTAAATTTCTCCTAAGTCTTCACTCCTCCATTGCTATTAAACAACGAATTCTCAATCCATTCTCCCTATTCTCTCTCACTCAGATCGATCGATGGAGTATTCCGAGAGGACTTGAATGGAAGAAGAGTGCGCGAAGCCGGATGAAGCTTTTGCGCCGCTACATCGGGCGACGGATGTCGGAGACGAGGTGACGTTGTCCGTTGAGAGGTTGTTCAAAGTCAAGAAAGTTTTGTCGTGTGACAAATAGACATATGGGTATGCAAGTATCAACATCTTTGAGAACTGATAATTTCAAGTTCAGGTAAGATTCTCAAGCATTGATAGAGACAGTTACGTTCTTTACAGGGTGAACCATTTTTGTTGCCCAGTACTCCACAAATAGACTTCTTCTTCTTCTAAGTGATTAATTGGTGCTAAAAAATTGACTCAATTTCATGTTTATAGAGCACAAATGTGAAATGTATCTTGTCACTTGCTGCTTTGAATAAAAGCAATCATGGTATGTGTGGAGGTTGTGATGTATTATTTGATCAGGATTATCGACCTAAAGCAATTGAGAAGGGTTTATTCATTTTGTGAAGTTTTAATTTTCGTTTGGCCTGCTACTTTTATTTTTAATGAAGCTGTTTATGTGATATCTCAGTCACCAAACTGTGAAAAGATGTTTCAAGGAAAAAAATCCTCATTGTAAAATATACTCTAAATGGTTATGAGTGTAGTTTGGGGGCATTCATGCGATGATGACTTAACTTTTCATGTTATAATATTGTGGAAACACTGATATTTCGATGCTCATTTTTTTATTCATGTTTTTCTTTACCTTTCAGTTTGTTTTCATTTTATGGAACATGAGATTGCAACTTAATAGACTGGATGGGCTAGATAGTAGTATGAGCTGTGTATTTTTACAGGTTCAAGCAGTTCTATTGCTCTTGGGTGGATGTGAAGTATCTTCTGCTTCACAGGGAAGTGATTTGGCATCTCAGAGCTAGCGGGTATTGCTGCTTCTGTAATATGCTTGAAAGTTTCTTAAATTAGCTATGACACTTCTTTATGACGATTTGGGGCTAATCATAGGGCTATTAGCATGCGGTGAGGGGAAGTCAGCGTCATAGAGCTGCTTCCTTGGATAGGTTTCGTTAGAAGAGGAAAAGAGTATAAGAATATTAGGTATAATGTGCGCCAAGAAGTTGCACTTAGGTATGTGTGCCTGGGAATTTGTTTCCTCTTATCTGCTAAATGTGTTAGGAAAAACACAGTACTCTGATATCATTACTGCTAATGTTTCATCTTACAACAACAAGCATATTGCTTGATTCTACAAGTTGAGGCAGTTGTAGAGGTGCTTAAGTGATTTAATAGTGAGAATTAGTTGGCTCTCTATCTACGCCAGAGACAAGCATTTGTGTTGTACCTATGTGCTATTTGTGTTTCATATGTTGCCCCCTTGATGAAAGGGTTTTGCGGATGTTACAACTTACAATTCCTTATTTGCGAGCAACTCACAAATAGACTAGGGTGCTATCTTTAGATTGGTTAGCCATATATGTAGGGATTTGTTTCAACTTTTAGGCATGTGGATGAAAGGGTTTTGCGGATGTTACAACTTACAATTCCTTATTTGTTGTACCTATGTGTACTGTCTTGATCATGGACGTAAGTATAAGCATGTGGGTACTGAGATTTGAATACAGTGGCGTAATCGGACCTCGGCGTCAATACCAACAACCAATTCGAGATGAGTTTTTAGGCATTCGATTGATTTTCCATAGCGCAGGAGACTCCATCGGTTGTCGGAGACGATGTGAAGGAATTTCAAGTCCTATGCAAACAATAATTTCAGTTAAGGTAAGATTCTCAGAAATTCATTATGTTGGAACTCTTTAATTGAATTGATTTCCCTACACTCTTTATTAAAATGGATTTCCCTATGTAGGCGTGAGTTTGCATTTTAAACTAAATTGAGCATATGGGTATGCAAGAATCAACATCTTTGAAAATTTGATAATTTCAAGTTCAGGTAAGATTCTTAAGCATTGATTCACTATTTAATTAACTCGATATCCCTATGTGATTGTGAGTTTCCATTCTAAACTGAATTGAGCACATGAATATGCAAATATACAAGAATTAACATCTTTGAGAATTGAATTTTAGTCTAATGTTCAAATACGCAATTGTTTGCAGTTTATTCTCTGAATTGAAAATCATATGAAATACCATATACAATTAACAATATAGGTATTAGCATTGATGGAGTTTAGGCTACTTTTTTTTAGGATAAAATAATTATTAAAAGAACAAATTTACACCTTTTTTTTTTATCAGTGTCAGTTCCTTTGAGTTGCTTGGTTGAGTCTCTGTTTTGTTTCGGTTGATTGAATGCAAACCCGTTTTCATTTGTATCTCTCAAGATGATAAAAAATCAGCCATGTGAAAATAATAATGCGTTCATGAATATAGTTTCATAGATCCAACTTTGTTAATAATTTATGCATTTATATATCTTTTGATGATTTTGGAACTAACCTTTGCTGATGTTCAATCCACATTTGATAACAAACTATTGGATTTTGTTAATCGATGTGATATGAGATGATCATTTGAGTTTAATGACCTATCATTATACAGTGGTCTAATTGGATAAACCAATAATGCATATAATCTCTTCATGATTGTTAAATCCATTATGTTGTTGTAGTTCAAATGAATCTGACTGAATAATGATATATATAGATCTAGATTTCCCCACATTGTATTTCATTCCTCCAGTCGTCACTGATGCTTGCTGTATTCTTTAATATGAATTCTTCATGGATAATATGAATTTCTCCAGCCGTCACTGAACAATGAATTCTTCATTCCTCCAGACATCTTTCACACATTTGGATTTTATGGATTGTGGACAAATTTGAGGAACGCCAATCTATTTCCAGTATAAGGAGACGTGCTCTTGATTTATTGTATGGCATGTGTGATGTTTCCAATGCAAAGAACATAGTTGAGGAGTTGTTGCGGGTAATTTCTATAGAAATGTCAATTAGAAAAAAAAATCCAGCTGGCACCTGAAAAGGTTGACGAGCTGAATCGTTCGCCACTTCGTCTTTGTTGAGCATAGTTCGATGTCCAAATTCCTTTTTCTTCGCTGTCTTAGCTTATGGTTCGTGATGATTATTATGTGATTGGATTTCTGTTTTGTATCTCAAGTTTGACATTGTTATTTCTTTTTGGTTTCTCTTTCATACAGTAGCATCTTTCTTTGGTAAATTTGGAATTACTGATGTTAGTGTGTACTTATTTATTAAATTTATATATTTATGAATGATTCATTTAATTATTTCTCTTATTTAGCTTATCCTAATAAGTTTTCCTTTGCTGACTTCTTGTTCTTAGAGTGATGATTGATAATGAAATAAGCAATTTGTTCTATTATGTTAGCTTCCTGGTTGTTGCTTTCTTTTTCTGATATGCATAATTGGCTGATATTAATGGATCCAAGCACCTGCAGATAGCTGTTTTTAGAAACAACAATAGTTGGAACACCATTATTCACTAATTTTGTGGTTGAGATAGTTGTTTTTTCAGGTGTTATAGAAATTTGAGGGAGATGTTCAAAATTGATGTGCTACTTACATGATGATGTCCATACGTGGAAGTGATGCTTTGAGGGAATTGTCATCACTGGGAAAAAGAGACAATGTTTTTTTCATGTCTCAAGATGAAGGTTTGTTCTCTTCTTACTATGCACTCTGCTTGATCAGTTTACGTGGGTTATATAATGTTCTCCCTTTATTCTGCATTCAAAAAACAATGGGGGTATTGAAACCTTTTCTACTCTTTGCAGGTTCTTTTGCAGATGCTTCCATATTCTCATAGTAAAGTGTCTAATTATGATTATACACTCATAACCAGGTTTTTTATTTTCACATAATCAAGCCGCTGAGTGGGCAAAAGGTATATATTGTTAGGTTGGTTATGATTATGATTATGCAAATTTCTTCCATGTAGGTTAACATCCATGAACTTGATATTTCTTGATATGCTCATATATGTGATTTGAACTCAATCAACTCTTAATAATCGTCTTTATGAAAAGACTCTGACTGGGAGATATGTTTGAACTCAAATCAACTTGATATTTCTTTATGAAAAGATTATGATTTGCAGTTTCGCTTTATGGTGATGGGAAATATCTTCTGTACTAAGCTGCAGATCCACAAAAGATTTGATTTGAAAGGTTCTTCAGTTGGCCGCTCAGCAAATCAAGTAGAAATTGATTTAAGGATTGTATTTTCATCAATTTAACTCATTCAATTCCGCCCTCTGTTGGATAACGTGGCTATCCTTATGGGATGGAATTCTCCGTGTTGTGGAGCAGAAGCAGGTTGGCTCAACAAGAGGCTGAGAGGTCCAAATTTGTGGTAAACATTCTCACAAAACATTCTGCATAGGAGTTTTAATTGTCATGTGGAAACCTTGGTGGAGATAAAGCTTGGGCCAGTGTAATATCTACTTTGGCAAAGAGAGTTCATTTTGCTACTGGTGAGTTTGAGGAAATTTTCTTGCTGTTATTGAAGAACTTGCAAAGCCTTGTAGAAAGAGAATTGCATATTTCTTCCAGTGGATGCACTATTTGTTTAACACCATTCTCTCTTTTGTTCTTTGATGAAGAAAATGTTTTATTTGTTTTTTCTAGAGGAAGTTTGAATTGGGAAATAGCCAATTAGGCATAATACTTTGAGAGATTAGGCTCTTCATTTTATTCGTCTATTGTTAATTTTTTATCTATTGACCACCATTGCATTCCAGAGGTGAACTTCTGGAAGGATCCCCCGAGCCCATCCAAGTGAAAAAAAGAACATGTGAATCTTCAGTGAACAATACAAGATTAGTGGAAGCAAGCGTGAGAAGAAGGTTCGAGTTTCTTTCGCCCTCCCCTTTGTCTTTTCCAAATCCAATTTCTAATGGTTGTTGGCATTGTTCGAAGTGTGTGCGTGTGTTGTTTTCCTGAATTTTGGCTGCCTGTGAATCAGATGATCCAACTGATGTGGGTTTGTGCTGATTTCAGTTATTTGGGATCTGTATTGTTTTTTGGTTGAAATTAAGCTGCTTTGGCTACCATAATTTGATCCTAAGGTCCATCAACAACAACAAAATTGACAGTTGAATTAGTTGAGTGAATTGCTAATATAGGTATTGTACCAACTATTACAATTGGCAAACAACTTCAAGGTGTTTAGGAATTACGGTTGCTAAAGCTAGGATTATTAGATGAACAATATAATTTGCTAATGCTTTCGAACAATCTTGCAGCGAGATGATTTCATGATCTGATCTACTGAATATTTTCATTTTGAAGGCTTGCTAGAATTTGAAACTAGCCATGAATACAACTAGCCTTTCCTCTTATATACGTAATATATAAATAAAATTGGATGAGACCTATAATATTCTAAGGTTAAGGTAGTTGTTCATTTGACTGCTTTAATGCTTAGTTAGATTTGCTGGTAATGGTAATGGGTTTTTGTTTAAGTTCAGCTCTCATTTTTTGTTTCATTATTTGAGGAGTTTTTCTTTGTTTGGGTACAGGACAATCTGATGCATTTGAGAATGGGTCAGCAGAATCTGAGGAGATTTTCGGAATTCAAAATTGAGGAAGCTCTGAGCTTCCCATAAACAGTATTCAACAACAACCTAGACCACCGAATTTGCAATAAGACAAGGATCATAATTACCATCATGGCCTTTGGAGCAACTCTTATAGGTATCATATACATATGTACATTTTATGCATGTTCATTCTGATTTTCATTTCATTTTTAAAATTTGAAAGTGTTTGACAACCTGCAAAATTATATACTAAGGAAGAGAAAAAAAGCAGTTATTTTTTCTTAGGGCTAGACTTTTAGTAGCTTAATTTTACATTGTCTCTTTCTCTTGCATAAAAAGTATAATGCATTTTGCATGAAGAGACACATATTCAACAAAGAGGCTACAAAAAGAAGGGCAAAATGACATGTATCAAAGTATGATAATAATCTTAAGTTTAAAAAAGAAGAGGGCTCTATTATACTGCAATGATAATTTTATAAAGTCGTAATAAAGCAAACTATTTTGCTTTTGGAGCTAACTACCAGTCAACAATTTAATCAAACATACAATTTTCACTGTAAATTTCATCTTCTTATAGAAGTAAATTTTGTATGGCATAGTATTATAAACTTACATATACTTTTGTGTATCAATCTCTTTCCAAAAGTACTCCATTATACTGCAATGATAATTTGATAAAGTCGTAATAAAGCAAACTATTGTGCTTTTGGAGCTAACTACCAATCAACAATTTGATCAAACATACAATTTTGACTGTAAATTTCATCTTCCTATGGAAGTAAATTTTGTATGGCATAGTATTATAAACTTACATATACTTTTGTATATCAATCTCATATTGTAATTTTTTCCTCAGGTAGGTTTAATTGGATTTTTATTTTTATTTTTAGTTATAAACTTCTTTCTGGATGATGATTGCCTTATTGTTATATTTGTTCTTGAGATGCAACAACACAGTGTAGCACCAATTTACATCCTAATTACTGGCTTTTCTGTCACTAGGAAGAAGGCACACATGTCAATTTTCATGTTAAAGATAGATAGAGTAAGGAACTCTATGTACAATTTATGGGTACTACTTCATATGTTCATAGATCCCTAAACATATGACATTATTTGTTCCTGATGTTGTTGATGTAGCTTAATATGGTCTGTTCTTACTGATAAATTTAGATAATCCATTATCTCCAGAAAACCGAGCTCAGGATATAAAATGAAGGAAATGACAGGGAGTGGAATATTTTCCGTAAAGGAAGGCAATGCTATGCCTGAATCTGCAAGTTCTGATCCTAGGAAAATGAGTGTTCGTATGGTTCAGGTCAGCTGTGTCAGATATGTTAATGACGTTTGATGCTTCTCTAACTTAACGTGTGCAATTTATAATTTACTACTTACAGAAAGCGAGTAATGGCATCAGCCAGATCTCATTCAGCACTGAAGAAAGTGTTGCTCCAATGAAACCTACCTCCATACCTGAGGTTGCAAAGCAGCGTGAACTCAGCGGAAACTGGAGTCAGACTTGAAAGTGAAGAAACATGTATCAAATGCAAAGTCGAGGGAGCTTATTGGGCATGACATATTCGACCTGCCTCCTGAAAATCTCCCTAGATCACGGGCAGCGGCTCACTCGTTGCAGTCAAAGGAGAAGAAATATATAGACCCACCTGCTCCACGAAATGTTCGCACTTTTGTCTGGGTTTTCAATGTAAACTCATCGTTGATTTTGACCAATATGTTGTGATATGTAAGTCATGAGGGTTTTTCTAATGGACTCTATTGTACACGTGTAGCCTGCTGGAGGGCAGAGTAACATATTGTTTAATGAAGAAACAGTGGGGAAAACAGAGAAAAATACACAAGCAGAAGTTTCAGAAGCTGTCAGGCAACAATATCTTTAAGAAAGACACTCCTCCTTAGAGTCACGGTTCTGCTGAGAAACTCGTAAGCCAGGCAAAGTTACGGGAAATGACCGGCCACAACATCTTCTCCGACTCTGATGCTGGAAACAAAGACTATAGCGGCATTAGCAGGCCACCAGGGGGTGGCAGCTCTATATCTTTGATCTAATCAATTAATCTGTCTGACCCTCATATGTTAGTAAACACCTTTTATTATGTGTTTCTCCTTCTTTTCTAGGATGTAGCTTGAGAATCACGTGACTCAGCTTTGGCTGATGTGAGAATAGTGTGTTCACATCCTCAGCTTCTTTTACTGCTTGAATTACTTGTGTTGTGCTTACATTAAAACTAAGTGGTTTTTGCATATATTTGAGTCAATTTACATAGAATCACTCCCAATTTTCTTATTGATTTAAAACAACCCACTATTTTATTTTTTGTTATAAAATCACACCTATGAGATTTAGGAAAAACATAATCATTAATTAAACTTTATTTTTTTGCTTTTTGGTAGAATAAAGATTAGAAACTACTTTGTTTGAGGTTACATTTCTATATCAGAAAGGGTTGTGAATATGACTAGCCCAATCTAATTTTGAGACGCCTATTAAACAACGTTAAATTATATTAAAAACTGTAATTTCCCCGCGCGTAGCGCGGAGGCCCGTTTCTAGTATAATAAAAGATTGGATGTTTGTGGTAATAAATTCTACACAACATCATTAATACCCCACTTAATAAATCTGGTGATGCAGTAATCGTTTTTTGTTTGTGATGTTGGACTGACATTGGTTCGTTAATGGGCTATGTCATTGTGTAGTTTCACTTAGGCCCAACTTTGGTTACACGCATACGGATGCAACTTTCTCCATCTAGGGTTTGTGCCCCTCACCTCTCCACATCCCCTCCCACTGTCATTCACTCTCGCGTTTGAGCATCTGACATTCTGATACGAATCCGATGACTCATATGCCTAGGGTAGGATCGTGGTAAAAAGGGAAGTCATCGCTCTTCAACTCTTCTAGGGTTTGATAAGTATTGAACCTTTCGATTGAATAAGAATTAGATGTCTTGAGAGTCCACTCAAGATATGAACGAATTCAATCGGTAAGCTTGGTGACAGTTCGCTATCGAGAACAACTCTGGATCCAATCAATGGGGTTTGACGAAGAAGGTTTAAGGGAGGAGATAATCTCAACTTCAATGCTTAAACTCAAATTCAACGTAAGAAACAATGTAAACAGTGGAGCTCCTTATATAGATAACTCCAACAAACTCAAAACAAGGAAAAGAAGGAATAAAACGACGGTTGTTAAACCTAGTTCTCAGCCAAACTCAATAAAGAAAGTCATAAAAAACTCGAAAACATAAAACCAAACAAATTTAAAACAAACACGGACAATTCAACAGAAGGTTGCAGAAGACGAGCCGCGATCGTGTATGACCACCCGCGGTTGCGTCTCTCGCCGCAGTCGCGGTTTGGTCACGATTGATGTTGCTGGATTCATGTAACTTCATTCTCCATGGGGGACACCAAGGCTTCAGACTCAATGGTGATGTCGTTGCTAGGTCATCCTCCTGATATCGCTTCATTCTCCCCTTCTTAGCCTCGAAGCGTCCCCTCTTCGATCGTGTAGGTGCAAGGGAGAGAAAGAGATCAGACATTGAAGCGATATCAGGAGGATGACCTAGCAACGACATCACCATTGAGTCCGAGGCCTTGGCGTCACCCATGGAGAATGGAGTTACAGAAATCCAGCAGCAGCAACCGCAACCAAACCGCGACCAAACCGCAAACGCGGCCAAAGACGCGATCGCGGTCGTTTCTCTGCGACCTCCTGTTGAACATTTTTCTGAACTGTCCGAGTTTGTTTTAACTTTGTTTGGTTTTATGTTTTCGAGTTTTTATTACTTTCTGATGAAGGATCATCTGGACAGCAACCAACACCTCCGGTCCCCGAGTTTGAAGGTGCATTGACGCGCTCGAGAGCTAAGGAAGTCCAACAAGAGCTGGACAAGTTAGTAGCGTTCTTCAGGTCCAAGGAGTTGAATACAGACGAAGAACCACCATTGAAGACTGTTCTAATGATCGAGGTTCGAGAACGAGCAGAGGACGGTAGAGAAGAACCGCGCCCGCGGCTGGAAACCGCACCCGCGGTTCATTCGCCAACCGCGCCCGCGGCTCAATAACCGCGCCCGCGGCTCATTCGCCAACCGCGCCCGCGGCTCAATAACCGCGCCCGCGGCTCATTCGCCGAGGCCTCTTTCTGAAACATTATTTTCGGATATTTATTTGTTTTCGGATTATTATTTTAGGATTTACTTTTATTGTTTACTTTCTTTAGTGGCATCCTTATGAACCCTATATAAGGTTGCCTTAGTTGTTGTTTTGCCCGCCCCCAGACTTTGATATTGAATACAGCGTTTATCGCTTTTCCTTCCAAAAGAGAGCTTTTGTGAGAAGAGTGCCCCGTGTGCATTGTCGTTCAGTTGGCCCTAGTTGTGCTTGTGTGTGTCAATCTCCTCCATAAGGTTGGTGCTATCGGGACTCCATAGAGCAACCTCCAGGTGCCTTGACCCACCAAAGTCATTGTGTTTGGTTGTAATCATCCGTTGGGGTTTCTTCATCATTCGGTAAGGTTCTTGTTCTTAAGTTCAAGGGTTTTATCGTTGTTTGATTTGGTTCCAATTGGCCTATCATTCGACTTATCCTTCTTTCATCTCATTCTAATTCCGCCTTTCTTCTCTGTTCGAGTTCCTATTCGAGTTTGGTGTCTAGGTCGGCAACTGCGGCTTATCCCCGCATCAAATTGGTATCAGAGCCGTGTTGACACCATTCGTCTTCACAAGAACATCAAGAGACCCCCTATCCAGAAAATCACAAAAAGAGTCAGCTTTTATTTTCTTGTTTGTCAGTTTCTTTCAAAAATTGATTTTGAGTCTTCCATTGCTTTGATATTTCTTATTGAGTCATTACAGGTTGTGTGCAAGAAGCTTGGATCGATTAGTGTTGGTGGAGATCGAAAGATTGGAGTTTGGAGCACCCTTGTTCCCAAAATCCATTCAGCCCTTCATCCATCACAAAATCTATCCATCCCTACCAAAACGCAGCCGTCAAAACCCTAGAAGAGTTGCTGAAAATTTCAGTCCTTGCACCCCAAGCCAAGATCTTCAAAGAAGGAAATTTTATCTTCTCTACAAGGAAATCAAGGTGGTTAGTAGTTTCTTTTATTTTAAAATTCATATTTTCTGAGATAGTATCTCAGATCAAGTCTGTAATTTCGTTTTGTTTAGTTGAGACAAAAAAAAATTCAAAAAAAAATATTTTCAAAAAATTCAAAAAAAAAAAGAATCGAAAAGTCTCAAAGTCAGTAGTTTGTTTTACGTTTCGTTGAGTCAAAGTCTAGTTTGATATTGTTTAAGTCGGATCTCAAGAACTCAAAGGAAATCGGGTTGAACGAGCCCGAAGAGAAGCGAGAAACCACCAGGCCGCGACAGAAACCGCGCCCGCAGCCCAGTAGCCGCACCCGCGGCTCAAGCCGCACCCGCGGCTCAAGCCGCACCCGCGGAATTCAAGCCGCGCCCGCGGCTTAGCCTCAAAAGCCACAGTTCGAAAATCCACGCCCGCGGAACCGTCACTGTTTGCCTTTCCATTCCTTTCAGATACGAGCCTCAATTGTTACCTAACCCTCCCGACTCCATCTTCGATCCTTCAATCGACATCAGTCGGAACAAGTTAAGGTACGCTTCCTTTTGGCTCTTCTTGAAATTCGAGGCTTAATCATATCTCTGATTTGCATTCTCATTCTTGCAAAACACCTTCGAGTCTTATTTTCTTTCTTTCATTGAGTCAGTCTCTTGTTTGAGTCAGAACCTTACAGTCGAAACCCCGCACTACGCTAGCCATCTCCATCTCTACCATCATTCATATATTGCTAGGAGTTTGGTAGTTTCAACTTAGTGGGTTATTGATCCATACAAGTCAATTCATCAAAGAAAAGCTGATTGCAACGACAATTGAGAGAGAGTGCAGAGGAAAACATACGAGAGTAAACACTAGCGAGTTGTTTTCATTTACACTTACCTTAATATTGTTCTGTGTTAGTCTTTTCTTTAGTGATGAGCAGGTCAGTTTCTCCCCATGGGAGACAAGAAGCCCCGGAGACCCGCGCCATCACCCCGGAATTTATGACCAACATGTTTCGGGAAATGACGTCGGCCATTACCACCGCATAGAGCGGCAGCAGCGATCCACCCCGTCCCCAAGGGTCCTAGAGCACATCGGGACCTCCTATGATGCTCCAGTCGACAATCGGAGGCCCCTGCCTCCTCAGCAAGAAGCCTATGAGGCTGCCCGCATGGGTCGGGAACCCAGACGCAGGCCTACACCCCGGGACGATTTTCCACAAGGCCGGAGAGGACGCTTTCGTAACTCTCCTATACCTCACTTTAATAGATACAATGCTGCTAACCGTTTTGATGATGCATTTCAGGACCTAGGTGATAATGATGACGAAGAGGAGCCTGAAGAAGAAGATGAGGCGGGATGGTGACCCCATCGTCCCCAAGGAGGTTACCAAGGAAGGCGAAGAGAGCCTGAGCAAGATGGAGTGGGAAAGATAAAGGTTAAGATCCCGAGTTTTGAGGGAAAGTGTGATCCAGACATATATATGGAGTGGGAGACCAAGATTGAACAAATCTGGAATTGTCACAACTTTCCTGAAGCCAAAAAGGTGCAGCTGGCATCTTTGGAGTTTAGTGGCTACGCGTTAGTTTGGTGGGATAGCTTGATCAGAGGAAGAGTTGCCAATGGAGATTATCCTGTCACTACTTGGGAACTTATGAAGAGGATGATGAGAGCTCGATTTATTCCCCCACATTACACTAGGGAACTTATTCAGCGGCTCGAGAATTTGAAGCAAGGATCAATGGGAGTCGAAGAGACTTACAATGCTATGCAAATAGCGATGGTTCGAGCTAATTTGGTGGAGGATGAGGAGACAACCATGGCTAGATATCTTCGTATCCTTCACCCATATGTGTCTAGTGAGATTGAGATGTTCCCTTACAACTCAATGACTGAGTTGCTACATTTGGCTATCAAGGTGGAAAGAAAGACCAAAATTAGGAGCCAAGGGAGCAAAAACGCAGGTGGTTGGAAAAATCAGCAAGGAAGGAACTCCTATCCTTCAACCCGAGAGGCCCCTAACAAGGAAGACAGTGGTTCTCGAAGGAATCCGCCATCCACTACTCAAGTGCCCTCCAAGACAACACTTGGCCCTTCTAATCCACCCCGAGGGAGTACTTCTAACCCTACTTCTAGAGCTAGGGATATTGAATGTTTTAAATGTAGAGGAAAGGGTCATATGATGAAAGATTGTCCTAATTCTAGAGTATTAATTGTTAATCAACTAGGAGAACTTGAAAGTGAAAGTGAAAAGGAAGAGAACCTAGGTGATATGCATGATGAGGATGACCTTAGTGATGAAATTGGTTATGAACATGGTGATTCTTTGATTTGTAAAAGAAATTTACATGTACAACCCGCCCCTTGTGAAGATAATCAAAGAGAAAATTTATTTCACACTAGGTGTTTAGTTCAAGGAAAGGTCTGCAATATGATTATTGATGGTGGAAGTTGTTGCAATATTGTTAGCACTGAATTGATCACTAAATTGCAGTTTACTACTATTTTCCATCCTAGACCTTATAAATTGCATTGGATGAATGAATGTGGTGAATTAAAAGTTCTAAAACAAGCTGAGATAACATTCACCTTAGGAAAATATACGGATACGGTTTTATGTGATGTAGTTCCTATGCAAGCTTGTCATATATTGTTAGGAAGACCATGGCAATACGATCGAAGGGTTACTCATGATGGTCATACTAACCGTCATACATTCATCTTTAATGGTAAGCCTATTACTCTTAAACCTATGACTCCAGCGCAGATAGCAGAAGCTTACGAAAAGAGCAGGGGCAAGGAAAAGGTTGCTGACAGAACCGAAGCAACAACAGCAGCGACCAAAAACCGCACCCGCGATTCAGATGCCGCACCCGCGGCTCACGATAGATCGCAACAGAAGGACCGGCACGAGAGCCGTGCCCGCGGCCCCGAAGACGCACCCGCGGCTCACTCGCCAAACCGCGCCTGCGGTAATTCAGCCGCGCCCGCGGGTCATCCTTCTGGCGCAACGCTAGTTCCTGCAGCGACGAATCGAGCCCTATTGTTGTCCAAAGCCGAGCTGGAAGGTGAGTATTTACCCTTCGATACTACCTTAATGATGCTTTGCAAGAGATTTGTGTTGACAGGTACCGATTCTCGACTTGATCTACCCCTTAGCATTCAAGCTATTCTTGATGAGTTTGCTGAGGTGTTTCCGGATGAGATTCCACCGGGCTTACCGCCCTTTAGGGGCATTGAGCATCAAATTGATCGTATTCCAGGAGCTTCTTTACCTAACCGGCCAGCTTACAGAATGAACCCTCAGGAGTGTCAAGAGATTCAGAAGCAGGTGCAGGAGCTTGTAGATAAAGGGTATGTTCGAGAAAGTCTTAGTCCTTGTGCAGTTCCGGTCTTACTTGTGCCTAAGAAAGACAATTCTTGGCGGATGTGTGTTGATTGCCGAGCTATCAACAACATAACTGTCAAGTATCGTCATCCTATACCAAGGCTGGATGACATGTTGGATGAGCTTCACGGTGCCACAAACTTCACCAAGATTGATCTGAGGAGTGGCTACCATCAAATCCGAATGAGGGAAGGCGATGAGTGGAAGACCGCCTTCAAGACCAAATTTGGTCTATATGAGTGGCTTGTTATGCCATTTGGACTTACTAATGCCCCCTCTACTTTTATGAGGCTTATGAACCATGTCTTGAGGAAGTTTATAGGGAAGTTTGTTGTAGTTTATTTCGATGATATTCTGATTTACAGCAGGTCCCTAGGGGAGCATGAGCAACATCTCAGGGAAGTACTCGTTACTCTTAGTATACAGCAACTATATGCTAATTTGAAGAAGTGTGATTTTTGCACTGATAGAGTTATATTTCTTGGTTTTGTAGTGAGCTCCCAGGGATTACAGGTGGACGAGGAGAAGATTAAAGCCATTCAGGAATGGCCGACACCCACGACCGGCAGCCAGGTACGCAGTTTCCACGGGTTAGCAAGCTTCTATCGGCGTTTTGTGAAGGATTTCAGCACCATTGCTGCACCGCTGACTGAGGTAACTAAGAAGCACTCAGCATTTGTTTGGAAGGAGGCTCAAGAAAAGGCGTTTGAGGAGCTAAAACGCAGATTGACCGAGGCACCTTTGCTTGTGCTTCCCGACTTCACTAGGCCGTTCGAAGTGGAATGTGATGCTTCCGGAGTTGGCATTGGAGGAGTACTCATGCAAGAAGATAAGCCTATTGCCTTCTTTTCTGAAAAGTTGAAAGGTGCAAGTCTAAATTACTCTACTTATGATAAGGAATTGTATGCATTATATAGAGTACTTAAGACTTGGCAACACTACCTATGGCCTAGAGAATTTGTTTTGCATACCGATCATGAATCTTTGAAACATTTTATGAGCCAAGACAAACTTGATAGGAGGCATGGTAGATGGATGGAATTTATTGAGACTTTCCCTTATATCATCAAATACAAGAAGGGAAAGGACAATGTTGTTGCTGATGCACTATCTAGGAGGCATGCTTTAATTGTTCAACTTGACTCTAAGGTGTTAGGCTTTGTTTACATCAAGGAATTATATCGTAATGATGCTGATTTTGGTGCTATCTATAAGCAATGTTTAGATAGAGGAACTGTGGATAAGTTTTACTTGTTTGATGGTTTCTTGTTTAGGGCTAGTAAAGTGTGCATACCTAAGTGTTCTTTGAGATTATTGCTTGTTGAAGAAGCCCATAAGGGTGGATTAATGGGACACTTTGGTAGAGATAAGACATATCATATGTTGCATACTCATTTTTATTGGCCCCATATGCTTAGGGATGTTGAGCATTGTTTGAAAAGATGTTTGGAGTGTCTTAAGGCTAAGTCTAGAGTTAAACCACTGGATTGTATACTCCTTTGCCTATTCCTACAACCCCTTGGGTAGACATTAGTATGGATTTTATTGTAGGGTTGCCTAGGACTAAGAAGGGGAGAGATTCTATTTTTGTGGTAGTTGATAGATTTTCTAAAATGGCTCATTTTATTGCTTGCAACAAGAGTGATGATGCTCATCATGTGGCTGACTTGTTCTTCACCGGAGTTGTTAGGTTACATGGAGTACCAAAGACTATTGTGAGTGATAGGGATGTGAAATTTCTAAGTTACTTTTGGAAAACTCTTTGGGGAAAACTAGGGACTAAACTACTATTCTCTACATCTAGTCATCCTCAAACTGATGGTCAAACTGAAGTAACCAATAGGACCTTAGGAACCCTTTTGAGAGCCATCCTTAAGAAGAATTTGAAAGCTTGGGAAGAAGCCTTACCCCATGTTGAGTTTGCCTACAATAGAGCCATCCATTCCTCAACCTCGTGGAGTCCCTTTGAATGTGTGTATGGTTTGAATCCACTAACCCCTTTTGATCTTATGCCGTTACCTACGAAGGAGCGAGTGGATTTCAATGCAGGAAAACAGATTGATCACATCAAGGAAATTCATAAGAGGACAAGAGCTAAATTGCTAGAAGTAGCTGCTACAAATGCTAGCAAGGCAAATAGGAAGAGGAGGAAGGTCATCTTCAAGGAGGGAGACCTCGTGTGGGTCCACTTTAGGAGAGAGCGTTTCCCCAGCAAACGCCACTCAAAACTGTCCCCAAGAGGCGATGGACCCTTCAAGGTGCTTAAGAAGATTGGAGATAATGCTTATGTCTTGGAGCTTCCCGGCGACTATCAAGTGAGTGCTACCTTCAATGTGCAAGATTTGACTTTATTAGAGGGTGAAGAAGAAGAGGAGCTGGATGATTCGAGGTCGAATCCTTTTCAAGAAGGGGAGGATGATGAAGGATCATCTGGACAGCAACCGACACCTCCGGTCCCCGAGTTTGAAGGTGCATTGACGCGCTTGAGAGCTAAGGAAGTCCAACAAGAGCTGGACAAGTTAGTAGCGTTCTTCAGGTCCAAGGAGTTGAATACAGACGAAGAACCACCATTGAAGACTGTTCTAATGATCGAGGTTCGAGAACGAGCAGAGGACGGCAGAGAAGAACCGCGCCCGCGGCTGGAAACCGCACCCGCGGTTCATTCGCCAACCGCGCCCGTGGCTCAATAACCGTGCCCGCGGCTCATTCGCCAACCGCGCCCGTGGCTCAATAACCGCGCCCGCGGCTCATTCGCCGAGGCCTCTTTCTGAAACATTATTTTCGGATATTTATTTGTTTTCGGATTATTATTTTAGGATTTACTTTTATTGTTTACTTTCTTTAGTGGCATCCTTATGAACCCTATCTAAGGTTGTGTTGTTTTGCCCGCCCCCAGACTTTGATATTGAATACAGCGTTTATCGTTTTTCCTTCCAAAAGAGAGCTTTTGTGAGAAGAGTGCCCCGTGTGCATTGTCGTTCAGTTGGCCCTAGTTGTGCTTGTGTGTGTCAATCTCCTCCATAAGGTTGGTGCTATCGGGACTCCATAGAGCAACCTCCAGGTGCCTTGACCCACCAAAGTCATTGTGTTTGGTTGTAATCATCCGTTGGGGTTTCTTCATCATTCGGTAAGGTTCTTGTTCTTAAGTTCAAGGGTTTTATCGTTGTTTGATTTGGTTCCAATTGTCCTATCATTCGACTTATCCTTCTTTCATCTCATTCTAATTCCGCCTTTCTTCTCTGTTCGAGTTCCTATTCGAGTTTGGTGTCTAGGTCGGCAACTGCGGCTTATCCCCGCATCACTTTCTTTATTGGGTTTGGCTGAGAACTAGGTTTAGCAGCCGTCATTTTATTTCCTTAGTTTCGTTTCCTTGTTTTAATTTGTTGGCGTTATCTATATAAGGAGCTCCATTGTCATTGTTTGTTTTCACGTTGAATTTGAGTTTAAGCATTGAAGTTGAGTTATCTCCTCCCTTAAACCTTCTTTGTCAAACCCCACTTATTGGATCCGGAGTTGTTCTCGATAGCGAACTGTCATCAAGCATACCTATCGAATTCGTTCATATCTTGAGTGGACTCTCATATTTATGTATATAAAAACAACAAATTACTTACAAGTTTCAGGCCTCTAATGACTCAATTTCTTAATTAGACTTAAATATTTGTGTTCATTAAAAAAATATAGTAAAATATTAAAAATGTGAATTTCATTTCATATATTTTTTTATCTTTTTAAAAATTATTCTGGTTCCGTGGTTTTCCGATCAACCTGGTCAGAACCGGAACCGGCCCGACTGAACCGTCCCCTTGCCGGTTTAGGTTCAGGTTCAAGCATATACTGAATCTTGAACCGGCGGTTTATGAATTAGAACCGGCAATATCTCCACTGCACCGACAGATGATGATGAGGGTGTCTGTTCATTTCTCGAAGGTTGATGAACAAAATTTTGTCGCATCGCTCTTCTCCAACTCTGGGAGTTCCCTTTGCTTACTAATTTCAATCTTTCAAGAATTGATTCTAGGAGGACCAAAGCTTGGTGAGTTCTCCATTGATTCGACTTTGCACTTCAAATTTTACAGTGTATTATCATGTACTTCACCTTTTCCTTACTGATTCCAGGCGTTCATGAACTGATTCTAGGAGGATCAAACTTTGTAAGATCTCCATCGATTTCAGCCATGTTTTGCACGAGGGTTTGTGTCTCCGGGCCATGGCTCGGCGACAGTCACGATGGTCGTTGTGGGTTATTGAGGGTCTATTATTCTACATCCCCTTCTATTGCAAAGAAGGTAGTTTCTACATCCTCTTCTATTGCAAAGAAGGTAGTTTTCAAGTTGTAATTAAGGTTATACTGATTTTGTGCAAAAACTGAAGTTCTCTCTATCAAACTTTGTCTCTTAGGTTCAATTTTCCCGTTCTGGACACGATTTTCCCCTTCTCCACGACGCCCGCCAGTCTAGCCCCGACCCCAATCGCTTCTTTTGGTACCAAACATGAGGCGTCAAGTCCCCAATCACCTTTCTCCGACTTACAGATGGTTAGCCATATCTTTCTTCTTCATTAATTGCTATGTCTTGTCGATTTCATTTATGTAGATGTTCAATTACTATTTGGGCGAGGAAGTGGGATCTAAACGAGAGATATCTGTTGGACCCGGTTCTCGCGAGTCGTGACACGAACCCGGTTCTCGCGATTACAGTGATACGAACTCGGTCCGCGACTGAGAAACAGACCGCGAGCCCATAAGGTTGAGTAACTAAATCAAGTACGAGAGACCCATTAAGAGGCCCAATAGGTAAAGGGAGCAACACCAGATTGTGTGGGACCCAACGTCCAATTATAAATCCTAACGGCAAGGAGAGAGAAAGGCGAGCGATTGAGAGCATCTTCCTTCCCCTTGAGACAGAGAGAGAGAGAGACAAACACCTAAGGCGATTACTCATTTCCGAGCTCGTCTCTTCGATCCCGATTCACCTCTTTTAGTAGGAAATCGGATGATCGGTACGTGGATTCTGGCTCTCGGTATCGTCATCGTGCTTTTGAGGTGTGATTCGTCACGATTGGTTGAGTTTCATCATTTACTGTTTCATTGAGTTGGCACACGAGGTTTCACTGTTTTGGTCATTACTTTGATCGTTATCTTCTCTTTGTGTTACTTCATTCTGTTGTTGTTTGAGGAATTGTGTTCATTTATCTATAGATGTTACTGACTTGAGCGTCGGAGAGCCAAATCAGGGGGTCCAACCTTCCGGTTTGGTTGTGCAGGTACCTTAGGGACTGAAGAACATAAAGAACAGAGGAGAATAGCACATTTTGATCCAGATGACGATGTGTCACAAGTTGTTGCTCCAGTTTGCGTAAGGAAGGTCTCCAGTATTTAAAGATTCATTGAAGGCCAGATCTCGCGAGGTGTTGATTGCGAGATCGCGAATATCTGGGCTCCAACACTGGCGCCGACCGTGGGGACCTCCTCGCGCAGCTAGCTCCCTTTGAAATCTCGAGAGTCAGTTCGCGACAGACAACATTATGGTCGAAACTGGCAGAAGCGGAACAGTAAACGCCACCACGTCACACATCAATCAAAACACTCTCAATCCCCCACTACTCCCTCGTGTCGAGGAGGAAGTCCCCGAGCTTATCACTATCCCTCGGGAGCAAAATGAGCTTTTTGCCGCCTGGATAGCGCAAGGCGCCCCGATCGCCCCAAATACAGCTAACCAAAGGGTCGAACCTCTCAACGACCAGACCAATCGTGATGCGAGAGAAATTAATCGAGAAGAAGTAGCTGAAATTGTCCCGGATGATAGAGCATCGGTTTCTAGAAGGCCGAGGGAGAGAGATGGTACTCACGACGTGGGTCAGGGAAGGTTCGACTTGAACCAGGCCCCAATGAGTCATCAGGAGCACTACAACTCTCAACACGATGTTCGTTATGACGAGAGGGGCCGAGCATACTATCCTATGCAAGACCAGGGCCGAGCATACTATCTCTTGTTTTGCAGATATTGAAAGGGGATTTTTGTTGCATTTTGGCTCTTCGAAGAAGAGGAAGATAACCATGCAAGAGGTGGTCGGGATCAAACAAAAAACAGGTGAAAGTCTGGAAGAGTACGTAAAAAGATTCTCGCTGATGGTTTTAGAAGCTGATGACTTCGATGATAAAACCGCCAGGGTCGCATTCTTAAATGGGCTGGCCGACGGGAGTGAGTTCAAAAAGCACCTATACAGAAAACAGGAAGGGTCCTATCAGGCCATGTTGGAAAGATCTTATGTCGAAATACAAGTTGAGACTCACTCGAGCGCACCCGCGGGGGGTGGAGGTCAGAACAAGCAGAACCAAAACCAAAACCAGAGCTCTAGAAAGGGTAATCAGAATTGGGGGAACAAAAGACAACAGTTTGACCAGGGACAGAGTGATTCACGGGCTCCAGGTTTAGTAACTCAGCGTCAGAATCAAGATCAATATCAGGATTACAGACAGAATACGGACTAGAACCAATTCCAGGAACATAATTTGATGAACCAGAGGGATGACAACTCTGGCTACAGAGGTCGCGGCCAAGGCAATGGAGGCCGAGGTCGCGGTCGCGATGGAATGTGGTGCGCCAACCACAACTCCACTACTCACAACACGGATGAGTGCCGAAGTGGCCCAAGAATGAACAATGAACCCGAACAGAGAGCCGTCCTCATGAATCAGAGAGGCAGAGGAAACAATCAAGGCAGGGGTGGTAGAAACCCTGGTCGGGGGCCATTCAGAGGGGGAAACAACAATGGTGGGCAAGGAAGGGGACGCAATCAGCAGAACGCGAACGATCCTCATCCACCTCAACGCAACCAAGATTTCCCGCGACCAGACGGTCATGTAGGGACCATAGCCGGGAAGCATATCCCTATACCCCCAAACAGGCGTGAGCAACGAAAGAATGAGGCCGCGGCCGCGGAGCTCGCGAAACTCCTAAAAGCTGGGTTTGTTAGACCAGTACAGTACCCGACTTGGTTGGCTAATATCGTCATGGTCGCGAAGAAAGGAACGGGAAAATGGAGGATGTGTGTAGACTTCACAGACTTAAACAAAGCTTGCCCGAAAGACAGCTACCCACTACCTTCTATTGATCGGCTTGTAGACTCCACCACAGGGCATGAGGCACTCAACATTTTAGATGCGTACTCGGGATATAACCAAGTCATGATGAACCCCCTTGACTCAGAGCATACCTCTTTCATAACAGATAAGGGAACTTTCTGCTACAAAGTGATGTCTTTCGGCCTTAAGAACGCGGGGGCCACTTTCCAGAGATTGGTAGACCGCATTTTCAGTGATCAGATAGGGGATACAGTTGAGGCCTACGTTGACGACATTGTGGTAAAGAGCAAGGAACAGAGTGATCATGCTCGTGACCTGGCAGAAGTCTTCGCAACGCTCAGAAAGTACGGGATGAGTCTAAACCCGGACAAGTGCGTGTTCGGGGTCACAGAAGGAAAATTTTTGGGCTTCATGATTAGTGCTCGCGGTGTCGAGGTAAATCCCGATAAAGTCAAAGCCGTTCTCGATCTTGAACCACCGCGGTCTACCCATGAGGTCCAACGGTTTGTAGGCCGAGTAAATTATTTGGGGGGATTCTGTGCCAAGTTGGCCGAACAAAACCTCCCCTTCTTCGAGATTTTGAGAAAGCCAAAGAACTTTGAGTGGACTGAAGAATGTGGTCAAGCTTTCGCGAGCCTCAAAGAGCATCTGACAAGGCTCCCGATCCTATCTTCCCCGGTTCCGGGAGAAACTCTCCAGTTGTATCTCGCGGCCAGCTCAAGGGCGGTAAGCGCAGTCCTTGTTCGTGAGTCAGAAAAGCCGGTATATTTTGTCAGCCGAGCTTTATTGCCAGCGGAGACACGGTATTCTCCGGTTGAGAAGTCTGTGCTTGCGCTGATAACGGTTGCTCGCAAACTAAGACCCTATTTCCATGCACACCCGATTGAAACCCTAACGGACTTGCCACTGAATAGCTTCATGACAAAACCAACTGTAGCAGGGAGGCTCACAAAATGGGTCATCGAAATGTCAGAATTCGATGTAGTATATCGGCCCAGGCCGGCTATCAAGGCACAAGCGCTTGCTGACTTCATTGTCGAAACGAGTTTCAGAGAAGGGGAAGTGGTGAATCCGTATGGCGAACAGATGATGTGGATAATGCACACAGATGGAGTCGTGAATGACGAGGGGTGTGGCGCGGGTGTGATTCTCACATCGCCTACGGGAGATGAAATAAGTCACGCCATCGCACTAAAGTTCAAACCCACGAACAATGAAGCTGAATATGAGGCCTTGATCGCAGGGCTAGAGTTAGCCATTGGTCTTTCAATCTCTGTGCTATCATGTTGTTGCGATTCAGAAGTTGTATTAAAACAGGTGCAGGGGCTTTATGAAGCGCGAACAGGGAACCTCCCGCAATACCATGCACGGGTCGCGACATTGACCTCGCTTTTCATGCATTTCGAAATAAAGGCAATCCCGAGAGAACTGAATAAGAAAGCAGATGAACTCGCGAAGATGGGAGCCGATTGGGAAGGTCCCAAAGAAGAACGCGAGCGAAGATCAGGATTCATGGTATCAAAGGGGGGGCCCGGAATATCTGTTTTTTATGAAAGAAGAAAGCGCCATCAGTCGCGAAATTGAGATGATGGCAATCAACACTTCGTCTGAAGATTGGCGTCGCCCATTCATTGACTACCTCAGATATGGTCGCGGTCCAACTGACCCAAAAGAGCTCATGCAATTAAAAAGAAAGGTTGGACGCTTCTATATCAGCAGAGGTGAGCTTTACAAAAGAGGAGGTGACCCTTGTGAGCTGAAGTGTATGGGTCACTACGAGACAAAGGCCTACCTCGAAGAGCTGCATGCTGGGCTGTGTGGGACACACGCAGGGTGGAGACCCCAGGTGTACAAGGCTTTGCGCCAAGGGCATTTCTGGCCCACAATGAAACAAGATGCTCAAGCGATGACGCGAGCTTGTCAGGCATGCCAGTATTTCGCCCCTGCCTCTCACCAACCAGGGGTCCAGCTTCAGATCATGGGAAGCCCCATCCCCTTCGCGATGTGGGGGTTGGATCTTCTTGGCCCTTTTAAACCAAAGGCCCCGGGTCAGCTCGAGTATATCATTGTCGCAGTCGACTATTTCACAAAATGGATTGAAGCGGAAGCACTCGCATCGACAACAGTACCTGTAGTGAAAAAATTCCTTTGGAAGAACATTATCTGCCGCTATGGGTTGCCACGCGAGATTGTTACCGATCGTGGCCCTCAATTTAACTCGCCCCAGCTGATGGCATGGTGCAGCGATCTGGGAGTTAATTTGAAAATTGCTTCAGTTGCACATCCACACTGCAATGGGCAGGTAGAAGCCGTCAATAAAAGCATTGTCACGGATCTGAAGAAAAGACTAGATAGCGCCAAGGGCAGATGGGCGGAGGTCCTGCCACTTATTCTCTGGGCCAATCGAACCACAGTGAAAAAAGCAACAGGGGAGAGTCCTTTCGCCCTCGCGTATGGAGTGGAGGTTGTGGTTCCAGTAGAAATTTTGTTCCCAAACGAAAGACTCCTTCACTATGACTCGGATACCAATGACGAAAAGATGAGGATGGAACTCCAACTTCGCGAAGAAACTCAAGAAATGGCGGTTATCCGGGCGGCCGCTTACAAAGCGGGTGTCGTGAAGTATTACAACAAGCATGTCAAGGAAAGAGGTTTCGTGAAAGGAGATCTGGTCCTGAGAAAGACAGAGGGGGGAAAACTCGATCCCAACTGGGAGGGGCCATATATAGTGGATCGCGAGGTCGCCCCAGGGGCCTATCGACTGAAGGATAGCTCTGGCAATCACGTTGCAAATTCCTGGAACGTGATGCGACTACGCCGCTATTACGCCTAGCCTACTCCCCCACACTGGTATGAATTCCCACGTTTTCGTAACATGTCTGCATACCTTAGATGAATATTTCATAGAAAGCGATAAAATCGCGATATAAGACGTTCTAACAAGCTGTATGCAGGCGAAATAACCGATTGAAACTAAACATTAGCAAGAATCTATCATCGGGTTACCAGAGGGATAAATACTTTCGCCACAAAGGGGGACGTGATCTCAGAATAAAAGGTACGTGCACATCTAGAGAATTCAGGATGTCGCATAAATCCCGTGACGCTGGGCTGGGGCCAAGAGCACCCACCCAGGTCGCGAAGCCGTGACGCTGGGCTGGGGCCAAGAGCACCCACCCAGGTCGCGAAGCCGTGACGCTGGGCTGGGGCCAAGAGCACCCACCCAGGTAGCGAAGCCGTGACGCTGGGTTGGGGCCAAGAGCACCCACCCAGGTCGTGAAGCCGTGACGCTGGGCTGGGGCCAAGAGCACCCACCCAGGTAGCGAAGCCGTGACGCTGGGCTGGGGCCAAGAGCACCCACCCAGGTAGCGAAGCCGTGACGCTGGGCTGGGGCCAAGAGCACCCACCTAGGTCGCGAAGCCGTGACCGTCCGAGAGTGAGTAACGACATTCGTCATCCTCACCTCGACCACGAAGTCCTGACCTCGATGGGATAGCAACCCATCAAGGCACGGAGCTCAGCGAGTGACACTCCTGGAAAAAAAAAGTCAATCATGAAACTATATGCTTAGCATGAAAATATGCAATACAAAACGCTAATGAATCCCCATCTGTTTTGACAGACACTCCTGCACTAAAGAAACGAACGATCATAGACATGATCGTGAACGAAACAAAAAACGGCAGTTTGCGGGGAAACTGGCGCTAAAGCTCCAATTATCCGCGAGCATGGATTTCCCAAGGCATCAAGAATATCTTAGCTAAGGTATGACGAGATAAACATGCGAGCTACTTTGTTTTGTCACAAGAACAAAAGATCTGATTCCAATTCATTATAGGAAATCACATTCTCAAACACAAAGACACTCATAGGTGCACGAAAAACCCTACTACTGGCCCATACGCATGCAGTAGTCAGGTAAGAACACACTCTTTATCGCATCACAGGTCATGACATATGAATGATCTATACTTACGCGATCGATTTTCTCGCAGGGTTTTTCGTAAGACCAACAGCAGAATCTTTCCTGACGAAAGATGTTGAAGAGTGCCCTATTTACGATATTAAGTATTTTCGTTTCAGAAACATTTTTAAGCTCTAAAGTCTATTGGTGAGACACATACCTTTAAATCGCGGCGGCACAGAAGTGCATATTACATTTTGAGTTCCAAAGTTTTTCCGATAATCCCAGTCTAATTTATTCATAAACCCTCGTTCATTCTCCCTCCTCTTTTTACACATAAAGCTCGCGAGACTGTAAACATCCTCACGAGCACTATGGGGGGGGAAGAGGAGGAGAAATCACCATACAAACACAGAATAAAGTGACGTTAAAAAGCACTAAGCCTAGAGAGGAACGACGACCTTCACTTGATACACCACAGTCCGAACGGGAACTTCAGGTGGATTAGCACGCCACATAGTGAAAGTCACCTCATCTCCCTCACAAAGATCATTCTCATACGCAAACTCACTCCAACCTTCGCCCAGAAAGTAAGAACTCCCAGCCTTGTCCAGAGTCACGTTCCAAGGTTCGAAATTGACGCAAAGGACAAGACTCTTACCACCGAAATGGCTAAGGTGTTGATCACAATGTTCCTTCGGGAAACGCTATACGTAGAGAAGAGGAGTCTAAGAAACGAACAAGCAGAAAAAGGCAAAGTAAAAAGGGTATTTACCAAGCATCTGCCAGTAATGGCAGAGGAATCCATAGTAATAGTGAAAGACTCATCTAGAGACCCCTCTCGAGTTCGTCGTGTCCTGGCCATGTCGGTGTTCTTTGAAAAAAGGCAGACGAGAAAGGAGAAAGCAGGAAACGCCATTTATAAAAGAAATACACCTAACCCGCAGTTAATGCATTAAATGGTTAAAGCAGAAAAGTAGTTGAGGAAACAAAAGTAATAAACACAAAAGACATGCAGGAAAATAATTGTACGGTCTCCTCATAAGACCCAAAGAAAATCGTCTAACCCACATTTAGACTCGCGATCACATTCCGATCCACGGGCCACAGAACCAAATAACAAACTGTATATAGCACCAACCCAAGAGTTTGCAGACAACGCATGAAAAGAAGTTAAACTTCATCAGGAAGATCCAGATACCCATCAGCCTCAACCAGCGCTGAATCGCGAACCCCTCCCGCACTACCAACGTCTTTGGCCGACGTGATGTTTTCTTCAGCAACAGTCTGTTCGCTGTCAATATTCACAACATCGTCCCCAGCATCCACATCAGACGATCTAGCACAAGAGCGAGTCGAAGAGTCCGCTGTTTTCTTCATCCTTTCCTCCGAGTAAATTACTCTTTTAGGCACTTTAGGAGCTGGGACTAAAGGAATGTGAGACTCCATCCCTCTAACGACCCCTTCGCCTTTAGGCAAGAAGGGTTCGACGACCCAACCTTCAAGAAGGCTCGCGTCGTCGTCAATAAAAGTCCCAAGAGGAGGAGAGGTATACGCGGGGAGCTCGGCAGGAAGACCACAAAGATCCGTAGGATCATAAGGGAAGTTAGCCACTTTGTGTTTTTTGAGCTGACGCTTGAGTGCGGTAATCACCAGGGTGTCACGAGCCAAGCTGATAAAATCAATACGACATTTCTCGCGAGCCCTACGACATTTCTCGCTTGAGTGCGGTAATTGAGTCTCGAGAGCCCTACTCTACCCCGAGCAATGCCCTCTAAGAATTCAGGCATCTCTGGGAAACCTGGTCGATCGCGATGAAAGAACGTCCTCACCGCCTCTTCCTCAGGAAAGAGCTCAGCCAGGCCCTGAGAAGGGGTATCTTGACCACCTTCAAGGGTCATAGGCTGTTTACCCTTGGCAGTCTCCGAGGCCCTCTCTGCAGGGGTTTCTCGGTGCGAGGTAGGAGTCCCGCCGGCCCCTAAAGGGATTGTCGAACCAATCGGGGATTGGTCGTTTAGAGGCTCTGGCGCGCGAGTCTCGGTCTCCACAGATTGAGGCACGGACTCACAGATGTTAATGCCACCAGCAGAGGTTTTCTTCTTTTTAGAAGGAGCCTTGTTCTTGTTCGCCAGTTGCTTTCGGCGCTTGCTCTTCTATGGGGCAGGAGCCTGTTCATCAATAGGCTCTTCGTCAAAAGAGTCATCAGAACCCTCAATGGTCGGGAGACGAGAAAAGTATCCTGTCTCTGAAAATAAAAAAAAAATATAATAAAAAATCCATAAGCATATGACATTGCGAATCCGTAACAATAAAAAAAAGAGAAGGGATAAGTAACAACAAACAAGAAAACCGTTAGACGAGAGACATAAGAAATACCATAATGGTGCTTAAGACTAAGTCCACGTTGGGCTAGCACCTCGTGGGTAATACACTTCAGGAATATGCGCGTCGAAACGAGATCAGGGAAATTATGGAATTTGCGGGAAAGACAATCTTTCTTAGGCTGAGACCAGTTACCAGATTTGGGTTGGGTCGCGAGCATCGATATCTTAGTCGAGATCCCAGAACCCGGAGGTGGTCGTACCAAAAACCAGTCAACCTTCCACTTCGGTATGCGGGGAGGACCATCCCACTCCGACTTACCATTCTTTACGGCTGTAAACATCCACATCTCCTCAGGAGCCCTTCGCGTGGAAAACATAAGGAGAAAATGACAAGGATTGGGTTTTACCCCGATATCTTGACACCTCATCACATAAATAACCAAGGCCCTCCAGAAGTTAGGATGCATCTGAGCTGGGCTGTAGGTCAGCTCTCTCAGGAGCATTTTAGTAAAGTTGGAGAAAGGGAGCCTAAAGCCTAGTTTGAGAGACGATATACTCAAAGGAAAGAAAGTGCCATACTCATCAAGGGAAGTTCCACCCGAAGATGGAAGAGCAAAAATTGTACCTTCTGGGAAGGGATAGGCATCTGCGATGGTGAAAAGATCGCGAAGGTTAAGATCAGAAGGAAGGGCCGTAAACGGGTTCCCGAGGTTCTTGACCTTTTTATAACGAACGCGGCGAGTCAAAATCTGTACGCGACCCGCCGGATTATTGAAAATATCTTCGATCTCCAAGCGAGGAAGATCGCCTCGCCAGGAGTAAAACTTCTCATAGTCCTCACGACCGATTATTACAGCCTCAGATTCCTGAGGAAGATCTTTATTACCATAACCCGCATCTGGTCGCGAGGTAGAAGGAACTTCATCGCCATTATTTCTAACAGGGTTCCCTGTGGATGATTAAGAGGAAAAAGATCGAGAGTTAGTTTTCCAGGGCGAGAGTACGAAACGCGAAGACTAGAGAGAAGCTTCGCGAGCCATGGGAATGAAAAACAAAGAAAACCCTGGAAAACGAGAAATATAAGATCTAAGTGGGAATCAAGCAGACTCCAGGCGGGCACTCTAAGGAAGAGCGAGATGAGTAGGTTAGAAGCCATGAGAGAAAAACTGACTTTAAAGAACGATGATAATCCTGACAGCCTAAAATGGCTTCTTAAGGAAAGAAGAGCGCCCATCACACAGGAGAAGGAAAAAGGGGCACCACCCAGCGAAAAACCAGAAAAGGTGCGGAGAAAACCCGCCTGACCACCATGAAAACCAGTGAAAGCTTCGAAAGAACACAAAACAGCGGAGATATAAAAATACCGAAATCATGTATAATAGAAATGGAAAAGAACAACAAGTAAAAAGCGAATTCGAAATAGAACTTACCAGCCATTTGTAAATCTGAAGATTGTCTGAACGAGTGAAGGCTTCTCGAAATTTTATTAGAAATAGGATTTTACAGAGGAACACGAACAGTTGAAGTAAAGAGGAAGGAGAGAATATGACTTGATAGCCTTATATAGGAAGATGGAAAAAATCCCCAAAAGGCTACCACGTGTTGAAAGGTGTCAGAGCGCGGGAAGACGAAGCGTCTCGAATTTAATTCAAAATTCAAAACAAGCGCGATGGAATGAGAAGGAGTCGCGAACAAATAATCTTCAAGGGACTCCCCGAGAACCCGGCTTCAATTATTACCCAAGCCTTACCTTCACGAAGGCAAGGACTTGGGGGCTGGCTGTTGGACTCGGTTCTCGCGAGTCGTGACACAAACCCGGTTCTCGCGATTACAGTGATACGAACCCGGTCCGCGACTGAGAAACAGACCGCGAGCCCATAAGGTTGAGTAACTAAATCAAGTACGAGAGGCCCATTAAGAGGCCCAATAGGTAAAGGGAGCAACACCAGATTGTGTGGGACCCAACGTCCAATTATAAATCCTAACGACAAGGAGAGAGAAAGAAAGGCGATTAAGAGCATCTTCCTTCCCCTTGAGACAGAGAGAGAGAGACAAACACATAAGGCGATTACTCATTTCCGAGCTCGTCTCTTCGATCCCGATTCACCTCTTTTAGTAGGAAATCGGATGATCGGTACCTAGAGTCTGGCTCTCGGTATCGTCATCGTGCTTTTGAGGGGGTCCAACCTTCCGGTTTGGTTGTGCAGGTACCTTAGGGACTGAAGAACATAAAGAACAGAGGAGAATAGCACATTTTGATCCAGATGACGATGTGTCATAAGTTGTTGCACCAGCTTGCGTAAGGAAGGTCTCCAGTATTTGAAGATTCACTGAAGGTCAGATCTCGCGAGGTGTTGATTGCGAGATCGCGAATATCTGGGCTCCAACAACTAGGAGCAATCTTACATGGAAGATATAATTTAAAGGAACTTATTATGACATAATGTTTAAACATAGAGATAATAATATCAGAGATCAGTTGTAGGAAACAAATCCAGAGCTTAACATTCAAATATTTCAAATCTGGGGAACAAAAGGCCAAGTGCATAGCAAGCACCTTGATAGTCAACAAAGCTGAAGTTAAAGATTGGTTCATAAACTAATGATCAGTTGGTTCATGGGATAATTGTTCAGTACCCGCGCAGGGGTCAAAAGGTGAGGATTCAGGAGACAATAAAAAAAACACAACAACTAGAGAGGAAGACAATCATGATAACATCTTACTTAGACGACCCTTGTTTCTTGGCCTTGGATTTCCTTTGCTTCTTTGGTGCTGGTGAAATGCCCCGTAAATTATTGGCTCTGTAATATATATGGCGATATCGAGCTCACCTACTAGTAGTAACATATTCCACTATAATTATGCCGAACTTGATTCTCCTGAATGTTTTCATATTAATAGCTACGTATTTCAGTTGGGAACTTCGGGTTCTTGTCTATTTCAAATAATTGGATAATTAGCTATTGTTGAATTTGCCTCGTTTCATCGGGATTTATTAAAAATCCGACGTACTCTATTTTATCCCTACATAAAGGATATATACCCAAAATTAAATTAACACCCCTTTATCTAGAATTTTCTACAAACTACTACCGTTGGGCCCACCTCCCAGTTTGCTTCTGGCGGCGGCACCTCCCAGTTCGTCAACCAGCTGAGCAGCCCTTAGCTCAGCCACGCCACCTTGGAACCGCCACCCCTTTCCAATTAATCCATATGTGAGAATTTATCCCTAATCTCTAAAACCCTAGTTTTTCAATTTAGGGGTTTATGTTAATTCATATGCACAAAGAAATAATATTAATAAAAATAAAAATGTATAATATATAGTTATATTTATTTTAATTAATTATTAAATCAAACTTATATAAATAAAAAAGAAATATGAAATTTATAATATTTTAAATTAGTATGTTTTCAATAAGGAGTGATATCAAAAGATTAAGATAGTAATCTTTATATATGTATTTTAATTTATTTATGTTCAAGTAAGAAAATGATATCAATAGAATATATATATATATTAAAGGAGAGTTATTTCAAGCTCTTTCCTTAATTTTAGGTTTTAGTTGCTTATGTGTCAATTTGTGGTTAAAGCTCATTTTTTAGGATTGTTGGAATTTAAATTTGATTTCTTAATATTTTTACCCTAATAATTTCTTCACCAAATCTAAAATTTAAAGCAACCATATTTGAACTAAATTAATTTGTTTATATCACATGGTCTTCTAATTCCTTAAATTTAAACTACTCATTCTATCATACATTTTATATCTCTTTACTATATTCCTATTTAATTTAAATCATTTATTGATTAATGTAAGTTTTATATGATCTTCATTAAAATAATCACACCCCTTTCTATAAATATATTTGAACTTATAAATCAATCATTTTGTTAAATATATGTTTTTGCTTTCAAAGGGTTAAAATTGTTTTGGTGAATTTATACTATTTTTATCCTAGATGTTGCAATAAAATGTATAAGTGAAATGCTTTGTTTGTTATATCTCTTTACTAACGTTAACATTAGTAGCGTCTGAAGTTCTTATATACGGGTCAAGTTTAAAATTATGGAAAGAAATTCAAATCATTTACTCTCGTGCATGGCACGGGGACTACACTAATTAAGATAGTAATCTTTATATATGTATTTTAAGGAAATAATATCAATTATGACTTAATTACAGTTTTTATCCTAATTTAAAAAGTGTGGAGAAAATGAAGGAAAATTAAAAGTGTTTGGCTTAAATTTGTAAATATTTAACATAAATCTAAACGAAATATGAGAGTGGGTGGTTGTTTGGTGACAAAGTGTCTTATAAGGGTGATTTTCGATAATTATTGATTATCGAAGTGTTTTCTGAAAAATGAGCCTATTAAACGGGCGATTTTCGGTCTATTATTTATGACATAGAAGTCATGACCCGGGGATACCAGTCGACCAGATTTGATAGATCGTGTAATAGAAATGGGCCAAGGCCCATAACTGTAACTGAATACTGTTGAGATGTATAGGCTATATTATCCAGATGTGAATATGGATTGAGGTATCCAATAACAAACTAAACACTGTTTCTCTCTCGCTCTCTCCCTCGCCCGAGTCTTGATTTCTCCCTCTTTCTACCTCCCAAATTCTACCAAGTAACCCGTAACCATTACAGTGGTATTAGAGCCAGTCGATCTCATGGAAGAAGGAACACGCCTCCGAACGATTGAAGTAACTCAGTGGCGCACAGAAACACAATTAGTTGAAATCTAGGAATTCATGAACTCGACCCGCGCTTTCATGGAAGATGCAAGAACGAAACACAATGGCGTATGCACGTGGCAGGATAACCAGTCAAGAATGTTACAGAATCTCACCGACATGGTCAAAACGCTTGTGATCAAAGATCAAGCAAGCACAGATCCGACAATTCCGGCGATATTGGGAGCTCCACAAGAAGGTGATCGTTTATCAGGAGTTGCAGGTACTCGTGTTAATCGCAATCAAGAGAATCCGCAATCGCGACCAGAGGTTGTCCAAGAATTGGGGGATCACTATTCAAGTGGTGGCACAAATGGCCGTATTTCTGGGAATCGATTACCAAAAATCGATTTTCCGTCCTTCGATGGAAACAACCCGCGTTCTTGGATCAGGAAATGCGAATGGAAAAGCCAATGTCTGGTTACAGAGGTTGTTTCCGTAGAATAAGCATGGTTTGCGGGAGATGATGAAGGAAGCTACTGATACGCTGCACTTTGTATAGCGTAACTAGGGATTATTACATTAGTTTAGGAGTATTATCATATGTGTTTCGAGTCATTATTATGTTCTGAGATATTTATTAAGAAGTGAAGAAATGAAGATCGGAACCGAAGAAGAAGAGATCAAAGATTGAAGATATGAAGACTTGAAGATATTCTGCGGAGCAACGACGATCGCCACTACCATCCAGGCGATCGCCATTCTACAACAGAAGAGTTATGTGAGTTCGAGAGAGCATGGCGATCGCCATGACTCTACGGCGATCGCCATGGGGTGACAGAGGGCTACGACTGAGCTTTATATGAAGATGGCGATCGCCAGACATCTATGGCGATCGCCACAACAAGGCCGAAGATATCCCGGGCTTTCCTTATTTTGCTTTGTTTTTATTTCTTTTATTATTTTCTTATTTTCCTTAATTAGTTTTAGGATATTTATCTTTTACCATATATCTTTAGGGTTAGACTCTTTATATACCCTAGTTCTTTCCAGCCATAATCATCTTTTCTATCATCTTTTCCATCAGACAATTTAGTTCTGCAACCATGAGCAGGAACTAATCTCCATTGTTTTACTTAGCGGTTGAAACCTTCAGTTATTAAGTTATGAGATTTCTAAACTCTTGTTCTTTTTCTATGGGTTTGTATTAATTCTCTTGTTCTTCATCTATTGATTTCTATTAGTTTTGCTAGCTTGATCACCTAGTTTGATTGATAGTTTTCTATTGCTAGACTAGGAATATACGGTGGAATTCCTTGTCATTGTAGCACTCATATCTGCATGATCTGGTAGTTGATTGCTTTTATGAAAGAGATTTGATTGCATGTTAATACTTGACGGTTGTAAGTTATTGCATGCATCCTTATAATTTTTGTGCTCTTTGCTGCTATTTCATCTAATCTTGAGAGGTTTCCCTGATTGCTGAATAGTAAGTATTATCAGGACCGGTTGGCCTGCTGATATATTAAAGATTGGAATAGGAACATTCCCTATGATTGAATAGAACTTGAGATAAATCTATGATCAACTTGATTGACTGTTGTGTGGATACTTGCTAGGTGAAACCCCTTCGCATAATATTCTCACCCAAACTTCCTCTGCTTGTTACTGGTTACTTGTGTGTTCTTGCAATCAAAACCCTCCCTTTGGTTACTTGTTACTAGTTGATATTTCACTTGACTGCATTGATTTGGTGATTTGATTCCCTTGGGTTCGACCTCTACTTACTTGCTATACTCTAGTTAGTGTTTAGAGTTTTCTTTGATTTGGCACTACGACTTTAGCCTCATCAAATTTGGCGCCATTGCCGGGGAATTGAAATTTTTCTGATTCGGTGTTATTTGTGAAATTATCAACTGTTTGGTGTGAACCTTTATGGTTCAGACCCGTGCTACTGATCCATCTCTTGTTTCCTTTGACCCAGAGATTGAAAGGACGTTCCTTCGGAACCAAAGAGCAGCTCTGAACCAAGATAACGAGATGGGTGATCGACATGGACCGCCATTGCCTACTATGAGGCAACTCACTGCCCCAGACTTAAACCAACAACCTTTGGCAGTGAGGTTTCCTAAGATTGAAGAAGGTGTGAATTTTGAATTAAAAGCTGGTTTGATTCATGAACTTCCACACTTTCATGGCTTAACAAGTGAGGATCCAAACAAACATTTGGCTCAGTTTCATGCCATATGTTCTAGCATGAAGCCGAGGGGTGTCACTGAGGAATAGGTAATGTTAAGAGCTTTCGGATTCACTCTGAAAGACGCTGCTAATGATTGGCTTTACTATCAAGCCCCTGGGAGTATTGATACTTGGGCAAAGATGAAAAAGGTTTTCTTGGAGAAATACTTTCCAGCAACTAAACTGAGCAGCCTGAAAAAGGACATTACAAATCTCCAACAACACGCAACTGAAAGTCTCTATGAATATTATGAGAGATTCAAGAAGTTGTGCTCAAGTTGTCCTTTCCACAGCTACACTGATCAGGATCTTCTCATGTATTTGTTTAGTGGCTTGATTGATGAGGACCGTCGTATGGTGAATGCATCCTGTGGAGGTAAATTTTTGAGATTAACTATACCTCAGGCTACTGAAATGTTTGAGGAATTAGCTGAGAGCTCAAGGCAGTTTGGTAGCAGGCAAAGAACATAGTCAGTAAGTTCACTTGATCCCGCTAAAATTCAAAGTGATATGAATGAACTGAAAGATATGATGAAGTCTTTTATGCTGCAAAGTGGTGGTCAACAACTCCAAGAGCCGAATGCTGAGGTAAACGTTGTTGGTGGATGGCAACCAAGGCCAAGGTATGATTCTCATAATATTAATTATCAGCAACCTAGACCTCAGAATTCTATGACTGTTGAAGATATGATCAAGTCCTTAGCTCAAACTGTGATGCAACAAAATGCTAGAATGGAATCGAGTATCCAAAATCTTGAAAATCAGTTAGGACAGATTGCTCAAGCTGTGAGTAAATTAGAGGCCAGGGAACCGGTAAGAAACCCGAGAGAGAACGTCAGTGCAATGTTCTTGAGGAGCGGAAAAACTTTAAATGACTGTTCTGTGCCAAAACCGCGATCGCCAGATCTGAGTGGCGATCGCCATGAGATTACAGAGATCAAAACAGGATCTGCATCCCGACCGCGATCGCCATATGGTGATGGCGATCGCCATGACATTCTAGAAGCTGAGGTGCAAAATCATCCGCGACCGCGATCGCCAGTTGTTGATGGCGATCGCCAGGAGACCCCTGAGTATATTGATAATTATGTTCGCCCGAATTTTTCCCCTCTGTTCTCTCAGAAGCTTGTTGCTCCCTTTCCTGAGGCATTGAAGGATACTCGAAGGCTGGACAACGACAACAAAATCTTCGAAACCTTTAGTAGGTGTGAGGTAAACATTCCCTTGCTCAAACTTGTTAAGAGTATTCCTAGATTTGCTAAGTTTTTGAAAGAAGTTTGCACTATTAAAAGAAATCAAAAACTGAAAGGAAAGAAGAAAGTTGAAATAAGTGAACAAGTTTCTGCTGTGTTTCAAAAACGCATGCCTAAGAAATGTGGTGATCCATGCATATTTAGCATTCCATGTGTGATTGGTGAAACTAAATTTGACAAAGCCATGCTAGATTTAGGTGCATCAATCAATGTTTTACCTTACTCTTTGTATGAATCACTAGGCTTAGGACCTTTGCATAAAACAGGAACTGTTATTCAACTTGCTGATAGGTCTACTGTATACCCAAAAGGGGTTGTTGAAGATGTTCTTGTTATGGTTGGTGATCTAATTTTTCCTGCTGATTTCTTTGTGTTAGATATGGAGCATGCTAATAATGTCACACCTATACTGTTAGGTAGACCTTTCATGAAAACTGCACAAACGAAAATTAATGTTAATAGTGGGACTCTCTCTATGGAGTTTAATGGGGATAACGTAGAATATAATATTTATGACATGGATCCCATTGATAAGAATTCTCTATGTGCTATTGATGTGATTAAGCCTACTTGTAAGGATGAATTACAACCTGTTTTAGAGAATATCTTAGAGCCCCCAAAAGTAGATATTGTTTTGTCTACTAATATGCCAGAGTGTCAGGCTAAGCCAGAGCCTAAAGGTAAGCTCTCTTCACATCATTTGGGCAATCGCCCTCCATTACTGACCTCGCCAGGCGAGATACCATTGATGTCTAGTGTGCAGGCACTTGACATTGAGCTTAAACAGCCGTCTGATACGGTCAAGGAGGAGAAAGTGAATGAAACCACCTTCATTTCTAAGGACAAGGTGGTCAAGGTAAGAGGGACGAGATTCAAAGCGTTCCATGAGTGGTTCAAGAGAGAATTCAGACAAGAGACGGTTTTCACAAAGCCAAATGACGTTAGTTAAATCTCTTGAGTTTCATGTCGAGCCACGACATAAAATAAGGCGCTACTCGGGATGTCATATGTATGGTCTACAACATCGATGATGATTATTGTTGACAAAATTATAAAACTTAGTCTTATTAGGCATATAAAGTACCAATAAGGTCTCGCTCAAACAAAACGAGGCTCGAAACTATACGTAAACGCTAAAAGGCCTTAAATGGGCTTAAGGCCCAATTTGACAAAACGACGCCCAAACGATGTCGGAATGGAATGAAACTTGATTTCAATGCCTATTAGAGATATTTGACCATGTGGGTAACTTCCAATCACAACTTCTAACTTTTCAAATAGCACCTCCTTTGTAAATACCAAACTAGTGATAACTCTCTAACTTGTCGCAATATGTATGGTCTACAACATCGATGATGATTATTGTTGACAAAATTATAAAACTTAGTCTTATTAGGCATATAAAGTACCAATAAGGTCTCGCTCAAACAAAACGAGGCTCGAAACTATACGTAAACGCTAAAAGGCCTTAAAAGGCCTTAAATGGGCTTAAGGCCCAATTTGACAAAACGACGCCCAAACGATGTCGGAATGGAATGAAACTTGATTTCAATGCCTATTAGAGATATTTGACCATGTGGGTAACTTCCAATCACAACTTCTAACTTTTCAAATAGCACCTCCTTTGTAAATACCAAACTAGTGATAACTCTCTAACTTGTCGCAATATGTATGGTCTACAACATCGATGATGATTATTGTTGACAAAATTATAAAACTTAGTCTTATTAGGCATATAAAGTACCAATAAGGTCTCGCTCAAACAAAACGAGGCTCGAAACTATACGTAAACGCTAAAAGGCCTTAAAAGGCCTTATATGGGCTTAAGGCCCAATTTCACAAAACGACGCCCAAACGATGTCGGAATGGAATGAAACTTGATTTCAATGCCTATTAGAGATATTTGACCATGTGGGTAACTTCCAATCACAACTTCTAACTTTTCAAATAGCACCTCCTTTGTAAAAACCAAACTAGTGATAACTCTCTAACTTGTCGCAATATGTATGGTCTACAACATCGATGATGATTATTGTTGACAAAGTTATAAAACTTAGTCTTATTAGGCATATAAAGTACCAATAAGGTCTCGCTCAAACAAAACGAGGCTCGAAACTATACGTAAACGCTAAAAGACCTTAAAAGGCCTTAAATGGGCTTAAGGCCCAATTTGACAAAACGACGCCCAAACGATGTCGGAATGGAATGAAAATTGATTTCAATGCCTATTAGAGATATTTGACCATGTGGATAACTTCCAATCACAACTTCTAACTTTTCAAATAGCACCTCCTTTGTAAAAACCAAACTAGTGATAACTCTCTAACTTGTCGCAATATGTATGGTCTACAACATCGATGATGATTATTGTTGACAAAATTATAAAACTTAGTCTTATTAGGCATATAAAGTACCAATAAGGTCTCGCTCAAACAAAACGAGGCTCGAAACTATACGTAAATGCTAAAAGGCCTTAAATGGGCTTAAGGCCCAATTTGACAAAACGACGCCCAAACGATGTCGGAATGGAATGAAATTTGATTTCAATGCCTATTAGAGATATTTGACCATGTGGATAACTTCCAATCACAACTTCTAACTTTTCAAATAGCACCTCCTTTATAAATATCAAACTAGTGATAACTCTCTAACTTGTCGCAATATGTATGGTCTACAACATTCATGATGATTATTGTTGACAAAATTATAAAACTTAGTCTTATTAGGCATATAAAGTACCAATAAGGTCTCGCTCAAACAAAACGAGGCTCGAAACTATACGTAAACGCTAAAAGGCCTTAAAAGGCCTTAAATGGGCTTAAGGCCCAATTTGACAAAACGACGCCCAAACGATGTCGGAATGGAATGAAACTTGATTTCAATGCCTATTAGAGATATTTGACCATGTGGGTAACTTCCAATCACAACTTCTAACTTTTCAAATAGCACATCCTTTGTAAATACCAAACTAGTGATAACTCTCTAACTTGTCGCAATATGTATGGTCTACAACATTGATGATTATTATTGTTGACAAAATTATACAACTTAGTCTTATTAGGCATATAATGTACCAATAAGGTCTCGCCCAAACAAAACGAGGCTCGAAACTATACGTAAACGCTAAAAGGCCTTAAAGACCTTAAATGGGATTAAGGCCCAACTTTGCAAAACAACGCCTAAACGATGTCGGAATGGAATGAAACTTGGTTTCAATGCCTATTAGAGATATTTGATCATGTAGGTAACTTCCAATCACAACTTCTAACTTTTCGAAGAGCACCTCCTTTGTAAAAACCAAACTAGTGATAACTCTGTAACTTGTCGCAATATGTATATTGACAAGTTAGAGAGGTAAGAGATGTTTGGTATTACAAAGGACGTGTTACTTGAAAAATACGAAGTGGTGGTTGAGAGTAACCCACATGGTCAAATACCTCTAACAGTCATAGAAACCAAGTTTCAAACTATTCTGACATCGTTTGGGTTGTTTGTCAAGTCTAGAATTTATAGAAAGGTTAAATTGAGAACAATATTGATTATCATAATATTTTTATCTTAAAAAGTAATATAGGTTTTATTGTTTTATAATTATAGTATTTTTATATAAAAAGATTTATCAGAACATGAAAAATAGTAAAAATATTCAAATAATAATAAATATATTAAAACAAGGCCTAAAATAATAATAATAAAATATTAAACATCTGATTATTTGAATAATATTTTTTTTTGAATTTATTATTATAATTAATTCAATAATTATATGAGACCAAGATTAAAAAAAATTAATAATAAAATAAGATGGAACCAAGTTCTATTGTAACATGTAATAATAAAATTACAAACATATCATGAGAACTCATTAGTGTGGTGGTTTCACACCAAATATTTGTGCATAAGGTCTCAAGTTCAATCCTTCTCACCCTCTTCTTTTATTTATTTTTCACAAACAAAATAAAAGAATTAGTGTTGGAGTTGAGACTCGAACCTGAGACCTTACAAAGGATGCACAATGCCTTACCACTAGAGCAATGAGACTGAAGCGATAATTATTAGATCTGTGCGGTTATATTTACCGCACAGATATATTTTATTTAAAATAAAATTTGCGCGATTAATTCAAAAAAAATTAAAAAAAAGCTGTGCGGTAAAGGTTACCGCACAGGAATTTTTTTAATCAAAATTTTAATTTTTTTTTAATTTTTTTTTAATCCCGTGCGTTAACTCTTACCGCACAGATCTGTGCGGTAAGAGTTAACGCTCAAGATATTATTATTTAAATACTTTTTTAAAAAAATTTATTAATTAAAAAAATAACAAATCATGTGCGGTAAGAGTAACCGCACAGGTGTTTAAGTTAATCAATTTTTTTTTTTTTGTTAATCTCGTATTAACGTGGTGCGTTAATTGTTAACGCACATATCTGTGCGGTAAGAATTACCGCACCAGCGTCGTATAGGTTTCAGAAAAAATTCCAACAATGCCCCGGACTCCTTTGGTGCGGTAAGCCTTAACGCACAGATGTGTACTGCAACTGTTACCGCACAGAATAGTGTGCATTTAGCAAAAAAAACGTGTGCATATAGACGCAGCCTATTAAAAACCGTAGTAAATGTGACAACCGTAGTAAATGTGACAACCGTAGTAAATATGTATATAGTAATTTTGTTACAACCGTAGTAAATGTGTATGTAGTAATCTTGTTGCAACCGTAGTAAATGTGTATGTAGTAATCTTGTAACAACTGTAGTAAATGTGTATGTAGTAATCTTGTTACAACCGTAGTAAATGTGTATGTAGTAATCTTGTTACAACCGTAGTAAATGTGTATGTAATAATGTTGTTATAACCGTAGTAAATTTGTGTGTAATAATCGTGTTCCAACGTACCGTAGTAAACTTTCATATATAATAAAGTATATATGCTCAATAATTCTGAATATTTTAACATATATTTATTAAAATAATTCCAATAAACATCCAACAATCATTCATATATAATTAATTAAATAACGTTCATCAAATTCATCATATAAAATAAAACATACCTAGCTTGATCTTCAAAATAAATAGTAATGAAAGAAATCATCAAATATACTACAACCTACTCCTGAATTGAATAATTTCTTTGTGTACCTAAATCCATGAAATTGTGCACAAAAGAAATCCACTGGTCTCGAAATTGATCTATCTGATTCGCTGTAAGGGGTTTTGACTCATTTGGTTCTGGATAGCAGTGCATTTCAAAGATTATATTTTACTTAAGTTGAAATCCAATTTAATAGAGAAACTAGCTTGCAATTTTAGTTTCACACATACCTCTGAAGGAGTAGTCTTTTTCTTCTTCTCATAATATCTAGCATATATCGAAGAATGTAATACACACAATCTATATTATTTGTTTGACGAAGACACTACAAGGAAAGCAAATAACTTAGTTGACATGACAATATCATTAATCGGATTTGTAATGTATCAAACTATTTTTCCCAACATAGGCACTCTTATGAGGTTCGGAAATTTTTCACGTATATACAAAGGATTTGTTTAAAAAAAAAAACAAAGTTTTTATATATATTATTATATATGACTTACTCGTGTTTGGATGGCTCGTATGGGCTCGTTTGAAATCGGAATCGATCACGACCGATTTCGTTGGGTCCGTATTGATCCCAACTTTCACCAGATATGTCTCTTGCTCGATTTTGATTTCGAACGACCCCATACGAGCCACCCGAACACGCGTAAGTCTCGTGCGTACCTTCTTTCACCAGTTCGGAATCGGAATTGATCACGACCAGTTTCGTTGGGTTCGTATTGATCCCAGCTTTCACCAGATATGTCTCTCATCGCCTGATATGGAGGAACGAATTTGTAAATGGATGACCAGGTTCTTCAAAACGAAGAAACAATAAACGGAAAGTAAAAAACGTATATTAAGTCTGACATACACGTATTCAAAGTTTTAATAATAAAATAAAATTTAATCAAGCAGATGTAACCTCACCCACCAGAGTATAGCCAAAAGTAAGTCAATGACTCACTAGCTATTACAGTATAACGTATAGTAGGATTGAATGTTTACTGTTTGCTCAAAGCTTCTATATTCTATATGTATTCAAAGGTCAATGACCAACAAACCTTGGATTTAGCTTATTAGGGAGTAATTATTAAGAACACTCAGTTTGTGCATCTTGCTTCTTTGGTTAAAATTGTAGTCAAGGCTAAAAGAAGTTGCAACTCATATATATACTTAGTCAAGGCTAAAAGAAGTTGCAACTCATATATATACTTACACTTATCCTGAACTAAATCATACGGAGTATATACTGACAAGTGACAAATATAAGCTAAAAGAAGCTGCAGCTCATATGTTAATCGTATTGCAGGCTAGCTTGCAGCAATAAGTTACATTAGGTACAAGTTCCCAAAGATCATCTTGTTAACACTAATCACACCCTTTATATATGTTCTAGATCCCAAATTCATAGGAACAGAGTAAATATCATAGACCCCATGTACTCACATGGACGTATATCTCTTCCTCTCTTTTAAAAATTCACCAAACACCAAAATCAAGATTCCAATTTTATAAGAAAGGCAGAATCCTAACTTTATATGTTCCACATTAGAGGGCAGTTCTATAATTAGATTTAAAATTGACACACAAAAGCAGTAAAGAAGTATCAGCGAATACATGCCTAACCCCAGCAAAAACTTCCATACAAAAGTTCTCTTTCTAGATTTTAACATAATCTAGCAAAACAAGCCAGCAACATTTGCATTTCTTTACGGTTTTTCTATATATGAAATTTATAAAGAGTTCGAGTGCAGGAAACGAAATACAAATGTAAAGTTGATCAGAAGACATGGAAAAATTATAGCACACTAAGCAATATAACATAGTTTTATCTTACACATGAGAGCATGTCAACAGGGTACTTTCTTCTCTATGGATTTATCCACGGAATTATGAGACCACAAATATCAGGTTTTAACTTGTAGATAGGTCTGTTGCACTTCTATGCAACCTTTTACCTTGCTCCTATTTCAATCAGTTCACACAGAAACAATCCAAGCTACGCAGACCGATTTACAAAAACAGCAACCATACACTTGGAAGCCAGCTCATTACAAGAGAAACTCTATAGGTGGTAAGCTTTTACATATCTAATAGATTGGGAAATATTACTTCTAATTAACTGAAGAACAAATTTTGGTTGTTGAGAAACTTGCAAAGAGGAAGAATATTATAAGTGCACCTCTTGTCATCTCATGGAAAATACATTTTCTAACAGGACAATGAATTTGAAATTTTGACAGAAAGTATTTAGTTCCTTAAGAGTCCTATCATTGTACAAAGTATCAATAGTAAATGCATAACCATGCAAACATCCATTAGTCCCTCAAAAGTAAAAACACACCTTCTGGAATGCAAAAAATTACTTGAACTCTATAACAAAAGATAAAAACCCTTCTCACCTTCAGATCACAAAGACCTTTACTAACTCACTAATCCTGTTCAATACTCCCACCGATTTACAAAAACAGCAACCATACAGTTGGAAGCCAGCTCATGAAGAAAAACCCTAATCATATCACACCAGGTTCACATACTAAATCCATAACCCTAAATCCATAACAAGAAGAAGTGACAGAGAATCGGGAAACATATGAATGGAGTAACCCTAAATCCATAACGAGAAACATGGAAGAATGAAATCAAACCTGGAAAAGAGGGCTTGGAGGAGGACTTGGGGATCGAACAGAAAAGCGATGGAGTTCTATATTTGAGGGCAAGCTTAAGTTGAAGATGGAAGTCAGAATATATTTTCAAAAGATAAATTTTCAGCGATATTTTCACTACGGTCCGAAGTGAGGCATTTTTACTACGGTTCTAGGCACAACCTTTTTACTACGGTTCTTATTTAACCGTAATAATACAGTCAATTAAATAAAAATTTATAGTGACCCGTAGTAAATTGGTAAGTCGGTTTGGAATAAACCGTAATAAAATGACCCAATATGTAATAACCGAAATGTTTGTGTCAATATTTTACTACGGTTCTTTAACAACCGTAGTAAAATAGGTCATAAATTATGACTGTTAAACAAAAAACCGTAGTAATTTAAACATTAATACAAATTTACTACACGAAACTGTAGTAAAAACGAATGTCCTAAAATTGACATTTTGTAGTATTGCATCTAGGAACAAAAGGCATTCATGTTGGATGCACTTCAAAAATTAAAAAGCATGCACACTCAAAGGCGGCTTACATTTCTATTGGAGTTCACATGCACACAAAGGTTGTCAGGCGACCTCGACAATTTGATGATGCTTCAGCGACAATAATAGTAAAGGTGGGAGTTTCGATGACGGTGGTCCAAAGGTGGATGCTACGGTAGAATATCTTTCATTCAGGGCATATTCGTGTACAATACTTCTAATAAAAAAATTATCATAAGGATTGGATCTAATTTAATAGTTCAAAATACTTGTAATTATAAGATACATAGATTTTATTTACCAAGTAGTCATAAAAAGTATTAACTTTTTATAGCGTTTAGAATATATATTTGTTTAAATTTATTTCCATTAACATTTAAATTTAACTCAATTTCTACATGAGATTAGAGTGTTGTCGGTTCGAAAACCGTCGGTTCCGTTTAATGAACCGCTGGTTCAAGGTTCAATATATGCTTGAACCTGAACCTAAACCGGAAAGGGGACGGTTCAGCCGGGTCGGTTCCGGTTTTGACCGGAAAACCACAAGTTTTTTAACCGGTTCCGGTTCGACCCTGAATCGGAATAATTTTTAAAAAGATAAAAAAATATATATATGAAATGAAATTCACATTTTAAAATTTTATTATATTTTTTTAATGAGCTCAAATATTTAAGTCTAATTAAGAAATTGAGTTATTAGAGGCCTGAAACTTGTAAGTAATTTGTTGTTTTTATATGCATAAACATGAGGGTGTTGTTTTTCCTTCTAAATTCCAATGTCGAAAACTGTTTTATTACCAACATAAAATTTAAAAACTTCCCACATTGAAAACTACCTGAGAGGTTGAAATCTATATATTAAAAAATGAAATTCTTCATCTTCCACTCAATTTTTTATGTATATATTTTTATATTTTTTGGTGTGAATTGACGGTTATCCGGACGGTTTAGGTTCCAGGCCGGTTTGTCCGGTTAACCTTCATTAAAACCGACGGTTCAAGGTTCCGTAATCTCATGAACCTAAACCTAAACCGATAGGAAGGCGGTTTGGCCGGTCCAGTCCCGGGCCGGTTCCGATCCGGTTATCCTTTTAACACCTCTACCTCAGATATAGAATAAGTTTAAGAAATAGATTTAAAATAACGAAAAAGGAAAAACTAATCATCACTAACGACCCTCTTTAGGGTAAGTAACCCTTTTCACACATTTACTTGTATTTTTTAACCTTAAATTTTTTATAGTGTGTTAACTAACCCTTTTATACATGATAACAGTTTGTGTTGATGACAGTTTATGTTGATGACAGTTTCAGTTTCAATTGATGACGGATTGTACTGATGACATGACTTATTATTTTGATAACATTTTGACTTTGATGACGAATTGTGATATATATTGGCTTAGGTTATTTAATCCAAATAAAAGATGATTATAACTTCTCTTTAATGTTAAACTAGTCTTACTGGCCCGTTCTATGCACGGGCTTTAGTCAAAATATATCACATTTTTAAAATTAAATTAATAATTCTAATATTATTGGTATATTTTATAACTTTGGACCGTATTGTCTTCGTTAGTAATACACTAATACACTAATTAGTTTTTCTTATAAATAATATATTTTTATTACCAAACCATTATTAATGATGCCCTATGCAATCTCACGTATGCAAAAAATATCATATAGTCTTATTAAAATACCATATACTTTGGAATAATTTGTAGTGATATTTATTTCTCGATACTGAATGTGCTTTACATTATATAATTCGAAATAGTAATTTGTATAGTCATCTACTTGGTTTTATTTTTTTAAAAGTATATTGTATTTTTTTAAAATTTATTAAATAAGTATACTTTTACTAATATATTTAATTCGTATTTTGATGTGTTAAATTATAAATTTCTTTAATTTTTATACAAAAATAGCAACTATATATTCTTCTTTCTTGTATCAACTATCCTCAATCCTCATACATGAAATAGCAAGTATATCTTCGTATAACAATTATTTAAAATAGTTTTCTTCCTTTTTAGCATATTTTTTTATGAATATTTTTTATCATATGATTTTTAATTGATTTTTATCGTTATAATAATAGTGCTTATGGCTATATGCACGCGAATCGAGGCATATATGCACGCGATTCTGTGCGCGCAACTTATGCGCACGCATCTGCGCGCAGGTCTTATGCGCATACGTGTTTTACGGGGTATTACGGGTACTTTTCGTAAATTTTCAGAGTCTGTAACAACTTGTGCGCCTAACTACTGCGCACAGGTTGAAAATCTGTGCGCCGTGTTTCTGCGCACTGTTCAAACATAGTAGCCGTTGAAATTTTTGAAAAAAGTAGCCGTTAAATGTAAAACTGTGCGCTTAGGTTCTGCGCACATGTGCTTTAGGATTTGGGTTTGTGCGCGGAGGGTTAGCGCACGGGTCTTTACAGTTTAGGATCCATCCATTTGGACCACAACGGTCATAAATGTGCCTATATAAAGCCATAATCTCTATGTTTCCAACAAATTCATTCAAAACCTTTTCGTTTTCCAACAAATTCATTCAAAATGTCTCGTCGTAATCAAAACTCTCGTATGTTAGAGTTGAATTTGTGGTTAGTATAATATGTTATAATTAGTGTTATATGGTAGCGTAATTAGTTTCAAATTAGTTTCATATGCTAGCGTAATTAGTTTCATATGCTAGCCTAATTAGTTTCTTATGCTAGCCTAATTAGTTTCATATGATGGCCTAATTAGTTTCATATGCTAGCCTAATTAGTTTCATATGATAGCTTAATTAGTTTCATATGATAGCCTAATTAGTTTAAAGTAATGATTCGTATTTTGCCTTGTTATTTTGGTAGTAGTGTAATTGTCGCTCTACAATTACGTATAGGGGAAAGATTATTCGGATTATTTTAGAACCGCACAATATTGGGATACTCCGCAAGAATTGTACGAGTGGGCGAGAGATAGAGAAAAGGAGTTAGTGATAGCTTTGGTAACGCGTAATTCAAGTCCGTACCAAATAAGTATTGTGTGCGATAGATTTGGAAAACCAAGATCTGGGAGGCCAAAGGTGAACAAAGAGAACGGTAACAAAGTGTGCGCAACATACCTGCGCACAGTTTGTTACCGTTCAAAATGTGTGCGCATTATATTTGCGCACACGGATTTAACGGTAACTTATTGTGCACTTTACAACAGCGCACAATAAGTTACAGATTGAAAAAGTTACATAATAGGTGCGCATAACCTTGACGCATGGATGAAATCCGGTTTGAAGTAGTTGAGATATGAAGGGTCTAGTACATCGATGTTGATTATGTTTCAAAAACTTATACAATTATGTGTTATTAGGCATTAAAAAGTGTGTATAAGGTCTCCCCTTCACAAAAAGTTGATCGAAAATACGCGAAAATGCAAAAACGCCTTATCGGTCCTGATGGCCTGTTAAGGTCGAGAATAGGCGGTTCGATGCCCAAACGACGTCGGAATGCAATGAAACTTGTTTTCAATGCATATTATAGCTATTTAACCTTGTCGGTAACTTCGAGTCAAAAACTCGAACTCTTTGAGTAACACCTCCTTTGTAAACCTTCACTGGTCTTTCATTCTTCGAAATAGTTGAAGTAGTTGAGATATGAAGGGTCTAGTACATCGATGTTGATTATGTTTCAAAAACTTATACAATTATGTGTTATTAGGCATATATAAAGTGTGTATAAGGTCTCCCCTTCACAAAAAGTTGATCGAAAATACACAAAAACGCCTTATCGGTCCTGATGGCCTGTTAAGGTCGAGAATAGGCGGTTCGATGCCCAAACGACGTCGGAATGCAATGAAACTTGTTTTCAAGGCATATTATAGCTATTTAACCTTGTCGGTAACTTCAAGTCGAAAACTCAAACTCTTCGAGTAACACCTCCTTTGTAAACCTTCACTAGTCTTTCATTCTTCGAAATAGTTGAAGTAGTTGAGATATGAAGGGTCTAGTACATCGATGTTGATTATGTTTCAAAAACTTATACAATTATGTGTTATTAGGCATATATAAAGTGTGTATAAGGTCTCCCCTTCACAAAAAGTTGATCAAAAATACGCGAAAACACAAAAACACCTTAGAGGCCTCATATGCGCATTGGGTCCGCACACACATTTCTATGCGCATTTCGAGTACGCACAGCTTCTTGTGCGCAGGTGTTAAGCACACGGTTGAAGACCGTTAAAATATGATCGTTGGAATATGATCGTTAAAATATTAATCGTTAGTCTTGTCGTTGTTGTAGTCGTTAGTTAAGTGGTTGTTGTAATCGTTAGTTAAGTCGTTGTTGTAATCGTTAGTAAACAAGCATAGCACTAGACAAAGAGAAGGTGAGGAGGACAACCTATAAAGATCCCCAACCGATATTGGTTTCGATGTTCGGATTTAGCAAAATGTTCGAACTAATAAGAGTTTGGAAACTGGTTATTAGTTGGTACATATTGCTGACTCCGAACATCGAAACCAATCATCGGTTTGGGGATCTTGATAGGTTGGTCTTCCTCACCATCTCTTTGTGTAGTGTTGTTGTTGAAATTTGTATTTCGTTTTCAAGTCAATATAGTTTTTCACGTCTTGTTGTTCAGATTTGTATTTGCATTATTGTTCAGAGTTGTTTTGAATATTCAAACAAGCAAAACATAAAAGTTAAAACCATCACACAAAAAAAGGCATACATAAAACATCAATCGTACATAAAACATCCATCAAACAAAAATAGAAGTCGAGCGTCTAATCCTGAGTCTCCTGAGTATAAGGCGGAGCATCCTCCCGAGGCACATCACCCTGAGTCATATCATCTTGGTGCGCATCCTCCCTGAGTCATATCATATTCGCCGGAATTGTCGTCGGAGGAGCATTTGCCGCTGCCAACGCCGCTCGAGTCGCATACCGCCGGCCGCCTCCATCCACCAAGGCTTCATCGTCGGACAAGGTCGCCAGAGGTGGCTCCGTTGTGACGGAGGTCGCCGGAGGTGTCGGGATCGGGACGAAAGTGGTTTCTTCGGGAGCGAAAGGATGTGGGGGTTGCGAATCCATAGATGAAATTGTGTTTAGGTGAGAGAATCGATCGGAAAGAGAGAAAAAATGAAGGCCGACGTCGGGAGTGGAAAACGGAGAAGAAGAAGGAGAAAGAAGAAGAAGAAGACGTCGAGTTAGGTTAAAAAGAACTTGTGCGCAGATACGTTGCGCACAGATCTTATGCGCAAAACGTCTGCGCATAAGGTTTTAGAATTCGAAACGCTGTGCGCAGATGTTTTGCGCACAGGTTCTTTTTAAACGTGTGTCATCAGCGCATTAATTTGTCAGACGACGCCAACAATTTCATTTTATTCCCAAAATACCCGTGTGCGCTTAACAACTGCGCATAGACTTATGCGCATAAGAACTGGTGCATATAGTGAAAAAGTCGCGTGTATATAGGCGTTTCGTATCTTTATTAAGAATTTTTCCAATTATGAATCTTAAATAATATTTTTTATTTATTTATTATAATAAAAAAAATCTATACGATCTTTAAAATTTGATTTTTTTTCGATGGGATAAGAAAAAGCCAAAAATTATTGGTCAATATTCTCCTACCCCAAAATTATATAGGAAAAGTGTCATGTAATAATAGTTTTTAAAATGATAAATGAGAATGATTGTGGAGCCTTGGATCAAAAGAGATCCAAGATCCCACATAATGACACGTGACACCCCTTGTCACTCCTTGTCACCACCGCCGGACCACCTCCAGGCCACCTCCGGACCATCTTTGGGCCTCGCCGGAATAAAATTGTCACAAAGATGTATAAAATTGTTCACAAATATTGCAAAATTATTTATTACTAAATGTTCATCACGTTGTTCATATATGTTCATCACAATGTTCATAAATGTTCATTTGTACATACTCTACTGAATGTTCATCACATTATACTTAAAAGTTCACCAACTGAATTTTCATCACATTCTACTTAAATGTTCACCAATTTTTTATGAACATCAAGTGTTCATAAATGTTCATCACAATGTTCATAAATGTTCATTTGTACATACTCTACTGAATGTTCATCACATTATACTTAAAAGTTCACCAACTGAATGTTCACCTAAATGTTCATCATCTCATACTTAAATGTTCATCATCTCATACTTCAATGTTCATCATCTCATACTTCAATGTTCACAAGAATTTAATAAAATGTTCATTAGCCAAAGTTCATTACAATCGACTTAAATGTTCATCAAAATGTTGATAAATGTTCATCATCTCTTACTTAAATGTTCATCAAACATCACTTTAATATAATTTTGAGTAGAAAAACACTTGATATTCATCAAAAATTACCTAAATGTTCATCATCTCATACTTAAATGTTCATCAAACATCCTTAAATGTTCACAAGCATTTAATAAAATGTTCATTACTCAAAAGTTCATTACAATTAGCTTAAATGTTCATCAAAATGTTTATAAACGTTCATTTTGATATACTCTACTGAATGTTCATCACATTTTAGTTACATGTTCACCAACAGAATGTTCATCACATTATAATTAAATGTTCATCACATTATATTTAAATGTTCACCAATTTGAATTAGACTAAAATTTTCATTTATTTTTATACTTTAAGTTTTTCATTTAATATTGGACCACTGCCGGACCTCCGTCGGACCGCCGCCGGACCTCCGCCGAACCGCCGCCGGACCTCTACCAGACAACCTCCGGTTGGTCGCCGGGAAGTCGTCGGGTGGTCGCCGGACCACCACAACTACCCCCACTACAAGTGGAGGTAACTAGTTTAATCTAAGTCATTGGATGCCAAGACATCCAATGGATTAGATTCATTCTTATTTATCTCTAAGAGAGGGTTTATTATGGGATTCTCACCCAATTATATATATTATAATATTCACGTGTGATGTGTATTATTTATTTCGGTTATGTATATATAAGTGATACGTAGAAAAATTAATATGATAACAATATGTAAACATACTAAATGTATAAACGATACATATGATGCGATACATACTTCAACTATTTTTATGTGTTATACCCCAGAGGCCGACACATAGGTCTTGAACGTAAGGACGACACGTGTCAAACAACGCTTTGTTTTAGTATATGTATAGATAGATAGAAGAGATATGATATGTAAAAGAATGAAAGGATAAAGTCTTTTTTTAATATAAAAAAGCAATATATATATAAAAGAAAAGATATGATTATGTTTAATAGTCATTTTTTTCAATTATGAATCTTAAAAAGTATAATTTTTTTGTTTATTATAGTAAAAACATTTATGTGGATTTTAATATTGGGCTTTTTTTCGATGGGCTAAACAAAAACTCAAAATTATGATGAATTTATTGATGAATATCTTTGTGAAATGAATTTTAATAAATAGAAATTTAACACTCTATAAATGTGAATTAGTAGGTGTAATATTGTCCCGTATATTTAACTTATATTTTACTTTGAATCTTCATTATAATTTTTTAATCTATTATTGCGTTCAACTATTTTGTTATATCTTTAAAAGAATTAATGATAATTTGACAAATTAAATAATAATGTACATAAACATACTAAATGCATACACGACACGGGGAAAATAAAAGCTTCAACTTTAACTGTTTAGGAAAAACCACTAATTTGTTTTTCAACTTTTACCCGAATACCAAAATGTTGATCAAACAAAAACATTTCATTGAAAATTAGGTTAATTCAATAACATCATGACACATAATAAGAGTTTTAGATATGTTGCAAAACATTCCTCTTCGAATTTTAAAAAAAAATTATTGAAAAGTAATTTTTACTGATTTTGGTTTATAAATTCTAAGTTGGGATTCTTAATTTTTTATTGACTTAAAAGTTGAGGTTAATTTTATCTCAAGTAAAAATTTAGATTATTTTATTATTATTTTCGTATGATAATATGTAAATTTAGGTTACTACTAAAGAAATATATATGTAAGATATATTTTTATGTTTTTTCTAATGATATAATAATCACATAATTTTATTTTACCATGAAGAAATATAAAAATTATAAAAATTAATTCCGTTTTGCGTCAAATCTTTACAGATGAAGTTCTTTGTCATTTTAGATCTTTCTAACACGTACAAAGAAAAGATTAAAATCATTATATTCAAAAATTTAGAGTTTATATCTTATTATATCCTAAATAATAAAATTAATAAAATTTTCTTTAACAAATAAAATGTGACTGGAAAATAAAAAGGTTTGCGTTGTTTAATTTATGAGTTGATTTCTTTTGAAGCTTGAGGCTTGGTAGATGAATTACGACCTTAAAATTGAAGTCATTGTTGAGGAGAATTAGATTATAAAAGACGTATTGTATATTGAATGTTAAGAGTACGATGTATTAGAGTTTGGTTCCGGTGAGGATGGTTTCTTCGATGAGGACTGAGGATGATGCACACAAGCGTTATAACTCATGCACACACTGTATGCATGTGTCACAAATGGTGTGCATCATCCTCAGTCCTCATCTAAGGATTCATCCTCACAAGATCGATGTATTCAGTGGGTTTTTAGAATATATAGCAACAATCATGAATAAGAGATGAAAAGTTTTTTTTTAATCTTTTTACCGTATATGTTTTGTATAACTTATCTCAATGTTATATTTAATAGGGTATGAATATATTTTTATCATCTTTATATAATCTTTATTGTCTTTGAGGTTAAAGATAAAATATTGTATCTTTTTACCATATTTTTTAATATAACCTATTTTATTTCTATGTATAATAGAGCATAAATATCTTTTTATCAAGTATGAATATTTTTCTACCATCTTTATATAATCTTTATGTTACATTTGTAATATATGTTTTATATAAGGAAAAGTGTCATGTAATAATACTTGTTAAAATGATAAATGAGAATGAATGTGGAGCCTTGGATCAAGAGAGATCCAAGAGCCCATATGATGACACGTGGCACCCCTTGTCACCACCGTCGGACCTCCGCCGGACCACCTCCGACCACCGCCGGACCATCTTTGGGCCTCGCCGGAATAAAATTGTCACAAAGATGTATAAAATTGTTCACAAATATTACAAAATTATTTATTACTAAATGTTTATCACGTTGTTCATAAATGTTCATCACAATGTTCATAAATGTTCATTTGTACATACTTTACTGAATGTTCATCACATTATACTTAAAAGTTCACCAACTAAATGTTCATCACATTCTACTTAAATGTTCACCAATTGAATGTTCATCATATTATACTTAAATGTTCACCAACTGAATGTTCATCACATTATACTTAAATGTTCATCAAATTATATTTAAACGGTCACCAAGTTTATTACACTTAAATGTTTATGTTATTTGGACAAACGGAGAACCACTACCGGACCACCACCGCACCACCATTGACCCACCAACAACCAACCACCGGACAACCACTTATGTGGAACACCACTTTAATATAATTTCTTTTAAAAACACACTTAATTTTCAACAAAAATCACCTAAATGTTCATCATCTCATACTTCAATGTTCACAAGAATTTAATAAAATGTTCATTAGCCAAAGTTCATTACAATCGACTTAAATGTTCATCACGTTGTTCATAAAATGTTCATCAAAATGTTGATGAATGTTCATCAAAATGTTGATAAATGTTCATCACATTATACTTAAATGTTCACCAACTGAATGTTCATCACATTATACTTAAATGTTCACCAACTGAATGTTCATCCATTATACTTAAATGTTCATCAACTGAATGTTCATCAAATTATTTTTAAATGTTCACCAAGTTTATTACACTTAAATGGTTATGTTATTTGGACAAATGGCGGACCACCGCCGGACCACCATCAGACCAACACGACCGCACCACCACTAACCCACCATCAAGCCACCGGACCACCACTTATGTGGAACACCACTTTAATATAATTTCGAGTAGAAAAACACTTGATCTTCATCAAAAATTACGTAAATGTTCATCATCTCATACTTAAATTTTCATCAAACATCCTTAAATGTTCACAAACATTTAATAAAATGTTCATTACTCAAAAGTTCATTACAATTAGCTTAAATGTTCATCACGTTGTTCATAAATGTTCATCAAAATGTTTATAAACGTTCATTTTGATATACTCTACTGAATGTTCATCACATTTTAATTACATGTTCACCAACAGAATGTTCATCACATTATAATTAAATGTTCATCATCAGAATGTTCAGCACATCTTATCTTATCTATATAAAGATTGACTGTCTGTTGCCAAAAGTAAATGAAATTGGTACACATTTAATGGTCTGCCCGTTTTTCAATCACCTCCATTATTTAGCAAGCATTCCCAGCATCCCATCGCCCATTACTCTTCCTCACCACCTCTTCGTCTTCTCCCCCTTCATCTTTGTCTGAGACTCTAGACCTACAAATTCGACCATACATCGCCACCATCGTCGGTATCATCCCTCAGCCGCTTCCACCATTGTTGTTACTATCCCCGAGATTTTAGACCTACAAATTCGAAGCTCCAACGACCTATGGATGAAGAGGAATATCAGCACCCTAACCCTAAAAGTAATTTGAGCCCTAAATTTTTTCATGAAGCCCCGAGGCCCGATCCTGTGCCTTTTGCAGTTCTGCCGCACTCGAGCGCTGGGGTGAGGTGTCGGTGGGCGCTGATTATGGACTAGGCAAGCTCTTGGGTTCGGAGGCAAGCTATGTGGTCATGAATTGATGAAGAAGCATGCTCTGAAATTTTTCAACATCTCCGCTCGAAACAAAATTTTTACACACCCAATTCTCGCTCGACACCATGCTCTACGTTCTTGCCAAAGCTGCTTATATGACAACATTTGGGAGCTTCTGCTATTTATTTTACCCCAACATGGGTTGTCGCAGGTATTTGTGCGTTTATTATCATTATCTCCATTCTGTTGGAGAAGGTTCATCACAAAATTGGGGAGGTTAGTACCAATTTAAGGAGTTTTATACATCCGTCTGCTTATATTTTTCATCCTTCCGTTTCAAATATGATGTTTTTTCTGAAAATCTGTGTTTGGGTTTTATTATCCACAACTGAATTTCGTGCATATTTGAGGTGTTTCTTTGGCTTTGTCATGGTTGTTTTGTGTTGATCCATCTGATATTTGTATTGGGGAATGTTGAAATCTTTCCGAAATTAAGGAATTTGATCACCCCTTCAAAAACATTGGGTATGGGGTTTATGCGCTTCATTTTATGTTTTCAGATCTTTTTTGCTAAGGAGTATTTATTTTGATTTCAGTGGTTTACTGAGAAGCACAAGAGAGCATTGTTTGAGGCTCTTGAAAAGGTTAAAGCTGGTGAGAGCACAATGTCAACTTCAGTTTCTTCAATTATTTTCTTACCAGAGTATTGTGGCTTTTCTTTAGTATATAGCTGTTGAAATTAGAAATGATCAAATGCAGAACTGATGGTTATGGGATTTATTTCGCTCATATTCACATTCAGCCAGAGCTACATTGGTAAGAACTGCATGCCATGCAAAAGTCGATGGTAAGAGCGGTTCCGGTTCTCCTTCCACTGAAGAAACTCACAGGAGGCTTTTATGGTATGAGCATCGGCTTCTATCCTCCACCTCGACACCTCAGTGCAAGGAGGTAAGCTTATATGTCTCTTATTTAAATGTAGGATGTGTATCTTTGATTAAGTATGTTGGATGTTTGTTTAATTACAACAGAAATCTTACAGGCTTTTGTGAATTTAGAATTTTATACTGTTCTTGCGATCTTCTGACTAGGATCTCAATGCTATAAACTTGAGATAACGATTATGGAAAAATAGTGTTAGCTCCATCTCTCAGAATTTCTATAAGAATATTGTTTTCATCTGAGGAATTTTTGCGTGTTGCTCATTTGTTGTTACATGTTTTTTTTCTCTTTAGTATATGTGAAGCATTGCTAGCCCATTGAACAGTGGAGAGGAAAATTGTCTTTTGAAAATGGTAGATGGCAGTTTGTAAATTTATAAGTTTGTAGTGACCTCTCTATCTCTCTTCCAACAGGGGTATGAGCCACTTATCTTAGGTGATGGTTTACATAAGTTGCACATTCTTATATTTTTCTGGCAGTCTTTCATGTTTTATACAGTGCCGTAACAATGATGCTTGGGAAAATGAAGGTAATTGAATATGTCTATATTTTTTTGTTACAATAATAAAATAGTGCAGCTTGAATTATCCTTTTGCAGAGTTAGGGTTAGTCACATTTGAGAAATGCAACTCTTGTAAAAATGCAAATTGAAATGCTGTCATCTTTGGATGATTCTTTGTATGATGCAAATTTGAGGCTGGAAAGTGTGGGAACATGAGACTTCGTCACTTGACTACGAATTTTCAAATGGTAGTTACATGAATTCAGTAAATACAGAATTTCAAAAATTAACAATCTTCCAACCATCATATTGATATCTAATCAGTATAAACATCAAACATACAGATCCTTCAAGATTGAGGCTTACTCATGAGACGTCCTTTGTAAAAGCTCATGCTAGCTTCTGGACACGGGTGCCCATATTTTTTTTATGTGGTAAGAGAAAACACCAGTGAATTAAAAGGCGCGCCTGCCTCAAGTGAGGCGTAGATACGACATAAAGCTGAGACCTCCTATTTTTTCATTCAGGTAGAACAAAATATGAAGAGTGGTCAAGTCATCAGCAATTGAAGTTTTTTTAACACATGTTTGTCTCTATGATATGGAAGGTATCTTTTTCTTACCTAATTTCATCAAGTTTTTTTTAATTTCTTCACAAAGCTCTCGATCAGGTCATGAGCATGTTTGATTTTAGATTACAATTTGCAGCAATTGCTCATGGTTTAAAGGCTTTAGAGCTTAAAGAAGAAACGCAATAATATTGACAAAGGTCAATTTTCCATCTATATCAGGCTATGCACTTCTTACGCTAATCCTGAAGCATGATGGTTGCAAGAACATTCCTATACAATGTATTTTTTCCGGAGCGTTCATTCCTGTACGATGTATCCTTTGACCAACAATAGAGCAATTCCCTTTAATCTCCACCTACAACACCACATAATCCTCCCCAAGCTGCATCTTCATAATCAGCCTCTCAGACCTAGATGCAGAGCAACTCATTGTGAAGGCCAACAAGGAGTTTAGGTTCTTCAAGGTGATCAACGAATCCCCATGGATTTGATCACAAAGCTTGAATGAAAAGCCATGGCTTTCTTTTCCTTGCCGATGACTGAGAAGGAGAAACTGGTTGGGGCCGAACCCGTTTGGATATGGAAAAAAGAGCACTGGATGTAGTGGGGATATTAGGTGGGTTGAGTATCTTCTTAGATCCACCAAGCCTGATCTTCATCTCCATCAAAACCCACAGAGCTTCAGGTTTGAAACCTCATCAAATCAAATGGGTCCCATTTAGTTTTCATTTTATAGTTTGTTGATCATGATTATTCTGTTGTGGGTTTCTCACTTTCTCTACTTTATTTTTCAGAGATTTTTCATTTCTGAAAAATTTACACCAATTTTCTTTCTTAAATGATGAGAAATTTGATTCATTTTTGCAAAATAATTATGAAATATGATGGTTCTTGGGAAGAACAACCTTACGTTACGATAGTATAAATAATCTGATGAGTATTTTTTTATTGTTAAGGTCTGTTGTGTGCGAATACACGTCAGGAGTTAAGAGATTAGTATGTGGCATTCTTGAATTAATGGTTGAAGGACCTTGAATCCAATCAAGAGATTTCATTCAGTAGGCTTCTAAGAGATGAAGAGAGTGACTCTTTGTTTAGGCTCAACCACTATTATCCATGCCCCAAAAATCTCCAAGCTTCAGAAGATAAGAGTTAACTTGATGGGATTTGGAGAACACACCGACCCACAGTCTTTGTGTTGAAAGCAAATGAAGCTTCTGGGTATCAAATCTGCTTAAAGATGGAAATTGGGTCTCTGTCCCTCTTGACAACTCTTTCTTCATTAACATTGGCGACTCTCATCGTATTATTTCGGTTTTCTGTTTTCATGAAAATAGACACTTTGCTTCTTTTTGATCGATTAGTCGGGTTAGTCTCTAGCATACACTTTTTTAAAGGGTTTCGCACGGTTCGGTATGGGGTCAGACTATTTCGGGTGATTTGATATTTGAGATATGTGTTTGTGCAGGTAACAAGCAATGGTAGTTTCACGACTGAGGTACAAATAAAAGGAAGTCAAGGCTATCAATGGTGTATTTTGTAGGCCCACCAATGTAGTAGAAGATTGGGTTGTGCGCGAAGGCTGATGAACCCAGTTTGTATAAAGAGTTGACTTGGTTTGACTACATAAAAATTGTTTTAAAAAAGCCTTTGGCTCAGGATAGAACAATGCTCTTTGAGAAGATTGTGCATCTCTTTGGCTCAGGATAGCCTTTGGCGTCACTAATGAGCTTGTGCTCTTCTGTTTATTTGTTTGGATAAGTTTTGTTCACTTTAAGGTACGAGATTGCTTTTTTATTTGTGATAGATGGAGATCATTTCAAAGAATCCAATTTGAAGAAGTGGAAGAGTCCTAACTGAACCATCATAAATATTTTAAGGTCTGAGATTGATTCATTTGTTAGTTCTCCACTCACTTACCTAAATCTTATAGATCTGGAATCTATTAAGTTGTCTCTTTTATAAATCATTTTCTACTGTTCACCCGGTAGTAGGGAGCCTATTATTTGCAAAGTTTTTTACTTCAGACTGGACAAAGCCGGACAAAGCCTTTGAATGCTACAATATTTGATAAAAAAAAATTGATCTCGGATAGGCATGCATGAAACAAGGTTCTTATTCTCATTTGAAGTATGCAAATTCTTCATTTACTCTGCTGCTATCTGTGAGTTTGGGTGTATATTTATTGTTTTTACTCTCTTATGTGGGACTTCATTTCGTTATTGGAGGATTTTTCACTCATACATTCATCTAGATAACATTCACAAGTTTCAAACCGTAGTGTTGAATTGTCATTGTTGATTTATTCCTATTTGATTATTGTTTAAGAATCAGGATCAGGTGAGAATGATTATTATTGTGCGAATTGCGAATGGATGCACATTTAGGCGATTGACATGCACTTTCTTCAGTAATGACATGCACATTTAAGCCATTGACATGCACTCGGTCAGATTTGCATGTCATTGATAATTTGCCATTGACATGCATTTTCGGGGTGTGTGCATGTACTTTTCACATATTATCAATGACATGCAAATCTGACCGAGTGCATGTCAATGGCCTAAATGTGCATGTCATTACTGAAGAAAGTGCATGTCAATCGCCCAAATGTGCATCCATTCGCAATTCGCACAATAATAATTATTCTCACCTGAATCTTTTCCATTGTTTAATACTCCCTAATGGAATTCGTTTACAGCTCGCGCAAAGAGCGGCGTCCGGTTCTAGCAAGTTTGGAGTTCTTCAATTGTCTTTGTTTAATTAGTAAGCAAGTTGTCACTACAGAAGGCATTATGATGGAGATATTGTTCTGGATGACGCTTTAGTTAGCGGTAACAATCTAGGATCATAGTCGATCATAAAGCACATTTCCAATTAAAATTTAATGTGTAATTGATATGGTCTTATATTTTCAAATATTGAGTTTAAGGTGTTATGGTGGAAGGTCGAGATGTTTCCAATTCAAAAATTTTAGCATTTTTTTACATAATTAACTATTCATTCGATAATGATATTTGACATGTAGACTCCTTCTGCATAGTGCCGCAAACTACATCAACCATGCATCATGCGTTGGCAATCCATAATTGTTTAGTATCTAGGATAAAGTTTGTGTGTTTATCTAGAAAAGAAGAAGAAAGGCATTAGTTCAATCTTTTTCTATTGTGCAATGAATATCGCTAACTTAATCATCAATGTCTTTTGTTATATCCCTTTTAAGAAAAATGTAGGTGATTTTCTTTGAATGATCTTTTCACCTAATTGACCATTGTTGTATGAATTTTTGTTTATCATTACAGAAATAGATCATTTATGTTTCAATTAGAATGTTACTTTTCCAACTCAATATATGATAAGGTCTTATCATACTAATATTTTGTGAAATTTAATTTATCCGAATACAATAACTCACACATTCATATTAAGGGAAAAAATCATGTATGGATATTGATGTATTTATATCGGTCTTATCATACTACTAATATTTTGTGATGTTTAATTTATCTGAATACAACAACTCATGCCTTCATATTAAGGGAAAAAAAAATCATGTATGGATATTGATGTATTTATATCCTCTATTTACAAAGGTTAGGGTGACTTCTCTTTTCAACTAAAAGAGTCATTATGTGTACTTCTGTCATTTTCTTGATCTATCCTATTTATAAATTTAAATTTTTGAAGTGATATTATTGAATTGAAAAGTTATGAATATGATTTGTCCAATCTAATTATAGGATCTATTTTGACGACGTTATTACGTTATTCCGCAAACTGAAAATCGTGATTTCCCCGCGCTACGCGCGGGGGGGGGGGGGGGCGCATCTAGTTATATTTAAATGTTCACCAATTTGAATTAGACTTAAATTTTCATTTATTTTTATACTTTAACTTTTTCATTTATTATTGGACCACCGTCGGACCTCCACCGGACCACGTCTGACCACCGCCGGACCTCCGTCGGACCGTCGCCGGACAACCACCGGGTGGTCGTCGGGAAGTCGCCGGAAGGCCGTCGGACCACCACAACTACCCCTACTACAAGTGGAGGTAGCTAGTTTAATCTAAGTCATTGGCTTAGATTCATTCTTATTTATCTCTATAAGAGGGTTTATTATGAGATTCACACCCTTTATATAATAGAGTAGTTTAGTAAACTTATGAATAAAAATAAGATAATGTAAGTACTACTGAATATAAGAAAAGATGGAATATTTATTTCTTTTCCTTAAAAAGATGGAAAAGATCACTTATATTAATCATGTCTCTATTGCATAATTAATTAATTTAAAGGATGGCTTTGTACGTCCCGTTTATGATTATGATTATGATTATTATGATGAAACGGTATGATAGAGAATTGAGTACATGGAACAATATAGTACGTGAATCTGATATCTAACCTACTTCAGTTTGAGATATTCAATTTTTAAAATGAAAAGTTTCAGTTCTAATAATGTTTATTTTTATGATATGATTACGATAATTATGATAATAGTGTTTATGAATATTTTAATAACATTTTTTTTCAATTAAGAATTTTGAAAGATAGTTTAGTCATTTATTAGAACAAGAAATATATGCGGACTTTAACATTGAGCTTTTTTTCCGGTGGCCCAAGCAAAAGCCCAACTAAAGATTAATATATTAATGAAATATTAGGATTTGGATTATGATGATTATGATTATGATTATGATTATTATGATCAAACGATATGATAGAGAATTGAATACATGGAACAATATAGTACGTGAATCCGATATCTAACCTACTTCAGTTTGAGATATTCAATATTTAAAATGAAAAGTTTCAGTTCTAATAATGTTTATTTTATGATATGATTACGATAATTATGATAATAGTGTTTATGAATATTTTAATAACATTTTTTTTCAATTAAGAATTTTGAAAGATATAGTTTAGTCATTTATTAGAACAAAAAATATATGCGGACTTTAACATTGAACTTTTTTTCCGGTGGCCCAAGCAAAAATCCAATTAAAGATGAATATATTAATTAATATCTTGTTGAATATTTTGGGTGAATATTTTTCAACCACCTAAAAAATTATATATATTATGATTATGATATGATGATTCGGTTGTTGGGCTAGTTATTTCCACAACCGATTTCGTCCAATCTTCATCAACCATTGGGCCGATCCATTCGAATGGCACGCAGAAGCCCAGCTCATATGCTGAGCAGATTTTAAAACCCTAGCGAAGGGAGTAGTTAAATCACACGGCTGCTTTCTCCTTCCTCCCTCTTCACTTCCATTCTAGCGACCCCTACTATCTTTCGCTTCAGAGGTCGAAAATGAAGGTATTGTTCTAATCCGACTGCGTTCGTAGTAAATTCATGTTCTTTCTCTTATATCGATACTGATTTGCAATTGTTTGATTACAGTTCAATATCGCGAACCCCACAACTGGTTGCCAAAAGAAACTCGAAATCGACGATGACCAGAAACTGTAAGCAAATCTCCTTCGTTTATAGGCATGCATTTGGGCATTCTGTTCTATCTAATGCTGGTAATTTCAGATAATGTGGAAGTAATCTCGAATTATGAACATTAAAGTCGGTAGTTCAACTTCCGATGCTCCGTGTTTCTGCGCATCGAATTGTGGTTTGCAATGGAATTTGAACGGATCTGTTTTCGTTCAAATTCTGTTCTATGTAGTGTTAGGAGTTAGGACCTATAAGCACCTATCTTTTATTAGATTATGAGAGAAGGTAGATTTCTAGTTCCATTATGTACTCAGCTACGGGATTGTGTCCTAATTGTAAAGATCTGGACTATATGATTCATGTGGAAAACCTACAATTCTTGTGGTCTATCTTGCAGGCATTCCTATGGAATTGTTGATTAGAATGTGTGTCATTAACCATTATCTATTAACTGATAGTGGATACAATATTAACGTTTGTACTTAATGCCAATGTTAGTGTACATCTTTGGACACCTGAACCCTAAAGACTCGGCTTTAATGCTAACTTTGTAATTTTACACTGCAGACGTGCATTTTATGACAAGAGAATCTCCCAGGAGGTCCCTGGTGATGCACTCGGTGAAGTGAGTAATTGCTGGTTTTGTTGCATCTCTAAAATTATTTTCATTCCCTCCAACTTATGAGGTATTCTTAATTTACAGGAGTTCAAGGGTTACGTTTTCAAGATCATGGGTGGCTGTGACAAGCAAGGTTTCCCCATGAAGCAGGGAGTTTTGACCTCTGGCCGTGTTAGCCTCTTGCTTCACAGAGGTACATATCATTCTTTATTCTTTCCAAAATGTTTTGTATGTAGTTCTTAATGGGAAAATGGACACTTGAAATTTCTGCACAGGCACACCATGTTTCCGTGGTTTCGGAAGGAGAACCGGAGAAAGGAGAAGAAAGTCTGTTCGTGGGTGCATCGTGAGCCACGACCTTTCAGTTCTGAACTTGGTCATTGTCAAGAAGGGTGACAATGATCTTCCTGGACTCACTGACACTGAGAAACCCAGAATGAGGGGTCCCAAGAGAGCTTCTAAGATCAGAAAGCTCTTCAACCTCTCCAAGGAAGATGATGTCAGGAAGTACGTCAACACCTACCGTAGAAACTTCATCACCAAAAATGGTACATCATGACTCCTCTTTTGCAAATTTAGCATTAAATTTCAGCATTCATCTTGTGTTTTGGGAAATAATAAGTTGGGATTTCTGATTATATCCAGGCAAGACTGTTAGCAAGGCGCCTAAGATCCAGAGGCTAGTGACTCCATTGACTCTGCAGAGAAAGAGAGCTAGAGTTGCTGGCAAGAAGGCGAAAATCACAAAGGCCAAGGAGGATGCAGCTGAGTACCAGAAGCTTCTTGCCTCGAGGTTGAAGGAGCAGCGTGATTCTCGAAGTGAGAGCTTGGCTAAGAGGAGGTCTAGGCTTTCTTCTGCAACTAAGCCATCTGTTGTTGCTTAAGGTTACATTCAATTTCCTAAACCGGTTTTGATAGTATTTATGCAAGAGATCTGTTGTTGCTTAAGGTTGAGAATTATATTTTGGCTACTCAGAATGTGAACCCATCATGTTTCTTCTAGTTTTCAATTAAACTTTACTTCCCTATCACATTTGAATCACATCCTTATTTGATTGACTACTTACTAAGAAGTGTTTAGCCATTATAGGATTAGTCTAGTTAATTGTTGTTATCTGTGTAGGCAATTACAATGTTTGTAAGTTTGCACGTTCTGTGTGAAATGTGTGTTGTGTTGCCAACAATTTCCTTGAGATATCCAATGCTTGCATTTTCGCTGCTTTATCCAACAGCATAGTGCACTCAGGAGCTCATAAATCTGATATGATATTTACGATGAGTATTTATGCATGCCATAATTGCCATTGCATTTTGGATGTAATTTAAATGGATAGCCATTTAAATTATTTCCTCATTTTTGTATATATCTAAGGCTTGCAATCTTCATTGGTTCACATTGAATGTGTTAACTGTATATTGCATTGCCAATATTCATGCTGAGATATCCAATGCTTGCATTTTGCTATTCTATCCAATAGCATAGTGCACTCAGGAGCTCATAAACATAATTTGATAGGATGATACTTGTATAAAAAAATTGTGATTATATGTAATTATCAGTGCAATAGCATAGTGTACTCATGTAGTTAAAATTGTGATTATATGTAATTATCAGTGCAACAAAGCCATCTGTTGTTGCTTAAGGTTTCATTCAATTTCCTAAACCGGTATCTACCTAACTGCAATATATTATGTCACCTCAACGCCATGTCATAATTTTAGAAAACAAAAAAATAATTAATTAATTAATTAAAATTTAAAAAAAAAATCTATTTTTTTCACCATCTAACATCTCCTCAATGATCTCTTACAAATATACAAATCAAGTCATACATTCAAAAGCTTTGGTTATTTATAAATCATGTTTAGGTGGAGCATACAATATTACAATCAGATTAATTTTAGAAATGGCTCAAAATACCGAAAACCATCTCTTAAATGAGTCAATTTGCATAAAATCACCTATTTATTATTATTTTTTACCGAAAATCACTCTTAAATCAGTTCTGTTTGCCCAAAACCACCCCATCCCACTTTTCCGTTAAACTTTCGTGTTTTATTTTATTTTTAGGCTCAAATACCGAAAATCACTCCTTAAATGGGTTAATTTGCAAAAAATCACCTCTTAAATTTTTTTTTCTCGCCTAACATAGGCGAACAATGTTTTTAATTATTTTTTTAATGTTTTTTCCAAATTTTTGTTTGCAAAAAAACTAAATTATTGCACGCCTAATATTGCTCGCCTACATTAGGCGAGTAAGGTTTATAAAAAACATTTCAAATCCCAGATTTTGTATTTTTTCGTTGAAAATTTGTTTTTTTTTGTTAAAATGTGTTGCTCGCCTATATTAGGCGAACTAAAGTTGTGTACTTCCAGAATTTCACTTTTTTTTTTCCTATTTTACCCTTGGATTTGGATGCTCGCCTAACTTAAGCGAGCTAAAGTTGTTCGCCTAAGTTAGGCGAGCTATTTGGCGTGTAAATATTGTCTGACACGCGTGAGAATAGTAGGACCCATTTTTTATCACTTGTCACTTATCTTGGATTTCCAGTCCAGTCTTCGACCGTCCGGAAAATTCCTGTCCGATTTTAAGAAAGTGAGTGTTTAACGCAACTTTCTAAATTCTCGGTTTTAGGGATTGGTGCTCTGTAAAGAGTCTTAGGTTTTCTCATTGATTGATTGAAGGATTACACAGGTTCTTATATACAAACATCAGTAACCAATTCTAGAGTATTCCTAGAGGGAAAGCTGGCATATATGGAGCATGGACCACATCAGCATAGTACTGCAGGGAGCCTTTGGCACAAGCACGATCATAGCTGGTGGAGCAGTACATGTGGCTAACCGTTAGGCTTAGTATCCTCCCTCAATCCCAACGGCGTCAAGGAAAGTTGGGATCACATTTGTATGAAGCGAGCAGAGGAGAGAGGCTTAGTAAGTGCGTCAGCTTTCTGATCCTTAGAGGAGACGAATGAGACTTGAAGGGTCTTCGACTGAACTCGTTCACGCACAAAGTGATAATCAAGGTCCATGTGCTTGATCTTGTGATGAAGAACAGGGTTGACAGCAAGATAGGTAGCCCCAATGTTATCACACCAAAGAGTCGGAGGATTGGGAAGAAAGATTTGTAATTCAGCGAGGACGGATTGTAACCAAAGTGTCTCAGCAGTGGCTTTTGCAACAACCCGATACTCAGCCTCCGTCGTACATCGTGAGACAGTGGGCTGTTTTTTGGAGCACCAGGAGATCAAATTTGAGCCATGATAAATACAATAAGCGCCAATCGAGCGTTTGTCTTTGGTATGAGTTCCCCAATCCGAGTCAAAGTAGGCTGAGAGAGAGTTGTCGAGCTCCGAGGAGATGTGAAACTGCAGTTCTGATGTGGCATTTAAGTATCGCAAGATGCGCTTGGCTGTTGTCCGGTGATGGTTCAAGGGATGATGCATCGCCTGACAAATCTTGTTTACGGCGAAAGCTATGTCAGGGCGAGTGAAGGACAGATATTGGAGACTGCCGACAATGCTTCGAAAGAATTGAGGATCCGAGAAGCCTGTCATGTCCGGTTTGGCCTTTGGTGTTGTGGCGACTGGTTTGGAGCCAGTCATATTGGCCTTAGACACAAGTTCTTTGATTTAGCGTTGTTGAGATAAGTAAAATCCAGAGGCATTGCGACTAACTTCAATTCCCAGAAAGTAAGAAAGTGGCCCAAGATCTTTTACAGGGAAGTGCTCCGAGAGACTGGTAATGAACTTGCTGGAAAGATCAGAATTGGAGCTCATAACCAGAAGGTCATCCACATAGACAAGAACGAAGACAGTATCTGAGCCTTGGCGATAGTAGTCAGACAAACAGGAACTAAGACCAATGGTGAGAAGGGTGTCACTGAGACGAGCATACCAGGCCCTAGGAGCCTGCTTAAGCCCATAAAGAGATTTAGAGAGTTTGCAAACATAAGTAGGAAAAGAGGGATGAGAGAAACCTGGGGGTTGGGTTGTATAGACATCCTCTTCAAGGGAACCATGGAGAAAGGCATTTTGTATGTCCAATTGGCGCACCGTCCAGGAATTCATTGCAGCGAGTGAGAGGAGAAGGCGAATTGTGGATGGCTTGACCACCGGACTGAAGGTCTCTGTGAAATCTACCCCGTGTTGTTGATGATAGCCCTTGGCAACAAGCCGAGCTTTCCTTCGTTCAATGTTGCCATTGGAGTTGCGCTTCGTCTTAAACACCCATTTGACACCCAAAATATTGGTATTTGGGGGTGGTGGGACGAGTTTCCATGTGCCAGTGGAGATGAGAACTTGAAATTCTGCCTCCATAGCTTGTCGCCAGGGTTGATGCTTGCTTGCCTCTGTATAACAGGAAGGTTCCTCTGGAATCACAACTGTGGCCTGACATTCAGCAGAAGACGGCCAGGGGATTGTTCCATCAGTACGAACAAGAGGTTTGGTTGACTGGGTGTGGGTGCGGGTGACCATATGATGTGGAGGCGGTGGCTCAGTTTGTGGAGCAGGGCTGGTTGGTGAGGGAAGAGACGAGGAGGAAGTCTCTGGACTGGATGATTCTGTGGTTGGGCTGAAGGAAGGAGAGTTGGGCTCAGGTGGAATAGGAGGATAGTTGGATTGTGAGTGGGCCGGCGGAGTAGAATGTGGTAAGGGAGAGTTGGATGGGGAGTGGGTCGGCTGGACAATTAGTGGACTGGGAAGGAGATTTTGTAGGGAAGGGAGAGGAACCTGATTTGTAGGGAAAGTGCACGAGGGACTATTTTGTGGATAAGGAAAGTTGGACTCATGAAAAAGCACATCCCGAGAGGAGTAAAGACGATGATTGACCCAATCAAAACATGTATACCCCTTGTGTTGTGGACTATACCCGAGGAAGATGGTTGGTGTGGAGCGAAAAGCCAATTTGTGTTGGTTATAGGGACGAAGATTGGGAAAGCATAGGCAACCGAAAGGGCGGAGAAATTTGTAGTTAGGCTTTTTGTGAAAGAGGAGTTCATAAGGAGATTTGTGGTCGAGAGTAGGAGTGGGCAAGCGGTTAATGAGATAGACCGCAGTTTCAAAGGCAAAATCCCAAAAAAAGAGAGGAAGAGAGGCATGTTTTAAGAGGGTGAGACCGACATCGACAATCCTTCAATGGCGAGATTCCACACTCCCGTTTTGTTGGTGAGAGTGAGGACATGTGAGACGGTGAGAGATGCCAAGTTTTTGAAAGAGGGGTTTGAGAGGCTTGAACTCGGTGCCATTATCCGTTTGGATAGAGATGATTTTTGTGGAGAAGTAAGTGGTAACAAGAGTAATGAAAGTTTGAATAATATTAGGCACAAGATTTTTGGTGCAAGAAGGGAAAATCCACATAAACTTGGTATAGTCATCCACAATAGTCACAAAATATTTTGAGCCATTAAAAGACAAGTCATGTGCTCGACCCCAAACATCAACAAAAAGAAGCTGAAAAAGACTAGTGGACTGAGATAGACTTACGGGATGTGGCAAAGCATGGGCTTTGGCCCAAGAGCAAGATGGGCAGAGATCCTCTCGTGGACTAGGTTTAGGAGAAAGACAATGTTGTTGGACAACTTGATTGACGATGCGTGAGGAGGGATGGCCCAGGCGGCTGTGCCACAGTGTTGAAGATGAAGAAACAGTAACGTTGACGGACGGTGAAGATGCAGATGCCGGTGGAGAGGTTGACGCCGGAAGGACATACAAGCCGCCTTCAACATGGCCCCGAAGAAGAGGAGCCCGGGTGGTTGAGTCCTTAACAAAAAACAATCAGAATGAAATTCAAAGTAAACATTATTATCAATGCAAAACTGAAGGACATATAAAAGGTTTTTGTTGAGTGTAGGAGTATGTAGGAGTCGAGAGAGATGAAAGGAATGATTAGAAGAGAAAAGTGAGGAGGAACCATGATGCTGAATCGGTATCTTAGAACCACCGCCAAGGGAGACCTGCTCCGTTCCTTCATACGGGACATGAGAGAGATGCAAGTTTGAGATGTCAGGTGTGTAATGGTGAGTAGCCGCAGTGTCGGGATACCAAGGGTGAGTCATTGTGTGATGAGCCTGTGGTTGAAACGAGGGTGGAGGCGGCGCCTGAAACGAGTGGTTGAACCGATTATAACATTTGAGAGCAGTATGTCCAGGCTTCCCACATACCTGCCATATAGGTCTGGAGTCAGGTCCTCCTGTAAAGTGACTGTGGCGTCCACCCCCTCGATGATGACCTCTGTTGTTGCCTCTGTAGGAGTTGCGCCCTCTGAAGTTGCCTCGCCCTCGAGACCGAGTGAAGTGAGCCTCAGGTGGAAGGCTGGAAGCTGTATGATTGAGCGAGACAGTAGGGGTGGAGAGCAGAGCAGCAGACTGATGTTGAATACGAGACTCGTGATTCAAGAGATGAGATAATACCATGTTTGGAGTTGGGAGAGTCGGCATCGTGGACAAGGATGTGACAAGGGACTCGTACTCACTGCTCAGTCCGTTGAGGAGAAAGACCACAAATTCTGAGTCTGAGATGCTCTGACCGGCGGCGACAATGGAAGAGAAAGCTATCGGGGTTTGTTGTAGTATTCTGTCACTGTATCTCCTCCCTTCTTCAAATAGGCCAAACGAAGACGACTCTGGACAATATGAGCGCTTGACCTAGCAGCAAAGAGCTCGATCAGGTGGCTCCAAACTTCAGCCGTCGTGGAGCAATCAATAACCTGAACTAGTACAGACTCAGATAGAGAGGAGGTGAGAATAGCTAGGACGAGTTGGTCCCTTTGAAGCCCTTCAGCATAACCTGGACTAGGAACGCCATTAATGGGGGCTGGAGGTTGAAGAACAGAACCGTCTGCATAGCCAAAAAGATTGTGTGCCCTGAGATAGGGTTGAACCTGTGTTTTCCATAAAGGGAAATTATCTGAGGTGAGTTTTACTGTAATGAAGGAAGAAAAAAAGGGCAAAGGGGAATTTTGATGTGGTGTTTGAGGGACATTCGCAAGAGCAGCTCGTTGGAGCTCTGCTTTGTCTGCCATGGATCGAGCGTTAGGCGTTTGCCGGAAAAAGCTCTGATACCATTCTCGGTTTTAGGGATTGGTGCTCTGTAAAGAGTCTTAGGTTTTCTCATTGATTGATTGAAGGATTACACAGGTTCTTATATACAAACATCAGTAACCAATTCTAGAGTATTCCTAGAGGGAAAGCTGGCATATATGGAGCATGGACCACATCAGCATAGTACTGCAGTGAGCCTTTGGCACAAGCACGATCATAGGTGGTGGAGCAGTACATGTGGCTAGCCGTTAGGCTTAGTACTAAATATATTAACTTTAAAATTGGAATAAAGAAAAATCGAATTAGCATCACTTTTTATATCTTTTCTATAAATCGTGAAATATTAAAAAATAAATAGACTACTTTTAGATGTGTGAGATTTATTGTTCAATTTTTTTAACGTTACATAATAAATTTAATAATTTGGGATAAAATATTATTTCAGAGTTATATTAGAAAACTAATTATTAAGATAAGTTACTATAATCCTAAATAGTAAAATATTAGAAAACTAATGGATTGTGTTTGAGATTTATGGTTAGATTTTTTTTTAGCATTACATAATAATATTTTACCATTAAATCGAGAAGAAGATTCGGTTAGGATTTTTTTGAATTTTTTTATTTTAACAAATTATTAAGATAATTAATTAAAATAAATATGTGGGGACCTAATTAATAATTTTTCAATTTTTCTTTTAATACAAAGATGAGGTGGTACCAATCGTTGATGAACATGTGACGAACAATGCTCCAGCTTTAGTATTGTTAATTTAATCTTATATATTTTACTTATTTATAAATTATGAGAAAATTATTGTATGCAAATCTAACCAATAACACTATTTGATATAAATCTTATAAATTATGCAAATCTAAATTATAAGACCATATTAATTTTACTATGATTTGTTCATTGCAAACTTGTAATTACTAGTGTAATACCCGTGTCAAGCACGGGGTTCAATATAAAAATATGTTTTTTTAAATTAATTTTCTATTATAATATAAATAAGGTAATATTTTATTATATATTAAATTATTTTTATATTTAAAATGAAGATATCAAATAGTTTATACTTTATACGTATAAATGTTTATAGTAGAAATATATTGAGATAAATTCAAAATTTTATTTATTTATTGAAATCAATTGTTGGAATTGTATAAACTATGTATAATTTTCACATATTAAAGTTTCATATTGATATTAATAATCTGAACAAATTTTCAAGAATAATTATTCTTTAATTTCAATCATTAAAAGAGTGATTTTAAAATTTAATTAGATAAAAATTATTAACAATATTTTTTGAAATTTACAATTGATTTTGTTTAATAAATTATAAATTTAACAACTTACTCCTAAAAACACTAGAACTTGAAAAAGCTTAGCTTTAATTTGTAAGATAGGTTTTTAAATTTCAAATAAAAGAGTTAGTTAGTATTAAAAAAATTGGTATTAAATTAATACAATAGAAAATAAATATATCATTTATATAAATTTTAATTAATAAAGTGGCCGTGTAGGTACCTGATTTCAAATATCTAGATGAAAAACTCATTAATTATTGATTTATCATTAATATCATAACTAACAAAAAGAAAAAAATCACAATTATTATTTTAGGTTACGATAACAACATTTCAAAATTACATCTATAATCTAACTCAGATTTGTTAGTTACAATAACGAACTTTAAGAGATTAAATGAGTTTAAATTAAAAAGATTTTCGAAGTTAATTTAAAAGTAAAAAGAGAATTTATTACGTGAACATGATGGAGCCAGTGTACATTCATCCTTCGTCTTTATCCTCATCTATATTTCATTCTATTTTAATATATATATATATATACTAGATCCGGAAACCCGCGCTTCGCGCGGGGAAATCACAGTTTTTCGTTTGGGGTTAGTCATTAAACATGTCATAAATTTAAAATTAGTGAACGGTGATATAATTCAATTCTACAAACTCGTAAAATGCAAATACAACTATTGCAACCAATCTGCAACAGTGGTTGCAACCGAAATCTGCAACATAAAGTATTTATATGATGTTCATGTTTTACTGAGGCCAATGTTGTTTGGCGTGTTACATGTGGCGTGTTACATGTTTTACTGAGGCCATGCATATGAATCAATCTTAGGTGTTGTCAATATATAGATTAAAAATATCTAATTAATCCAGATTCATTTTTAATCGGGGAAGGATGAGGCGTCGGAATGAAACGAAGGAATTGATGAACCTGATAGAGATGAGAATGAATTTGGAGATTGTGATAGAGGAAGGAGACGAAGATAGTGTGTTCTTAGTTGATGATGAAATTAACATTTAAGAAAATAGGTAATTAGGATAAAGATTTAAAATATTTTTTTTTTGGTAAAAAAAAAGATTTAAAATATTAGAGTAGCATTTATTAGGTACATGTTGCTTTTACTTCTTCAAACCCATCAACTTTTATATAGAGATAGATAGGTCGGTTCCGGTGTAACGGATTTTGTGGTGTAACGAGTGGATTGATTAGGAGCGTTGGATTGGATTAAATCAATGACTTGAATTAACCATGGAAAAAAAATACATTTAAATACCCAGACGGATTTTGTGGCATCAACGCTTCTTCAGGAGTTTTTTTATTTTAAATTTAAACGTTAATCTGTAAATGATAGGAGAGAGAATCCTTATTTATCGCTTCACGTTCTTCTTCAGGAGGTTTTCTCCATTGCAGCCTGCATCACAACTTTCACGCTCTTCTTCAAGGTCTTCTTCTTCTTCTTCTTCTTCTTCAAGTTCTTCATTCTTTTTCCATTGTCGCTTGAATTTTCAATGTCTACTGATGAAGTTGATCGTAAAGGTTAGTTCTTGATAATTAGGGTTTCTTCATATTCAGTTTTGGTTACTATGTTGTTCGACTGAAATCTGGAAAAATCCCTTCTTATGTGGCGCAATATATATTCGATTTTGTTTAATCGATATTCATGTTTACAATACAGTGTGAGTATTCGTATTCTAATGTGAGATATTCATCTTCTCCTTAGTTGTATTCATTAAGAGAGATATCGATCAGCAGAGCGTCACATTCAATTAGAAGGTTGATATTCATGTTTTGTCTCGTGTATGTATTCATATGTTAATCTTTGTTATTCATGTTCTACTGTACTGTTGAAATATTCTGTTATAGGGGTTCCATTATGAAAGGATTTAATGAAAGACATAAAGAAGACGATATTCTGATGTTCATCTTTGTTATCCGTGTTTTACTGTTGATATATTCTGTTATAGGGGTTCCATTAAGAAAGGCTTTTGTTCCTACATAAAGAAGACGATATTCAGATTTTAATCTTTGTTATGCGTGTTCTACTGTTGAAATATTCTGTTATAGGGGTTCCATTGTGAAAGGATTTGTACATACATAAAGAAGACGATATTCTAATGTTCATCTTTGTTATTCGTGTTCTACTTTGAAAACATCTGTTATAGGGGTTCCATTACGAAAGGCCGTTTTTCCGGTTTTGAACACCGTCTTATAAACGAATATAGTGTACAATATTGTACAAATTGACATACGCGTGCAAGTTAAAAAGTTTTATCTATTAATGACACTTGATTCTGTTCTGAATGTACAAATCACTACCCATTATATAAAATGATCACCTAATTCATGAATATCACCGACCAATTCATGAATACTAATTTTCTACCAAGTACAGCAACACCATCTACTAACTATGTGATTATCATAGTCTAAAAACGTGAATATCCCCGTACATAAACATGAATATCTTCCGTCCAACTAATACGTTTAATAACCAATCTTTGACAGTTTACAATGGCACCACCATAGTGTTGGATCTGGGCTTGAGCTTGTGCTTGCATCTTTCTCGACCATCCCCGAAAAGATATCGTGAATGTTATCTAATGAAAACATGAATAATACCATTAGTTTATAAATTTACAAAACATGGTTACAAAACACAAAAGATTACACAACTATCAAACATTAATATTAATAATATAAAATATGAACACACATAATGCATAATTCCTTAACAATTTGTTATTAAAAACATGAATTTTGATACTTGAATATCACAGTATCCAAACGTGAATATGTAAGCACAAAAAAATTGAACAAATTTGTAAATCCGATTTGTGTAAATTTAAGAAAATAATATTGAATATCAACCATATGAAACGCGAACATATAAACGTGAGTGACTGAACAATTGTCAAATTTATATAACTTTGTGGGTAGATGAAAAAACAAGATTCATATATGAATAAAGACCAAGTGAGGCTCCTTCTGCAGAAAATAAACAATTAGGGTTTCTAACTTGAAAAAAAAATTCCTAACCACAATTGGGGAAAGAGACATAGTAAAGACCAAGTGAGCAAATTTTAGATCAGCCATGAAATTTCCATTCTCAAGGTGATTTGGAAGCCGTGGAAATTAATCAAAATACAAGTACGAGCAAAATTGGGAGAAGAAAAACACAAGTACTCACCCAATCGTAACAAAGCCGTGTCGTCTTGTCTCTGTGCCGTTGCCTCCGTGCCACCGTACCAGTGGTACCACTGTGCCACTTTGTCGTCGTCGTGCCACTGTGCTGCCTTGCCGCCGTCGAGCAGTAAATTTTTATACGAGGTTATACATCGAAGAACAGGAGTAGGTATATACTTTACAAAATAGATATTAAAAGGTAAAATATTAATTTAGTCTTACGTGGGATGACAGGGATTACTGAAACAAGAGGTGAGGAATTGTATGGAAATAGAGAGGACCCGGACTGTCAGATGGAAGAGACGAAGACAAGATCATGAATATGGAGGGAGACTAATTTTGGGATAGAGAGAAATGATCGGAGGCAATAATGTGATTTGAATGGAATTGTAGCATAGATACCTTTTATCAAAGCTTATTTCATTTCAGGCTTTTGGCTTTGTAACATACCTTTATTTTTCGTAGGAATTACAACAGTGTCATCGAAATTGTTTTGTTTTATAAAATTTGAAAAGGGTAATCATGTAATTTCCAATATCGTCTACCTCCTCTCCTCTCTGTCTCCCCCAACTCGTTTTCTCTCTCTTCCCTCCCGCTCTCTCCCTCCCGAAACCAGCTTCTCCTTGTCGGCCTCAAGCTTCCCCTCCTTCGCTTCCAAGCACGAATTCGCCGCCCGCACTGTCGCAATCGACGTCGACGATGTCACTATCAGGAATGGCGGTTGATGACCAGTGTAAGCTCAAGTTTCTAGAGCTGAAGGCAAAGCGCTCCAACCGCCAGGACTCACCGCGAAGCGTCTTCTACCGCTTCAATTTCACCATCTCCAGCTTCATCCCTCGCGACGGAGACGAGATCTGGTCCTGCCTCGCCGTCCTCGTTACCTTCTGATTCTTCGGTAATTAGACCTAATTTTATGCTTCCAGTATCAAATTTAGTGTTTCATGACTGAAATTTCAGATTTGCTTCGCACCAACAGCGTTGATGATTCTTATTCTGGGATTCTACAGATCGTATTGCACGGAATTGGGGCTGAATTGCTAGCAGTTGATTACAGCGAACGAATTGTTCGTGCAGTCTATTTTGGTTAGTGTGAAAAGTTAGGGTTTATACATTTCATTTATTGATGAACATGTATCTGAATCCCTCCGTTATGTTGTTCTTAAAGATTGTTTTTGTAGCCGAGTATGCATATGGTTTTGGAGTCGCGTGTTGGTGAACATGCTTCTGATTCCCTTAGATTGATTGTTCCTGATAATTGTTTTTATTAGTGGCATTTACTGGTGCTATCTATTCATGACGTTGAGGATTTTTATGTGTACCCCCAAGTTGGCAATGAGCTTGGTATAAGAGATTTATGTTTTTTTCATGACCCGTGTTTGCTCATGTTTATTCATGTGAACATTGGTGAAATTTTCGAATGGATTTCAGAATATTTGAAGTCTATATTTGAATGCAAGCTGTGTTTTCTTTTTGAACAGGTTGGTGAAATGACGACATGGTTGGCTGAGCAATCCGTTTCAGCACACTTTGAGTCACTCAAGTTGGAACCTAATGGAACAATAAGCAATGGCTTGAATTCATGATTAGCTGCATAAATGTTGTTCATGTGTTTTACATATCTCTGCATGTCATTTATTTAGGTACCTCCGAAGATGAGATTTTAGAAGACAATGACATAGATGGTAATGAAATGCCTCTAGGAAAGCTGATTAAACATATAAAGTCTCAAAAGGTTAAGGCCAGAAAAGCAGTGGATGATTCATTATTAGCTAAGGCAGAGAAGGCGGAGGAGGATGTTGATGTTTTAAGTGTAGTGCGGGAAATTAATCTGGATGGTCTAGGAATATCCAATAAATTTGAGTCAAGCAACGGTCATGGCGGTATGCTGTAGGGTTTCAATTCTTCCCCTAAATCTGTAACGCTTAAATTTTATCTTCTGCAACTTGGGACTGACCTTGATGATTGTTACAAAGGGTTTCATATTATTTTTTTGTAAATGTTTGTGCTCATTTCTGCCACTGATTGCGTTCATTTCTCTTGTTCGTCTTCGATCGAAATTTGGTGGCGATAATTTGGATTTCAGGTCTGAACTATTTCTATGTATGCAGATTTGTAGAAGCTGAGTGTTTACCGAGTGAGGAAATTTTTGGTTGCTTGATATTTGGTTTGTGCATCATATTAAGTAGGATGAATCTAATTTTGCTTAAAGATAGATGCTTTGTACTTTTTGCTTAACTTTTGGTCTAGACCTGTAATCTGTCATCGTGAGTTAGGAAAGTTCTTGATGATTTGTTTATCTTCCTGCTGGCAGTGGCAATTAAGAACTTGTAACGTGTGTATAGTTGCCACTAACTTGATTTGTGTTGTGGGAAGTTAAATTAATGGAAGTGTATGGAAATGAGATATGCAGCAGATGATTTTGCATGAGTTATGAGTACTGTTGTCAGAAATAGTGTGTCATTAAGTTGTGTTAAAAAGGAATTGGCAAAATGAAAGATGAGGAGCAGAATTCAAGAGCAAAATGCAACAAATGATTTTGCATGAGTTATCTTATCTTTGATTTTAGAAATTGATGATCTGCAGGGAAAGTTTAGCTGCATGTTTATTGTGATACACTCTTGTTTTATTGTTGAGATTTGAGAAAGATATTCTTCTGCATGGAGTTAATTTTTTGTATGGTGCTTGCTTTTGATGTGTAGTTTTGAATTAGAAAGCAAAGCATGAGTTTACTTAGCTATTAGGGTATAACCACCTGCATACTGCAGACAGTGTCTTAACTCTTAACTTGTGTGTTGCTGAGAATTTTATCCTGTCAGAAATTCAATCCATGATTGAAATATAGAAGACAGTGTCTTAACTCTTAAGCCATAGCTGTTAAGTTTTCTTAACATTATTATTGTGGTTCAGGCAAATGCAGCATCAGGGATGGCGGTTGATGACCAGTGTAAGCTCAAGTTTCTAGAGCTGAAGGCAAAGCGCTCCAACCGCCAGGACTCGCCGCGAAGCGTCTTCTACCGCTTCAATTTCACCATCTCCAGCTTCATCCCTCGCGACGGGGACGAGATCTGGTCCTGCCTCGCCGTCCTCGTTACCTTCTGATTCTTCGGTAATTAGACCTAATTTTATGCTTCCAGTATCAAATTTAGTGTTTCATGACTGGAATTTCAGATTTGCTTCGCACCAGCAGCGTTGATGATTCTTATTCTGGGATTCTACGGATCGTATAACACGGAATTGGGGCTGAATTGCTCGCAGTTGATTACAGCGAACGAATTGTTCGTGCAGTCTATTTTGGTTAGTGTGAAAAGTTAGGGTATTCATGTCCTTTCACATGCCTCCTCTCCTCTCCTCTCTGTCCCCCAAAGCATTTTCTCTCTCTCTCCCCTTCAGCTCTCTCTCCCCCCCCCCCCGAAACTCCAAACACGGAGATGGCGAGCTAGTTCGAGTCCAAAATAGTATATACGCGCCTCGACATAAAAAATGTTTCTCGTGTCTATTACTAATTTTGTACCTAATTGCTTCTTATCATTCTTGTGTGATACAGTGCACCAGGAAATGACATAAAAAATGAATATGTTGGACTAGGCGATGGAGATGAAGTGCGCCCTCCTCTTCCTGTGATAAGGGAAGCTCTATATGGTGATGCAATGATGTATGGGTATGCATCAACTTTTTTTTTCTTTATCCTTTCTTATAAAGGTATAACTGTTATGCCTATGTGTTTTTTGCTCCTTGCATCTATAAATGTAGAGCATCTAGGATTGGCTTTCCACCCCGTGCACCAGGCTTTATGGTTCCTTTCTGTAATTTTGATGATGAAATGAAACGCCCTGGAGAGTGGGAAGCAGATAAAGGGAGTACTTCTGCTGTAGAGAAACCTCAAGACAATCTTGCTGCTTTATATATGCCTCCATTTGATTTGATGTTTTAGGGGTCTTTTGAAAAGGTATTAGACCACATTTCCTGTCGTAAACATATTATTGGTATGTATGTTTCTATATGAATCTGCTGGTATTGCTTTATTGGATGAAAAAAGCTAAATCCATCTTAAATGTCAGGAAAAAGTTGTTGATGCTTCTGATAATAAGTGGCTTCTGGTAAATCTGCAGTCAACCACATAATTTAGTTCTCATATGGTAAAGCACTTTTTCCACATCTCTTGGGAAAAGAACATAGCTTTTCCGGACTAATCTATTGTCACATGCTTCTAGAATAAGTTGAGCATTAGATACTTTCATATGTACAGCTTAACCGAGACACTTGGGCAAATGAAGCTGTTAATCAAACTATCAAATCCAATATCATCTTTTGGCAGGTAAATAGTTTCTTTTCATCCTTACTTTGGCACTAACTGCAATCCTTTTTTTTTAGAGTGTGCCTGATGATGATTGATTTTTGAAGTTTTCTACAGTCTCTGTACAATGTGTTTCTTTACTTAGATATTACCTTTTGCTCTTATGTGGTTGGAATTGGTGGTAATGCAGCTCTATCTGAAAATACCTAGATATATGTAGGTTTTCCTGAAATATATACCTTTTAAGATGGCCAGATACAAAAAAAAAAAAGAGGTTTATCTAACTCAAGTTCCTGAAATATATACCTTGGAAATTTGAGCATATATACATACTGTTGGCCATCTCATCCTTTATTCCCCTTGTTACACTCACTAAATTTGAGCATTATTTGTGATTTATTCCGATCGAGTTAGGTTCAAGCTAGAGTTTGTATAGATTTTTGACAATTTGTTAAATAATAATGTTTTGCCTTGCCTCTCCTTTTGTATCACCTTCCTTGAAATTGAATATCAACTTTTCTATCAGAAAGAAAAACAATATTATTTTAGTTTGATTAAATTCTTACTGAAGGGAGAGTTTTGTTTACTCTTTTTTGTTTAACTATTTATTTGATGATTGTCTTCTTTAAATTTACAGTAAAATTTGTGTTCTTGATTAAATGTGGATTCCTATACTCAACATTTAGTGATCAATCTAGCTATCTTGTGTTGGTGTATTGTGTGCTTTAGTTTTCTATATAATTATTTTGTTGATTTGCATATGTAGACATATTACTTCCTTGGATATTTTTTTTAAAGGTGGGATCGTAAGCAATTGGATGTGTTCTTTGTCTTTGGGGTGATAAGGAGTAATAGGCCCTCCTGGTAAGAAATAAATAAATAGTACCTAGATTTTTGCATAGTGTACTTAATGCCTAGAGGTGATGCCTAGAGTTCTCACAAACTCTTTACAAATGAATATAATACAGCTATTGGTGCCATTTGACTCGTTAGTAATTTATTGCTATTGGTGCCCTTTGACTAATTAGTAAGTTCCATAGTAATAATCTCAAAATCTCAATTGATTAAAATCCCAAGCCTTGAATTGTTTTGTTTGTGTTGTTCTCATGTTGACCCTCTTCTTTCGAAGTTTGATTGTCTTTTGTTCATGGGGAAATATAATTTAGAGTGTGGACTTTGGAAGTCTTGTATAAAGATGTGATTGCACTATAATCTATAAACTTGATGAGATGAATGTAATTTGAATAGTTTCTTATAGTTACTTATGAAGTACTTTCATCTTCATATCTTCTACTTAAATTTTTATGATACAGAACAGTTTCTTGTCTCTGGAGATCAAGATGGAAGGGTGAAGCATCTCTCTTGCAAAGAAAACCTTTCTTTTTATCCTTTTTGCATCTTTTTTTATGTAGTTTCATCTTTATACAATGCAGAGTTGCATATGCAAGTTTAAGCCAGAACCCTCCAGAGAAAACAACTTCATTTCTTTGACAGGTAAAGGCACCTCACGCATGATTTGGGTTGATTTTAGCCCCAAAACCAAATAAATTTAAAGTCATACTTATTTAACTGAGAAATTTTCATGATTCCTTGCAGGAAGTTCCAAAAAAGGAAGTCATCACTATATTTTGTTCGTTACGCAAGTGAAGGTCAATCACCCTGTGCTTTTCATAAACTTCAATGGTAGCTCAAATCAGGTTGTTGATGGATCTGAGCAAGGATATGTAAAGTTTCTTCTTTCATCTATGATCTCTCTCATCTCCATTTTCACTTCTTTTAACATATTTGATCAGATTGGCTAAATCTTAATACAACCTCCATCTTTTTCTAATACAAATTCTTTCTTGTATATAAAAATAATTGTGTAGCCCGTGCGAAGCACGGGACCCGGAAACTAGTGAAAACTAAAATATTACGTTTGCTAAAAATCTGGGATTGATATTCATATTAGTTTAATTCAGTACGGAAACACTGTGGGCCGTAACATCTAGGAAAAACGCTCTCTTTTGAATCCCACGCTCTTGGACGTCGCCGACCGTTTTCTGCGTTCCCGTCGTCGTCACCGGTTTGCCGGAAGGAGGTGTGACCCGATCTTGCGGGGGAGAGGTGTTTTTTCTGGTGGTGGTGTTGGTTCCTTTCATTGCAAGTCTTCGTTAGGGTTTGAGTTGATTAGGGTTTCGGTTTATGGCGGCCGTTTCTGGTAAAAATCAACCGGTGGGTGTGAATGGCTCTACTCTCTCCGGTCAGTTACCACCAAATGTGCTGGGTAAGGGGCCTCGTAATCCTAGGTCGCACAAGCCACGTTCTCCGTTACATGATATTGAGAAGATGGATTTGGTAGACAAGAATATATACGATTTCACGTACGCAGAAGTGGGGAAGGAGATGCAAAGAATCAAGTATACAGTGATAGGGGGTGTTCTTGGCCCTAGAAGCGACTTCATGGGGATGTCGGAGTTCGTGAAGTGCAATTGGCAGGAGTTTTTGCCGGAAGTTAGCATCAGGAAGAACGGTATCTTCTGCTTCCGTTTCGAGACTAATGAACATTGTGAAAGAGCTCTCAATGAGGGTCCATGGCTATACGAAGGGCGATTTCCCTTGGCACTTACCCGATGGCATCCAGGTAAACCTATGTCCTGGTCTCAATTTGAATCCGTGCCGGCGTGGATTCAATTAAGAAATTTGCATCATTTGTTTAGCTCTAAGCATATGATCAGTGTGGTTGCTAATATGATTGGCACCCCTTTGGCGATGGATGATGAAACTGCTTCGGGTGTTACGCGAGACTGTCCACGTCTCTTAATTCAGGTTACTCCCGCTGATATCATTAGGGCTAAACTCACTTTGCGTGATCCGGACGGGAAGCTATATCATCAGCGCGTGTGGTTTGAATGGGTTCCGTGGGTATGTGATCATTGTGCAATTTTTGGTCACTCTACTCACAAATGCAAAGAAAAAGCTGCTGATGGGGTGATAACTGAGGAGCCGCAAACTGTTGGTGAATCTGAAACTGTGCTTGTGGTTGAGCAATCTACTGAATCTGAACGGGCTGATTTTGTGTCTGCTAATGCTACTGCTGTGTTGGTGGCTAATGTTGAGTTGGAAGATGCCAATGCTGCAGTGGTGACGACTCTCCCTCCTTCAACAGAATCTTTGTGTGCTGGGTCTGATAATATTTCCTCCAGTTCTGCAGAAGACTCTTCTCAGCATAGCCAGAATTCTGAGAAATCTATTCCTGAGCAGAGGAATGGTAAGCAAGTCCAGAAAAAGAAACCTCCTCTGAAAGAGGTTAAGTCTAAAGGTGAAAATGATGATCCTACTAAGCAGCATAAAGGCGGGAATAATGCAAGTGTGCATAATCTACGAAGCGGCGGCCCGGTAAGGGCGCAGAATCAATGAGTGACACCGTTGTTGTAGCCTGGAACTCTAGGGGGTGTAACTCTGCCCCTAGAGCGAGGCTAATTACAGAGTTCTTAAAGCGTAATAAAGTTACGCTTGTTGGATTGGTGGAAACTAAGATAAGTCTGGATAAGGAGGGGCTTTTTCATCGTCGTCTCAAGTTGGGTTGGCCATTTATTACGAATAGCTCTAGCACTTGTAAGGGCAGGATTTGGGTCATGTGGGATAATGGACTGATTGATGTTCATCCCATTGTTGTCAATTCTCAGTTTATTCATATGGAAATTCGGAGTATGGATGGGAGTGTTGATTTCCTTGCTACTGTGGTTTATGCTAGTAATGATAGTATTGAGCGCCGTGAGTTATGGCGTGAAATTGATTCTCTTAGTGTTGCTATTACCCGGCCTTGGGTTGTGATGGGCGACTTTAATTGTATTGCTAAGGATGATGAAAAGATCTTTGCGTCTCGTGTGCTTCATGATATTGATCTTGAGTTTTGTGATTTCTTGGGTCGGACTGGGCTGGATGATCACGTTTATTCCGGTGCGCAATTCACTTGGAGCAATAACCAGGCCGGTAATCGTCGGATTGCGTGTAAATTGGATAGGGTTCTGACTAATGCTGTTTGGGGGCCCGTTTTTCAGAGTTCGGTTGTTCACTTTGATGTTCCGGCGTTCTCGGATCACTCGCCCGGTGTCCTTAAGGTTAATCCTACTTCGGCTGTCAAGCGCATCCCATTCAAATTTCGTAATTTCTGGACGGAAGAAGCTGATTTTTTGGATGTGGTGCGGCTGAACTGGATTGTACCGATTGCGGGTACTAAGCAGTATATATTGGCTGCTAAACTCAAGCGTCTCAAGGTGAAACTGAAGGAGTGGCAATGTGGCCGTTTCAAGAATCTGGAACTAATGGTTGAGGATTGTATGGAGCAACTTAAGCAGTCACAACTTGCGCTTCAGGATGACTTTCTGAATGTGCGTTTGCAAGAGGAAGTGCGGGTTGCAAAGAGTGAACTTGATAGACGTACTTCTCAACTGGATAGCTATATTGCCCAGAAGACGAAGCGGGAATGGATTACGTTGGGTGAAGAACGCTCCGCTGCTTTTTTCAATGGGATTAAGCAGTATAAAGGCCGTACTACTATTGTTAAACTCAACTCGGCTAATGGCTCGGAATTGGTGTCGAAGGCTGAAATCGCAAAGGAGATCGTTCAATTTTTCGCTGGATTGTTTGGTACTGAGGTAGCGTCTTCTGCTTCTGATTTCGGTCATCTCAATGGGCCGAAGGTTTCTGCTACTCTACATCCGACGCTGTGTGTGAGATACACTGAAGCGGAAATCTGGGAGGCTTTGAGGGATATTGCTAACATTAAGTCTCCTGGTCCGGACGGGTATGGTAGTCTCTTTTTCAAATACTGCTGGTCTATTATTAAGGATGATTTTTGCGCTGCTGTTTGGGAGTTTTTTTCCCGGGGGCGTCTTCTTAGGCAGAACAACGCCACTTTCATTGCACTTGTTCCTAAGGTTAATAAGCCGTTCCTTGTGAAAGAATTCCGGCCAATTGCTTGCTGCAATACTGTTATCAAGGTGATCTCTAAGATGCTTGTTGCCAGGTTGCGTCCTTTGCTGGGTTCTATTGTTTCCTTGAATCAGGGTGCTTTTGTTCCTAACCGTCGTATTTCTGATAATATTGCGGTGGCTCAAGATCTGGTGAAAGGATATGATAGTCGTGGTACCTCTCCTCGTTGTCTAATGCAGATTGATCTGCAAAAGGCTTATGATTGTGTCAGCTGGAAGTTTTTGAAACAGGCTCTTGAATACTTTAATTTGCCCTGTCAGTTCGTTCAGCTGATTATGGAGTGTGTGACTACCCCCCTCTTATTCTATTATAGTGAATGGAGAAGTTGAAGGGTTCTTTAGGGGTGCCAGGGGTCTTAGACAGGGTGATCCGCTTTCTCCGTTTCTGTTTGTCTTGGTGATGGAGATGTTCACTAGGAGGATGCAGAGTGCGAGTGCAAGAAGGGGTTTCTTTTTCCACCCTAAGTGCAAAAAGCTAGGGTTGTCTACGCTCGTATTCGCTGATGACCTGCTTATTTTCTGTAAGCCTTTCATGTCTTCTCTTAGAATTGTTAAGGATGTGCTGGAGGGATTTGCGGCTGAGTCAGGTCTGGTTGCGAACGCAAGCAAGACATGTATGTTCTTTGGAGGTGTTGATGCTAGTAGGAGATCTGAGCTGGCTGAGTTTATGGGTTTCCGGATTGGCCACCTGCCTGTTCGCTACCTTGGGGTCCCTTTACATTCCAAGAATTTGAGGTATGGCGATTTCCAGCAGCTTTTTAGTCGTATCCAGAGTGCTATTTCGTGTAGACAGGCTAGATGCCTCTCTTATGCTGGTAGAGTACAGGTCATTTCGTCTGTCCTGGAGAGTGTTATTAGCTTCTGGATGCAGGTTATCTTGTTCCCGAAAGGGGTTATTCGGAGGATAGAGGCTTTGTTTCGTTCCTACCTTTGGACCGGTGATATTGGCAATCGGCGTTCCTTAGTTGCCTGGAAGCAAGTCTGTAAGCCTAGGAGTTGTGGTGGTTTGGGTTTCAAGGAACTCTTGTCTTGGAACAAAACTCTTATGTTCAAGTTCGTTTTTGATATCCAGCAGAATAGAGGGAGTTTGTGGACTCTATGGGCGCAAGGTAATCTGCTTAAAGGGAGGGATATTTGGCACGCTTCTTCTAATTCTCTGAGCTCGGGATTGTGGAAACATGTTATCAGGACGCGGGATGCATTTTTGGCTTGCAATGAGGCTGACGCTCCTGGTCTGCAGAAGTTTACCAGGATCGATGGTAAAGTGGAGTCGGCAGCACTTTATCTTTGTTTCGCTGGTCCGTTTTCGCCTTATCACATGGTGCGACATTATATGGAACGGGATTCAGCCGCGTAAATGGGCTTTTATTTGTTGGCTAGCCACTCAGAAACGGCTTCCGATGCGTGCTTCTTTGTTCCGATGGGGGGTGACACAAACTGCGGAGTGTGTCTTGTGTTCCAGAGCCGATGAGACGCATGTGCATTTTTGGTCTGATTGTTCGGTTGTCCAGGAGATTATTGGTGTCGTCATGAGATGGCAAGGCGTTACCGTGATGAAGACGAGCTTGCTAGATTGGTGGCGGTGGTTTGAAGATTGTAACCAACGCAAGAACAACATTTATTTGAGTCGTTTGAATGCTCTAATGGGTTGTATTTATTATGTTTGGAAGTTGAGGAATGATGTCATTTTTAATAATAAAGTAGTTAGTGCTAGTGAGGTTAGTCGTGAGATTATTGAGGTTTGTAAGTTTCGCATGATTTGTAAGATGCGGGCTAGTGGTAGGCGGGGGAGAGCTATGGTTCGTCGGTTGAACTCACACTAGGTTGTACATACTTTGCCATTTATACAATTATTTACCATTGGCAAAAAAAAAAAAAAAGTTTAATTCAGTACGACCTTCCTATTACATCGATCGTGCACCCTATATTTGTTGATCTAGACCGTTCAATTAATAATGATCCAACGCTACTAAACAGTCCACTCGTTACACCGTAAAAGCATGTTACACCAGAACCTAAATCTATATATATAGAGAACTAGGATCAAGTGCATAGGACTCTTACAGTAAATAGTGAGGAGTCTCCTTAGCCCTTAGATTAAATCAATTCAACCATCAGGATTAAAGCTAATTAAGAAAGAAAAAAAAAATCATAACTTCCCTCATTCACGCTCTCTGTTATGGAATTTTTTTGTAACCTCCCAAATATTCTATTGAACCATTCTTCTCCATTCTCAGTATCCAACTTTTCTTCATTACAACAACGCTTTTCTTCATGCCCATTTCAGTTGTTCACATGAACACTTGATGAACGGTGAACAATTGATTAATCTGACAATTGTTCATTTGTTCAAATGAACAACTAAGAGTTGATGAACATAGTTTGATTTATTTTTCATTTGTTCAAATGAACAACAATCTGAAAAATTAATGGTTGATTCCAATACGACAACGTTTTTGTTCATTTCAACAGGCTTCTTCATCTTGTTTGTCCCAAAATCATTTATTAGCGCTTTTCTTCATTTTGTTCATTTGAACAGATAAATAATTAAATGTTCAGACTATTTTTCAGACTGTTGTTCATTTGAACAAATGAAAAATAAATCATTTTATGTTCATCAACTCTTAGTTGTTCATTTGAACAAATGAACAATTGTTCATCGTTCATCAATTGTTCATCGTTCATCAATTGTTCATTAATTGTTCATGTGAACAACTGAAATGGGCATGCTCAATCACATGGATGTGCAAATTCACATGAATGGGCATGCTCAATCATCTTATGAACAAATTGTTAATGAACATTCCATATTGTTCATGCACAATTCTTCAGAGGTTCATCTCCTAACCATTTCAGATTTGTTCATGAACAAGACGGATTGTTCATGAACAAATCGAGTCGACGAGACAGAAGACGACGGAGAAGAGCATATCGGGAAGAAATCGAGTCGACGAGACAGGAGGGTTGTGCTCGAGGCCTAGGTTTTGGACAATTGGAATAAAAGAATGGAAGATCAAAAGACGTGCCGGAGGTTTTGAACAATTGGGCAGTGCTGGAGGTTTTGAGTGAAAAGAACAAAAGACCGTCATAAAAGATTCTATAGGAAAGATTTTAAGTGGAGTAAAATCTGGAGAAATTTTAGGGAAAGATTTTATTGATTTATTTTATTACCTTTTATGAACTTGTTCAAATAAACAATTGATTCTATAGTAATTTTATACCGTAGGATTTCCCTCGTCTAACGTTGTAGAGAGCTCCCTATTATTTATCGTAAGATAGCTCTTCATCAGAATCTGTCTCTCTCTATATATATATATAGATTGTTGGTCGTGATTTGCGACTGCTGCGTCATGTGTAAGAGAAATACACACTCAAATGAAACTTTCTTTCATACTCCGTATTTTTTAGTATATGGCAAGTATTGGTGCGTACTTTCTATACTATCCGACCCGATTCACTTGCCTATCTCTGGATGACCCCGGTCTTTGAGAAGTGGGTTATAGTGCACCAAAACTATCATATGCTTCATGACTCCGAAGCGGTAGAGATCCTCTAGTCCAAAATGATAGTTCATTTCATGGTCCATTTATTTTGATTTGTTCAAATAAGTATTTTTCTTTTATTTTTTTAAAACTAAATAGTTATATAACATTTTTTAATACCACTTTAACCAATGAAATCAATTGGACCATTTCACTTTAACCAATGAAATCAATTGGACCATGAAATGGACTATCATTTTGGACTAGAAGATCCTTACCGACTCCGAAGAGCATGGCTAAAAAATTAGTGATCGAAGGCTAGGATATGGATTATCCTTGTATACTATTTTAATTTCTCGTGTTTTTTCCTCCTGATGATAAAGAATTAGGTTGCCCAGTTTCTAATACATGAATATCTCACGAACATTCTTGATGCCATGTTTTTCTCCCTCTTTTTTTTTGTCTTAAGCTTCATCTGGAGATCCCGCTACATCCGTACCAGATATAGATATTCGAACCCTAAATCTTTAGATAAAGGTTTAAGAAAACATAATGGGTTTTTTATAAGGCAAGGAACGAGTCTCCCTTTAACAGGCGTGACCCTACCCCCATGCCGCTCCAGGGTTAGAACCCTGACCTGGAGGCTAGAGCCTCTTCCACTAGGCTAAAGGTGCATTGGCTAAGAAAACATAATGTATTATCCCACTACACTCACCGATGATTAGTAGTTCTTTTGTTTATGTTGTATCTATGCTCTAGCAAGAAGAATTTTATTATTAGGATACATGTACATTATGGTGCACCATAATGGATTAGTTTTAGTCATATCATTTCTGAAAGCATAGTTAATAAAATCATCCTCATTTAACCTCTTGTTTTAGTTGAATGCAAGCAATTCTTCTTGGCCCTACTATTTAAGGCATCATGTACTTTTAGCGCACTTTTGATACGTATCGTATGGATTGATATTCGTTCATAGCGTATTGAAAAAAAGTTCATCCGTAACGTATGAACACTAGTTGATACGAAACGTATGAACACTAGTTGATACGAAACGTATGAACACCAAGACTGCAAAGTTGCAGAAACACACTTAATATTTATACATTCCGGATGAATATGGGTTCATATGTTCCGAATGAACATGGGTTCATATGTTCCGAATGAATATGGGTTCATACGTTCCATATGGAAGAAAAAGTTCTTCTGTATGAACATAGCTAGATTCATTCGGAACGTATGAAAAAAAAATCACACGTTTCGTATGAACAAAATACATACAAACATTATCAAAGGTGCGTCAAAATAAAAAATGGGTGTCAAATAAAAACCGTGTTCTTTATCGTCATGCACACTCAAAGGCTTACATTTCTATTAGAGTTGACATGCACACAAAGATTGCCAGGCGGCCGAAGACAGTCTGACGGTGCTTCGACGACAAGGATAGTAGTGGTCGGAGTTTCCATGGTGGTGGTCAAAGTATATTACCACACATTACTTTTAACAGAAAATTATCATAAGGTATAGATTTTGTTTACTAAGTAGTCATAAAAAATATTTTACTTTTTATATTGTTTAGAAGATATATTTTTTCAAATTTATTTCCATTAACCGTTAAATTTAACTCAATTTCTATCTGAAATACAGAATGAGTTTAAGAAATCTATACTACTATAATGACCCACCTTATCTACAGTAACTTATTTGTTTTATTAGGACCATTAGTTACTTATTTTTTTTATCAAGCTTCGGTAAATGAAAATTGATGAAAAACCTAAATATTCCAAATTGCTCATCATAACAAGTTGAAGGTCATGTTTTATTTTAATCTTTTTCTAATATTTTATAATTTTGTACTGATATAGGAGTAACTAGCTTAGTTCTCGTGTCTTGCACGAGTTTGTTTTAATTAAATCTAATATATTTACAACTTTAAAGAATAACACATTAAATTAATAGCATTATCGTCCATCTTAGATGAAACTCCAGTTAGAGTCTAAGATAAAAAAAAATATAATTTTGTGATCAATTACTTTTCCTTATAAAACTTTAGTATATTTCGTTAACGAGTTGGATGGAGCAATGATTATTCACGTACGAGAATATAAACAAATGGACTATCGTTTTATTTATAGAAAACAATTTTTACTTTAAAACTAACAGAATTCTAGAGTTACTTATTTAAATGTTTTATCTTATTAAAGTGTATTATTTTCATTATGTTTCAGTCTCTTGTTTCAGAAGAGATATTACTTTCAGCAAATTTTTTTTTTTTAACAAGCAAACAGAAGGCCAGATGTTACAAACAATACATGCCTAAATCATCTTCGCGGATGATCTTTACAAATTCTTTCAAAGGGAAGAAAAAAGAGTTCCTAGAAACTAGGAGGTTCTGGAGTTGACGGATCTCCATAGTCGAAGAGTTGTGATTCCATCTAGAGAGGAAGTTGCGCAGTTCATCGATATCGGGGTTTTCTGAGGCCAAGAAGTCTGCTACTTTGTTACAATGACGGCGGATATGGCTAAACCTGCACAAATCAAAAGAATTGGAAATAGAACGGATATCCAATATATTTTGTTCTAATTTCCGACGGCGGGGAGAAAGCACCATTAATAGCATTAATAACTAGCAGTGTTAACTAGCAGTCTCACACGAGTTTGTTTTAATTAAATCTAATATATTTACAACTTTAAAGAATAACACATTAAATTAAGAAATTAATTTTTTTCCTCATACAAATTTAGTAGTATCATCAATTAAAAAATTAACTAATTAACTAATTAACTAATTAATAAATTATTACCTAAAAGGCTAAAGTCATAAGATGGTAAATGTTTTGATATAAAAATCTGAGTTATTATGGCAATTTGTTTAGAAGTGTTAATCAAGAATATTTAAAGATTAAGATATGAGATTAATTCTTTCTATTTAATTAAATCTTTATGTATTAGAGAAAATATTGTCTAGAGAAATTCAAAATGATATATAAATAGGGGTTTGATTCCGGTGAGGATTGATCCTTAGATGAGGACTGAGGATAATGCACACAAACGTTATAACTCATGCACACAAGAGTTATAACTCATGCACACAGTGTGTGCATGTGTCACATATGGTGTGCATCACCAGATACTGTGTGCATTAGTTATAATGTGTATGTGCATTAATTATAGCATTTGTGTGCATCATCCTCAGTCTTTATCTAAGGACTCATCCTCATGAGATCTTTTCCCTATAAATAACATGTTATAGAAAGATATCTTGAAAATCTTAATTAGCCTAAAATAAACATTCACTTACAATTTTCCAAATATATATAATTTTATTTATAAAAAGGAAAAATAATTAAGATATGACATGTGACAAAAGAAACATAAAAGTGACATGTGACACTTTAATTGTGAATATGATATGTGGAAAAAGTGGAGCTTTGCTTTAATATATATACATATATATAGTAGACTGTGTTTTCATTTTTTAGTTTTAAATAATGTTTAGGAAATAAATAATACCTCGGGTTGCCGGAGGAGGGTCCAGTGAGACCAAACCTTACAATACAAAGTACGAAGAGTTTGCGTTCATATATAACAAGATAATGTTTATATCTTGGACGGTCATGTTCGTTATGGTCATTTAAAAAAACAAAGTTCACATAAATTACGAAATTATCACCGCATGCCTGAATTAAAATGTTCAAAATTGGCACCGTCCAGATTATAAACATGTCAACTGTCCTAATAGGAGACCTGAGTGGTAACAATTACAGAAGACAACACAAGTCAATTGTCTCTGTTTTGATAAATTTACTTCTACAATACTTTTACAATTAAGTGCCCAATTTGATCTTCTTAGTTGGAGTATCTCGTCTTCGGTTGCGTTTTCTTAGAAGAGTATGAAACCAAAATTTATTTGTAACTACAAAATACCGGGATTTATTTCTATGTCAGTCAAATTAGAGGGTGATTTTTTTAGTTAAGAACACCACACTTAACTTGTACAAGGACTAAATGGTGATTTCTTCCCAACTTACAATCTTCTTGCATATGTGTTGTTGTAGATGAGTACAAGGAACACGTTTCCTCAAAGCATTTAATGCAAATGAGTGTATGGTTGTGCATCAAACCATATAACAGTAAGTGCAACACTATCTCCATTTTTTATACATATTGTTTCAAGTACGTATTTTGATATACAAAAATTGATCCAATTGACAAGATAATTCACTTGAGAAATGTTATGGTTGCAGACTTGTAGGTTGAAACAACAATTCCTCCTGAGATTGCTGAAGAGAAAGAGATCGACAATAATACAAATCGCAACGTCAAGTTTACTATAGTGATGCAACAAGGCCTTGATGTTGTTAATTGTAACTTCGACGATTTAGACGACATTTCATCCACGTCATTCATGCCCAACTAATGATCAACTTTTGTAGCAAATAAACGAGTTGCTATATCTGTATTTTTATAAATACTTATGCAAAACAATAGTTCAATTATACGGCTCTTTTTGTTTTAGAACTTGCAAAAGGTTAGGATTTATAAATGAATAAAAAATTTAACAAAGATGTGTCATAAATTAAGAAAAGATCTAAATTGGAGTTTCAGCTGATTTACTTCTATGAATTTGATGATGATTAAGTTTCACTTCAATAATTGTAGTTCACTTAATAGAAGTATGAACTGTCAAATATGTATAAAAATGTCGAACATCAATTCGCACGCGGCCTCCACTAGTAGATTTAAAATAAAGGAAAAGGAATAACGATGTCACTGACTGAAATCCAATCTTCATCAACTATTGGGCCGATCCATTCGAATGGCACGCAGAAGCCCAGCCCATATGCTGAGCAGATTCTAAAACCCTAACGAAGAAGGCAGTAGTTGGTTCACACGGCTGCTTTCTCCTTTCTCCGGTTCTCCCTCTCTTTACTTCCATCCTAGCAACCCTACTATCTTTCGCTTCAGAGGTCGAAAATGAAGGTATTGTTCTAATCCGACTGCGTTCGTAGTAAATTCATGTTCTTTCTCTTATATCGATACTGATTTGCAATTGTTTGATTACAGTTCAATATCGCGAACCCCACAACTGGTTGCCAAAAGAAACTCGAAATCGACGATGACCAGAAACTGTAAGCACATCTCCTTCGTTTATAGGCATGCATTTGGGCATTCTGTTCTGTGTGATGTTGGTAATTTTAGATGATGTAGAAGTAATCTCGAATTATGAACATTAAAGTCGGTAGTTTTGAGCTTCCGATTGCCGCGCTCCGTATTTCTGGGCATCGAATAGTGGTTTGCAATGGAATTTGAACTGATCTGTATTCGTTTAGGGGATGAAATGACAACTGTTTTTGTTTGTTGTGATAGTTAGAACCTATAAGCACCTATCTTTGATTAGATTATGAGAGAAGGTAGATTGCTAGTTTCATGATGTGCTCAGTTACGGGATTGTGTCCTAATTGTAAAGTTCTGCTCTGTATGATTCATGTGGGGAACCTACATTTGTTGTGGTCAATCCTTGCAGGCATTCCTATGGAATTGTGAATTAGAATATGATTGTGTTTGTCATTTAACCTTTATCTATTAACTGATAGATGTTAGTGTACATCTTTGGACGCCTGAACCCTAAAGACTCGGCTTTAATGCTAACTTTGTAATTTTACACTGCAGCCGTGCATTTTATGACAAGAGAATCTCCCAGGAGGTCCCTGGTGATGCACTCGGTGAAGTGAGTAATTGCTGGTTATGTTACATCTCTAAAATTATTTTCATTCTCTCCAACTTATGAGGTATTCTTAATTTACAGGAGTTCAAGGGTTACGTTTTCAAGATCATGGGTGGCTGTGACAAGCAAGGTTTCCCCATGAAGCAGGGAGTTTTGACCTCTGGCCGTGTTAGCCTCTTGCTTCACAGAGGTACATATCATTCTTTATTCTTTCCAAAATGTTTTGTATGTAGTTTTTAATGGGAAAATGGACACTTGAAATTTCTGCACAGGCACACCATGTTTCCGTGGTTTCGGAAGGAGAACCGGAGAAAGGAGAAGAAAGTCTGTTCGTGGGTGCATCGTGAGCCACGACCTTTCAGTTCTGAACTTGGTCATTGTCAAGAAGGGTGACAATGATCTTCCTGGACTCACTGACACTGAGAAACCCAGAATGAGGGGTCCCAAGAGAGCTTCTAAGATCAGAAAGCTCTTCAACCTCTCCAAGGAAGATGATGTCAGGAAGTACGTCAACACCTACCGTAGAAACTTCACCACCAAAAATGGTACATCATGACTCCTCTTTTGCAAATTTAGCATTAAATTTCAGCATTCATCTTGTGTTTTGGGAAATCATAAGTTGGGATTTCTGATTATATCCAGGCAAGACTGTTAGCAAGGCGCCTAAGATCCAGAGGCTGGTGACTCCATTGACTCTGCAGAGAAAGAGAGCTAGAGTTGCTGGCAAGAAGGCGAAAATCACAAAGGCCAAGGAGGATGCAGCTGAGTACCAGAAGCTTCTTGCCTCGAGGTTGAAGGAGCAGCGTGAGTCTCGAAGTGAGAGCTTGGCAAAGAGGAGGTCTAGGCTTTCCTCTGCAACTAAGCCATCTGTTGTTGCTTAAGGTTTCATTCAATTTCCTAAACCGGTTTTGATAGTATTTATGCAAGAGACATAAGCTTTGCAGCCCTTTAATTAGACTCGAGAATTATATTTTGGCTGTTCAGAATGTGAACCCATCATGTTTCTTCTAGTTTTCAATTAAACTTTACTTGCTATCTTATGGTGGCAAGTTTGCCTCAGTCTGGGTATTCTTCTCTAGTTTCAAGTCAAAATTGTTGGTCTTGATTTGCAGCTGCTGCGTCATCTGTAACAGAAATACCCACTCAGCTGCCCATTTTATGAAACTTGTTTCCATATTTGCACCAGAACCTCATATGCTCCATGACTCCGAGCATGCCTAAAAAGTTAGTGCTCGAAGGCTAGGATTGGGCTTATCCTTGTATACTATTTTAACGTTGCGGCTATTTCCACTACAATTTGTAACTAATGAAACTACATTTTTTTACATTGAAAGCCAACGCACGTTGGAAACCATCGTACAGGCAATTCGTATACGTAAAAAATTATATACCTGCACGTTGGAACTCAACGCACGTTGGGTTCCAATGTTCATGTATACTTTTTTTTTTTTTAAATAGCCTGCACGTTGGAACCCAACGTGCGTTGAGTTACAACGTGCGTGGGGATTTATAAATCCCGCGTCTTCTTCTTCTTCTTCTTTCTCCTCTCTTCTTCTTCTCTGCAATCGAAAACCCTAAATATCGCCGTTGTCCCCATTTCTCCATTTCTTAACCAAATCCCTTCATTCCACATCCAATCTTCATCGTTTTTCAATTCCAATCTTAATTCCCTTATCAATTTCAAGAAGCCCGCATCAAAATGGCTCCAAAAATCAAAAACCCTAAATCGAAAAAAACGAAATCGACAGCGGCGGAGGCGGTCCGGCGGCTTGCTAGTGGCGTTCGAGTCCGAGGCGGTGCAAGCGGAGGTGCTGGCGTTTCAAAGCAGGTGGCCGGTGGTGTTGTCTCTTCAAATCGAGCCGAGGAGCTCGCCGGAGGAGCTGGCGTCGAGGTGGCCAGAGGAGCTGAGGAGGTGGTCGGAGGAGCTGAGGAGGTGGCCGGAGGTGCTGCTGGAGGCGACGTCGGGGCTGGGCAAGTGGGTCGGGGTCAGGGCTGGGCCGGAGGCCGGGCTCCGTCGGGTCGAGTTGATGCGAGCGAGTCCCGGAAGCGGGCTCCGTCGGAATCGCCGGAACGACCGAAAACAATTTACCAAGTACGTATTTTAGCGTTTTAATAAATAATATATTAAAATAGAATTAATCTTTATTTTTCGTAATTATTCGAGAAATAACGATTAAAATAATATTGAATTGTTTTTTATTTATTCGTTATTTTTCGATTAACGTTTCACGCTAATCGAGAAAATAACGAATAAAAGAAAATGATTTAATAAATAATATATTAAAATAGAATTAATCGTTATTTTTCGTAATTATTCGAGAAATAACGATTAAAATAATATTGAATTCTTTTTTATTTATCCGTTATATTTCAATTAACGTTTCACGCTAATCGAGAAAATAACAAATAAAAGAAAATGATTTAATAAATAATATATTAAAATAGAATTTATCGTACTTTTTCGTAATTATTCGAGAAATAACGATTAAAATAATATTGAATTGTTTTTTATTTAATCGTTATTTTTCGAATAACGTTTCACGCTAATCGAGAAAATAACGAATAAAAGAAAATGATTTAATAAATAATATATTAAAATAGAATTAATCGTTAGTTTTCGTAATTATTCGAGAAATAACGATTAAAATAATATTGAATTGTGTTTTACTTATTCGTTATTTTTCGATTAACGTTCCACGCTAATCGAGAAAATAACGAATAAAAGAAAATGATTTAATAAATAATATATTAAAATAGAATTAATCGTTATTTTTCGTAATTATTCGAGAAATAACGATTAAAATAATATTGAATTGTTTTTTATTTATTCGTTATTTTTCGATTAACGTTTCACGCTAATCGAGAAAATAACAAATAAAAGAAAATGATTTAATAAATAATATATTAAAATAGAATTAATCGTTACTTTTCGTAATTATTCGAGAAATAACGATTAAAATAATATTGAATTGTTATTTATTTATTCATTATTTTTCGATTAACGTTTCACGCTAATCGAGAAAATAACGAATAAAAGAAATTGATTTAATAAATAATATATTAAATAGAATTAATCGTTATTTCTCGTAATTATTCGAGAAATAACGATTAAAATAATTTTGAATTATTTTTTATTAAATAAATAATAGTAAATATTGATTATAATTAGTTAAACGATTTATAAATAATAATATTAATTATGAAAATAGAGGTTAGACAAGGCCCTTTCCCCTGGTTCTATTAGAAAGAAGCAGAGGGGCCCCCGCAATGTTGATGTGCGGGGGATCACCGCTTCACATCGGAGTAAGGCTTTTGGAGCCGTTGTTCCTGCGGACATTTCAGGAGTTCACATTGGAGATCGGTCCCAGCATATCGCTGAGGAGGAGACAAAGACTGTAGCTGCGACATAGACATCAGTTGATAGAGAGACTGGAGCTGATATACAGACAGAGACTGTAGCTGCGACAGAGACTGCAGCTGAGAGAGAGACCGGAGCTGATGTAGAGACAGATTTGGATGTTGGACTTTTGGAGGCCCAGATGCCTGATGAGTATTATGAGGGGTCTCCACAACTTCAGCCATCTCCAGATGGATCGCCGCCTCCACAGGATACTGAGCAGCATATGGACGAGTCTTATCAGGAGGCTGCTCAGGAGGTTGTTCAGGATATACCTCACGAGGCCGATCAGGATCACGATCATCATATACCTCAGGAGCCTACTCATGGTCTACGTGTTCCGGCTCCAGGAGATCCTGATTATTTGGGGGCGCCTGGAGGTCCAGTTAGTTCGCTACTTCTGGTGGACTACAGCACGCACTTTGCTTCTGTCATATGGACCGAGACGGAGCGTCTTGTTGAGGGACTACAGAGAGACCCTGCATACGTGATACCTGCTAGATCGCCGGTATTACTATTCCCCTTAATAAATTATTAACCCAAATATTTTATGAAAGCCGTTTTAAATATTTCGATTTGTTTTTCTGTTTCGCATCTCAGTTGAGGAGGGTGCTTAGGTTATATACGCGCAAGACGTATTTTGACGAGTTTGATACGCACAAGACAGATGCTCCTCGTTCATGGTGGCAGCTCGTTCGGCAGAGCCATTTGCACACCCTTGCAGATCCTCGACTGGAGTACAGGTCTATAGACCCGATTCTGATTTCAGCGTTTGTGGAGCGTTGGCATCCTGAGACGAACAACTTCCACTTTGCTTTTGGTGAGATGGCTCCCTCACTGATCGACGTCCTGAAGATCTTTGAGCTACCGATCCATGGCAAAGCTGTCAACTATACTGTAAGGGACGTAGATACATTTGTCTATGACCAGGTTCAGCGTATCTTCGGGTTGGAGACACGCGGGGATGCCAGGATGCTATGCGGACGTACGTATAATTTATTACTTATACAATTAATGTTCATTTAGTTAATTTGATTAAATGTTAATAACGTAGAATTTATTACTTATTTATATTTGTAGAGGGTGGTCTGACTATCCACGCTAGTCCCGGCATTACGACGATCCACAGGCGCATCGAGGAGTTATTTGCTATACATGACAGGTAAAAAAGTTGTTTCTTCCCAACCTTTAGGAATCACATTGTAATTATGTATTGACGTTAACAAATCATCGTTTCTCTGTCAATTCAGGACTCCTCAGCAGGAGAGCGATATTGCTTCGCTGTACTTGCTCTCTTTGTTGGGCAGTACCGTTTTTATAGACAGGTCAGGGATGAGGGTGAAGCACAAATATCTCAACATCCTACTCGACCACAACAACAAAGGCACATACGCTTGGGGTGCAGCTGTCTTGGCTGAACTGTATCGACAGTTGGGTCAGGCATCTCGTTCAGGGTCCATGGGGTTTGCTGGGTGTCCACTCCTTCTTCAGGTAATAATTGTATTATTACTTGACTTGAAAATAATATTTAAAATTTTATAACATTTCGACCTTTATGTTTTAGGCTTGGATATGGGCGTAGTTCCATGGGTTTCGAGGCCATGCGACACAGGACTTGGATTCCATGACTGCACAGGCGGCTGCTATAAAGGATAACACCGTGGTCAGGTATGCCAAGGACACAGCTCGTCTTCGCGCCGTTTTTCGTTTTAATCCCGTTTTACTCGATTTTCGCACCGTTTTTCGTTTTAATCCCGTTTTATTCGATTTCGGGCCGTTTTTTAATATTATTTGCATCTAGCACACAACTGGAAGTCATTAAAAGCATTAAAAGCATAACAGACATACAACAGAAGTCGTCAACTACAATCTCAAAAGCATACAAGGCAAGTCCTTTAAAGTTACAAAAGGTGAAACATTCAACACATCTGAATTCACTAGAGATCAACATCTATACTACCATAACTAATGCGATAGTCCTTCCAATGCTGCATCCTCAGCGCGAACCCACAATCCAATCCATTCGCACTAGGATCCTTGAACATGCACCAAACTCCAGGTACAGATGGTACCGGACAATCTTCTCTAAGACACACCTAAATGTTAAAACATAAATACTATGTTAAGCAATAAGAAAATTGATTGAAAAGCCAAATACTTTAGTGAAATTCATACCGGTATGTAGTGGTTTGCTAAGCCCACATGGGCCATTGCATAAATCTTCAAACCCTGACTAGAGCTTTGTTGATACACCCTCATCGGTAAGCACAAATAGGACCGGACTTTGGATAAGTATATCAAACCAACCTGAAACCGAGTGGCAAATGCTAATCCAATCATGGGCATACTCATCCAGTATCTTTCGGGACAAGGTGACCTGATATAGTTGACCTCTTGAACAAGAGCTTCAAAGTTCTTTGCCAAATCTGGGCGTAGTCTGGTCATGACTTGTCTGTAGATATCACTATTCTGTAACAGCTCCGAAGTCACTTCGATGCGAATGCGAGGATACTCTTGTTGGTCAAACCCCAACAACACAGCTAGTGACCGATATCCACAATGTCCATCTGCCCTTACGTCTTTCGCATCTACAATGTATGGAAACATGAAGAGATCAACATTGTCAACCCCGAAGTCTACCCCACATTTCGTCATTGTTGGTTGAGGGAACTCATCTGTAAGAGTGCAACCTGATAATCCGAACCCCTCTCCATCAGTGCCACTTGAATAACTGAACAACTCTCTCGCAGTGCACCCAACAACTTCAAACTCCCCAATTATAGTAGGCTTAGTGGAAGTAGGCTGTGTCGCCTTTGCTTTTCCCTTTCCCCTAACCTCCTTATTCTTCGCCTTCGCCTTTGCCGCATTGTTTTTATCTAATTCTTCCCTTGAGTACTCAAACCCGCTCTTCTCTCTCTCGGTTCCCCATTTCTTTCCTACAGCTCCTTTTGGTGTGCCAGGATCCTGGATGCCCGTCGGCTCCACCGCAGTAGTTTGATGCAGATACTCCAACATTGTGTACAAGTCCGCTATTTGAGACCACTGACTTTCCGGAAGTTCCCCCCTTTGCCATCTCTCGTTGAGCTCAATGAATCTCAACTCCTGAGTGGTATTCGGTACACCAATCTCTATGTCTCCGCTATCAAGTTCAATCCTATCCCATTGTAGTTGCCTCCAGAATCTGTGGATCTCGTTCAACTTGATTGGCTTTTCCTCAATAATATGTTGGACTATCTCGTGGATGCACAGTAGGCCCTGGCATTCACGAATCCAGTAATCATCGCAATGTTCCTCAAAATTCTTGACCTTTATATCCTCCCATATCGCAAACAGCTTCTTCAACCCTCTATTCGACACATTATGGAATAGATGTCGAAAGATCAATTTGGCGTGTGGATTCATAGTTCTGAAAATCCCGGGTGTCTTGATCCGATCCTCTTCCATGATGGCCCTGACCTTCATAATCTGGCCCTCGATGGCTGCATTGATCCTGACAACCATTCGGTTAAAACCGCCTATGCTTGAACCCACTATCTTCTTCAACACCTTATGCATTCCCTCAACCCTATGGTTTATTCATTCAAAGGCGTGTTTATTTAAGACAACAATTAACTAATCAACTAATAAACAAATGTGAAATGTTTATGTATAACATACATGTTTGAGGTCCTCGTGAAGAAGTGAAGATTGTGTTCCGTCCATGCGCAAACAATGTTTGTCTTGTAAGGGATAAGCCAGACCTTATCAAGGTATCCAACGATTCCGCTTCCCCAAGATGTTCTCAACCGTACCAGCCTCTCCTCGTATTGTTCCTCCGTTCTTGATAGAAAAAGTCTCCATTCTTGCCCGCACAACATTTTCACCGATTCCTTGTTTTTCAAAATTCTGGTAGCATTTACCTCGATGTTGTGCTTGATATGAACCCAACACAAGAGGTGTTGAACCGGAAGATCTTTGAACACTATCTTGATTGCAGTGATGAGAGCTAGTTCTCGATCGGTCATTATTGCAGTCGGCATTACTCCGGCATCCTCAAACAACTTTTTAAGCCTCTGAATTATCCACAAGTAGTGCATTGTTTCCTCCTTACGCGTGAATGCATACGCAATGTTGAATGTCTTATGTGTGCAGGTGAACCCGACAATCTCCACAAGAGGCATATTATACCTGAATAATATAGTTATAAAAGGACGCAATGGGACATTAAACAATAAGACATACATATGCTATTATATACCTATTCGTCTTGTAGGTGGCGTCGATAACTACGACGTACGGAAACATCTTCAACAAGTGCAACGAGTCTTGATGGGCAAAGAACAAGATGTCCACCTCGTGTGATTTCTTCCTGCAAAGGGGATGCACTACATAGATGCGCTCCTTCAGAAACTTCAAGGTCCACTGTGTAACACTCAAATCCCCACGATCCTCAAAATGCAACTTCTGAATAAAGTTTGCGATTTGTTTTGTGGATGTTACATTCCTGGGAAAATTCTTTTTCAACTCTTGACTAATACCAGACGGCGGAGTGAATACATGCGCCAACGACGTCACGAAGGTCACCTCATCCGGCGTCATTCGACCCATGTACGGATGACCAATGAAGCTAGTGCAAATCTTATGATTGTGTTGTCCGTGCTTTACCTTCAAATACCATCCATCTCTGGCATCCCTATCCTTGAACTTATAACCTCTGACCTCAAACTTACAGTTCGTCCTCATATCCCTAGTCTCCCGCTGTGTCTGAACAACCACTGTTCCATCTTCTAATTCCACTTTCTTTTTCCGTAATCTATACACTCCAGAATGCTCGCACATAATGTTCATTTGACGTATATTACTATGACTAGTCACTAATACCATCATAAGCTCTCTACCAGTACTCTGAACCCAATGCCTCGAATGTTCCTTAGTAGGAAACGTTTCTTCGGATTCAAACGCCTCCGAGTAATCCAAACCCTATAATTAATTTTAGCTAACCCCAATTAATCGAAACTACAATAATAATCGCATCTATATCTTATTAATCCACATGAATCACAACTACCAATTCTACTAATTTATATGCACCTAAATAGAGAGAAAACAATTAATACAAAATAAATCAGTAACCGGAAAATCACCGGCGTCGAAGTCTCCTTCTTCGTCGCTATCGTTCCACATCCCGTCTTCGGGTTCACCGGAATACTCTTTCTCGTCCGCGATCGCATCGACATTGCCGTCGTCGCCTTCACCATCGTCGCCACCCACATACTCGTTCTCTTCGCCGCTCGCATATTCAATCTCCGTCACATATTCAATCTCCTCACCATCATCCAAGTTTGTAACTCTATTATTTGACATTTTCGGATGAATCGAATGAAAAACACATGAAAGTGGGGGATAAATAGGCTTTTTCCAACGGTCATGTTCTCCCAAAGAGCCGTTGGGGGAAATTTTTTGCCTGTAACCAACGTACGTTGGGTTCCAACGTACAGTGTAAAATTTCCCAACGACTATTTTTTAAACGGCTACTTTTTCAAATTATACCTGTACGTTGAGATCCAACGTACGTTGAAACCTAACGTGTACAATTTACGTATTTTTTAATCTGCTTCACGTATTCCGTATTTTGCTTCACGTATACATTTTTTGGTTTTGCCTGTACGTTGGTTTTTAACGTAAACAAATGTAGTGCCAAAAGTTACAAAGTGTAGTGGAAATAATGACAGCCTATTTTAATTTCTCGTGTTTTTTCTTCCATGAAGGTTGCTATCAAAATTTCTCAATCCTCAAACGTATTGATGCCAAGTTGTTTGCCTTGACCCTCCTAAGAGCCGTAGTTTCAATAAGACTTGTATTATTGCGCTTTAGTTTCTGATGACGAAATCAATAGAAGATTCCCCTTTGAAGCAATTGTCTTACTTCTTTGTTGGGCTACTGTTATTATCATTATCTTGTGGGCCAAAAAAAGTTGATGTCCTTCAAGGGAGATGGGTCTTGCATGTTTCCACTTGTTTGAGGGTGTGTATCATACTAATTGGCCATTGGCCATACGTATTTCCACCTGTCTAAGTTGAGTTCTTGATCGTCATTCTTAGAACAATCTATGATAAATAAATGTTGTCTTCTTTAAGATTTTAAATAGATACCTTAAGCTTTGAAGATGTAAGAATAAGTAAAAGTTTCTTGCATGTTTTTTCAATTAAACCCAAAATGAAGCATTACCCGACTTGGCCCATCTTCGGATGAACCAGTTTTGATAGTTGTGGCCCTTGCCAACAAGATCACATCCTCCAATGCTATAATTAGTGTTGCAAGCCTAGGATTGGTGCTTTTTTTTGGTTAAAAGAGAGGACTTGTTGTAACAACAAGGACCTAAGATGAGGTGGTCGAGGTCCCAAAGCATGAAAACTCAAACACAAAAGAAACGCAAAGCTCGCCAAGAGCATCAACAACCTTGTTCCCTTCACGAAACACATGAGATACTAACGAGCCAATCTCGCTTAATGAAGCCTTGATGCCGAAGTACCAGGCTGTGGAGAGGGTGGACGGGTTCAACACCCTTCTCAATAAAACGGACAACCACCAGAGAATCAAGCTCAACCCGCCTTGGGGTTCCATCGGGCCTAGGGTTGGTGCTTTACAAATGGATTATACCTTCCATGTTATTTTAAGGCTGAATCTATACGCACTACATTTTGCAACTTTCCACACTACATTGTCGTACGCCCAAAATGGGCGTATTTTGGGCGTACGCTGGTTTTAAGCGGACAGTGCAAAATTCCAACATCGATTGTGAGGCAAAATACAAAATACGGTATTATGTATACGCCCAAAATGGGCGTACGCCCAAAACTGGCGTACAGTATAAATTTTAATAATATAGCCGTTTGAAAATAGCCGTTGGGGAAATACAATTTTTAACTCGTACGCCCATTATGGGCGTACGCCCATAATGGGCGTACGAGTTAAAAATTTGGTGTAACGGCTATTTGTCCAAATTCAGAAGTGACCGTTGGGGTATATTTTGCCTGTACGCCCATTATGGGCGTACGATTGTTTTTATCCCAACGGCTATTTTTTCAGAATATGACCGTTTGGGATGTAGTATGTGTATAAATGTAGGAACTTCGGATGGATGTTGAAGTCAAAAATGTCAAATAGGAGAGTTACAAATTTGAGTGATGGTGAGGAGTTTGAATATGTGACGGAGATTGAGTATGGGAGCGGTGAAGAGAACGAGTATGTTGAAGAGAACGAGCATGGGAGTGACGAAGACGATGCGATCGTGGATGAGAAAGAGTATTTTAGTGAACCCGACGACGGGATGTGGGACGACGATACCGACGAAGAAGGAGGAGACTTCGACGCCGGAGATTTTTCGGTTAGTAATTAATTAGAATCGTTTCGTATTTATTTACGTTATTTAGTTGCAAATAATTTGTAGAAGTGATAGTTTAGATTGATGTGGACTCGTAGTTTTAAGTTTTAGTTGTGATAAATATGGTAGTTTTTATTAATTATAGGGTATGGATTACTATGATTCGTTTGATACCGAAGAAACGTTTCCTACTAAGGAACACTTGAGGCGTTGGGTTCAGAGTATTGGTAGACAACTTATGATGGTATTAGTGACTCGCCATAGCAATGAGCGTCAAATGAATATAATGTGCTCGCATGCTGGAGTGTATAGATCAGGGAAAAAGAAAAGAGAGGATGGCGAAACAGAGGAGGTTGTTAATACAGAGCGGGATAGTAGGGATAAGAAGTCGGATTGCAAGTTTGAGATCTGAGGACATAGGTTCAGGGCGAGGGATGCGAGAGATGGATGGTATGTGAAGGTAAAATACGGACAACACAATCATAAGCTTTCCACTAGATTCATTGGCCATCCGTACATGGGTCGAATGACGCCGAATGAGGTGAAATTTGTGACGGTATGTGCGAACAGCTTGACTACGCCGTCTGTTATTGCTACTCAGTTGAGTGCGGCCTTTCCAGGGAATACAACATCCACAAAACAAATCGCCAACTTTATTCAGAAGATGCATTTTGAGGATCGTGGAGATTTGACTGTTACACAATGGACCTTGAAGTTTTTGAAGGAGCGCAGCTATGTAGTGCATCCCCTCTGCAAGAAGAAATCAAACGAGGTGGAAATCTTGTTTTTTGCCCATCAAGACTCGTTGCACTTGTTGAAGATGTTTCCGTACGTCGTGGTTATTGACGCCACATACAAGACGAATAGGTACATAATAGTTGTATATCAAATTTTTTTTGTTTAAATATATTGCATATGCCTCTTCCTTCATTATTTAAATATATTATGCAGGTATAAAATGCCTCTTGTGGAGATTGTCGGTTTCACTTGCACGCATAAGACATTCAACATTGCATATGCATTCACGGGTAAGGAGGAAACAATGCACTACTTGTGGATAATTCAGAGGCTTAGAAAGTTGTTTGAGGATGTCGGAGTAATGCCGACTGCAATAATGACCGATCGAGAACTAGCTCTCATCACTGCAATCAAATATGTGTTCAAAGATCTTCCAGTTCAACACCTCTTGTGTTGGGTTCATATCAAGCACAACATCGAGGTAAACGCTACCAGAATTTTGAAAAATAAGGAATCGGTGAAAAGGTTGTGCTCGCAAGTATGGAGACTTTTTCTATCAAGAACGGAGGAACAATACGAGGAAAGACTGCTAGGATTGAGAACATCTTGGAGAAGCGGCGTCGTCGGATACATTGAAAAGGTGTGGCTTATCCCTTACAAGACAAACATTGTTTGCGCATGGACGGAACACAATCTTCACTTCTTCACGAGGACCTCAAACAGGTAATTTTTTTTTAACTTACTTAAACGTTTCCGATTTATTTATTAGTTTATTATGTAATAGTTGTTTTACTTAAACGCGACATTGAATGAATAAAACATAGGGTTGAGGGAATGCATAAGGTGTTGAAGAAAATAATCGGTTCAAGTATAGGCGGTTTTAATCGAATGGTTGTGAGGATCCATGCAGCCATCGAGGGCCAGATTGTGAAGGTGAGGGCCACCATGGAAGAGGATCGGATCAAGACACCCGGGGTTTTCAGACGAATGAATCCACAAGTGAAATTGATATTTCGGCATCTATTCCATAATGTGTCTGATAGAGCATTGCATAAGTTGTGGGATATATGGGAGGATATAAAGGCGAAGAATTATGAGGAACATTGCGAAGATTACTGGATGCGAGAATGTCAAGGCCTACCGTGCATCCACGAGATGGTGCAACATATTATTCAGAAGAAGCCATTCAAGCTCAATCAGATTCACAGATTCTGGAGGCAGCTACAATGGGATAGGATTGAACTTGATAACGGGGAGGTAGAGATTGGTGTACCTCAGACCATGCGGGAGTTGAGATTCATTGAGCTCAACGATAGATGGAAAAAGGGGGAACTTCCTGAAAGTCAGTGGTCTCAGATAGCGGACTTGTACACAATGTTGGAGTATCCACATCAAAGTCTTGCGTTGGAGCCGACGGGAATCAAGGATCCTGGCAGACCAAGAGGAGCGGTAGGAAAGAAGTGGGGAACCGAGAGAGAGATGAGCGCGTTTGAGTACGCAAGGGAAGAATTAGAGAAAAATGATGTTGCGAAGGTGAATAATAAGACGGTTAGAGGAAAGGGAAAGGGAAAAGCAACGGCGGCACAACCTACTTTCAACGAGCCTACTATAATGAGGGAGTTTGAAGTTGTTGGGTGCACTGCGGCAGAGGCGTTTGGTCATTCAAGTGGCACTGGTGGAGAGGGGTTCGGATTATCAGGTTGCACTCTTACAGATGAGTTCCCTCAGCCAGCAATGACGAAATGTGGGGTAGACTTCGGGGTTGACAATGTTGATCTCTTCATGTTTCCATACATTGTAGATGCACAAGACGTAAGGGCGGATGGACACTGTGGATATCGGTCACTAGCCATGTTGTTGGGGCATCACCAACAAGAATATCCTCGCATTCGCATGGAACTGACTACGGAGCTGTTAGAGAACAGTGATATCTACAGACGAGTCATGACCAGACTACGCCCGGATTTGGCAAACAACTTCGACGCTCTTGTTCAAGAGGTCAACTATAGCAGATCACCATGTCCTGAAAGATACTGGATGAGTATGCCCATGATTGGATTAGCATTTGCCACTAAGTTTCAGGTTGGTTTGATATACTTATCCAAAGTCCGATCATATTTGTGCTTACCGATGAAGGTGTATCAACAATGCTCCAGTCATGGTTTGAAAATTTATGCAATGGCTCGTGTGGGCTTAGCAAACCACTACATACCGGTATGATTTTCACTAAAGTATTTGTGATTTTCACTCAATTTTCTTAATGCTTAACATGGTATTTATGTTTTGTAATTTAGGTGTGCCTTAGAGAAGACTGTTCGGTATCATCTGTACCTGGAGTTTGGCGCATGTTCAAGGATCCTAGTGCGAATGGATTGGATCGCGGGTTCGCGCTGAGGATGCAGCAATGGAAGGACTATCGCATTAATTATGGTAGTATAGATGTTGATCTGTAGTGAATTCGGATGTGTTGAATGTTTCACCTTTTGAAATTCTAGTTGATGACTTCTGTTGTATGTCTGTTATGCTTTTAATATCTTGACTCCTTTTTTATAGTATTGTCTTGTCTGTTATTTTTTAATGTTTTAGATGGGTTAAATGAAACAAGTTCTGAATTCACTACAAGGGATTACTTGTTAAATTAAAACAGACACTCCAGAAACTACAACAGACTTAGCAAAGATGTAACAACTTTCAAGACACATAACAACATTACATCCTAATCGGAATCAGGGGAAGGAGGACCACGGCCATATTCATTGGGAAACAGAACTCCAAGGTGGAATAAGGCTGATTCTTTGTCCCACCTGTGAAAAATACAAAGTTTGAGCTCCATGTCAGCGTGTTCCTTCAACAGTTTGGCCATGACTCGGAGATGATGAGGGTCGTATTCTGGCTCCAGATACACGATCCTCCAGTTACAATCACATGTAACAAACCTTCGTCCATACGTATGGGGATTGTCCTTGTTATTAGCAGATAACACGGTGAGTGTCTTTGAGCACCTTCTACTAGGGCACTGGATCTGAGTGCCTTCAGCTGGAACTGGGGAGGATGAAGATGATGCCATGCTTGTTTGAATCTGTAATACAAAGTAAGAAAACATTTTAGAAACAATGAAGATATCTATCCAAATCAGTAAAAAATGAGACTTACAGAGTAAGAACTTGAAACAATGAAGATTTTACGGCGGAGTGAGAATGTGATGAAAGGGTTCACTGAGGCAGTGAATTTATAGCCGAAGTTTTACTAGGGTTAGGGAAAAATTGGGTCGGTGTAGACAAAAGGCCCACAACAACAAAGGCCCAATAACTTAAAATTATGTCATCCAGCTGTGACTTACAGCTGTGTAGTAGCTGTAACACATTCATTTTCATATAAGTGACATCCAGCTGTATGCTAGATGTAGAATTCATCCCAACAATTCAAACCATCAGCCGAACAATTCTGCCCAGCCAAGCCCAATAATTCAACCCAGCCAAGCCCAATAATTCAGCTCAGTCAAGCCCAATAATTCAGCCCAGCCAAAATAACGACATTGATCCGGCCCAGCCAAAATAACGACATTTCACATCTTCGTATTGTCCATATTGCTTGATTACTCGATATTTTATGAAAGTTTTAATGAAATACGCATAAAATATCGAGTAATCAAGCAATATGGACAATACGAAGATGTGAAATGTCGTTATTTTGGAGTATTTGAGTGTTTCATAACATTTAATGAAAATTTTATGTAAAGTTTATTTGAGTAACGAATTGATATCACACACATATGAGTAAAACTATACGACTTATATTTTTGAGATTAACTCGTTACTAGGTGAAAGTGACTGTTTAGATATTTCGAAGTGTTCATTTTGTTATTTTATTATAAAAACGAAACCGTCATATTGGTAATGCTCAAATACAACTTTTACATTTCAAGTTTTTCAATGTTTAAGGTCTTATTAACCCGTTTTATGTCGTTTTTAGGTAATGGGCCTCACCAAATCTCAATTCGGCCTTATTAGGCCCGTTGACGTTTTTGTTGATTTTTTTTCGATTCCGAGAATTGATAACGACTAAAGACTTCATTTTCTATCATGTTACAATTTTGAAATTTTGAGTTTTAGCGTTCTAAGGCGTTTAAACGAACTGGGCCCAAACTATCCATTTCAAACACAACTATCCACATTCACTATCCACTATCCACATTCACTATCTACTATCCACTATCCACATTCAGTATCCACTATCCACTCTCCGACATCCAAAATCCTAATAATATATAAATCCATGAAAACTACGACATCCAAAATATACATCTCAGAAACATCCAAAATATAATACTGCACATAAACATATCATTGCACAGGCCCATCCTCCTCTGGTACTACATCACCAGTCCATATGCTGATCCACCCCCTCATCATCCTCGCTTGTCCTGGAGGCAGAGTGTCACCATATGCACGTAGGAAACTGGATATCTCAGAGGCGAGTATGTTGCCCCGCTACATTTTCAAAATGTAAATATAAGTAGAATAAAATAGATTATAATTATTACTTGAGCAATATTGACTGAAATACGTACCACAACTACAGAGGCTGTCGCAGGTATCTGTATGTGCTCGGCACGGTGGTCAAACGGTGCTCGTGGGTCCTGCCTGGGTGATCTGGAATCAACATAAGGATGTGACATGGCATTAAACCATGTCAGATATCCATCCTTGCAATCCCATGCATACTCTCGAAGTCCTCGTCGATCCTGCTCGTCTAAGGTGATCAATCGATCCGACAGGGTCTCTGGGGCCCAAGTGCAGTCCTCATCCCCGAATGTGACAGTGTACCCCGATGCAGAATCATTTCTGATCGCAGTAGGTGGTGTAATTGGGGGTTCGGGTATGCCTTGCACATACCCGAACTGTCGCAAACATCGGTCAGGATGGTGCGACTCCCTGACCTCAAAGGACTCTAGAGGCCCCCGAAATAGACCTAACCTATACTGGGGGTCGTTGAGATCCAACTTGCCCCAGGGGTTCCACTGAACCTATGTTTTTTTAAAATGACAAACGTATTTTTAAAAATAATAATTGCATAACATATGATGAAATTACTAATTAAATAGTACTTACCTCTGCATATGTGATCTGGTCAAGGACCAGTCTGAGGGAAACTAGTCGAGCAGGATCCTTATGGTACTTGACTTTGCTGTTTTCCCGGATAGCCGCCGCCGAGGCATTCATGGATGTCAAGTCCTGCGTAGCATGACCCCGAAGACCATGGAAATACGCCCATATCCAATCCTACAAATACCAGAATTTCATAATGTTTTATACATAAGCAAAATATACACGAAAAAAAAAAAAAACATTAAACGAAAACTACCTTCAGCAGGAGCGGACAACCAGCAAACCCCTTGGATTGAGCACGGGAGGCCTGACCCAACTGTCTGTACAGTTCAGCCAAGACGGCTGTCCCCCAAGCATAGGACCCTGTCTCGTTGTGATCTACGAGGATGCTAAGGTATTTGTGCTTCACCTTCATCCGAGACTTGTCGACAAATGTCGTACTGCCTAACAGGGACAACAAGTAGAGCGAAGCAATATCACTCTCTTGCTGAGGAGTCCTACAATTAATAACAACAAATGAATTAGTAACGTTAATCGAGAAATTATGAGAAATTCTTATAATATACGATAATTTACCTGTCCCGTATATCAAACATCTGTAATAGTCGGTTGTGGATCGTGGTGATGCCTATCTTGCCGTGGATGTTCAAACCCCCATCTGATAATTTATCACGGATTATAAATATTTAATTGAATCAACTAAAAAATGGAATCAAATATAAATAATAAAATAAACTATACGTACGTAAGCATAGCGCAGCAGCCTCCTCGATCGTAGCAAACCTGAACATCCGTTGCACATGAGGATGCACAAACCCATCTATGTCTGCCTCAGCAGATCTGACAGCTCGTCCATGGATCGGAAGCTCCAGAATCTTCAGCACGTCTAACAAGGTAGGAGCAATCTCACCAAATGCAAAGTGAAACGTGTTGGTTTCTGGATACCAACGCTCCACAAATGCAGAAATCAGAATTGGATCGATGCTGTTGTACTCGAGCCGGGGATCTGCAAGGACATGTAAGTGGCTCCGCTCAACGAGCTGCCACCATGACCCAGGCACATTAGATTTATGCCTATCATACTCCCTGAAGAAGTCCTTGCGGGTGTATATATCCAACACCCTCTTCAGCTGATGTACGAAAGAGAAATTAATGAATTAGAATAGCGTGTGGATCGTTTTACCTCACAAATTCATTTAGGAAACAACGCATACCTTCGATGAGGGTGGTATCACATAAGTCGGGTCATGCTCAATACGCTCTGCAAGAGACGACGTCTCAGTCCATATCACCGGAGCAATGTGGGTGCTGTAATCCACCAAAAGCCGTGAACTAAGAGGACCTCCAGCATGCCCCACATAATCTGCATCCCCTGGAACCGGTACAGCTAAGCCCGGATCAATGTGCTGAACAGGCTCCTGAACAGGGTCCTGAATGGGCTCCTGGAGGTCTGGCTGATCCTGAATCTCCTGCTGATGATCCTCTGCAGAAGGAGACAATGATCCAACTGGAGATGGCTCACGCAGAGGTGATCCCTCATAGTAATCATCATGCATTTGCGCCTCCAAATCTCCTAGATCTGCATCTGGGTGATCTGCAACCTCTGGCTGATCTGCAACCTCGGTTGCCTCCGTCAACTCCTCTGAAAACTCCTCCGCCTCACTAACATCCAAATCATCCATCAAAGCTTTCCCTGTATCTCCTATATGCACTCCTGGAATGTCTGGAGGAGATCCACGACGTCGGGAAGCTGTGATCCCGCGTGCGCTAGGGTGACGAGGGCCCTTCTTCTTCTTTCTAACAGAACCACCCGCCGGAGTAATAGCCCTCTCTAAAGCCTATTTTCATATGAATCCGGATCAGGTGAGAATGATTATTATTGTGCGAATTGCGAATGGATGCACATTTAGGCGATTGACATGCACTTTCTTCAGTAATGACATGCACATTTAGGCCATTGACATGCACTCGGTCAGATTTGCATGTCATTGATAATTTGTCATTGACATGCATTTTCAGGGTGTGTGCATGTACTTTTCACATATTATCAATGACATGCAAATCTGACCGAGTGCATGTCAATGGCCTAAATGTGCATGTCATTACTGAAGAAAGTGCATGTCAATCGCCCAAATGTGCATCCATTCGCAATTCGCACAATAATAATTATTCTCACCTGAATTACGAATTATTATTTTATATTATTTGACGTTTTTCTTTTAAATATTTAATAATGTATTAATTACTAATTTTTTCTTAGGTACGACTTATTAATAATTTATTAAGACGCTATTTAATAATGTATTAATTACAAATTAATTCATTTCTTAGTAAATAAAAACTAATTAATATTATATTAATAAATATTATTTAATATTAAATCTTTTTCTTTTACAAGTTATTTATCGAATAACGTGAAACGATAAATAACGACTAATTATTCTTTAAATCGTTATTTATCGAATAACGTGAAACGTGAAACGATAAATAACGACCAATTAATAATATATTAATAAATATTATTTATTAATATAATATTATTTTCTTTTAGCTAAACGATAAATAACGACTAACTAATATTATATTAATAAATATTATTTACTAATTAATCTTATTCTTTAAATCGTTAATTATCGATTAACGTGAAACGTTAAACGATAAATAACGACCAATTAATATTATATTAATAAATATTATTTATTAATATAATATTATTTTCTTTTACCTAAACGATAAATAACGACTAACTAATATTATATTAATAAATATTATTTACTAATTAATCTTATTCTTTAAATCGTTATTTATCGAATAACGTGAAACGTGAAACGATAAATAACGACCAATTAATAATATATTAATAAATATTATTTATTAATATAATATTATTTTCTTTATCTAAACAATAAATAACGACTAACTAATATTATATTAATAAATATTATTTACTAATTAATCTTATTCTTTAAATCGTTAATTATCGATTAACGTGAAACGTTAAACGATAAATAACGACCAAATAATATTATATTAATAAATATTATTTATTAATATAATATTATTTTCTTTTACCTAAACGATAAATAACGACTAACTAATATTATATTAATAAATATTATTTACTAATTAATCTTATTCTTTAAATCGTTATTTATCGATTAACGTGAAACGTTAAACGATAAATAACGACCAATTAATAATATATTAATAAATATTATTTATTAATATAATATTATTTTCTTTTACCTAAACGATAAATAACGACTAACTAATATTATATTAATAAATATTATTTACTAATTAATCTTATTCTTTAAATCGTTAATTATCGATTAACGTGAAACGTTAAACGATAAATAACGACCAATTAATATTATATTAATAAATATTATTTATTAATATAATATTATTTTCTTTTACCTAAACGATAAATAACGACTAACTAATATTATATTAATAAATATTATTTACTAATTAATCTTATTCTTTAAATCGTTATTTATCGATTAACGTGAAACGTTAAACGATAAATAACGACCAATTAATATTATATTAATAAATATTATTTATTAATATAATATTATTTTCTTTTAGCTAAACGATAAATAACGACTAACTAATATTATATTAATAAATATTATTTACTAATTAATCTTATTCTTTAAATCGTTATTTATCGATTAACGTGAAACGTTAAACGATAAATAACGACCAATTAATAATATATTAATAAATATTATTTATTAATATAATATTATTTTCTTTTACCTAAACGATAAATAACGACTAACTAATATTATATTAATAAATATTATTTACTAATTAATCTTATTCTTTAAATCGTTAATTATCGATTAACGTGAAACGTTAAACGATAAATAACGACCAATTAATATTATATTAATAAATATTATTTATTAATATAATATTATTTTCTTTTACCTAAACGATAAATATCGACTAACTAATATTATATTAATAAATGTTATTTAATAATAAAAAATTTCGTTTTATTCGTTATTTATCAAATAACGTGAAACGTTAAACGATAAATAACGACTAACTAATATTATATTAATAAATATTATTTATTAATATATTATTATTTTATTTTTAGTCGTTATTTATCAAATAACGTTTCACGCTAAACGATAAATAACGACTAATTAATAATTTATTAATAAATAACAAATAATTCATATTTCATTAATAAATCTTTTTTTAATCGTTATTTAAACGTTAAACGATAAATAACGATAAATAACGACTAATTCATAATTTATTAATAAATAACAAATAATATTAACGTACCTCGTGGATCGAGAGCGTCTTCTCCGGCGATATCGAACGGGCCCGTTTTTCCGCACCGCCCCGATCACGACCACCCCGAGCTCCACCCCGACCACCACCTGCTCCACCAGCTTCACCTCCAGCCACCTCGACGGCGCCACCAACCTCCTCCCCTCCACCACCAGAGCCCTCGCCAGCGCCACCGACCACCTCAGCCACCGCAGCCACCGCAGCTCCACCACCCCCCCCTTTTCTTTTTCGCCGGATTCGTCTTCCGCCCAACTCCTCCACCTCGGACCCTTGCGCCACCAGCACAAATACGGACGGGAGGGAGAACAGACGAAGCCGCAGCCTCCACCGTCGCCTCCACCACCGCCGCAGCCTCCACCGTCGCCGGATTCGAGCTTTTCCCCATTTCTTCGGATTGCATGATTCCGAGTGAAATTGAAGAAATTGATTGAGGGATTTGGATTGTATGAGAAAAACGAGTCGAATGGGATAGATTTGGGGAAGAAAACGAGTGAAATAGGAGAAGAATGGACGGCGGCGATATTTAGGTTACGGGATGAACAGTGTTTTGCTGATACGACGAGAGGAGGAAGAAGAAAGCGAGGCGGAGTTTTATATCCTGGGCGTACGCCCATTTTGGGCGTACGCTTAATTTGGGCGTACATACCATTTTTCAGTTTTCCACCGTATACGTATGTTCGAGAAAATTGCACGGTACGCCCATTTTGGGCGTACGAGAATGTAGTTTAAAAAGTTTCAAAATGTAGTGCGTATAGTCTCTTCGTATTTTAAGCTTTATGCCAAACAACAACAAAATTTAACCTCTTGTACTTTTTTCGGGTGATAGAGAATTAGACAGCCTAATTCTAATAATGATTAGAAGGCAAATCTACAGATTGAATGACTCATATATTCACCTTCTACAAGCTATATACTACAAGTGTCACACATTCAATTATTCAATGCATTTGATGCCATGTTTTTTTGCTTTTTTTTTGTCTTACGCTTCGACTGGTTAAGAAAAGGTTAAGAAAACCTAATGCGTTATCCCGCTACAACAACTGATGATTAGTAGTTTTTTTGTTTATGTTGTATCTATGCTCTAACAAGAAGAATTTTATTATTATATGGATTAGTTTTCGTCTATCATTTCTGAAGACATAGTCAATAAAATCATCCTCATTTAACCTCTTGTTTTAGTTGAATGCAAGCAATTCTTCTTGCCCCTACTATTTAACGCATTATGTACTTTTAGCGCACCTTTGATACGTATCGTATGGACTGATATTCATTCGTATTGTATTGTAAAAAGTACATTTGTAACGTTTGAACTAGTTGATACGGAACGTATGAACACCAAGATTGCAAAGTTGCAGAAACACACCTAATATTTATACGTTCCGAATGAATATGGGTTCATGTGTTTCATATGGAAAATAAAGTTCATACGTTCCATATGAATAAAAAATTCATTCGGAACGTATTAAAAGTGCGATAAAAAAAATGGGGTGCGTCAAATAAAAACCATGTTCTTTATCATCATCATCGTCTCCTTCTTGTGCGCCAAAAGAAAACTGAACTTTTTCGACTGAGATGTGTCCATATATCCTTTAGCCTATTAAAAATCTCCAGTTGTTTAATGTTGAATTGTGTTCTTATTCGTAATTTTTGAGTGAGGAATCTCTACTACACATTATTTTTTAGTACTCTACTTAATTATATATATATATATATGTATGATAAATAAGAGAAAGGTTAATTACTTTGAGAACAAATTTTACGTTACGAAGTGCTCGCGCTCACAGATTACAAATTAATGCTCATGATTTGGACGGTCATGTATGTAATCTGACAATCATATACGTTCAAGTCATTTTCAATAAATAAATAAAAACGAAGTTCACCGAAATTACAAAATTGTCACCGCGTTACTCACTTAAAAAGTTTAAAATTGTCACCTTAAATATGAACATTGACGTGTAATTTATACCGTAATTTATTTTTTAGTAGAACCCTCCTTGATAAATAATGTCTAAAACAATTGTAAACATTGTATTATAAATAAAGGTTTAATCCTATATTTAGTGCCTGAAGGCTAGGGTTGGTATGTGCCTACTTGGTGCTTTGTACCAATGCAAAGAACAGGAAATTAGGCTGCCTAATTTCTAAGAACGATAGTGAATGACTCATTGTCAACACATTTTACTACTGTTAAACATGTCAGATAACCATTTTGCTATAGCTTGACACATAGACATTATGGTGCATCTGTAATGACATGGTCCATGTTAACTACTGGTGTAATATATGGAAAAGATTTAAATACCATTCGCATCAGATTCGAGTCATTACATACTTGTCTACTGCTGAGTTGAGTTCTTAATAATCTTTCTTAGAAGCATAAATAATGGTAAAATCTATACGCACTACATTTTCTCTCTTTCCACACTACATTTCCATACGCCCATAATGGGCGTACGCTCGTTTCGGGCGGACAGGCAAAAAAATTTGATATACGTATAAGAACTTATACGTATACAATTTTGTAAAAAAATACAAAATACATCTTGTACGCTAGAAACGGGTGTACGCCCATTTCGAACGTACCGTAATGATAATTTTTCCCCAAATAAATGAAAAAAAATTAAAAAAAATTAAAAAATTCGCCCATTTCCAACGTACAACATTTTTTTTTCGAAATTTTTTTTTATTACGATTTTTTTTAAAAAATTAATAAATTACGTTAGTATATAATAACAATAATAGGTCATATTTCACATCTGCCTCTTTGCTCTAGTGGTAAAGAGCTGCATATATTGCTCAGAGGTTTTGAGTTCGAATCTCAACACTAACATCTCACTTTTTTTATTTTTGGGTAAAAAATAATGGAAAGAGAGGAGGGGGGAGTCGAACTTGAGACCTCATGGGCATGTAATGAAGTGAAACCACTAGGCTAATGAATCATATTGATATATTGGTAATATTAATACTACAAGTTACAATCGAATTTGGGTTCACCTCAATATTTTATTACAATAACAGTTTTTTTAATCTTGGTCTCAAATATCTATATCTATAGACTATTAATTATTTTAATAATTTCTAAAAAATAATTATTTAAATAATAAGGTGTATCTTATTGACATATATGTAATATTAATACTACAAGTGATGATCGAACTTGAATCTACCTCATTATTTGTTGAATTAATTACTTAAATAATAAGGTGTATCTTATTTGTCTCAAATATTTATTGAATTAATTACTTAAAAAATATTTTCAAATAGCACATCTAAAAATTGATATAGTGGCAAGATAGGATTCTAACGAATTGTAGACAAGATAAGGATAAGATCTTGCATATAACACATCTAACAAGCAATCTTGCATAATAGTTTTACGTATTTTCGATTCAAAATAGTTATGCAAGATGAATAAAATCTTGCATAATACTTAACGTACAAATAGTTATGCAAGAAATGACGCGAAAATCGAGTAAAACCGACTTAGAACGACTAACGGCGCAAAAATCGAGTAAAACCGACTTAGAACGACTAATGGCGCGAAAATCGAAAAAATGTGGATAGAGTATAGGGTATATGGTATAGGGTATAAGGTAGGGTATAGGATATAGTGGATAGTGAATGTGGATATATAGTGGATAGTGAATGTGATAAGTGGTTAGTTTGGGCCCAATTCGTTTAAACGCCTTAAAACGATAAAAATCAAAATTTCAAAATTGTAGCATGATAGAAAATAAAGCCCATAGTCGTTATCAATTCACAAAATCGGAAAAAAATAATCGAAAACGTCAACGGGCCTAATAAGGCCGAATTGAGATTTAGTGAGGCCCATTATCAAAAAACGACATAAAACGGCTTAATAAGACCTTAAACCGCAAAAAAATGAAATGTAAAAGTTGTATTTGAGCATTACCAATATGACGGTTTCGTTTTTATAAGAAAATAACAAAATGAACACTTCGAAATATCTAAACAAGCACTTTCACCTAGTAACGAGTTAATCTCAAGTATATAAGTCGTATAGTTTTACTCATATGTGTGTGATATCAGTTCGTTACTCAAATAAACTTTATATAAAACTTTCATTAAATGTTACGAAACACTCAAATAATCCAAAATAATGACATTTCACATCTTTGTACTGTCGTTATTGATTGATTACTCTATATTTAATGAAAAATTTAATGAAATACGCATACATATATGATTAAACAAGCAATAACGACAATACGAAGATGTGAAATGTCGTTATTTTAGATTATTTGAGTGTTTTATAATATTTAATGAAAGTTTTATGTAAAGTTTATTCGTTTAAACGCCCTAAAACTATACGACTTATATACTTGAGATTAACTCGTTACTAGGTGAAAGTGCTTGTTTAGATATTTCGAAGTGTTCATTTTGTTATTTTCTTATAAAAACGAAACCGTCATATTGGTAATGCTCAAATACAACTTTTACATTTCAATTTTTTTGCGGTTTAAGGTCTTATTAAGCCGTTTTATGTCGTTTTTTGATAATGGGCCTCACTAAATCTCAATTCGGCCTTATTAGGCCCGTTGACGTTTTCGATGATTTTTTTTCGATTCTGAGAATTGATTACAACTATGGCCTTTATTTTCTATCATGTTACAATTTTGAAATTTTAATTTTTATCGTTTTAGGGCGTTTAAACGAATTGGGCCCAAACTATCCATTTAACACATCCACTATCCACATTCAATATCCACTATCCACTATCCACATCCACTATCCTATACCCTATACCCTAAGTCGGATTTGCTCGTTTTAAGTCGGTTTTACTCGATTTTTCCGCCAACTCAATTTAAGTCTGTTTTACTCGATTTTCGCGCCAACTCGTTTTAAGTCTGTCTTACTCGATTTTTTGTGCCGTTACTCGTTATAAGTGTGTTTTACTTAATAAGACTAAGTTTTATATTTTTCAAACATAATTAACCATCGATGGTGTTGATATCTTTAATCCAAGTTTGTGTTGAAATTTTTCAAACATAATTTATCATTTGTCATATATTGTATAAATTTTGTAGTTTTTGTTGAAATATATTTTGTTTTATATTGAATAAGGATTTATTTATTAATATATATTATTTAAATAACAATATTAGAAATACAAAGAAAATATTTTGGGAATGATATGGATTATCATAGTTTTTTATCTTAAAATATATTAAATATAAAAAAGCTTACACACCTGCTTATTTGAATAATTCTTTTTCCTCAAAATTATTAAAATAATTAAATCAATAAATATGTGGGAAAAAAAATAAAAAATCTATTTTTCTAACAAAAAATGAGGTAGATTCAAGTTCGATCATCACTTGTAGTATTAATATTATAAATAATACCAATAAGATACACATTATTATTTAAATAAATATTTTTTCTCGAAATTATTAAAATAATTAATTTTATTGATATATGAGACTTGTACTATTAATATTACAAATAGATCAAAAAATCTGTTATTCTAATAAAATAGTGAGGTGAACCCAAATTTGATTGTAACTTGTACTATTAATATTACAAATATATCAATATGTTTCCTTAGTCTAGTGGTTTCACTTCATTATATCCCATGAGGTCTCAAGTTCGACTCTCCCCCACCTCTCTTTTCATCAATTTTTATCAAAAAATAAAAAAGGTGAGATGTTAGTGTTGAGATTCGAACTCAAAACCTCTAGGCAATCAATGGAGTTCTTTACCACTAGAGCAAAGAGGCAGATGTCATATAATACCTATTATTGTTATTATATAATAACGTAATTAATTAATTTTAAAAAAAATCGCAATACAAAAAAATTTCGAAAAAAAATGGTGTACGTTGGAAATGGGCGTACGCCCATTTCCAACGTACGAAATTCTTTAATTTTTTTTTTAATTTTTCATTTATTTGGGAAAAAAAATTATCATTACGGTACGTTGGAAATGGGCGTACGCCCATTTTGGGCGTACAGACCAATTTTCAATTTTTTTAGCATATACGTATACGTATGCATACGTATACTCGAGAAATTACACTGTACGCCAATTTTGGGCGTACGCCCATTATGGACGTACGAAAATGTAGTTCAAAAAGTTTCAAAATGTAGTGCGTATAGACCCCGCGATAAATAATGAAGACATGTTATGTTTTTTCAAATTTAAAAAAGATACCATAAACTTTGTCGGTAAAAGTAAAACTCATATTTTACGTTGTAGAGTTTGACTCTACTCTCTACAAAATTGCCACTCACAACAAGGATACTATCACTAGGGGGCATCTACTCACACTTAAAGCCTAATTTTTATTCATAGTGGAAGCCACATCTTATCTTAATTGATTTTATGCCTTATTCTGCAACTTGCTTTAAAATTAAATTTCTTCAGTGGAAGGAACGGCAATTTGCCATAAAATATCTTCCAACGTCCTTCGATCAGTCAATTTATATACAGAACCTAGACCAAGTAATAAACAATAAGTCAATAATGCATTTTGAATTTTGATTGTTCTACTGTTATTTTTCTCTTCGTCCATTCATTCGTGGACAACACAATGAGTCGAGCTCAGCAGGTGGGGGGCCAAACCGGCCAATTTACCACCAAAATTTTGAACTGTCACACTCAATTTCGGATTCTGTAAGGCTCAGTTGAATGAAATATGATTCGAGGTTGTATTACAAAGTGTGTTTAGTACAGCGAAATCATGATAAATGCACCAATTACTAGACCACCATGTGTTCAAGCCCCACTTTTATGTCGTTTGTCCCTCTTATTTCAAACCTGTATGCGATTTTCAGTATCACCCACATCTGATTGCAACCCTTTAAGAAATTAAGAATATGTAAGAATAATCCTAAGAAAATTTAGTAAATGTCATCATGTCCTAGTCTCTTTGTTACTCCACTTTTGTAGTCTTTTCTATGTTCCTTTCATTCTGATTGGACTACAAAAAAGATATATGGATAAGAATGTATTGTTAATTTTTAGATTCAAAGAGTTCACTACACAAATTAAAAGACCAAGAAGAGAAGAATTGTTAACTCAGTTCACTAAATTGTGACTGAATCGGGAATAATATAAACTTTATTCATAGTCTAATCCAACATGTAACAAATCCTTTGAACATCAATGGAGAAACTTCAAATATTATTTCATGAATACTCAAAGGTGGATACAAGTTTCTGATTCAAGTCATTCTACTAATTCATAGCAATACTACATTCATCAATATGCAAACATCAGACCATTCCTAGCATGACCATTAACAACCCTACAATTCTTCCTAATCTCCCCGGCCCGACCCGAATCCAAATCACCCATCTTAATCATCCCTTCAACAAATGCCTCAAAGAACTCATCTTGATTCTCACTAAACCGAACAACCCAATCCCTCGTCTCTTCGCTCGTATAAAGCGTCTGATCAGAATTCAAGAAGCCTCTTCCTGCAACCAAGTTTTTAAAATACTGATTATCAAACAATAATGGTGTAAAATCCAAATCTCCAGTCACATTCTCATCTCCTCCAATTGGACACAGCTTGTTTAGCTTCTCCTTGTAAACAGGCTCGAGTGCTGTGTCGGGTTTGCCTGAACCGGATTGGTTATAGAGCCTAAACATTATGGAGAAACATCGGCCTTCACCGATCGAGTGCGAACCTGAAAGTGCTACCATATCTTTGACTGAAAGATTGAGCTTTTTGAAGAGGTCTATTAGAAAAGTTGCATTTGCTCGTGGGCTTGGCATTATATTGTCTGAATCTTCTTGGCTTGCTGTTAAGCTGTCTTTTCTTCCTAACTTCACCTTCCAATCTGGCCCTCCAGTCTGTTTAGTTTCAACAACAACATAAGAACTTGTTTTACATTTTACAAATGTGACAGTATACAAATTAAATAAATATCACAAGTATATATCAGAAAAATACTATTTTCTTGATTCCTTTGCCTTTTTCTTGCTGCAGTATGAAAGCCAATGATAAATTGGTCTTGTTCTAGTGATGATTATTTAGAACTTGGGTAGAATTCATAAAACTCCCACAGAAATATATAAAGAATAATTTTTTTTGGAGAGAACAGTTTAATTTCTTTTAAATAATACTACTAGTTGTAAATAAAGCTACAAATCAATAAACCCCACAGCCCTGTTTTCTCGGTTTAAGCTGCTCCCCTTTGCCTAACAGCTAATTTAATATCCGTGAAACATCCTTTTTCAACTTTACTATTTTTTTTGTATGATGCTCATCCAATCTCATCAGTCCTCACCAAGATGAAAAGTCCAATTTGATGATGATCAGAAGATCAACCCCCAAAAATCATAACTCATAGTCCATAGAGCAGAGCATGCTCAGCTTTCCCATTTCTAATTTCTAAAAAAAATAGCTCACATGCAAATAGAAACATGAAAAAGTACATCAAGAATCGATTGAACTCACAAGAGCAACTGCATCTCTAGCAGCCATGGCGAGAATATCAGAACAAGAAACAGTTTCAGGGCAGATTTTCTCCACAGCTTCCTTAGCCTCATCAATCACTTCAAATGATCTTAATGAGTTTATGTTCGCCAGTGCTTGCTTCTCCCCTAACATGTTAGGCGTATCATCCAGCAGCAACGATCCATCACAACCCTGCAAAAAACAAACTGATTACAGAGAGAAGAAGAAAATCTCAGAATTTGACTTTAATGAAACGACGGCGTTTTGGGGTTACATTAACAAAGCAGTCATGAAACTGCAAGCGCATGACAGAAGCAGCGTTTCTGGGCTCTCTAGCCATGGAGTTTTTGATCACCTCTCTCACCGCCGATTCAGCATATGGGCAGGTGCCGGTGTAGTATCCTGGCCGGAGATCGGCGCCGGCGGCTGTCTGCAGCAGGAGGAGAAAGGTTGGGAGGAGAAGAGGGAACATGTTTGGTGATACCAGATTCTAAGTTTTTGTGGTAATTTGGAAATGATTTTTTTTTTGAGGTGTGGGTCTAGAAGCTGCATCATGTATGACTATTTATAGGGCCTGTAAGAGTGTAGACTGTAGAATGTATATGTATACGTTATGTATGTATGGAGAAAGGAATCAAAGAGAGAATGGATGGCCCATTACAGAAGTTGATGTTCGTTTAATTCGCGAATCACGTTGTAAGGATGCTCTAGACTGGTCTCGGTAGAAAGGAGAGAGAATGGAGGATCGCCGAAGAGTCAAAATAAAGTTAATTCTGTTGACTAAATTATTAATTGTCGATTTAGTGTGTAACGGCACTTTTGTGTAAATGCGATATTCTATAAATTTAATAGGTTGAGGAATGACTATATGATGTTCTATTTTGGCCCTAAGTTTGATGCACATTTAATCTTTTGTACAAGGAAAAAGAAACTAGAGAGAATAGATGACCATTTAGGATTAAGAGATAACTATTTATTGGTAAGAATATTAATAAATGGACTATCTTCTTATACATTCATAGATAGTTATTTTCACTTAAAATAAATATGTTAGAGATTTGATATTACTTTCTCTGTACGGTTGAAAAATAAATATTCAGCGTAAGTTATTGTAAGGTTTTGTTTTATTTTCAGTTGTCTGTTTCAGAATGATTCTGCGATTCAGTGAGTAAATATATATAAAAATAAGGTTGTTGAAAGGTTTATAATGTAGTAAATATAATATGTGATTGGATATCCATTGCCCATGTAGGCTATGATGCATGATAGTAGAGAACAATGACAATGTATGGATGATGGTCCCATAGGCCATGAAATGCCATGAAAGAGTGAACAACTGAACATGAAATATGTGGTGCGTAAAAATTTGAAAGGGTTACTTACAATTGACATAACTTTGTTGCCAATTGTAGAATCTAACTCTACTTACTCAAAACTAGCTGTTAAAAAATAATCGAGTCCGAAGGATCTAGATGTAAATCCGACCCGACCTGACCACACTGAAAATCTGAATTATTCGAATCAGAATCTACCCGGAAAATAGATTTATCGAACCCGACTGCTATGTAACCTGATCGAAGCTACACGGAAAATAATATAAAATATTATTTTAGAGCAATACTACCAATTGTATTACAATAATTAAATATAATATTATTTTAATAAGTTATTTTAGTTTTTATTGTATTATTTAATTTACTTTTAATAATAAATAGAATATTAAAAAATGATGTTATTAACTCGTTGATTAACCCGGTCCACTTGCTAACATGTAATGACCCGACCTGACTTGACATGTTATTCGAATTAACCAAATACGTTCTCAACCCAGACCCTAAACGAACGAACCCGATTTGACCGACCCGATTGACAACTCTACTCAAAACCCATGGGCCGCGCCAATTTGATAAGTGTTAAAGCGAGATGAATGGGTAAAAATGAATCCCTAATTTCTTCGTTTGGATTAATGTTATTATTTTCCCTTTATTGATAAGTTCAGTTCAAGAGTAATCGTGAACTACTGAATATTGATCGATGGACTATTATTAAATTTGGTGTAATATATGACATTGCATGCATATTTGTTTCTTAGATTTGGAATATTTACACAATTTCACAAATCATGTAATGAGACACTCATGTTAAATTATTTTCGTCTAAATTCCACAAAATTACATTTTTAAATATAATATATACTCTCTCCGTTCTTTTAAGTTTGTAATGTTTCCTTTTGCGTGTTCCCTAAAGTTTGTCATATTTTCATTTTTATCATTAGTTTCTTCTCATAATACCTCAATTTAACTTATTCATATACTATCAATTAACAACACTTTATCAATTAAATCAATCATCTACATCATCTTCTCTATGTTATCTTCACCATTAATTCCATCAACCACCTTCGTCTCCGTTAAATTTCTTCCATTTTTACATAGCTCATTTTTTCATTAACATTAAAAATGTCTAATTAACCTAGATTATTTGTTAAGTCCGGATTAACCCACTAACCCTTAATATAGCCCAAAAACCCACATAAACCCCCTATCTGTCAAAGCTTCACCCGAAGCGGAACACCTCTCATGGGCATTGGCAGAAGGTCTCCAACTGCTCCGATGGGAGTTCCCTGCCTCCATCTGATCGGAAATCCCCAAGTGAGGTCTTCTGAGATTCGACAGATGAGGTTGCTTCTGCCACTTCCACCCCTCGTGAGTGGTGTTCTCTTTTTTCTTCCTTGTAATTGGGGTCCCAACTATGTCGGTGACCATTCTTTTAGCCCGCAGCAGCCGGAGAAGACCCCACTTACATGAATGGTCGTCGGAGAAAGTTTCGGTGGAGATGAGATGGTCGTCGGAGCTGTCGGAAAATGAGATTATTTCTCATTATTTCTCATCTTCGGGAGGTGATCATCATCCAAGACACTCCAACGTTGGAAGTCTCTGTTGATATCGAGATGGAGTTTGCGTTTCCACCTCCGGAGTTGCTGAGCCCATAGATGACCGCTCCACTGTCCGTGGAGTTCATAGTCATTCCCGACACCCCGAATGCTCTCACTCTGACACCATCTGGCTAAGTCCCCTGGAAGACTACTCTGTTTATGTTTCTCTGTTTTTACTCTATTTATGGACTGTTGGATTATGTGTTGTTTATGGACTGTTGGATTATGTGTTGTTTATGGACTGTTGGATTATGTGTTGTTTATGGACTCTGTTTATGTTGTTGGATTTCTGTTTATGGATTTTTGTTGGCTTTGTGGTTTGATGGATTGTTGGTGGTTTTGTTGGCTTGTTGGTGAATTATTGGTGGTTTTGTTGGCTTGTTTGATGGATTATTAGTGGTTCTGTTGGTTGAGTTGATGAATATATGAAATTATGTTGGCTTGTTAGTGTTGATATCTTTATGCCAATGGATGTTAGTTGCATGATTCTCTAAAAATGTCAATGATGAAAGTTGGTTTATCATGCTCTGAGATGTCAGTTTAACTTCTTTTATGAGTAGTTTATGTCTAGTTTGTGCCTATGTGAAATGTTTAGGTTAATGTTAAGGGGCTTGTATCGATGCGGGAATGGGGACATCTTTTATAATCAATGATGAAATTTTAATATTGAGATGCAAACCTTAGTTATCACTTCATGGATGTGTCATAGGAACACATACATTTTTTACTTACTGACTAGGGAGAGTGAAGCGATATCAAGAGGACGACCTAGCAACAACATCACCATTGAGTCCTACGCCTTGGCGTCCCCCATGGATAATGAGATTAATTAGAGAAATCGAGCAGCAGCCGCGACCAAGCCGCGACCAGGCCGCGACCAGGCCGAGACCAAGCCGCGACCGCGGAAATCCAACAGAAGCAAAAATAAGAGCTTCTGCAAGATGGCACGGTTTGTGACAAACCGTGCCAAACTGTCCTAAACCGTGCCAGTGCCAGTCCACCACCCTCATATGGCGATCGCCATCGCCTATGTTTCAGTTTTTCCGAACTTTCCTTTTCGAGACGTTTTAGTTAATTAATGCATTTTTAATTCCGATTTAGGGCTGCTCTTTAGGGTTGATGTTAGCAGCAACCCTCTTATAAGTTTGACATTTTTCCCATTGTTGTTTTGACGTTGAAATTATAGCAGAGCTTTAAGTTTGAGTTTTATCTCCTTCCTTTGCTTCGACGTCATTCTACTGATTGGATCCAGAGTTGTTCTCGTTAGCGAACTGTCACCAAGCTTACCTATCGAACTCGATCATCCCTTGAGTGGACTCTCAAGACTTCGAGTTCTTGTTGAGTTGAAATGCTCAATACTTATCAATCCAAGACGAGTAGAAGAACGACGACTTCCCTTTCTACCACGATCCCCCCGAGGCATACGAGTCACCCAGATTCGTATCAATTGGTATCAGAGCTCAGCGGTTCAAAGGTGTAGTCATTCTTAAACTCTTACTTTCCATTCCTTCCTCCCATATCCTTTCCACCCACACAAAAAAACCATAAACCCTAAAAATCCTGCCGACTTCTACCCAGATTTCGGCCCCAAAATTTTTTCCCTTTGCCACAAAAACCTCCACCATCATCTAGAGCTTTTCAAGACGAGACCATACATATAAGATTTGTCCAAATCGGAGTTCGTTTGCCCATCCAAAACCCAAAAATACGAACTTGTTGCGTCTGCCAAAAAGCCCCGCGATCGCGGCACAAAAGTTGCGATCGCCGCGCCGCCGCTGTCAGAACCCTAGTTTTTGGCTACTTCAATGGACAGGACCCGGAGAGTACGTCGTAGATATTTTTCCGGTTATGATGATCCTGATATATTTATGGATTGGGCTCGACACATGTCCTATTATTTTTCCCAATGAGACTACGATGAGTTTGATCAATTGAATATAACACTTGATTGCCTTACCGACTATGCTCTCTCTTGGTGGTTGAGGGACATTCCTTACCGTCGTTCGCGTGGTTGGGCACCAGTCGAAACTTGGGTGCAACTTGTTTATGTCATGACACGCCCCTTTGCATCAGAAATAAGCGCACATGACCATGTCGAGAGGACGCGACGCTGAGTATTGGGTTTGCCAACTAGATCTGTGCGCACACCAGAGTGTGCAAAACGTCAGGTACTCGTTCTAATCTTAGAAACAACAGTTGAAGAGTCAGTTTTGGTTCCCATTTTCGAACAAGTGTCGACTTCTCTTGATGATGTTGTTGAGGAAGATGAATCAGATAATTTCAACCAAGCACCCGAGCTCATTCAGGTACCGGCCTTAACCTTGGATTCAATAGTTGAAGAGTCAGTGATTGAAGAGTCGGTTCCAGGTCTGATTCGTTCCCAAGTTTTGGATTCCATTGAAGACGATGAGGAGGAAGAATCCTCAAATTGTGACAACTATGAACTGGATTCCCCATTGATGGTGCCTACAAAGCTATCTTGGACTCCTTGTGGAATTCTAATACCTGCATTCATCCCACCCGTCGTACAACCTTTGGGTTCCATTCTCGACATTGGTGACTTTGGAGTGCTCCCAACGAATGAGTTTATTCTTAAGAAGGGGAGACACTCTAACATGCCTGATCTCTTTCTCTCTCTTGCACCAACACGATTGAAGCGAGGACACTTCGAGGCTAAGAAGGGGAGAATGAAGCGATATCAAGAGGACGACCTAGCAACAACATCACCATTGAGTCCTAGGCCTTGCCGTTCCCCATGGATAATGAGATTAATTAGAGAAATCGAGCAGCAGCCGCGACCAAGCCGCGACCGCGGAAATCCAACAGAAGCAAAAATAAGAGCTTCTGCAAGATGGCACAGTTTGTCACAAACCGTGCCAAACTGTCCTAAACCATGCCAGTGCCAGTCCACCCCGGTGGCGATCGCCGCCCTCATATGGCGATCGCCATCGCCTATGTTTAAGTTTTTCCAAACTTTCCTTTTCGAGACGTTTTAGTTAATTAATGCATTTTTTAATTCTGGTTTAGGGCTGCTCTTTAGGGTTGATGTTAGCAGCAGCCCTCTTATAAGTTTGACATTTTTCCCATTGTTGTTTTGACGTTGAAATTATAGCAGAGCTTTAAGTTTGAGTTTTATCTCCTTCCTTTGCTTCGCCGTCACTCTACTGATTGGATCCGGAGTTGTTCTCGTTAGCGAACTGTCACCAAGCTTACCTATCGAACTCGATCATCCCTTGAGTGGACTCTCAAGACTTCGAGTTCTTGTTGAGTTGAAAGACTCAATACTTATCAATCCAAGACGAGTTGAAGAACGACGGCTTCCCTTTCTACCACGATCCCCCCGAGGCATACGAGTCACCCAGATTCGTATCAGAGAGGGGTCCCGCGCTCCGCGCGGGTCTTTCTCCCTTAGTTTTTAAGGTTTAGTCTGATTTTTATAGTTTTATTGTGTCATTTTAGATATCTAAAACTTAAAGCATAATAAACTCTAGAATTAAATAGGTAAATGTATAACATTGTTTTCAAATATTGGTATATATACAGAGTAGATTTCATACTCCATATCCATGTTGTGTCAAATCATTCTACAACTCGGTCATTACGATCATACTCAAACTTCTTACCTAATCTTGTTGCAGACATGCAATAGCTTGAAATTCAGAAGCACTAATTCAACACATATTAACATATCTGTGGTAAAAACTGATTGGAAACACTAATTAAAAACAAAGCGCTGATGTTTTGCAAGTTGTCTTTTTTATGAGCTTACAAAGGAATTGTTTTGGATTTTATAAATAATTACATCTTATTTAAGATTCAACTCAAAGTTAACCATCAGACACATGGAACTATGGAAGCATAAAACTTAACTATGTCTATTGAAATATTCTTAAGTTAGGGTTATTCAAATTCATAAGTATAGTATATATAGAACTCTTCTCCGGTCAATAGGCCATGTTGTACATTCTCTGATGATCTTATTCTTTCGTTCTTACTCTTAGGATAGAAACAACCAATAACAATAACCGCAAAACCGTGAAAAATTAAATACACAACAATGTAGAGGAAATGTCAAACTGCACCAATTTTAGACTATAGCCTATAGTCATATGAACTCTATTATAACCAGTTTGAATGTATCAATTCACATACACTGCACATGTGCATAAAGGGTGAATGTTAATACCCACGTCTGTTAGTTGGTGTAAAATCATATTTTTTTCCATCTAATGAGGATTTGCAAATCCCAAAATGTAAAGCGGAGTTAAATCAAGGAATCAACAAACTTGATACATGAAAGCAACATTAACATGTAATAGTATACACAATAACTTGAGCTACTAATTCATTAGTCCCTTGGCTGAGCAATAAAGGATGGAGAAAAGATTGTCAGTACGCACCCGATATTGAGAGTTGTGCCTGCAGGGAAGCTGGATGAATTAAGATCACAATCTTATATGCCAGTTTCAGCTTCCTGAGCTACACCCTTCTTTTTTAACCTTTAATTGTTATTCGTAAGTCATTGTTAGCAACTTATGTAAGTGTTTGATTGAAGTTTGCACTAATTAGTTCTAGTCCAACCTTCTTTGGCAACACATTTTTCTTCTCTTGGAGTAATCTTTCCCTAAGCACAGAATATTCAAGTTAAATATTTGGAGAACTATATCTCAGAATTAAACGCCCTTAAGAAGTTCTTACCCTTTTTAAAGCACAAAATAGAGTCATTCATCAAATGGTTCAGCAGTATTGTGCTTAACTCCATAGATCTAAAAATTGAAATCATGTATAAAAATTGGGACAGATCTCATAAACAGAGAACAAAAGCGTATGAATCTTCTGGAAAGAGTAAAATCAAGCACTGTGCATCAATCAAATTAACCGGAATCCGAAATTTAACTTACTTCTCATATCCATTGGTGCTAATCTGCTCATGATCCTACAAAAGATCACAGATAAACTCAATAACCAAATAAACAAAAAAATCCCTCAATGTTTGAAACCAAACCCTAGAAAGATAAAGGCTATGTTCGGAATAAGTATAATAAGCTAGCTTATTTTTCCAAAAAGCTTGAAATCCTAGCTTATTGTTTTCATAAGCTAGCTTATTTTTCTTTGAAATTAAGGATAAAAAATGTATTGCCGAACAGGCACAAAGCATAAAAAGCGAAACTGGAGAGAAGAGATCAAGTCTCCTTTCTAATTCACTTGCTAATACTGAAACTCCCTTTTCCTAAGAGAATTCAATCCTGAACAAATGTGATTCATCTGCAATGAAGCAAACAAAATTCGAAAATGGCAGAGGATTTCCCTCCTCACTTTGCTCTTCTTGTCTATCTGTGTTGACGTTGCCTAGGACGAAGAAGATATTGCCGGAGAGCTACAAAGATTCAAAAGTGGCCGACCTTTCTTCTTCCACGAAGACGATTTAGTCCTCAAAATATTTTCCCCAGATTAGTCTTTATGGTCGGAGCTCCTTTGTCGGGCTGTGAGGTAAAACTTATAGGCTGGGGACATCAATTGTCAATCGAAATATTTTCTCAGACTTGCAAGAGTGGATTTAGCGATGGGAGATCAACAGTCAAACATAATTTAACTCATAATCAATATAATTGTAGACAAACGGCTGGAATTTAAACACTCATGAATCGATATATTGATGTGCAATGTAACGACAATTTCGAATGTGAAGGCGTTTTGGAATTAAATGAATGCGTAAATATCTTTCTTACGGAGCCAATTAGTCATTAATTTCAAGCGTTGAAGAAATTGAACAATCGATCGTCCGTGTTATTAGGTTTTATAGGTATTGGACTTGTGTTTGTTGTGGCTTGATAGATGGGCCACAACCACAACACAAACTTACAGGCCCAATGGAACCAACAAACGAAAAGCTTGCAAGAACCAAATAAAATGAAGCAAAATTTATTGCAATTAGAGGACGGGGCATTAAATTGGAGGTCTTTGCTTTGGGCAAAGCGCAATTTTTATAGTATATTAAGATGCCTATATGTAATGTTTTAATGGAATTAAATTTGTATCAATGATGGTTTTGAGGACACATGATACCATGTTTGTTGCATTAATCACTTCTTAGCTGGAATTTTTGCTTACAAAAATTTGACTAGTGTAAGCATGCTTATAAAAACACCTAGTCTATGCATGCTTACACTTGTCATATAGTCTTGGCTTTCCCAAAAAAACATCTAATCTATCTAAAAGAAGTCTTACCTTACATTAAAACAAACTGGTTGTCTAAATCTTCTTGGTTGTCTACATCTTCATTTGCTTGCTTGTCAGCATCTTCATTTGCTTGCTTGTCAGCATTTTCATTTGCTTGTGTATCTGTTTGATGTGAACCCCCATAAACACTCTTTCATGCTTCTATAACACCCCAAGAAGGTGCCTTGATTTTATCTGGTAAAAGGCCTTGAACCCTTAATCTCTTTTTGTTAACACTTGGCAATAGATAATAATCCCCTCCATTTACTTGTAACACTTCATTCTTTACATATTGAAGAGTATTCCAAACATCTCTTAGATTAGTGGATTTCAATTCATAAAATGCATTATAAACGTCTCCTAGCATCTTTTGACGTCTTTTTGTGCATGAGTGATTATATAGTCCTAATCAACCTTAGGTATAAGATGTTTAGATCAAGACTATTAGTTGGTTGTTGAATTATAATGAAAGTAAATCCATCTTGTTTGTGTACTGTCTCTTGACATTTTGGATCTTACTGATTGATATGAGGCATTGCATTGTCCTGTTGGATGTATGTGACTCTCTCTGCTCCATCTTATGGCCATTTAGCCTTGATTGTTGGTATGATCTGGTCAATTAACATTTTCCTTGTAACTTGCTTGTTAATTGACTCAACAAGCTTTGTAATAATTGTGCCCTTTGGTCTTTTTTTTATTATCTTTTTTATGCTTCTTGGTATGTGAATGGAAAGATACCAATCTTTCCATCAAATATACAGTCTTCATCTGCATTGAACTTTGGCCTTGCAACTGCTGCCCTAAACATAACTTTAGGAATGAACTTACTTGAACTAGAAACCATGTATATTACTATTTCATTCTTTTCTAGATATACTCTTTGTGTCTTCTTTGTAAGAAAGAACCATTTCTCATCAATATGAACGAAATCATACATGGGATGATATTCTGAATTTTCATGCATTGTGGCCCCTTTAAGTAGACTGGAATCCACTCCAATCTTGTCCTCTTGTGTTCTTCACTCAATCCAGGATGTAGTGCATTGGTGTGTGGATTTATTATCTTCATCTTGATCATTCTATGACAACTGATTTTGAATTATCTAGTTTGCTTGCTAAGTCTTTGAGGCATGTTTTGTCTCCCATGCTAAGTGTTGATATATTGCACTTGATCCACTTAGATTCTCTTCAGTCCATCATTGTGATACTTTGTGGTTACATTGTGGCTTTGTGACGCTTGTTGTTGTTGCTTTGCTAGTCTCCGCATTATACTAATTGTTCTTGCTGACACCTTGAACAACTATGTAGATTCCTTGATGGTTCCTTGTGGAAGTTTTCCCTGCAAAGCTCTTTTTAGAAGATAATTGAGAATTTGCATTCACTGAGAACTGATGAGTCTGGTTGTTGGTGGCTCATGATGTTGTGTTGCCTCTCCATGATGCTCTGGTTCTAATGTTATTGTCTCCTAGTTCAGATCAAAAGGAAATCCTAGTTTTGCTCATATGTTCTCTATCTCATAATTGAAGCCATCGTAATCAAGAACTAGAGCTTCATTCAAAAACTGGAGCTCCATCTCCTCATAATTGAACGTTGGTGCAGTAATTTAATTCAAGTTTTTATTTTCTTCTTTCTTCTTTCCGTTGGGTATTTTTTAGCAGTGGAGAAGTAACACTGAGATGAGTTAGTGTTAATGGTATTTATAGAGCATTTGTATGGGTATTTGTTAGGGGTATTTTGGTCGTCATTTTCTCAATTAAGTTGGCAATCCGTGTGATTGTAATAAATCATTTTGGTTGGTTGTTAAGAAAATTGGGGTGTTTTTTTTTTTTGATGAGGAAAGCGTTTAGGGGGGCACATCTAGCGAGAGTGATACCGCCCTAGAGCATCCCGAAGGATGAGATCAGAAAGATCTGGATAGGCTGCAAAATCAGGATGGGGTATTAAATGGTACATTTTGGCTATAAGGTCAGCCGCACCATTAGTCTCCCGAAAAATATGGGATACTCGATATTCCGCAAAAGAGCGAAGATCCATTAAGATATCAGTCATGATCAAGTCTAATTCTCATGGGCAGTCCCAAACGCCGTTTATGGCATTAATAAGGCGAAGGTTATCACCTTCGATCTCAACATGCGTGAGGCCCAGCCGAATAGTCTCTTTAATGCCATAACGCATCGCAAGGGCCTCAGCCATGATTGGTGGAACAGTACCCAGGGGTCCGTTCGTCATTTGAATTGGTGTTCCTTGTTCATCTCGAATGATGATTCCATAAGTAGCTAGGCCAGCTGGAGGACATGAAGGGTGTTTTGATTGCTAGTAAAATGGGCTTGTACATAGTTTTAGAGGCTGCAGAGCCTCATAATTGCTTTATGCCTCTGCAATTTTTTCATTAAAAAAATGTGTAAATTGTGTTTTAAAACAAACGTAAATGGGCAAAAGGAGTAAATGGTTATAATTTCCTTTACGTATACAAGTATTTCTTTGTTAGTTTAAAATGAATTTTTTTCACCGTTGTTTTCTAAAATTTCAGTGAGCGAATGTATTTATATTATGTGTAAAGAAACATATAATATAATGTCCATTAGTAGTCGAGATGGATCTAGCCACATTCTTGTGAGCGAATAAGACATTGTTTTAGAGAAGTAAACACGATATCAAATTATTTGACTTCTTTTAAGGATAACATTTGCTTGATAAATTCCGACCTCTTGTGCCACATCAACCATTACTTTTACGAGCTTGAGAATTTTTGAACAATCTTATGATTGTCACACATGTCTTTTGAGTTTCTTCAGATCATCCGTTCATATATTCAGGAATTATCGTCCATCTTGGATGAAACTCCAGTTAGAGTACGTCTAAGATAAAAAAAATAATAATTTTGTGAGCAATTACTTTTTCTTATAAAATTTATAGTACATTTCGTTAACGAGTTGGATGGAGCAATGGCTATTCACGTATGAGAATATAAATAAATGGACTATCGTTTTATGTATAGAAAACAATTTTCACTTTAAAACTAACAGAATTCTAAGAGTTACTTATTTAAATGTTTTATCTTATTAAAGTGTATTTTTTCATTATGTCCCAGTCTCCTAATTCAGAAGAGATATTACTTTCAGCAACTGATGTTACAATTTTGGTGAGTGATTTTATTTTTCTAGAAAAAAAACAACATAGTTTTTTTTTCTAGAAAAAAGCAACATAGTTTAAGTTTTCTAGAAAAAAGTAACACCGTTTTTTGAGCACAAGTCCATAACATTTTGGTATCAGAGTCGGTCGTTATGGGATACAGAAAGTTTAATTATCAAGTTGGAATCTTTCATGACACAAATGGTCACACGATCGGTCACTTGAGGAGCAAATTATAGAACTATCAAAAGCAGTTTCAGTTCCAGGCAAAGGAAAGGTTTCCGACAAGGACAACGAAGAAATTATCTATTTAAAATAAATATTATATTTCACAACTAATTTTACTAAATGGAAATGTGTTTTGTGAGAGAAAGCAATAAGAGGGTTAAAAGACCATTACAGATCACATATAAATATATAGAAGTTGAATATTTATAGCCGGTTATCATACATATGATATGGTTATGACTAAGCAAGAAGATATCCTCATGAGTCTTGATGATGCATGATAAAATAAAAAATGAGAAAGTTGGTTATGGGGTGAGCGCAAATGTTACACTCATGGTATCATATACTTACCCAAAATCCAATTAGTGAATCACACGAGTGTCAGTCTCATTGACACCCACTCCCACTACATCTTATGCACCAAAGATGTACCAATTTTATCACTTTCTTATTTTGTTTTTATTTTGTGTATGACATTTTATAAATATATAATCAGCCATGTTCCCTGATTTGTCTACTTGCGTGTGAATGCATTGTCAAAGTCTACATAGTGCTACATTTGTGGTTTCCCTTTATACCCACTAATTTATTAAGTGCTAAGGCATCTTCAACGAAGAGGTAAAAATAGGCCATTACTAAATATAGCCCGGTGCTTTATTCAAACGCAGCCTGGTTTCTCGCGTTACGCGAGAATAGCAAAAATATTAACTTTTAATCTCGCGTTATGCGAGAAGCACGTCCCTCGCGTAACGCGAGAATAAAATTTTAAATTTTTAATATTTTTGCTATTCTGGCGTAACGCGAGAAGTACGTCTCTCGCATAACGCGAGAAACCAAGCTGCGTTTGAATAAAGTACCGGGTTGTATATAAGAACCGTGTAAAAATACCATGTCGCCTAGAATTATAGCAAATTAAAATAGTATTTTTTAGCAAATGTTATTTTCACCAAGTAATATAACACCAACAACAAATGTTAAAATTGGCTTTCTCTTAGACTAATTTTCAAACTTGTATTTCTATATTACTTTTATTTATTAAATAAATCAAATACCTTTTGACACATCATCAAAAATGCTATATGGAATGCTATATTTAGCTTTTGACTTGGAGAAATAGAGAATCTCTAAGAGAATATTCTTCATTTTTTCATTTTTAGCTTGTTATTGGAGAGTGATTTTGCTATAAGTTTGCTATAGTCATTTTTAACATACCATTAGAGATGCCTTTATATATCTATGTTCCTTTGTTCAACACTATGTGTAATGTGTAGTAACCTCAATACTCGGTTTCTAAGTTAGTTTTTAAAAAATTGAAAGAATTGGTCAAGTCAATATTATTGACAAATATTATTATAAAATGAAAGTCTTCTATAATAATTATGATAACAATTTAATTAAAAAAAATTATATGCATTCAATGAATTGACAGAAAAGAAAATATATACTAAAGATTCCATTAAATTACTTTTCTTATACGGTACAAAGTTGTGTTTTTAATAATATAATTATTGAAGAATATTTATAAGTCATATTATTATTCGCAATTGGTTATATAATTTTCGGTGGGTAAAAGTGTTTTCCATACGAGAAAGCAATACCAAAATGTTGAAATACCATTGCTACAAAAGATCATATATGAAAATATAGGAATTATACTTGCCAAACTAGATCCGAAACCCCGCGCTTTGCGCGGAGAAATCACGATTTTTCGTTTGCGGTTAGTCATTAAATAGACCCTAAATTTAAAAATGAGTGAACGATGACATAATACAATTATACAAACTCGTAAAATGAAAATACAACTATTGCAACGATGATTACAGTCGAAACTAAGAATGAAGAACTCGAGAAGGCGTTTGGATAATGCAATTGGCAAAACATATTTATACCCAAAACACCTTAAGTAAATCATCTTTCAATTCAGCAATCAAGTGGGAAGATGAAATGCTAAAGGGAAGAAGAAGGGTTGAATATCAACGGAAGAAATAAAGCCACTAACTCGTTTAGGCCCGATGGATTAATTACGGTGACCCGGTACGGATTGACATTACTTTTTCAAATCCATCAATTTTTATATAGATATAGATAGATGGGAATGCACATTCATTGCAGTAGATAACTTTGTATCTTTGATAGACCTGGCCAAACTAGGGCTTGGGCCGGGCCAGGGCAGAGCCTAATTCCAAATTCTACCCATTTATCAGGGTCGGGCCAAGCCCTCCCATTTAAAATGGGACAATTCTGCTACCCATATCCTCCCATAAGGGCCCTCAACTACTTACACAAATATATTAAATATCAGAAATCGGGCTAAACCGTGTTACTAAAACATTCAAAACATGTTTAGTGCTTACAAGCAATTCACCATCCAAAAACGCATGCTAAAAGGTTCAACATGCAAGCTTACATAACAATTCTCATAACCGAAGGAAGGAGGATGGAGGCGTGAATAAATTAGGTTTACAAAGAAATTAGGTTTACACTGCCTGATTTTTTATTTTTTCTTTAGTTATTTATTAAATTTTATTAAAAACTATAATATTATATTAATAATATAATATTATATATAATATGGGCTGGGTAGGGCCGGCCCTCAGAGCCCTACCTTATGGATAAAATCTCATACCCGTATCCTCCCAAATTTTAGGGCGGGCTGAGAGGGTCGGGCGGCCCTAGTTTGACCAGGTCTAATCTTTGATGCATTTACAAAAACAAGTATTTGTAGTATGAAGAGAAGGAAATGATTAAAAAAAGTATAGTGACTGGGCTGGGCTCGATTAGAGAATGAAGAGCAGAAAAAGCCCAAATATATGTAAGCACAGCCCAGCGTTTTAGCCCACCAAGCATCTACGAGCATCAAATGGCACAATCGCGCTCAACACTCTCTCACTCTCTCCTTGCATACCAATTCCCGCTGAGCAACCGCCGTCGCAAACTTCTTCGAATATGGGTGGAAGGAGAGGGCGGAATGGCCGAACTCAGCGCAAACATTTCAAGGAGAGCAGAGAGAACGTTTGGAAGCGCAGCAAATCCGATCCTCAGGCCGATTCAACCGACGACACCGCCCCTAACAATGGTGAAGATAGCACTAGACCTAATTGGCAGCCTATTCCATTGCACAGTCCCGCTTTTGATGAATACTACAAGGTCAATTAACCTCTATCTCGTTGCTTTCTTCTTGTTTATTATGTTGTATTTGTTCAGCTTTTACATGGTTTTAAATAGCTTGCTGTTGTTTGTAAGTATCCGACTTTTGAAGCCCTAATTTTAACAGAAGCAAGGGATTGTAAATGCTGATGAGTGGGATACTTTCATGGCTTATCTTCTGAAGCCTTTGCCTTCTGCTTTTCGGATCAATTCGAGGTAGCTTTTGATCTACTTCATCTGAATTTAAATTATAGTTTACAGTGCTTGATTTGCTTATACTTCCTTGAATTACAAATATGCAGTGGCCAGTTTTGCTCAGATATCCGATCGCAGTTGGAGAACGACTTTGTGAAGACTCTCCAGGAAGAGGTTGATAATTGGTGTGCTTGTCTAATGAGTTATGTCCCATCTGAGTAAAGCTTGATTCTATTTTGATGTTACCTTGTTATTTATTCTGCATAGTTCACCGGAGAGGATGAAGCAGATGCAATTAGACCATTGCCTTGGTATCCTGAGAATCTTGCATGGCATTCTAATTTTTCACGGAATCAGTTGAGGAAGAACCAAACCCTTGCAAGGTCTGCCATACTGCCATTTATTTTCCAAGAAGTTTTATAATTAAAAATCTAGCGGGTAGTACCAATCTAGATGGTATGGCGCACTTGTTCCTTGAGATGTTGATACCCTTCTACTGAAAAAGTATAGATACTCGTTATTATATATTTTGTGATTTTGGTTGACTTAACATGGTTATAGTTGCAACACATAGTAGATTGCCTTGATATAATTGAACAATTTCATTAGCTGGTTTAGAAGAACAACTATATCTTTTATTAGTACTACTGCATTGACCAAACCTCTTCAATATTACTAGTACCCGAAAAAGGGAATATTGCTCTATCACAGATTTGTAAGTATATGAGCTTGTGATAAAAAAATTGAAATAAAGGAGGCCGAACAGTTTGGTGCATTAACATGGATGATGGTCCCCATAAAAAACTACTAAATTTTAAACTTGAGTTATGTTGGGTTGTTATCTTATGAAAACCGAAAATTTGAGATCATTTGGGCAGTAACTTACTTATAACCAAGGTTCATTCCGGGATTCAATATGATTTTTCTTATTTTCTAGATCTGGTATAATAAAAATCATTTAGGGCTGTGAAGTCTGAACAATTCCCAAGAGGGGATATATTGGAAGGATCGATATTGGCCAAACATTTGTAGAATTAGATGTCTATCTTCATCCAAATTTTGTTACAATGAAAATGATTGCTGGGTTTGCTAATTTATCTGCCTGTTTGTATTACATTCTAGGTTCCATGAGTTTCTTAAGCTTGCAAATGAAATTGGAAACATAACCAGACAGGAAGCTGTTAGCATGGTGGGTAATTATGCATTATCAAAAAAGTCATTATTTTTTGCAATTATCTGAATTAGTTTATTTTTCTTTCAACAGGATTTATGAATTTCATGTATTTCAATGGAAACATTGAAATGCTAATATAAAGGGATACTAACTTTGTCAATTATCATTTTTACCACAGGTGCCTCCTTTGTTTCTAGATGTACATCCAGAACATTTTGTACTTGACAGTAAGCATGATAACATACTTTAACCTTTGGATTCCGATCTTACGTTTCTATTCATCAAGGACAAGAGTCCATGAATTATGTCTACTTGTGTACTTAATGTATGTTGGGCATAGTTTTCTATTTAGTTGTAAACTCCATATCAAATCTCCTTCTTCCTTGTAATGGTGTTTATTACTTTATGCAGTGTGTGCGGCACCTGGATCAAAGACATTTCAGTTGCTTGAGATCATCCACAAGTCATGTGAACCTGGGGAATTGCCAAGTGGAATGGTTACTTGATATTTTCCCTTTCTTTTTAATTGTAGTTTGCATTTTTCTCTTGTCAAAGCTGTGAAGTGTGGATGATTCATGGATTTCATTGTAAGTCAACTTATTGAATTTTCTTTTCCGACCTAGGTTGTGGCGAATGATGTTGATGTCCAACGAAGTAACCTTCTTATTCATCAGACAAAGAGGATGTGTACTGCCAACTTGATTGTGACAAATCATGAAGCACAAAATTTTCCCGGCTGCAACTTAAAGAAACATCAACACAAGACTAATGATGCTAAAACTACTGAGGCACCAATTATGAATCAACTGTTGTTTGATCGCGTCTTGTGTGACGTACCATGCAGTGGTGATGGCACACTTCGTAAGGCTCCTGACATGTGGAGAAAATGGTAGTTGTAATCCACAGAATTTTTAAATACTACTGATACTGAAATGGACTTATCATCTTACTTTCGGATTTGAATTTGCTCAGGAATGTTGGAATGGGTAACGGGCTGCACAATCTGCAACTTCAGATCGCTATGAGAGGTAGCCTTTTTTTTTAAGATATGAAATGGTGGATTTAGACATTGACAATTCAACAAAATGGATTTTATGCTCATTTTTCATATGGAGGAAAAAAAGGAGTGGTTAATGGTATACAGTCTCCTTAGACAAAGGAGCATGGTCAGAACATACCTTAGATTGGAGATGTGTTTTTGCACTTAAAGATGGTGGAAGCATTCTCTTAGTTGTATTCAATGCTTTCTTTGCAGAAATTTTACTCATTTCGTGATTTGGTTCAGGGTTATCGGTGCTAAAAGTTGGTGGAAGAATGGTGTATTCAACTTGTTCAATGAACCCTGTGGAGAATGAGGCTGTTGTTGCTGAGGTAAACACCTCATATTGCCACTGGTTTCAAGTGGTTTAGGTCGTCCGCTAATTGGATGTTGGAATTTCATTCTGCGATCTGAACTTAATCTGCAAACGGTTTAGTTGCTTATTTGTCTAAACTCTTTTAATTGACCGAGACAAATACGTATGTAGTATCACTAGCAGTTCTGAAAATTTTTAAATCCTTATTTTTGAATTTCTGAATTTAAACTGCTAAATTTTGTGATACAAAATCAGTCTGAACTTCGAGTTTCCTTGCATCATGTTATTGAATCTTGCGTGTACCTTATGTTCTGTTATTGAATCTTGCATGTAACTTATGTCATTGTTTCTTTAGATTCTTCGACGATGCAAAGATTCTATTGAGCTTGTTGATGTGTCTATGGAGCTCCCTGAGTTAATTCGCCGTCCTGGAATGAAGAAGTGGAAGGTATACTGTACATCTAGTCATTTTCAAATATGTTTTCGAATTTAAAAGGTCCATAAAACTGACAACGTTTTCGGATATGTAGGTTCGGGACAAAGGCGCTTGGCTAGGTACCTATAAGGATGTAAAAATGTATCGTCGTCCTGGAATTGTTCCCAGCATATTTCCTTCGGGTAGAAGTGAAGCTGAGATATCTGACAATAAACAAGCTAATATTAACTCAGAATTAATGGAAGAGATTGGAACTGATGCGAGTTCTGAGACTGTATCATCTGTGGAGATGGTTGATGAGGAAACCTCTACCCTTCCTCTTGAACGTTGCATGAGAATAGTGCCACATGATCAGAATACTGGAGCATTCTTTATTGCGGTTTTTCAGAAGCATGCACCATTACCTAGTAAGTTGAATTTTGCACTCTTATATGTGTGCTCTGTTAAGGATGAAACGATAACTACTAATTGAGTTGGGTATGCACAAGAGATTGTGGGTGCAGCTAATAATCCTCGGCTGAGCTCATTTTAATTGAAGTCTTCAATTTTAAAAGCTATTTTTTGAACTACACATGCTCTGATGTTTTTTTGTGTTTATCATTTCTCATACAATTTTTTTTTATTCTTCTCACTTAGAAGTCCAACCTTGGTCGTATGTTATTATTTTTCCTTATTTAAATTCATATTTGTTGGCACTTATGCAGATCTTAAGACTGACAGTCTTAATGAGAAACCCGAGCAACTCTCATCTGAAGTTACTAATGAGGAAGTTGAACAAGAATCTGATATAGCAGCTTGTACTGAAAAGTTGTCGGAATCTCTAGAGGTTGAGGATCCTGAAAATCTGTCTTTGGAAGAGGATCAACAAGCACAGAAATCTGAGGCTAATGGATCAGAGGATCAACAAGAGCTTGAGAATCAGGGAGGTGGCTCGGAGATACCTGGCTCTGAGAAACCTGGCACCAAGAGGAAGTTACATATGCAGGGCAAATGGAAAGGAATTGATCCTGTTTTGTTGTTCAATGATGAAAAAATCATTAATAACATAAAGGCATTCTATGGCATGGATGACTCGTTCCCACTGGTTGGCCAGCTTGTTTCCAGAAACAGTGATACTAACCACGTCAAGAGAATTTACTACATATCAAAACCCGTAAAGGATGTTCTTGAATTGAATTTCCTTGTAGGATGCCAACTGAAGATGGCCTCTGTCGGCCTCAAGATGTTTGTAAGTCTACGTGACCTTTAAGTCCTTAAAATATTTTGTGTATATAATGTAAAGCTAATTGATTTTTCAAAATATTTAGGAACGCCAAACATCAAGAGAAGGTACTTCCTCGCCTTGCTCGTTCAGGATATCATCTGAAGGTTTGCCGGTTCTTCTTCCCTTCATAACCAAGCAAATCCTGCATGCCTCTGCAATAGACTTCAAACATCTTCTTCAATACAAGTCTATCAAATTTGGAGATTTTGTTGATGCTGAGTTTGGCCAGAAGGCAGCCGAACTTGGAATGGGTTGTTGTGTGATTGTTCTAAGAGAAGGTTTGAATCTTCAGTTTCCCTAAAACTGTATGTTTGTGATTGCTCTCACTTCCTAAAATTTTATGCTGATTAATCTTGTAAAAATAAACAATTTCAGATGGGCAAAGCTCATCGAATCCGCTCAAGATTACATCATCAACATTGGCAATTGGATGCTGGAAAGGAAAAGCTAATATAACAGTTATGGTGACTGCAATTGATTGCCAAGATCTGCTAGAGAGGCTCGTGAAGCGTCTGGAGGCCAACGGCATATTCTTGGAAGAGAAAGAAAAGAAAATTGCACTCTCTGAGGAAGCCACAGAGAATATTCAAGCTGCAGATGCCTTTGAATCCAAGGAAGCTGATGAAGCTATTCCTGATGAAATGAATGCTTCATGATCACATTTTGCCATGCTTGCAGTTCTAGAAGATTGAGACTTCAATTCTGTTTTGTTCTAGCTCATGCACGAGTATATGTGCACGCGTATCTTGCATTTTGTTAGTTGATGCCTGAGGTCTCAGCTGCTTGGATGCTGAGGTAGTGATGTCGTCCAAGGGCTTCAGGCATGCTATCGTTAATTATTATGAATCATAAGTATTGCTACATTTCAAATTATAATTGCACTTAAATTTGAAATTACAATTGCAGTTTATTGTACAACTTTTTTAATTGGAAACATATTGTTCAAGGATTTTGTTAAGATAATCTATGTTGAAGAAGATGATCTATGCCAGAAGGATGTTTATGTTGGTCCTTCCTGAGGAAGGTATTCTAATTTTGTGCCTGTTCGGCAATAAATCTTTTCCCCTTAATTTCAAAGAAAAATAAGCTAGCTTATGAAAACAATAAGCTAGGTTTCCAAGCTTTTTGGAAAAATAAGCTAGCTTATCCTATTATTCCCGAACAGAATTATACTGTACGAAAAAAACCAAAAAATTACATCATGAAATTGAAACTAGAGTGGAAATACTGTACTAGTTTTTAACATTAGACGGGCTATGTTGTCCTAATCTGTCAGATAGAGCATTGTACAACAGAACCCAAGAAAAGTAATTCATCAAACTTCCATTTCAATCACATTAGATGATCAGAATACATTGCATAATACATATTCAAGCAACTTTCAAGGAACGCAACACTAGTTTGGACTTCGATTATACTCTGGAAAAATCTGAACTAAGAGCCATCCCTCAGTCACCCTCCATCTCAACACAAACTCTCCCCTACCACAACTTCCATCCCTTCGAACAAAAATAAATGAAGCCGAATCATACCGTAAACTTTGAAATACAACTCCATCAAGATGAATTACAACACATCCCACTCTTAGCTGGGATTTCCTGCCCAGGACCAGGCACTAGAATCTTCTTTCCAGCCAATGAAGCATTACCATTGTTCTGATCTTCATTTGCAACCAGATTCTTCCTGTTTACAATGTTGAAAATCTCGGTCAAGACAGTGGTGAAGGCGGTTTCTATGTTGGTTGCTTCAAGAGCAGAAGTTTCTAGGAAGAAGAGCCCTTCTTTCTCAGCAAACTCTTTTGCATCTTCAGTTGGGACCGCTCTTTGATTTTCAAGATCAGATTTGTTTCCTATCAGCATGATCACAATATTCTTGTCTGCATGTCCACGCAACTCCTCTAGCCATCTCGGTATGTGCTCGAATGTTTGGCGTTTGGTAATGTCGTAGACCAAAAATGCGCCCACTGCACCCCTGTAGTATGCACTAGTAACTGCTCTGTATCTGTTCAATGTTACAAAGTTATTGTCAATTGGCTAACAAATGGCCGGAAATTGACAGACAAGAATGCAATAAATGCATGGTTGGCACTTGGCATAGATTTCTCTAAAATGAAATGATCACGCTCATCAGATCTTAAATGCACTTTTATTATTGGCAGAAAAATAGTATTTATAACAGAATGAATGTTGTAGCTACTTAGACCCCATCACACAATGACATAAATAAAGTTAGGTGACGGTAGTCTGTATCATCAAGTCTTCTACAAGTCCATTTCGTAAAAGATTTGAAGCTAAGAATTCAAGGTATTAGGTATAGGATAAGATCTTCCATCAGATGCTCAAATGACAAAAAAAAAATACTAAATTTACTTGGAAAAATTATTACAAAAATTCACATTGCTAAAAACTGAATGATAACATTGGGGTTTTTCGATAGGCTGAGGACATATTTACTTGGAAAAATCAGTACAATATCAGATCCCATCGTTAGTTAAACTTCAAAAGCTGTGTTAAGAGTGTGGAAAACATAAGCTAAATCATACATCAGAGATCAGATTGCAAATCAACAATGTAGTTGGGAGCATGTTATGGTTCAAAATCGACCAAAATATGAATTAGCTCGCTAGAACTGATTAACTAAGGGATGCAAGAACTATACTTAGGTTAATAAAAGTCACTGAAACTACTGTAGTTCGTAGCTGCAATACGGATAGGATGACCTGAGATCTGTTCGCAGTCCCCAAGACTAATGCATCAAATAGCAAAATAAAACTTCAATTTAAGCTCAGATCAGTACAATAAAATGGAATCAGTAGCAAAACTGTCTATTGGAACAGGCAAAATAATATATATTTGTACTCGCAAGCTCAAATCTAGGGCTTATAAGGTGGATGGAGAAGAAAGAAGTACCGTTCTTGTCCAGCAGTGTCCCAGATCTGAGCCTTGACACTCTTATGCTGGATAAGGAGGGTTCGAGTCTGAAACTCAACTCCAATTGTAGCCTTGGAGTCCAAACTGAACTCGTTACGAGCAAAGCGAGCGAGAATCTGGGATTTACCGACAGCGGAGTCCCCAATCAGGACGATTTTGAAGACGTAATCCACCTTCTGGCTTGGATCTCCGTAACCACCGCCACTTGCCATATCTTCTTCTTGTTTTCACCTCTTTAACTGCAACAGCTCAGGAATGAGGGGAAAAGGAGGCAAATTTCTGAAGCACAATAGAGAGGGGATGTGAAAGTGAAGCGAGATGAAGAACAACAGTAGTACTCGGTAGAAAGGAAGGAAAGGGGTTTAAATGCGAAATGAAGAGTTTGAGTTATGCAAGCATGTTGATTGGGATTGGAACTGTATGGTTTACAGCTTTGACGCTATAATACGATTCTGTAGCCTGATATTTCCGAGTTCCAACGGCACTAGTATTTTTTTACCCTAACAAAAGGTTAATCATCTCTTGCTTACTCGTATCCAAGAAGACATCTCTCGCATTATACTCTCTATATCGCATTTTGTGTCCAACGATTTAGACGAGTCTCTGGACGCCCAATTTTTTTTTATCTTTTTCCCCTTCAAAATGCATAAAAAAAGTTCTAGACGCATCTTTACTACGCCCAATCGTGAATGCAAGTTATAATTTCCAAGTTCAGGGTTTTTCTCCGTTTTTTTATACCGTTGCTCCATAGTAAATACCATTATTAAAAAAGATTAAATAATACTCCCTCCGTCCCTATATTTTCTTCCTCTTTCACAAAAAATTATGACGTCATAAATCTCGTTCTGAACGGCGTTCCGAACGAGATTACCCGGTTTTTGCGTTTTTGCGTTTTTGCGTTTTTGAGTATTTTCGATCAACTTTTTGTGAAGGGGAGACCTTATACACTCTTTATATGCCTAATAACACATAATGGTATAAGTTTTTGAAACATAATCAACATCGATGTACTAGACCCTTCATATCTCAACTACTTCGACTATTTTGAAGAATGAAAGACTAGTGAAGGTTTACAAAGGAGGTGTTACCCGAAGAGTTCGATTTTTCGATTCGAAGTTACCGACAAGGTTAAATAGCTATAATATGCATTGAAAACAGGTTTCATTGCATTCCGACGTCGTTTGGGCATCGAACCGCCTATTCTCGACCTTAACAGGCCATCAGGACCGATAAGGCGTTTTTGCGTTTTTGAGTATTTTCGATCACTTTTTGTGAAGGGGAGACCTTATACACTCTTTATATGCCTAATAACACATAATTGTATAAGTTTTTGAAACATAATCAACATCGATGTACTAGACCCTTCATATCTCAACTACTTCGACTATTTCGAAGAATGAAAGACTAGTGAAGGTTTACAAAGGAGGTGTTACTCGAAGAGTTTGATTTTTCGATTCGAAGTTACCGACAAGGTTAAATAGCTATAATATGCATTGAAAACAGGTTTCATTGCATTCCGACGTCGTTTGGGCATCGAACCGCCTATTCTCGACCTTAACAGGCCATCAGGACCGATAAGGCGTTTTTGCGTTTTTGAGTATTTTCGATCACTTTTTGTGAAGGGGAGACCTTATACACTCTTTATATGCCTAATAACACATAATTGTATAAGTTTTTGAAACATAATCAACATCGACCCTTCATATCTCAACTACTTCGACTATTTCGAAGAATGAAAGACTAGTGAAGGTTTAGAAAGGAGGTGTTACTCGAAGAGTTCGAGTTTTCGATTCGAAGTTACCGACAACGTTAAATAGCTATAATATGCATTGAAAACAAGTTTCATTGCATTCCGACGTCGTTTGGGCATCGAACCGCCTATTCTCGACCTTTACGTTATTATTTTAAAAAAAACCGCTGCTCGTTCGGAATGGTATTCCGAACGAGATGCGGATATCCAAAAAAACAAATTATTTATAAATAATATTGACGTCATTAAAAAATTAAAAAAAAAATCTCGTTCGGAACGGCGTTTAGAACGAGAATTCCGGATATTTTTTTCGATTTTTTTTAACTCGGTTTCTTAAACCGGGTTCAAATTTTTGAACCCGGTTAATCTCGTTCGGAATACCATTCCGAACGAGAATTTAAAAAAAATAAAATTACAATCTCGTTCGGAACACCGTTCCGAACGAGAGGGGGGTGCCCGGTGTAAAAAAAGTGTTGCCCGGTTGAATCGCCTTTTTTTACCCTAACAAAAGGTTAATCATCTCTTGCTTACTCGTATCCAAGAAGACATCTCTCGCATTATACTCTGTATATCACATTTTGTGTCCAACGATTTAGACGAGTCTCTGGACGCCCAATTTTTTATCTTTTTCCCTTCAAAATGCATAAAAAAAGTTCTAGACGCATCTTTACTACGCCCAATCGTGAATGCAAGTTATAATTTCCAAGTTCAAGGTTTTTCTCCGTTTTTTTATACCGTTGCTCCATAGTAAATACCATTATTAAAAAAGATTAAATAATACTCCCTCCGTCCCTATATTTCCTTTCTCTTTCACAAAATGCACAAAGATTAAGAAAAGGAGAAAGGAGAGGAGAAAGGAGAAGAAAAAGAGAAAAAATAGTGTATTGGGATGGAAAAATAAGGAGAGAGGAAAATTAAAGGGTTAAGATGTGCGGTCCAAATCTTTTGTCCCGCTAACATGTCCCAAGTGCCTGTCCCTTTAATTCAATTGGACCACGTGTAAACAAATTTTTAAAAGCAATTTACTTAATTAAACTTAGGGTTTTTTTTTTTTTTTTTTTGCAGGAAATCACCCGCTATTTGTCCAAATTTGCAGGTAATCACCCGCTATTAACCTATTTATTCTAAACCACCCAAAATGTTTAAGTTTCTTACAATTAACCACCCCTTGACATTTTCTGTTAGATGTTCCGTTAAAACTTGAGAAATTACACTTTACCCCTCTATTTTTACAGAAAATAACAACTTTGAAAGTTATTGGTCAGTTTTTATAATTTCCTAAAAATGGATTGAAAGCATTATCTCCCTAGTTCAGATTTTAGGTTGTTCTTCTCCAAATCTCAATCTCAACCCCCACGCTCCCCTTCACTAATACAATGTGAAATACTAGTTGTGAGATGGAAGCATTGAGTCATTTCATCTTTGCTTCAGTGAAGAGAACATGACGATTCACTCGCGGGTCATACTTCCTGAACTCGAGCTTCTCTGTCATCGTCTTAGGGTTCTTCTTCTTGACATAGAAGAATCCAGTGCCCGCAGAAGACACCAGTCTGATGAATATTGTGCCAACCTTCTTTTCCCTACTCATCTCCCTTCCTTCAGTTTATGTATAGCAACTAAACAAGGATCAAAAGCTACATCAGTTCAAGGACAAATTTTATCAGAAAGATATGCAATGCCAACAATCAGATGATTATGTAAGCACAAGCGCATAACTAAACTGAACCACAACAAATGAATTCGAAATAAGCAAAGCATTACAATTTGGAGCAAATGAAGTCATGATGAGAAGTGAAAAACAAAATGGAAAGACGAGGAAGTCATGATGAGATTTGGGGAAGAACAACATAAAATCTGAACTAGGGAGATAATGCTTTCAATCCATTTTTAGGAAATTACAAAAACTGACCCATAACTTTCAAAGTTGTTATTTTCTGTAAAAATAGAGGGATAAAAGTGTAATTTCTCAAGTTTTAACGGAACATCTAATAGAAAATGTCAAGGGGTGGTTAATTGTAAGAAACTTAAACATTTTGGGTGGTTTAGAATAAATAGGTTAATAGCGGGTGGTTATCTGCAAATTTGGACAAATAACTAAACATACTTTGTAAAAAGTTGTCCTTCTCAAGTTCTCTTCGTGCAGTCTCCTCACCGAGTAGTCTCCTCACCTCGACGCCGACACCGTGCAAGCTTTCCATCGCCTCTTCCATCACGAAATCGTTTTTTTCAAGCTTTCCAACGCCGACGCCAACACCGTGCAAACAATTTGTTGAGAGTTGAGTGGAATCGGAATTCCAAAACTCATGGCTGCTTCAAGGTATGAATGAATCTCAAGTTGACTGTCATTATTCTGAATTTCTGATCTGTTTTTATTTGGAATGCTCAGCTCTCAGCTACTGTGAAACATTTTCCCTTTTGTAAGCATTTTTTGAATGGTAAGTAGTAATTGATCACCAACTGTTTGATGAAATGTCTTGCTTGCTTAATGGTGGTATTGTATATGCATTTCATTAGCAATTGTACTATATGCATTTCATTAGCACTTTCGCAGTAGTTTAAAATCATATAGCTTGTGAAACTAAATCCATTTGAGTGAACAAAAACAGGAGGTATTGAACAAAAACAGTAGTTTTCTTGCAAAGTTTCTTTGTTGTTTCCCATGTGAATGATCTGCTTGATCCTAACATAAATTAATTTTTCATGATATATCTGCTCATTCTTCCTTTTTGATGCATATTGTTACCACATAATATTTTATTTAGCTATATTGGTGTATCTGGATTCTAAGTTGATGTATATAAGCTCTTTCACATCTTGAAATAGTACAAAATAATTTTTTATGGAAAGGGGTTTGGTTTGCTGGATTGTGAGTTTAGATTTTTTTATGTCACCCTTGAGAAACTAGAGACATTTGAAGTTACAAGACTGAAACTAAAGCAGGAGTCTAAATTTGAAAGCTAAAGCATAAGAAATGACAGCTAAATTGACACAATAGCTAAATATGCACTACAGGAAATGCACATGAGTCTTCAAGCTGAGCTAGTGAATCAATCAAAACGTGCACAACTAAAAAATTATTTCTACAAAAGGGAAAAAGTAGGAGGGGAAACCTAGATTTAGACAGAAAGTATGAATTTCTGAGTAAGTGAGAGTGCAATGAATCGACCTCAAAATAGTAAGTAGGCTAGTGGATCAGCCTAAGAAAACAAGAGAAATTAAACCCAGAGAGCAAATTAAGTACAACATTGAAATTACTACACAAAGAGACAATCTTTCTTCTTCTTTTTACTAGAAAGAAACAATCTTTCTTATATACAGGTGAAGGAAAAGAGATTAGAAAAACAGTGTGCATGAATTTACACCTTCTAGCTTATTAGCTCAATTTGGTAGAGCATTGTGCTTACGCACAAAGATAGGGGTTCAAATCCCATATAGGCTTGCAATTATCAATTGAAATGAAAACTTAAATCTGAAACTTGAATCTATATCAATAATGATAATCTAAAAGGAACAATATTTATCATTAGAGCAAACCAAATGTATAGAATAAAATGAATCAAGAGTTAACAGCTAAGAAAATCAAATGTATAGGAACAATATTTATCAGTAGTAATGAGTAGCACTAGCCACAAGCATCAATATAAATGAATAAAACCAAAAACAAACATAAGTTCCATTGAATAACATCAACAACGAGCAATAAACCTGAGCAACCAAGTACAAAACTGAAAACAGTAAAATTTAAAACTTCAGTAGCAGCAGAGAACAACTCTAAGGTGGTGATAATAGGCCCATCTCAGTAGATTGGAGGAGGTTAGCATAGGCTTGAAAGTCACGAGCCTAGAATCAAAAAATAAGAAGAATAAGAAATATTTATAATTGATAAACCTAAGTGAACAAGATCCGATCGATCTTAAGATCTCAGACTTCGCAAGTGATCAACAAAAGGAAATCAAAAGCACAAGAACACCAGAAATTGTTTACGCGGTTCGGTAACCCTAATCCGCGGAATCTCAGGACGGGAGACTCACCCCAGTTGCACTATATGATCAAAGTAATCAAAGCAAACTACACAAGAGTTCAATCGGCAAAAGAACAGTGCAAGAAGACAATCAAGACAAAGAAACAGCCAAGGAACTCAGATAGAGCAAAGTAAGACGAAAGCAGCAAGGATTGGTCTTCGAGGAATCGTCAGTAACTTCAAGGAAGCTGACAAGGAAGAACCAGGAACAACACGCCACTGAGATGGTGGAAACGCGCAGACGAAGATCTTCTTCTTCTTCTCCTTCCTCTCTCTCTTTCTCTCTTCTCTGTAAAACCCTAGGCGGCGTATTGTGAAAGCTTCTTACCACAGAAGCTGCAGAAGAGAGCTTTATATAGCTCTTCAACAAAGCAGCCAATATCAGCCAGATACAACAAAACAAATGGGCCGAGTCCAAACACCAAAACAGATGGGCCGAGTCCAGCAGACCAACAACAAGCACAACTATCCCATAAGCGTTTCAGCCAAGCCATCCAACTAAGATACACTAATGTATCTTAGGGTTGCTATTTAGGCATAAACACTCATAAGATTTAGCTTGTAACATAATGTGCCTTTAGCCTAATTACATTGACTTCTACCAAGATACAAACTCAAGTGTTACAACTTTGGGCAAAACTTTAGCTTGGATTATACTAAAGGCATAACAATAATAAATACTTGTAAGAAATCGCAGGAATACTACATTAATTTTTCAAACCTCTGGATGTTGCAACAAGGGAATCAAAGAGATATGATGAGTAGCAGCATTCACTCCGTTATCCTACACGTATTAATATAAACATGAAACCATAATAGAAAAAGGTCTTTTAAAAATGACATGATTTTTTGTAAAAATAATCAACAACTAACAAAGATGAAATGGGTGTGGAATTTAATTGTACCTGTGTAAGATGATCAAGCTGGGAGTTAGGTATGACATGATTCATTTGATTATCAACAATATTTTGCACGCCGCCATTTGATACTGTCTTTTTCTTTGCTCCTCGTTTTTTGCTTGTCTTTTGAAGAGAACTAAGTATCCTTTTACCCGATCGGTGTCCAGGCTTTGGCTTCAACTGTAAGCCACTCACTGTTTTTATATTGTCATCAATTGCTTGTACATGACAAGTCTCAGGGGCGGATTGTACACGTTTTCCTGCTGAATTTGAATCAACTTGTATACGCAAATTCATGAGACCCTCTTTCACAATAGCATACACTTCATCATACTCTGCAGCTCTCGTTACCAATTGAGTAGATAAACGACACAAATCTCTATAACGCTTTGCCATCGCTGTTTTAGGGTCCAAATCAGCCGTACTCTCATTGTTAACTTTCATAGTTCCTTTTTTGGCATCTTTGGTCCATCTCTTCAAAATGTATTTTTCAGGAATCGCTAAAATTCTTTGGAGAGAGAATATCCTCAATATGTGATAACATAATATACCGACAAACTCAAATTTCCTACAACTGCAAGAGCAAGATATCATTTGCTCTCTAGCACCATAAGAGACAACAGAAGGGGATTGCTTTCTGACATGCTTGAATGTATATTTTACAACTTCTCCAATCTCATCAAGACAAGATGTTTCAATTAGACAATCAAAAGCCTTACACAGTTCAGCTTGAAATAATGTGAATACCTCAAGAGTATAGATGGATGCAGCATGCGTCAAAATTTCTACTGGAAGAGACAAAACAATTTTCTTATGGTTGACGTTAAAATCAACTATCATCTCATCATATCGACGATCATCAAGTAACCGTTGAAAATGTTCAAAAAACCTTGGCAAATCATGTTTAGAACTTACGTAGTGCTTGATGACCTTATTCATACTCTCACTCCGTTGTGTAGTAATCATATCTGCACAAAAAGTATCTCGTCCATAGACTAGGGCCCATTTTTCTTTGATGTTGAACATTTTCTTTAGCCAGTCATTGTCTTGTAAATCATACTTTTGCAACATCGCATCCCATGCCTTCAAAAAATCTTCCTCATAATCATGATCATAGACACAACTATTGAAAGCTGATGAAAAATCTTGAAAGCTCTCAAATACACTACTCAAGTGTGTGGTTGCATTTTGAAAAATATGCCATATACATAATCGATGATAAGTCTTTGGCCATTGATAAGCAAGTGCTTTGGACATTGTAGCATCTTGATCAGTGATCATCGTCTTTGGAAATTTTTCACCCATAGCCTTCACAAATGTGTCAAACAACCAAATGAATGAATCTGTTGTCTCATCATACAACAATGCAACACCAAAGATGATGGTATTTCTATGATGACTCACCCCAACAAATAATCCTATTAGTCAGACATCATTTTTGCATCAACCCAAAAAATATTAGTAATCAAATCATCTTCATCCACTTGAATAGCATAGAAGAAGTTAGGATCCTCTAGTTGCATCGTTTGTAGATACCCAAGAAGATTTCTTGTCTCACCGGGCTTGATTACTGTTGTGCGCTTACTTCGCAAGTAGTTATTGTAATCAACACGAGCAAAACCAAGATTTTCACGCCCCCTGCTTGCCTAGCCATGAGCTCATATCCATTTCTAGGAGCAATACCTGACAAATCTGCCATATCGACTTCAACAGCTTGAGATACTGACACTCTTCGATGTGATCTGAACAGATGAGACTTACTTGGACTTGCCAAGTTATGATTATGCTCAACAATGAATTTGACAACATTGTACTTAGATGTTTGACGACAACTAATTTTGAGCATTGTCGGACATCCGAATCTTGTCTCTGATCGATGAGATTTGTACACATTATCTCGTTTATCTGGACCTCTTTTACCTTCACACGAGCAAACAAATTTCCGATCTAACACTTTTTTCATATGACTATAGAGAAACCAACTTGCTTTGCATAAGCATTGTAAAATTCATATGCTGCAGCTTCACTTTCAAACTTCATATCCAACATTGGTATCAATCCTTTAGATACCTTGACATGGATAGAATTTTCACATTCATCATCTACCAAACTTTGATCTATATCATCCTCAAAGTCCAAACATCGTTGTGGTTGAACAACTTGAACAGTATCATCCATTATCCTACACAATCAAAGAGTAAGAATTATATAAACGGAGTTGAAATCGGTTTATATAGAACAAAACCCTATTATCATATATAATTAGCAATCATGTATAACCCTATTGATCTATATAATTAACAATCATTAATATAAACACGGTAGAAAATATACACCTACACCTGAGTTGAAATCAGTGCAAATGGAGTTGTAAACTTTTGATGGATTAATGACGACAGCGACAGTATCACGTGGTGAAGCTTGTACTATTGTAAACTTTTGATGGATTAATGACGGCAGCGACAGTATCACGTGGTGAAGCTTGTACTATGGAATTAATGGATTAGGTTAATTAATTGAGTTTTGTTAATTATTGTTAAATACAAAATTAATTTTTAAAGCCTTTGCCACATGGACCAATAAGATACAGTGAGACATATTCATAGGACAGTATTACGGGATAGAAGATTTGAACCGTAATCTCAATAGCTTTTATTAGAGAAAACTAATCTCTCGAGTTCGTTGGAACATGAAATTACTTTCTTAAAAAGTTATTATTATTATCCTAATAAAAAAGTAAACATGGGTCATTTAAAAGTTAGACCGGGTGAACATTCCATGATAATTTGGTTAGCTGTACATAATTAACCGACAGACACCTAGCTACTCCATTGGCTATTTATATTCCAATTTCCAATACACGGATGATGAATTGATTGGCACATTTAAGTCATTAATTGGTTCATACAATTTGTAACAATTCATTAGAAATAATACTCCATCCGTTTCAAAATAGATGTAATTTTAGACTCTTAATTTTGTTTCAAAATGTATGTCATTATAGGATTTCAAGACAATTAATACCATGAAAATTATAGATTTGTGTATTGGAATTTGATATTGTTGATTTTCTACACTCATGCATTGGTTGTAAAAGAAGATGAATGTTCTTTTTGAGAAAAAGTTAACTCTTCAAAACATAATCAATCATTTCCTTAATATGTGTGAAAAACTCTAAAATGACATCTATTTTGAAACAGAGGGAGTACAATTTTAAGTAGGCTAGACTACCCGTTTGGATTCCAGCATTATAAAGACATTATGCATTAAAGTAAAAAGTATATTATTGATTTAATTATATTATATCGATAACTTAGAAGTGTGTTTGGATGCACTTTAATTAAAATTTCATTAGTAATTCTTTTAAATGTTGAATCTCTTTCCCTATCCGGCTCTCCGACGTTTCACATGCATCTTGGTTGAACCACCAACACCTCCTCCAGCTCCCTCTCTTTTCTTCATCATCTATTCCTACTAGCCGGCGACCTTGATTTGTTACATATACCTCGAGTCCCGACGACGACGACATATCCAATCATACTTTACTCCCTCTTTCACTCTGCAACACATTTTAAGATTTTCTAAATCATGTTTTTCTTCCTGAAATGGGCATGAGTTTGAATTCACAATTGCTCTATTTTATATGTTCTAACCGTGTTTAGATGATTTTTTCTCAAATATGTATCAAGGAGTGGAAAGTCCCAAAATTCATTTGGGCTAACCTAGTTCTAGTTAATGTAGAAAGATGTAAATAGGTAGCGATACTTGACTAAATCCGTTGTTATATATATGTTAAAAGCTTATTATTGGCTATTTCTGTGGATTGATGAATTTGATGAGCATAATTGAAGGCCCCACTTTGATGAGCATCTATTTTAGTGGTTAATGGTATTTTAGTGGGTACTGGAGGAGTTTGTTGGTCAACGAAATGATTCAAACAAAGGTATATGATGTTGGATTTGAGAGAGGAAAGTCGGAAATTAACAGCGAGTCAGCAACAATGGTTGTAGGTAAGAATCGGCAGCGACGGAGGTTGTAGTTGTGAGCGGGAGTCGACAGTTATTTGAGGGTGAGGTTATCGGCGACGACAGATGGTGGTTTACTGGCTTGTGTTGATTGTCGGTGGGAGGCGAGACGAGGCCGACCAACTCAACTGGAAATATTTGGTGGTGGAGGAAGGAGCAAAAAGTATTATGTGAGGAAAAATAAAATTATGGCATAATGTATTTGAGTTTATGGTAATCCAAACAGCCGGTTGAAATAATTGGGCTTATAATATCAAATAGGTATTATAAAGCATAATACTTAAGAATCCAAACGAGGCCTAGATGCAAATCATTATGGGCCTGTTCGGCACCTCCTTTATTAGCTGAAATCACCGTAGTGTTTTTAAGCTAGATTATATTTTCCTCTTTTTTTACGGGAAAAAACTCCGCACCCACTTTTTTATAACTGACCCGCCTTGGGCGCAACCCGGATGCGTCCAAAGCATTTTTAAAAAAACTCGGTTCAGTTTTGGGCGCATTCAGGATGCGCCCAACTTAAACCGGATTTTTTTAACTTTTGATGCGCCCAAGACGAGTGTCAGTTATAAAAAAATGGGTGCGGGGTTAAACTGCCTTTTTTTAAAAGTGGTGTTTGGCAGGCTAGCTTATTTTTGATGAAAAAAACTTAAACTAGCTGAAATTTACCCAATTTCTGTAAATGTCCAATATGAACATTATGGAAAGGATAAGCTAGCTTAAGATGAATCCATAATCTGTCTTCCATATTTGCCCTTCACTTTTTAGAAAATTTGCAATTTAGAGCAACAGATTTGCACCTAGAAATTTTTCTATCTACTTTCATCTTCATTTGTATCTGATCAAACCAACATAGACACTCAACACCAGAAAATAAACTGAACAACATGAAATTAACCCACCAATCTATTTGAACAAAAATTAAAGAGGAGGAAAGAAAAATTGAACAATACGGTGGATCGATTCTAGCCAGCGGGTGACACCATAAACGATTAGAGAAATAAACTGAACAACATGAAATTAAATGATTCTAGCCAGCAAAGGTGACGACGCGGAATTGCTATTGGTCTGATTCGGAGATGTCCTGTGTTGGAGCCGGTTCTCGATGGGCTCGCGAGGCCCATAGAGAGTAGGGTCAGGCCCACGAATCGCGTGCCGGGTCGGTCCAGGAAGTCAGCCCAGAAGAATAAAACGGCCCATAAACAGGTAAAGCCCAATAAGAGGATACAACGGGACTAAGTATCGAGGGGCAAAACGGTAATAGACTCGCGTGGGTCCCAGGCGATAGTATAAAAACGCAACCCTATGGATAAGGAAGGGGATCCGGAATCATAAGAAGAGAAGAGCTAGACTTCCCTCTGAAGAAGAAGAAAAACACAAGAGCAAACCCTAACCACAAACTTCTGAAACACTCATCTCCTAGAGGAATTTAGGCAGAAAGCACTTGTTGTATCACTTATAGTTTCGTTGTAAAGCCTTAGTATTGTTATAAGCGGTATCTGAGTTTCTCGTTTTATCGTAAAGCTCGAAACGTGAAACGTCTTTGATAATATACTCTCCTTTCACGTTGCTTTTCTTTACCTTTGTGTATACTTGCGTTATTTCTGTGTGTCCGGTTTTACGTATCTTTCTTATCGGAGCTTAAAAGAGCCGGAGCCGGTTTCCTTCTCGGTTAAGTTACGCAAGTGTCAGGTGTCGAGAGTGAGGTTAATTTCGAGGAAGAAGACGACGAATAGTATTACATAAGTTGATTGTCCAGACGCCCTGTGTCACGCGAAGTGTTGTGTCGCGTGATCGCAATTGCTGGGCTCCAACACTGGCGCCGACCGTGGGGACCTCCTCGCACAAGTAAGGCTTACTATCTATACTCGCGGAGTGTTTTCTAAAACAACTATCTGAGGAGATGAATACTAGTGGCGAAAGAAGCGACAACACCCCTCCCCAGATGAGAACTCAAGACATAAGTAGTACGCGACCACGTTTTTCACATGTACATGAGGAGGAAATTGTCCTGGCGGGACCCGCACTGGTACAGTATCGTGCTTTCCTGCAGACGATGGGACAAAGTGCGGGCGGAAGCCGAAACCAGCGGCAACCAAGGACTCGATCACGCGAGCACGAACAGAATCAGAGCGGACGAGAACAGTCGGTCGCGGAAGAGAGTGCTGAACACGTACCTGGCGACGGAATTTCAGTGTCGCATGGAACAAGGGTCGAAGGACGCGAAAGGCCTTGTCACCCTAGTAGATTCGATTTGAATCAACCCCCTGTGAGCCACGCGGAAGATCAATCTTACAGGGGGAGAACCGAAGGAAGAGGACAGGGGATTCACGCCGAACAAAGACCTTCCCGCCGCCGATACGAGGGGGAACCTTTTTGCAACCAGGCCACCCACCCGCGGCAAGCCTTTGAGGCCTATCCGTCCATCAACGCGACACTCTTGTTCGGCCCGACTGCTTTCGCGGGGCATATAGTCAGGTCAGTCCCTCTGCCTAATTTCAGATTTCCTATCATAAAAGAGTACAATGGTAAAGAAGATCCCAGCGAGCACCTAGCACGCTACAAGTATGCTATGCTCGCGAGGTGCCCTGATGAGGCCACAATGTGCAAAGGTTTCCCAGGCACGCTCGCGGGACCCGCCATGACCTGGATGCTCAACCAACCGTCAGAAAGCATCCATTGTTTCGCCGATCTAGAGAGAAGTTTCTTGTTGCATTTCGGCTCCTCGAGGAAGAGAAAAGTGACAATGCAAGAAGTAGTAGGGGTCAAACAAGGGCCACATGAATCACTAGAGGATTACGTTAAGAGGTTCGCGGAAAAGATCTTGGAAGCTGAAGATTTCCATGATAAAACCGCTCGGGTCGCGTTCCTTGACGGGCTCAATGATGGAAGCACCTTCAAGCAATACCTATACCGCAAGAGAGATTTAGACTACCAAGGCATGCTCGAGAGAGCGTACACAGAAATTAATGTGGAAGCACACTCAGGTGTCGCTTTGAAGGGAAATAATCAGAGCAAGCCCGCTCAGGGTCATAAGAAAGAAAACCCGAACTGGGGAAATAAGCGCCATCAGGGTAATCAAGGGAAGGGACAGTTCGATTCGCGAGCACCCGGTTTACAGATTCAAGATCAGAATCAGGGTCAAAGACAGTTCAGGGGCCAAAATCACGATCAGAATCAATTTCAATCGCAGAATTTTGTGGCCGAACAAGACGACCGACGCGATATTGAGGGGAGAGGTGGTCGCGGTCTTAACCGCCAGGGGCCTACCACCTGGTGCGAATACCACGGAGTGAATACTCACTCTACATTAGAGTGTCGGTCGCGACAACATCACCCAAGTGAGCTGGAGGTCTTGACTGCTCGGAGGGGAAGCGTTGATGCAGGTCACGGCGTCACGTACAGAGGAGCGTGGAGTAAAGGGGGGGGCAGTAGAGCGCAAAATGAGACGAGACAGCAAACCCCCGCGAGAAATAACCAGAATCAGGGGCCTAAACGCCACCCGTCCCAGAACTTCCCTCGCATGGACGGCCATGTAGGCACGATCGCGGGCCGCCATGAACCCATACCCCTGGGCAAACGAGAGCGAAGACTCATTAACAACGCACCCAAGCCTCAGGGAAAACCGATCTATAGTGTCGCGAGATCAATGTCTGAACCTTACACGCTTGCCTTCAGTGACAAAGAGGTAGATACCTGGGCTGTCGAGGCCGCTGATCCACTGGTCATCCATGCTCAGATAGGAACCAAACTGGTAAAAAGAATCCTCGTCGACACTGGGAGCTCAGCCGATATACTATACTGGGACGCGTTCGAGAAAATGGGAATTGATCAGTCTACACTCAGGCCCACTAAAACCACGCTAGTAGGTTTCGCGGGTGACAGCGTAAGAGCCTTGGGCGTCGTCACCCTAGATCTCATCTTGGGTGAAGAGAAAGGGTCAAGAAGGTCAGAAAAGATAGATTTTGTGGTGATCCCAATAACATCCTCCTACAACGCGATACTGGGACGCGAGACGCTGTGCAGGTTTGAGGCGGTCGTATCGATCTGCCATTTTTGTTTAAAATTTCCAACGTTGACAGGAGTAGGGGTCGCGAGAGGAAACCAAGAGGAGAGCCGTATCTGCTACGTCTCGTCCGAAAAGGGCAGCACCAAGACCTTGCTTGCCAACCAGTTATTTATTCCAGGGTTGCCACGCGTCCTGGAAGAAGCTGAGTTAGAAGTTCGCGCCTCACCTAGACCGCGAGATACTGAGAGAGAGGGAGAAGGGCATAAACCGCATTTTGATGGGTTTGAGAAACAGGTAATCACTCCTTTCCCCAACAAAGAGGAGAAACTTTACGTAGGAGGGAAGCTGAATCAAAAAGTCGTACAAGAGATCGAGACCTTACTCACCCGCTCCCGGGATGTGTTCGCGTGGACGCCAAAGGATTTAAGAGGGATCCCGGCAAATGTCATGACCCACTCCCTGAACATTAGTCCAGAGGTTAAGCCGCGTAGGCAGAAAAAAAGAAAACAAGCGGGACCAAAGAACGCGGCAGCCGCGGTAGAGCTCGCGAAGCTGATTAAAGCAGGGTTCGTAAAACCAGTGCAATACCCAACGTGGCTGTCAAACGTTGTAATGGTAGAGAAAAATCCCAAAGGGACGGGGAAGTGGCGCATGTGCGTAGATTTCACTGGTCTCAATAAAGCATGTCCCAAAGACAGTTATCCATTACCCTCGATCGACCAGTTGGTAGACTCCACCGCGGGTCATGAAGCTCTAAGCTTTCTGGACGCGTATTCTGGATATAATTAGGTTATGATGAACCCGGCCGACTCAGGGCACACTGCTTTTATCACAGACAAAGGAACCTTCTGCTATAAAGTAATGCCGTTCGGTTTGAAAAACGCGGGGGCTACATTCCAGAGACTGGTGGACATGATCTTTAGCGACCAAAGGGGTGACACTGTAGAGGCCTATGTTGACGATATAGTGGTTAAAAGCAAAAAGCAAGCGGATCATACTCGCGACCTGGCAGAGGTCTTTGAAACCCTGAGAAAGTACGGTATGAGCCTCAATCCAGAGAAATGCGTCTTCGGAGTCACCGAAGGCAAGTTCCTAGGCTTTCAGATCAGTGCACGCGGTATCGAAGTCAATCCAGACAAAGTCCAGGCCGTGATAGATCTGCAACCACCAAGGTCCATTCACGACGTTCAAAGATTCGTGGGAAAAGTCAACTATTTAGGAAGGTTTTGCGCAAAACTCGCGGAGCGAAACCTTCCCTTCTTCGACATACTAAGGAAGCCTAAAAACTTCGAATGGTCTGAGGAATGTGAAAGAGCATTTATGAGTCTTAAAGAACATCTGGCTAAACTCCCAATCCTCGCGTCCCCAATACCTGGTGAAGGCTTGCAGCTGTATCTCGCGGCGGGCACGCGTGCAGTTAGCGCTGTTTTAGTAAAGGAGCAACGAGTCCCCGTCTATTTCGTCAGTAAAGCACTTTTGTCGTCCGAGACCAGATATTCACCCATTGAGAAAGCAGTGCTCGCGTTAATAACAGCCGCTCGTAAACTCCGACCTTATTTCCATGCTCATCCCATCGAAGTACTGACAGATTTACCACTGCCGTCTTTTATGAGTAAACCTACGACCTCTGGAAGGCTCGCTAAATGGGTCATTGAAATGACAGAATTTGACGTGATCTATAGGCCACGGCCCGCCATCAAAGCACAAGCTTTGGCAGATTTCATAGTTGAAACGAGTTTCAGGGAGCTAGAAAAAGATATTATAGTTCCTGAACACCCCGCGTGGGTGATGCACATTGATGGATCAGCAAACGTAGATGGTTGCGGGGCGGGAGTCGTCCTGACTTCCCCGGCTGGGGATAAAATAGATCATGCGATTGCGCTAAGGTTCAAAGCCACGAACAATGAAGCAGAATATGAAGCACTCATCGCAGGGCTGGAAATTGCCGTTAACGCGGGTGTTCATGTGGTAAAGTGCATGAGCGATTCCCAGATCGTCGTGAATCAGATCAATGGGACCTACGAGGCCAGAACAGGCAATCTCCCCAGATATCATGCGAGGGCCACAGCCCTGATTTCGTTACTCGGGCATTTTGAAATTGAAGCTATATCAAGAGAGGAAAACACGCGAGCTGATGAACTCGCGAAGCGGGGTTCCCAAATTCAGTATGCAAATATAGAATGTACTAGCGAGGGTCCCACCGCCATTACTAAAGAAGGAAAGGCCCCATACTTTTGGTTCGTGAAGTCTGAAAGCGCCATAAGCAATCAGGTGGAACTGATGGAGATAAGCGAGCCAGTCAGCGACTGGCGAACCCCCATAATTCAATATCTTGCTAGCGGAACAGGGCCTTCAGATCCGAAAGAAATGAGAAAGCTTGTCTCCATGGCTGCACGCTTTTACATGTGTCGCGGAGAACTTTACAAAAGGGGATACGGACCACGCGAGCTTAAGTGCTTGACTAAGATAGAAAGTGATGTGCTGATAAAGGAGCTTCACGCGGGATTATGCGGAACACACGCGGGTTGGAGACCAATGGTCTATAAAGCATTAAGGCAGGGAAGTTTCTGGCCCACCATGAAACAAGACGCACAACGCGAGTCTCAGAATTGCAAGCCATGCCAGTATTTTGCCCCAGCATCTCATCAACCAGGTGTTGAGTTGCAGATAATGTCAAGCCCTTGCCCCTTCGCGATGTGGGGACTAGATCTGTTGGGACCTTTCAAACCAAAAGCGCCTGGTAACCTAGAGTACATCATTGTAGCAGTTGATTATTTCACCAAATGGATCGAAGCCGAAGCCCTCGCGAGCACCACCGTCCCGGCAGTTAAAAAGTTCCTTTGGAGAAACATCATCTGCAGGTATGGCCTCCCTCACGAGATCGTAACCGACAGGGGACCACAATTCAATTCGCCGCAATTGTTTACATGGTGCAGAGACATAGGGATCACTTTAAGGATTGCTTCAGTCGCTCACCCGCATTGCAATGGCCAGGTAGAAGCAGTGAACAAAAGCATTGTCATGGACTTGAAAAGACGGCTAGAAGGCTCCAAAGGCATGTGGGCCGAAGTGTTACCCCTAGTACTCTGGGCAAACAGGACCACAGTAAAGAAAGCAACTGGAGAAACGCCATTTGCTCTCGCTTATGGAATAGAGGCCACAGTACCGGTCGAGTTCATTGTGCCTACGGACCGCGTGATTCAGTATAGTCCGGACGACAATGACGAAAAAATGCAGCTAGAGTTGCAAATGCGAGAAGAGACTCGCGACCTGGCCACCATCAGAGCAGCCAATCATAAAGCGGGCGTTGCGAAATATTATAACAAGAACGTAAAACTGAGGGGATTTGCCAGAGGAGACCTTGTGCTACGTAGAACAGAGGGGGGAAAGCTCGACCCCAACTGGGAAGGACCTTACATTATAGATCGCGAAGTCGCGCCCGGGGCTTATCGCCTCAAGGACCACTCTGGAAATCACATTGCCAACTCCTGGAACGTGATGCGACTTCGTCGTTTCTACGCCTAGTCCTCCCGTAAAACTCAGGTACGTTCACAATACTTGTGGTTATTATAACATGAAAAGCACAGGTAACGTAGTCGGATCGCGTGTCCTCCTTCCAGCTTCCAGGGCTGAGCTAGAAAACTCCCCCTGGTCGCGAAAGAGAGGACTGCTCGTGCTTCCAGCTTCCAGGGTTGAGCTAGAAAACTCCCCCTGGTCGCGAAAGCGTAGACGGCTGGGCCGGGTTTGGCTAATAACCCCCCCAGTCGCGTGTCCTCCTTCCAGCTTCCAGGGCTGAGCTAGAAAACTCCCCCTGGTCGCGAAAGAGAGGACTGCTCGTGCTTCCAGCTTCCAGGGTTGAGCTAGAAAACTCCCCCTGGTCGCGAAAGCGTAGACGGCTGGGCCGGGTTTGGCTAATAACCCCCCCAGTCGCTTGTCCTCCTTCCAGCTTCCAGGGCTGAGCTAGAAAACTCCCCCTGGTCGCGAAAGTGGGGACTGCTCGTGCTTCCAGCTTCCAGGGCCGAGCTAGAAAACTCCCCCTGGTCGCGAAAGCGTAGACGGCTGGGCTGGGCTAAAAAACCCCCCCAGTCGCGTGTCTTCCTTCCAGCTTCCAAGGCTGAGCTAGAAAACTCCCCTTGGTCGCGAAAGTGAGGACGGATCGTGCTTCCAGCTTCCAGGGCTGAGCTAAAAAACTCCCCCTGGTCGCGAAAGTATGGGCGGATTAGCGTCATGTGCAGTGCTACTACCTAAGGATAAAAACCAAAAGCTAAATGCTCCTCTACATGTGCAGTGCTAGGTATCCCACGCGAGAGCAGCACCATGACTAAATGCTTGACAAAGACCGAGAATACTCCATGACAACCACACCAAGGAAATGCTATCCTACTGCGCCGCGGCTAAAGGCTAAAGATGAACCTCGCGTGTAACGATCATGCAATAGTTAGCAGAAGAATAGTTTGCAATGCTTACTCTCGCGAAGTTATGTAACAAGTCAGTTTTGCCTAAATGTACAGGATGGACCGTAGTTACGACACTTATCTCTTTGCATTTTCCTTTTTCGCAAACTTACTCATGTTTCCGAAACGCAAAACGGGGGGGACGAGACGAGATAAATATGCACGAAACAAGCAGAACCAAAATATAGAAACAAAGTAAAGCTCGCGACCATCATACCCATAACATAAAAGTTAATTACAAGGAGAGCATAAAGTTCGTAACCATCATACCCACGTTAAACAGAAGTTGATTACAAAAGATCCCAATTCCGGATGCAAAAAACATTGTTCAAGACAAAAGACATTACTTAGAAACAGTCTTAGCAGCAGTCTCCGCGTCCTCGACACTATCCGCCTCCAGATCCACAACATCTCGAACACCAGACGCTCGCGAACCTGAACCACCCGCATGATCTACACTAGAACGCGTTGAAGGCTGAATGGTGTCGAGGAGGGCATCAGACGCGAACACCTTCCTCTTGCGAGACGAGAGGGAAGGAGAAGGAGGGCTCGGAGCTGGCTTCTCAACCGGAGGGGGAGCGACCACCTTCGGGAGAGGGGGCCTGAGAACCTGACTCTCTTTACCCTTAACTATACCCCTCTCAGGCGCAAGACGCGTAATTCCCCATGCCTCGAGTGGAGTCTCCCCGTCATCAATGAAGGTTCCGGGCAATGGGGGCTGGTCCTCAGGAAGATCAGTAGAAAGCCCGCACAGGTCCTGAGCATTAAAAGGGAAGTCCTTAACCTTGAACTTCAGCATCTGCATCTTTACCATGCAAAGGAGAAGCGTGTTGGCAGCATTCTTGTAAAAATCGACGCGAGCACGCTGGCGATAACCCCCACAATACTCCTCCACCGCCATGTTCCTCTCGTAAGCGATTCTCTCAGACATCGTCGCGTGGAGCTTCTCGTTTTCCTGTCTAAGGTCGTTCAATTGCGTATTGTACTCAGTGACGATGTTAACGTGAGTAGACCTCTCATACGCAAGCTGAGCTTCCAGCTCCTTTATCCTCGCGTCTTTCACTGGCAGGAACGCGAGCTCACCCTCCATCTCCTTCATCGTCGTCTTAGCCCTCGAAAGCTCCTCCTCCAAGGCTTTCTTTTCTCCCATAAGCCTAGACTTGGCCGCTCTGTGGGCATCGCGGGTCGACTGATCCTCTGCCCTCAGCTCCTTAAGTTCATCTTCAGCGGCAAGCACCTTTTGAGTCGCGCTCGCGATGAGATTCATCCCCTACAAAAATGAAAGATTAAAAACACCCCAAGAAAGCAAGAAATAAGTAGAAGCAGGAGACTTACGGCGAAAAGAAGTTTGGACAAGCCGCCAGGCCTTTCCGAAATTTCCTCGTAGAGGCTAGGTGCGGGAGGGAAAACGGTCGGTATCGTCTCAACAAACGCACGCGTCGCGGATAAGCTATGGATGAAGGTCGGGTTCGCGATAGGGGTATCAGTAGGCTCCGGAGAGGAGACGAACTCCACTTCCGTCGTCCTCTTGCGTTTTTTCTCGACAACTTTCTGCTTCCCCTTATCGCGAACCGAAAGTACGCGAGACGTCTGGACCGGAGGAGCGTCCTCAGAAACTGTCGTCGCAAGCTCCGTTGGTGTTTCCGAAGCAGCGGCTGGGGGAGTAGGAGTCGGATCAGGGACGGATGAAATCATGCGGGTAGGCGCCTCGAAGGTTGTTAGCGCGCCCGACTCATCAAGGGCCAACCCCCCCAGATCCGGAAGATCGGCGAAAAAGTCAGCATCTACAAAAGCCACCACAAGTGAGTATAGTGTAAATAATCGTAATAAACGCGAGCGTCGAAACAAAAACGAACAAAAACCTAGGGCATGAGCCTTGAGACTAAGTCCCCTGGCGACCAGTAAAGAGTCCGAGATAGCCAGCTCAAAACGTTTTTGAACTGCTTTGTCGGGGTAATCCTTGTAATCACGAATGAATCTGTCGCGAGTCTCCTTGGGGAAAAAGCATGGAGCCCTTCTCGCAGTGGGCTCGCGTACCTGGACGGAAATCTCAGAGCCAGGAGGGGGACAGACTAAAAACCAACAAGTTTTCCACCCCTCGATCTTCGAAGGCAATCGGAAGGCGCTAGGAGTCTTGGCTTGAGCAGTGTAAAACCCATCCTCGCGTGAGTTCTTCTTGTACGAATTGATGAGCGCGTAGTGAGGAGTATTAGGAACTATCCCAATGTCCTGACATCGCATGATGTAGACAATCAGAGAGCTCCAGAAGTTTGGATGCATCTGAGAAGGGCTGAAGCCTAGATCTGCCATTACTTCAGTCTGGAAGGACGTCCAAGGGAGACGGAAGCCGGCTTCTAAAGACTGCCTACTCAAAGCAAAGAAAGACCCGTACTGGTCGAGGGAAGTGCCTTCGAAATCGGGGAGGGCAAAGACGGTCCCCTCAGGGAAGGGATACCGCGTAGCAAGGCGACGAAGATCGTCAAAGGTAAGACTGCTATGTTGGGCGGTGTTGGGAACTAGGGTGCGAGAATGCGTAATTCTCTTTGTAAGGATACTCACGCGTCCGGGGCCCGCGAGAAAGGGTTTCTCTATAACTACGTGGGGCAAAGACCCCTTGTGAGAGAAAAAGCTAGCGAATTGACCGTAATTGGTCTCGGCTCGCTCTTGAATGACGCGAGACGGGAGTCTGGTTTTGGATCTTTTGGGCGTCTTCGCTTTGCTCTTCTTAGATTTTCTAGAAACGCGAGATCGTCTACGAGAGTCTGGCTCGCGATCACCAGAACCCCCTTCAGATCCGGATGTGGTACGCCCCGAATACTCAGCCCGAGCTGAGCGTTCATAAAAATCATCGCTACCTGAAAGCATAGGCAAAGTAAGTTTCAGTTTTCCAGGGATGGAAAGAAGGAAAAAAGAACATCAAAATTAGGAGCAACGCGTGTCTAAAAGTAACTAACGCGAGGCTATAACAAACAAGAAATCCCTGGAAAAGCTGAAACTCAAGAATCAAAAGGGAAGCCAAAACGACATCAGAATGGACCAAGCCCAGGAACACGAAGAACACCACGAAGGTCGAAGATGGCAGAAATTGACCAAAACACGTTTTTTCCCAAACGAGCGCATCAAAGAATAAGAGTCGAAATGGGATACAACGCAAAAACACCCAATGAACAAAAAGTGACCTTCAGAAGCCTCTCAATTCAAAAGAACCGAGTGAAATTTCTGCGGGCGAGAAGAAATGGAACGACGATGGAGACCCTAAAAAATCGAAGAAACGAAGTAGAAAAGAGAAAGGAGAGCGGAAGACTAACCTGCCATGGAGAAACGACTACGAACGACGGCGAAGATGACGATGGAGAAGGAAGGAAAGCACCGGCGAAGAATGTTGCAGAGAAAATGGAGGTTACGGCGGGTTTTGAGAAGTTGCAGAGAAAGTGGAAGTTATGGCGGAAAAGAGAAAGAGGAAGACGAGAATGGGTATATATAAGAAAAAATCGAGGGAAAGAGGGGTGCAATAATGAGTCGACACGTGGACGACATGCGCTCAGCGCGGGAATTCGTAAAGTTTTTTGAATTCAAAACGTCGCCCAGAGAAAACGAAACAGAAATCCACGCGACCTTATCACGCGATGGGAATGTGCAAAGTTTAAAGAGCCAAGCTTACATCGAGAACGCGACTTCAAGAAGACAGGCCCAAGCCTTCAGCTATTCAGCATGAAAGCTTGGGGGGCTGGATGTTGGAGCCGGTTCTCGATGGGCTCGCGAGGCCCATAGAGAGTAGGGTCAGGCCCACGAATCGCGTGCCGGGTCGGTCCAGGAAGTCAGCCCAGAAGAATAAAACGGCCCATAAACAGGTAAAGCCCAATAAGAGGATACAACGGGACTAAGTATCGAGGGGCAAAACGGTAATAGACTCGCGTGGGTCCCAGGCGATAGTATAAAAACGCAACCCTATGGATAAGGAAGGGGATCCGGAATCATAAGAAGAGAAGAGCTAGACTTCCCTCTGAAGAAGAAGAAAAACACAAGAGCAAACCCTAACCACAAACTTCTGAAACACTCATCTCCTAGAGGAATTTAGGCAGAAAGCACTTGTTGTATCACTTATAGTTTCGTTGTAAAGCCTTAGTATTGTTATAAGCGGTATCTGAGTTTCTCGTTTTATCGTAAAGCTCGAAACGTGAAACGTCTTTGATAATATACTCTCCTTTCACGTTGCTTTTCTTTACCTTTGTGTATACTTGCGTTATTTCTGTGTGTCCGGTTTTACGTATCTTTCTTATCGGAGCTTAAAAGAGCCGGAGCCGGTTTCCTTCTCGGTTAAGTTACGCAAGTGTCAGGTGTCGAGAGTGAGGTTAATTTCGAGGAAGAAGACGACGAATAGTATTACATAAGTTGATTGTCCAGACGCCCTGTGTCACGCGAAGTGTTGTGTCGCGTGATCGCAATTGCTGGGCTCCAACATCCTGGATCTGAGCCTGCCCGACCTCCAAGCTAGCTATCTTAATTGCAGTGACCATGGTGAAGACGAAGAAACCTACAGTGGCTATGTCGAAATCTGAAAAATGCAGCCGAACGGAAGTTAATTAATATAATTGGGTAATTGGGCCTTGTAGGCCCAATTATATTATTAATCATTGGCCCAATTGTATTATACTCCTCCGTCCCATAATATAGTGTCTGTTTTCCTTATTTGGCGTCCCAAAATATTGTGCTTGTTTCCATTTATATCTTTTGTTTTATTATCTACATCAAATCAATTTTCTAAAAATTCACGCCCAACTACCTTCTCTGTTCTTCCTTTTTACATCAATTTTCACACCTAACTAGTGTAATACCCGTGCCAAGCACGGAGTGCAATATAAAATTATGTTTTTAAAATTAATTTTTTATTGTAACAAAAATAAGGTAATGTTTTATTCTAGATAAAATTATTTTATATTAAAAATGAAGATATCAAATAGTTTATACTTTATATGTATAAGTTTTTATTGTAGAAACATATTGAGATGATTTTAAAAATTTATTTTTTTATTTATTGAAATCAATTGTTGAAATTGTATAAACTATGTATAATTTTTAAATACTAAAGTTCCAAATTAATATTAATAAGCTGAAAAAAATTTCAAGAAGAATTATTCCTTAATTTCAATCATTAAAATTAAGGATGATTATAAAATTTTATTCGATAAAATTGATACTGTATATCTAGCTTTAATTAACAATATTTTTTGAAATTTACAATTGATTTTGTCTAATAAATTACAGATGTAACAACTTATTCCTACAAACACTCTTACAGCTCGAAAAGGCTCAACTTTAATATATAAGATAGATCACCTTTTATCTTCTATCTCCTACATAAAAAATCACACTCTCTCACAATCTCTCTCCCTTTCACTTTTTCTTTCTCACTTTCTTAATTTTCCTCAGAAACCGCAAATGAGCACTTAATATTGGGACGGAGGGAGTAATTATAAACTAGCATAATCATAATTTTGGAATATTCCATCAATTATCATTTAAATATACATTTAGTTTTTAATTTACATACCCTTTTCGGTAATTTCATCATACACTTTTATCTTATTTCAGCTACTCTTTCCCGAACACATACTTCTATTTTATCAATTCAGCTACCTAAATCAGTTTCAGCTTCAACTACTAAATTCAGCTACGAAATCAGCTTCAGCTATCAATTCAGCTTCAGCTACCAATAAGCTCGCTTTTGCCGAACAGAGCCTATGTCTGTTATTTTAGCAATGTACAACCATTCGAAGCATAAATAACAATATTCCATGATCAAGCTGCTGCATATATTAGTTCTGAAAAAACATACTCTGTATATGAAACCACAATCTTCAATAAGCAAGTACATAATCAGAAATTCAGAATTCATAATGAAACAAGTACAACATACACCAAACTTGCAACATACTAAAAAACACTCAAATAATCAAACACAAAGTTGCAGATAAAAACCATAGATATATATGCTCCATTTCCCCCTAGAATTTCATGGCTTGGTGTTGGTGGTGGCTGCAGCTAGGCCAGGCTGCTGTTTGGCAACATTAGCATTGGTTGGAGAAGTCGGGTTATTCAGTGAAGCAAGCTGCGGGAAGAACGAAGCTAGCTGACTCACAATGGAGGAAAAGTCAGGAAATTGGATGGGGAAACCTGTGGGTGAAATCGGTTGTTGAGGTAGTGTTGCTACCGTCTGTGCAAGATTACGAGCTGCAAATGCATGATCAACCATGAATGTGGTGATGAGGAAGCAAAGAGTCAAGGTTGCTACTAGGTTATGAGAAGTTGCCATGGCTGGTTTCTTTGTTTGTTTGTTTGTGGTTTGAGTTATGAGAGATTGTGTGGTTTGTGATGGGTTTGAAGATTGTAGGGTGTGTTTAGAGGTTTTTATAATGTAGATTTGGAGATGGAGTGAAGTGGAAGAAATTTGGAGGTTGGTTGTAGTTAAGAAATAGTGTGTAGTAAGTGAGTTTATGTTAGTAGTCATTAGTTGATCACCTGCTTGTTATTTGCTTCTAATAATGTCCTACCTTTCTCCTGAGTATTTTTTTACTTGTTGAGGAATATCATTGGAACCAATGTAGTTTTTGTATTGTCTTCAAATTACAAGCTTCGAATAGGACTGAGGCTCTTCTTTTATCACATTCTCAGAATCCGTTCACATACGACTGCACTACAAGCCGTCCAAATCCTAGCTTGGTAGTGCCTTGACATGTAATGTAGTCATAATTTATGACAAACGACATTAACAATTATTTTGTTCTTCGTCTTTCAATTTCTCTCATAAACTCTTTGAATCCTACCAACCAAGTGATTTTAGAAGATTGTCACAGCCTCAAGTTATGTGAACATCTTGTCGGATTGGCATGCATAATATTTTATTGTATTGTTTCTTGGGATGGAGTCACATAGTGCAACAAATAAAAGAAAAAAAAGGTTATTGCATTGTCTATTGTCCCACGAACACAACATGAAAGCTCAAATATTTCTTACTTACTTTCATAGCCCATGCTTATTTGCCTAAATCAGGTGCTCTAAAAACACTTGAGAGTATAAATCAGTACACATCAGACCATCATCAGCTACTGCCAAATGACACTAGTCATAACATGCACCAAAGAGTCGGTGCATACAAAGAGAAAATGCACCAAGGTCGACATAAGCAATAGAATAAGATTTCAAAGAAGCTGCAGTTTTGGTTGTGCCATGATTCCTAATAGTAGGGCATAAACCGATTCGGTCTTCTGAACCTGGGAGCCTTTCTGCATGACAATATACAATATTAGATTAAGATTGTATATAGAAATAATTTTTCTGAATAAACACGTCTTTTTCAACGTACCCATATCCATAAGGAGCATGGAAGTATGGTGGTGGTCTACGGGATCGGAAGGCCGTGAAGGGGCTAAACCGCCTTGCTCTGAATTGCTTCAGTCCAGGTACATTAGTCCTCTTCGGCATTACCTGAAGATAGGCAATATATTATGCCATCTGAAAGTTTACTCCATGTTCAACCACTAATATTAGATTATTTCACTAATTCCTAAAGTAATCTTGAAGAGATTCACCTTCAATTGACGGCCATGTAATTCTGATTCATTCAGTCCAAGAGCTTCTTGAACAGCTTCTACTTCAACGAACTCGACATAAGCAAATCCCTTAGGCTGGCCAAACTTGTCTGTGAGGATAGTCACACGATTGACTGTGCCACAGGATTGGAAATGCTGTTGAACTTCTTCAGGAGTACAGGCATAGTCAACCTGCAGCAAAAACAAGTCAGACAACATATGTGAAAAATGTAGAGGTGTAAGCTAAATTATTCCTTGCAATGAGAAAAATGCATGTATAGACAATAGCTAAATAAAATATTAAATCTTCAAAGGACAGAGAAAGGTTTCGATTGTTAGCAAGACATAGATCAACAAGTTGTACAAATAATGGATGAAGCAAATGGTGTAACTACAAGGTCATGATCATCAGGAAATAAGAGAATGTAAACATGATTCCCGGCTGAAATGGTGGTAAGGTTGTAAACTTGTATTTCATACTGCAAGGGAGAAGACTATAAACTGGTTGAAAGGTTTCTAATACACAAAAAAAAACAAGTAACTCTATACACTATAAAGCATCAAGTACATTTTCCATGCAATCTTCAATATATATAATAACATGCACTTAATTTAAGTGGACATTTGATCACAACATGGCACCAAGTAACAGTAAAGTATTGGCATGTATCATAGCCCAAATTGTGTCCCTTGAGTGATACCATGAAACACCCGAAGTTACTCCACAAACTTCAGAAAATAAAGTTTAGTCTTGTCATTCATATTCACCAAGACATTGCTTCAAGCTTTGAAAATTAATTATTTCCAGGACCGCTGTAGTATGCATGAAATCACATCAATTTCATTAATCCCACCACCGTGAAAAACTGTTAGAAGTCAATTTTAATATAGTGAAGGATGATCCAAGTATAGTAATTAGCAAGTCTTCACTATTATGATTTCATTCTACTTTGTATAGAAATATCTGACTGCAAGCCAGCAGCCTTGCAGAGTTTCCTCAAGCCTAACCTCGGTCACCCTAAGACTAGTACTCAATGCATTTTCAAGGCTGTATCCACAAAATCTTTATACAGATTCACATGCTTAGAAGTTGTGTAATTGACTTAATGTGCTGTAGGAACAATTTCTTCTTTCTAGATTTATGAATAACAAACAAGGGCCACAGCCACACATCATGTCATCATATTTATATCACCCTTCACACCTGCTGAAATGGTCAGTCTGAACCAAAGCTCAATGATGCTTGACCAAACTACGTCCAATATGAAACTACTGCTACCTTCCAATATCATCCTTCTTGCATGAAATTCTTGAAGACTTCATGCATACTGAAGATCAGTCATCTTCATCAATTTTCAGCACCTTTGCTTATCCATAAAAAATGGGTTAAAAATTAAAAATATTATCTTGTGCTGCTTTATTATTTCCTCTTTCTTTTTCCAGCCTGCTTATTTTCCCTCTTCTCACTTTCTTTCCAGGGTTGACAAATGATTTTTTTCCAATTTTATAGACAAGCTTCTATATGTCTCTTCTAAGTTCTAAACCCATACCTTCTCTTCCTTTTTCATTCTTCTCATTTTTTTATGCACACAACAATAAAATTACAAAATGCAACTATCTAATGATTATTATATTACACTGTGCTCAAAGTAAAGGGAATGTGCAGCACTACAAACACAGGGAACCTCAAATGAAGGATCCTAAGATCATTAGTAATTCATAAACATGACATGTAAATAGAATAAAAATCATTCATCAAGCTAATGTAATGAAGCAAAAAGCTGGAAACTTCAGTGGCTCCCAAGTTAATACTGTGGTTTCTTAAGAACTTCATAATCTGAAACCCCAATAATGTGAACACTGAAATTTGTTCAACACTATGTTGAATATAAAACCAACTAAAAAGACAGACATAAAATCCAATAATCCATTTTCAGGATTAAGAAAAACGGTTTTCCTACTACATAAAATCTTTTCACTACCAAAAACCCTTCCATTAGGAATAGTAGAAACTAAACCAGTCAACCTAAAGTTTCAATAATGATTTGTCAAAATTATAATTCAAAATCAACCAGAAGAAAACATGTTTCTTGTACTCACATTGCCAACAAACACTGAACGCGCATCAACCTCTTCTTTGTTTGCAGTATTTGCAGATGCAGCAGGATCTGCGATCATGATGTAATAATCTTAGTCAATATAAAAAACATCACAAATAAGTTTACGCATTGTGAACCAGAACTTTACAAGGGCTATTATAAGAAAACAAGTTTTATCTTTAATCAGAAGAGATAAATCACATCAACGAATTCACAATCATGAATCATGCAATTCATCTTCAGGCTGCATATTTTTATCAGCTTGCCCCCTACAAGTTGAAACCATATCATCCTAAAATACACCAGTAATAACGAAACAGATCTCCCGAGATTAAAACACTCACACTCAAGCATCAAGCCCTAACAAGTACCTTCATATCCAAACATACAAGTTAAGAGCTTCTTTAGTTGCTAATCCCCCGGATGTAAAATAAAAAAAGATCCACAGAATGAAGGACCTTATTCAATTTTCCATGCAGGCGAAGGAAACTTATTATCAGAAAGTGAAATCAAGTCATCAGAATTGATACTATTAGAAAACCTAATCAGAAGAGAAAGAAACTTCCAATCGACCAATGCTCCAACAATCGAATTAACAAGAACAAATAGAAAGTGATCACATAATTCATGCATCATAACAACAACACCAAGAACAAAAAAACAAAGCGAGGGACAAACCTTGAACAGCGCCCATCTCCTTCTCAACTTTAGCCTGCATCTCGCGAAGTGCAGCAGCCTCCTCCTCCATCTCCTTCAATTTCTTTTTCATCTGGTTCAACTCCTGAAACACACAATTGAAGCAATTGAGAAACGCGATGGGAGGGAAGCGATCGAATGAAGGCGATGAGAGAGTGATAAAGAAAGACCTTAACGGCGTCATCATCGACAGCGGTCATTTCGACGTCGGCGTGAGTGTCTCCGTCGAATTCAGGCTCAAGGGGGATATCTCCGCCATAGACCTCGTGCTCTTCTTCCTCCGCCATTCTTTGATTTCTCTCGTCTCCACCTCAGCGATGGGGCGGGCAGGTGGCGGGTACATTATAATACTCCTCCTAACGCTTTATGATGTCACGCCACTCGCTTCACAAATTACACATTCGGCCCAACTTTTTCATGGGTCGCCAATTTCGGCCCGTCTATCAGTCCTTTACTTCACATTTTTTACGCAAAATCGAGCCCTTTGCCCCTTATTACACTCAAAAGAGTGTAATATAACATGTCTTCTAATTTAGAGTGCTAACTAACTCTCCTCATTTTTTAATTAAATTTTTAATAGAAAAATATATATACCTTCTCTAATTAAATTTTCTTCACTTTCCATTCACAATTTTTCTTCCCGTTACTTTCCTCTTTCTCTCCCTCTTCACTCCTCCTTCCTCTTCCAATCATTCCGCGTGATTTCCATCCGATTTCTTGTTGTTTCTCGTCGATTTCGAGCTTCTTTCCTCCCGCGCGATCTCCAGGTACTGTTTATTTCGGTTTTTGGTTGATTTCTGTAGAAATTAGGGTTTTGATCGATGTTTTGTTGTTTTTCTATAATGCAGTTGTTCTCCTCTTGTTTCTGTGTGTATTTCGACCAAATTTCATCCACAATCAGTCACAGGTATGTATTTAATTCAGTTTTTTCTTTTGTTTTGTGTTTTTAGGTTTTACGGTTTGATTTTGAGTGCGATTTTGCTTTTTTCGATTTGATTACAGTGTTGTTTTGTGTGTTTTGCTTGCGAATTGCACTTTTTTTATAGTATCTCTTTGATTTTTACTTGTCTGTCCTTTTGCATGTGTTGATTACAGTTTTATTTGTTTAATTTTTGTATTTGTCATCATATTTATGATATTTAGTTTTTTTTGTTCTTTCTTATTGTTGTTTTCATGTAATTGATGTTAGTTTTGTAGTTTCGATGACAGTTAGTTTGGTTATACATCTGGTTTTTGTTTTGATGACAATGTGTTTGTTTGTGTTTTATGTTGAGGACAGTTTATTAGTGAGATGCCATTGTTATACTATTGTGGATGACAATATGTTTGTCATCGAGATGGTTTTCCCTTGAATATTCTACTATTTTAGAGTACAATTATATATTCTGATGTTGATGACAGTTACTTTGCTTAGTCATCTGGTTTTTGTTTCGGTGACAATGTGTTTGTTTGTGTTTTATGTTGAGGATTTGTTTGTCTATTTCTTCTTGTTGATGACAATGTTTATTTCTCATCAAATTTCTATCATGTTTGTTCTAATAATTTATATTAGGTCTCTTGGATGACAATTTAGTGCTCTATATTTGATTTTTTGTTGAATTTGATGACAGTAGTTATCTAAGGTTTTTGAGATTTGATTATAGTATCTTGTATGCCGTATTAAAGCTTTTTTTGTTCTGTTTTCCTTTCTTAGGCTGAGATGGATATTTCCAAAGTAGAGTATGTTTTCCCGCAATCCATGCATATGTCATCTCAGGTGAATATGTTTGCACATTGGGACGTCTTTTGCATTATTGATGAGCATCTTGGGGCTGATGGACTCCATGAAATAAGGAATGGAATTTTTGCCCCTATTGTTATCTGGGCCGACCAATTAAAGGTTTCATCTCAGCTGCTCTACTATTTCATCCTTCATCAAGTCAAGACAGAGAAATCTCATGAAATGTGGTTCAACATCAAAGGCCATGTGTGCCGGTTCGGTCTCCCTGAGTTTGCAGCTGTAACCGGGCTGGATTGCCATGGTAGTACCAACTATGAAATCCCTAATGCAAATATGATTGATGAATTTGGGGTCAGAAGTTGTAAATTTACAGAGTTGTTAGCATTCTTTGCTATCGAGGCCGATCCAGCTAGGAAGCTGAGTTTGGCATATCTTCTTATTGTTGAGGGCATTCTCCTTCCTCAACGACCGAATCAGCCTATTCGGTCTGAATTCTACAAGTTGTCAACAAATATGGATGAATTTCGGAAGTATCCATGGGGGAGGTTAGTGTACTCTACAACAATTGAGCATTTGATGAAGGCATCTACTATTGGGAAGCCAGAGAAAGGCGAGCGTCCTCATGACACCAGAGTTACAATTTACTTGCATGGATTTTCCATAGCTTTTAAGGTATTTTTTAAACTGATCTCATATCCTATTTAGTTTTTTCCATCAGATCATTCTGTCATCATCTCTTTCAATTAGCCTATTTATATTTTTTGCTCACATGTTTCTTTTCTATATCTTGTATTACTGAGTTAATTATACAACTGTCATCAATTATGTTTTTTAAGTATGTCATGACATGTTTGTTTATACTATATTTTTTTTGCATTTCTGATTTTCATAAACACTTGTCATCACTACCTCTTTTGTTCTTCATGTCATGATCCTATCAATTCTGTCATCTTAATTGAATGATTCATACTTATTATCCTTTCATATTTCTTATAAAGCGCGCTTCGCGCGCTTCATTTCACATTCATTCCTTTTTTCTCGTCTGTCATATTATTTGTTTAAATCTTTTTTATAGCATTTTGTCATCATCTATCGTATCTGCATCTAATTTTTCTTTTAATTAGTTTTTTTCTTCTTTTAACTATGGTATCTGTCATGAACTATTGTATATGTCATCAACTATTGTATATGTCATCAACTTTGGTATCTGTCATCAACTATGGTATCTGTCATCAACTTTGGTATCTGTCATCAACTTGGGTATCTGTCATCAACTATGGTATCTGTCTTCAACCTGCTTATACTTTTTTTTTTCTATCTGTTTAGGTTTGGATTCTTGAAACATTCCCTCAGTTTCAGGATATTGTAAAGTGTACTACAGCTGGTGCAAGACTGATCCCTTACTGTCTTCGTTGGTTCAACAAGGAAGTTTGTAGTATTTGGTTCAACGCAATTACGAGACAAGTTAATGAAACTAATCTGGTATTTATTTCTTCCTTCATCTTTTCCAGTTTGGTTTTATATATTGTCTTGTAATACTTTTTATCTATATCTAATTTTTGTCTTCTTTTTTGTCTTCTTTTTTGTTCAGTATTGTAGATATCCCCCATATTCAGAGCATGAAAGATTTAAGAATCTGAATTTTTTGGATGAAAGCGAGGACCCACTGTTTGATGGATTTGCCGAGCATATTCTGAATGTGGCGAAAAAGAAGGCTGGCAAAGAAGCTTCCTTCAACACTGAGATTGCAGCTACTATTCCAAAGGCTAAAGTGTATACACGCAAAAGGAAGAACGAGACTGTCAATCAGGCTCTAGCTGTAAGGGTTACTAGGGCTCGCAAGGTTGACCCTAACCCATCTCTGAAGATAAAGTTGAAGGTTGCTAAGTCTGATAAGCAATCTCCCCGGTTATTGAAGACAGTCGCAACAAAGAAAATTTCTCCCAAAAAGACTCTTCACTTAGAACAAGCTCCAAAGTGGAAGAAGGTTTATCAATGTAATCAAACTATTCTAGAACAAACGGAGAACTTCTGGCTTCTGGGGTTTTGTTCATGCAAGATGTTCTGTTGTGTCCAGTGGATCCACATATACTCCATCTTGCGGGTCTTCTTGGTCCACACCTCCTCTTGCTATGATTTGGAAACTCACCAATCGACGGTATTCTTTTCTTCTTAAGTTTCCCTGTTTTTGTCTCTAGCTTGGGAGGTAGGCATTGTATGTTCATGATCTCCTCTGGAATCATTTCTTCAGTTTGCCTAGGCACAGGATATATGGTCTCCTTGTAAGAATTCATCCAATTCTCAAATCTGTAATAGTCACTCACGAATCCTGTCACCTTCACCTTTGCTTTCTGCATTGCCGCTATTCCATGTACACAGGGAATATGGTCTAGATCAAACACTCTGCAAGTGCAGCTTCTTTTTGCCAAATCCACAACTCCATAGAAATCTCCTCCAATCACCTGGTATTGGAATCCATTCAATGCCCTCACTTCATATTTCTTGGAAAACTTATGCCTTTTTTGAAGTATTTCCTCTATGTTTGGTGGCACCACTTTGCTCAGGGCTTCTTCTGTTTTGTTGCGCCTTTCAACGAACCATCTTATCAGCATTTCTAAAGCACACTCCAATAGGGCAACAACCTGAAATGACCTAGCCTCTAGTAGGACCTTATTAATGGTCTCTGAATTGTTTGTAGTCATTAGGTTGTATCGGTCTCCTTTGCAGTGTGATCTTGCCCATTTCTCAAATTTGGAAATAACCAAGTAATCCCCCATTTCCTGATTTATTGCACATATCTTCTTGAAGTTCTCCTCAAATTCCCTTCTTGTATAGTTGTTTGCAGCCAAAGTGAAGAGTTTGTGCACACCCGTGTCCTTATACCTTTGCTTGAGGTTTTGATGAACATGTCTTCTACACACACAATGCTTTGCTGATGTATATATGCTCTCCACTGCCTTTATAATACTTTGATGCCTATCAGACACAATCACCAACTCCTGTGAACTAGGGATCACTGTAATAAGCTGTTGGAAGAAGAATGTCCAACATCCATCATTTTCCGAATCAACAATTGCATACGCCAATGGATAAATTTGTTGGTTCGCATCCTGCGCAGTTGCAATCAATAGGTGTCCTTTGTACTTTGTATGCAAATGCGTTCCATCCACCATGATTACCTTCAAAACAAAAGTATTATGTCATCAACACTCATTTTTTATATATTTTTGTTACAAACCCATTGAAATATAGAATTATTCATTGTAATTTTTTTATTTTCTTCATACACTGTTATCATGCATCCTTCAAGAATTCTGTCATCAAATACTATCATCAAATAATACTGTCATCCAAAACTGTCATCATGCATCCTTCAACACATATTCTGAGCAATACACATTTTAAGATTTTTTTGTAATAATACTGTCATCAAATACTGTCGTCATTAATATTTTTAATATTTTTCAAAAATTTTCCTCATTCATCCTTCCATGCTTTACCTTATTTTAAAATTCTGTCATCAACACATATTCTCAACACATATTGTCATCCTTAGTCCATCTATTGTAAGATTTCATCTTTTTTATATTTCTTATGAAGCGTGCTTCGCGCGCTTCATTTCACTTACATCAAAAGTTTGTTATAAAGCAAAATCTATATCTTGTAGAATGTTATTGTATCAAAACTGTCATAATTTGTTTTTATATGCCAAATTTTCCAGAATATAGTGTAATAATATTTTCTAATATAATTCTATTTAATCATCATCATTATCTGTCATCAAGTATAGCAATGTATGTCTACATACCTTTCGCATTTGATTGAATCCTCTTATTGTCGCTCCTAGTGCTATGAACACATATTTGAAGCGATTTTCGTCATCAACCTCAAGCTTTGTGTATGTTCCTATGTTGACTTGTTTGATCATGTGGCAATAGATAGGCAACATTCCATAGTTTTCTTCCAGTGTTCCTCTAATCAAATTTTGTGCCCATTCCTTTGCCTTCAAAGCCTTCCAATAGCTCACATCCATACAATGTTCTTTCCTCATGTCGTTCCGGATACTTTTAGGGTTCGGTCCAGTTTTCACCCCTTCATACCTACACACACAATAAATCAACCAAACTCTCATCTTTCAATATTAATGTGTTTGTATAAAACCATAACTATTTGCGTATATTTTTGTTACCTTGTTTTTATCTGCTCTCCAACCATCTTGTATGTTGGCTTGCACTGGTTTTCACACCTAAAGTCAAAAGAGCATGTGTGTTCTTCTCTATACTTTCTTATCTCAAAGAAATGTGTGTCTTTCAACACCATTGCACTCAGCCCCCAGTTGCAGTTCTCATCTGCACACTTGACAGTAAATAAATCAGGTGTTGACTTGTAGACTTTGTACACAAAGTTCTCCCTCATAGCGACTTTCCTAATGGAAACTTTCAGCATCTCCTTTGAGTCAAAAATCTGTCCAATATGGATGAACCCTGTGTAGTCTTCATAACTAGGACTATCACCCTCCATAATTTCTCCCCATTCAGTATTTTTGTCCCTTGATTCACAACTAATTACCTCACTCCCATTTTCCATCTCATAATCATTCTGAAATGAAACAAGGCTGTTTTTTCACTCACTACTGTCGCTTTAGTTGTCTTCTTCTTCTTTCTCTCTGTCACATACAAAGGCACACTCCATTGCACCTTCTCTGATTTGTTGATGTCAATGAAACACTTGAAGTCCTCCTCCGTGTCCACAATATATGGTATCTGAATTTTCTGGAAAGGGTTCAAGTGCGACAACTCAATTTCATGTGCTTGTGTCTTCAAATTAAACCTTTGAATAATGGTATCCTTTGCACCATCCAGCCCTATGTTTATGGCGATTACAAATGCTTTTGAAACCAATGTCCCAACATAAGCATTCGAACCATCTTTCATCTTCCATTCTCCCCCCAACATACAGTTAGAATATTCATTTGTACCTGCATAGCACAAGTTATTGTCTTCATAAACATTCTGTCATCACTGTACAATTCCTGAATTGTAATGAATCTAATTTTCAATCTGTCATCACACCTAATATTCTAAATCTAAGTTCCAAATCCTGTCATCAACTCCTTTCGTTAAACAACAACACTGTCTTCGTATTATATCTGTCTTCATGTTTATAATTCATAGCATCATCCTATATTTCATCTCAATACTTTCATCCAACACACATCAACTATGATATAATAAATCCAAATTTAACATTTAGCATATCATCAAATTTCAATTATCATAATTATATTTCTCTTAAAAAATGTTGTCATCAAAATTACATTATGTCTAACCATTGGTTTGTTATCTAAATCCATCTACATTCTGTCATCATTGTTCAATTTACTGAATTATAATGAATCTAATTATCAATCTTTCATCACACTTAATTAATCTAAGTTCAAAATCCTGGCATCAACTTCTTTTCTTAAACAACAATACTGTCATCAAAATTACATTACCATTAGTTTGTCATATAAATCCATCAACATTTGTCATCACTGTTCAATTCCTTAATTTTAATGAATCTAATTTATCAACCTGTCATCACACTTAATATTCTAAATCTAATTATAAAAAAATAATTTTGTCCTGAATTGAAATTAATCTATTTATCAAACTGTCATCACATTTACAATCTATTTTGCTCCGAATGAAGAGGAAGGACGAGGACGACAACACCGGGAAGGAGGACGAAGAAAATCCGCGTGGAGAAGGAAGAAGATCGGCGTGAAGGAGAGGAAGATGGAGGAAGAAGAAAACGACAGGGAAGGAGAGGAAGGAGAAGTGAGGAGCGCATGTAACAGAATAGAAAAGGGAAGGGTTAGTTTACCTTCCTTGTATAAAACGGGTTACTTTATTCACTAAACTTTGTAAAAAGGGTTACTTAACCCGTTTTGGCATTTTTTAAGAGTTTGCTACTAGTATTATTTTACAGAAAATCACTAATTGCATAAAAGTTTACAAAATCTAATAAAATTAGTACTGAAGAGCCGATTAAATTCTCAGTTAACTGTATCAAAGACAAACCGACTTATAATTACAGTTAACCGATTGAATTATTTTATGGTTATTTGGTAAGGTAATGATATGAAATTTTCTAACCTCGGTTAACCGATTTAGCGAGAATATATGAAACATATTTTAGAATTAGAATAATATAATCAAATAGGTTAGTTTAATAGATTTGATAGGTCAACTCTAGTTTTAAGCCCTATTGAAAAAGCCAACCGACACCATAAAGCCCAAATGAAGAAGTCAATAGCCAAAAAGAACACTTTGACAAAATTTATATTATTATTGAGGGAATCGCGTTAATTAGAGGTGCTTGGATAACGAAAGAAGAAATACAATCTAGCTACTGAATGAACGCGTTAAACAAGATCTTGAATTGAAATCTCACAACACTCTTTATTGATAACAAGGATTCCTCACACGGATTACACAAGTGAGCTTATAGAGATTTTTTTTGAAAATCCGACCTCCTCTTTAGTGAGAGTGAAGGGGTATTTATAGGAGTAAGTTGCTTGGAACCCGATCTAGAGTTAGCATGAGGTGGCTTGGGTGAACAGTAGCAGGTGACTCAACATTCTTGTGGTGATCGCGTTGACATCGATGGCTGGTGATGTGATAGGAACTCAAGTCTTCTATGTCAATTTGATGTTCAGAACTTGGCTTCATGCCTCAATGATTTGGTCTAACTCGTAGACGGCCTCTGGGTTCCTTTGAAGATGCTTAGCGCGTTTTCCCTTCATGACTTTCAGTTTTTGCACCATCATCTGAACTACCGCGTTGATTCCTTCATATCTTCAGTTTTGGAACCACCATCTGAACTACCGCATTGATTCCTTCATATCTTCAGTTTTGGAACCACCATCTGAACCACCCCTTTCCCCGTTTGGCGAGCACCTCAACACGCTGAACTTTGTAAGTTTGTTAACGTCTTGTAACTTCATGATTTCTTGTGTTTGTGAGGGGCGCGTCGACCACATCAGAAGCAAGGGTGTAAAACGAGGTACCATCAATTATAATTGTCTTAATATTAGGATTCACTATTTAACAGTTTAGAATTTCAGCTTTTATTTATTTTGAACCACTAAAAATATATCTTTCCTTATTAAACAATTTTGTTGTATGTATATATTGGTAAACTTAATAGAAAATAAAACCATAACGAGGAAGTTACAAATGTATCGCAGAAAGTACTATATTGGATGTCTTGTTTATCATCCAGAGCGACATATAGCAAAATCTTTACCAAAACCGACGGTTAACCAATGTATGACTAACCAAAACATCGGTTAACGAACCCATATGCTTCAACTTCATGTAAATGTGTGCTATGGTGTAAAATGAGAATGTACCTCTACACAAATTGCATCGATGTAAAATGAGAATGTACCTCTACACAAATTGCATCTTGCATATTTGTAATGACTACAAATGCTAACTCATTTGTACAGGAGGAACAAATAATTAATTACAATAAAATTATCTAATGACTTACATTTGTTATTGCTTCAGGCTGATCTAGTCTTATTTGTAATGATTAATGTGTCACACGAACGGTTAACGGGTGCTTGAGCCAAATGTGAAATGCAAGCAATTTAGTAAGGGCCCGTTCGGCATGGTCTTTTTGTGCCAATCAACTAGCTGAAGTTGACAAAAATGGCAGAATCAACCAGCTGATGGCGATGGTGGTCTGTTCGGATCGCCATGGCGAGGCAGCTGATCAAAATCATCATCTTCAACCAGCTACCACCGGTAGTTGATGAAATTCCATAATGTTGCCTCCCCAACATTATGGAATTTTGTCAACTTCAACTACGGGTTGATGGCAAAAATTCTTGAAATGCCCCTACTATTTGCAATTTTCCATTTGTTAGGGTAACCTACAGAGCATCCCAAATTCGAATATTGAAGAGCAACGAGATTTATAGGGTTCGTCGGCAGGTACGATTCTTCCCCATTCGAATGAATTTTTGATGTTTTATCACATTTCGATCCTAATCGAGATGTTTGTGTGAGTTTGCAGCACCATTAACGACTTCAAATTGGGGCTCAATTGAGGATTGGGCTGTGAAGGTAAGTTATCCCTAAAAACCCATGAATAGATCAATTTTTGGTGTTTAGTTTACAGATTTTATATACCTTTGATACTCAGTTGAGGATTGTTGTTGCTGAAATGTGTTTGATAAATTATTGGCCTTTGATTATTGTTGTGTGTTTAGTTTACAAGTTGGATAAATTAAAGCAGCCATGTTTCATGAAATGTGTTTGATGAAATGATTTTGCAGCCCCAGAAAACCCTTGAATCCTCTATTGCTGAATTCCATTGCTTGTTTGTATATCCAATTTATGCCATTGCTGGTTTGTTGTTGCTGAATTCCATAATGTTTTTGTTGTTGTTGAGTTGCTCAGTTGCTTGTTTTTTGGTAGTGTGTGTAAGCTTGATTGTTCATTGTTGCTCAGTTGCTTGCTTTTTGTTGTTGCTGAGTTGCTTGTTTTTGTTGTTGCTGAATTCCATAATGTTTTTGTTGTTGTTGAGTTGCTTGTATCATGTCATTTCTTGTTTCATTGCTGAGTTTCTGAGTTGCATCACTTGTTATGTCAACAATGTTGACTGTATGGGTGTGTCTTCATCTAATTTATCCAACTTGCTAGTGTGTGTAAGCTTGATTGTTCAATCCGATGAGTCTAATTTCTGTTTAGGTTTGAATGGTATGATTCTTTGATGTGAGTTAACATAAAACTTTATAGGAACCATTGACACACATCAATAAAATAGAACCTCAACATAATTCCACTATATATGGATCACACATTCAATTTGATTCCACTATAAAACATCAGCATAATGATGTTTTATTCCAATTCATACTGAATTTTTTTGCATTGACATTATTTTTTAATGTTGTAGATGTTGTCGCATGACTACGCACATGACATGGAAGCCCTACTCCTTGCTGAACTAGAGGAGGCTGAACATTGGAGTCTTCCGACGGAAGTGCTCAAGACAATGACAAACTACAACCCTGTTTCAACGCCCTATTCTCTGTCTTCCGTTTGTAGTAACCGGTGTACTCCACCTGCCTCCCCCTTTACCCAAGGCGACCCTGCACAGAGAATGAAATGGCGTATCAGGTATGACAAGTGTATGGCTACTGTTTCATTGCAAGTACTGGTTTTTTAAAGACTGATGTTAATTACTTATTTGTTATACAATTGTTTACTTTGTAGGATGAACATGTCGATCGTTACAATCGTATTATCACCGAGGTTGTTGCTGCAGGTGATGGAAGGGTGACCTTTCTAAGACACGTTGTTGCAGATCTTCGCAACCAGTGTGCTAGGCTTGTCCAGCAACTCAGTGGTGCTCGGACTGAGGCGGTTCAACAACGTGAGCAAGGGAAGATCATGGTTGAGGAGAACCAGCAACTGTATGAGCATGTGGAGGACCTTGCGACATCTAATGTGCAGCTACGGTTGGAGCGTGACAGCCTGATCTCCGAGAAGAAATTACTTATGAAATGTGTTGCCGAGAAGAAGAAGTCTGGATGGTTTGTTATGGGTTGTGTGTCATTTGTTTTTATCCTCTTTGCTATTGTAATGGCTAAGTTTGGAGTTGTTATTTATTAGATGTAACCAAGCTAACTACAGTCTTAACATCTGTGTTTCTTTTGCGGTATTCTGGATTTCTGTTACACTTTCGTTTTAGGGATGTTGTAATCGAAACTTTAATGGTCATATTGTAAAATATGTTGTAATGGTCTTTTTGTAATATAAGTTGTAATGGCCTTTTTGTAATATAAGTTGTAATGGTCTTACACATATAATCCTAGCTACGAAAATTCAAATGCATTGCACACTTGATTCTGATAGTGAGCATGAATGGCCAAGCCAATTGTGGGGCATGTAAAGCTCATTATTTGGATTTGACAACACCACAAAACAAACATGAGTATAGTAGTATTCTATGTCATGAATTATTGACGTTCCTCCCTTATCATAGTCCTATATATGGATCACATTACCAATGTATAAGCACACAACAAAAGAAAGACATCAATATCCCTTTGTCTTATGTCTTCATCCAGAGATCTTCATGCAGGTATGGTTTTCACTTTGTTTGGTTCACTTTGAATTTGTTTGGAAAATGTATGTGTCCTTAACGAAACTTACCTACCCATACTTATTAGATGTTGTCCTCACTCGTCCCTCCGATTGGGACGCAACTGATATGGATGCGTTGCTAGATGCGTGCATCCGTTGGAGAATGCTTGAGGGTGAATATTGTTCAGTGTTTGATTGGAAAGTCATTCGGGGGTACTTTAACCAAGCCACCGACAAATCATTTCACATTAGGTTTTTGAAGAACAAGATAGATATGATGAAGTACAGATTTAAGATATGGTTTCGTTTTACACAAAACTACAATGTTGTGTGTGATGAAACTACTGGGGCAATCCTCGGGGATGAGCAATGGTGGGCGGAAGTGCTAGCGGATGATGTGAGTCCTCTAAAACCTTATAATATTAATTGTTCACCTAATGTTTACCTTCTTGTTCACCTAATGTTTACCTAATTGTTCACCTAATTGTTCACCTAATGTTTGATCTTCTGCATTCATGAAAATGTACTTGTGTTTGTTTTTTTCGGTGTAAACGATTGTCCGTCTTTCGTATCATGAAGTTGTCAACCGATTTGGCTATTCAACTAACTCCATTAAAGAGGACTAATATGGTCAATGTTTACCTACTCCAATGTCTTGACAAGACAACCTCATAAATATTTGACCAACACTAATAGCATTTTCAAGAATTGTTTAAAAGCTTAAGTTTTGGCCTCCTATATGATGTACGTACGCTGGAGCATCCCTCGGAACAACCCGTGAGGCGAACCCGCAGCCGAGCTGAAGGCCGTGAAGATGACAAGAGGCGAACTGGAACTAGGGCAGAGTGGCGTTCACAATTGGCTTGCCCAATTGGGCTCATTTCAGGATATGTCTGGGATCCAGGACCAAATGACCTGCTCTCCAAAGTAGAAGCCCAACGGACAAACGGTCATCAAGTTATGACTTCTACAAGGTCAGAAATTGCAACATCTCGTTGGGACGAACCATTTATCCGTTTGGGCCCATTTTTGGATATGTGTCCGTTTTTTGGACTTATCTTTCATGTGTCCAAAAATGAGGTCCATTGGAAGTCGGGAGCTACTGGTTCAATCAGATCAATTCGAGAGAGATATGAGCCTTTTTGGCCATGAAGAGGATTTGGGCCCAATGGGCATGTGTTGGACAATTGCATTCTTAGCATTTGATGCGGGGATAAGCCGCAGTTGCCGACCTAGACACCAAACTCGAATAGGAACTCGAACAGAGAAGAAAGGCGGAATTAGAATGAGATGAAAGAAGGATAAGTCGAATGATAGGCCAATTGGAACCAAATCAAACAACGATAAAACCCTTGAACTTAAGAACAAGAACCTTACCGAATGATGAAGAAACCCCAACGGATGATTACAACCAAACACAATGACTTTGGTGGGTCAAGGCACCTGGAGGTTGCTCTATGAAGCCTCGATAGCACCAACCTTATGGAAGAGATTGACACACACAAGCACAACTAGGGCCAGCTCAACGACAATGCACACGGGGCACTCTTCTCACAAAAGCTCTCTTTTGGGAGGAAAAAACGTTAAACGCTGTATTCAATATCAAAGTCTGGGGGGGGGGGGGCATAAAACAACAACTAAGGCAGCCTTATATAGGGTTCATAAGGATGTCAACTACAGAAATTAAACAATAAAAAGTATATCCTAAAGTAATAATCCGAAAAAAACAATTAAACATCCGAAAATAATGTTTCAAAAGGAAGCCTCGGCGAAGTTAATGAACTCGCCGAGTGTCCTGGCCGAGGGGCGCGGTTGGCGAATGAGCCGCGAGCGCGGTTTCTAGCCGCGGTCGCGGTTCTTCTCTGCAGTCCTCTGCTCGTTCTCGAACCTCGATCATTAGAACAGTCTTCAATGGTGGTTCTTCGTCTGTATTCAACTCCTTGGACCTGAAGAACGCTACTAACTTGTCTAGCTCTTGTTGGACTTCTTTAGCTCTCGAACGAGTCAATGCACCTTCAAACTCGGGGACCGGAGGTGTCGGTTGTTGTCCAGATGATCCTTCATCATCCTCCCCTTCTTGAAAAGGATTCAACCTCGAATCATCCAGCTCCTCTTCTTCTTCACCCTCAAATAAAGTCAAGTCTTGCACATTGAAGGTAGCACTCACTTGATAGTCACCGGGAAGCTCCAAGACATAAGCATTATCTCCAATCTTCTTGAGCACCTTGAATGGTCCAGCGCCTCTTGGGGACAGCTTTGAGTGGCGTTTGCTGGGGAAACGCTCTCTCCTAAAGTGGACCCATACGAGGTCTCCCTCCTTGAAGATGACCTTCTTCCTCTTCCTATTTGCCTTGCTAGCATATGTAGCAGCTACTTCTAGCAATTTAGCTCTTGTCCTCTCATGAATCTCCTTGATGTGATCAACCTGTTTTCCTGCATTGAAATCCACTCGCTCCTTCGTATGTAACGGCATAAGATCAAAAGGGGTTAGTGGATTCAAACCATACACACATTCAAAGGGACTCAACGAGGTTGAGGAATGGATGGCTCTATTGTAGGCAAACTCAACATGTGGTAAGGCGTCTTCCCAAGCCTTCAAATTCTTCTTAAGGATGACTCTCAAAAGGGTTCCTAAGGTCCTATTGGTTACTTCAGTTTGACCATCAGTTTGAGGATGACTAGATGTAGAGAATAGTAGTTTAGTCCCTAGTTTTCCCCAAAGAGTTTTCCAAAAGTAACTTAGAAATTTCACATCTCTATCACTCACAATAGTCTTTGGTACTCCATGTAACCTAACAACTCCGGTAAAGAACAAGTCAGCCACATGATGAGCATCATCAGTCTTGTTGCAAGCAATAAAATGAGCCATTTTAGAAAATCTATCAACAACCACAAAAATAGAATCTCTCCCCTTCTTAGTCCTAGGCAACCCTACAATAAAATCCATACTAATGTCTACCCATGGGGTCGTAGGAATAGGCAAAGGAGTATACAATCCATGTGGTTTAACTCTAGACTTAGCCTTAAGACACTCCAAGCATCTTTTCAAACAATGCTCAACATCCCTAAGCATATGGGGCCAATAAAAATGAGTATGCAACATATGATATGTCTTATCTCTACCAAAGTGTCCCATTAATCCACCCTTATGGGCTTCTTCAACAAGCAATAATCTCAAAGAACACTTATGTATGCACACTTTACTAGCCCTAAACAAGAAACCATCAAACAAGTAAAACTTATCCAAAGTTCCTTTATCTAAACATTGCTTATAAATAGCACCAAAATCAGCATCATTACGATATAACTCCTTGATGTAGACAAAACCTAACACCTTAGAGTCAAGTTGAACAATTAAAGCATGCCTCCTAGATAGTGCATCAACAACCACATTGTCTTTTCCTTTCTTGTATTTGATAATATAAGGGAAAGTCTCAATAAATTCCATCCATCTACCATGCCTCCTATCAAGTTTGTCTTGGCTCCTAAAATGTTTCAAAGATTCATGATCGGTATGCAAAACAAACTCTCTAGGCCATAGGTAGTGTTGTCACGTCTTAAGTACTCTATATAATGCATACAATTCCTTGTCATAAGTAGAGTAATTTAGACTGACACCTTTCAACTTTTCAGAAAAGAAAGCAATAGGCTTACCTTCTTGCATGAGTACTCCTCCAATGCCAACTCCGGAAGCATCACATTCCACTTCGAAAGACCTAGTGAAGTCGGGAAGCACAAGCAAAGGTGCCTCGGTCAATCTGCATTTTAGCTCCTCAAACGCCCTTTCTTGAGCCTCCTTCCAAACAAATGCTGAATGCTTCTTAGTTACCTCAGTCAGCGGTGCAGCAATGGTGCTGAAATCCTTCACAAAGCGCCGGTAGAAGCTTGCTAACCCGTGGAAACTGCGTACTTGGCTGCTGGTCGTGGGTGTCGGCCATTCCTGAATGGCTTTAATCTTCTCTTCGTCAACCTGTAATCCCTGGGAGCTCACTACAAAACCAAGAAATATAACTCTATCAGTGCAAAAATCACTTTTCTTTAAGTTAGCATATAGTCGTTGTATACTAAGAGTAACGAGTACTTCCCTGAGATGTTGCTCATGCTCCCCTAGGGACCTGCTGTAAATCATGATATCATCGAAATAAACTACAACAAACTTCCCTATAAACTTCCTCAAGACATGATTCATAAGCCTCATAAAAGTAGAGGGAGCATTAGTAAGTCCAAATGGCATAACAAGCCACTCATATAGACCAAATTTGGTCTTGAAGGCGGTCTTCCACTCATCGCCTTCCCTCATTCGGATTTGATGGTAGCCACTCCTAAGATCAAACTTGGTGAAGTTTGTGGCACCATGAAGCTCATCCAACATGTCATCCAGCCTTGGTATAGGATGACGATACTTGACAGTTATGTTGTTGATAGCTCGGCAATCAACACCCATCCGCCAAGAATTGTCTTTCTTAGGAACAAGTAAGACCGGAACTGCACAAGGACTAAGACTTTCTCGAACATACCCCTTATCTACAAGCTCCTGCACCTGCTTCTGAATCTCTTGACACTCCTGAGGGTTCATTCTGTAAGCTGGCCGGTTAGGTAAAGAAGCTCCTGGAATAAGATCAATTTGATGCTCAATGCCCCTAAAGGGCGGTAAGCCCGGTGGAATCTCATCCGGAAACACCTCAGCAAACTCATCTAGCATAGTTTGAATGCTAGGGGGTAGATCAACTCGAGAATCGGCACCTGTCAACACAAATCTCTTGCAAAGCATCATTAAGGTAGTATTGAAGGGTAAATACTCACCTTCCAGCTCGGATTTGGACAACAATAGGGCTCGATTCGTCAATGCAGGAACCAGCATCGCGCCAGAAGAAGGATCCGCGGGCGCGGTCGGGGCCGCGGGCGCGGTTCTCGTGCTGGTCCTTCTGTTGCGATCTGTCGTGAGCCGCGGGTGCGGCATCTGAGCCGCGGGTGCGGTTTTTGGTCGCTGCTTTTGTTGCTTCGGTTCTGTCCGAAGCCTTTTCCTTGCCTTTGCTCTTTTCGTAAGCTTCTGCTATCTGCGCTGGAGTCATAGGTTTAAGAGTAATAGGCTTATCATTAAAGATGAATGTATGACGGTTAGTATGACCATCATGAGTAACCTTTCGATCGTATTGCCATGGTCTTCCTAACAATATATGACAAGCTTGCATAGGAACTACATCACATAAAACCGTATCCGTATATTTTCCTAAGGTGAATGTTATCTCAGCTTGTTTTAGAACTTTTAATTCACCACATTCATTCATCCAATGCAATTTATAAGGTCTAGGATGGAAAATAGTAGCAAAATGCAATTTAGTGATCAATTCAGTACTAACAATATTGCAACAACTTCCACCATCAATAATCATATTGCATACCTTTCCTTGAACTAAACACCTAGTGTGAAATAAATTTTCTCTTTGATTATCTTCACAAGGGGCGGGTTGTACATGTAAATTTCTTTTACAAATCAAAGAATCACCATGTTCATAACCAATTTCATCGCTAAGATCATCCTCATCATGCATATCACCTAGGTTCTCTTCTTTTTCACTTTCACTTTCAAGTTCTCCTAGTTGATTAACAATTAATACTCTAGAATTAGGACAATCTTTCATCATATGCCCCTTTCCTCTACATTTAAAACATTCAATATCCCTAGCTCTAGGAGTAGGGTTAGAAGTACTCCCTCGGGGTGGATTAGAAGGGCCAAGTGTTGTCCTGGAGGGCACTTGAGTAGTAGGTGGCGGATTCCTTCGAGAACCACTGTCTTCCTTGTTAGGGACCTCTCGGGTTGAAGGATAGGAGTTCCTTCCTTGCTGATTTTTCCAGCCACCTGCGTTTTTGCTCCCTTGGCTCCTAATTTTGGTCTTTCTTTCCACCTTGATAGTCAAATGTAGCAACTCAGTCATTGAGTTGTAAGGGAACATCTCAATCTCACTAGACACATATGGGTGAAGGATACGAAGATATCTAGCCATGGTTGTCTCCTCATCCTCCACCAAATTAGCTCGAACCATCGCTATTTGCATAGCATTGTAAGTCTCTTCGACTCCCATTGATCCTTGCTTCAAATTCTCGAGCCGCTGAATAAGTTCCGTAGTGTAATGTGGGGGAACAAATCGAGCTCTCATCATCCTCTTCATGAGTTCCCAAGTAGTGACAGGGTAATCTCCATTGGCAACTCTCCCTCTGATCAAACTATCCCACCAAACTAAAGCGTAGCCACTAAACTCCAAAGATGTCAGCTGCACCTTTTTGGCTTCAGGAAAGTTGTGACAATTCCAGATTTGTTCAATCGTGGTCTCCCACTCCATATATATGTCTGGATCACACTTTCCCTCAAAACTCGGGATCTTAACCTTTATCTTTCCCACTCCATCTTGCTCAGGCTCTCTTCGCCTTCCTTGGTAACCTCCTTGGGGACGATGGGGTCGCCATCCCGCCTCATCTTCTTCTTCAGGCTCTTCTTCGTCATCATTATCACCTAGGTCCTGAAATGCATCATCAAAACGGTTAGCAGCATTGTATCTATTAAAGTGAGGTATAGGAGAGTTACGAAAGCGTCCTCTCCGAGCTTGTGGGAGATCGTCTCGGGGTGTAGGCCTGCGTCTGGGTTCCCGACCCGTGCGGGCAGCCTCATAGGCTTCTTGTTGAGGAGGCAGGGGCCTCCGATTGTCGACTGGAGCATCATAGGAGGTCCCGATGTGCTCTAGAACCCTTGGGGACGGGGTGGATCGTTGCTGCCGCTCTATGGCGGTGGTAATGGCCGACGTCATCTCCCGAAACATGTTGGTCATAAATTCCGGGGTAATGGCGCGGGTCTCCGGGGCTTCTTGCCTCCCGTGGGGAGAAACTGACCTGCTCATCACTAAATAAAAGACTAACACAGAACAAAATTAAGGTAAGTGTAAATGAAAACAACTCGCTAGTGTTTACTCTCGTATGTTTTCCTCTGCACTCTCTCTCAATTGTCGTTGCAACCATCTTTTCTTTGATGAATTGACTTGTATGGATCAATAACCCACTAAGTTGAAACTACCTACTCCTAGCAATATATGAATGCTGGTAGAGATGGAGATGGCTAGCGTAGTGCGGGGTTTCGACTGTAAGGTTCTGACTCAAACAAGAGACTGACTCAATGAAAGAAAGAAAATAATACTCGAAGGCGTTTTGCAAGAATGATAATGCAAAACAGAGATATGAGTTAAGCTTTGAATTTCAAGAAGAGCCAAAAGGAAGCGTACCTTAACTTGTTCCGACTGATGTCGATGGAAGGATCGAAGACGGAGTCGGGAGGGTTAGGTAATAATTGAGGCTCGTATTTGAAAGGAATGGAAAGGCAAACAGTGACGGTTCCGCGGGCGCGGCCTGAATTCCGCGGGCGCGGCCTGAATTCCGCGGGCGCGGCTTGAACCGCGGGTGCGGCTACTGGGCCGCGGGCGCGGTTTCTGTCGCGGCCTGGTGGTTTCTCGCTTCCGTTCGGGCTCTTTCAACCCGATTTCCTTTGAGTTCTTGAGATCCGACTTAAACAATATCAAACTAGACTTTGACTCAACAAAACGTAAAATAAACTACTGACTTTGAGACTTTTCGATTTTTTTTGATTTTTTTTTGTCTCAACTAAACAAAACGAAATTACAGACTTGATCTGAGATACTATCTCAGAAAATTCGAATTTTAAAATAAAAGAAACTACTAACCACCTTGATTTCCTTGTAGAGAAGATAAGATTTCCTTTCTTGAAGATCTTGGCTTGGGGTGCAAGGACTGAAATTTTCAGCAACTCTTCTAGGGTTTTGACGGCTGCGTTTTGGTAGGGATGGATAGATTTTGTGATGGATGAAGGGCTGAATGGATTTTGGGAACAAGGGTGCTCCAAACTCCAATCTTTCGATTTCCACCAACACTAATCGATCCAAGCTTCTTGCACACAACCTGTAATGACTCAACAAGAAATATCAAAGCAATGGAAGACTCAAAATCAATTTCTGAAAGAAACTGACAAACAAGAAAATAAAAGCTTACTCTTTTTGTGATTTTCTGGATAGGGGGTCTCTTGATGTTCTTGTGAAGACGAATGGTGTCAACACAACTCTGATACCAATTTGATACGGGGATAAGCCGCAGTTGCCGACCTAGACACCAAACTCGATAGGAACTCGAACAGAGAAGAAAGGCAGAATTAGAATGAGATGAAAGAAGGATAAGTCGAATGATAGGCCAATTGGAACCAAATCAAACAACGATAAAACCCTTGAACTTAAGAACAAGAACCTTACCGAATGAAGAAGAAACCCCAACGGATGATTACAACCAAACACAATGACTTTGGTGGGTCAAGGCACCTGGAGGTTGCTCTATGAAGCCTCGATAGCACCAACCTTATGGAAGAGATTGACACACACAAGCACAACTAGGGTCAGCTCAACGACAATGCACACGGGGCACTCTTCTCACAAAAGCTCTCTTTTGGGAGGAAAAAACGATAAACGCTGTATTCAATATCAAAGTCTGGGGGGGGGGGCATAAAACAACAACTAAGGCAACCTTATATAGGGTTCATAAGGATGCCAACTAAAGAAATTAAACAATAAAAAGTATATCCAAAAGTAATAATCCGAAAAAAACAATTAAACATCCGAAAATAATGTTTCAAAAGGAAGCCTCGGCGAAGTTAATGAACTCGCCGAGTTTCCTGGCCGCGGGCGCGGTTATGGAGCCGCGGGCGCGGTTGGCGAATGAGCCGCGGGTTCGGTTTCTAGCCGCGGTCGTGGTTCTTCTCTGCAGTCCTCTGCTCGTTCTCGAACCTCGATCATTAGAACAGTCTTCAATAGTGGTTCTTCGTCTGTATTCAACTCCTTGGACCTGAAGAACGCTACTAACTTGTCTAGCTCTTATTGGACTTCTTTAGCTCTCGAACGAGTCAATGCACCTTCAAACTCGGGGACCAGAGGTGTCGGTTGCTGTCCAGATGATCCTTCATCAGCATTACTCTTAGGAGTGTAAATAGATAAGTTTTTAGGGTTTAGAGGCAGACTTTGACAAATTGAGAATTACTCTTCCTTTTAGGTTTTGACGTTGTTTAGCTGTAGCTTGGTTTGATATTGAATTGCAAGAAGTCAACCCTTGGTTTGATATTGGCCTGGGTTTGATATTGAATTGCAAGAAGTCAACGCTTGGTTTGATATTGGCCTGTGAGATCGATCTGTTGTTTACATATATTTCGACCTCCAAACCTTGAAAGAACCCTAGGTGGATTCCTTGGGTTAATTCGAGTCTAGTGAGTCTTTCTAGATTGACGGTTGAGTCAAGAAAGACGTCACTTGCTTATCGTGTCCGAGTCAAGCTAGTCTACATAGATCGACGACTGAGTCAAGGTAGATAACACTTGTCGAAGACCAAGATTCGATCGATCGTCTGTCACAACGATCTCTCGAAGCCGCCTCGACATCAGATTCACCGAACCGTCCGCCGCCGTCGACCACAATCGCCGCCACCGTCGACTTCAACCCCCATCGTCCATCAAAATCCTAGCAGATCCACGATCTTAATCCGACCTTGTGTCATCATTTGGTATCAGAGCCAGCGCTAGGTAAAAACTCTCTTCTGTTTAACTTTTACGCTTACGTGTTGAATTCAAGAAAAATTAAATCGGGTTGTTACGGGATCTACCCAAAACGAGAGCGAGAGCCGCTAGAAATTTTTCTAGGACCGTCATCTCCTGTGCGAGAGAGGGCCATGAGCACCTCCACGCGGCTGGGCGCGGTCGCCGCCTAGGCGCCGCCGGCGTGGCTTGGGTTGGGTGAGAGAAAACCCTAACCCTAACCACATTGCCTTAACCTTCAAGACAAAATCTTCTTGTTTTGGAAATTAATTATTTGATTTGATTTTGATTCTTCTTTTGTTAAGATTTGATATCTTAGGAAATCTTTGGGTGGTTGAGAAGATCTTCTAGTAACCAATTTGGTTAGATTCTAGAGATTTTGTTAGCTTATCTTAGGTAACAAAAAAAAAAAAATTTATTTAATTAAATCCGAATTTCAAATAATTATTCTTTTATTTTCCGATTTATTTATTTTAAAAAAGAAAAGGAAAACAGAACGTCTAGCTGAAGAGAAACCCCGCTAGGGCAAAATCCGTTCTAGGCTAGTAGCCTTGAAAGCCGACAGATTTAAGCGGACCCCGGTTAGTAACCGTGAGAAGTCCTAGAGCGCACGTCAAGTGGTCCCCGGGCTAGTAGCCCTGGAGGACCCCGCTCGTGCTAGTAGCCCCGGTTTGTTTGCTGTCTTTTCTTTCATTATAATTTCAGTTCCTTTCATTGATTGATTGCCCCCTTTTTCGTGCCTAGCCTTACCCATTTGCCTGTTACCCTAGCTATTTCTTGCATTCAACTGCGTAGCGTATGGTTAAATAGAATACGTTTGTGCCTTCTTTGTGCTGCTGTTTCCTTGTGAATTGCGCAGGTCTAGGAGACCAAGGGAAAACCTAAGGAGCCACTCATGGCTCGTCAAGTGTTTGACGTTGGTTGGACTGATCATAGCTATGCAAACTGGGAGGACATGAGCTACTCACATGGTCAATACTCGTCGATGAACCACTCAGGAGATGACTACTATGGAGTCCAAGCTTATGGAGCCACATATGGGACTTATCAAAGAAGGAAGAAGAAGGTGAGCTTCAATGAACAAACTAGGGTCTACCACTATGATGATCTTTCACATTGTGAGGATGTGCAACATCTAGAAGATCAAAGACTTGATTTTCATGACATGAACCCACATATGAGGTACGAGCAAGATCATAATTATTATGATTCCTATGGATTTTCTTCTAACTCTTTGGTGCAGCCAGAAGGAGTTTATGACTCAGATAGGACTTACTTTTATGATTCCTATGGTTTTCAATCTAACTCGTTTGTGCAGCCCGAGGAGGTATATGACTCAAGTAGGACTTACTATTATGATCCCTATGGTAGTTCTTCTAACTCTTTTGTGCAGCTTGGAGGAGTTCATGACTCACATGAGACATTTGTTAGCACTCCTTACGACAAGGATGGTTCGGCTCTACAACCTCGGATTCGATCACGTGACATCATATGTGTTATGTGTGGAGGAAGAGGCCACTTGGATAATATTTTCCCAAATCACGACTACATCTACGAGGTTGAAATTGATGAAACACCAGCCTCAGATGTCGTTAGTTCTTATGGAAAAGAGGACGTCCGAGAGGTGACGCACATTGATGTCAAGATGGAGTTGCGTCTAAGCGACAAGGGTGTGATAGGAGAAGTAACTACAGAAGTAGGAGAAAAGGCCTTGCACGTATTACCTAAAGAGGCTCGAGAAGAAGAAGAAGAAAAAGAAGAAGAAGAAGAAGATGAAGAAGAAGGAGAAAAAGAGGTTGATAACGACTCGGGGACTCAACATCTCAGGGAAGTTTTCGTTATTCCTTCATCCTTTGATTTGTCCTTTTCAACTTCTTTTGTGCATTATCATAGTAGTAGCAAGTCATACCTTTTACAACGTGTTATATGTCATAAACCTTCTTGCTTACTTAGGAATGCCTATTATGTTTGTAGTGACATAATTAAGCATATACATAGGCATAAGAAGAAGATTATAGCATGTGCATGTTTGTTGTCATCTGATCTGTATATTTGTTACAAGGAAAACTCCCTTGTGACTCATGATTCTGCTGCTTATGATCCGTCTTCTGCCAAGTACTATCATGCTCCATTTAAAGACACATCATATAGATTGTTTTCAAATCTCAGTGATGCTTTCTTGTTCCCGCATACTGACTATGTTATTCCTAGCATATTTAGGAATCCAATTGGGAATAGAAAGAAAGGTGGCATAGTAACTGCTTGCATCTTGGTGTATCCTTTGCACTTAGGCTTAGGATTGTCGTTCATTGATATCCTTGACTGTGCATCTTGCTTCCTTAGAGTCATAGCTAATCATTCATGTGCATTTTATGTGCTTACGACTCTAGAAGATAGGTTGCACAATATGAAGGGAAGTTTTCTTACTTATGCAAGCATGACTTCTCGTACGACACTTCAAGTTTTGCTCGATTCAAATAAATATGTATGTCTTGTTGTGTGTCCAGATACTTGTTACGTGGCGCTCCTTTTTGCAGGCCATGAAGATTCGTGGTCGAATATTTTCAAAGGAAGGGAGGATGATGTACGTACGTCGGAGCTTCATCAAGAGCTGGATCATTATTCAGCTTTGGCACCCATGGCTATATGGGTGAGCTCCCAAGGGCCCCATTTTCAAGACGAGCTGAATTTGGAAGAGAAAGAGGATTCGAGGACGAATCCTTTTCAAGGGAGGGAGGATGATGTACGTACGCTGGAGCATCCCTCGGAACAACCCGTGAGGCGAACCCGCAGCCGAGCTGAAGGCCGTGAAGATGACAAGAGGCGAACTGGAACTAGGGCAGAGTGGCGTTCACAATTGGCTTGCCCAATTGGGCTCATTTCAGGATATGTCTGGGATCCAGGACCAAATGACCTGCTCTCCAAAGTAGAAGCCCAACGGACAAACGGTCATCAAGTTATGACTTCTACAAGGTCAGAAATTGCAACAGCTCGTTGGGACGAACCATTTATCTGTTTGGGCCCATTTTTGGATATGTGTCCGTTTTTTGGACTTATCTTTCATGTGTCCAAAAATGAGGTCCATTGGAAGTCGGGAGCTACTGGTTCAATCAGATCAATTCGAGAGAGATATGAGCCTTTTTGGCCATGAAGAGGATTTGGGCCCAATGGGCATGTGTTGGACAATTCCATTCTTAGTATTACTCTTAGGAGTATAAATAGATAAGTTTTTAGGGTTTAGAGGCAGACTTTGACAAATTGAGAATTACTCTTCCTTTTAGGTTTTGACGTTGTTTAGTTGTAGCTTGGTTTGATATTGAATTGCAAGAAGTCAACCCTTGGTTTGATATTGGCCTGAGTTTGATATTGAATTGCAAGAAGTCAACGCTTGGTTTGATATTGGCCTGTGAGATCGATCTGTTGTTTACATATATTTCGACCTCCAAACCTTGAAAGAACCCTAGGTGGATTCCTTGGGTTAATTCGAGTCTAGTGAGTCTTTCTAGATTGACGCCTGAGTCAAGAAAGACGTCACTTGCTTATCGTGTCCGAGTCAAGCTAGTCTACCTAGATCGACGACTGAGTCAAGGTAGATAACACTTGTCGAAGACCAAGATTCGATCGATCGTCTGTCACAACGATCTCTCGAAGCCGCCTCGACATCAGATTCACCCAACCGTCTGCCGCCGTCGACCACAATCGCCGCCACCGTCGACTTCAACCCCCATCGTCCATCCAAATCCTAGCAGATCCACGATCTTAATCAGACCTTGTGTCATTACTATATAAGCCATTTCGAGAATGTGTTAGCCAAACATCCTACAACCTCTATTCCAAACTAACAAAAGGAGATCACAACTAGCGAGGATTTGAGGATGGAAAATGAATCAAGGTGGGTAGTAGTATGGACGGAAGAAGCTGTCGGGAGGCTTATTGGCGTTTGTTGGGTTCTAAGTGTAGAACTACCTCCGGATTTGCGTCGTCCATATTTACGAAAGAACTTACGTATGGCTTACGATGAATTCATGCGTTGGAATGTTATAACCGTGTCTTATGACTCATTCCGCATCAAATACATGGAGCTAGAGCGTGCCTTCGAGATATGGAAGAATTTGAGGGAGTCTGATCCGTACGTCCAAATTGACCCTCATACGGGGGCCATCATTACAGATGATGCATGGTGGGAGCCAAGAACACGAGTATGTTCCCGAACGGCCAAGGTTACGTGTTTGGCCAATGTTCCCGTCGTGCATGTCGACTAGGCGTAGGTGTCATCGTACGGTCGTTTCGTTTTCTTTGTTGTTGTTTTCCCATTTCAAGTTGTAGTTTCGATGTTCTTCTTTTAATGCAGTTTGTTGTTCGGGCCATGTTCTTCTACACAATTACTTTCTTACATTAAAACGTTACAAACCCAAAAGGTTACAAACCCCAAGGTCAATGCGGTTTGTAACTGAACCGCTTCAAAACTATAGGTGCGGTTCAACTTAGGCAAAAAATTGATCTTCTACATCGATCCTTACCCTAATGAAGTGATCCTTACATGCACCCTACACCTAAAGCCCAACCAAATATACGTTTTTGTAATCCCATATATGCCTAGCTATGGCATCTCTAACCCCGCTCATTGCCGACTTCGGATCATTATCTTCATCTTCTTCATCATTTTCGGTAAACTTGGTACTCTCCTTATCGGTGTCATCATCATCTTCATCCGGGACCGAATCGTAATGCTTGTTTTCTAGAATGAAGTTGCTTAAGGCAAAACAGGCGCAAATGATGTCCACTTGAGTCTCAAGATCATACGACGGCATACCCTTCAATATCTTCCACCGCTTCTTCAAAATTCCAAAGCATTGTTCAATAGTCGTCCTCAAAGACGAGTGAACCCGGTTAAAGGCCTCTTTGTAGTTCTCCGGAACATGTCGTACAAACTGTGATTGATGATATTTGGTTTTCGAATACGGGACCATGTAGCCTTTCCTATCCGGGTACCCCTTGTCGTACAAGTAGTATCGACCTACACAAGAGGCATGTGTGCTTAAGAATATAGTAAATAAATGACAAAAAAATATCTCTATACATTTACGTATTTGTCAAAAGGAAACCATTTAACATGTACCGTTAGGAGGATGAGGAAAGTTCATATGTGATTCACTCAAAGCATGGTCGAAGACCCGCGCGTCATGGGCACTACCTTCCCATCCACAAGAGATGAACGTGAAGTACATGTCAAAGTCGCACACGGCCATCACGTTGAACGACGTAAAACCCTTGCGACATCTAAAAGGATGTTGTCCAGTCTCCGGTACGACACATTCTACATGAACCCCATCAATTGCTCCAATAGCTCCCTAATGAAATGGCGTTGTAAATTAGATAAGAAACATAACCGGACATTGTAAACACGCTGGAAAAATGTATAATTACTTGTGTACCTTAAATACCCTATATTGTGGCTCACTTAACACTTTAGCAGGAATGTTCAAAAAAGTTGGATCCCTTGGTTTAAGAAGTCTTTTCACCAAGCCTCCAAAGCCATTCTTCCGTCCAACAACAACATCCAAGACTTGATGAAATATCCTACTAATCGTGCCTCCATACCTTTGGAAACGCTCACACACATCTCTGTTTGAGAGTCCAACTTCAATAGTGTATAAGAAAATACCAACCTTTTCCCAAATTGACACATGCCTGAAGGTGCGAGCCCATGGTTAGTTTGCAGTTCATCGCAAAGATTTTGGAAGACATGCCTCTCCATTCTAAACGCATTCACACATCGAACCTCCGATCCGGAATCCATAACTTGCTTCATCCATATATAGCCAGTTAAGTGTGAGTTATAACAAGGAACTTTAGACAAGTACCTCGCGTAGTAAGCTGTAGCGAGGCGTGCACGGTTCGCCAACAAAATACTGAGCATACTAGCATGTCTCCTCAACCGATCACGTCTTGACCTCGGTTGCCAGATACCTAAGTCTGGCACCATTAGTGCATAATGCAATAACTGGACTGTTAAAAAGGAAAACAGAATCTGTTAAAAACAGATTCAAAAATGCTGAAATCCAACCACTTCATATAAACTGATCTGAAATGAAATAAGTTCATGACAAACTGTTCGAACAGAAACAGAAACAGAAACACACACTGAGAAAACCAAACATCCATTAAACTATAAGCACACATCATTCACACGTAACAGATGACTCAATTATTGGGGACACACACACAAAACTGAAATAAAAAGATTTCTAAAGGCCAGAACTTGCAACAGAAACATGACAGTCACTTCTTCATTGTTTCTGGAGACCAAACTCGTACTTCAACCATGCCACCCTTGAAGAATCCTTCAATAGAGTCATGAACATCTCCCTTTTGTTTTCACAAGCTAACTGGCTACAAGCAAAACAGAACAATGGCGAGTCCTCTTCAAAAGCCAATGTCTTATCCAAACACATGCGGTCTAGAGCATCAACACAAGTCTTGAAAGAATATTTGGATTGTCTGCTTGCAGTGCTTTCAATCTCGCCTTCTATCAAGGTCAGCAACTTCTGGGTAGATGTATCCACTTCGGCAAGGGAATTAGTGTAAGCAGTTTGTTTTGGAGCTGGTCTTTTCCTTGCTCTTTTGTCTGGCTCGCATGGAGCACTGATACTTCCTCTCTTAAGAGTTTGCTGCTGAGCTTGGAATGCACCTGAAGGTCCACCAGCCTCCCCAACACCTTGTCCTAAACCTCTCTTAACAGGAACTAATTGAAGAGATTGATCTAAAGGTGTGGAAGTTGTACTTAAAGCTTTAGTTAGACCGTCAAGAAAGGGATGAAGCTCCATGTCATCAGTTAAATTGTCTACCACATTCTTCAAGCTAGTTACTTCTTCGTTCTCCCTATCAATTCCACAATCCAGACTCTCATTACTCGAAGATTGCAACAATCGAAGAGGAAGGTCCTTTCCAACAACAGCTTCAGAATCGAAACAACCACCGCTATTAGCTATCTCGGAGCCAAAAAACTTGTCTTGCGATCCAGCTAACAAACCTTCAAGATCACCAAAGTTTCCTTGAGAGCTATAGAGTTGCAGAGATTGAGTTTGGGAGGGATCCTCTATTTCTTTTACAAGCAGAGGTGGTATGTCCATAGAAGGTGACACCACAAACCTTCCATTTGCAGACAAAACACCAAACACGTCGTCCCACAACTGAATCAATTCCGAGCTAACCGCTTTCTTCCTGAATTGGTAGTACTTGTCATTCTTTGACTGTAAGAAAGTAAGAAAACTATCAACTATTATTCACATCAAAGAAGTTTCAAATTAAGGAAAAAATAGAGTCCTTCATATACCGTTTTCTGTTTTTCCCACCATTCATCAGATGCAGTAACTAATCCGGTGTTGGGATCCCAGCCGACTCCAGTCACACTGTGCTTTAAGGCCGGCCACGCTCTCCACATTTTGTTCATGTGTTCAAACTTGTTCTTCAAATTCGTCTTTGCAACCACCTTCCCAGTCGCTGTCTCAAACCGTGTAGCAATGTTATCCCAAAGAAACGGTTGAGCATATGTAAACTGAGCATGAAAATCCTTACAACACTGCATCAGAGATAACTGATCATCATCACTGAATTTGAAGATGGTTTTTTCCATGTCAATGTCCAATTCCACCTGTTTTCCCTTTCCTTTTCCTCTTGCCTTTTTACTTGGCTTCCCATTTGATGTTTCTTTGTCCATTTTTTCAGACAAACCTTAGTCTAAACTCAAACCAATCGAACCAAACATGTTTTCAGTTTTAATGCTTATCAATTATACACCATCATAGTAACAAACCAAACAACTCAAATGAAAAGAAATACACACAAGCAAGCAAACAACAGTGTATCCAACCTAGAAAATATTTCTACACACAAAAATAGCTGGAAACTTACAATTTGGTGAGTGCATTACTTGTTCTTCGCCTTCCAGAGGACAACTATTACACAACAACTCAATGCTTCAAGTCCAACAATCTTCTAACTCAATGCTTCTAACTTCAATTAACATTTTTTTGCAACAAAACAGTGCAGTGAAGGATCATTAAAGAGTTTTGAATGAAAACTCTTTTCACTGATTAATCCATGAATGTCAGCCACCAGCCCCAATTTGAAAATCAAGCAAAACACTGCAGTGAAGGCTGAGCTAAATTGAAAATCAAGCAGAACAGTGCAGTTTCGATGCTGACCTAAATTGAAAATCAAGCAACACATTGCAGCTACTTAAATTCAACATAAACAAGACCAACGCCAACCCGAATGCCTAATGGAAAATCAGTCGCCATGATCAGTGGCTGAGCTAAACCCTAAAACCAATACAACACCACCCCGAATGCCAGGTAAAGCAGGTCGTCATGATTGAGCTAAGCTAGAGCAAACCAGGTGCTTGAAAACAGAAGTAGATTCACATACCTGAGCATTCGAAGAGCAAAGCTGAGCTCCAATTTGGGCGCCATTGATGTCGGAAAAGAAAATTGGGGATGAAAAATTGGGAAAGCTAGCTCAAGCTAGCTTCGGATGTTATTAAAATGAGGTCACGTGACTGGCACATGTCTTGGTGTGGGGGTAGTTAATTTGTGTAATATATGGTTTTGGCCATGTCCTTTTTGGTCATTTTGCATTTATAATAGTATCGATCAACTAGATTATTTTTTGCCAAGCTGAACACGCATTTTCACAAATTTTATAAATTTCAATCACATAATACACCAACTTCAACTAGTTTTCAAAAATTCAGCTTCAGCTAGTTTACAAAAAACACATCAGTTTCAGCTACTGCAGCTAGTACAACAACTTCAGCTAGTTTATTTCTTCGCCGAACCAAACAGGCCCAAAGCCAAAGTGGGAGCTATCAATGACCAATGTCCAATGGTATTAGCATCTCTTAGCTTCGTTAGTGTATTTCTTTTCTTAAGCTTTATAATGATGAAAACCATTTTATGTAAGGATTTGATCCCCTTAAACGTTAATACAAAGTTTCAAGTTCAGCGTCGTGTATAGATTACATTTAGAGAATCACTCTGATTAAAAGACTTTTATATTACCATGTTCGTAAACTGGCTAAGTCTTCTCTTCCTTGCACATAGTTTCTCATTTTAATCGACTTGAACTTTGTAGACGTTCTAAGATGTTAATTTGCTTGTACCAAAAATAAATGTCAATTTGCTCAATTACCTAAATACTACGGAGTACTGGAGTAATATGTTTGGATTGATTTACATTTTAAAATAGTAAAAAGAAGTGGAAACGAGATCGTGTGACAGACCCAAATCTTGACCATTCACATGAGCCCCAAATTGAACACAACCGCGCATTAAACTCGAAAGTTACTGCGGGGCCAAATATGTCATTTCATAACTTCATGGTGAAATTTCCTGCCTCACAAATTTTGCTACCTCTTTCAATTGTCCTGTTCCTTTCACCTTTCTCTGCACTCTTTCCCATCCCTCTTCTCCCTTCCTAATTTAACACCATATCAGTTAGTCAATTTCACTCTTCTCCATTTCTACCCATCATTTATTCCTATCTACTCTCCATTTTTCCTCCATGACCAACTCAGACTTCTAGCAACATTGTCTTCAGCGATCATGAATTTATCTTCTTCCATTCTACTCATCCTACTCCTCCAACTTCTCTTTACTTACCCTTCTGCTACTCCAATAGTAAGCTTCTTAATTCTGATTTGATCTTCTTTTATTGCTTGGAATTGAATAGATTGATCAAGACAGACTTGAAAATTTGCAGGAGCTGATATTGGAAGAGGAGACAAGGCTGGGTTCAAGACCTCCAAGCTGTCACAACAAGTGCAACCATTGTCACCCTTGCATGGCGGTTCAGGTGCCATCTCGGCCAGGTCAAACCGGGTCTCAACCGGCTCAGAGAAAACCGGGTTCTGATAATGAGGTGGTGTTGCTTGACTCCAATTACAAGCCCTTGGGGTGGATGTGTGTCTGCAAAGATCATTTCTTTGACCCCTACTAATCAGTTTATAGATTAAGTGGTGTAACTAATCTAGTATTAATTTCTATATTTAGAATGATTGTCAGAACTCATGAGTGATGTAAGTGGTATCTCACTTATTTAATTTGTATTGCATTAATGCATGTATGTACTGTTAATCGAAAAGAAAATGATGAAGGTATTAAGTACTGAACTACGGAGTACTAGTACTCAAATTTATGTTTTTGGGTATTGCAATCATATATAATACTCCGTATTAAAGTAGCGGGTCAGTGTTTATCAGCTTTAGAAAAGTGAGAGACTTGAAATGAATGCAAATATAAAAGTGGTTCAGTCTTTGATTATTTCCTTGTTTGGTTGCTCTGTATTTTTGAAAGTATATGGTATGACTTCTTCACTCTAAGCAATAGTTGCAGTCTGCCTGCAAATTTGCATACATGACTTAAATTTAAACTTGACAAAAACAAGAAGTTGGCTACTTTTAGCTTCATAACCCATTCCAATTTCTCCTTGTTTTATATAGCAACGGTTATTGAAATGGATAACAAGTTATTAGTGAGCTTAGGTAGAGGTGATTAGGATTTTAATAGAATATTATTATATGATTCTGTGTATGTTATAAAGAGTAGAGATTAGGTAGCTGAGGTGAGCAAATTGTCACCCGACAGCGGTGGAGACTGACGAGTGATAATCTCACTGAACTCAACTGGCTAAATGGCAATATGGCATGCAAGAACATAAATAGAGATAAGTTCCTCAACCTACAAACCACAATGTCACCAACAGTCCAACACATCAATCTCTTTCTTGTCTTATCGATGACTTATATACAGTATGCTGGAGTAATATTGAACCATTTCTCTCTTGAATACAAGAATGGTTCTAATTGTAGGAATTATTTTGTTCTTCAGATTTAGAGAAAGTAGCTCTAGTATTTTGTGCAACTTAATTTGTTTATCAAATTATTATTCAGATAAGAAATCTATATAAAAACGGTTTTAATATATAGGATTTGGTTCACATAGCAATTATCCTTCGGAAAAATGACCAAAAATAATCTCAACTTTCATTTATAAACTCAAAATAGTCTCAACTTTCATATCAACTAAAAATAATCTCAACTTTCATATCAACTAAAAATAATCTCAACTTTCATATCAACTAAAAATAATCTCAACTTTCAATTTATCAACAAAAAATGGTCCAAACGATTTTTTCTCTTAAAGTTTAAGGTAATTTTACAATAAGACGACATCTTATAATAAAGATTACACACATAAACAACAATTACTATGACCAATTATGAAAAAATCTATAGTAAACATCATTAAGTTAAGCAGAATTTCAATAAAAAAAAGTCATTTGGACCATGTTATGATTGGTCCCACTAATGGACTCAAAAGGGGAGTACTTCTAACCCTATTACTAGAGTTAGAGATATTGAATGTTTGTGTAGAGAAAAAAGTCACATGATGGGGTATTGTCCTAATTCTAGAGTCTTAATTGTTAATCATCTAGGTGAATATGAATCTGAAAGTGAGAAAGAAGATAAACTTGGTGAAGATCATGATGAGGATAATTCTGAAAATGAATTTGAATATAAGCATGGTGATTCTTTGATTTGTAAGAGAACTTTGCATGTACAATCGACCCCTTGTGAGGATAATCAAAGAGAGAACTTATTTCATACTAAATGTTTAGTTAAAGGAAATGTTTGTAATATGATTATTGATGGGGGTGATTGTTACAACATTACTAGTACCGAATTGATTTCTAAATTGCAACTTGCTATTAGTTATCATCCTAGGCCTTACAAATTGCATTGGATGAATGAATGTGGTGAATTGAAAGTTCAAAAGCAATCTATAAGATCACTTTTGCATTAGGTCATTATGAGGATACGGTCATATGTGATGTTCTTCCTATGCAAGCTTGTCATAATTTGTTAGGTAGGACATGACAATATGATAGGAAGGTTGTTCATGATAGTCACACTAACCACCATTCTTTCACGTCATCTCAGGGAAGTACTCGTTACTCTTAGACTACAACACTTGTTGCTAATTTAAAGAAATGTGATTTTTGCACTCATAAAGTTATATTACTCTATTTCTTGCCATTGTAGTGAGTTCACAAGGACTACAAGTGGATGAAGAGAAGATTAGTGTCATTCAAGATTGGGCAACTCCCACCTCAATTAGTCAAGTAAGAAGTTTCCATGGATTAACTAGCTTCTATCGGTGTTTTGTGAAGGATTTCAGCACCATTGTTGCTCCCCTAACCGAGATAATGAAGAAGTATATCCCATTTGTATGGAGGGAAGCTTAAGAGAAGGCGTTTAATGAGTTAAAATTCAGATTGACGAATTCGTCGTTGCTTGTTCTTCCTGACTTAACTCAACTTTTTGAAGTGGAATGTGATGCCTTCGGGGTTGGCATTGGAGGCGTGCTCATGCAAGAAGGTAAGCCTATTGCCTTCTTTTCTGAAAAATTTAAAGGTGTATGTCTAAATTACTCTACTTATGATAAGGAATTGTATGCATTGTATAGAGTACTTAGGACTTGGCAACACTACCTTTGGCCTAGAGAGTTTGCTCTGCATACCGATCATGAATCTTTGAAGGTTTTTAGGAGCCAAGATAAACTTGATAGAATGCATGCTAGATGGATGAAATTCATTAAAACTTTCCCTTACATCATCAAATACAAGAAGGGAAAAGATAATGTTGTTGTTGATGCACTTTATAGGAGACATGCATTGATTGTTAAACTTGACTCTAAGGTGTTAGGATTCATTTACATCAAGGAGTTATATCGTAATGATGTTGATTTTGGTTCAATTTACAAGCATTGTGTGAAAAAAGGAACTTTGGATAAGTTTTAGTTGTTTGATGGTTTCTTGTTTAGAGTTGATAAAGTGTACATACCTAGGTGTTCATTGATGATGGTACCTCATTTGATACGCTTGCTTCTGAACCTCAATCGCGCTCTAATCAAACAAGTCGAGGAAGCAGCGACGCAATGCATTAAGGCGTTAACCAACCTACAAAGGACGGTTAAAAAGCTCGAGGTCGAGACACGAGCTAGTACTCAGCCATAGTCATCGCGATAAAGGACGCATCCCTCGACAAAGCGCCAAGAGGTGAACCTCGAATCAGACCAAATCATTGAGGCATGAAACCAAGTTCTGAACATTGAAACCAAAGACAAGACGTCCAAGTACGAGATCATGGCGACCCCGATACATCAAGACTTCAACAAACGCGACATAATGCATGATGGAACGCGTTAAATAATACAAAATGGCACGTGTCATCTTCAATCTTCGCTTATACAACGAAAGCATGAACTTCGATTAAAGCACGATAATCAAGCTGGTTATGCAAGCTGCTAATACATGCAGCTGATGCAAGCAGGTGATACAAGCAACATACTAAAGCAACCAGGTAGCTGACAAGCAGCTGGACGTAACTTAGCCTAGTAGATTTGCTTCCTCTATAAATAGGCATGTATAGCGTTTATTTTCGGGATCCTCGGCCCGACTCTAAAAGGTCGACTTAAAGTCGTAGGTCTGTGAAAGTCCTCAGGTATATTCAAACTCGCCGGCTTGTAATCTTTTTACCCAAATCAATAAAAAAAGTGTGTTCTTGTCGATAACCAAGCTCCATTAGATTCAAATCGAATAGCTTGCTATACCCGGGTTCCATCAATTGAGATTATTTCTTGTTGAAGAAGCCCATAAGAGTGGATTAATGGGACACTTTGGTAGAGATAAGACATATCACATGCTCCATAAGAAGAAAACTATCCAACACTTTAGGACTAATAAGAAGAAAATGGAATCGTTGATTTTTTGTTGGTACTCAACATGGATACACATAAATTCAGTAGTATTCGAAAGGAATCATCAGCAAAATAAAGTTCCTGCTAGGATTGCATTTGAACAATATAAATTCTGGGAAACAAGTGCATTACAAATAAAAGGTCCAAAAATAGTTCAACTCAGAAATAGGATTAAACGGGTTAACAAAAAATGGAAAAAAAAACACCACAAAATTGGTTAAAGATAAATTTTGACGATTCATACAAATTGAATGATAATGCATATATATGATGTATAGTACGTAATTGTGATGGCAAAGTACTAGATATATTTAATAAAATGGTTCACTCCACGTCTCCTTTGACAACAGAAGCCTTAGCGGCACTTTAGGCAGTAAAAATGACGAATAAATTTAACCATAACAATATTATTATAGAAGGTGACAATCTTTCGATCATTAGTTCTATTAAAAGAATTTGGAAAATCCCATGGGAAATCCGTCCTCTAATTGAAGATCTTCGGAGTATGCTCAATTCTTTTCATAATATTAGATTTTTCCATTGTTTTAGGGAAGCCAACAAAGCATCCGACTTCCTAATTAAATCAAATGTTAGTACGCATTTCCTTAAGACAATACTAACATGTAATCATATCGATTATTATCTGATGAGTATATCAGAATAATGAAATCTTGTTTTCTTACAGTTCAATATGTTTTCTTAATCTAATATAAAGTTAAAACAAAATTTCAATGAATAAATGCGACACTTAAAATTTAATAGAGTAACATTGCTCCTAAAATCTATTCTGGGATGAGGCTTCCTTTGGTTTTTTGGGGTGAACTTGGGCCCGTGCATAGGCAATGTGATCTTGTTTTGCTGCACCTCCCTGGCTTTACCCATCTAGGTTAGGTTCCTCACACGGTTGTTTGCGTGAAACGTTCCATCACCCGGCCTCCACCTCCTCTCACCAGTTACGAGGCGTTTTATATATGGACCGCTACAACCTTCCACATACTTCGTGGCCGTTTCGCCAGCGTCGCCCTTTAAATATTCATCTGTTCTGTTGTTGGAATTAGGCTAACCAAGTAACCAACCACACAGGAAAGTGAGTATCTGTTGTCTTAAATCTTTTGCTGAGTTGATCCGATGGACAAGGCTGAAAACTACCCGTGTAGTCACCCGCAGTGCCGCCCCCACCGATGTTGTCGTTCAGAATACTGATCCCAAAGATTAGCCTGGTCTAGCAGAGAGGGATTAGTTCGTGGTACGCCGGAGGTTGTTAAACCAAACAAGAAGCGTCGGAAACAAACCCCCAATCCAGTCGTGAACGGCGACGATGACTCCTATGATCCAATCGATGACTTGAGAAACGACTACCTCCTTGCCGATCACACGGTAAATCCGTCTTTTACCCTACTCCTTCGTATCGCTCCGTCTCACGTCACGTTCTTTATTTGGTTGTTTGATATGGCTATCCCCCTTTTATTTTCTCTTAGTCATTCGTTACATTTACAATAATTCCTGTGCACCCTCAGACAAGTTTGATCATGTGTTTGTTTTGTGGACCTTTGTGTCGATGCGCAATTCTTTATCACACACACTTACGTTTTACTGTACATTTTCGGGTTCGCCATTATGTATCTTGGGGGTTACCCTACTTATTTGGATCAACATAATGTTAGTGTGTGCTCTATTATAACAAATATGCACATTGCTGTCATTTTGTGTTGTTAAATATTGCAGGTGTACGCGTTCTACAATACGCATATCTTGGTCGATAGGTTTGCATGTATCCTTTATTACATGAAGTATCTGATGTTGTTCATTCCCCCTTTTCCTTAGTATGCAATAATTTCTCCCATTTCCGATCTTGTATAGGTGGTTCACGGTGACGAGCGTTCGACTCACGGTGGTGGATTTTCTCTTCGGGCAGCCGTAGAGACCCCATGGTCACTTTGTGTTTAGTTTTACATGTGTGTAAACAACGGGCCAACTTTGATGTGTGGTCATTTTTTTCCCATGTGCGATTGGCTTCGTTCGCACTCTCGAAATGTCATACTGTATTATTATATATCATTAGCTTAATTCCCGTGTATGCCACAGAATTATACAATATTTCAATGTTTATTTATAAATGTTCTATGAATAATAATATTTAAAATTAAAATAATTATCTAGGTATAAATATATTTTAGTTAGCAATGTTTGACCGAGATCAAATCTTTCTATATAGTTGGCACCTCCAAATCTCCAACAACCGCTAAGTGCTTACTCGGATCACTTGGGAAGAATGACGTTAGAAGAGAAGCTTGCTCAAACGACCTAGATTAATCAAGAATTTGCAGTTGCTAATATAATGAAGACATTGATCTGTGCTTCAATCGATCAAACCCTATAACTCGGGTTGTCTCCTCTTTAAGTTTCTTTTTGCCATCACTGAATTTCTAGATAGTGTATAGAGTTGCAGAAGTAACTTTTGAAATGGTAATTGTCTAAATAAACTATTGTAATTTTGCACGTAGTGGTCAAGTCTTGAAAATTTGCATGTAGTGTATTAAGTTGTCTAAATAGGCTATTGACAATTTGCAGGTAGTGCCTGAAGTCTTCGCCATCTACTTGATTAAGCATCTCTTTGAATTTTTATGGGTTTGTTCTAATTTGATATTTCTTGGCATGTTATTAATAGGTTATTTGAACAAATCTTATTCAATTAAGTGGATCGTTCCCCAAACCAACTATATGATTGTTAGGTATTATGGATGTAGACGGACAAAATCCTGCTTCTACCACAACTATATGACCTTCCTTCTCTAATGTGAGTGCAAGTAATTTCAAGCTTCATTTAGTAATTAGTTTGCCTGTGAAGATATTTATGTATTTTGTCATAATAAATTTGGACTCAATTAATGGGTGGTGTTAAATGCACCCATATCCTTTTATTATTTACACCCATTATGTGTATTTGCACTACAAATACACAAGTGAGTGTACATGGATTGCAAATACATAGACATTTATAATCAAGTAATGCTCTGGACAACTAAATGAACATATGCATCTGTAATGCAAATACGCAACTCTATTACGAATACACATTTGTAATAGAGTTGCAAATGTATCACGAATGCGCAAGAATATGCATGTGTTTGCAAATGCATCTATTAAATTGTTTGAACATATGCATATGCATCTGCATTCCGCATACATATGCTTAAGTATATGTATCCGCATTGCAAATACATAGGCTAGATGCATATATATAAAAAAGTTATTTGTGAGTTTATTGCCCTTCAAATTAATCTTTTTAGTGGCTTGAGATTTGATGTTTTAGATTTGACGCTTTCTCCCACACACTAATAACGTAAACATCCATTAACAAATCACCCTCATTTGGAATCATAGTATAACCCGTGTGGGTCCAAAAATCATGTCTAACATAAACTTAAATGTTTGGAGTCATAACCCATAATATCTTAAAAAAAATATAAGATTTATTTATATAACTCACTCACTAGAAAAATACCCGGGCCTAAAATCCTAGTCACTCACATATAAAAAAAATTAAAAAAAGAGAAAAATAATAATTTAATAGTGAAGTGAGATGCTGCATAGGGTGCGTGTGGCGGTTGTCGCTGTCTCTACCTTCCCTTACTTCCCTTTTCTTTGAAAACACTTTGATTTCCCAAACAATAGTATTCCATCGTTGAAAAGCCAAGTCGATTTGCATTCCTTGTCCACCGCTACCGTCACCGGCCGGAGTTTCTCCAACCGCGCACTCTTAAACAAACCCCAATTCAACTCCAATCTCCGAAAATGCTCGAACTCGATCCAATGCCGGAGCTTGAATTTTTCAGGATCACCAATTCAATCTTTTTCGCCAAAGGGTCAACCCTCTTTCTCTGCCACAACTCGTCGACACTACGACCCTGTTCTATCTCTTGTTCATCTCCATCCTTTCGTAACCGTCGAAGAGGGATCGATTCCGAGATTCGGCGGTGTGTCTCCGATTTCCTGTCGATCAGTTTGTCGGTGAATAAGGACGGGGACGAATTCGACGGAGATTCCAACCAACTAGTGGAAAGGAATGACAAGGGCTCGGACGAGGCTGTAGTGGCGTTTGACGAGTTTAGGGAGAAGCTGGAAAAGCCGGAGAAGAAGGTGAGGAATTCGGGTGCATTCAACGCCACCAAGCATCTGTGGGCCGGCGCTGTTGCTGCCATGGTTTCAAGGTTGGTCATATTTCTTTTGTCTCTATTCGTTTGATCTTGTTACAGTTTTCGTTTTGATGTGGATTTGGCAGGTCAATTTTTAATCTTTATGGAATTCCTTTCTAGGGCTTGTGGTGGTTGTTGTATGATAAGTATGAAATCGACAATACTCCTATGATAACTAACCTGGTGATTTGAAATACTGTCCAATTGGCTTATTATGAGGAAGAAAACACTTAGCCGGTGCTTAATGTTTGTTTTCATCTGGCCCAGATTATCTTGAATGAGATGTGTGAATAACATGATTAAAAAGCATTCACATGAATTCTATTTTCAAATTTGATATACTGAAGTTCCATACTAGTTGAAACTTGAAAGCGTGTATAAAAGTGATTTAATTCATCAAGTTGTTGTTGTTATTGTTTGATCGCGGCATCTGTATCAAAGGACTCACATCTTCCAAGCTTAATCTGCAAATGGAAGGGCTGCAATAGTTTCTGCTGTTGTGATAATATTGCGCTGTCAATATGTAAATTTGTCATAGTTTCTTCTTAATAGTTGCATACTTGCATCCATTTTCTTGTGGTGGTTTCAGAACGTTCATTGCCCCACTTGAACGATTGAAGCTGGAATATATTCTTCGCGGTGAGCAGAAGCATCTTCCTGAACTCATGAAGACAATAACAGCTAGAGAAGGGATAAAAGGTCTTTGGAAAGGGAATTTTGTCAATATCCTTCGCACGGCTCCATTTAAGGCTATAAATTTCTATGCATATGATACTTACAGAAGCCAGCTGCTGAAGTTGTCTGGAAACGATGAAACTACCAATTTCGAGAGATTTGTAGCGGGAGCTGCAGCTGGAATCACTGCTACATTGATCTGCTTGCCTATGGATACTGTAAGTGGCAACAGCTTTAAGCTTGTAGAATTTTCTGCCTGATCTCATCGTGTTAAAATGTTATGTATTCTTTGATATTGACATGTGTGATCTGTTACTGATGTTTTTTATTTCATACATCTGACTAGAAGAGATTGGGGATGCTTGTTCTCTTTGAGCTGTGGCTTGATGTTAAAATAAAGTATCATTGGGAAAATTGTGTAGTATATAAGATACATACTTTATATGTTAGTTAGACCATCTATACTCGTGGTGGTGGAATATATCATAAGAATTTTTAAATAAAGTGTGCTAAAAAAAGGAAAAATAATGTAGAAATTTTAGAAAATGAATGTAGTTATAACAATGGCCTATCATTTGCATGGTACTCAATTCTTTATTTACACCCCATCAGTTGCATGGTACTCAATTCTTTATTTACACCCCATTCTTTGACATTTTTAACTTTTCTAAATGTCTAAGATTTTTAAGAAAAACCATTAGAGATGCTCTTAGTGCTGGTTCAGTGGTTCTCATAGTATTTTAGGATATTTTAGAAAGGAAAAAAAAGAACGTCATATTTTTTTAACCAATGCAAATATTGGAGGAGAATATATGTAACCTACCGCTTTACTGATTCATCGCAATTCCTGACATTGTTTTAGTTTTTTCAATTGTGTATGTGACTAATATGCCATATCACCACTAAAGATGGTGTTACAACTGTGTTTATTTTTCGGTAGCATGAAATGCGTGCTGAATGCTAATGTTCAAAATTATCCAGATCAGGACTATAATGGTAGCGCCAGGTGGTGAAGCTCTTGGTGGTATAGTCGGTGCTTTTCGACATGTAATTCGAACAGAGGGATTCTTTTCTCTTTATAAAGGCTTAGTACCATCAATTGTTAGCATGGCTCCTTCTGGTGCAGTCTTCTATGGTGTGTATGATATTCTAAAGTCAGCTTACTTGCATTCACCAGAAGGAAAACAAAGACTCCAAAACATGAAAGAAGGAGCTGAGCTTAATGCTTTGGATCAACTCGAGTTGGATCCTCTTCGAACTTTAATTTATGGTGCAATTGCCGGCGCTTGCTCGGAAGTTGCCACCTACCCTTTTGAAGTTGTTAGAAGACAGCTTCAGATGCAAGTCCGGGAAACAAAGTTGAGTGCTCTGGCAACTTGTGTAAAGATTGTCGAGCAAGGAGGCGTTCCTGCTCTTTATGCTGGATTAGTCCCTAGTATGTTGCAGGTACTATAAATATCCGTTTGATTAATTTAGTGCAGTGTCTAATGTCTAATCATTGTGTCGATAGATTATGAAGGATTTTGTCAAATTAGATTGCTATTGAATTCTTTTAGTAGTAGTCTCTGTTTCTATAGGCCTCATCTGTCTAATCAGCAAGCCTTATTAAAACCTATCCAAAAGTCTTGGGTTTGTTTGGATTCTTGGAGAGAATGCATTTTTTGGCAATCCAAACAAACCCTTAAGTGTAGGCGCACTACGATTTTCATTTCACGATGAGGGCTATAGAGGTTATCATGTTATTTTTGTTAGGGTGTGTTTGGATTCTAAATCTAATGCATTAAATGGGATATCCAAACACACCCTAAGATACAGCATTGGACTTCGTGAATGTGTCTGTATTATCTCTTCACCAAATATCATTTTGTTAAAGTAGGTCAAAATGACAAGAGTGCTTGTTCTTGAACTTTTGCAGGTTTTACCTTCGGCTGCCATAAGCTACTTTGTGTATGAGTTTATGAAAATAGTCCTCGAGGTGGAATCCAATAGAGGCTGATTTTTGGAACCCTGAAGGTGAATCTTGAGAAATGAGTTATATTTTTGCAACAGCTAACTGCTATGTATAATTGCATGGGCCACGGTGGAAATATATCAACCTAAGTCACGCACGGGTTATAAAGAATGAAGAATTTTTCAGAACACAGATAAAGACAGAAACTGATGGTTTGAGAATTTTCTGTTGCTTTGTTCTTCTTTTTTTTCCTGAGATTTTCGGTTTCATGCTTCTACGATAATCAGTTAAACACAGTAAATTTGTAGAAGAACTCCATAAATATAATGGATGGACATGGAAGATACAACACAAGTCTTGGAAGATTGGCGAGCATGTGTAGGAATTGCATGATATGGAGAGCCTGGATAGTTCTTGTAGTAGCTTTATTTTTTGTTTTTTTCTTCTGCTTTTCAGTAGAGCTTGATGCAGAGAACTTGGTACTAGACTTCTCCCCTTGTTTGTTGTGTTTTTAAAAATTATACTAATGCTGAGATGGTAGTTGGTTGGTAGCTACACTCTTTGGTCCTGACCAGTGACAGCTCTTTGCTGAGATACATCTTTCTTTTGGGGTCAAATTGCTGGGATACATCTTGTGTTGCTTTCCTTTAAAAAAAATTGTGTTGCTTTCATGCAGTATTTTCAAACTGTCTCACCAAGGGGCAAAGGGTCATTAGTTTCATACTTTCATATGGGATATTATCATAATGATTTCGAAATGGCCATATTTATAAAGTTACAGTTCAATGTAGATCACCCTAAAAATGAAAATCCAAACCCGCCCAAACCCCACTGTACTACCTGCCCTAGCAACATAGTGAGAATGTGGGATTTTTGGGCTACACGACTTATGGACACTTAACCCGTCTAACTATTCCATTACCGAGTTTGAATATTTGTATATCTAAATCTAAATCTAATATAAAGTTGACATTGTACAAAAAAGTTGAATGCTCCTCATTAATCACATTTATTGAAGACTTTAATTATTTTTTCTCTCTTAATTCATTTTTCTCCTCTTCTCGTTTAAATGCAACTCTATCTTTTTAATGTTGATTGACCTATTAAAAAAAATTGACAATTTTGTAGCCTCTTTTGTTCAATTACCTTTGATACAATTCAAATATATAGACAAACAATAAACTCCATTCAAATATTAAACTAAGCATAGAAAATTAGAACATTTTAAAAATTGAATATACAATATCATATCTTATACTGTGTCAAAGCGTGACAATTCCACTATACCAATGTAAATGGCATCGTACCTAACTCGCCATTTACTCCCTTGAGCGCTTATTTTGACCGCCCTTCTTCAGTTTCCCTCCCATATTCACACACCATCTCAACACTTCTCCCAGAGTCCCAGATCTCTACGATTTCGCTTCAAGTATTCGATCCTTTTCTTTGAAAATCAGGATGCGATACTTTTCTTGCAACCACTTCGATTTGGTAATACTTACTGAGCGCGTGGCTTTCTCAGGATATGCAATTAAGGGAAGATGCGATCTCCAGGTTAGGTTACAGTTTTTCGCGCTTACATTTTGAATTGCTTTCAATGCGCTGATACTGATGATCGATCTTGATTTTTCTTCTTTCGTTTTGGTGTTTCGATTTGAACACAGGCGGATGTGAGGAGGTTTGATTCAAACCCCAAGGCTCCTTCCAGGTTAGTGCGGTTCTCATTGTCGATTTCAGTCTCCATTATATATTCTTGCAATTTCAATGGTTGTTTGCTCGAGATGGGGATATTTATGATATGAATGACATTTTAGGTTTTAGATTGGGAATTTTACAGGAAAATGCTGTCGTTTGTTCTTTGGATTTGCATTTACTCTTCAGTTTTTGTTTGAGAGATTTTGATTGAACTGAGTAAACCACAGGTAAAGCAACACTTCATGAAACATGATTTAGGACTGAGATGCTCTAAGGATTTGATGTTGTTTTGGCTTGAGATTAGATGATGTGGTGTTCTAATTGTGATATTTGTGGTCAGGAACTATGCTTTGAATTCTGTACAATTTTCTACTTCATAGATTCATAGATTTATAACCATTGCTTGCTTTTTCCTCATTGTGATAATTGTTGAAGTGGAAGACTAATGTCTAACACTAAGCCTTTTGTTAGCTATAGGAAATTTATTTGCATCGTCACTTGTCAGTCCTTAGGATTATCGAATAAAATAATTTTACCTATTAATTGGTATTTGAGGTTCTGATTGTTCCTCAACATCTAATCTCTCAGATACCTATTGAACTTAATCTGAATATCCAAACCATATTAAGTTATAATGATATTATAGAGATCATCACCCTAGCTTCTTTGCTTTTTTATTAAAAAATTATCTACTGTTTGAGAATCATAAATGTTTAGAACTCATAACTCAAAAATCATTTACTCAACTTTTTCCTGTCCACTACATCAGCTATTCAGCTGTGATCTTCTCATCTCAGTTCTGTCTAATCTGTGATCCTCAGCTCTCATCTTCTCTTTGATCAACTCAATTATTCCCTAGCTGAAACTAACCAAGCAATAGAGTGGATTTGTTGATGTAATTATGTACTTATGTTAAATTTCTTATTCTCGTTTGGTAGCCAAGACAAAAAAAAAAAGACTTGGTTTGAAAATAATAAGCTCAAACCATAAAACCTGCCCCCAATACCAAAAAAGATTATAAATAAAGGGGTCCTTAAACTACTTTGTTCTTCTTTTTTCTGTCTCCTTGCACCTTTTATATATACAATTTTAACTTGAGTCAGAAATTTGTTAAATTCCGAGAAGTGAGATCAAACTAAGAATGCCGTATTTTGGTCACAGTGTTCTGCTTCCCATAATAGATATGTGATGGGTCTCAACAGAACAAGAGTTTACATGTATAAAAAAGTATTTTGGGTCTGTAGTGTGTACAGTTAATTTGTTGCAATTATTCATCAATTTTATCTTCATTTTGGAATATTATATAGTTTATGAAATACAAGCAGATAGATGGGATACTAGTGCTGACTGTGTACAATGGGTTCTTAATGTTAGGTGTGTTTTAGTGGGCTACTGACTATGCACATTGGGTTCTTAGGTGAGTATTAGTGGGCTAGCAAGTTGAATACATTTTTAAGTATTTTTAGGCCCAACTTCGGCCTGCGAATTTCATTTGGAAAAAAATGGTAGCATTTTTCTTCACATCCAATTCCATGTACATAAAAGTTTCAAGACATTTCACCAATGTCTAGTCTAAAAAACCATGTTGTTTTTCAAATAATTTAATAAAACTATTCCTTCCTTGAATATAATTATTTTCCATGAGGTATCAGGTATGTAGTTATTTTAATGTGGAGGTGTTTATCATCTACACTCGAGTATTAGAATTTCCATGTTATGTGTCATTTGCTAATAGGTAATTAGGATGATATTTCTACGTTTGGCCACGTGATTTTGGATGTTAGAATGTTACTACATTCTAATTAATTACGGAGGTGACCGTGTGAATTTCAAATTTGATTATAATTATGTTTTTGTCTCACATAAATGTAGCATATGTGATGATTAACTATCAAAATCATCATATTTTACTCTCCTTGGCTGCTTTGGATGATATCAGCAGCCGAAGTAGCAAAGAAAATCGAAACGTAGTGGTTGATTGATAAGAAATTTGGACATAGCTTTCAAGGGGAATGGGTTATATAATATCAGTATATGCTGGACTAATATATTTCTTCCTAAATAGATCTTTTCTGCAACAATGTATACTTAAACAGTTCGCATTATGCTGGTATTTAAGTAACCATTGGTCTCTGATGCCACCATATCTACAATATCTCTAACTCGTAGATAGAAAAAAAATTGAAATAATATCTGGATTTTAATGGGAAAGAGGTTCGAAATTGCAAGAATTATAAAGAGGTTCGAAATTATTTCAGTATAATACGTATCTCTTCTACTTAAGTAGAGTCACACAGCTAAAGTTAAAACCAAAGTTTATGAATTACTTTTTTTTTATTATCGTATGATTTCAGAAATGAAACTTCATCCTGCTTATGTGTTGGATTTAACATACACACTCTCTTAATCTATGTTCAGGCCTCACTCTATTGAGTTTATGAATTACTTCTCTTATTGTTTTGTAATTTCAAAATGAAATCTCATTCTGCTTATGTGCTGAACTTAACACGCACACTACGTTAATCCATGGTCACCACCTTTCATCGCATTGTGAGCCTCGTATTATTTGTCTTCCTGCTTATTTTAATGTAAAGAAACTTCTTAAGCGTAGTCTGGAGATGAATTTAGGGTTACAACTTAAAAAAGAAAAAGAAGTCACGGTGTGAAACAAAGTTTGGTGGAAGAATTGATGGCTATAAATTGAACAAGCGAAGTGATATATTGTTTTATGTTCTTTAACAACTACGTAGGAAATGATCGATTGTAATTGACTGAGAGTAGTAGTAGTAGTTTAACAGGTAGACTAAAGCTATTTGTGTATAAACAAACAAGTACCGTGTTTCTTCGTGGCATGTATTAGGGTCGCTTCAAAGTCCTAATCCACACGTATTGGGTAGAAACCCAACACAGCAAGCAAATAAGTTGTTAAACTGATTATTATGTAAAATTTAAAGTCTTGCTTTTGATTACATCACATGTCTTTACCACTATATGTTTGTTAAACAAATTAATGGTTATATATAAATAATTATTAAGTTTTATGTCCATCAAATATAATCCCCGATTCTGGTGAGAATGATGCCTAAATGAGAAATAAAGATGTCACACACAATATGATACATGTATCACTTACCCATGTACACAATATGTGATACATGTATCACTTACCCATGTACACAATATGTGATACATGCACACATAGTGTCTGTAACGTCCTTATGTATAAGTCACAATATATGTGCATTAATTTTAGTCTTCATCAAAACATCAATCCTACTTTTAATGTGCCAGTCTCTTAGAAGGCTTATAGGCGTGTCTAAAGACAACGACAATATTTTCATTTTTCTGTTTAGGTTTTTTCCTTTGTTGTTTTGGTTGTTTTTCTCTTTTGTTAATATTCTACTTATATTATTGTACTCCCTCTGTCCCTTTAAGTTCTTCTCATGTTGTCTTTTGCACAATTCTTAAGAAAATTACTGCAGCAAACAGTGCATAGGTAATGTTACCCAAATCCATTTTTAAGTCAATGAAAACAATTTATATAATCTCAACAGCCAATCAAATTACAACATTAGCATACACACAAATTGTCATATTAGGCTAACATAAACAGACCAAAATACCCCTAAGAAGAAAAACCATTCAGCTGCTATAAAAGCAGTTAACACATTGCAGACACATTCAATTTATTCTCTGTTTACAGCAAAAAACCAACTGAAATTACAGCAAAACAGTGAGAAGCTTGAAATTAAAAACAAGGCATCATTGCCTGAGGAGGATGGCTTCAGCATTTAATTTGAATGAACCTTCAGTCCTTGATGATGATGGCTACGATTATGAGGAGATGGAGGACATAGGAGCAGAACCTGAATTTGATTTCGATCTAAACCAGGAGCCAACAACATCAGAACCAGAGGTTCATGGATAGCCAGCACAACATCATGAACCACCAACTCCTAGGCTCAACAGTTCTCAGAAAATGCAACTTCACAATTTTCTTTTCACCAGATTTTCAGAGGGTTCACTTCCACATGAATCCATCAATGAAGCTGCAACACTGTTCAAGGTGTCAAGAAGAAAAATTAGTAGTATCTGGGGTATAGCCAAGAAACAAAGACAATCAAATCTTACATACAATGTTGTCACATTGTATCATAATGGAGGAAGGAAGAGAATTCAAGTTGATCAAGAAGCAATTTCTGCACTTAGCATGGGGGACAGAACATGTATAAGAGACTTAGCAAACAAACTAGGTATTCCCAAAACAGTATGTCATAGAATGATCAAGAGCAAGCAAATAAGGCCACATACAAATGCACTACATCCTGGATTGAAGGAAGCACACAAGTTGACAAGGATGGAGTGGATTTCGAATCTAATCACAGGCAACACAGTGTATGAAAAATCAAATTACCATCCAATGTATGATTTCGTGCCATATTGATGAGAAATAGATCTTTCTTCCAAAGAAGACACAAAGAGTTTATCTAGCTAAACATGAGAGAGGTATGTATAGGGCTGCTACTCAAGTAAGTTCATTCCTAAGGTTATGTTTATGACAGCAGTAGCAAGGCCAAGGTTGAACATAGATGGGGAATGCACATTTGATGGAAAAATTGGTATCTTTCCATTTTACATACAAAGAACCAGCTAAGAGAAATTCAGTAAAGAGACCAAAAGGGACAATTATCACAAAGCTTGTGGAGTCAATCAACAAGGAAATTACTAGAAGAATGTTGATTGATCAGATCATACCAGCAATCAAGGCTAAATGGCCAGAAGGAGGACAAAGAGTCATTTACATACAACAAGACAATGCAAGGCCTCATATTACTCAACAAGATCCAGAATGACAAGAGGTACACAAACAAGATGACTTCACTTTTATTTTAATTCAGCAACCAGCTAACAGTCCTGATCTAAACATATTAGACATAGGATTTTTTAGAAGCATCCAATCCCTTATGCACAAGAAAATGCCAAAAGATATTGACACCATGCTAAAAGCAGTTTTTGATGCATTTAATGAGTTGGAACCCACTACTCTAAGAGATGTGTGGATTACACTTCAACAAGTAATGAATCAAATCTTACAAGTAAAAGGTGGGAATGACTTTGATATTCCACATATCAAAAAAAAAAAACTGAGGGCACAAGGACTTCTGCCAGAGATAGTCAAAGCAACAACTTGTGTTGTTATACAAGCATGAGATATTGTTTATGGGGACAGTCAAGCACAAAATCAAGCAAATCATGAAGGACACATTGAAGCAAATGACTTGGAACACAGTCAAGCCAATGTTGAAGGGGACACTGAAGCAAATGACTTGGATCAAAGTCAAGCAGATGTTTATGGGGACAGTCAAGCACAACATCTGATAGACAACCAAGATGTTTTGGGGGACTACATAATCATGTAAACACAGCAAGCATAGGGTACTGTTTTTTTTGGGTTTAGCTAAGACAGTATGACCACTGTAAGCATTCATAGACCAGTTTTTGTAAGGGTGCTTACATTATTCATATTTTTGTAAGCCAAGCAAATGAATATCATGAAGTTGTTGGAAAAAAAAATCTCAGGTGTCCCCTTAGCCATCACAGAAACAATTCCATCTCCAAAAACTCTACACACTTGGCCTCATTCATTCAAAACTGTCACTGGCTTCCTAAAGTAGTGCTAAGATTGCCTTAGCATTACAATGGCGTGCCAAAGTGACATTTTATCCTGGTTTCCTAGAGTATGTAAGGCAATTGAGATATGTTACAGGAATTGCACCTCAGTTTAAAAGAATTCATCATTGATTAAAAAAAAAAAATCTCAGGTGTCCCTATACCATCATAGACACAATCCTAATCTCCAAAAACTCTACACACTAGGCCTCATTCAATCAAAACTGTCACTAGCTTCCTATTGTAATGCTAAGATTGCCTTAGCATAACAATGGCGTGCCAGAGTGACAGTGTTAACTGGTTTCCTGGAGTATGTAAAGCAAATGAGATGGTCAGAAAAACTGTGTCTTAGTTTATAAGAACTCATCATTGATTAAAAAAAAAAACACAGGGACATTGAGTCAAGGACTAACTCAACTAACACAGGGACATTGAGTCAAGGACTTAACTGAACAGAGGGACAAAGTCAGGGACTAACTCATGTCAACATAGAGCCAACAACATTAACCACAACTCAAAACATATTAATGCTCAAGTCAACAGATTCAGCAAAGAGGTACTCAACCTCAACTCAACAGATATTAAGCAGAGAGGTACTCAACCTCAACTCAACAGATATTAAGCAGAGAGGTACTCAACCTCAACTCAACAGAATCAACAGAGAGGTACTCAACCTCGACTCCACATAAATGCAACAGAGAGACACTCAGGTTCAACTCAACAGATATTCACCATAGAGGAACTCATCCTCAACTTAGATATTCAACATAATTCCATAAAACCATCCAGTAAAAACCCAAAATATAACAAAGTCCACAGTTCATAATAACAGAGTCCACAGTTCATAAGTAAAACAACAACCAAAGTCCATAATAACAGAAATTCCCAAAATATATAGCCTTCAAGAGGGACTTAGCTATATTGTGTCCGAGCGGGAGGGGGAGGCAGAGACAGATGGAGAGTCGGGGATGACAATAAGCTCCGGCTCCGGCATATCCACATCAAATGACATATCAGGCGTCGAAGTGTCTGGGATCACGTAGTCATGGGCAAGGTTCGTGAACCTCCGGTTTAGGTTCATAAACCTCCGGTTCAAGGTTCAAGATTACATTGAACCTTAACCTGAACCTTCAAGAGCCGGTTCGTCCGGGCCGGTTCAGGTTTAGGGCCGGTTCAGGTTTAGGGCCAGTTCAGGTTTAGGGCCTGTTCAGGAAGGTTTTTACAAGGTTTATCGCCGGTTCGAATGCCGGTCCGGTTTAGGGCCGGTTCAGGTTCGAACCTTGATATTACAATACTAGACTCTTTATAGTTCATACAAAGAGAAAATAAAAATAACTTCAAATTTTGTACAACATGAAAAAGAAAAAAAATTAAAGGGCTTGCACCTATTATTTAGGTCTTTATTAAGTTGCCTACGTATGCTCTTGGGTACTCGGATAAGAGGAATCAAAGCCCACATAGTTCTTTTACCTTTATATAAACCCAATATATAAACCTTGAACCTCCGGTTAACTTTTTGTAAAACCCCCGGTTAACCTTCTTTGAACCTCCAGTTCAACGGTTCAATGGAGTGTTGAACCTTAACCTGAACCTTCCATATGTCCGGTTCGCCGGGCCGGTTCAAGTTCAGGGCTTGATCGGTTTAGGGTCGGTTCACAAGGTTTAGGTTCAATTTGCCCCTGGCTAGGATCACGATGATCTCCCGGGGACGAGACAGGGCCTCGTTTTCAGAGAGCTCCGACGACCACCTCATCTCCATGGACTCCTTCTTCTGCTCCGGGGACCAGAGCATGTCGATGTCGATATCCTCGGACGGAACGTGGCTCCAGGTATGGTCTCCAACACAATCTGGACCCCAGTTGCAAGGCGGGGACAATGAGCAACCAGATCGACTCACTGGGGTCGACATCGGAATCATCTTTGAAAAACAGATTCAAAGCTTCTTCCGAGTCGTTGTTGATGAGGTTTTCAGAGATTGATGGCGACTGAGGATCAACAGAGAGGGGAGCTCAGATTCGAGACAGAAATCAAAACCCGTCCGGTGGACAACGACGGTGTTCCGCTCTTGGTGAAGCTTTGAGATGGTCGGGTATTGGTGGAGGAATCCATTGGAAGAGATGAAGGTGAGAAAGAGGCGAGACAAAGGAGAGTTTTTTAGCTGCTAGGGTTTTCAGATTAGGGTTAGAGTTTGGGCTGAGTTTTGGGCTAGATTAGGTTTATCTGGGTTGGATTAATCCGAATTAGGTAGATTAGTGGGTTAATTGTGGATTTATTACACAAATCTTAAGCTTTGTTATGGTAAATTAAGAAATTGTTTATGTAAAAATGGAAGTAATTTAATGGAGATGAAGGTGGTTGATGATTTTAATGGTGAAAATTAAATGGAGAAGATAATGTAGATGGTTGATTTGATTGATAAAGTGTGTAAGATATACGAATAAAATAAATAGAATAAGGGTATAATGGGAAGAAATTAATAGATGAAAAAGAAAATAAGAAGAACTTAAGGGGACGTCCGAAATAGAAACGGGAAAAACTTAAAGGGACGGAGAGAGCAGTTTCTTTCTAATTGGGTCGAAGATACCTCTACCCGACTAGTTTAGAATCGGGATATGCATGTCTTAACCCCTTAAACATCAACAAAACGTTTTTAAATAGTGGGTTTGTTGTTTTATGTCTTATCATATTCGTTCATGTTTGGATGTAGGACACCCGATCTCTCTCTTTCTATTGCGAGGAAGGCCAATTAATTCCTTCATGTTTCACTGAAGTTCACTGTTTCCCGTTATATCTTCTCGATCAAGGTGTTAAGTTCGTCTGTTTTATACAAAAAAATAATATGAAAAACCGTTAATGGCATGGGTAGTTTGGAAATGGGTAAAACTTGAGAGATAAGTGTGTTGAAATATAGAACAAAACAAAGATTTTGACGTGAAAAGTATAAAAGAAAATTCAGTACAGGAAATATTGTTTCTTTGAGTTTGACCTTATGTAGCCATTGTCCACTTATGTGATGCCTTTGAATGTTTTTAGGTTTGATAAGGTTGGCTTGAGGTATAAGAAAATTATTTTTCTTTGAACTTGCCTTTCCGTTAGTTCACCATTACAAGTTAAATAGTGTTGATCGTTTAGTTTATTCCTCTAACGGAACAAAATAATATTTATTCTCGAATATCCAATAAAATTAATTCGAAAAATTTATAGTTTTTTTTACTCTTACGATTCATAGTGAAAATCTAGAAAAACTAAGCAACTCGCAAGTAAAAACTTTTATTTCATCTCATTAATTCTTTAACTTGATCTGTTGAATTACTTAGTTTTTTCTGTTAAGATCCCATCTATTCTGTGTCGAGAAGCTAAATTTGGTATGAAGTAATTAGTTGCTAATTGAGTTTTTTATGTTAATGGTTAATTCTTAGGTGGTGTTTGTTTTTAATTATAAAAACAAAAACTAATCTAAATCACTTTTGATGTCATTTTTTATGAAACTCTTTTTCCATGCAAATCTACTATATAATTTTAAAGCAATCCTCCTTTTTGCCACGTAAGGCTATCAGTAATGGGAGTCGCATAACATATTTTATTATTCTCTCTTTTCAACATCACTCATGTAATCCATCTTACTTGTTCTCCATAATGGGGGTTACATGAGGAGGGTTACATGTATACATATTTATTTAACAATCATATATTTACACAATATAATAATGCATATATCTAGTTTTCTTAAGTGAAGAATATTTTATATAACAATTATGTTTTTATTTTGTATTGAGCTTGAATGTTAAATCAAATAGTATTTTTGAATGTAATCTATATATTATTGACTCAATTTATTTTAATAGAAAAAAGTAACATGTATATATGGAATATGAGTGTCTCTGTGTTGATAAAAATAAATTATAAATATTAAAATATTTTTATTATTTTTATAATCTATATAAGCCTAATATTTGGTTAACAAACTATATTATATTACTTAAATAAAAGTTTATGAGAACCATTGGATCATTTTTCATCAATGGTTGAAAATAGTTGAAAAGTTGTATCTCATTCCTATGTAACTCAATCATGGGTTACATAGCAAAAAGTATATTTTGGTATGTAACCAATTATTATTTTATTATATGTAACCCTCATTGTCGGTTGTCTGACATTCTCTCTTTCAACTAGTCACATGACAGCCATTTACTTCATATTCCAATTTTTTATCATAATCTCTTAGATTGCTACGTGACAAACCTTAAGCCTAATCTTTGTATTGTCTTTTTATATTTTAAATCACATGATAATCTTTGTATTGTCTTTTTATATTTTAAATCACATGATAATCTTTGTATTGTCTTTTTATATTTTAAATCACATGATAATCTTTGTATTGCCTTTTTATATTTTAAGTCACATGATATTTTATAATCTCTGTATTGCCTTGCTACAAACCGCAAGTTTCCCTTAAAACTGTTATTTAATAATTTTATAGAAAATTTATCTTATAATTTATAAATTTTAAATACTATATATTTAAATATTTAAATAATGCTAGATTAACACTCTCTTTATAAAAAATATTTATCATACTAATTCAAAAAATTTATATTAAATAATTAATATCTTTTCACTTTAGCTATTTAGATAATAATGTAAATTAAAAAATTATTTTATACAAAATTATATTAAATAATCATCTCCCTTTTTTTTATTATCATTTGTGTGGTTTTCCTATCACATGACTTTTTTTCAATCAATAAATATATAAAATATTACCCATTTTACTTTGTAAATTTTGATGTCATTAGAAATATTCAATATGCCCGATCTCTTGCTCGTGCAATCACCATGAGTGTATGCCATTGCCCACGCATATCACAAGTTATGTACGTTTGACACGGTTAATTTATTGCATACTCGTGTCAACCGAACCCGAGCTTAGTTCCATATGCCTCTGTAATTAATCCTTCTTCGGGTCTTTTAACATAGGACTTAAACAGGTTTAACTTATGAATATTGTTTCTGTGTCGGCAAGTATTGTAGCTACATAATCAGAACAAATGCATTAAGACAAACAGATAGGGGATTGCTTGAAAGAACTTCTTTGCAACTTTTCATACCAACAAGAAACCATCTTATATTACATTTGATTGGCACAGTCAAATCTTTTTTTTCCCCTTATTTTCCACTATTTTTTTATAATTAATCTTGTTCCAGCTAATGCAACTTAGCTTTCTTCCATTTGAAGCTACACTGTGAACCCTTGTTATTCTTTAGGTATTACGTACCAAAGATCTTGCTTCCCATCTTTTTCTTTCTGGATTAATCTTTGATATTTTCTTCGATCATCTGCTACAACAGGACATCAAGATGATGACAAGGGTAATGAATAAATCTTACTTAGACTCGTTAAATCTTAGGTTAAAGAAGAATCAAAATGCCTAATATTTATGTTCTCCCTGAATTTCAAAGAGGGTAGAAATTAGAGTGTTTGCTGCAACAACTTCCCCTCTAACAAGCCTCTCCAATGGTCAATATATGACAAGTTGTCAACTTTTTTTCTTTAATTCATCTCCTCTTCATATCATCTTTGCATTTATACTATTCACACTAATTAATGAACCTGTAATTAATCGTACTTGACTTGTATATGAAGTTTCTCTTCATTTTATCAGTATTTTCTCTGTATATCAAGTCAGAGAAGCAGTAACTTCTCTTCATTTTATCAGTATTTTCTCTGTATATCAAGCCAAATAAGCAGAAAAAGAAATCCTGTACTTCAGAAGAGACAAATTTGTACTGTATAAAAAAATTAATGTTTTAATTTGAGCTGAAAATATTTGATCAATGGACCTGCAGAATTCAAGAGAGGGGGCAAGGTGTTTGTAATCAGTTTTGTTTTGGTTTCGGTAGACAGTAACGATGGTCCCCAACACTATACATAGGCGAACGTTCATATATATTGCAATGTGCTATTGCTTTAATTCTATTTGTCAATGTTTAGTGCACCCAATTGGTTCCAGCTATAGTTCCACCTAATTATATAGTCTAGCTTATGTGTAGACTTTACTTTATGTATATGAACTGGGGTATACCCCAGTGATGTATATGATCTTAGAGGGGGAAACTTCATTCAATTTCATCATTTTTAAATCACATTTGCTATTTAATAAAGCCTTGATGCAGCTTCATTTTATCTGTATTGTTGTGTAAGTGGTAATGCCTTCCTAAAGAAGTTGATTATTGGTGTTTTTGGGATAGTTTTATTAATAAAAGTTAAATGCACCTTGCCAAAGACAACACATATTTAATACGGAGTATGATCTAAGAATGTCATGATAGTTAGAAAATAGAAAAGCTATTCGATTCCCAAATTATTGTATTGTCTTTATTTTCCAGAACATTTGGGACACTATTTATTCAATTCTATATTGTTATTTATTGATATTATTTAATTGAGATTATTATCTAAGATACGGAGTAGTACACTGTCTACCTACGTACATTCATTGATATAAAGTCTGTTTTAAATGTAGAATACGTAAAACTGGAAATGCAAAGAAGGCCCATCTACGAGAAACATTTTATTTCTTAATCATACTTAACGACAAATATTCATTCCCTACGTACAAATTAATGGAGTTTTAAATGAGTAGCCATGCAATGCATGACGAAACCCTCCCCCATCGTTGCGTGCATGGAGAAATTTTCTCTGACCATTTACGACACGCCACTTGGCAAAACTTTGAAGGTAATACTGCTTGTCATTTTCTACTCCGTTATCAAGAATGTGAGGGGTATAATAGGCATTTACAAAATATTAAGCCAGCAAATCGGAGAAGCCTTGACATTTGTTAGCCCGATATTTGGCCATGGCATTAAAATGACAAAAAATAATATACAAGTAAGTATTTGTGTACGCTAGCTTCTTTGTATATATAGAGGCGATCCTCAACAGTTATTTGGTAGGACAAGAAGGGAGCAACCCTATCTATAAACAGAAACTATTAGACGAAGAGGGTTTTGTTTTAGAGAGATCTAAAAATGGGAAGATCTCCTTGTTGTGATGAAAGTGGTCTGAAGAAAGGGCCTTGGACTCCCGAAGAAGACCAAAAGCTTGTCTCTTACATTCAAGAACATGGCCATGGCAGCTGGAGAGCTCTCCCTAAACTTGCAGGTTTATTTCTCTCTTTATATGTTATGATCATCCATTGATTAAATCACCTAAACCATAAATATCTTACTCTAATTTGCAGGTCTGAATAGGTGTGGAAAGAGTTGTAGGCTAAGATGGACTAATTATCTTAGGCCTGATATCAAGAGAGGCAAATTCACCCCAGAAGAAGAACAAACCATTCTTAACCTACATGCCATCTTAGGCAACAAGTAAGCCAAGTACCTGATTAATTAGTGTTAAATTTATGATTGTCTTGTCTAATTGTTTGATAATTAAAATTAGATGGTCAGCCATAGCAACCCACCTTCCAGGACGAACCGATAATGAAATCAAGAACTTCTGGAACACTCACTTGAAGAAGAAGTTGATTCAGATGGGAATCGACCCAATGACACATCGACCTCGAACCGACATCTTCTCTAGCCTGCCCCACTTAATAGCCTTAGCTAGCTTGAAAGAGCTAATGGAACAGAATCAACAACAGCCATGGGAGGACCAAGCTCACATGAGACTTCAAACTGAATTAGCCAAGCTCCAATATCTTCAATACCTATTTCAGCCTAATCCTACCCTCCCAAATTACCAAAATGCCATCAACCCAAACTCTAACCCTATCACAGATATGGACACCCTTAATCTCCTCAATTCCCTCTTGAAGGATCAAAACGCAGCGTTGGGCTCACCTAATATGGAGACTTTGACCCCACAATCTTCTTCTTCTCCAAATCCAAATCAGAATCTAACCCTCCAAGACTTTATCCATGATCCTTCTTCCATAAGCTTCTCTCACTTGCCTGAGTTGCATTCTCCTCAAAACCCGGTTCCTAATTACTCAAACCTCGTGATAACGAAATGTCATGATTTGGTTGACCAGGCCAACTCTCCCAATTCGCCATGGCTTCCCTCCTCTTCTTCTCCATCTCCTCCTCCTCCAAATCCATTGGCGGCTAACAATCCTTCCTTCTGGCCTGCTGATTTCCTTCTCGACGATCCATTGTTTCATGATTTCGGTTCGCTTTAGATTCGAGAGGACTTGGTGTTATAATTTCCTCTTCTGTTTTTATCTGCTTTTATAATTATTAAATTATCGGGAGTGTAGTGAGTACAGTGTTGTTCATATACAAGTATATCATCCTTGTAGTTGTGGCATAAATAAACTAATTGAGTTTACATATAGAGTAGCTAAAGTAATTATAGTGGCTATATATATGGCTACAGCTAGTGATTTTTGTAATATGATACTACTATATAAATGTTGTACTGCTACATATGTTGTGTACTTGTTGAAATTATCATATCTTCGTACATGCTCATCAATTTTAAATTTTTTTCAACGTGTAATTTGGATGTTAATATGTGATAAAGTCCGGTAGATCGATAAACACGGGGGTCGTGTATATTAGCGCATATGCGCATTGGGCCCACAATATAAGCCCATGGGGTTCCATCCTAAAACCAATTGGCAATAGGAGGAGTAATCCATGGTATTATATAGTGGGCTATTATGATCTCAACTTCCGATGTGGGAAGCCTATTCTCACACGCCCCTCAAGTGGTAACTGGTCTGGCCCAGTTGTCACTTGACAAACGAGTCAGCCCATATCACGCCAGCATGGCGGACTAAACTCAAACTATGTCTTCAGGCCGACAAGCCAAAGGAGCTGCCCATAACAGGCCATCATGGCGGGCTAAGCTCAGACCCGGAACCCGCTCTGATACCATTATAAAGTCCGGTGGGTCGATAAACACGGGAGTCGTGTATATTAGCGCATATGCGCATTGGGCCCATAATATAAGCACATGAGATTTCATCCTAAAATCAATTGGCAATAGGATAAGTAATCCATGATATTATATGATCTCAACTTTCCTAGGCGGGAAACTTATTCTCACAATAGGTGAACTAGGTTATTACTCGTAATAATTAACTTGGATAGAACTTTTGACTTAAACCTGACATGGCCAACAACTCCTAGGATTATATATGTTTCCTATCCATATATAATTCACATCTCTTCTTAGTTACCTTAATTCATTATAACGCAAGTAAACCCACGTAAGAGTTTTTTTCTCCATAATTTCTTCTCTGCATTCATTATATTAATCTATAATGTTTGAGAGACAGAGAGGGGTAGGTTGACTAGGAGCTTAAGTGTCAAAAAAGTGACGTACAAGGATCCACAAATGATAAGATGGGTCCCAGGTAGTTAGGAAATTGAAAGAGAGAAAATGATACTCCGTACTTAGTGGGGTTGGAATTAAGCTAGGTATTAATTAAATTATTTATTAAGGGGGGGGGGGGGGGGGGTTATTAAATAATGGTTAATGCATGGCTTAATAAGTCTACTCCCCATATATACGACACTACAGATTGCATGGACTTTTTAATTGCCATGCAAATTCCACTAATCAGATTTGAGTGGTAAAAATAAGGTTTAAGTGTGAAACCATGAAAGCCACAGCACAACAAGAAGATCCTCAAATTAATTAAGATGAACTTTTCACTTGGAAGGTTGCATTTGGATCGATGTTACATTATTTCTTGTTTATACAAATACGTTAGGTTTATATACCTATCTTACTCTCGCAAATTAACACACACACATACATGTAACATTTAATATTGATGTCAAATGCTTTAGGTAGTCGCGTTGAGGAAGCCACTTTCATACTGGGATTACATCCATAATTCAACTGACATTTCTTTCAAAAATCACGCAATGATCATTTAATTGTATTAATTTGATTTATATATATACATGGTATATAATATCTCTATGATTTCTTAAAAACAATCTCAGTACGTATATCATGAATAATAGGGAATAATTTAGTAACAGGGGTTAAAACTGGTTTTAATTATACTAAACACGAGATTGGATCATATGAGGACAACCCTTTCCGTGAGGACATGAGGACACGATCTCAGCCGTCGATCTAAATCCATCCTATGCTCCAGATTAAATCAGAGATTTGCCTAGGTTAATATGACACGGGGGTATTATTGTCATTTTGCTTTGTTCTAAAATTTTTCTCCTCCTCGCTTCTTCTCTCTCAGCCGCGCGCGGCGATCTCCTCTCCTTCTCACAATCTTCGTCTCTTTCTCGCAATCTTCGATTCCGTTGCTTATCTCTACTTCAAATTGATTTTTCTCGTTCAGGACCGGTAGATTATCATTCAAATCATGTTTTCTGGTGGTGATTCGAGTAAGTTTGCTTTCTCTGATTTTAATGTCTTTTTAGCGGATCGATTTTGAGTTTCTGCTTCGTTGTTGGTTTATTTTAAGTTGTTTAAGTGTTTATAGAATTTGTTTATGCTATATTCCGTTCTAGTTGTTGATCATCTCCATCAATTTTGTGTTTTGCAATTTTAATGTGAATCTAGGTTTAGTACTCGATTTTGAGTTTCTGTTTTGTTGTTAGTTGAATTTAAGTTGTTTAAGTGTTTATAGAAGTTGTTTATGCTATATTCTGTTCTAGTTGTTGATTATCTCCATCAATTTTGTGTTTTGCAAGTTTACTGTGAATCTAGGTTTAGTACTTTTGATATTGTTAATGAATTTTTTGATGCTTTAATGCTGAAGATTTACTTAGGATTACTTTGTTCACAGATAGTGTGTATTCCTTGTTCACAGATAGTGTGTATTCCTTCTTCATAGATAGTGTGTAATTTTAATCTGATGCCTTTCGAATACAGAGATGTTGTTAATGAATTTTTGGATGCTTTAATGCTGAACATTTACTTAGGATTACTTGTTCACAAATAACGATAGTTGTGTATTCCTTGTTCACAGATGAACTTGTTCCCAAATGATGCATTTGTTTGAAATTTCTTTGAAGAAATTATCTTATGCCTTTTGAATACAGTGATTCTGTTATTTAATTTTTTGATGCTATGATGCAGCAGATTTTCTTAGGATCTGCTTATGATGATGATGATATGTGTGTACTGTTCATGAGGAACTTGAATAAAACCTAATGAACCTATGAGTCAGAGTTGATGAACCTGAATGTGTTTATTTTTATGTTCTTGTAAGTGTTAGATCATGATCAATTAAGCTTTTGTTCTGTTGAAATCTATACTCATTGTGTCTAGTGCATGAACCTTTATTCATTAGTGAATGAACCTTTATGCAAGTTTTATGAACCCTCAGGCAAAATTTCATGAACCTCTAGTCATTTTTCATGAACCTCTATGCTAATCCTTATTAACTTTTGTTCTTGTTTTTTGAAATTGTAGCTTCTACTGCTGCTGCTGAGATCTGTGTTATATCTAGTTGTGAAGAAGTGCCAGTTGTTCTTATTGATTCCGAAGAGCAGAATGAACCTATTGTGTCTCAAGGTGGTTCCCTTTCGTATGTGCCTTCTTGTGATGATTCTCTCAAACCTGCAATTGGTATGGTGTTTCAATCATTTGAAGAAGGTATAACATTTTATGGGGCTTATGTTGATGCTTGTGGGTTTGATATACGGAATGGAACCAAGCGCTTTCAAGATGGTGTTGTGAAATACAAGTATGCCTTATGCAATAGAGCAGGCTACAAAGAGGATAGGGTTAATAAAAGCGTACGTTCTAGGGTATCTAGTAGGGTTGGCTGCAATGCTTTGCTTGGTCTTCGTTATTCCCAGGGCGTTGGATACAAAGTCATTACATTTGAGGAACGTCACTCCCACAACTTTGTTATGAACTCCCATCGTCAGTTTATGACTTCCTCTAGGAAGTTAGATGAAGGACACACAAAATTTGTCCTTAACTGCCAAAAAGCCAGCATGGGCCCGGTTAGATCTCACCGTCTTTTCAAGGAAATTGTTGGGGGGTATAAAGCAGTTGGAGCATCATCGGTTGATTTTAAGAATTTTCGCCGTGATATGATGGCTTATATTGGGGGGGGGGGGGGGGTCAGATGCTCAGATGACTATTGATAGGTTCTTCAAAAAAAAAGAGCTTTGCTCGGCTTATTGTTTTGACTATGACGTGTATACCAGTGAGCGCCTAACACGTTTGTTCTGGTGTGATCCTGTGTCCAGGAAAAACTTCTCCCTGTTTGGTGATGTTGTTTCATTTGATGCGACATATCGTACTAATAGGTAAGTAAAACATCCTTCTTATGTCTTAGCTTTTTTGTATTGTTCTACTTTTATTGTTCTGTGATTTATTGTTCTGTGATTTATGATGAATCTGGTCTTATTTTCATGTTCAATTCTGTGTATTTGTAACTTATAGTCTGCATGAACGGGTAGGTGTATTTGCATGAACCTAAGTTGATTTATATGAACCTCTAGGCATATTTTCATGAACCTGTAGTTAAATTTTCATGAACCTCTTGTTTTTGTTTGTCATGATCCTAATTGTATTGTTATGAACCTTTAGTCATAATTTCATGAACCTGTAGGCATAATTTCATGAACCTCTAGGTATATTTTCATGAACCTCTAGGTATATTTCCATGAACCTCTATGCATATTCTATATTTTTTGCACATGTAAATTTCATCTTTGAACATGCTTTCTTCTTTTTCCTGATATCTCTATTTAAGGTTCATCTATGAAGATTTTGAATCTTTTAAATTCCTTTTTGTAGGTACAATCTGGTTTTTATCCCTTTTACTGGCCTTGATCACCACAAAAGGAGTGTCACATTTGGTGCCGGTTTGATTTTTAAAGAGGATGTTGGTTCCTATGTTTGGTTGCTTGAAAGATTTAAGGAAGTTAGGAATGATCCTAAAATTATCATCACTGATCAAGATGATTCTATGAAGCTTGCTATTGAACAGGTCTTCCCTAATTCTCACCATCGTTTGTGTATGTGGCACATTATGAGGAAAGTGCCATCAAAGACTAAATATGATGGTGAGACAAGTGATCGGTTTAGGAAGAAACTCAATGCTATTGTTTGGACTCATGAATTGGAACCGGCTGAATTTGAGTCAGGCTGGAATGCTTTGTTTGCAGAATTTACACTCGTAAACCGCAGATGGTTTGATGATATCTTTGCTATTCGGCATTTCTGGATTCCAGATTATTTCCGGGACATTCTTTTTGGTGGTTTAGTTCGTACTACCTCTCTGTCTGAGTCTACAAACAGTTACTTTAGTCATTTTAATGACAAGTATTATCGTCTGGTTGAGCTTGTGATGCATTTTGATATTGCAATGGACACCCAACGACATCAACAATCTAGGCTGAACCATGAATCTCTCACCAAATTTCCAGATTTGAAGACGCAATTGTTGCTGGAGAAAGAAGCATCCAAGGTCTATACGCTCACTGTATTCTGTCTTGTTCGCCAGGAAATTGCAGCAGCTTGTTTTTCCTGCTCCCTTGCTTCTATCTCAGAAAGTAATGGTAAGAATAATTTTTTCGTCTTTTTGCTATTTAATTTTGAAATGCTTTTATGAACTCCCTAAGTATCTTCATGAACCTTCTTGTTTTGTGTTGAGTATGATGTAGATTAATTGGTTAAATTCCCAGAAATGCCCTTTGTTTGTTAATTATGTATATTTTCATGAACTATATCCCTGTTTTTATGAACCTTGTGGATTATTCATGAATCAAATCAGCAGAACACTATCACCTTTTTCTTTCTTATTTTATTTGTGTGCTTGAATTGATTTTATGCAATTGATTGCAGGTACGACATTATATGTCTTTATGAGGGAAGAAAATCGCAAAGAATATAAGGTTGAATATATTTCTGTTGTTGATGAATATCACTGTAGCTGCAAGATGTTTCTGAGGGTTGGATTGCCTTGTCGTCATCTCATTTGTGTGTTCAAGAACAAGCTTGTGCCAACAATCCCTTCTAAATATGTGCTTTCTCGCTGGACTAAGTCTGCTACAATTAGTCCAATCTTTAGTATTGATGATGTTGTTGTTGATCAAGGTGTGTCTTCAGATCAGAAGGAGTTTTTGCTCAACTCTGCTATTTCAGAATTTTATAGTTGTCTTGGTGTGCTTGAAGACGATTCAGATCAATTGGCAGAATTAGTATCCATGTTGAAGTTAAAAAAGACGTCCTTCCTTGGTCCTCCCAGTCATTCTTCTAGCTCTGTACCAGTAAATCAGCAACATTTGGAGAGTTATGTAGGAGTTCAGGTGCCATCTGAGGTTAGCATTCATCCACCACCACAAGCAAAGAACAAAGGTAGTGGTCAACATCCTTCTTCATCTACCAGCAATGTCATTGACCCTACCCGTGTCAGACGTAGGCGTTGTGGAAAATGCCAGCAACTTACTACTCACAACGGTCGCACTTGTAATGGTGTTATAGATGTTTAGTATTTTTTCTGTTGCTCAGTTTGTGGTTTTAGTCTTTAAGAACAGTTTTTTTAGTGTTATGAACCTTGTTTTAGTTTTATGAACCTACTAGAAATCTTGCAACAGATGTTATGAAGCAATTTATCATTTTGATGAATGTCTTTGTTACTTTTATGAGCCTATATGCTTTTATTCTAGTTTTATTTTTTATTCAACTCTTTATTTTTTTGTATTCAAATTCAAGATCTTTGGCCCAAAACAATATGAACCTTTAGGCACATTTTCATGAACCTGTAGGTATATTTTTATGAACTTCTAGGCACATTTTCATGAACCTGAGATAATTGTCATGAGTTTTCAAAGCATATTTTCATGCATAGTTGCATGAACCTCTAGGCATATTGTTATGAACCTGTAGGCAATTTTTCATGAACCCCCAGGCTTTTTTTCATGAACCCAATTGTATATTTGCATTATCCTCTAGGCATATTTTAATGAACCTAAGATCACTTCTATGAACCACTTAGCATATTTTCCTGAACCTATATTCATTATAGCATGAACCTCTACACATATTTTCCTGAACCTCTAGGGAAATTTTCCTTGACCTCTAGGGAAATTTTCATGAACCTCTAGGGAAATTTTCATGAACCTCTATGCAAATTTCATGAACCTCTATGCAAATTTCATGAACCTCTAAAAAAATTTCAATAACCTAATTGTTTTTCTATGAACTTCTAGGCCTATATTCATGAACCTCTAGGCATACTTTCATGAACCTTTAGGCACATTTTCATGAACCTAAGATTATTGCTATGAAATTCAAAGAATATTTTCATTTATAGTTGCATGAACCTCTAGGCCTATATTCATGAACCTCTAGGCCTATATTCATGAACCTCTAGGCATACTTTCATGCACCTTTAGGAACATTTTCATGAACCTAAGATTATTGCTATGAAATTCAAAGAATATTTTCATTTATAGTTGCATGAACGTCTAGGTATATTTTCATGAACCTCTAGGAATACTTTCATGAATCTTTAGGCACATTTTCATGAACCTAAGATTATTGCTATGAAATTCAAAGAATATTTTCATTTATAGTTGCATGAACCTCTAGGCATACTTTCATGAACCTTTAGGCACATTTTCATGAACCTAAGAGTATTGCTATGAAATTCAAAGAATATTTTCATTTATAGTTGCATGAACCTCTAGGTATATTTTCATGAACCTCTAGGCATACTTTCATGAACCTTTAGGCACATTTTCATGAACCTAAGAGTATTGCTATGAAATTCAAAGAATATTTTCATTTATAGTTGCATGAACCTCTGGGCAAGTTTTATGAACCCTCAGGCAAATTTTCATGAAACTCTAGGCAATTTTTCATGAACGTCTATGCTAATCCTTATTATATGCCAAGTTGTATTACGCATTGTTGAAAATGGCAATGGACCAAGTGTCATTGTTTTTTGTATCTAGTGAACCTGTTTTTTGAAATCTAATGAACCTGTCTACAATAAACATATGAACCTGCTTTTTTTTTTGAGATCAAACAATCAAATCAAATTCCAACCATTCATTTGTCATTCTTAAAACCAAATTCAAACTCAAGTACCATTTCAAACCTAAATTCAAACCAAAGTATGAGATCAATCCAAATTCCCAATTCAAACTACCATTTAATAGTACCAAGCTACCAAGTATTTTTGTAAATTGTAAACTAGACAGCCTACATAACTACCAACTTGTCCCAGCTTTTTCAGATTCCCTTGATTATCTTCAGTGCTTCATCCTTAACCTTGTTCACATCCGATGTTATAATAGCATGCACATAATTTTGCCTCAGCAATTGCAAGCACTTCTTCCTATTCTTCTTTGTTATTTCTGGCTCCCATGTTTCTGTGTTTGAACCCATGAATATTTCCATGTTTCTCATGTCTAGCACTTCTGAGTTGATTACATCTCCTACTTCATTCCATGGCATCTTCACCAAAGTGGCTTTTGACTTTGCAGCTAAGATTGCTTTTGCTTTCTTATCTAAATTGTGCTTCCACAAGCTCCTTGTAAGCATATCAGTCTACATGAATAGCATAATATCACTATAGTTTGTTCTAATTTTGTAATATTCTTAGAATTCTGTAAAAAGAAGTAGTTGTAGATTTACCACTCTGTCAATAACTTCCTTGTACCGCTTCAGATTTGGGTCATTGTGTGCAGAGTCAAGCACTTGTATTTTTGGATTTCTTATGTCATAAGATATGCAATACATGTGTTCATTGTTCTCCAACACTGGGATTATAACCTGTAATAATCAATTAAATTAGTTTTCATATGTAGCATAATAATTCTATGAACCCTGATTGTATACCTACCATGTCAATATCACGCAATTGTCTGTAAGGGGTTTCCAAGATGCTGGTTTGCATGCTCTTTTGGAACGTTACTTCTCTGTTCTTTGGGGAAATAATCAGTTTTTGAAAATGGAAACAGTTAGACGCTCTTATAACTATTAATGAACCTACACAATATGTATATGAACCTGCCTCTTATAAACCTCTTATAAACGTTATGAACGTGCCTTATATATTTCATGAACCTTCCTTATAAATTTCATGAACCTACACAATATGTATATGAACCTACCTTCTATTTTTCTACTGAACTTCCCTATAAATCTTACTAAATAAAAAATATCTGGAAATGATTTTGATTTTAGCATAGTTTACCATGAGATATGTGTTTAAAAATAGCCGGTTAGGTTTGTTGTCTCTTCTTTCCTTCTCATGGTAGTTCAAAATAGTTGTCCAAGCATCCATCACTTTGAAGCTGGCATCCATATCTTCTTGCATTGTGTTGAACTCAAACAATGTTGTCTTTGTTTGTTTGTCTTGAAACAGTATAGTCCTGGACACATTTAAGTTATTTATTTTCAGTAATTAATTAAAACTTCCATAATAATATAAAACTGCAATCAACTTACTCTTCCACTTCATCTTTGTCTACGAAGTTCCAAATCATTTTTTGCTCTTCCGTTAACTGTTTTCCCAGAATTTGTATGGCTCTTTGTTTGTATGGGCTCTTCAATGTTCCTGCCATCTTTTGAAGCCTCGGCCTTCTCAACTTGCTTGAGGCATTCAATCAGCGCTGGATCAGACCAGAATGGATGATCACTATCATTCCATATTTCATCAAACTCAGCTTGTTTCTCATCTTGTTCTTTCTTCCTCCCCATCAGTCCTTGTGACGTCTTGATCATGTTCTTAACAAATTCATCCTTTCTGAATTCCATTGGCAAATCATCCACCATTTGCGCAATTTTGAGGATTGAATTTGCAAGCTTTGTGTTCTCCTCTGTGAATTCAACCAACCACTCCTGCAATATAATTTTAAGGATCTCGTAAGTTCATTGTCATGAACCCAATGTGTATTTTCATGAACCTGGTAGAAGGTGTTTACCTGTAGGAATGTGGGTCCAAAACCTTGGGGTTTTTCCTTATTCTTGTTAACTTGTTCTTGCTCCTTACGCTTTGAAGCTTTTCCTTTTTCGTTTTGAACCTTCCCTTTCCCAAATCCTCCTTTACTGATTTCACCGCTCTGGCGTTGCATCAAACTATCATTTGTCCAGCTTAAGTAGACAAGATTTGTTCTTCTTGGTGTCGTGCCGAAGAGGGATACTATGTCTATGTAAAAGAACTGTTTTCAAAGAACACAAAACACACGTTAAGCCATTAAGTTAGAGAAAAATTTAGCTAATATAAAAAATGTAAACATGTTACTTACCACAAGTACAAGAGCACATCCAATGAAGAACCTGTCCTTTTTCGCCCTCCACGATGGTATAGTTACCCTCAAGCTCTCCACAATAAAACCACACCAATCTATGCTCTGAACATTCTCTATTTCTCACATCATCAACTGCTGGCTAACTGTCCCTTTCTGGTTCACCTCCACAAGTACACTTAGGAACAACATTAGAAATAGCCTAATGAACGTCTGCTCATCCTCACCATCAGGTATGGCTAATAGCGCTTGGGCTAGATGTCCTGGCCTTATTTCACTTCTATTGTTCATGTACGTCTTCCATTATGTCTTGACTGCATTGTCTTCTTCATTATCCCCAAGTCTCTCCAATGGTTTATTCCCTCTCGGAATTCCTAGTACTCGCTGGACCTCATTTGCATTAATTTCAACAAAAGTCCCATCTTCCATTTTGATGGCACTTCTAGCTTCATCATAGTTTTCCAGCAGCCAGTGACACATTCTCTTTGGGATAACTTCTACATTCAGTTCTAGAAGATTTCCAAAGCCTATGCTCCTGATGATGTCCTTCTTTGGTTCAGACATTTTCTTGACAGTCTCGACAAACTTTTTGGGCACATTCCGGAGGATAAAGCTTTCAAATCCAATCTCTTCTGTCTTCACCTCTTTTTTGATAGTCATCTCTGATTTTGTTGTCGTTTCCTTCCTGGCTTCTGGTTTTGCCCTTTTAGATCTGGTTACCATCTTCTTCTCTTCATTGCCTTTGCTTGCCAAATTGTTGTCAGTTTGTGTGTTTTCCACCTCGCTTTCCTCCTGAATCTCTTGTACTTCTTTTCCTTTTCCAAGCCTTCCCTTTCTCCTCGCACTGTCTTGTTGTGGTGCAGACTTAAATCTTTTATTTTTTCTCTCTTCAGATGAAGTGGCCACTTGTTTGCCCTTTTTGTGTTGCATCTCTTCTTTTTGCAAAACCTTCTGCCTTTTTGGTGGAGGACTTGCACTCTTCACTGCCAATGCCTTCTTCTTCCCCATTCTGATTGGTGGAATATACTCTGTAATCACAAACACCTCATTGCTCAGTACATCTTCCTCCATCTCACTGTCTTTTTCACCATCTGCAAGCATAAATTGTAGTTGTTATTATGTGTAGTTATAAAAGATCATAACTTATATGAACCTTAAATGTATTTCCATGAACCTACTGGTCTATGTCTATGAACCTATAATCCTATATCATAAAGCATTATTTAAACATGTAATAAAAACTTGTTTAACTTCTTTCTTTTTACCTGTCTTATTGTCCAGTTTTTCTTCCTTGTCATCTTGAAGGTCTTGTTCTTCACTTGCAGGAATGGTTGGTTCTTCACTTGCAGGAATGGTTGGTTCTTCACTTGCAGGAATGTGTTCATCACTCCTCTCTTGTGTTTCCGCTTCTTCTTCTTCACCTTCATTCAGAGAAAAATTTGCAAAATTAATTATCACAATGATAATTGTATATATATCAACTTAGAAGTGCACTTTTGATCCTTTAATTGTACTGTTATGAACTTCTACTTATACTTTCCTGAACCTTTAAGTGTACTGTTATGTACTATTATGAACCTCTAAGTTTTAATAAATGAACCTCTAAGTTTTAATAAATGAACCTCTAAGTGTTTTTCATGAACCTCTAAGTGTTTTTTCATGAACCTCTAAGTATGTTTGCATGAACTTCTTAGAATGTTTGCATTTAATCTATTTCTATGAACCTAAAGGTGTGTATGCATGAACCTTTAAGTGTATATGCATGAACCTCAATGTGTATGAGCATTAACCTTTTTAGTTTCAATGAATGAACCTCTAAGTGTTTTCCCATGAACCTCTAAGTGTTTTTTCTTGAACCTTTAAGTGTTTTTCATGAACCTGAATGTGTATATGCATTAATTTCTAAGTTATAATGAATGAACCTATAAGTGTTTTTTCATGAACCTCTAACTGTTTTTTCATGAACCTCTAATTGTGTTTGTATGAACCTCTAAGTGTGAATAAACCTTATAGTATCTTACCTGTGTCACTCTCTGCTTTCTGAGTCCCTTCCTCTATAACGCACTTTTCTTGTGTTTGTCCTACTCCCTCAGCTGTGACATATTGTTCCTGTGTATCTTCTTCTTCTTCTTCTTGACTTTCACTCTTTTGTGTAGAGTTTTCTTCATCATTCCCTTCATCTGATCTTTCATCGTGACAGGGTTCCTCTTCACTTTTGCTCTGTTGTGTTGAGTTGTCTTCATCATTCCCATCATCAGATCTTTCATCTTCACAGTCTTCCTCTTCACTCTTGCTCAGTTGTGTATATTTGTCTTCGTCATTCTCATTTTCTGATCCTTTATTGTCACAATGATCCTCTCTTTGTTGTTCCTGACTTTGTGTTGCTGTTGAGTACCTTTCTTCACTTGTTTGAGAATTTCCCAGTTTAATTCTCATACTTCTTCTTCTGTTGTAAACTCTTTTAGGAGAGTTTTCAGCATCTTCTTTTTGTGTGTCTGCAAGGGAAATCAGTCAAGAGGTTAATAACAATAATCAACATGAATTTAGCAAGGCAAAGCCAGCAGAAGCATTCCCAGATCATTCAGTAAAAATCAAAAGCTACTGATGTTAACTGGTTCACCCATACATTTGTTAGCGATACAAACACTCCTTAACATGAACACCACAGACAACAAGCTTTATCTAGTTCGTAGTTACTAGTTAGACACCTCAAACAACCATGTAACAAACATGAAGAAAAATTATCTGATTTCTTATGAACCCTAGAAACTACATCTAACACTTCTGTTCAAAATAAGTTCATGAAAATGAGTAACAACATGAAGAAAAATAAATTGATTTCTTATGAACTCTAGAATCTACATCTAACTCAAAAAATTTCTTATGAACCCTAAAAATTCGAAAACCCTAATTTTTGGTTTGATTTTCACTTACCTTCAAGCGTGAGGTCGATGTATCTGCTTTGATCTTCCGCTGCCTTTGATTTGTTCTCCATACTTTGATCTTCCTTCTTGCTTTTCACCATTTTCAATTCGTAACTTCTTGCAACTCCCTTCGTCTTCTCAAACAAATTGATTCTCCCTTCCAGATGTATAATATCTTGAGCGAGATTGATTTGCTTCAACGAATTTTGCTTTCGATCTTTGATTTTGTGGCTGCGTCGATCGATTTGCTTCAAAATCGCCAATCGCCTTACTCTCTTCTTTCTCTGCTTGCAACGAATTTTTTTTCCTTTTCTGTCTTCTTATATTCTACTTGCGAAATCCCTAAGTTGCCCTTAAAAAAAATTTAAATTTACGCCTATGCCACCGCCTCTCCCAGATGATCCCACGTGTGTGCATCTCACCGGATCATTTCTCCCTTTAGATCTCAACCGTTGGTTGAATGATCTAAGGGCCCAGAACTGTCCTCACGGGGCAATTCGTCCTCACCCGAGCCCCCCTCTACTAAACACTAGCTAGCTAGCCATTGTTTAGTTATCTTGCTGCATTTACACGGAAAAGATTATACGAGGAGATATCTTTTGAAACTAAATTACAAAAAAATCATTTTTAAAGGAGATAACCTTATTTTTATTAATTCTATCAAACCTGTTTGGAAAATATCTTGTAAAATTAGAAATATTATTCATGACATCCATAATATTATCGTGAAATTTGACAACATAAAATTCATCCACTGTTTTAGAGAGGCTAATAAAGCAGCAGAATATGCTGCTAATAAAAATATTAACACCCACGTCATTAAAACAATTATTTAGTGTAATCAAGATCAAAGAATATTTGATGAATATATCAGAATAATAAAACCTGTCTTCCTTCAGTCTAGTATGAGTAACCAATTAACCACTACTCGGACTTTTTCAAGACTGTCCTATCGGATGGTCAGTATTAAATGAGACTCCGGTTTTTGCCTTTCTAAAAAAAAATTATACGAGGATGCAATTAAGTTTCAATGTGAGCTCATGTGACGATACACATTATAATTGATGTATAAAGTTAGGCAATGGCTATATGCACGCGAATCGATGCATATATGCACGCGATTCTGTGCGCGCAACTTATGCGCACGCATCTGTGCGCAGTTCTTATGCGCATACGTGTTTTACGGGGTATTACGGGTACTTTTCGTAAATTTTCAGAGTCTGTAACACCTTGTGCGCCTAACTACTGCGCACAGGTTGAGAATCTGTGCGCCGTGTTTCTGCGCACTCTTCAGACATAGTAGCCGTTGAAATTTTTGAAAAAAGTAGCCGTTAAATGTAAAACTGTGCGCTGAGGTTCTGCGCACAGGTGCTTTAGGGTTTGTGTTTGTGCGCGGATGGTTAGCGCACGGGTCTTTACAGTTTCATTTGGACCACAACGGTCATAAATGTGCCTATATAAAGCCACAATCTCTTCGTTTCCAACAAATTCATTCAACACCTCTTCGTTTTCCAACAAATTCATTCAAAATGTATCGTCGTAATCAAAACTCTCGTATGTTAGAGTTGATTAATCAAAGTTGTGAAGATAGTGATGAAGAACACGATTGGGATAGCGGATCACAAGAAGAGGAAGACGACCCGAACGACGACGAATGGTTGGATGGTTTCTTAGAAGACGAAGAGTTCGGCGACTGGGATCCGAGTGGTGAATTTGTGGTTAGTATAATATGTTATAATTTGAAACATATGGTAGCGTAATTAGTTTCAAATTAGTTTCATATGCTAGAATAATTAGTTTCATATGCTAGAATAATTAGTTTCATATGCTAGCCTAATTAGTTTCATATGATAGCCTAATTAGTTTCATATGATATCCTAATTAGTTTAAAGTAATGATTCGTATTTTGCCTTGTTATTTTGGTAGTAGTGTAATTGTCGCTCTACAATTACGTATAGGGGAAAGATTATTCGGATTATTTTAGAACCGCACAATATTGGGATACTCCGCAAGAATTGTACGAGTGGGCGAGAGATAGAGGAAAGGAGTTAGTGATAGCTTTGGTAACGCGTAATTCAAGTCCGTACCAAATAAGTATTGTGTGCGATAGATTTGGAAAACCAAGATCTGGGAAGCCAAAGGTGAACAAAGAGAATCCAGAGTTGGCTGTTCCTAGGCTTAGAAAGTCGAAGTCGAAGAAGTGTGAGTGTAGATTTCAGCTACTAGCAGTGCGAAAGAAAAACATTCCCGGGGTCGCAGGAGAAAAATGGATTTTAGGTGTGATAGAAGGTCGGCATAACCATGTGCTACTTGCTAGTTTTCATGGGAATGCATTCATGGGTCGAATGACGGAGGAGCAAGAGCTTTGTGCTAGGCGGTGGGGAGATGGAACTGGACGCAAGACGCCAAAAGAAATTATCTCTAAATTGAGAGAGAAGTACCCTGGTAATGTTACTTCAAGGAGACAAGTTGCAAACTTTTTGCAGAAGGTGAATTACGAAGATCGCGGAGAGCTAAACGTGACACAGTGGTCGCTTAAGTTTTTGCGAGACCACGACTACGTAGTTCACCCACATAGAGACACGACAAACGGAGAGGTTGCAATATTATTCTTTGCTAACCAAGAGTCGTTGCGTTTGTTGAAGAAGTACCCGTACGTGGTAATTATCGATGCGACGTACAAGACAAACAAGTAAGTCTCTACAATACCTTGGTCGATATTTAGTTCGGATAATGATATATGTTCTGTAGTGATATATGTTAATGTTTCAATAGATATGAAATGCCGCTCGTAGAGATCGTTGGATTCACCAGTACACACAAGACGTTCAACATCGCGTATGCATTCACTAAAGCGGAAAGGATTTATCATTACACATGGATAATGATTCAATTGAAGTCATTATTCATAGATTTGGGAGTGATGCCAACGGCTATAATGACAGATTGCGAAGACGCGCTGATAAAAGGGATAAAGACTGTTTTCGGGAGCGAAGTTCAACATCTGTTGTGTTGGGTGCATATCAAACACAACATTGAGGCACATGCTTCGACCATCCTAAAGAGACAAATTAAAGTGGAAGCCTTTGCAGGACAATGTTGGGGACTATTTTGCTCAGCTACTGAAGAGACCTATGAACTGCGGCTCGAACAGTTGAAGAGATCTTGGAAGAGCGGCCTTGTGGGATACGTCGAGAGAACATGGCTTAATCCTCACAAGACAAGTATAGTGAGGGCTTGGACAGATCATAAGCTTCATTTCCTTACGAGGACTTCAAACAGGTAAATATTGATATTTTTTAGTTAAAGACGATTATATCATAACGGCGTACTTTCTTAACTTACCAACTTAACTGTTTTTTAGAGTTGAAGGGATGCACAAGGTTTTGAAAGATATTATTGGTTCCAGCAGAGGGGGCTTTAACAGAGTGATCGTACGGATCCATCATTCAGTACTCCTTCAGATTGATTCAATTAGGGCGAGCATGAACATGTCTCTCTCCAAACGACCAACTGATTTTGATGATCGAAACATGCATCCGCTTGGAAGGGCTATTTTTTCCCGACTATTCTACAAAGTGTCAGACAGGTGTTTTGATCATTTGTTGGCTACTTATGAGATCATGTTGACGGGGAAATTTCCTGAACAATGCACCGACCATTGGGTGAGGAACTGTCTTGGGTTGCCGTGCGTCCATCAAATTGCACACGCTATCATTTCAAACACACCCCTGATTGAGGATGACATTCACCCGTTCTGGAGGGATTTGCATTGGGATGACACTCCTGAAACAGAAGACGACCCAAATCTGAAGGTCCGAATGAACATTATAGAGTTGCGACTCCATGAAATGTTCACCAAGTTGGAACTTGGAACCTTGAAGAAAAGCACGGCATACCAGCTAGGTGAGTTGTATCAGGACTTGGAGCATCCTGAACTAACTACCTTGAAAGAACCGACACATGTGAGAAGAAAAGGCAGGCCAAAGGGTGCAAAGAACAAGGATAAGGAGGAGGTTGACAGTGAAAATGACAAGGAGGATGACATAAAACAAGAAGATATGGAGCAGTATGAGATGGAGGAGGCAAAGCAGAAATCAAAAGGAAAGAAGAGTACAGGAGCAAGACGGCCAGGTCGTCCTAAAAAGGAGGAGGATGACAGTGAAAATGACAAGGAGGAATCGAGAGAGAAGAGTTATTTTGAGCACAAACAAGAAGAGCTGAAGAAGTATGAGAAGGAGGAGGCAAAGCAGAAATCAAAAGGAAAGAAGAAGGCAAACAATACAGGAGCAAAACGACCAGGTCGTCCTAGAGAGCAAACAACGACATCACTTCCCGTGGTCATTGAGGCCGAGGAGTTGCATTCTCAACCCATGCCCGACCTATCACAGCCTGAAGGATCAAACTACACTGACTTCGATCAGTGCCCTGAAGAACTTGGTGTTCCTCTCATTCATAGGGGGGTTGACTTCGGCATTGACAATTTGGATGATTTTTGGCTTCCATACATCACAGATGTTAGACAGGTACGTTCTGACGGACATTGTGGTTATAGGTCGATGGCCTTACTTCTGGGAAGAAAAGAACAAGAGTACGGAAACATTCGGCGTGAGCTGGTAACGGAGCTGCTTCAGAACCGAGAATTGTACGAGCCTATTCGTCGTCGTCTTCGTCCGGGTACTTGGGAGGATCTTATTCTCCAAGTTAACCATTGCAGAAGCCCTTGTTCAGAACTGTACTGGTTGCACTTTCCACTGATGGGCTTAGTGTTTGCCACCCTATACCAAGTTGGTCTCGTGTTATTGTGTTGGGATGCTCCGACCTTTTGCTTACCGCTAAGGTGTAGAACAGAAAACGCTGATCCTCCACGACAGATTTTCGGCATGGCACACGTAGGCAACCGTGACCACTTCATACCGGTAAAGTAGACAATTGTACTTGATACTTGTGTAATCATAGTTTTTTGTTTAATGTCTTAAGTCGATTGTGTTTATATAGGTGGCGTTGATGGTTGGTTCGCCACTACCGCATACTCCCGGTTCGTGGAAGAAACACGTAGATCCAAACATTCAATGGTGGGAAGAAACATTTGGGGACAATTTGAGGATGTATCGAGAGTACCGCATTTCAAATGGCCGGGCACCAGATCCATTCATGTATAAAGGAGGGACCGAACCCGTTCACATATCTGACTGAGTGAGATTGTCATGTAATAATTAGAAGACGCATTGGAATTTCTTAGTTTGTAATGCCTTGGTTTTTAATGTTTCGTATTTGTTATTTTGGTAGTAATGTAATTGTGCTTTATATAACAATGAATGGATCAGATTGCATTGTTATTTTAGTAAAGTAAAAAAGGCAATGGAACACATATTTCAGTAAAGTAAAAAGAGTGTATAACAAGAATTTGATGTTAGGCAAATAAAACGATTTGATTATATAACTTAATGATGTAATTACCTCAAATGCTTACAAATGTAAATCACGTACCTTTCTCAAAGGCATTAGGCCAATTTGTGACGGCGAGATTGAGAAACTTGTATGGATTTGGTTTAGTGCAGAAGTTGTGTGGAGTTGGATTTATAGAAAGGGTGGAGTTGGTGCAAATTATTAAGGGCGGAGTGACCGATGAGATGAAAGAAAGAAAGAGGTAGAAAACTCTAACCTCAAAGCTGGAGTGAACATGAAGAGCTTGTGAGTTTCTGGAGGATGAATTTAACCTATGGATGCATGTCTAACACTATTAAATATTAAATGGTGGTAGTTGAGGATTTATAAGGCAAATTCTGATAGATATTGACATTGACACTACAAAATTAAGTATTGTTGTCCACCACATTTCCTGTATACTCCGTAATACAGGAAATTACTCGATCAACTTACTCGATTAATAGATATTGACATTGAATGGATCAGATTGCATTGGAATTTCTTAACACGTTCGAGAGACAAAGAAGCGACAATGAAAATACATAATGAAAGTACATAATGAAAGTACGTAATGAAAGTACACAATGCTCATAACATTAGATGTCTACGATTTAGGCGTCGTCGGCAGAAGAGGAAGAGCAGTCGGAAGCATAGACGATACTACAAACCATCAACCGCAATTCTTTTTCTTTAATCTTAAACCTTTCCATCAGGACCTTCACTCTATTGTCACTCTTCTTTTTCTTGATGATTAATTTCGTGATAGCACGTAAAGCAGTAGGGGTATGCTCTGGATCAATAAACCTGATTCCGAAGAAACAATTGCATGCATAATGCCTTCGTCCATACTGGTCAGGCATGTCTTCGTCATTGTTAACGTAAACATTACACATTTGGCGACACCTTTTTGTACCAGTACACATTATCTGTGGAGGGTCAGGCTTCACACGTCTTGGGGATGATGATGATGCCATATTCGTAGTTATGTTCTTCGAAATAAGTAAATAATAAAACTTTAGTTATAAACATGAAAGCATATACAAAAAACAAAGCATGTACAAAAATGAACAAAAGAAAAATTTACCGGTTAGTAGGGAAACTTCGATTTTTGCTCTAGTTGAGATGGATGAACTAGTTGAGATGGATGAAGAAATCACCACCTTCAAACCGTTGGTTTTATAGGAATTTATGTATATGGTGCGCGTTGCTTCTGCGCACAAGGAGTTACCGATTCAAAATAACGGTAACTAAAAGTGCGCTATGTAGCTGCGCACAAATTTTTAACGGTAATTTTCTGTGCGCGTTACACCTGCGCACCAAAAGTTACAGATTCAAAAAGTTACAGAATAGGTGCGCTTTACCTTAGCGCATGGCTGAAATTTCTGTGCGTTCTACCACTGCGCACTATACTCTTCATTCTTCGAAATAGTTGCGATATGAAGGGTCTAGCACATCGATGTGGATTATGTTTGAAAAACTTATACAATTATGTGTTATTAGGCATATAAAGAGTGTATAAGGTCTCCCCTTCACAAAAAGTTGATCGAAAATACGCGAAAACGCAAAAACGCCTTATCGGTCCTGATGGCCTGTTAAGGTCGAGAATAGGCGTTTCGATGCCCAAACGACGTCGGAATGCAATGAAACTTGTTTTCAATGCATATTATAGCTATTTAACCTTGTCGGTAAGTTCGAGTCGAAAACTCGAGCTCTTCGAGTAACACCTCCTTTGTAAACCTTCACTAGTCTTTCATTCTTCGAAATAGTCGAAATAGTTGCGATATGAAGGGTCTAGTACATGGGTGTTGATTATGTTTTTAAAACTTATACAATTATGTGTTATTAGGCATATAAAGAGTGTATAAGGTCTCCCCTTCACAAAAAGTTGATCGAAAATACGCGAAAACGCAAAAACGCCGTATCGGTCCTGATGGCCTGTTAAGGTCGAGAATAGGCGTTTCGATGCCCAAACGACGTCGGAATGCAATGAAACTTGTTTTCAATGCATATTATAGCTATTTAACCTTGTCGGTAAGTTCGAGTCGAAAACTCGAGCTCTTCGAGTAACACCTCCTTTGTAAACCTTCACTAGTCTTCCATTCTTCGAAATAGTCGAAATAGTTGCGATATGAAGGGTCTAGTACATGGGTGTTGATTATGTTTTTAAAACTTATACAATTATGTGTTATTAGGCATATAAAGAGTGTATAAGGTCTCCCCTTCACAAAAAGTTGATCGAAAATACGCGAAAACGCAAAAACGCCGTATCGGTCCTGATGGCCTGTTAAGGTCGAGAATAGGCGGTTCGATGACCAAACGATGTCGGAATGCAATGAAACTTGTTTTCAATGCATATTATAGCTATTTAACCTTGTCGGTAAGTTCGAGTCGAAAACTCGAGCTCTTCGAGTAACACCTCCTTTGTAAAACTTATACATATGACCGTTTCGTGCGCATAACATCTGCGCACATGATTCTTTGCGCATTATATCTGCGCACGGTTGAAGACCGTTAAAATATGACCGTTGCGTGCGCATAACATCTGCGCACATGATTCTTTGCGCATTTTATCTGCGCACGGTTGAAGACCGTTAAAATATGACCGTTGCGTGCGCATAACATCTGCGCACGAAACGGTCATATTTCACCAACAAAAACCGAAGCTATAAAAGGGGGTTGCACTCACCTCAATTCACCAATCTCACCATCTCTCTCTTAACCTTACCAATCTCACCATTTGTCTCTTAACACTCGCTATGTCGCACAGTTCATCATCAAGCAACGCTGCCCTTTTTTATTGTAAATGTGATCGACCAGCGGTAATGAGGAGTTCAGAATCTCGAAGAAACCTCGCTCGAAGGTTCTGGACATGCGCTGGTACTGGTGGTTACATTTGTGAATTCCGCGAGTGGATCGATCCACCACACCCTTGTTACTCCTTAGCTGCAATAAGAGATCTATTCTCGAAGATACGTACGTTGGAGGAGGAAAACGCCGATCTTAAGGCGACCCTGGCTTCCAATCGTTAGTTAAGTGGTTGTTTTAATCGTTAGTTCGTTGTTGTAATTGTTAGTTAAGTGGTTGTTGTAATCGTTAGTAAACAAGCATAGCACTGGACAAAGAGAAGTTGAGGAGGGACAACCTATAAAGATCCCCAACCGATATTGGTTTCGATGTTCGGATTTAGCAAAATGTACGAACTAATAAGAGTTTGAAAACTGGTTATTAGTTGGTACATATTGCCGACTCCGAACATCGAAACCAATCATCGGTTTGGGGATCTTCATAGGTTGGTCTTCCTCACCATCTCTTTGTGTAGTGTTGTTGTTGAAATTTGTATTTCGTTTTCAAATCAATATAGTTTTTCACGTCTTGTTGTTCAGATTTGTATTTGCATTATTGTTCGGAGTCGTTTTGAATATTCAAACAAGCAAAACATAAAATTTAAAACCATCACACAAGAAAAATGCATACATAAAACATCAATCATACATAAAACATCCATCAAACAAAAACAGACGTCAAGCGTCTAATCCTGAGTCTCCTGAGTATAAGGCGGAGCATCTTCCCGAGGCACATCACCCTGAGTCATATCATCTTGGTGCGCATCCTCCTGAGTGCCGCATCCACTCCCCTGGCCACTCTCATGAACAGAATCTCGGAAAACAGGAGGTGGTGGTGGTGGTGGCATCCGCGATGCACGTGGGGGAGATGGTGCCAAAGGTGCCTGAGGTGCCTCTAAGATTGCAAGCCAACCACGAATCACATCTTCAGTGGCCCAAGGTCGATCCGAGATAGGGGAGTCTAGAAAAGAGTGCATCATGGCTTGAAGGATCTGACAACGCTGCAAACGAAACATAAATTTAATCATTAGTTAAGGTCTAAAGCTAAGTTTTGTACAAACTTTATAAAATTTTACATACCGCTAATGCATCGATAGGCACCGGGGTATATCCATAGCGAGGCGGGCGATCATGTCTCTCAGAGGATGGATCGACGACGGGATGTGAGAACTCGTCCAGCCAATCCATATAGTCATCAGACATCTTCCATGCTGGCTCTGCAACCGGCCCATCCAGATCGATCAGAGGCCTCGGCTCTGCGTCCCATGCAAGAAGAAGCTCAGGTGCATAAACGACGTCATACCTCGTGCAACCCATGGGCCGATGAAATGACAACGGCTGAATGGGTGGGTCGGGAACGGGCTGAGCCCGCCCAAACTGCCGCAGGACTCTCCTAGGGTTGTAGGCCTCATGAAATTTCCAGATGCTCAATACGCCCTCAAATCTCGTAGGAGAAACCTCTGGTGAGTTGAAGTCCAAATCTCTCCATGGCTGCCAGTTAACCTGAAACAAATAACAAGCCAAATTAGACACGTATTGCGGTAATGAAATAAAAAATATAAGAAATTAAATCCAAACCTGCTCATATCTCATGCTGTCGAGCATGCGACGGATGGCAACCAAACGCCCAGTATCCGAGCTAAGTGGTGTATACAATCCTACAGCAGCATCTCCATGGGCGAATGCAGGGTTCGTGACAAAGTGATCACGAAAATGAGGAAAGTATGCCCAGATCCAGCACTACATATAAACAATTACAGATTATTAGTAAAACTACGTGAATAGTTAAGAGTTATTCACCAAGACGTTAACGACAAGATCTTACCCTCAGAAGAATCCCACATGAACCAATGGTTGTCGTCTCGACTCTAGATGCAGACCCTAAATTGCGATACACTAACGCAAGTATGCCGGCTCCCCATGCAATGTCCCCTGTACGATCATGGTTGAGAACAAGCGCCGCGTACTGGACCTTGACACCCTTTGTCGACCTGTCCACCAAGACAGTCGAGCCCAGAAGCAAAAGGAGATACAGAGTGGCAATGTGACTCTCATTCCTGACTGGCGCATCAAACAAAACTTCCAACCGAGCATTGAGGGCACCGAAATGAATGCCACCTGAGCTATAACATGCCTTCATGTCATCAGCCTCCTGACCCATAGCGTCCGCAAGCGCCGCATAGATCTGGTCATCTGTCATAGGTGAATTGCAGCTACGACCATGTATACGGACTCTGAGGATCTGCATCACGTCATGTAGGCAGATGGTCATCTCAGCAAATGGCATGTGGAAAGTGTTGGTCTCTGGATGCCACCTCTCCACAAAAGCAGAAATCAATGCAGCATCGATCTGAGACGCTATGCCCACTCGGCGCAGCTCTGTCAGCCCAGAACGCTCAGCAAGCCTGAACCATGTACCCTCCTCAGCTGAAATATGATGCTCATAATCATGAACCTGTGCAGATCTGTACATCACCCTCAGGAGCTTCCTAGCCTAAATAAGTACAGAAAAAAAATTGCGTCCGGTTAGTAAATAAGAAACGTATAACTTATTATAAGCATTCAGATCAATGTTATTGAACATACCGGATCTAACGGAGCCGCCTCAGCCTCGGCCTCATCCCCGTCCCCATCCTCTGGCTCATCCTCTGCCTGAATATCTCCTACTCGTCGTCTCTGCCTGGGACGACGACCACCTCTAACTGGAGCCGCAACCTCCTCACCAACAACCTCCTCAACTGCAGCCCCCTCAGCGACTCCCTCAGCAGCAACACCCTCACCACCAACTCCCTCAGCACCCTCCTGACCTCTCCCTCTCCCTCTCCCTCTACCTCTCCCTCTCCCTCTCCCACCACCTCGGCCTCTGCCTCGGCCTACAGCTTCCCCCGCACGGGCACGCTTCCTAACCTGCACCGGGGGCACCAATGGTACATCGGGAGCGGGCCCTGGAAGAGGACCACGCGACCATATCCATCTCGCTATATGCGTCTCATAAGAACACAATAGGTGAGGCGCACGTGGACGACAAATGTCCTGCATCGACTCCCCGAGCCAAGGAAAATATGTCTGTGGGGCATGGTCATCGTCGTCTAAATCTCCCGACACTGGCTCTGAAGATGCGACTGGCTCTGCAGATGCGACCGTAGGAGGAGAAGATGTCGACGTTTCTGCATCTGTCACTGGAGGTAAATCCTGCTCTGTATGCTCTGAACTGCGAGGTAAAGCATCCTGAAACAGAGGTGCGTCCTGGATATCATAGTCATCCGTGGTCACCTGCGCCTGTACTGGTGTGGGCTCGATAGGGTCGAACGCAGTAACATATCGACCAGGATAATCTAAGTCGTCATGGAAATCTGCTCTCTGTCCATCCATCTCCATGTGCGAACCATCTATCTCCTGCTGCTGCAGCTGTGCCTCCTCGTACTCATTCCCTGGCTCACGGCGCTCAGGTGATCCGGTGCCAAAAAATCGTTCGAGGGCCTCGAACGATAATCGCACACCGGCTGCCACATCATGTCGACGTGGAAGCCGTTCCGCTACTGGTGCGGGCATCGTGTTGCCCGTCTGATCCATGACGGCTTGTATAGTCTACATGTTTTTACATTTTTAGTATGACTAATTCATACTAAAATATTCGGAAATAATTTGCAACTTCGTAATCAAATTCGAGTCTTTACATTTTTTAATAGAAATTGTTAGAAATTTAACAATTAAGTCATAACTATTTATGACTGTTAAGTTTCTATTATTTAATTCATAATTACTAAAAAATAAATATCTCAACTAATACGAAATAATAATCACTACTATTACTAAAAAATTACAATTAATACGAATTCATAATAATTCGATTAGGCATTCGATTAATGCATAATAATCTGAAACTTAATCGTAATTATAAAAAAATACGATTAATAAGAATTCTAATATTTAATTCATACAAAACTGAAATTTAATCGTAATTATTAAAAATTACGATTAAATTACAATTAATACGAATTCTAATATTTAATTCATAAAAAACTGAAATTTATTCGTAATTATTACAAAAAACAATTACGAATAAATTTCCACAATTAAATACGATAAATATTTGAAAAAAGCGGGTTTAGAAATTTTATACCGAATAAAGATCGTGCGGTGTCTCCGGAACCCGAGTCGCCGGAATAGTCGCCGGAATAGTTGCCGGAATAGTCGCCGGAGGAGCATTTGCCGCTGCCAACGCGGCTCGAGTCGCATACCGCCGGCCACCTCCATCCACCAACGCTTCATCGTCGGACAAGGTCGCCGGAGGTGGCTCCGTTCGGACGGAAGTCGCCGGAGGTGTTGGGATTGGGACGATAGTGGTGTGGTCGGGACCGGAAGAATGAGGGGGTTCAGAATCCATTGACGGAATTGTGTTTAGACGAGGGAAACGGTCGGAAATGGAGAGTATTTGATCGGCACCGTCGAGCTACAGCAGAAAAGAAAGAAAAAGAAGGAGGAAGAAGAAGAAGTTGCGGCGAGGGTTTAATAGAATGTGTGCGCAGTGCTTCTGCGCACTCATTCTGTGCGCAAAAGTTCAGCGCACACATTCGGGAATCCGAAACGTCGTGCGCTGAACTTTTGCGCATTATATATTATGTGCGCTGTTTTAATGCGCACACATTTGACAGACATCGTCAGAATTTTCACAATTATCCCGAAAATACCCTTGTGCGCAAGAAAACTGCGCACCAACCTATGCGCATAACATTTGCGCACCAAATCGCGTGCATATAGAGAAAAAGTCGCGTGCATATAGGCGTTTCGTAAAGTTAATGAATGATGTACACATTGTACGTACATATGTATTACAGATTTTGTGTCATCCTGATCATCTATGCATATATGCGTACGAATTATAACGTGTGTACGTCGTTCTCGGTCCTCATCAAAACCGAAACCTTAAATAAAGTGTCTTCATGATATAGAATCACCAAATTTAAGAAAAACCTTATATATATTCTTCGGGTTACCCTAAATTTAGGGGTTATCTGTCTAGTGTCGGAAATAAGAGAGCAATTCGATTCCAGAAAGAAAGAATGCAAGATCTATCCATCCAAATCTGTGTTTTATAATCTATACGTGTATATTAAAACAGAATGAAATAGAGCTATCACATTCATTCTGACCCCATAAAGATGATGTGTCATTTTTTCTGATTAATTCTCTTTTTGTTTAATTTCAATTTTTAGGCTTAATAATTTAAACTTCAAATTCATAACAAATCATCAAATCATTGATTCTGTAAAATGCTAACTAATTCATTCATAACTAATCTCCACCGAAATCATAGCTTCACAACTCAAATTAAATTATGATTTGCTTAAGCCTATAAATTGATTCAAAACTATACATTTTCCAGTTTAAACTCACACCATATACTTTGTATAATAAAGGTTTTTTTAGAGCTTCCCTCATTAATTTGGGTTCATATATAACTGTCAATTTGTGACTAAGTCTCACTAATTGTAATTATTTATATGATAAGTTCCTATTCTTAAATTCTTCACTAATACACTATTAATTGACTGACTATTAATTGACTGACGTATTTCAGATTTTTTTTAACCTTTCAATTTGAACAACTCAGCTTAGTCTCACTAACCCTTTTTTTACATCTCACTAATTGTTTTTTAAGGTTTGATTATTTAATACTGTAATTACTTTATATATATTACCAAATACGTACTCACTGAATCCATTTGTTACAAACTTATACATACAAACTTCTACTTTTTGGTATATTAAAATGGAGGTGTAGCAAATTGTACGACTCTCAAACATTTGCAATGATTTTGTATGACAAATTTTTACAAATTAAGCTTTTATAAATAGACTATGATATTGTTGTAATTTAATTAGAAATATTTTCATGTATTTTACAGGATTATCAAGATATAGTAAATGTATACATATGTTTTGTTAGGATTTAAATTTTGCAAATTTGCTATTTGTTATGTTGTTGTATATATGTTGGGTTAAAGTTTAAAATGAAATTGTATAATAACACCAATTAAACCGAACAAATCATTATTCATGTAAAGTAATATACGAAATAATGTATACGCTCGCGCATGGCGCGGGAACTAAACTAGTCATTGTTAAAAAAAAATTAACTTCTAATTACTCTAGTTTTTTTTGGGTAGAAATCTAAGTACTGTAGTTAAAGTCAAAATCTTGGAGTAAAATCCACACTTAAAGTTGCTATTGTGAAAAATGCGCTTTCTAGAGCTCAAATGTAGTATTTTATATTATAGTAATTATACATCTATAAATACTAGTGTATGCTATGTACTCGGATTACATAATATGTCAAAATATTTAAGGTTTTAGCTTGCCGCCCCATATTTCATGCCGATGAGACGTTATTCCACGGGAAATTAACGAGACGTATAGAACTGATCCAAAGCTCACCTAATTCTCCTCTCTTCTCCCATACAACGCAATAATATAACACAAACCATTTTTGCTATTTATCGCCCACTTCATATGTCACGTATGGACTATATCCCTATGTCGCGTATAGATTACAATATTTCTAAAAAAATCATACGTCACGTATAGATATAGTCCATACGTCGCGTATGGATTATGGTTATACGTGATGTATGAGTGTAATGCATACATCACGTATAAAAATACATATATTAAGTGATATATATATGTAATTAACTTCAATGCATTCAAGGTATTTGTAGTTATGTGTGCAAAATAAGTCAATTTCAGTGACGTGTTAAGGCTTTAAAGCCCAATTTGACAAAACGGTGGCCAAACGATGTCAGAATGAAATGAAACTTGTTTTCAATGTCTATTAGAGATATTTAACCATGTGGGTAACTCGCAATCACAACTACTTAATTTTCAAGTAACACCTTCTTTGTAAAAACCTTACTGGTCGTAACTCTCTAACTTGTCGCAATATTTATGGTCTACAACATCGTTGTTGATTATGTTTGAGAAAATAATACAAATTAGTGTTATTAGGCTTATAAAGTTCTAATAATTCTCGCTCACAAAAAACGAGACTCAAAACTATGCGTAAACGCTAAAAGGCCTTAATGGGCCTTAAGACCCAATTTGGCGAAACGAAGCCGAAACGATGTCGCAATGGAATGAAACTTGTTTTCAATGTCTATTAGGGATATTCAACCATGTGGGAAAGAAACTTGTTTCCAAATTAAAAATCCAAAACCCACTAAACCCCATTGTTGAACAATCTTGAGCTCCAAATACACCAATTTCTCCCAAACACTACTACAAAAATCAACTAATATCCCAATGAAAATAACACGGGCGTTCAATTTACGAGTTATATGAATGTTTAAAATAAAGGTTATACAGTATAACCCGGGCGTCCACGTTTCCGGGTTATATTTAGGGAAAAGATAAAACAAATAACTCGTATCTAAAAACATATAAGTTATATATACTTTTATATATTCCGTGTATATACTATCCAAATTATATATGTTCAAAATAAATACGCTCGTGATATTTGTTGATGTTCTTCTTGTCCCCCTAAAATCTCAAATTCTCTTGAACAAACCCTAGTTTCTCTAGCCTCCAAATTTATCTTCTCGACGAGCCTGGACTACGCCGAATTTTCAAGTAGAGGGATATTGGTGGGTGGAGAGGGGCGATGTCGCCGATGAGGCTCTGCAAGCGGGGCTGGACTACGCGCGCAACGCCGGTTCCGGCCGCTTCAGCCAACCGACCTCTATTTCTTACCCAACCATTTTCAGGCCCACGCCTCGTACGCCTTTAACAACTTCTATCAGAAGAGAAGAAGCACATGGCGCATGGTTCATGTAATTTAGGCTGCTTCACTACTCTTGCCTAGACTGATCCCAGTACGTCTTATTGAGCAACTGAGAAAAAGAGAAGAAGTTTTACAAAAAAACGTCAAATGGATTGTTTTATAGACCATAACATGATCAAAATGGAGCATTATAACAGAATAATGATGAAATATAATAAGCTATCAGATTTTCAGCACACATATTGGAAACAACGGGCAAAGATCAAACATATAAATGAAATGGATAAAAATACAAAATACTTTCAAACTGCCACAAAACTTAGAACTTTTAAACAAAAAATTATTTTCTATGAATCTTTAGATAATATTAAATATTTTAAAGCGGAAGAAATTAAAACGATTATTACCCAAGATTTACAAAAACGTTTCCAACCCCTCCACTCTATCAATATTAGAGCTTCTGATTTGGATTGTATACCGAAACTGATTACAACTGAAGATAACCAAGATCTTTTGCGCTACCCTTCTGATACAGAAATCAAATTAGTTACTTTCCAATTACCGCATAATTAACAAAACACCAGGTCCTGATGGATTTAATGTCGAATTCTACCAAACCTATTGGAACATAGTTGGACCATCGAAGTTAATGCAATTCAATCATTCTTCCATTCTGGAGTTATGCTATTAGATTGTGCACAATCTTATATATTGCTTATCCCAAAAATTGAAAACCCCTTAACTATCAATCATTTTAGACCAATTAGTCTTTGCACTACTGTTTATAAGATTATAACTAAATTAATGGCAAATAGATTACAAAATCTATTACCAAAACTAATTCATCCTTGTCAAGGGGCATTTGTACAAAATCGCTCCATTTTTGATAATATCCTTATTGCGCATGAAATATTTCACTCCTTCCACAGACGCAAAAAAGGAAAAAGCGGTTGGATGGCTTTAAAATTCGATATGGAAAAAGCATATGATAAATTACAATGGCCGTTTATTATAAAAGTTTTAGAATCATTTGGTTTTCATCCTAATTGGATAAAACTACTTATGACATGTATTCAATCCGCCTCCTTTTGTATTCTTGTAAACATTGAACCTGGACTTACTTTTAAACCAAAATGTGGATTACGGCAAGGTGATCCCATTGCCCCTTTTATTTTTATTTTATCCATGGAATATTTATTTAGCAAGAACATTACAAAAAGAATCCGATAAAACTAACCACCGAGTCGGTATACAAGTTGTTAGAAATGGGATGCGCATTCCTTTTCTTTGCTTTGCTGATGATACAATTATATTAGCCAACGCTAATATGACCAATATGAAATACATCAAAAACTTACTTCAAAAACTTACAGATTTGTCAGGATTATCCATTAACTATCACAAGAGCTCCTTCCAAACCACCTCGAATATCCCTCAATCGCAACGTCAAACTTTGGCCTCAGTCTTAAACTTACAACTTACAAACTCTATGGAGAAATACCTGGGAATACCCATTGTTCGGGGTAGAGTAAAAATGAGTGCTTTCAATATGTTATTTAGAGTATGCAAAAACAACTATCTAAATGGAAAGCAAATACAATTTCTCAAGCAGGTCGAGCCATCCTTATTCGATCTAATATCCAGTCAAAGGCTAATCACATTATGCAATGCTTTAATTTACCGAAAGGTATTTGCTCACAGATTGATAAAATTAACAGAGATTTCTTTTGGAACAATTCAAACCCATGATATAGGGCAATAACTAGTTGGGATTCTATTTGTAAACCAAAAGAGTTTGGTGGATTAGGTCTCCATAAAATGGAGAATCTCAATAATGCCCTACAACAAAAACTTATTTGGAAATTGGCCACCGATAATAATAATTTATGGGTTAAATTCATTACACAAAAGTACTTGCAAACTTCATCAATCTTTGATTATAAGAAAAAACTTCACCAGTCCTGAAAATTCTCCCGTCTTTTACATATCCGCGATGATTTTAAAAAAGGAATATTTTGGGAACTTGATAATGGTAATACCATAAAATTTTGGACGGATAAATGGATCCACTCAGTTGATTTGTCGCAATACTTTGACCCAAATAAGTCCAATATTGAAGACAAAGTATGCAATTACATTACTAATGACAAACATTGGGAAAAACAAAAACTTTGCATGATCCTTCCTCAAAATATAATTGACATCATTCTTCGCATTTATATCCCGTAAACATCGATTGAAGACAAAATCGTATGGGTACTAAATCCAAATGGAAACTTTAGCACATCATCTGCTAGACGTTTAATGAACAATACTCAAGTTGTCCAAAATTCTGAACTATATACTTGGATCTGGACATTAAAAATCCCACCAAAGTTGCAAAATTTCCTTTGGAAGATTGTCTCTGACAATCTTTCAACTACAGAACGACTAAATAAATATTATAACAGAGTTCCCAACTATTTTTGTTTCTGTAATCATTTGTGCGAAACACGAGAACATTTATTTCTTCAGTGCCCTTATACCCAAAATCAGATTACAATTTTTTTCACCCTTACAGGTACCCAATTTACACTTGGTTGTACAAATGCTTTCATTACAATGCTTAAAGGATACATAAACAACTACAAACATGATCGTCATAAAATTGAATCCTTAATCTTCTTCTGGTACCAAATATGGTTATCTCGTAATGCTAAATTTTTTAGAAATAACAACACGAATACACATAGCGTTGCACAACAAGCGTTTACCTATTGCAAACAGTGGGAATCGACTATCATCAATACTATTAAAGGTAAAAAAGTTAGTCAAAAACGAAATAGACGAAACACTAAGAATCAAGTTTGGAAACACCCCCCACTTGGTTGGATTAAAATAAATTTTGATGGCTCATTTAAGATAAATGATTCTTTTGTTGCATGCATCGCTAGGGATGATAATGGCCACATTATCGACATACATAATAACTCGGTTTGTACAGACACAACTACTAAAACAGAAGCACTAGCTCTTTTACAAACAGTCAAGCTCGCAATTAAATTGAAAAAACAAAATGTCATCTTTGAAGGGGATAATCTCACAATTATTAATTCTATCAATAATATATGGAAGATTCCTTGGGAAATTAGAAATATTCTAATTGATATTAAATTACTACTTCAAAATATTCAAAATTATAAATTCATACACTGCTTTAGGGAAGCAAACAGAGCGACAAATTTTCTTGCAAATCAACACTCATTTCATAAAAAGTATTTTAGGTTGTAATTCTGACAACCAACTATCTGATGAGTATATCAGAACATTTAAGCCACTCTTCCTGACTTTTCCAAACTTATCGCCCGTTTTTTCGGACCATTGCTTGCGATGGTCAGGTGTATCATTTCTTTTTGAAATGATATCCCGGGTCTTGCTTTCTTCAAAAAAAAAAATGTCCATTTCACACCATGGGCAAGATCTAGTGCTACCAAGCACACCCATTCCTGCATCACTAGAAGCTTTCCCACCAAATCCTTGTTCACCTCCAAAGTTAGGGCTTCCATCAACCATGAGATGGCCAGACAACTTATTCTTCCGATGTGCTTGCATACAAGGGATAAACACATACTACTCAAAAGGTCTTGGATTGCAACACCATCATACCACTGATTTGCTCCGTGATAAACACAGACAAAGAAGCTCCGTGATATGCTCATTAAGTATAACTGATGATTTAAAATCTCAAATAACCCGGATTTATCGTCTTTGTGAGACATCCGGGTTATTTGTCAACCTAATAACCCGGACCACAAAAACTAATCGAAAGCAAATAACCCGGCCGTGTCTAGTTTAGATCGGAAGCAAAATTGGGTCTTAAGAATATTTGTAACTGGTGCTACGACTTAAACGGAAGAATTTATAATTTTTAAAAGAATCCGGATCAGGTGAGAATGATTATTATTGTGCGAATTGCGAATGGATGCACATTTAGGCGATTGACATGCACTCTCTTCAGTAATGACATGCACATTTAGGCCATTGACATGCACTCGGTCAGATTTGCATGTCATTGATAATTTGCCATTGACATGCATTTTCGGGGTGTGTGCATGTACTTTTCACATATTATCAATGACATGCAAATCTGACCGAGTGCATGTCAATGGCCTAAATGTGCATGTCATTACTGAAGAAAGTGCATGTCAATCGCCCAAATGTGCATCTATTCGCAATTCGCACAATAATAATTATTCTCACATGAATCTTATGTAAAATCTTTCCTTTTATGGTGCTTATTTTGTGGTGCCCTATGATTACCCCACAATAGGGCACCACAAATAGGGCACCACAAAAAGATTTGATCGTGACCATACAATTTAATTGATCAAGGGCTGAGATTTTTTGCATAGAGTTCAGTTTACTATCAACTTCTGTGGGAGCCGAACGGAAACCCACAACGCACTTCCCTTCTCTTCCTCCTCCTCCCCAAAATTCTCAAAATGAATTTGCAGGCGAAAGAAAGAGAAGCGCAAGGACAAAACTCTCCGATTTCATGAACCAAACTCACAGAAAGCTACAGAAACCTTCTACTCCTACTTCTCCTCTGCTTCTCCGCTTCTTTCTAAGAAGATTCAGAAAGTGATAGTGTGAGAAAACGACCTCTTTTTATTCTTCTACGTCGTCTCTAATCTCTGTTGTTTTGTTAATGCTCTTCGTGGTTTTGATTGGCACCAGATTACAGTTACCCAGACCGATAAAGATTACTCCTTTCAACTCCGAATTCGACACTTGCTCCATCTCTGCTATCGAATCAAGTAAGTTACTCTCGCTGTCGTCGTTTTCTACTCGTAATTTGTTTCCGGTGTTGGATATTGTTGATTTTAGGTTGGTTTTGACATGAACAGACCTAATTTTAGTACCCGTCGAGAATTGTTTGCTTGAAGTTGTAATTTGATCAGGCTTTTGCTTTGTTCATCTGCGAATCTCAAGTCGCTTTTGGTTTTGGGAGGGGTATTTTTTGATCTGGAGTTTTTGAGAATTGTTGTTCTTATCCCATTTCAGCATTTCTCCAATTAGCTTTCCAATTGCAGCATTTTCTTATTGTGCTTTTTTAGGTATCTCTATCTCTTCTCGCTTTTATTACTTGCCTCTCTAGCGATCCAGTCCAATTAATCCAAGACATTGTTACTTCTATATTCACTTAAAAGAGAAGAACAGTCATGCTAATTTTTCTTTATAATTGCATACCCTCTAGGGTTATCTGGCAACCACCAGATTCTCTGCACCATTCATCATTGACTTGTTCTCTGCACCTTGATTTTTTTTTCTGTTTAGGAGAAGGAAGTATGGATTGACCTGATATGTTGGAGGATCAATCCTGTCTGGTAACAAGAGCTCCCCTAAGGTCAGAAAAGAAGTGCAGCTTGAAGGTGTAGTCTCTGTAGGGAAGCGTCCATTGGAGTCACAAGCCAAAGCGGAATCAAGAAAATCAACATAACTCTCTGATATCATGGTGCAAGTTCGGAATTTCGACCTCGAATTACCTCCGCCTATGGAGGATGAGGAGCTGAATGACCAACACGAAGACCTGAAGAAAGTTGAAGATGAAGCAGACATAGACTCCCTTATCCTTCCCATTGGCCGTGATATCACCATCAACTGTCTGATGCGCTGTTCGAGAGCCGACTATGGTTCGATCGCTTCTTTGAACACGAGTTTCCGTTCATTGATAAGAAGTGGCGAGCTTTGTAAGCTGAGGAGGATGAACAAGATGGCTGAGCATTGGGTTTACTTTTCTTGCCAGTTGCTCCGTTGGGAAGCCTTTGATCCAGTGACTTGTCGTTGGATGCATCTCCCTAGAATGGATGTCAATGAATGCTTCATGTGCTCAGATAAGGAGTCGTTGGCTGTTGGAACCCAAATTCTTCTTTTTGGGAAGGAGATTATGTCTAATGTGGTGTATAAGTACAACATCCTGACAAATTCATGGGCTCTTGGCAATCTGATGCATGCTCCAAGATGCTTGTTCGGGTCCGCCAGTCTTGACCAGATTGCAATCCTGGCTGGTGGCTGTGATTCTCGAGGTAACATTCTCAACTCTGCTGAGCTGTATGATTCTGAGCATGAAACTTGGGTAACCCTTCCTAGCATGAATAAACCTAGGAAGATGTGCTCTGGTGTGTTTATGGATGGAAAGTTCTATGCTATTGGTGGGATAGGGGCAACTAACTCTAACGAATTGACTTCTGGTGAGGAGTTTGATCTGGAGACGAGAACTTGGAAGGAAATACCGAACCTGTCGCCTGCTGGAACAGGGACACCAAGGGTGGATAATATGCCACCTAGTGCTGCAGCTCCTCCTCTGGTTGCAGTTGTGAATAATGAACTGTATGCTGCTGATTATGCTGACATGGAGGTTAGGAAGTATGATAAGGTAACAAGGAAATGGTCTACTCTGGGGAAACTGCCTGAACGTGCAGACTCAATGAATGGATGGGGACTTGCTTTCAGAGGATGTGGTGATCGGCTGATTGTCATTGGTGGGCCGAGGGCTGTTGGTGAAGGACTGATTGAGATTAATTCTTGGATCCCGAATGATGGTCCACCTCACTGGAATTTGCTTGCTACAAAGCGTCTGGGTAGTTTTGTCTATAACTGTGCTATATCTAAAAGCTAGCTGGTGGGTCTTGAAAAAATCGAATACATTAAATTAAATATAAGTAGATGCTGAAAAATCTAATTGTAATGATATTCTTAAATCCTAATTAGTTCATGCACGATTAATTCGCCATTGTATGCTTTGAATTGTTATTAGTGACCTTTATCGTGCATTAAATTCATTTTAGCTATTTGGTGCTCGTTTGTCATTTTAGCTATTTGGAAATATAACAAAAAAACTCTCAATTTTACATTTTGTTATATTTGTACAGTACAAATATGTCTCAAGGATAACTATGTAATTTTGGAGGTTTTGATTTCTTCACTTAAAATTGAAAAATAAATCAAAATTAAAATTGGGTTGTCTTCCTTCCACCGTCTTCATCATCACCCATGGTGCTCATCCTCTTGACTAACGATGTGAGACTCCACCGACTCCAAAATTAGGTAACGAACACTCAACGTTATTACTAGAAAGGGGAAATGAAATAAAATTACTATTTTAATTGATGAACAATTTTACTAAAATGGACTAGGTTCGTTTATTTTTCGTTTCTGTTAATCTAAGCAAACGCCGCCTAAGTACTAAATGATGTTCAGAAACAAATTGGGTGATATAGGTTAAGTCACTAGGGACAAAGTCAGATTGCTTGTCAAATGATACAATAAAAAGAAGGAATAGACTACGATGAAACTTTTGTGTCAGTTGTAAGGTTAGAAGCCATCTGATACTTAAGGCCATCCACAATGAAGATCTCCGATTTGAGTTTCTTATGTGATTTTAGAATTTTATTTCTTTTCCACATAAGAATTAGAAACTATATACAAATTTTATCCACAATGGAGAAATTGATCTAAAGTTTCTTTACTTGTCATGATTACATCACTCAAATATTAAATAATAATAGTTATAAGTATATTTTATTTTAGAAATAAAAAAGAAAGTCGCAACACCAAGTATTTCCACTCCATCTCTAAAATTCGCAACTCCAAACAGGCCATCTTATCTTTCCAGACCAAGGACGGTTTCATTGTCCATGACCAAAAAAGTATCTCGCAGGCGATCTCTGTCGAACTAGCTAGTAGATTCACTAAGGCTCCTCTCACTAATGCTCAGCTACAAGATCTATCCATAATCCCGTCCATCATTTCGGAGGAAGACAATCTTACCCTCATGAAACCTCCAACAGAATCTAAAGTTAAGATTGCTGTTTTTGAGCAACCTCCAGACAAAACCCCAGGACCTGATGGCTTCCCGATCGACTTCTATCAGAAATTCTGGAACACAATTAGAAGATCTCTCCTCTCTGCGATTAAAGCTTTCTTCCATTCAGGTCAGCTTCTCTCGGCTATTAACCATTCATTTATAGCCCTTATCCTGAAAAATGATTCACCAATCTCGATTAACCACTACAGACCTATTAGCCTGTGTAATTCCTTATACAAGATTATCACGAAAATTATGGCAAATCGCATTAAGCCTTTACTCTCTAAACTCATCTCACCTCATCAAGGAGCCTTTGTTGAAGGACGACTTATCCAAGACAACATTCTAGCAACCCATGAAATGTTTCACTCCTTTCATAGGAATGCCAAAGGGAAGGTTGGTTGGATGACCCTCAAACTTGACATGGAAAAAGCTTATGATAAACTTGATTGGGACTTTCTCTGTATTATTCTGAAGAAATTTGGCTTTTGCCAGAAATAGATTTCTTTGATCTATTCCTGTCTCACTTCGGCTTCTTACTCGATGCTTGTTAACAATCAACCAGGACCAGAATTCAAACCCTCGTGTGGTATTAGACAAGGTGATCCACTGGCTCCAGCCCTCTTCGTTATTGCTATGGAATTCCTTGCCAGAAAATTGTATATTGAAGCAGCCCAACTTGATCCTAAAGTCGGGATCTCTCTCGTCCCCAAAGGTAACCCTATCCCATTCTTAACTTTTGCAGATGACACCATTATCCTGACAAATGCCAACCACTCAAATATGCACTTCCTGCATGACCTGCTGATGACACAAGGTCGGATTAAGATCGTGGATCTACTAGGTGGCGGCGATTGTGGTCGACGACGGCGGACGGTTGGGTGAATCTGATGTCGAGGAGGCTTCGAGAGATCGTTGTAACAGACGATCGATCGAATCTTGGTCTTCGACAAGTGTTATCTACCTTGACTCAGTCGTCAATCTAGGTAGACTAGCTTGACTCGGACACGATAAGCAAGCGACGTCTTTCTTGACTCAGCCGTCAATCTAGAAAGACTCACTAGACTCGAATTAACCCAAGGAATCCACCTAGGGTTCTTTCAAGGTTTGGAGGTCGAAATATGTGTAAACAACAGATCGATCTCACAGGCCAATATCAAACCAAGCGTTGACTTCTTGCAATTCAATATCAAACCAAGCTACAGCTAAACAACGTCAAAACCTAAAAGGAAGAGTAATTATCAATTTGTCAAAGTCTGCCTCTAAACCCTAAAAACTTATCTATTTATACTCCTAAGAGTAATACTAAGAATGGAATTGTCCAACACATGCCCATTGGGCTCAAATCCTCTTCATGGCCAAAAAGGCTCATATCTCTCTCGAATTGATCTGATTGAACCAGTAGCTCCCGAGTTTCAATGGACCTCATTTTTGGACACATGAAAGATAAGTCCAAAAACGGACACATATCCAAAAATGGGCCCAAACGGATAAATGGTTCGTCCGAACGAGCTGTTGTAATTTCTGACCTTGTAGAAGCCATAACTTGATCATCGTTTGTCCGTTGGGCTTCTACTTTGGAGAGCAGGTCATTTGGTCCTGGATCCCAGACATATCCTGAAGTGAGCCCAATTGGGCGAGCCAATTGTGAACGACACTCTGCCCTAGTTCCAGTTCGCCTCTTGTCATCTTCACGGCCTTCAGCTCGGCTGCGGGTTCGCCTCACGGGTTGTTCTGAGGGATGCTCCAGCGTACGTACATCACCTGCTTAACAAGTTTTCTACTCTTAGTGGATTAACGATTAACTTCCACAAAAGCTCGCTACAAGTCTCTAAAAATATTTCTAAAAACCAAGCGATGTCTCTAGCTTCCATTCTGAACATCTCCATTACCTCGAAAATGGAGAAGTATCTTGGCATTCCTATCCTTAAAGGACGAGTGACTAATGATCTATTTGATGAAGCCATTGCTGAACTCAAAAAACAACGCTCGAAATGGAAAGCAGACACTTTATCTCAAGCAGGCCGCACAATCCTTATCCACAGTAACCTTTGCACTAAAGTCAATTACCTTATGCAAAGTTTTCTCCTCCCTAAAGGAGTTTGTGATGAAATTGATGACATCAACAAAAGCTTTTTTTGGAATAAGAAAAACTCTTCCAACAGAAGCCTCCTTCACTGGGATTCTATCTGTAAACCTAAATCGATGGGAGGTCTTGGCTTCCGGAAAGCGTGGGATAATAATGTTGCTCTTCAACTCAAATTACTTTGGAAACTTTCTACCCAACCTGATAATATTTGGGTTAAAATAATTACAGATAAATATCTCCGTCATAACGATCTTTTTTCTCTTAACAGAAACCCAAATCAATCCTGGCAGTTTAGCAGATTATTACTCCTTAAGGATACTTTTCTTAAAAGGACTCCAATGGCAACTTGGAAATGGTAGATCTATTTGTTTCTGGATCGACCGTTGGATCCCTGAAACTGATATCAGTCATCTTAGGGGCTCAGCACCCTACGATAAAAAAGTTTGCGAATTCGTTACCCCGGACCTCCAATGGGATTTTCTTAAGCTTTCCAACCAGCTTCCCCATAATATCATCGCAAAGATAGCTACAATCCGCATCCCGGTGACCCAGTTCAACGATCATTTAATGTGGACACTGTCTCCTGATGGGAATTTCTCGGTGAAAACCGCTTATAAGTTGTCTAAACCGATTACTATCCCCACTATTGACACGAGCATCTTTTGGAATAAGAATCTCCCTCCCAAAATCCACAATTTCCTTTGGAAGGCGTTTTCGGATTGTCTTCCGACTACGGAAAAATTAAATCGTCATTTTCACAGAGTCTACTCCACCTGTAGCCTTTGTGAAACCTCTGATGAGGACTCGGACCATTTTTTCTTCAACTGTCCTTTCACTAGAGAAGTTTTTAACTCCATTTCTTCAACCCTTGATCTCAACTGGAATCTCCCGACCTCTTTGGACTTTAAAACTTCAATTAAAACCTTTATTGGCACCTCTAATTCTAGCAATTTGGCTTTCTTCTGCTGGTGGAATATCTGGAACAATAGAAACAACCGTATCTTTCACAAAGACAACCAAAAACATCACCTCTCTACTCATCAGATTGCTAGATCTGCATATGCACAATTCATTGATTGGGATAATGCCTCTCATACTAAACTACCCCATACTAATTCTTCCAACAACCGTATCTTTCTGGATAACTTTTACAAATTAAATTTTGATGCCTCAGTCAAACCTAGCTCGGCCTCTTTTGTTGGCTTTATCATCCGTAACCACCTTGGTAAAGTCAGCTTTGTTGACCATATTAGAATCCCTGATTCCTCTGTGCTTGTTTCCGAGGCTGCGGCTCTTCTTGAAGGTCTCCGTGCTTCTATTAGGTTAGATATTAAGAATCTCATTATTGAGGGGGATAATCTCACTCTTATTAGATGCATTCGGGATTCTTGGAAAATTTCGTGGGAAGTTCGCTCTTTCGTCCTTGACATCAAAGAGCTTCTTAAGCGCTTTCAGGGTGTTTCATGTGGTTAGGGAATGCAATAGAGCGGCGGACTTCCTCGCCTCTACTGAATTGGACATTCAAGATCTTCGCAATGGTATTATTCGGTTGAACCAAGCCACTCTCCCACAGCAGGTTGAAGACCTGAGACGTGACCTCCTCTCCCCGCATTCGAGACTGTTTCTCGTTAGGGAGTTTTTCAAAATCATCCGTGCGGATGATCTAGGCTTAGTCTATGTTGTATAGATTAGGGGTGAGCAAAAATATCCGATCCGGCCGATCCGATCCGATAATCCGCCGATCCGATCCTTAAAAATCCGCATCCGAAAATATCCGATTAAGTTTTATCCGAATCCGGTCCGATCCGGGCGAATTTTCCGGATATTTGGACCGGATACGGATCGGGATATTTAGCTTACGGATATCCGAAAATATCCGGTACTATTATTATAATATATAAATATATTTTTATAGAACTAAAATATACTTTTATAAGTGTAGATGATTCAATAATTATTTTTATACATTTTTAAACAATAGGATATATTCTCTCAACACAAAAATTATCTTATATATAACATAACTTTTATTGTTGTTCTCAAAATATTATATTTCAATTGCTTATTTAAATTGTTGATTCGCTAAATGAATCAAATATATTAATTTTCACATCTTAATTCCTCTATATAATATATATAATTATATATTTAACATTTATTTTATATTTTGTGAATTTTAATTTTAATAAAAATAAAAAGTTTAATTTAATTTTCATATACCTTCTAGAAATCGGATAATTCGGATATCCGAGTCAAATATCCGATCCGATCCGGACAATATTTACCGGATATCCGCTCCAAAACGGACCGGATACGGATCGAGGTTTTGTGGAAATTTTTTTAGCGGATATCCGGCTTACCGGATCGGATCGGATAATCCGATTGCTCTGCCCTAGTATAGATAGCCTTTTGTGTACTTGTACAAAAAAAACAAAAAAAAAACAAAAAAGAAAGAAAATAATTGGCCAATTCTCTTTATGTGTAAGAGATTTGTAAGAGAAATGAGTTTCTTAAAGAAGAAACTCCACAAGAATCAATGTGAGTTTCTCTTACAATTTTATGACAACTTATTTACTTTTCTTTTAAATTTAGAGTTTAAGAAACTCTAAGTTTCTCCATTGTGGATGGCCTTAATTACTTATTCTGCTCATAATAATTTCAAGCTGTAACAAATGGACGTGAAAATACCATTCCTCAATGGAGTACTAGAGGAAGGAAGTTTACATAAGTTTATAAAAAAAAAACTACATATAGCTATACATAAGTTTGATCCAACAACCATCTGTTTTATAAACAAGTTTGATCCAAGCCTACATTAGAGCTTACATTACTTGTTAAGTATGTTATGGAAATAAATTCTCTCAACCAGCCTATGAAAGTTAATAGAAGAGCCGTCACGCGTAACAACCTCTTGATCCTTCCTCTTCCATTCCACAATCTCCGCTCAACGAGAAGCTTGGATGCTTTTCCGGTATACACTTGGTGAGAAAACTCAGGAATCCAATCATGTAGACCTCTCTACGAAAAGTATGCCTGATTGCATGTAATATCCATATTATAAATAGAGAACTCTTGTAATATTTGAGCCATCGATGAATGAATGAATCTCTTATCTCTTCTATTCTTCTTCTTCACTGCATCTTCTTCTCCCTTCTTTGAATCTCTCTTCTCTTCCTTCTGTTCTTTCCCTTTTCTATCATGCTCTCTATCAACCAGGGACATAACATTGCATCAACAACGTGTTGCTCAAAGGCGTCAAAGGTGTTGACGATGATTGCTGATGCGTCTTTCAAGCAAGCATGTGCTTCTTCCCCCCATGGAATTGAACATGATGTTGTTTGGGTCAGGAACTCTAAATCTTATGTAGTTTGGCAAAATCCTTCACCCAAATGTTTCGCATCCGGTTAATGGGTGTATCGAGACTTCCATCTTCTAGCCCACTTTCGTCTGCAAGAAGATCACTGCTTCATCAAGCTAGTGACTCACTTAGAAATAACACTTAGGGTAGTTTCAGAAAACCATCCACACTCTAAATCAATAACTAAATTCAAGTCTTTCTGTAAAAAAAAATTGGCAATTGCAGCTTTCATTTCATTTGGAAATAACAATTGATGGTTTTCAAAATTATGAAAATGATGGTTGATGGGTGTGTCCATAGTTCCATCTTCTATGACACTTTCATCTGCAAGAACAAGGGTCCATCTCTTTATGCATAGCATCAATATTTCGTCAAGCTAGTGACTCACTAATTTCAGAAATCATCAATGCCAAATCTAAAACTTTTGACAGAAGGACATAACTGACTTTTGAGGACAAGATAATTCACCACTTCTTTCAAAGATTCAAAAGGGGAAATATCACCGCAACATGCATCATGCATGAAAAAACTTGATCTTAGATATAATTTGGCAGATAGTTTTTTTAAGTTTAAAAAATATGATAGTTTTGGTAAACTTTGATATAAAACATTAAAATTTTACCAAATTCTCAAGTGTAATGATGAAGTACGCTTACATCTACCTTTAAAGGGAGCAATCCCTCTCTTGAGAAGCTTACGGAAGCTCAAGCAACCCAGAAAGCCGCAAGCAGAAGCTGTCAAAACTGCACATAGAATTCCCAACTCCTGAGCAGCTCTCATCCCAAAAGTCATCACCCCATCAGATATCACACATGTAACAGGCGGCTCTTCAGAATTCAGCCCGATCAGCAGATCCTTGAACGGGCCGAAACAGTTCTTCTGGGTTGATTCACAGAGGGCAGGAACGTCCTGAGTTGCATCCCGATCAGAAGGTGGTAGCCCATCTGGCATGGTCTCGAATCTGAAATCAAGGAGACCTTCAACTGCAGGGATTGCTCTGTTTCTGATGAGACGGTTGTGGTTGAACTCGTTGTTGTGGAAGCCTCTAAAATAAGCTTGGCTAGTTGCATGAAGGGGCTCACATGGCCTTGAGATGGGTATGGAATACATACAGCATGTGGTTTTTTGGTTGCTTGTGTTTCTCTTGAACAAGCCATTTTAATTTTGGTTTCTATCTGGAGTTTCATGGATACTAAATTACTAAGACTAAGAATGTACGTTTTCTCCAATTTTCTTGTAGCATTACAGAGAGTCCTTATTTAATCGGAAATTTTGTTGAAATATAAACAAGATGATATATTACACCACCACCTCCATCCCAGTAAATATACACTATTCCATCTCAATCAGTTTCTACCACCCCACTGATCTGTTTTTCTGTACAACTTTCAAGGGGAAGCTGCCAATAGAGCTGGATAGGCTTGACATGAGTTGTGGGAAAAAATTCACAATAATTTCTAATATATTATGAAAATTGAGAAACCAAATGTATATGAGAAGTTCCTCGAATGTTGGATGAATACAAGTATCTGTTCAAGAAGAATTTTACAACTTAAGGATAGAAAATATATATTACAACTTACTTGAGACCAGCCAATCTTCTAGACACTTGATGGTTTAAATATGAGTTTCCTACATTAACACAGAAGAATATGAGGCAACAGAGAATTTATGTTGCCAATTGTGTTCTTTCTTCTCTATAAAAAAAGAAAGAATTTGAACAAATATACGTTCATGGATGAATGGATCACCCAAATAAATTATGTGGGTCGTCAACTCGTCATAGTTAAGCAGCAACGACGTTTTGGAACAAGAGCTCCAAGTCTTCCAATCTACAAATAAATACAACCAAGAAATGAAGTAACGATAATTTATAGATCTGAAGTCTCCCATGAGGAGAAAAGGGAAGCCACTGATACCTTACAGAACTCAGATTGGGATACACAGCTATTGCTTTGCTAAAATCCTGCAGTTCAGTGGAAAAATAAGTTTCAGCAGCTAATATGAACACCATGATATAACAAGGTTGAAATATATGTCCTATCAACTTGCAGATATTCATGTGCATCGAGAGAGCAGCTCACCTGATTAGCAGTTGAGGATGTGTGTGTAATTATACAGGACATTCCTGCATCTGTAGCTGCCTGCAGAGATGAACTTGGCTTAGTGCAAGAGTTTTCAGCTGGATTGCCAATATCAAAACACAAAAACGTCTCTGGAAGTTTGAAGCTAGAGGGCAGTATATATATTCATATAAGTTTGTTGATGTGAATAAAGAAAATGTTTTATATAGCCAAAACCAAAACCAGTAAACCCGTCTTGTGATTATGTTAAGAAAACAAATGTTTCCAGCAAATAGACCTCGAAAAGGACCCAAAATGCTCATTTAAGCTTGCTTTTATTACTGTTTACTTCTTTAACAAGGTGCTGTAATACTTGTGAAATTTCAAAATAATCTATTTACCTGTAGGCCAATGATACTGTCCTCCACCACCAAGCAGTCGCTTACTGCCACACCAAGTTTCTGTGAAATTCAAGAATCCAATCACTCTAACCAGATTATACAAGAACAAATAAGTGGGAAGTTGAGAACAGGATCCTGCTCAGAAAATAGAATTGGCTACCGTAGCAGCTGTGATATAAATAGATGGATCAGGTTTTTTTTCTTTCACATCATCACCTGAAAAAGACATTGATCAAATTCATAACATCAATTACCAAACTTAGTTGATTAAGCAGTAAGTAGTGTAGTAATAGTAAGCATTATGTGAGAGAAAGTACGTATCAGCTTAAATTAGATGGTTATTAAGACCTGCAAGGAAGCAATCAAGACTTTGAAAGCGATCCTGCAATGAGAGAAATAATAATTAGCTTTATCAGAAAATAAGAAACAATGGGGAGAAGTACACTTCAATAATTATAATCACAAGGCGTACAAGTCCGATGAGATTTTCAAGGCACATTATGACTGAGCTCTTCGTTGCTGCAGAACAAACTGCCAACAATTTCCTCTACAGCTTGGAAGAAGGAATCACTTGATCAATACCAGGAAAGATGCATGGGACAGTGCAACTTTTAACTCATAAGAGAAGATTGAAAATGTACACAGAAACAAATAGGACCTTTCATATCAAACAAAGTATAATCGTTATAAATGCAATTTATCTTACAGAAGCCTTAGTCTCATCCATTAATCTCAAAACTCCCGGTCGGGGCTCCACCTGCCCAACACAAATCATTTACATATATAATGTTAGTGTGTTGGCCTTGTTAAGTTCTCACTAAAGATATGACAAACTTCTAGATAACATCTTACAGTTCCAGACTTGATAATTTCTTGGTACCGTTTTGTCTTCCAGTCCTAAAAAAATACAAATGCTTCAAAATATGTTTTACTTAGAAACATTCACAATTTACATATGGAATAGAAGATAAGAATCTCAAATATAAGTTCACTCAAATATAACACCTGCAGGATGTCAACCAACTTCTCTTTATCATCATCGTTTTCTGGAGCAGCCTCAAATATTGTTGAGGTTGGCCAACCATGCTCCTTGAAGTACCTTATAGATTTATATTCTAAGTAATCAATGAGCAGGCAAAGAAGGAAACCATAGAGAAGAATGTTTGATAATGCATTTATCCAAGTGTCAGTGGCAGCTATTCATTCTGATTAAGAAGATCATGCATATTGAATGTTCATTCTCCAGGCTAATTATGTATGACCTAATGCTAAACAATCAAACCACAATTGAGGTAATCAAGCTCGATGAATCAAGTAGGCAGTACCTAAAAAAGATGAATTCAGAGTGAGGTTAAGAAAGGGAGAGCAATTATACCAGCGCATCTTAGGCTTGCCACCGCCAACGAGATTCTGGAACTCATCGTAAAATGCAGCATCCCAAACGAGCGAGTCCGAGGATGAGGAGGAAGAAGAAGAATGTGAGGAAGGGCAGCGAACGTGGAAGAAAGCGAAGGCGTCGTTGTAAGCCTGGCGATGCAAGTCCTCGGACTCCAATATGACGCCGTCGCAGTCGAAAATGAGGGCTTTGAAGGAGGCGGAGGCGGAGACGGAGAGGGAGTTTGGAGGTCGGATGGAGGTGGAAGAAGGAGGGCTGCGGAGGGAGGATAGAGAGAGGGAGGGAGAGCGAGTGATGAAGGATGAGGAAGAGGAGGAGCAATGGAGGAAGAAGGGAGGAGAGACGGCGGTGAATTGGCCGGAGAAGAGAGGGGAGAAAGGGGGGAGGCTTCGGGATGTAAGGGTGGAAGACGCCATTCCGTTTTGTGGTGGTGGTTACTGACTGGGTCTTCCGTTTAGTGGACGTACTGCCTTGTTTATCGTTATACAAATACTACAATACAACTAGCTCCGTCTACATACACACCTTTTTTTTAGGGCTAAATGTACACTATTTTGTGGGCCCTTGCTAAATACCGCCCGGGCGTTTTCTAAATAACGCCCGGTCCCTCGCGTTCTGCGAGAGTGCGCCCCCTCGCAGAACGCGAGAGTGCGTCCCCTCGCAGAACGCGAGAGTGCGTCCCCTCGCAGAACGCGAGGGTGCGTCACCTCGCAGAACGCGAGGGAGTTTTTCCCCTATAAAAGGGGAAAAACCCTACTCGGCCCATTTTTACAGCCACCATAAAAAAAATCCGCCGCTTCTCTTCTCATTTTACCATCTCTCAATTTCAACCTACTTCTTCTTCCTCTTTTCAATTCAAATCTCCATATAAGGTATGTTTCTAATACTCTTATGCTTTCTAATGTTGTTTTTAGATGAATATATGTTGTTAGTATAGAAAATTGCATATTATATGATGTTTTGATATTGAATGTTGATTTAGAAATGGTTGTATAATGGATGAAAGATGATGATTTTGAATTATGGTTGATGAGAGGATCTTGTTTTATGTTGAATAGGTTGAAATTCATTAGGGTTAGGGTTTTTGATTAGGGTTGTTGATTTTATTTAGGGTTTTGATGTTTATTTGGTAATTTACTTAAATTGATAGGTATTTTAGCTAAAATATTGAATTTTCGTCGGGAAAACTCGCCGGAAACTGTTGCCGGAAACTCATGATTGTGCAAATTGACGCAGAACGCGAGGGGTATACTCGCAGAACGCGAGGGTCATGTTACTCGCAGAACGCGAGGGTCATGGTACTCGCAGAACGCGAGTGTCATGGTACTCGCAGAACGCGAGTAATTGACAAAACTGGAAATTCTTTCCTCTTCTGCAGATTTTTATTATATACTGATTTTACTTTATATAATGTTATATTTATATACTGATTCTACTTTACATTTTTTTAGGTAATGGATCTTCCTGGACGTTCAACCCGTCGAAGAAATAGGAACGCTGTGAGAGAAAATCCACCGGTTGAAAATGCAAAAGGGAAAAGGAGAGCAAAGAATACAACACCGGTAGAGCTCTTCCCCGAGGGGCTCCCCGACGTTGATTATCGCCCCATAGAGCGGTACAGTGGTGTCCATAGTTATGCCGGGGAAGACTGTTCTGTGCCTAGTGGGATAGAACGAGCAGATACATATCAAGGGTATCGAAATGATGATTGGGACCTTTATTCTCAAGAGTCAGTTTCATGTGCACAACCGTCAACTCAATGGGCACCACAATCAACTCCATATGAACAATCGGGAAGCTGGGACAATTTCATTCCTCAGTATGCTGTAGTGGAAGTTGGACAAGGGTGGGGTGGACAAAGTTGGGTCGGTGGACAAGGGTGGGGAGGTGCATTTGGTGAGGGAAGTGTTCCTGAAGACATGGGTCAAGGAAGTGGACAAGCTTGTTCTTCTTCTTACAATCCTCAACCAGAACCGATGGAACAAGAGTACCAGGATGAAGGTGTTGGGGAAGAACACGAAGAAGAAGGTGATGATGATGATGATGATGATGAAGAAGAAGAAGAAGAAGAAGAAGAATTGGTCCAGAAACCAACAAGAAAGAGGAAGTCCAAGAAGAATGAGCCAAAGTATGATCCTGAGCTCACTCATGCCACACCTGGCGGTCCAGAAGATCCCGAGTTGCTTAAGGGATTTGAAGCACATGTGGCGTTCCACATCCAGAAAGGGGAGGTAATTTACTAATTTATTGATTTTCTGCATTATTAATACATTAACAGAAATTCTGCAGAATGCACAGAAAATGCAATTTCTGTGCATTTTCTCGCAGAACGCGAGGAGTGGCATACTCGCAGAACGCGAGGGTGTTACTCTTCGCAGAACGCGAGAAAATGCTTGGTTTCTGCAGAAGCTGATAATTCTGCAGAAACTGTATTTTTTGTAAATTTGGCCTGCAGTGTGTAATTTTGTATTTTTCTGCAGTTGAAAGGTCCGATGAAGCCACAACAACGGACAAAGCAAAGCAGTGACTGGCCATTGGACAACGATGACTGGTCAGAGATTCCCGGTGCTGTTGGATTGTCAGATCTACCTGACATGATGTACGAAGCAATCGACTATCCGTTGATTGAAGCGTTCATCGAACGATGGCAACCGGAGACTAACTCATTTCACCTCCCTTGTGGTGAGATCACTATTGGCCTTCTGGATGTACATATGATTTTAGGCCTACCTATAGAAGGGAAAGCAATGACTACTTGTAAGAAACTGGGGGCCAAGTTTAGTCATGATGAGATTATAAAATACTATGGTAGGAAGGGGGCGGAAATTTTTGGAGTAGATCCGCACAGTTTAGATTCTGGGAGGGTGAAAGCTGATTGGTTTAGAAGGCATTGTGAAACCCTAGGTCCAGAGCGAAAGGGTTTAGGATGGGTGTTGTATACTGCTTCCTCGCTCTTATTTCCGGACAAGTCACAGAACTTGATTCGGCTTAGATATGGGCCTTATTTGGAAACCTATGCCCATGCTACGGGCATATCGTGGGGTTCAGCTGCTTTGGCCCATCTGTATAGGCAGCTGGGGGTATGCACACGATAGGGTTGTGCGCAGATGTCTTTCTGTTACACCTTGTTGCAGGTATTATACTTTCTAAGCGTTTAATTTACATACTTGTATATATTTTCATATTTAACGTACTTTGTATTTCTTAGGCATGGATCTACAACTACTTCCCACACTTCCGACCTACTGAACGTCCTCGGTGGAGAGCGGAGCAACCATGGGCATACCGGTGGATGCCTAAGAATGTAAAGCTGAAGAAGGGGCAAGTCGGAAGGGACTATAGGGGAGCGCTCGATATTCTTATGCCGGAGATGGTAAGTTTCTGCATTTTCTGGGATTTCTGCATTTTTTTAGTACGCAGCAGTAATTTGTTTGATTATGCAACATTTTCTCGCAGAACGCGAGTCTGTGGCTTCTCGCAGAACGCGAGGAAATGCAAGTTTCTGCATTTTGTCCTAGTTTCTGCAGTTTCTGGTGTTTTACAGACTTCACCATGCGTTTTTCTGTCATTTTGTTAGGTATGTTGGAACCCGTATGGAGCACAAGACTTCACCGATCCTGAGCTTGCTCCCGCTCTATTTCACGGGGTGCTATCTTGCTGTGACATCACCGAACCACACATGCCTGATAGGTGTCCCAGACAATTTGGGAGAGTGCAGCGTATTCCTAGGCCAGTCATCGAACCGCTCAAAGCTCATAGGTTGAAAAACATTAGGTGTTATAGTGTTTTTTATGACGCCAACCAATGGCTTTGGGAGTCAAGAGATGTTCACTCTTTGTCTCTCGATGATATGGGGCCAGTTGCCTATGCACCACATGAATGCTCCCATGATTACATGGATTGGTACATCAAGAGGACCCATAGGTATATCCGTCCTGCAATCCCTGGGATGATGACTGAGAGACAGGTAATATTAATTGTTTTGGTTTATCTTGCGTTTCTAGTCTTTGTTTGTCTCGAATATTAACATAGAATGAATGTTTACTTGCGTATAGGTGATTGGCCGGGTGTACAATGACATGGACCGGTATCGGTTTGCCACTCCAGAGGATTTTGATTCATATCACGCCCAAATGCTCCTAAGTATGTCAACTCTCGCTCCCTTCCGACCACGAGAAGACGAGTAGCCTTTCGTTTTGTGTTTTGGATTGCTTTCTTAGGTGTTTTGTTGATTGGATAATTTTGTTGGATTATGTTTAGGGATATGTTGGTGTTGCTTCAATTCTGTTCGTTTTTTGCATAACCTCGCAGAACGCGAGGTGCACACCACTCGCAGAACGCGAGTCTGCCCTATAAGAAACAGGGTGCTCTCAGTTGATATGCACGGTCTGTGGCACGGTTGGTGTTACTCGCGTTCTGCGAGTGACACCATCCTCGCAGAACGCGAGGAATGACATTTTCTGGAAAATGTCCATGACATTAGTTCCAGTTTAAGAATTTAAAAAACCATCTCCAGTTCAACATTACATTACAAATTCAGCGAATAAAACATAACTTCAACATTACATTTCAAAGGCGGCACATCGATGTGACACAAGATCGTGCAAAGAAAAAGCATCTCTTTCAGCGTTTCGCCACCAAGGAGTAAACACATGAGGTAATGGGCAGTTTTCTTCAAGACGCAACTACAAGAAAACAACAACGTTAGAAAGTTGCATATTAGATAGTAATTCATAAGTAGATCCAAAAACTTACCGGAACAAAATGTCTCTCACTCTGAATATAGAATAAGCAGAACGTCGGAAGTGTGTCACCATCTTCTAACCAAGTAGGACGTTGTAGAGGAAGGTAAGTGTAGTTAGCACTTTTTCCCACCGTTACGAACACTATGTTGAATGTGGATGCCACAAGGCATCCCATTTCCGGGGTAGCTAGCCAGTGATCTTCTGGAGCCCTTCCTATTCCTTCCCATGTAAGTTGGTGTAAAGCGCTCTCCAAAGTTGGTTGTTGTGGAGGTCCAATCCAAGTTCCTTGAACTAGGTGCCAAATCTCTTTGACCTTAGCTATCATCAAATCTCTTACTTCCCTCCATAAGTGTTGGTTGTCATGCAATTCATGAGCTATTGCTCTAAATCCACAATTTCCATCTCCATTTACCTCAAACCAACCATTCACATGGGTGCGCATTGACGCGGGTATGTGAGACTTGTACTTGCCAATCACCTTAATCTTTGGTTTCTTGAATGTTTCAGAATTAGAAGCATTTTTTTGCTTCTTTGGGGGTGTTTCTTCCAAATCTCTAGCATCCATCTCAACATTAGTGTGCTCCCATGCAGACGGTCTTCTTTGGGTTGACCTAGGTTGTTTGTTAGGAGCTCCGACTGGACGACCTCCGGTGTGCTTTGAAATAGCCGGCTCTTTTAGAGGAGTATTTACTTTCCCAATGTCTAAAACAGTTTGTGCACACTTTTCTTGATCATGGGGGCACAATTTCGGAAACGTTTCCTCATAGAAAGTCTGAAAAAGACGTCTTGCCACCTTACTCTTAACTTCCAGTATGCCGGGAACATCAACTTCTTCCAAACTCAAAGTACTCCAGAAAGGGTGCAACTCTGATACTCTTAGTGGTCTTTGCTCCTTCCAATGTCTTACAATCTGATGAACACACATCAACCCATCTCTAATCTTGATCCCGCAGCTACAAAACATATTAAAGTGCGCACCTAATCTCTCCCCCTTCGTGTATTCCTTAAGCAAAAATTCTATGCATTTGTAAGAGACTTTGAACTTCAAGACTTTAAATAAGTCGGCCCCTTCAACAACTGTGAAGCTCTTATTCAAACTCTCGGTGAAAGACACAGTAATCTCCTTAAGTTGGTTCTCCGCCATTGTTTTGTATTCTTTGAACATTGTGTCTAGCCTAGCATTTCCACTTGACAAGTATGACTTAAGACATGAATGTGCTCCTTCAACTCTAAAATGTTCGAAAAACAATAAAATGCAAATACAAATCAGAACCTGTGGATCCTTCTGTAATGTGTAACTCCTCGCGTTCTGCGAGGTGTGTATACCTCGCGTTCTGCGAGTTCATACATTGTTCCAGGATCTTTGCATTCGAAAATGCATCAACACTGAATCAACGAATTTACTCGCGTTCTGCGAGGTGTTATGCCCTCGCGTTCTGCGAGTTGTGCATTACAGAAGCTCTTTTTATCATATGTAGAAGGTAGACATAAATAACAGAACATACCTGTTTGTCGTGTTATTCCCGAGAGTGAAGACATTATTCGTCCATGCTGAAACAAGTCTTTCTTTGTAACGGTTTAGCCAATTCGTTCTCACGTACTTCAATACGGCTGGATAAGCTCGCCATTCGTCCTCAAGTTTCTTCAAAGTACTCTTGTAATCTTCTTCAGTGGTTTGTTCGAACACGTTATAATAATCATTTGAAATATGAACCCCCAATGCTTGTGTGCCCATAGCTATCTTGGCTCTCGCCTCTATGTTCTTCCTTACATGTCGCCTACATAAGAGAAACTTTGCATTTGGCCATAACTTGTCTGTTGCATTCATAAGAGCCATCTCACGGTCAGTGACGAAGCAAGTAGGCGATGCTCCTATTCTCAAATACATCGTCTGCAGCTGCTGCAACGCCCATAAATAACTATCCTCGCTCTCAGCCTCTAACCATACCCCGCACACAACAAAATTCTTCCATGTAGAAGTCAAACCGACTATCTCCAGGAAGGGAACATTGTACCTGGAACCAAAATACAGTAAGATAAATACAACATAAAAACAGAATGATAAATACTTACCTGTTCGTGCTATAAGTCGAGTCCATCAAAAGGACATATGGAAACGCCTTTAAGAGTTTCATTGATTCGGGGCTAGCAAAGAACAAGTCGCCTATTAACGAAGGGATCGTTGCACTTGGCCTATACTCCATGAAGTAGTTGCTCTCTTTGCATTGGTGAAAGAATTCTTGAACCACGGTTCTACCTTCCATTTCCTCTTCCCTTATATGTCTTACCAAATTGTACACTTGGTTCTTCTTTGTGCAACTTCCGGGATCCTTGTTTATCTCAGTGTAAATCTGATTTGGAGAACAATGTGAAAGTACCATCTCACGAACCTTTTTCTTTTGATCCGGGGTTGGCCTCCCGGCAAATGCATTCCCGACCAAACTATCTCCAATAGGATGGTTGTGCAAACCACAAACAACCACTAATCTCCAATTCTCTTCAACCCGGTTCTCCATGAGCTTCAACTGAAATTTACACCCCGTTTTCTTGCTCTTTGTGTTTGATCTAACACCGACACCTTTAGGCCTATGGCTTCCCCCTTTCTCACAAATGATTTGAATCTTACCACTTTGCCCCAGTTTAGCTGGTACAGTCCTTCCAATAGAGATCATAAACTTGTGTTGCTTTGCAACATTCAAAGCCCACAAATGACCAATCTCCTTAGAGGCAAACACTTGCTCCGTAGTGAAATATTCCGAATAATCCCTAGAAACAACCTCTTCCTCACATACGGGACTATCAAACTTTGGTGCAGTGCGTAAAGAGGGAAGAAAACACATCTCCTCTCCTACGTTTGTTGGTGGGTTAGCAAATTGTGAATGAAACGCATCATAGCTTGATGGCACCTCATATGTACATGGCAATTCATAAGTAGATGGCACGGGCAACTCATAAGTAGATGGCACATGTTGTTCATATAAAGATGGTTGATGATAATATCCAAAGTCGTCAATCCCTAAATCAAATGACGGTGGCGAAACGGGCACCGTATTCCGCGAGGGGTAGGTGTAGTCATTCAACTGGATTGCATTCAATCCAGTGAACAAAGAAAAATTCACCTATACACAATGCTTCTGTTAATACTCTGTAATGTGCAACTTCTCGCGTTCTGCGAGGGAGGCACTTCTCGCGTTCTGCGAGTGGCTTCCTCTCGCAGAACGCGAGAAGTTGCTATTTCCTGAAACTAGTTACTGAACGGGATAATTTAACATAACATGAGTTCCTACATTCAAAACCATAAAAACCCTAAAAACATGAACACATCTAAGTTTTTGACATTATATGCAAAAGGCATCTCTTCAACACTTACCACTACTACTAGATTTAACATGAAATACAACATAATAAGTTCATTTTAGCTCTTAATGGTGCAAAACAAATTAAAATTCAAAAATTAAGTAAGAACATTACCTCATTTGAATGGTAACTTGATGAACCACCATCTTCATTCCCTCCTTTGTTGAATTCCTCTTCATCTTCCATTATTTTAGGTGTTTTTAGAGTGTTTTGAAGTTTTAAGGTTTTGAAAATGGGTTTTAATGGAGGGTGAAAGAGGTGAAAGATGATAAAAAGAGGTGTTAGGGTAGGGTTAATAGGTGTTACGGAATACTTAAAATAAGGGGGTAGTTATTATAGTTAGGTGGGGACAAGACATGTAGTAATGGCGCACAACAACGTCAATCTGACATGCTAAGCTCGCGTTCTGCGAGGACACGTACACTCGCAGAACGCGAGGACACGTGCACTCGCAGAACGCGAGATTAGCATGCATGTAATTAACCTAATTTTTTGCTAATCTCGCAGAACGCGAGTGTACGTGTCCTCGCAGAACGCGAGTGACCCGGCGTTGTTTGAATAAAGTACCGGGCGTTATTTAAGAATCGTGTATTTTGTGCGATAACATTAGCAACACACTTATGTGCGGTAACTGTTAACAAAAATTTAACTTCTGATTTACTTAAAACCTGTGCGGTAATTGTTACCGCACATGATATTATTTTTTTAATAATTATTTGAAAAGACAAATAAAATATTAAAAATATTAATAAATATTATTATATCTGTGCGGTAACGTTATTAAATTATTTTATTTCATAACATTACGAAATAAAATAATTTCATAACGTTACAAAATAAGAGAAGAAGAATGTCATATTTCATAAAATAATTAATTCATTAATGTTACAATATAGAATGTCATATTTCATATAATTATGAAATTATTATATTTCTTAACGTTACGAAATTTAATTAATTTCATAACGTTGTTACGAATAAATTAATTAATTTCATAATGTTACCAAATAAACTAATTTTATAACGTTACGAAATAAATTACTTAATTTCATAACGTTACCAAATAAAATAATTTCATAATGTTACGAAATAAAATAATTAATTTCATAACGTTACGAAATAAATTACTTAATTTCATAACGTTACCAAATAAAATAATTTCATAATGTTACGAAATAAAATAATTAATTTCATAACGTTACCAAATAAAATAATTAAATTAATTAAATTCATAACGTTACGAAATTTATTAAAAAACTTCATAACGTTATCAAATATAATTAAATTCATAACGTTATGAAATTAAATAATTAATCTCATAACGTTAGGAAATAAAATAATTAAATTATTTAAAAGCATTAAAAACGTTAAAAATATTTAATAAAAAATACATACTTGATGTAGATCTACGGGAGTCTCAAAAGCTTCTGGTTGCGCCTCGGTTTGTGTATCCAACCTTCTATTTGCTCGAGTAGCGGGCCGGGGACCGAGGTTTTGGGGGGGTCGCTTTCGGTTTCTTCGCCTCGGGGCGGGTTGGGCTGCGGGTATCGGGGCGGGTTGGGCTGCGGGTATCAGGGCGGGTTGGGCTGCGGGTAACGGGGCGGGCTGAGGCAGAACCGGATCGGGTCTTCGTCGGGAATCGGGCCGGCTCCGGGCACCACCACTGTACCTCAGTGGCACCTCCACTTCCTCCTCTTCTTCTTCCTCCACAGCCAGCCATGGCGTCGGCGTCGACGGAACCTCCATAGCTGACGGGACCTCCATTGTTGGAGCTGCTGCGGGGGGGACTTCGGGCGGATTTTGGGGGCCAGAAGAAGCGCCATGGTCGGGGCAACTCGAATCCATCCTCTATTGAAGGTTTTGATGGGTTAATCGGCGGGAAAAAGAAGAGATAACGGCCGGCGAGTTTTAGGGTTTGGCGGCGGCAAATTTTTACACACGAAGGAGGAAGAAGGTCGGGGAGAGGGAAAGTTTTTTTTTAAAAAAAAAAATTTGGTGCGGTAAGAGTTACCGCACCATTTTATATTTTTTTAATACGTAAAATCGGGTGCGGTAAGAGTTACCGCATCACTTTATTGTTTTTTAAATATATAAAACCTGTGCGGTAACATTTACCGCACAGGTTTATTAATTATTTAATTATTATTTTTTAAATTTATTTGTTTTTTTTTAAAAAAATCTTGTGCGGTAACAATTACCGCACAGGTTTTAAGTAAATCAGAAGTTAAATTTTTGTTTGCTTAATCTCGTATTAATCTGGTGCGGTAATTGTTAACGCACAGATCTGTGCGGTAATTATTACCGCACCCGCTTCGTGTAGGTTTCAGAAAAATTTCCAATAATGCCCCGGAACCAATTGGTGCGTTAACAGTTACCGCATAGAAGTGTGCTGCTAATGTTACCGCACAGAATAGTGTGCATTTAGCCAAAAAAACGTGTGCATATAGACCAAGCCTACAACTAACTCTATTTATTTTTTTATTTTTTCTGAAAAAGGCAAAAAAACCGGTATTCTAGACCATCGGACTGAACAACCCTGAAAATGTTCAGATAAGTATAAAACATACTTGACTTTCGTATTCATTAGATATTGTAGAATCCGAGAGAGCTGTCCAGAAAGGATGAAATGTGAAAGGCAAGGTCGTGTAGAATCAGAATCAATACGAATCGTGATAAAATCGAGTAGAATCGTATCAAAATCGTAGAATCGTAAGATTCAATTAAAATTGTAAGATTCTACTGAATTTCAGAGTTCTTTGCACTTTGTTTAATAAAAAGGAGGTTAATGGGCTAATTGTCAAAACTCAATAAAACAAATAGCTAATTTACAACATTAAAGTAACATATTTTTCAGATTTGATATGTTTTTATAATTTTTATAATTTTTTATTACATATATTTTTAGAAATATATATATTTTTACTTATTTTAGTAGAATCTTACGATTCTACGATTTGAATCTACGATCTGATTCAAAGGGGTCACTGCGATCCGATCCTAGAATCTCGATTTTAATAACCTTGCCTGGGTGACATTTAGGTATCGCAATATGCGTTTAGCTGCTTGCCAATGGTGAGATTCAGGGGAGTGCATTGCTTGGCAGATTTGATTAACGACAAAAGCGATATCAGGTCGGGTAAAGAAGAGATATTGGAGGCTGTCAACGACGCTTCGAAAGTGGCGTGGGTCCAGGTAGGATGCCAGTTTAGGAGTTGTGGAAGTGGTAGTAGATATAGGCGTATGAAGTGACTTGGAGGTGGCCATATTTGTTTTGAGGAGAAGATCTTTGATGTATCTTTTGTGAGATAGGAAAAAGTTGGCCAATGTTCTTTTGATTTCAATGCCAAGGAAATAGGACAAGGGACCAAGGTCTTTGATGGGGAATTATTTGGATAGGTAATTGATGAAGCTCGTGGATAGGGTCAGGGTGGAGATAAGGACCAATAAATCATCCACATAAACTAATTGATACAAAAACAATGCCAGTTCCATGGCGATAAGTAAAAAGAGACGAGTCAGAAAGAAAAGTGGAAAAGCTCATAGTGATAAGAGAATCACTAAGACGAGAGAATCAAGCCCGAGGGCTTGTTTCAAACTGTAAAGAGACTTAGACAATTTGCAAATGTAAGAAGGAAAAGATGGATGAACATAACTTGGAGGTTGATAAATGTAGACACATTCTTCCAAAGAGTCGTGGAGGAAAGCGTTTTGTATGTCCAATTGTCGAACGATCCACTTGTACATTGCCGCCAATGAGAGAAGGAGTCGAATGGTGGAAGGCTTGACCACGAGACTAAAAGTCTCGGTAAAGTTGACCCCATGTTGTTGATGAAAGCCCTTAGCTACAAGACGAGATTTTCGCCTCTTGATTTCACCATTAGAGTGACGCTTAGTCTTGTACACCCATTTCACACCTAGGACATTCGAGGAAGTGTCAGGAGGAACAAGGGTCCAAGTCCCGGTGGAGACGAGAGATTGGAATTCTTGGTCCATTTCTTGCCGCCAAAGGAGGTGTTTGGATGCTTCAGTGTAGCAAGTAGGCTCCTCCAGGATTCAGTGTTGGAGCAGCTGGGTGAGTAAGGACAAAGAATGGTCTCATCCTGACAAACCAGTGGCTTTGTGGAGTTGGTTTTGTGGTGGGTAAGCATATGATGTGTAGGCACTGGGTCAGTTGAATGTGGTGGTTGGGTGGGCTCATTTAAGGGAGTTGGCGAAGTGGGTTGATCAGATGTGTTTGGAGTTGGCAAAGGAGGTGGCACATTTGTAGGAATGCAAGATGTGGAATGTAGTGCTACAATGGGTAAGGTGGATTGGGCCTCTATATTGGATTGGGCCTATTGTGACAAAAGTGACGAGATTAGAGGCATGGATGTGTAATGTGGTGATGTGTTTGGAGAATGGACTTGTGGGAAAGGAAAATGGGATTCATGGAAGAGGACGTCACGAGACACATACACCCGGTTGTTGACCCAATCAAGACACAAATATCCCTTGTGGTGTGGACTATATCCAAGGAAGATGGTGGGGGTGCAGCGGAAGGCAAGCTTGTAGGAATTTTGTGGAAAGAACATCATAGGGACTTTTGTCACCAAGGACGGAAGTGGGAAGATGGTTAATGAGATAAACGGTCGTCTCAAAGGCAAAGTCCCAAAAGGATAGTGGAAGAGAGGCATGTTTGATAAGTTTGAAACCCGTGTCGACAATACGGCGGTGACGTGTTTCAACACTTCTATTTTGTTGGTGGGAATAGGGACATGTGAGGCGATGAGAGATACCTTTTTCTTGGAGGAAATTTGTGAGAGGTCAGAGCAGAAGATTCTTGGGTTGGACTAGGGCAAGCAAAAGCAAAAGACTGAAGCACTTGTTTGGCGATGCGCATCGAGGGATGTCCAAGCCGAGAATGCCAGACATCGGCTTTTGTTGAAGCAGTAAAATTTATTTGCGGTGACGATGGAGAAGACGATATGGTGGCCTTGAGAAGAAGAGCCTTGGTGTTGGATTCCTTTATGAGAAAGAAATCACGATGGAATTCAAAAAAGACAGGATTGTTAGTAAAAAATTGATAAACATATAAATTATTGAGAGTAGAAGTATGAAGTAATTTAGAAAAGTAAAAGGAATGAGCAGAGGAGAAGAGGAAAGATGAACCATGGTGTTGGATCAGAATAGCCGACCCGTCGCCAAGAGAGACATGTTCAGGACCGTCGTATGGACGATGGTCGAAGCGGAGATTGGAGAGATCTGGGATATAGTGGTGGGTGGTTGCGGTGTCCGGTACCAAGGGGCTGAGAAGCCCGGAGGGGTGGTGATAGTGTGGTGGACTTGAAAAGAGGGCGGAGGTGGAGCCTGGTAACTAATTGAAGCGATGATAACATTTCAAAGTCGTATGACCAGGTTTGCTACAGACCTGACATGTTGGTCTCGTATTCGGGACATCATTGAAGTTGAGTGGTGGTAGGCCGCCAGAGGAGGAGCCGGAATTAGAGCCTCAGCCTTTATTTACTCGGTAGGAGTTTCTTCCCTTGTTTCTCCCTCGATTTGTAGTGTAGTGGACCTCTAGAGGAAGAGTAGAGGAAGTGTATATAGTTGATGGATGTAAAACATTATGCATGTAACAAAAAAATACGTTATGCATGCCACCGTTAAAACATGAAACATAAAGAAACTCTTTGAAAAATAGTTTAGTCATTCATATACACAAAACGTACAAAAATACTGATGTTAAACATAATAACTCAATTAAAATAAATATAAATTCCACTATTTATTTACAATTAAAATAATCAAGGATATAAGGATTAATCACAATGTAAATTTTTCGTGGACACTTCTTCAAGGGATATAAATCACTACATCAAGAGTGATATAATTCATGCAAGTTCATCCTCTTCAGGAGATGGTGATTTTAATCGTCTCAAACACACACATATATATATATGATTTTATGCGTATCCACTTCGGGGGATACAATTTATTAATATATAGAGCACACTTGTCACTACGGAGACAAAATTATCACTTTAGGATCATAAAAATTTAATCCTTTCAGGGATCGATTGCAAGTTAGATCGCTTCAGGGATCGATAAAACACTTTAGGTATTGAAAGTTTATCGCTTCAGGGATCAATTTGAAACATGATCGCTTCTGGGATCGATTAAAACTTGGATCGCTTTATGGACGATGGATCGATTCAAATTAATTTCAGCCACTTCACAATTCATAATATTATACTACCTTCTCTTCAGGAGATTAGAGTAAATTAAAATAAATAAAAAACAAAAAAACGAAATGACATAGAAAGAGGAATACGAATGTGTGCAAATATTCATTTGATTGAAATGTTGAAGCTTCAATCTTGCTCCTTATCCATGCTAACTCCTCTTGATTTCCTCTCCTATCTTTGAGCATTGGCTTTTTGGTGTGGATATAATGATACATCGGTATAATTTACTGTGTGAGCGATTCGTGCTGATAACGTATAAGAAACCGAGTGAATATAGAAATATCAGAAAGAAGAGAAAAAGTAGAGAAATGTCTCTTGTGTATTCTTATTACTAGTATACAAGCTTTTATAAAGACAAATGGTTACAAAAAAAAATATAAATATAAAAGGTATAGATATAGAAAGACCACAAGTTAGATTTACATGTATTATAACAAAGCTAATATTTTGACGCCAAATAAATCTTTGGAGTGGAGGGCTACTTTTTTCTACGGCTGGCCTAATGCTTAAATTCACAAGCCCTCCCCCTTCTCATGTGACTAATTTGTCTAGTATTGGATATGCACGACTTACATGTGATGCTCTTATTAGCGGAGATTCAACATGTATTGACTTTGTTATAAATGATTCTAGTGCATCATTAGATGCTCTAGGGAGTAAACTATTACGGTCGAGTGCTCATCGGCTTTCCATTCCATAACAGTCATGCAAGTCACAAGTCACGCACTTCAACTTCTTTATGGCCCAACGGCGTAGTTGGTTAGCAAGTGTGATGCAAGACGCTTGTTAAAGGTCGATGGTTCGACTCCCACTACCAACGTCTCACATGGGTCTAGGCAAGAAGTGCCTAGACCATGGAGGGGTGAGGTGCGTGGCCTGCATGCCTGTTACGGAGTGGGGAGTCGGTGAGCACACAGCCGTAACATAAGCATTCAAAACCTAGCACAACGATTAATACGTTAGACTATAATTTTTGAGGTCGCGCATAGCACGGGTCTATATTATTTGGTAAGAATGTATTCTAATTGAATATGACGAGCTTCGACGGACCTCGGCAAAATTATAAAAGAAAACAAATAAAGTCATTTATAAGTTATAACCGATTAAAAAATGGTTTTTTTTATATGTGCACATGGACATACAATAAACAACTAAATTAAATGGCTAATCAACCAAAACATGACAAGTTATATTCTTAAACTTTTTCTTTGTTGGGTGATATTGGTGATGGCCAATCAGAAAGCCCGAGAATTGAATGCGTATTCAATCAAAACATGTCAAAATTTGCATTGTACTCCCTCCGTCCCTTAATGTTTGCAACATTTCCTTTTCGAGCGTTCTAAAATGTTTGCAACATTCATTTTCTATCCATTAATTTTTCCCCATAATACCCTTACTTTATTTATTTTATTCATATTCTAACAACACTTTATCAATCACATCAACCGTCTATATAATCTTTTCTATCTAATTTTCACTATTAATACATTTACTCAATATTTTATTCTTCTTATTTATCTAAAAACACTTTATCAATCAAATCAACAATTTACTCAACTTCTTTTTTCTTCTTCTCTCCACTCATTTCACTTTTCTTAAATAAGGTTTCACTTTTCTTAAATAAGGGAGGGAGGGAATAATCGGTTTTCTTCTTCTGAAGGCCTTTAGCCTCGTTTCCACCAAAAATGTGCTACGGAGTAATAGAGTAAAACAGACCCAAAAACTTTTCAAGTCGCCATTATGTTTGACTTGTGCTCCCCGAATAATGGCAATTATGTTTGAATTTTAAAGCTCCTCGAGGCTCGATCGTCTAGTCACGCCATTTTAGATATGGATGGAAATGGATCGTTGATCGGTGGATTTACCATATCACCATCCAACCACTATAAATTTTTACCATCCAACCCATCCGTTATCCGCGAAATCCTAAATCCACATCCAATCCATCTTAATCCATCGGGTTCATGGATGGATCGGGTGAAATATGCGAGTTGTCTTATTTTGTATTATAAAATGTATATAACATATAAAAAAACAAAAATATAAGCATACGAGAGAGACACGATGAATTGAACATAGAGTCGAGGACCAGAGGAGAAGAATTGATCAAGAGAGAAGAGAACTCAGAACTAAAATAACTTAGTGTTTATGGCGTTGGAGAGAACTAAAAGAACATAAGATAAAACATTAATGTTACAATTAAGTTACAACTTAGAAGAGTTTTTTATTTTTTTATCATATAAATTATATATTATAAAATTTTAAGAAATATAAAATATTTTATGTATGTTAAAAATTATATGGGTTATGAGGGTAGGATCGGATCGCGGGTCATGGATCGGATCGTGGGTTGGATGAATCTCAATCCATATTCGCTCCATGACCCATCCATCAATTCATTGATCCATCAACATCCGTCTATCTTAGGATTTTAATCCGTATATTCGGATCGGGTTCGTGGATGGACCGGACATCCGTGGACAATTTCCCTCCCTAATTTTAGAGCTAGATAAGTGATTATATTATTGACAAAGGTAATAAACTAGTGTAGCTATGGGTTTAACTTATATAGAAAACAATAGTACATAGATACAGACATATATCTCACCCAAAAATAAGATACAGACATATAAGGTTAGCTGGTTAGGTTAGGTTTCTACCCTCCTACAAAGTACAAACTTGGATTATTTGAACTTTGCGTACTGTGAATCAGAAAAATGGGTTTCCTTTTCCAATATTCAAATTTTATTTTAGTTGAGTCAACTGGCGGGAAAAACTTGCAGCTCAGGCAACAGCATCTACTTTCACATACTTGGAAGTTCTTATCTGAAAAGAAATCCTAAAATTGGAAAGAGCCACCTCTGAATTGCCAAACTCAGATATAATACAGAGCACATCTGATCGGCGCCTGATTTTTTCCTGCAAACCCAACAAAATTGTACTAAGGTTGAACAAGGCAACGTCTCTTTTTCTGAAAACCCTAAACCAATCTTGGGCTATATAATGTCATACACAGAACACACTCATCCTCGCACTTGAGAGGAAAAAAAAAACAGAGCATAACAAAAACAGAGCACAAAAAAAGAAGATGGATTTCACGACGAAGCTACAGATCTTCGCCATCATCATGAGAACCTCGACATGGATCATCAGGGCGAGGTGGAGAATCTACCTCTTCTTGATCGGTTCCTGGTCTGTAATGTCCGCTCTTTCCATCGCCAACTGCAAACCCCAGAACCTGAAGATCATGATCCCATCTCTCGGAGGAGTCCTGATTCTCATCTGCCTCAGCTTCGCCTACTTCACCCGCAAAATGGCGAGGACCGACCCAAAGGATCTTCCATTGAAAGGCCCCACAATCATCCCCGCCTGCCTCTGCACTGACGTCCTCCTCCCGTTGGCATTTTTAACGATGCCATGTGTGGTGTTCTTTACTGGGTACAGAAATGTGGCAGGGCTGTTCATCTCGATCTTGTTCGTGCCCATTGCGAGCTTCTTTCAGTTTGCTGTTGTTGCTGATGCAGTGAACGTTGCGACTCAGGCGGCGATTGGGACTTCTGCGGGGCTGTGTGTGGTTATGGTGTCGTTGTATGGTGTGAAATGGGCGTTTGCTCCTGGTGCGGTGGCTGTTGTTGTTGGTTTTGGGTTTTTCATGGGGAACCAGTATCTGAGGAGGAGGATGGAGGAGGAACTTGCAGGTACTGATGAGGAGTCTGGCTGATCGACTCTGCTGCTGATGGTCGATGGAGGAAGAAGCTTGGTGTTAGAGGTTGATGATGAAGTACTGGTAGTGGTCGTAGTGTAGCTTTGTGGTTTCTAGAGTAGTAGTTGAAGAAGAAGTATGAGTTGTTCTAGGTTAGTTTAGTTTAATTTGCTTTGGTAATCAAGAATGAAGTTGTAAGTGGTGATTGGTGGGATGTAATCACAAGCTTATGCTAAGTCTAATGAATTTATATTTTGTTATAAAAAGTCCTGGACACTGCATATATATTCATTTTGTGCAAACCCTAATATTCATTCATCTTCTCAAAAGAAACATGCGACTAGTTTCTTTTGCTGTTGGTCAAGAATAAATGCTCTGATAGAACTATGTCATTTAATCATACAAACTTGTTGATATTATGCTTGATTTAATTTAGTTTTGTACGATATACATGTGCTATGTCTCAAATTATAATAATAGGAAAACTATATCGAGCTTTGTTTTACTTGAGTAGAAGCAAATTTGAGTTTGAAAGGATTTAAAAAGAACACATAATTGCAGGTGATTAGAGAAGTAGTAGAACAAAACAGCACATACTATTCTGAGAAGCCAACGATGGAGTTGGGCCAATGTTTGAGGTGTCAGTAATTAACGAAACAAAATTGGCGCAAAACCGGGGCCCTTTCCCCTAATTCCCTTGTTTACTGGGAGTGGAAACTAACATGAGTTAGTTGGATGAGTGGTAAGTAACTCTTTTAATTAAATTAATGTTTATAAAGGTAGTATATATTCTGAAAAATTAGAAGACGCGTATATTGTTCAGCGATTTTCGGCCTCATTCTTGTGTTTTCTCCTCGGAATCGGCTTCTCCTCCTCTCGGCGATCTCCCGGTTAGTTTCCTTCTTTGTTTTGGTTGAGATTTGGAGAAATTAGGGTTTTTGATCGATTTTCGGTGTTCTTCGCGGAATTCAGGGATTTCTCTCGCATTCTAGTTTGTTTTCGACCTCATTGCATCTCTAATCAGTTATAGGTATGTATTCGTTCAGTTTTCAGATGTTGTTTTGTGTTTTTTAGGTTTTACGCTTGAGTTTTTATGTGTTTGTGCTTTTCTGATGTTGATTAGAGTGTAGGTTTTGTGTTTTTTGCTTGCGAATTGCTTTTTTTTTATAGTATGTCTTTGAATTTCACATGTTTGTGCTCTTGGATGTGTTGATTACAGTTTTAGTTTGTTTTCCTTTTGTATTGTCATTAGATCTGTATTATTTAGTTGTTTATGTTTGTTTCTCATTGTTGCTTGCGTGTGATTCTTTGTATTTTGTGTAATTAATGTTAGTTTAATACTTTCGATGACAGTTTATATGCTTAATCATCTGTTTTTGACAATGTATTAGTTTCTGTTTTTTCCTTGATGACAGTTTATTTAGTAAGATCTTTTGTTACTTTGATACAATATGTTAAAACTTGACTATAATCCATTCCTTTTCATTGTTTTCTGTTTTTTGCTTGCAAAATGCTTTTTTTTTGACAATATCTCTTTGAATTTCACTTTGTTTGTGCTTTTTGCATGTGTTGATTACAGTTTTAGTTTGTTTCTTATTTGCATTGTCATCAAATTTGTAGTATCTATTTGATTTCTGTGTCTTTCTTAGTATTGCTTGTTTGATTCTGTGTGTTTTTGTGTAGTTAAAGTTAGTTTTGTATTGTTGATGACAGTTTAATGCTCTAATCATTTGCTTTTTTATTCAATGACAGTGTATGAGTTTGTGTTTTTGTTTTGATATCAGTTTATTTATTATGATCTCTTGTGACTTTTGATACAATGTGTTAAAATTATGATTATAATCCATTGCTTTTTCATTATTTTCAATGTTCTTTTCAATATTATCTGTTGATGACAATAGTGTATATAATTATTCTTATTAAATAGTGTCATCGAGACGTTTTTTCTTTGAACATCATATCATTAGATGACTATACTGTTTTCTTATTGATGTTAATCTTTTGTTTGTTCTATGTTTTGCTTTTGATGACAATATTTGTTGTATGCTTGTGATGAAAATCATTTATGTCTATGATTATATTGTTGATGAAATATCTCTCATTCTTGTGTAATTAAAGTTTGTTTTGTACTGTTGATGACATTTTATTGATCTAATTCTCTGTTTTTTATACGATGACAGTATATGATTTTGTGTTTTTGTTTTGATGACAGCTTGCTTATTATGATCTCTTTGTGACTTGATACAATGTGTTAAAATTATGATGATAATTCATTGCTTTTCATTATATTCAATGTTTTTTCAATGTTATTTATTTGATGACAGTAGTGTATACACTTATTCTAATTTAATAATGTCATCATGATTTTGTTTTTTGTGAATATCATATTATTAGATGACAATGCTGTTTTCTTTGTGATGACAATCCTATATGACTTTTTCTTTTTTTTTTGTGACAAATATTGATTTATTTGTGTTTGTCAATAGTGTTTGATTACAAAAAATAGTGTTTGATGACAATAAATAGTGTTTGATGACAATAATTATTCCAACTTATATTTGGTTTTCATGTGGTTGATGACAGTAACTTTTGTTTATTATGTTTGGTTTGATGACAATAGGTATTCCAACTTATATGTAGTTGATGACAATAACTTTTTGTTCCTTGTTTTTCTCTAAGTCTTCAACTTCTGTTTTTCATTGAGCATTTTCTTTTTCTTTTAGTAGTTTTATCATATACTCATGTATATAGTATGATAATGAAAGACATAAAATTGAAGCATAATACTCATGGTTTAATCCGGTTCAACAGTGGAACGTGCAGATGTAATGATGAATTGATGACAATTGCTGGCTGTGCAACAGTGAAATGTGCAGTTGCTGGCTGGCTATGCAGCAGTGGAAGGTACAGCTGCTGGCTGTGCAGCAGTGAAATGTGCAGCAAAATATTGTGTAGCAACATCTTGTTCAGTGGCTGGTTGCGTAGAGGAATGGAAATCGACATCAAAATGTGCACACCGACCAAAACGTTGCGACAACAGACATAACCTTCACCAACAAAGACGGAAGCTCTAAGGCGCCAAAAAAACCCAGCAAGTTCCTTTCTTTCAAGTAGCAAATGAGAAAACCATAGTATGATGCCCAAGTTGGCTCCCGTGCAAGAAAAAAAATCAACAAGTCCTTGTTTTGGATTTTTTTTTGCGTCGAAGGGAAAGTCTATAGCAAAAAATATGTTTGGTTTAGTATGTACAAGACAGTTTGATAATATGTTTGGTTTTTGTTATTTAGATGACACTGTTTGCTGTAATGATGACAATTTGTTGTAATGATGACAGTTTGCTTGTATTGTTATTTCAGTGATGACAATTAAATAAAATTTTCTTCTTTTTGCTTTATATTTGATCAATCATTGTATAATAATTTAGTCATCCTTTTTTTATGTTTTGTCATCCATTGTCGTATTGTCACCCAGTTTCCTTGATAATCTAAGTTGTTCAAATATCATAATTTTGTTTCCACGTTATCTATTTTTCTTTCAATCCCTAAAACATCCTTTTTATTGTTAATAATCCCCTAAATAAACTTGTTTCTTAAAAACTCCATTATTTTTTATAGTCATAATTTAACTGTCATCGATATTTTTCTTTTGTTCATTTGTCATCTATATTATATTGCCTTAAACTGTTCATTTCGTTTTTCAATGTTCAAGTTTTTTTGCCCTATTTATATGTCTAAAACAACTCAGTAATTGAATTGTCATCATCCTTCATTTGTCATCAATGTTCATTTTTTTCTATGATAGTTAGATTCTTATACTGTCATCAAGATTTATTATTATTATCACATAGTCTATTAAATAGTCAAATCGTGTTATCTTTTTATATTAATCTTATGAAGCACGTTGCGCGTGCTTCATTTGCCTCTCATCAAATTGTGATAAAGCTTGTGAAAGTGTTGTAGGGTTCAGTAACTGGACTGTCATCAACCTTCATCTGTCATCAATGTTCATATGTTTTCAACAATTAATAATGCTTGAAGCTATTACCTGCTATTCAATATATGTTGACAATAATCCATCATTTATTAATAGTAAAAAGAATGTAAATTGTTATCCAATCTTTGTTGAACCAAAAGAAATGCAAGTTGTATATGCATATATATATTTTTATAAACAAACTTTTCAAGATCCAATGGAGTACTTCTGACTTCTTGTGTTTTGTTCATGCATGAGTTTTTGTTGTGTCCAGTGGATCCACTTATATTGCACCTTCTTCTTCATTGCTGCTACTCTATAGAAATCTCCTCCAATCACTTGGTATTGGAATCCATTCAGCGTCCTCACTTCAAATCTCTTGGACAATTTGTGCCTCTTTTGAAGTATTTTCTTCAACTTTATGCATCCATCAAATTTCTGTCATCATAAATGAAATTCTATATTAACATTATGCATCCATCAAAAATTATGTCCTCAAACTTCCAATTCTAAACAACATTGTGTCTAAGAATCATATCATTATGTCATCATTTTTCAATTCCTCAAATAAAATTACATATAAGCAACATTTTGTCATCAAACAAATTAAAATTGTACCACTGTCATCAAACACACAACATTAATGAAATTCTCAAGCAAAATTAGTATTAACAATATTTTTTGTCATCAAAATTGCATTATTCTGTTAAAGAACATTTTGTCATCAAAATTACAACTCTAAACAACATTATGCAAACATACAAATTTTGTCATCAAAAATCTAATTTATGCATCTATCAAATTTTTGTGATCATAAATGAAATTCTATAGTAACATTATCCATCCATCAAAATTATGTCATCAAACTTCCAATTTTAAACAACAATATTGTATAAGGATCATCATGTCATCAAAATTCAAATTCCAAGCAATATTATGCTAGCATTAAAATTCTGTCATCAAATTTCTAATGTTAATTCAACATTCTGTCACCAAAAATCTAAATCTAAGCAACTCCATTTCTAATCAATATTCTATCAAGGCATCATATTATCACCCGGATTCCAATTTAAAGCATCATCCTCAAGTAAAATTATATCTAAGCAACATTTTGTCATCAAACAAATTAAAATTGTACCACTGTCATCAAACACACAAAATTAATGAAATACTCAAACAAAATTAGTATTAACAATATTTTTGTCATCAAAATTGCATTATCATAAATATTTTCTATTAAAGAACATTTTTCATCAAAATTACAAGTCTAAAACAACATTATGCAAACATACAAATTTTGTCATCAAAAATCTAATTCTATAGTAACATTACGCATCTATCAAATTTTTGTCATCAAAAATCTAATTCTATAGTAACATTATATTGTCTAGGCATTATATTGTCTTCATGTTTACAACTCAAAGCATCATTCTATATTCACCTTAATATTGTTATTAAATTTCCAATTCTAGGTCATCATTGTGTTTGGGCATCTTTTTGTCATCAAAAACCAATCACATAGTGCATTACATAATAATCCATATCATTTAATATCCAATTTATCAAATTATCTTCTGTCATCAATCTCATAAATTATTCAATCAAATTCTTAATTCCAGAAACTATAAACAGTTTGACCACTGTCATCTAACACACAACAAAAATGAAATGCTCAATCAAAATTAATATTTAGCAATATTTCTAATCATCAAATTTCAATTATCATAAACATTTTCTCTTAAAAAACATACTGTCATCAAAATTACATTGTGTCTAATCATTATTCTGTCATCAAATCCTTAGTTTATCAACATTCTGTCATCACTGTTCAATTCATGAATTGAAATGAAACTAAGAAACAATCTATCATCACACTTTCAATTCTAAAACTAAGTTGAAAATTCTGTCATTAACTTTCCAATCTTAATCAAATATTCTATCCTCAAAATTATAATTATGTACAACATTTTTCTTTATTCAAAATTTTGTCATTCAATTTTTCATATCTAATCAGTATTCCATCTTAGCATCATTTTGTCATCAACATCAACATTCAAAGTATCATTTTATATCCATATAAACTTTGTCATCAAATTTCCAATATTAATCCAACATTGTGTCTAATCATTTTTCTGTCATCAAAATCCTTTTTTAAACAACATCATATCATCACTGTTCAATTCCTGATTTGAAAATGAATCGAAGCAGCAATCTGTCACCATATTTTCAATTCTAAAACTAAATTAATGATTTTTAAATTCTCTGTACTATAAATTACCGTTTCTATGGAGCATATGATATCAAATTCCTCATTTTCAACAATATGTTGTCATCAAAAATTCAGAAAGTCATATAAATATCTGTTTTTTTTTTTTTTTTTTATCTTTTCTTGTGTTTGAGCATTCACAATCATGTAACTATATGATGACAAAATAATTCTTACCTCGAATTCGAATTGTAGTTGTGACGCAGTATTTGTTTTCTTGTTAGTTGCGATTGTTTGTCCGTTCTTTTCTTCTCTCGCGAGTTCTCTCTCGATGACAGATGGATGCTTTTTTAGTTTGTTGATGTCAATCCGTGATTCTCATCCAAGAAGCTATTCCGAGAGAGCTTCTATGAAGCGCGCGAAGCATGCTTCATTAATCTTACCAGAAGCGAGTTGTGGCGAGCCGACCAGTCGAGGCGAGGCGATTCCTCGTAATGTCCAGTCGAGGCGAGTTGATGCGTGGATGCGAGGAAGAGGAAGGAGGAGGAAGACGGCGTGTTCTGTAGGGAAGAAGGAGGAAAGAAACGAGATGATGTGAAGAAGAAGGAGGAAGGAGTTAGGGAAGGAGGAGGAAGAAGGAGAAGAAGATGACGGCGCGTATATTTCACAAGGGTTAGTTACCCTTCGTTTGAAAACCCGGGTTACTTACCTTTGGTAAGTAGTCAAACCGGGTTACTTAACCTGTTTTTGGCAAAATTGGGCCCATATGAAGCCCAACAACATTTTACCTAAAGGATGGAACCAAACAAAAAGCGGTCCCCATGATGGTTGTTGCACAACAACTTTGTCGAAGGATTTGTGCCCGATACCTCTCTTGCAATTAAATTATAAGTTTCTACAGTCTCCTAATTAAATTCTAATAATATACCCCTGTCCACTTTCGCCACCTACACGAGCTTATTTGCTCCCTTCCATTATCGATCCCCTTCTCCGCTCCCTAACCCTAGGTCTCGACACCGGGAAATCCAAGGTCATAATCAAGGTTCAAATCTGAGTCCCTCCTTCGATCCCTCGTCTTTGCCGCCTTAGATCCCCTCGGCGAGGTCAATCGCTGCCTAATTCAAGGTCTGCCTGTAACATCTCCGATCGCTTCCTCCTGCGGAACAGTTTCCGTTCCTGCGGCGGCTCCGCCGAATTCGCGGGGAGAAAACTTAGCGTTTCAAGCATGTCGACTAGCGCAAGGAAGGGGAGTGGAGCCGGAAACCTCCTTACCTAGATCTCGTTGTCAACTTTGAGTTCCCTCAAGATCCAAGTGGGGGATATCACTTAGTGGAAACGATGATTCAAGCAGTTCACTATTTCTTTTCAATTCATTCAAGCATGTCACTATTTCTTTTCAATTCATTCAATCAAGTCCTTATTTTGTCTTTACATTGTATGATTCAAGAAGGACTTTATTTTGTCTTTACATTATATGATTCAAGCAGGACTTGATGGTAATGTTGGAGGAGACTCTAGTGGAGGAGATGGAGGAGGTTGTGGTGGAGTTGTGGAGCATAAGATATAAGCTTACTGTTCCATTTCGAATTTGATATCATGTTAAGATATAATCTTGTCTCACTTCATTGAAGAAAACTAGAGCTGATCAGAAATATGAGCTCTGCTGATTCTGAATTATTGTTTCATCACTTCTTTGTAGATGAATATTTTCCTCCCTATTTTTGGCGAAAATTTGTGTGAATTATCTTTGATCTTTTGCAGACATAAGACTTGTAAAAAAGCTAATGAAGTGTTTTAAATCCATCTCTTATACGGAGTAATAAAGTACTTGTTAGTTAATACTGGACATCCAAAAATGCATTTTTTGTCCCTGCATTATAATGTAAGAAATGTAGAACACTATGTAAGTATTTTACAAATTCTGCTTTCTCGAATCTTATTTAGTTGTGTTGACAAATTATTTGTAGTGTTGACACTCATTTGTTGTTTTGTTGACAACAGATTATTTTTTGTGTGACAATACATTATTTATGTTGACAACTTAATTACTCGTGTTGACAAATTATTATTATTCGTGCTGACAGATTAATTACTCGTGATGACAATTTTGTTATGTTGTTGACAAGTTATTAGTGGTGTTGACAAATTATTATTCGTGTTGACAAATTATTATTCGTGTTTACAACTTAGTTTAATTTTGTTGACAATATTATTAGCTCTTGTTCGTTTCATTGCTCTTGTTGTCAATTTAATCGTGTTGACAGCTCTGTTAAAATTTTTGTTGACAGCTCTGTTAAAAAATTTGTTGACAGTTCTTTTAAAAAAATTGTTGACAGTTGTCACGTCAGCAAAGGGGTATTTCCTTATAACTTAAAAAAGTGATGCAAAAACTTAAAAAACATTACAGTTTTGGGGTATTTACCCAAAAACTGGCAGCTTTGTCTTCGGTGGAGAGTTGACCCATGGACCACATTTGACCTTTTGTGACATCAATGAAAGAAGAAAAAGCCCAGCTTAGGCTTATGTTAGAGGAATATGAAGTTTTGACCTTTTGGCCTTGTTTTGGTCGAAATAATATCGAGAACTTGTAATAGAATTATTGTAAATTTCTAAGTAATATTATGCCCAAATTTCATGTACTGAGGCAAGGATGACCTCTCTTGATTCTGTTTTGCAACATGTCATCAACAAACACATTTCTTTGTTTTTGTTTTGCTACGACAACCAAACTCTTTGCTTTGCTTCTAGTTTCTTAATTTGTTCTTTGTTTCGTCAATAGCTAACGAGTTAACATTAAGGAACTTTAATTTGTGACTTTTATCTATTTAGATATGTTTTGAATTTGTGATTCATATATTTTTAGCTTTTGTTTTTCAAGTAACTAATATCTGTAGTACACCTGGTCGTTAACTCTTATTTTAACAATTTAAAGATTTTTTTGTACTTTTTATTATTTTGGTTAATCTAAATAACCAATTAGCCATATCGAACTCTTTGATCAACCAATATTGGTTAACCGAGAATTATAATTAGGTAATTGATGTGCGCCTGGTCTCCGGAAAGTTAATAGCGCTCGAGGATCTTCGACTGAAACCTTGAAAGTGTTTTGGTGGATGTCTTTTGAGGGGAATGAAGGTCGAGATGGGAGTATGCATCGGAAGGATTTAATATAGACGTCAAGTTTCCTTGACGAATTGGGATATGAGTGTTGAAAGCTTCAACAAACTGGTTTTGTGAGGGATCGATTATGGTGATTGAGGGCTGCTCAAACAAGTGAAGTTTTGGCTAGGGATGTAGAAGAAAGGGGTTAGAAGATATGAGAACTTATGAGGCTAGGGATGTAGACGATAGAGGCTAGAAGATATGGTAAAGGAGATGAGAAGACAGAGCCCGAAGGATTGGTGACGCCTAGTTCAAGAAGATGGAGGAAAACTCGTCTCAACAAAGGTTCTTGAATTCAATACTAAACGTGAGATTACAATGATGGAGGTTGCGCCTTATAAAGAGAAAACAAGAAAGAAACTAGACGACTAGGGTTTGCAAGCAAGGGAGGCGGCGGCTAGGGTTGGGCTAGTGCTTGGGCGAGCTTGGGCTTGAGTGCCAAGAGCCCAATAGGACGGCCCAAACCATGCAAGGCTGGACCACTCCATATTTAGAAACTTTCTAAATATAGAAAGTTCTAAAACGCTAGCAAAACCCGAGCTAAACAACTTCCTAAAAATGGAAAGTCTCCGAACATGGGACCGAGACAACAAATCCCAAATAGATACAACAGATGCAAATAGGGACAACAAATCACAAATAAAGACAACCAATGTTTGAGACAACAAAAACAAATATAGACAACAAAAACCAAATAGGTGCGCCTTGTAATGAAACATCACCTACGAGCGATCTCGACGCGGAGAAGGCTCACCAAGGCGTTGAGTCCAGATTCGCCGACAACCATGGGGTTGCGCTCAATATGAGCCCTGGTGCGCCCGAGCTGGAATTGCTGGTGTGCCTTCATCAAGGCTAGGTGATGTGCACGCCGACGCGGTCTTGAGGTTCTCAGCGCTGGAGGATTGGCAGGGGGTTTCCATGGGCGCTCAGTGGTGCGCTCGAACCCTGGAGGTGGACCATAGTCAAGGCCAGAAGATGGCTCGACAAAAGTTTGAAAAAGCTTATAGTTTTTTTTATTAGTACTACTCCCTCCGTTAAAATTACTTGTCTCTAGAGTCCAAATCATTTGTTAAAAATTAATTGTCTTTTAACATAATTTTACACCCTTTTTTTCCCAATTTACCCTACTGTTATTGATTATTTCTTTTATTCACTCACTATTCTTTCCTTTATTTTTTATATCATTACTTAAACTATGAAAGATATACTTGTCTAAAATTTTGATCAATAAATTCTCCCTAAAATTGTTCCAGAGACAAGTATTTATTAACGGAGGGAGTATGAGTTATCATATATACTATTACTATCAAATATTATTTAAATAAAGTTGTATTGAAGTATGTAAATTAGTTAAGCTTCCACTTCTTTTTTAATGTAAAATTCTAATCTGTGCAAAAAAAAAAATGAATCACTAGTTTAGCGGAGCTCTCACTTATAATAAAACTAATTTCCCTCCTAACTTTCCAACTATTAAGATAAATCCAACTTGACACAGACTTATAACTTCAAAACGTGCAGAACGTGATTTATCATGACCAAGAAAAAGTATATTTTGGCTTAATTTAATTTCTTTTAATTAAGTTTAGCTCAATTGCCTGTGTGGATATGTATCATTGCATTGTCTAATTTTTTTCTTTACAAAAATATACATAATTCAAACTTAATTTAAGTCAAGGCTCTCAAATTATTAGACTAATTTAGTATACGAGTAACTAGTAACTAGTAACTAGCTAGTTTAGCTAGTACGTAGTGTAGTGTCTTGATAGATATGTAGAGTGGTTGGTGTGATTCTAAATACACTCGAATGGATTGAATGACCAGCCGGTTTTTTCGGTGGATCTGACGCTTAACTCCGCTTCAAACTCCACGAATTCTAAATTCGTGAGGTAAACTTCAAAAAGCTCACGAATTCACAATTCATGAGCTTTGAAACTTCAAAAAGCTCACAAATTTACAATTCATTAGCTTTGAAACTTCAAAAATTCAAAAAAAAAAAATAAGTCCACGAATTCTGAATTCGTGGACTTTGAAATTTCATAAAACTTCGCGCGTTGCCCAACTCCGCGCGGAGCTGAGCAACGCGCGGAATTAACCTCGTATCAGACTGTCTTTCTCGAGTGCAATAAGCCTTCTGGAGTGGTTGGGAACTGTCTTTAATCTGATGATATAATGGACAAATCTAAGATTACACTTCGTATAAAGGAAAAAATGTTACACAAGGACAATATTGTATATTCACTTTTTTTTATATACACAACTTTCTGTGCTCATTACTATCTCTCCTCTTTTATTTACTTTTTCCTCCACCAATACATTCACACGGATTGAATTCATCATCTTCTTCCCCTCAAATTCTTTTAATATTCTCAGATCTAAATCTAAGAAAATGAGGATTTTGAAATAAAAGAAAAGATTTGCATAGAGAAAAGATTATTTGGTTTCAATCCTTCAAGTTTCCATTTTTCGTTTTCCAGAGGAGAAGTCGTCGGGGTAGAGAGGGCGGCGGGAGCAAAGAAGGAGGTGGGGGTCGGAGGAATTTGCCGAAATCGATTGCATCTGGTGGTCGGAGGAATTTGCAAGAATCAATTGCATCTAGTGGGCTGAACCGACCATTGAACATGAAGAAATTTTTGTTCTGTTGTTCACCCATCTTCATTTCCATGGAAATCAAGATCTGTGAGCTTGGAAAAAAAGGAAGATATCTTCCTCCATAAAACCATTTCCTTCCTTTATCATAGTCTAATAAAAAAAAATGAAGTAAAGATTTGGGAAGGAAGAAGAATGCAACGCACTACATTTTCTCTCTTTCCACACTACATTTTTATACGCTTATAATGGGCGTACGCCCAAAACAGACGGATAGTGCAATTTTAAAACTTCGATTGTGAAGCGAAATACAGAATACGCTCGTTTGTATACGCTGAAACGGGCGTACGTCCATAACTCGCGTACAGTGTAAATTTGAATAATATAGCCGTTGGGAAACACATAATTATTGATATAATACTCGTACGCCCGTAACGGGCGTATGGGTGGAAAAAATAACCCTAACGGCTATTTTTTCAAATATGACCGTTGGGAAAATAGCCGTTGGGGCATTTTTTGCCGGTACGCCCATAATGGGCGTACGCTCATTATGGGCGTATACGTGTTTTTTACCCAACGGCTCTTTTTTCAAAATATGACCGTTTGGGATGTAGTTTGTATATAAAGGTATGAACTTCGGATGGATGTTCAAGTAAAAAATGTCAAATAGGAGAGTTACAAATTTGAGTGACGGAGACGATGCGATCGTGGGTGAGAAAAAGTATTTTAGTGAACCCGAAGACGGGATGTGGGACGACGATAGCGCCGAAGAAGAAGGAGACTTCGACGGATTGATGTGGACTAGTAGTTTTAGTTGTGATAAATATGGTAGTTTTTATTAATTATAGGGTATGGATTACTATGATTCGTTTGATACCGAAGAAACGTTTCCTACTAAGGAACACTTGAGGCGTTGGGTTCAGAGTATTGGTAGAGAACTTATGATGGTATTAGTGACTCGCCATAGCAATGAGCGTCAAATGAATATAATGTGCGCGCATGCTGGAGTGTATAGATCAGGGAAAAAGAAAAGAGACAATAACGAAACAGCGGAGGTTGTTAATACAGAGCGGGATAGTAGGGATAAGAAGTTTGAGATCCGAGGATATAAGTTCAAGGCGAGGGATGCGAGAGATGGATGGTATGTGAAGGTAAAATACGGACAACACAAGCATAAGCTTTCCACTAGCTTCATTGGCCATCCGTACATGGGTCGAATGACGTCGGATGAGGTGAAATTTGCGACGAATTGTACGAACAGCTTGACTACGCCTACTCTTATTGCTACTCAGTTGAGGGCGGCCTTTCCCGGGAATACAACATCCACAAAACAAATCACCAACTTTATTCAAAAGTTGCATTTTGAGGATCGTGGGGATTTGACTGTTACACAATGGACCTTGAAGTTTTTGAAGGAGCACAGCTATGTAGTGCATCCCCTCTGCAAGAAGAAATCAAACGAGGTGGACATCTTGTTTTTCGCCCATCAAGACTCGTTGCACTTTTTGAAGATGTTTCCGTACGTCGTGGTTATTGACGCCACATACAAGACGAATAGGTACATAATAGTAGTATATCAAAATATGTTTGTTTAAATATATTGCATATGCCTCTTCCTTCATTATTTAAATATATTATACAGGTATAAAATGCCTCTTGTGGAGATTGTCGGTTTCACTTGCACGCATAAGACATTCAACATTGCATATGCATTCACGGGTAAGGAGGAAACAATGCACTACTTGTGGATAATTCAGAGGCTTAAAAAGTTGTTTGAGGATGCCGGAGTAATGCCGACTGCAATAATGACCGATCGAGAACTAGCTCTCATCACTGCAATCAAATATGTGTTCAAAGATCTTCCGGTTCAACATCTCTTGTGTTGGGTTCATATCAAGCACAACATCGAGGTAAATGCTACCAGAATTTTGAAAAACAAGGAATCGGTGAAAAAGTTGTGCGGGCAAGTATGGAAACTTTTTCTATCAAGAACGGAGGAACAATACGAGGAGAGACTGCTAGGATTGAGAACATCTTGGAGAAGCGGTGTCGTTGGATACATTGAAAAGGTGTGGCTTATCCCTTACAAGACAAACATTGTTTGCGCATGGACGGAACACAATCTTCACTTCTTCACGAGGACCTCAAACAGGTATTTTTATACTTACTTAAACATTGCAGATTTATTTATTATTTTATTATTTAATAATTGTTTTACATAAACACGGCATTGAATGAATAAAACATAGGGTTGAGGGAATGCATAAGGTGTTGAAGAAAATAGTCGGTTCAAGTATAGGCGGTTTTAATCGAATGGTTGTGAGGATCCATGCAGCCATCGAGGGCCAGATTGTGAAGGTGAGGGCCACCATGGAAGAGGATCGGATCAAGACACCCGCGGTTTTCAGACGAATGAATCCACAAGTGAAATTGATCTTTCGGCATCTATTCCATAATGTGTCTGATAGAGCGTTGCATAAGTTGTGGGATATATGGGAGGATATAAAGGCGAAGAATTATGACGAACATTGCGAAGATTACTGGATGCGAGAATGTCAGGGCCTACCGTGCATCCACGAGATGATGCAACATATTATTGAGAAGAAGCCATTCAAGCTCAATCAGATTCACAGATTCTGGAGGCAGCTAGAATGGGATAGGATTGAACTTGATAACGGGGAGGTAGAGATTGGTGTACCTCAGACCATGCGGGAGTTGATATTCATTGAGCTCAACGAGAGATGGCAAAAGGGGGAACTTCCGGAAAGTCAGTGGTCTCAGATAGCGGACCTGTACACAATGTTGGAGTATCCACATCAAAGTCTTGCGGTGGAGCCAACGGGCATCAAGGATCCTGGCAGACCAAGAGGAGCGGTAGGAAAGAAGTGGGGAACCGAGAGAGAGAAGAGCGGGTTTGAGTACGCAAGGGAAGAATTAGAGAAAAATGATGTTGTGAAGGCGAAGAATAAGGCGGTTAGAGGAAACGGAAAGGGGAAAGCAACGGCGGCACAACCTACTTTCAACGAGCCTACTATAATGAGGGAGTTTGAAGCTGCTGGGTGCACTGCGGGAGAGGCGTTTGGTTATTGATACGCTACACTTTGTATGGCGTAACTAGGGGTTATTACATTAGTTTAGGAGTGTTATCACAAGTATTTGGAGCTATTGTTATATTCTGAGTTGTTTATGAAGAAGTGAAGAAATGAAGACCAGAACCGAAGAAGAAAAGGATTGAAGACATGAAGACGAAGACATCCTGCGGAGCAGCGGCGATCGCCACCATCACTATGGCGATCGCCATTCTACAACAGGAGCATTTCAGGAGTTCGAGAGAGCATGGCGATCACCATGACTCTATGGCGATCGCCATGGGGCGACGGAGACGAGGCAAAGTTTTACATGAAGACCGCGATCGCCAGTCATCCATGGCGATCGCCACAACAAGGCCGAAGATATTCTAGACTTTCCTTATTTTCCTTATTTTATTTTATTTCTTTTACCTTATTTTATTTCGTTTAGGATCTTTCGTTTACCATATATTTTCGGGTTAGTTCTCTATTTAAGGGCCCTAGTTTCTTTCTTTCGATCATCTTTTCTATCATCTTTTCCATCAGACAATTTAGTTCTGCAACCATGAGCAGGAACTAATCTCCATTGTTTTACTTAGCGGTTGAAACCTTCAGTTATTAAGTTGTGAGATTTCTAAACTCTTGTTCTTTTCCTATGGGTTTGTATTAATTCTCTTGTTCTTCATCTATTGATTTCTATTAGTTTTGCTAGCTTGATCACCTAGTTTGATTGATAGTTTTCTATTGCTAGACTAGGAATATACGGTGGAATTCCTTGTCATTGTAGCGCTCATATCTGCATGATCTGGTAGTTGATTGCTTTTATGAAAGAGAATTGATTGCATGTTAATACTTGACGGTTGTAAGTTATTGCATGCATCCTTATGATTCCTGTGCCCTTTGCTGCTATTTCATCTAATCTTGAGAGGTTTCCCTGATTGCTGAATAGTAAGTATTATCAGGACCGGTTGGCCTGCTAATATATTAAAGATTGGAATAGGAACATTCCCTAGGATTGAATAGAACTTGAGATAAATCTATGATCAACTTGATTGACTGTTGTGTGGATACTTGCTAGGTGAAACCCCTTCTCATCATATTCTCCCCCAAACTCCCATTGTTTGATACTTGTTACTTTTGTGTTTCATACAATCAAAACCCCTCCTGGTTACTTGTTACTTGTTCACTAGTTGGTATTTCACTTGACTGCATTGATTTGGTGTTTTGATTCCCTTGGGTTCGACCTCTACTTACTTGCTATACTCTAGTTAGTGTTTAGAGTTTATTTCTTTGATTTCGCACTACGACTTTAGCCTCATCAGTTATTCAAGTGGCACTGGTGGAGAGGGGTTCGGATTATCAGGTTGCACTCTTACAGATGAGTTCCCTCAGCCAGCAATGACGAAATGTGGGGTAGACTTCGGGGTTGACAATGTTGATCTCTTCATGTTTCCATACATTGAGCTTGCGAAAGACGTAAGGGCGGATGGACATTGTGGATATCGGTCACTAGCTGTGTTGATGGGGTTTGACCAACAAGAGTATCCTCGCATTCGCATGGAACTGACTACGGAGCTGTTACAGAACAGTGATATCTACAAACGAGTCATGACCAGACTACGCCCGGATTTGGCAAACAACTTCGACGCTCTTGTTCAAGAGGTCAACTATAGCAGATCACCTTGTCCCGAAAGATACTGGATGAGTATGCCCATGATTGGATTAGCATTTGCCACTCGGTTTCAGGTTGGTTTGATATACTTATCCAAAGTTCGATCATATTTGTGCTTACCGATGAGGGTGTATCAACAAAGCTGCAGTCAGGGTTTGAAGATTTATGCAATGGCTCGTGTGGGCTTAGCAAACCACTACATACCGGTATGATTTTCACTAAATTATTTGTGTTTTTCACTCAATTTTCTTAATGCTTAACATTGTATTTATGTTTTATAATTTAGGTGTGTCTTAGAGAAGACTGTCCGGTACCATCTGTACCTGGAGTTTGGCGCATGTTCAAGGATCCTAGTGCGAATGGATTGGATCGTGGGTTCACGCTGAGGATGCAGCAATGGAAGGACTATGGCATTAGTTATGGTAGTATAGATGTTGATCTCTAGTGAATTCAGATGTGTTGAATGTTTCACCTTTTGTAACTTTAAAGGACTTGTCTTGTATGCTTTTGAGATTGTAGTTGATGACTTCTGTTGTATGTTTGTTCTGCTTTTAATGACTTGACTCCTTTTTTACCGTATTGTCTTGTCTGTTATTTTTTAATGTTTTAGATGGGTTAAATGAAACACATTCTGATAAACTACAAGGGATTACTTGTTAAATTAAAACAGACAATCCAGAAGTGACTTCCAGCTGGGTCCTAGTTGTAACACACTAAAGGCAAACGTGATTAAAACGAAAAACGGCGCGAAAATCGAGATTAAAACGAAAAACGGCTCGAAAATCGAGTGAAACGGGATTAAAACGAAAAACGGCTCGAAAATCGAGTGAAACGGGATTAAAAAGTAAAACAGCGCGAAAATCGATTTTATGAAGGGACTTATAACGAAAAATAACAAGAAAAAGGTATTTAGCAAAAAAAAATAGTTTCCATGATGCAAGGGGTATTTAGCCAAAAAAATCTTGAAAACTTGAAAAAGGAAGGGTTATTTAGCAAAAAAAACTTAAGAAATGATGTTTGAAATGGATGGTTTGGGCCCAATTGGTTTAAACGCCTTAGAACGCTAAAACTCAAAATTTCGAAATTGTAACATGATAGAAAATGATGTCTTTAGTCGTTACTCAAATAAACTTTATATAAAACTTTCATTAAATGTTATGAAACACTCAAATACTCCAAAATAACGACATTTCACATCTTCGTATTGTCATTATTGCTTGTTTAATCATAATTGTATGCGTATTTCATTAAATCTTTCATTAAATATCGAGTAATCAAGCAATAAGGACAATACGAAGATGTGAAATGTCGTTATTTTGGAGTATTTGAGTGTTTCATAACATTTAATGAAAGTTTTATATAAAGTTTATTTGAGTAACGAAGTGATATCACACACATATGAGTAAAACTATACGACTTATATACTTGAGATTAACTCGTTACTAGGTGAAAATTCTTGTTTAGATAATTCTTGTTTAGATATTTCGAAGTGTTCATTTTGTTATTTTCTTATAAAAACGAAACCTTCATATTGGTAATGCTCAAATACAACTTTTACATTTCAAGTTTTTTTAATGTTTAAGGTCTTATTAAGCCGTTTTATGTCGTTTTTTTGTAATGGGCCTCACTAAATCTCAATGAAAGGCTTATTAGGCCCGTTGATGTTTTCGATGATTTTTTTTCGATTCCGAGAATTGATAACGACTAAAGACTTCATTTTCTATCATGTTACAATTTTGAAATTTTGAGTTTTAGCGTTCTAAGGCGTTTAAACCAACTGGGCCCAAACTATCCATTTCAAACACCACTATCCACATTCACTATCCACTATCCACATTCAATATCCACTATCCACTATCCAAACCCTATACCCTAAACCCTATACCCTAGCTAGGTTTTCCTCGATTTGCGTGCCATTTCTCGTCTTAGCTCGTTTTAGTCGTTTTTATTCGTTTTTCATCGGTTTTCGCACCATTTCTCGTCTTAGCTCGTTTTTAGTCGTTTTTAGTCGTTTTTCATCGGTTTTCGCACCATTTCTCGTCTTAGCTCGTTTTAAGTCATTTTTTAGTCGGAAACTCCTAATAATATATAAATCCATGAAAACTACCACATCCAAAATATAATATCGACAACAAAATATACATAACACAAACATATTACTGCACGGGCTCATCCTCTTCTGGTATTACATCACCAGTCCATATGCTGGTCCACCCCCTCATCATCCTCGCTTGTCCTCGAGGCAGAGTGTCACCATACGCACGTAGGAAACTAGATATCTCAGAGGCGAGTATGTTGCCCCGCTACATTTTTAAAATGTAAATATAAGTAGAATGAAATAGATTAAAATTATAACTTGATCGATATTGACTAAAATACGTACCACAACTACAGAGGCTGTCGCAGGTATCTGTATGGGCTCGGCACGGTGATCAAACGGTGCACGTGGGTCCTGCCTGGGTGATCTGGAATCAACATAAGGATGTGACATGACATTAAACCATGTCAGATATCCATCCTTGCAATCCCATGTATAATCTCGAAGTCCGCGTCGATCCCGCTCGTCTAAGGCGATCAATCGATCCAGCATGTGTACTGTGTCCCAAGTGCAGTCCTCATCCCCGAATGTGACGGTGTACCCCGATACAGAATCCTTTCTGATCGCAGTAGGTGGTGTCATCGGGGGATCGGGTATGCTTTGCACATACCCGAACTGTCGCACACATCGGTCAGGATGGTGCGCCTCCCGAATCTCGAAGGCCTCTAGAGGCCCACGAAATAGACCTAACCTATACTGGGGGTCGTTGAGATCCAACTTGCCCCAGGGGTTCCACTGAACCTATGTTGTTTTTTGAAAGGACAAACGTATTTTTATAAATAATAATTGCATAACATATGATTAAATGACTTGCTAAATAATACTTACCTCTGCATATGTGATCTGGTCAAGGACCCGTCTGAGGGAAACTAGTCGAGCGGGATCCTTATGGTACTTGACTCTGGTGTTATCCCGGATAGCCGTCGCCGGGGCATTCATGGATGTCAAGTCCTGTGTAGCATGACCCCGAAGACCATGGAAATACGCCCATATCCAAGCCTACAAATACCAGAATTTCATAATGTTTTAAACATAAGCAACATATTTTTTAAATAAAACAAACATTAAACGAATACTACCTTGAGAAGGAGCGGACAACCAACAAACCCTTTGGATTGAGCACGGGAGGCCTGACCCAACTGTCTGTACAGTTCAGCCAATATGGCTGTCCCCCAAGCATAGGACCCTGTCTGGTTGTGGTCTATGAGGATGCTAAGGTATTTGTGCTTCACCTTCATCTGAGACTTGTCTACCAGAGTCGTACTGCCTAACAGGGAGAGCAAGTAGAGCAAAGCAATATCACTCTCCTGCTGAGGAGTCCTGCAATTAATAACGAAAACTGAATTAGTAACGTTAATCGAGAAATTATGAGAAATTCTTATAATATACGGAAATTTACCTGTCCTGTATAGCAAACATCTCTACTAGTCGGTTGTGGATCGTGGTGATGCCTTCATTGTCGTGGATGTTCAAGCCCCCATCTGATAATTTATCACGCATTATAAATATTTAATCGAATCAACTAAACAATTGAATCAAATATAAATAATAAAATAAATTCTACGTACGTAAGCATAGCGCAACAACCTCCTGGATCGTATCAAACCCGAACATCTGCTTCACGTGAACGTGCACAAACGCATTTATGTTCGCCTCAGCAGATCTGACAGCTCGTCCATGGATCGGAAGCTCTAGAATCTTCAGCACGTCTAACAAGGTAGGAGCAATCTCACCAAATGCAAAGTGAAACGTGTTGGTTTCTGGATACCAACGCTCCACAAATGCAGAAATCAAAATCGGATCGATACTCTTGTACTCGAGCCGGGGATCTGCAAGGACGTGTAAGTGGCTCTGCTGAACGAGCTGCCACCATGACCCAGGCACATCAGATTTATGCACATCATACGCCCTGAAGAAGTCCTTGCGGGTGTATATATCCAACACCCTCTTCAGCTGATGTATGAAACAAAAACATAAATTAATGAATTAGAAAAGCCTTTGATCGTTTCACCTCACAAATTCATTTAGAAAACAACACATACCTTCGATGAGGGTGGTATCACATAAGCCGGATCACGCTGAATACGCTCTGCAAGCTCCTCTGTATGAGTCCATATGACCGGAGCAATGTGGGTGTTGTAGTCCACCAGAAGCTGTGAACTGAGAGGACCTCCAGGATGCCCCACATAATCCGCATCCCCTGGAGCCGGTCCAGCGAGGCCCGGATCGACATGCTCAGTGGGCTGCTGAACGGGCTCCTGATCAAAATCCTGAAACGGCTCCTGAATCTCCTGCTGATGATCCTCTGCAGACGGCGACAACGAACGGGCTCCTGAATGGGCTCCTGAATCTCCTGGAGATGGCTGACGCACTGGTGATCCCTCATAATAATCAGTCTGCATCTGCGCCTCCAAATCTCTTAAATCAAGCTCTGGCTGATATGCAACCTCTGTCTCCTCCGTAATCTCCTCTGTAAACTCCTCCTCCTCACTAACATCTAACTCCTCCATCAGAGCTTTTCATGTATCTCCTATCTGAACTCCTGGAATGTCTGCAGGAGATCCACGACGACGGGAAGCAGTGATCCCGCGTGCGCTAGGGTGACGAGGGCCCTTCTTCTTCTTTCTTACAGAACCACCCGCCGGAGTAATAACCCTCTCTACAGCCTATTTTCATATTTACGAAATATAAAAATTACTATTATTTAACTAATTTATTATTATTAAATCTTTTTCTTCAAATCCATATTTATCATTCACGCTAATTAATAAATAATTCTTTTATTACTAAATCTTTTTCTTTTAACGACTAATTAATAATTTAATAATTTATTAATATTCTATTTAATAAATTATTAATTAATAAATCTTTTTCTTGTAATCGTAAATCTTTTTAATAAATAACGACTAACTAATATTATATTAATAAATAAATAAATATTAATATAATATTAGTTAGTCGTTAAATCGTTATTTATCGAATAACGTGACACGTTAAACGATAAATAAGGACTAATTAATATTATATTAATAAATATTATTTAATAATAAATCTTTTTCTTTTAATCGTTATTTATCGAATAACGTGAAACGTTAAACGATAAATAACAACTACTTAATATTATATTAATAAATAAATATTTATTAATATAATATTAGTTTTCTTTTTATCGTTATTTTTCGAATAACGTGACACATTAAACGATAAATAACGACTAATTAATATTATATTAATAAATATTATTTAATAATAAATCTTTTTCTTTTAATCGTTATTTATCGAATAACGTGAAACGTTAAACGATAAATAACGACTACTTAATATTATATTAATAAATAATTATTTATTAATATAATATTAGTTTTCTTTTTATCGTTATCTATCGAATAACGTGAAAACGTTATTCTATAAATAAGGACTAACTAATATTATATTAATAAATAAATAAATATTAATATAATATTAGTTTTCTTTTAATCGTTATTTATCGAATAACGTGAAACGTTAAACGATAAATAACGACTAATTAATATTATATTAATAAATATTATTTATTAGTAAATCTTTTTATTTTAATCGTTATTTATCGAATAACGTGAAACGTTGAACGATAAATAACGATAAATAATTTAATTACGTACCTCGTGGATCGAGAGCGCTTTTTCCGGCGATTTTGAACGAGCCCGTTTTTGCGCTCCGCCCCGACCCCGACCCCGACCACCACCTGCTTCAGCTCCAGCTACCTCGCCGGCGCCACCAACCTCCTCCCCTCCACCTCCAGACCCCTCGCCAGCGCCACCGACCACCTCAGGAGCCACCGCAGCTCCACCACCACGGGCCCTTTTCTTTTTGGCCGGATTCGTCTTCCGCCCAGGCGCAGCTCCTCCACCTCGGACTCTTGCGCCACCGGCACTAATACGGACGGGAGGGAGAACAGACGAAGCCGCAGCCTCCACCGTCGCCGGAGTGGATTTCGAGCTTTTCCCCATTTCTTCGGATTGCATGATTCCGAGTGAAATTGATTGAGGGATTTGGATTGTATGAGAAAAACGAGTCGAATAGGATAGATTTGGGGAAGAAAACGAGTGAAATGAGAGAAGATTGGACGGCGGCGACAATTAGGGTTACAGATGAACAGTGAACTCGGGAGAGAGAATGCGAGGAGGAGGAGGAAGAAGAAATGGCATATCTTTCCTTTTAAAAATTTCTTCCATATACGTATCATCGATTTTTTGCACTATCCGCCTGTTTTGAGCGTACGCCCATTATGGACGTATGAAAATGTAGTGTAGTTAGAGAGAAATTATAGTGCGTATAGAGCTCGCGAAGAAGAAAGACACTTTGAGGGAGGAGAGAGATAGAAGAGATTTGGTTCTGAAATTGTGCTACTCGGGAAAACGAAAAAGAGGAGGAAGATGAGGGCAAGAATGTCTTTTTGAACAATGTGGAGCTTATTAATTATACATGTCAGAACTGATGTATATCCATTATCTAGAGCGGATTGTGTAGCTTAACATGTGCCCAAGCATAAAACTTTATTTTTTATAATATTTTAATATTTTAGAAAGTTAAAATTTAAAATTTTGGGTTTGTAATTTGGGATTTAGAGGTAGGGTTTAGGAGTAGGGAGTATAATTTAGGATAAAATAAATAATAAAATTTTAATTTTGCCTTTGGGCACATATAAAGCTGTATATGCAGCTATAGAAGATTCAGGCTCACAGTATATCTCTAGCAAGGTCCTGATATACTCCGTATAAGATATATAAATAAATTACATCATGCAATGAATTGCATACTGAATTATTGATCGAGTAGTACGTACACCATAGCCATTATATGAACATAGGGCGAATCATCGCGCGTTACAACATTACTTTTCCCGATTTTCATGAATAAACAGATCGACACATGGAAAGTTTAGCTGACATGATACATAGCCATAATAATAAAACACACCAACTTAAAACATACACTATAAAGATACCCCTACCTATATATATATCGATCATATTATTAATAAATACATCAAGATCAACACAACGTACATTTTCATAGGCTTTTTGAATTCACGCCTTACCCTATAGACATACATATTAATATTATACATAGCTCATGTACGAGCTAGCTAGCATGCATTTAATATACATATAAATGCATATAGTCGTAGCCTTAACCAAAATTTTATTCAAGGGCGTACTATGATTAGAGTATTGAAAGTTTGGAACTGATCCGGGTGCATGCATATGTGAAAAACTGAAAATGGAACAGGCACTGAGACGTATAAAAGTAACAATTTATTATGGGTCCTCGTCCAGTGGAAAAGGCCCTTAGAGTAAGAAATGAGAATATAATATTCATCCATTGGATGTCATCCAAGGGATGGATATCAAATGTGCACATTTGACCGTTGACCGTCGACAATGTGCACATTTTGTGTAGAAAATGTGCAAATATTTTTTTGGCTCAAAAAAAAAATTTGGCAGGACTGTTGACCGTTGACAGTTGACCGTCGACAATGTGCACATTTTTTGTAGAAAATGTGCACATATTTTTTTGGCCCAAAAAAAAAAATTGGCGGAAAAAAAATTGGCGGAACTGTTGACCGTTGACAGTTGACCGTCGACAATGTGCACATTTTTTGTAGAAAATGTGCATATATTTTTTTGGCCCAAAAAAAATATTTGACGGAAAAAAATTTGGCGGGACTGTTGACCGTTGACCGTTGACCGTCGACAATGTGCACATTTTTGTGTAGAAAATGTGCAAATACTTTTTTAGCCCAAGAAAAAAATTTGACGGTCGGTCAATTTTTTTTTCTTCACCTGATTTGTGTGCATAAAGAAGAAATGTGCACATTTTTTTATCATGATGCGCACATTTTATTTGTAAAATGTGCACATTTTTTTATCATGATGCGCACATTTTATTTGTAAAATGTGCACATTATAACTAATGTGTCTATTTTGTGCAGAAAATGTGCACATATAACTTTGTCTTAAAAACGAATGTCTGTCATGAAAAAAATTGGCGGAACGAATGTCTGTTTGAGAAAAATTTGCACATCTTATTATATTGTGTCTATTTTGTGCAGAAAATGTGCACATGTAATTTTGGCCCAAAAACGAAAGCTTTTCATGGAAAAAAAAGATCTGAAAAACAAGTTCAAAAAATTGTGTTGGGAAAGATGTGCACATCTTATAAAACTAATGTGCCTATTTTGTGTAGAAAATATGCACATGTAATTTTGTCATGAAAATGAAAGTTTTTCATTAAAAAAGAGCTCGTCAAAACAAGTTCAAAAGTTGTGTTTGGAGAAAATGTGCACACCTTATACAGCTAAATGTGCACATGTAATTTTGGCCCAGAAACGAAAGTTTCTCATTGAAAAAGGTTTGATAAACACAAGTTAATATTTTGTGTTTGAAAAAATGTGCACAACTTATACAACTATTGTGCAGAAAAATGTGCACATATAATTCTAGGACAGAAATGAAAATTTGTTGGAAAAAAGAGCTCGTAATAAAACAAGTTCAAAATTGTGCTTGAAAAAACAATGCACATCTTATACTATTTATGTGCACATATTTTTTTTGGCCCAGAAACAAATGTTTGCAGGGAAAAAACAAAATTTGACGGGAAAAAAATTTTGGCGGGAAATTTTTTGGACCGGTCAAAGTTTGACCGTTGACTGGAGTTGACTGTTGACTTTTTGAGAGAGTTAATCTACACCCTTAGTTTGATTTTGATCTAAAGCCTAATATTAATTCTCACTTCCCACCTTAAATTTCATCATTTTCCATTTATTATTGTTATTATTGACTAGATTCTCCATTTATTATTGTTATTATTGACTAGATTCTCCAAAATCTTATGATTAGTACGTTATTCAAGTAATTTATTTGCGTGGTTGGTTGGTTTCTAGCTAGCTAACTAGAGGTCATGTTTATTGGTTAGATGCGAATTTGCTAATTAATTACATTGAATATATTATTTGAAAGATAACTAACACAACTTTAATTTATAATGTGGCCGGCTGCATGGGAACAAAGTGGAACAAGTTATTACAACAGAAGCTAGCTGGATGTATCGACGAGAAGAAAAAATAGATGTTTAAGAACCTAACTTAATGGTGGTTTCCTCTCTGCGCTTATATCTACATGCAGATTAGGTTATTCAGTTCGACTTATCATAATTTTTGTTGTAAATCTGGTCTGACTCATGTGTTGTGCACTTGTGCCCCTTGATATGTGGTTATTTATCACAAACATCTTGGATGCTCATCTAAGATCTTGTCCTCATCATGTCTTTTTTGGATATATCCTATGATCATTCGATTTTTCGCAATTTAAATCTTCTAAACGCCTACTCCGTTTCGCGCCTTTTTAAGTTTTTATGCTCTTTTTAAAATGATTGAATTCCGGAAAATTCTTATTTCATAATGTAGAAGTATATTTTAGGATTAAGATTTAGATATGCAACGGGGTTGAAAAAAAAATCCGGCCTTCTAATTGACGCACATGATATATTCTTCTTTAAAAACAATAAAACTAGGATGATAGTTAAAAAATCCAGGAAAAAGGGTTTGTGAAAAATCCAGGATTATAGTTTATGTAATATTCCCAACAAATTAAAGAAATGTACGATATAATTTCCTAAAAAGTGATAAAAAAAATCACATTATTAAGAATATAGTTTATGTTTCTAATTAAAATTCAAGTCTAATACTCCATGAAAGATTAAGGACTAAATTAGACATTTAAAAAACCTTTTATAAAAAATACTAGTAATGAACATGAGCAGTAGGGCCATTGAGGAAATTCAACACGAAGCAGCAGTAAAAAATGAGGCGGGACATTCAGAAGTTGAAAAAGGTACAGTAATTTGAGGATTAAATAATATGATATGACATTGCATTTAATCATTTTTATCCAACTAGGTAGAAAAGATAGAAAGGAGGTGGGGATAAGAATTGGTGAATGAAATTTGTGTCCCAGCTTTGGAGTGATTCTCGGAAATGGATGGCGAACACTAGTGTATAGTGAATGAATGAGTGAAAGCGAAAGGATACAATTTGGCCCCATCCTCACATGCCCGCAACGTACTCTTCTCCTCCAAATTAAGTCACTATTATCTAGTCGCAAGTACAATCTAAGAAATATAGAGAAGCCACCCCCTAGCTACATTATACATAACCATGTTGTGTTGTCCATTTCAATATAACCTTATGTACGTGTGTTATGTACAGTAGTATGTAATAATGTTGCGGGAACAAGTTATAGTCAAATACTTATATATACAAAGTTTTTATTTAGCTCACCCTAAAAATTTATTTAACACATCACGGGATTCGTCACGAAGCTATTAAGCATGACCTTCGTCACGAATCAATTACACAGGACTTTTGTCACGAAACTCATAGAGTGATCCGTCACAAAGCTCCTTCCTCCACCCGTCACGAAACTCGTATATTCATTTATGACGAAGGTATACTATACATGCAAAAGTAAAGTTATTATGCCTAATCCACACCAACTACATTTAATTATCATTATACTATCAATAAACATCGAGCCAACTTCATCTTCAACCTCCTAACTTCATTTTTTACCCACATTTCAACTATTTACATTTGCATTCAAACACAATCTCTTCTAAAATGTCAATTGAGATGATTATATAAACCAAAATGTTGATGAAAGTGGTCCATCATGGGCAACTTCAATGAGGTAAGTTATAGTTTTTTAAAATAACGTAGAAGTTAGGGTTTGTGGTAAATTTATGGTTTTGTATGAAATTGATGGTTTTTAAAGTGAGATTTTGTGATTTTTATGTGTTGCATAGAATGAGCATGATATAACATATTTCAAATAATGTTCAAGTTAGGGTTTGTGTGAAATTTAGGGTTTGTGCTAAAGTTTAGGGTTTGTGAAATTTAGGGTTTGTGTTAATTTAGGTTTTGTGTTAATTTTCTTAAGATCATGCTTTTAGGCATATTAATATGTTAATATGTTATCATAGAATGAGCTTGAAATTACATGTTTATATGACATAAATTTGTATGTATATGAGGGAAACATACTTGAAAGTAGTTTGATTCGAATTTAGGAGTAGATTTGTTGGTTTGTGCATTACAAAAGGGTAAAAAAGGGCTTCGTGACGGGTAGAGGTACATTTGTGACGAAGGTCAGGGTTTCTCGCGTGACGAATAAATTTGCACATAAATGTGCAAATTGGTTCGTGACGGACGGAGGTATGAGCTTCGTGACGAAGTCAACTATCTGGTTCGTGACGAAGGGAGTAAAATAGGGTTTCTGAGTGTTTTTTTGGCGTATTTTATAATTTTGCAGTATATAATATTCAAATGTTCAATGGTTTAAACAACCTATCGATCAATGTTGATGTTCCGGTGGGACATGGAGGGGTGCCTTCGTTTGATCTTGGTTTAGATTTTGATAATCCGCCAAATGTCTCTCAACTTGATCCTCCTCCGTATCATTCTCATCAAATTGATTGGTCCAATGTACCTCCATATCAATCTGTATCGCAACCATATCAATCTGGGTTGCAAGAAAAAGTGTCCCAGAGAGTTCGGTACAGTGGGATATGGAGGTCCAATGTACCTCCATATCAATCCGTATCGCAACCATATCAATTCGTATCGCAACCATATCAAATTGATTGGTACCAATGTACCTCCGTATCATTCTCGAATTTAAAGACAATACCACAGTTTGACAGTGTTGAGCATTATGAGGAGCCACATATATCATCGGATTATTCTGAAGTTTTCGTTACTGATCAGATATTCACCTCAAGAGGAGACGCAAAAGAGTGGGTAAGATATATTATTAAAGAGAAGGTGATAAACAAATTTGACATGAAATTTGTTAAATAAAGCACACCTTAGGCGAATTACTTCAAGATAGAATCAAATAAGTGTCCTAGAGATCAGAGATATTATGATAGTATGGCTGGATGTTTTTCTAGGGATAACAACGAGGTGGGGAATCTCCATCCCAAATGGGGAATTTCCGCTACGGAGACGGGAGTGGAGATTTTATACGAGGATGGGGGAGGGGATGGGAAAATTATATCTCCATTGTGTGGATGGGGACGGGGATCCCCTCATCGGCTCATTCCCATCGGGGCTCCGAAAGAAAAATTAATATATATATTTAAAAATTCACCGCCTCTCACTGCAACAAGAAGCTCACCGGCGCAAGGTTCTTCCCCAAAGGATACGAAGCCGCCTCTCACTTCGGAGGTCTCGTCTACAGGGCCGAGTGTGGCCTCGTATCCTTTGGGGAAGAACCTTGCGCCGGTGAGCTTCTTGTTGCAGTGAGAGGCGGTGAATTTTTTAGAGGAGGAAGAAGAAGACTAAGAAAATACAAATTTTCCCTTAAAATTTTGAAATAAGTGGGGGTATATTAGACATTTCACACAAACTAACAGAAGAATTAACGGAATAGATGGAAGGGTGGTTCCATGTTAACGGAATAGCAATAATGGGCGGTTCCTTGCAAAAAGTGAAATAAGGGGTGGTTTGACGCAAATTCGGTCAAATAAAGGGTGGTTTGGCGCAAAAACCTCTTTTTGTTTTACAGTATAATAGTCCAATGTTCAATCTTTAAACAACTTATCGATCAATGTCGATGTTCGTTTGGGACCTGAAGGAGTGCCTTCGTTTGATCTTGGTTTGGATTTTGATAATCCGCCAATAGTCTCTCAACTTAATCCTCCTCCATATCATTCCCATCAAAATGATTGGTCCAATGTTCCTCAATATCAATCTGTATCGCAACCATATCAAGACATGGAGTATTTCCCGACTTTGAAGACAGTACCACAGTTTGACAGTGTTGTGCATTATGAGGAGCCACATATATCATCGGATTATTCAGAAGTTTTCGTCACTGATAAGATCTTCAGCTCAAAAGCAGGCGTAGAAAAGTGGGCAAAAGATATTGGAAAAACTCATAACTTCATGTTGAAGGTTAGTAAGAACCGACTTCAAAGGGAAGTTTGGAAGGTCTTGGTTTAAATGCAAGCGCAGTGGACATTATATTCCTGATTCAGTGGGGAGAACTAGGAAAAACACTTCAACAAAGAAATGTGGTTGCAAATTTCAGATTGCATGTAGAGAGACTGAAAAGGGTGGATGGATCTTAAGGGTTGATCATGGAACTCACAACCACATCATTGGCCAATCCTTACACGGTAATGCATTTGCTGGAAGACCTACACCAGAGGAGGAAAAGGTGTTACTAGACATGAGGAAGGGAAATGCTAGACCAATACAGATGTACACAAGGCTCAATACTGACAACATGACTAAGAAGTCACAAGTCTACAACTTTTGTAACAAGTTGAGAACAAAGAGGATGGAGGGAAGAACTGTGGTCCAAGAATTCTTCTATCGTTAGAAGGAGCTGAACTACTTCGTAAGACACAAGAGCGACAAAGTCACAAATAAGATCACAGATGTGTTCTTCGCAAGCCCAGAGTCGATGAAACTGCTTAAGGCGTTTCCATATATAATGTTGATCGACGCAACCTACAACACAAATTAGTAAGTATAATTAAGTTATAAATTATGATTTTCGTTTTTACTACATATATTCTTATAGTAATGTATTTTCTTGCAAATGTACGACATGCCCTTCATAGAGATTGTTGGAATAACATCAACGTGGAAGAACTATGTTGTTGCTGGAGCTTTTTATCTCTGAAGAGAAAGAAGAAAACTATGTGTGGTGCATGTATCAATTGGCGAGTTGTTTAGGGTTGTTAAGATGACGTCAACTTGCTTAGTCACCGATTGAGAGAAAGCTTTGATGAACACTTTGGATATGATCTTTCCAAATTCTACTTTCCTCCTCTGTAGGCGGCACATCCAAAAGAACATTGAGGACCGTGCTAAGCTAGCAATGCAGTCAAAAGCAAGGCGGACCAATTTTGCAAATGACTCTCTTAACTTATTCAAGCAGTCGACGGATTTGGCATACAACATAAGGCTGGGGTGTATTAAAAAGATTGGGCAAAATATCCATCTGAGATTAGCTACCTGAAGAAGAATTGGCTAAACCCGTACGGCGATAGATTTCTTTCAATCTATGTGGATAAAATCTTTACATTATGTTCCAACACCACAAACAGGTTAGTGATGTTACTACGTTTCAAATTTGGGTTATACAATATATGTTAGCTTTTCTTTGTTGTTATAAATTATTGTTTTGATTATGCAGGGTTGAAAGTGAACATTCTAGCTTCAAAAATTATTTGTCACTGCCAAGCCAGAAGATAGACACTGTGTTTGATAGGTACAATTCGAAGATGCGCATTCAGTTCAATGAGATCTTGGGTTCTTTCAATGAAAGTCAGCAAAAGACTGTAAGTAACATTACGGAGGTTGATCTCTTCAAGCTAATTCTTAAATACAAAGTGTCTTTTACTTGCTTGAGTCTCTTGCTAACTGAATACAAGAAAGGGGAATATGACATTCATCTTGATCATTGTGAATGCGTAATAAGGAAGAGAGATGGATTGCTATATGTGCATGAAATTTATGAATATTTGAGGAAGCAAGAACCAATTCCAGCTCTTTTGGAGGCAATTGACTTTGAAAGAAGTAGAGACTGAAGACGAATTACAAGTGCGCAAGGTAGTAGCAAGAAACTTGATGGATGAGTTTATGGCTCATCAATGGGAGGGAATGTCACCTTATGACCAACACGAGTGTGCAATGAAGTGTTTGGTAATAGGTAACCCTCAATGACCAACCTCCAAGAGCCAGCTCGTGTGAAAAGGGGGAAGGGACGACCTCCAGGAGCTCCAAACAAAGAGTACAACCCAATGAAACGACAACCTTCACATTGGGAGCACACTGATGAAGCACTTGAAGAAATGCCTCCAAAGAAGCAAAAACCGGCTTCATACAGGAAGGGTAAGACTGGTGAGTGGGCTTTGAGGAAGCTTACAAAGTATAGTACTCTCGTACCTCCGTGCATGCGTCCCCACGTGCAAGGTTGGTATCCAATTGTGGCTGATGGAAATTGTGGATACAGAGCTATAGCACAACAAAACAACAATTTTTTGTCTTCTCGAATCTGATTGCGGGCGTTCTTCCGCGCGCTTCTTGAAGACGAATACATTCTATACAAACATAATTTTTTTGTCAATTTACGCATAACAAAACAAAGCAACAAAAATCAACAAAGGAATATATGCACAAAGATCTGTCACAGATCTTACAGTAACCTTCGTTACGAAGGTCATTGAGAGATCTGTCACGGATCTTCCTGGAACATTCGTCACGAATCTTTCTGTGACATTCGTCACGAAGGTTTATAGTATATTCGTCACGAAACCCTCAATTATCTTTGTGACGAAGCAAATTCCACAAACTGCACAAACTTAGCAGCAACAAGCTTTCGGTGACGAACGAAATTGCACTAACTTTGCACAATTTCAAGCAAAAAAATAAGTTTTTCCAACTATCTAATTACATTAGCCCTAAATCATTTCATTCCGTATGTCTCTTAACCAAAATCTCAAACCCTAATTCATGATTTCAACAAATTTTGGGATTATATCAAAAATTTGAAACAACGCTCAATTAAACATAAACAAAAAACAATTGAACTAAAAAACATGCTTAATACACATATCAATCTAATGTAATCACTACATATCAATAGTTTTGACATATCTTCATCTAAACATAGAAGATTAATGCAAAAGAGAGTTAAAAATTACCTTATGAGTTGATTTGTTGATTATTGTGGTGAAGGATATGAAAAATGTGTTGAATGGTGTTGTTGTAGGCGGTTGAGGCGCATAATACGTTTGGAATGATATGGAGACGAAGTGAATTAGGGTTGGGTAAAAAAATTGCTTTTATAAGTTGATTCCAATATTCGTCACAAAACTCTTTTGGACTTTCGTCACTGATGTATTATATTCCTTCGTGACGGAACTCTTCAACACTTACGTGATGGATGTATGTAATAGTTCCGTGACGAAAATCATCTTGTGCTAAATAAACAAAAAGGGTGTGTCAAATAGTAAGCCCCTAAACAAATTCATGTATTGCGTCGGCTTAGTCCAAGTCATCGAGTGCTAGAAAAAGCAAGGTGCCCCCATGCAGAAAACGAGATCTGATATCCTTTGGAGATCTTTCGTCAAAGTAGAGTTTGTTCTAGATGACTTCAAATTAGGAAGTACTACAAGGGCCTCTCCTCAAGCGAGCATGAGTTAACCGAGGCAGAGATCGGACATTTGCGGGGACATCCAGAGTATATATGCATATATTGTAGTTTTTATGGTTTTATTAGAGTTAAAGATAAGAAATTCTTAACTATATATCGAATTCTGAAGTTACAAAAGAATTGTCTTAAATTATATTTGCTTATCAAGAAAGTTAATAGTTGATTGCTAAGATTTTTTTGTTGATGAACAAGTTAGGAACATGGATTTCTTCGTCACGACAAACCCCACACCCCTATCTAAGGGTAGAATGTCATAAGTGAGTGTCGAACTCCCAAAGTGTTGACAGAAGAGCAAATCCCCTTAGCACTTGGCTACAAGAGCCTTGACGCTACAAAATTATTTGTTCTCTGTCTTTTCTTATTCACCGAATCACTCAATTTTACCACACATATATTTGATACATAGTATTAGGATAGAAAATATCCTCTCTGTCAATATCTTGTATTTTAGGATAGAGATTATATCTACCTTATTCTCCAAGACAATCCTATGTATATATATCCCATTGTGATTAATGAAAAGTCAAGAAATCCTTTTACACATTTACATGGTATCAGCCTAACTGATCCCTAACCCTAACCCTTTCCAGCTTCTGCCTCCTTTTCTCTCATCATGGTCACCATTAACGAACCCCTCTCACCTGGCAATTCCTCTGAAATTCTGGCTGTTGCAACCTCAGACAAACCTCAAACTCTCAAACTCCCTAACCTACAATTTCGTCTTGATCGTCAGAATTACTCTCAATGGCGTCATTCCATCAAATTTGCCCTAACAACCTACGATCTTGAAGAATTCCCCACGCCCGGACTTGCTCCGGCTCCATTTTTGTCGTTGATTCCTGATCCAGCAAACCCCCTGGAAACTGCTGAAGTTAATCCAGCCTATGGACCATGGAAGAAGAAGGATTGCTTGGTCCTACTTTGGATTCAATCTACATTGTCTCCTGCTCTGCTCGCTCATATTATCCGTGCTTCCACCACATCTGAAGCATGGCTAATCCTTGAGCAGATGTTTCATGCGCAAACTCGCGCAAATCTTATGCATCTCAAGCAACAGCTTCATACCTTTCCTGATGACACAGGGTCGGATGATGATCGTAGATCTGCTAGGATTTTGAGGGACTAAGGGGATGAAGTCGACGGTGGCGACGACAGAAGTCGATGGCGGACGGCTGGAATGGTAGGGTGAAGTCGATGGCGGACGGCTGGAATGGTAGGGTGAAGTCGATGTCGAAGGCGGCTTCGTGAGATCGTTGTGGAGGACGATCAAATGAACCTTGGTCGTTGACAAGTGTTGTCTTCTTTGACTCAGCCGTCGATCTAGGGAATCTCGCTTGACTCGGACTCGATAAGCAAGTGACGTCTTTCTTGACTAAGTCGTCGATCTAGAAAGACTCACTTGACTCGAACTAACCTAAGGAATCCACCTAGGGTTCTTTCGAGGTTTGGAGATCGAAAATATGGGCAACCATTAGATCGTTCTCACAAGTTGAAATCAAACCATGGGTTTCCGCTTGCAATTCAAAATCCAACCAAAAGCTACAACTAAAACAATGTCAAAACTAAAGTGAAGAGTAATTCTCAATTTGTCAAAAGTCTTCCTAAAACCCTACAAAAACACATAATAAATAGCCTTCCCGAATTGCTTGATTCCCAAGAAAGGAAACCCTAGAAAAACCCTAAAATCTCGAATCTTGTTCTGATCATGGAGGCTTCGTCCAATCTCTAATGGGCCTCAAATTTGGACACAATGAAGCTAAGCCCAAGTACTGAAACATATACAAAGGAGAGCTTAATCCGATCTTTCGTTTGTCCAAACGAACAGAAACAAATTTGGATCTTGCAACAACCATATCTTGGTCATTGGGCCTCTGTTAGGCTTCAACTTTGGACACGACCAAGATAGGTCCAAGAAGTATACTCTGACCAAATATCTTATCAATTGGAAGCACGAGCCGTCCAGTCCACTCTGCCCTAGTTTCATCCCATCTTCGATAGCACCGCCTCTTGTCGTCTCTTCGGCCTTCAGCTTGGCGACGGGATCACAGCATGGGTTGTTCTGAGAGACGCTCCATCATACGTACATCCTCCTCCTCCCCTTGAAAAGGATTCGTCCTCGAATCCTCTTGCTCTTCTAAATTCAGCTCGTCTTGAAAATGGGGCCCTTGTGAGCTCACCCATACAATCATGGGTGCCAAAGATGAATAATGCCCCAGCTCTTGATGAAGCTCCGACGTACGTACATCATCCTCCCTTCCTTTGAAAAGATTTGACCTCGAATCATCTTGACCTGCAAAAAGGAGCGTCACATAACAAGTATCTGGACACACAACAAGACATAAATATTTACTTGAATCGAGCAAAGCTTGAAGTGTAGTACTAGAAGTCATGCTTGCAAAAGTAAGAAAACTTCCCTTCATATTGCGCAACCTATCCTCTAGAGTCATAAGCACATAAATAGCACATGAATGATTAGCTATGACTCTAAGGAAGCAAGATGCACAGTCATGGATACTAATGAACGACAATCCTAAGCCTAAGTGCAAAGGATATACCAAGATGCAAGCAGTAGCTATGCCACCTTTCTTTCTATTCCCATTTGGATTCCTAAACATGCTAGGCATAATATAATAAGTATACGGGAATGAGAAAGCATCATTGAGACTTGAATGCAACCTATATGATGTGTCTTTAAATGGAGCATGATAGTACTTGGTAGAAGACTGATTATATACAACATACTCATGAAAGACAAGAGAGTTTGTCTTGTAACCAGTATGCACATTAGATGAAAACCAACATGCACAGTTTAAGCTCTTCTTCTTATGCCTATGTATGTGCTTAATAATGCTACTACAAACATAAAAGGCATTCCTAGGCAAACCAACAAGCATACAAAGCAGGGGAAACACATGATGCATGAGATATGAATATCGAACACTTTGCCTATATGCAACAGATGGCGTAAAAGACAAATGAGAAGAGAAGAAGGTAAAGGATCCTTCCCGGAAATGATGATTCCTCAAGTGGATAGCAGAAAGGCTCTTCTTAGCTATGTTAAGCTCATCGACATCTTCCGAGGTGATGACGTCCTTGTTGGCCTCTTCTACATCTTTTCTTGGCTTCTGGTTGTCCTCCGCTGCAGCCTGCTCTACAACAATGTTCGATCTGGTTCCGAGCTCCTTCGTCTTGAGCCTCTCCAAGGACTACATTCAGGGCTTTTTCCCCTACTTTTGTGGCGACTTCTTCAATCACACCCTGGTCGCTTAGACGCAACTCCATCTTGACATCCATGTGTGTCACTTCTTGGACGTCCTCCTTTCCACAAGAATTGACGACATCTGAGGCCGGTGTTTCATCAACTTCATCCTCGTAGGTGTAGTCGCGATTTGCGCAAATATCAGCCAAGTGACCTCTTCCTCCACACATAACACATATGATGTCACGTGTTTGAATTCGAGGTTGCATAGTCGAACCATCTATGTCGTAAGGAGTGCTAACAAATGTCTCAGGTGAGTCATAAACTCCTCTGGCTGCACAAAAGAGTTAGAAGAACAACCATATGGATCATAATAGTAAGTCCTACTTGAGTCATATACCTCTTCGGGCTGCACAAAAGAGTTAAATTGAAAACCATAGGAATCATAAAAGTAAGTCCTATCCGAGTCATAAACTCCTTCGGGCTGCACCAAAGAGTTAGATGAAAAACCATAGGAATCATAATAATTATGATCTTGCTCGTACCTCATATGTGGGTTCATGTCATGAAAATCAAGTCTTTGATCTTCTAGGTGTTGCACATCCTCACAATATGAAAGATCGTCATAGTGGTAGACGAGCGTTTGTTCATTGAAGCTCACCTTCTTCTTCTATATTTGAACATCTCCATATGCCGCTCCATAATCTTGGACTCCATAGAAGTCCTCCTCTGACATGTGATTCATCGAGTAGTATTGGTCATACGGGTAGCACATGCCCTCCCAGTTGGCAGTTTGATCAATAGTCCAACCAACGTCAAACACTTGGCGAGCCATGAGTGGCTCCTTAAGTTTTCCCTTGGTCTCCTAGACCTGCGCAATTCACAAGGAAACAGCAGCACAAAGAAGGCACAAACGTATTCTATTTAACCCTACGCTACGCAGTTGAATTGCAAGAATAGCTAGGGACAAGCAAAGTGGTAAAGCTAGGCACGAAAGGGGGCAGTCAATCACTGAATATATGTAAATTGGAAAGAAAAGAAAATAAAAAAGAACACAAATGGTGAATAGAACAACCAAGACAAACAACCACGAATCCCCTAGAGAAATTGCCGAGCGGGGTACTCGTGGGGCTACTAGCCCCGGTACCACTTGACGTGCGCTCTAGGACTTCTCACGGTTACTAACCGGGGTCCGCTTGAATCTTGATTTCTAAAGGCTACTAGCCTAGAATAGATAATGCTCTAGCCGGGTTTCTCTTCAGCTAGACGTTCTAATTTCCTTTTTTTTTAATAATTCCGAAAATTAAAATATTTAAATTTGATATTCGGAATTAATTAATTTTTTTTTAAAATCTAGATAAGCAAACAAAATCTTCTACTATCTATCCTAGTTGGATATCAAAGAAGATCTTCTCAACCACTCAAGATATTTTATGATATCAAATCTTAACCAAAAATAAAATCAGAATCTAAACAAATAATTAATTGCAAATAAAATCAAAGATTCTGTCTTGTGGGCCAAGGCAAGGCGGTTAGGGTTAGGGTTTTCTCTCACCCTTCCCGAGCCACGCCGGCGTGCCTAGGCGGCGACCCGCGCCCAGCCGCGTGGAGGTGCTCACGGCTCTCACGCACAAGAATATGAATGGTCCTAAAAAATTCTAATGGCTCTCACACTCGGTTTTTGATAGATCCCGTAAACCCGGTTTAATTTTCTTGAAAAATTCAACAACGTAAGCGTAAAATTAAACAGAAGAGCGTTTTTACCTAGCGATGGCTCCGATACCAAATGATGACAAAGGGTCGGATGAAGATCGTAGATCTGTTAGGATTTTGAGGGACGAAGGGGATGAAGTCGATGGTGGCGACGACGGAAGTTGACGGCGGACGGCTGGAATGGTAGGGTGAAGTCGATGTCGAAGGAGGCTTCGTGAGATCGTTATGGAGGACGATCGAACGAACCTTGGTCGTTGACAAGTGTTGTCTTCCTTGACTCAGCCGTCGATCTAGGGAAACTCGCTTGACTCGGACTCGATAAGCAAGTGAGGTCTTTCTTGACTAAGTCGTCGATCTAGAAAGATTCACTTGACTCGAACTAACCTAAGGAATCCACCTAGGGTTCTTTCGAGGTTTGGAGATCGAAAATATGGGCAACCAATAGATCGTTCTCACAAGTTGAAATCAAACCAAGGGTTTTCGCTTGGAATTCAAAATCCAACCAAAAGCTACAACTAAAACGACGTCAAAACTAAAGTGAAGAGTAATTCTCAATTTGTCAAAAGTCTGCCTAAAACCCTAGAAAAACACATAATAAATAACCTTCTCGGATTGCTTGATTCCCAAGAAAGGAAACCCTAGAAAAACCCTAAAATCTCGAATCTTGTTCTGATCATGGAGGCTTCGTCCAATCTCTAATGGGTCTAAACTTTAGACATAATGAAGCTAAGTCCAATTACTGAAACATATCCAAAGGAGAGCTTAATCCGATCTTTCATTTGCCCAAACGAACAGAAACAAATTCGGATCTTGCAACAACCATATCTTGGTCATTGGGTCTCTGTTGGGCTTCAACTTTGGACACGGCCAAGATAGGACCAAGAAGTATACTCTGACCAAATATCTTCTAAATTGGACGCCCGAGCCGTCCAGGCCACTCTGCCCTAGTTCCATCCCATCTTCGATAGCACCGCCTCTTGTCGTCTCTTCGGCCTTCAGCTTGGCGACGGGATCGCAGCATGGGTTGTTCTGAGAGACGCTCCATCCTACGTACATCATCTTGCTCCCCTTGAAAAGGATTTGTCCTCGAATCCTCTTGCTCTTCTAAATTCAGCTCGTCTTGAAAATGGGGCCCTTGTGAGCTCACCCATACAGTCATGGGTGCCAAAGATGAATAATTCCCCAGCTCTTGATGAAGCTCCGACGTACGTACATCATATTTCCAAAGGGGTCGTTGTCCATTCTTGAGAAGATCTTTCTCTAATTCCCTTGCTGAATGCTCTCATGTTGTGTCTGATGAAGAGTTAGTTGAGTGTGTCCTCCAAGGTCTTGACGCCTCCTATTCAGGTTTCCGTACTGCATTCAATATGCGAATGGGTTCGATTTCCTCGCATCAACTCTTGGGTCTCCTCCTGGATGAAGAAGCTCGTATTCAGGTGCAAAGTGGCTCTCTTTCACAGTCATCTTCAACATTCTCTGCTAATGCTGCCTACCGCAACTCACACAGCTCTTCGTCACAATCATCTGATTCCTCTTCCAGGCCAAAACTGCAGTGCCAATTTTGCAAGAAAACCGTACATGAGGCGATCAACTGTTGGCAGCGTCACAACACCACCGAATTTCCAGCAACAAAGCAGTGACCTCCTCGTGGTGGTAATCATCGTGGCAACAGACAAAGACAGACACTGCAGCAACCAAGTCCACGTCAGGCCTACACTGCTTCAGCTCCTCCAAATCCTTCAGCCCTCACTGATCCCGCTTGGTTCTTTTATTCCGGAGCGACAAACCATGTGACGACTGACTTCAACAACCTCAATAATCAGTCTGATTATATTGGTAATGACGGCTTGCAGGTTGGCAACGGTATGACACTTCCTATTACGCATTTAGGTTCATCAACTTTGCCTTCTTTGCATAAGCCTATTCAACTGCATAATATCTTGTTTGTTCCTGAAATTAGCGAAAATCTGATCAGTGTCTCTCAAATCACTTCTGATAATAATACTTACATGGTTTTCTTTCCCACTCATTGCTTTGTGAAGGATCTGCAAGGTCGGACGCTCCTCACAGGAACTGTTGAGAATGGTCTCTACCGCCTCCATCAACCACCACCCTCAAAATCAGCTGCTATGTCTTGCGTCTTCCTTGGTGCCAAAACTGACCTTCAAACTTGGCATGAGCGTCTTGGTCATCCCCACGAGTCCTCCCTTAAGCGTCTTATTTCTCGTTTTCAATTACCTGTGTCTTTGAATAATCTGAAAGGTGTCTGAGAGTCATGTCAACTTGGAAAGAGTCATCGACTTCATCTCCCTAGTACCCATGAACCGAGTCGTGTCCCTTTTGAATTAGTTTATTCGGATGTTTGGGGCCTTGCGCCTGTTACTTCTTTTAATGGCAATCGATATTTCATAATCTTTGTGGATGATTCCACTAAATTTGTGTGGATATACTTTCTCTCTCAAAAGTCTCAGGTACTTCATCACTTCCAACTTTTCCAAAAGATGGTTGAAACACAATTCAATATCAAAATCAAACACTTTCAATTTGATTGGGGGGTGAGTACGGGACTGTTTCCTCCTATCTACAATCACAGGGAATTAACCATTGTGTCTCTTGCCCACATACACAATCTCAAAATGGGTTTGTTGAGCGTCGTCACAGAACTATCATTGAAAAGGGTCTCTCCTTGCTCTCTCGGGCACGTCTTCCTTCCAACTTTTGGGAACATTGGTTTCACACATCAGTTTACCTTCATAACCGCACACTGTCAGCCTCTCTTGCCTACAAATCACCATTTGAGTCTCTATATCACAAAACACCAGACTATACCTTTCTCAAGAACTTTGGGTGTCTTTGCTATCCCTTCCTTCGTCCATACACATCCAAAAAACTTGAGTTCAGGTCCTCTCCCTGTGTGTTCGTGGGTTACAGTTCTCAGCACAAAGGATACTTGTGTCTCCACATCCCAACAAATCGTATCTATGTCGCTCGCCATGCATTATTTGATGAGACTACCCACCCCTACCCCGAACATTGCCTTCCTTAATCTCCCACAACTCCCCCACACTCTCCTTCCCTACCACATTCCCTACTTCAACTTGCCTCTTCGCCTCACATCACTCAGCTCCACATAGAAACCACAAACCAAAATCCCAGCAGAACTGAAACCGCGCCCGCGGCTGTCCAGTCCGCCCCCGCGGCTGTCCAGTCCGCGCCCGCGGACACATCAGCAGAACCTGCTCAACCACAAAACAACACCACCACGTCCGTACCACTCTCAACGTCTTCCTTGGGGCGTTCTCCTGCTCCTCTAACACCAGCAAACCCAGGTAACTCCTCCACTACTGTCACTTCTTTCCCCTCTTATTTTGGTGCAGTTGATAATAGCAACCATACCATGGTCACTCATTCCAAAACAACCATCTCAAACCAAAAACTTAGAGCTCCACAAAGCATCCATTGCCCTTTGTCCCTGATCTTTATGACGAACCCAAAACCTTCTCTCATGCATCCAAATTACCCGAATGGCAAAATGCAATGCAGGTATAATATGATGCTCTATTGCGTAATGGGACGTGGACACTTCTCCCGCCTCCCTGTAATGCTAACATTGTTGGTTGTAAGTGGGTCTACAGGATCAACCAAAAGGCAGATGGAGCAATTGAGCGCTACAAAGCTCGATTAGTTGCTAAGGGATTCAATCAACAGGAGGGTGTTGACTACGTTGATACATTTAGTCCAGTGGTAAACCCTGCAAGCATTCGTATTGTTCTCACCATTGCTCTTACTTTTCACTAGCCTCTACATCAAGTTGACATCAACAATGTGTTTCTGAATGGTGATCTTACGGAAAAGTCTATATGATGCAACCTCCTGGATTCCTTGACAGATCTCAGCCCACTCATGTCTGTCTCCTGAAAAAGGCCTTGTATGGCCTTAAACAAGCTCCACGTGCCTGGTTCACCAAGCTTCGTCAGTTTCTTCTCACTCATGGCTTCACTGCTTGCATATCTGACACCACCCTCTTTATTCGTCGCTCAGGAAAGTTGGTTCTTTACATCCTTATCTATGTCGATGATCTGATTATCACAGGCTCCTGCTCTGCTGCTATATCTCAGTTTATCAGTTTGCTCAATGCCACATTCTCATTACGAGACTTGGGACCGCTAGCTACACTACTTTCTCGGCATTGAGCTCATTCGACATATAGCCAACATTGTTTTATCTCAGAAGAAATACATTCGAGATCTTTTGCACCGTAGTCGTATGACAGATGCCAAACCCATTGCATCTCCAGTTGTACCTGGTTCTCGTTTGGAACAGAAAGGAGAGCCCATCGATGATCCTTACCTCTATCGCAGCCTTGTGGGTGCTCTTCAGTATGTTACTATCACTCGCCCAGAAATCTCATATGTTGTCAATCGAGTGTGTCAGTTCATGCATAGACCTACGGTTGAACACTGGGCTGCTGTGAAGCGTATACTCCGCTATCTGAAAGGCTCTATTGATTCGGGTCTCACATTGCGCCCATGTACGGACCATCGCCTTGTTGCCTTTTGTGATGCAGGGTACTCCACTGATGATGATGATTCGAGATCTCAACATGGCTTTTCCATCTACTATGGTGGTAACCTAATAAGTTGGTCCTCCAAGAAGCAAACTGTTGTTGCAAAGTCCAGCACCGAAGCAGAATACCGTGCCATTGCCTATACATCCACATAACTCATATGGCTTCAACAACTTCTTCAGGAATTACAAGCCCCTCTATCTCCTCCGCCTATCCTTCTATGTGATAATCTGAGTGCCACATACATGATTGCCAATCCCGTCTTTCATCAACGATCTAAGCACATCCGCATTGACTACCATTTTGTACGAGAGCAAGTTGTAGATGGCTCTTTGATTGTTCGTCATGTCAGATCCCTTGATCAAGTTGCTGATATTTTTACCAAGGTTGTTGGCACAGCTCGCTTTATTACTCTTCGGTCCAAGCTTCGTGTCGCTCTGCCTCCATAAGCTTGCGGGGGTATTAGGATAGAAAATATCCTCTCTGTCAATATCTTGTATTTTAGGATGGAGATTATATCTAGCTTATTCTCCAAGACAATCCTATGTATATATATATCCCATTGTGATTAATGAAAAGTCAAGAAATCCTTTTACACATACGAAGTTAGGAACCCTAAAATACGGTTATGGGAAAGTTTAAAAGCTCATTGATTTGCAATCCTTGTTGACGTGAGCAACCTGCCAATTGGAATGTTCAGAATTGATGCAATTCGGTGGTGCACCCCCTCGATAATACATAAATGCAAATGTGTTGCTGACATTGTGGTTGAAGCCAGCAATTCTCCAAAAAAAATATCTTAGTCGATCATGGTTAAGATTGTAGATAACATGGTATGGGTTATACCGGCTGCAATGGCTCGGCAAGGAGCTCGGCAAGAATCTCGGCAACGCCTTGCCGGGAATTGGTTGCTCCAATGAGCAACTGACGCCGTGGCATGCCATACGGCATGCCTTGCCACGGCGTGGGACGCCGGATGGCGTCCCTTTCCCCTTCGTTTCATTTTTTTTATTTTTTTTTGTTTTTTAAAGGGGCTGCCACGTGGCAGCCCCTGATTGGATACCAACTTAATTTATTTAATTTTGTTTTATAACTCCTAATCACTAAAACGCTTATAACTTAAAATATAAAAATGATAAAAATAAATAAAAATTACCAGCGGCTTTATTTTTCCGAGATCTACAAATAGAGACCAATATTGATTATATTTGGAGCCTCCTACCTCGATCTCTCAATTCCGATTATTTATTCTATTGTTAATATATTGTTAATTTATGTTTGTTGTTCAATTCGATCATTTTCTGCAGTTCACGTTTTGTAACATGTTGTCTTTTACTTTATTAATTATTGTTTTGTTAGTTTGATTGTTTAATATAAGTAATTTGTTATTAATAACTTTGCATTAGTATATTAATTAAATTTCCTTATTTAAAATTATTTAAATTCAAAATAGAAATAATTGATGAATTTTATTATAATAATAATACATTAACCTATATATTAACAATAACAAAGAATTTTATTTACCAATAATATTTTTAACCCCAAAACCTTATAAAATAAACATATTTATTGTACGATGCCGCGGCACCACTGGGAGAAACGCAAACGATGCCGCGGCATCGTCCTAAAAGTGCACTCCATGCCGCGGCATGGAGCGGCACCATTGTGGGTAGTCTTAGGAACTTAGGTTGCCTCGTAAGATTCAAGCTGCCCCAACACACATTTGACTTATTCCTGCTACATGTAACCTAATCAATCTAAAGGACTCTAGCTGGATCCGTACACACACAAAAAAAGCCACCACTAAGGGACTTGTACGGAGCTAAAGAGAAAAGCTAAGCTATTTTTTTGCGTAGAAGTTATAAACTTAAGCTAATTTGTTAATCCCTTTCCTAGTTTTGATATGAGCTTACGAGATTGATTTATGTTTGTGCTGTTCAAATCAGTACAGCCATTTCTTTTTATAGCTAAAATCTAATGCTAATTAAGATCTTTCTTAATATAATCAAACACTTAGAGCAAATCATAATATGTTGAAATGCACATACTTGTGCAATATGGTAACTAGCTAGGACCACCAAAAAGTTAAAAACTTTAAGCAACATAATTATAACAGAAGATCATACCACAACATAGATATATCTACATTTATTTATATAATTCATCACACGTACTACAACATAGCTAGGCTCCACTCTTGCCTTACGTTACCTTCTTCATTACTTCCTTCATGCATGCAGATCACATCACCAATCTTATTCTAAAAACTTAACAGCAGCATCAGCAATAGCAGTGGATAAACATACCCAACAACACTAAAGACTGACTTTAATTCCTTACTAATAAAACATCATAACAACTTCCAATAGCTAGCTAGAACACACGGATTCATTACTTCATTCCCATACTCCTAGTAGGATCGATCACAGACCATCATCACTTCCAATTCTCAGGGTTGAACCAATGGAGATTGGGAGCAAACTGCTCAATCTCACCAAAGAAGCTTCCACTCAAGAAATTGTATTCTTCTGTCTTCACTTGATACTGATTGAAGTAGCCGAAACCCGAGTCAGAGAGGTTCAAGAACTCAAATCCTGCACCAGTTTCATAGTTGTCGGAATTCTCGATCAATGCAGTAGCTTTAGCATCAACATCGATATCAGCAGGAACAGGAACAGCAGCAGGAACAACACTAGACTCAGAACCAAAACCAAGAGCGAAAGGAACTTTGGGGGTTTCGAAAACATCAAAGTTGAGAAACACACTCGATTCACTATCACCAGGATCAGCATCTTTCTTGACCTCAGACTCCAATTCCTGTTCCTCACACAGCCTTGTCTTCATGTTCTGTATCTACACAAGATTATAATGTAAGAATATGGAGAAAGTGCGAGTATAAAAGATATGATGTACCTGAAAGAGAAGAGCGTCGTTTTCGGTTTTGAGTATGCCAAGATTGACCTGAAGCTCATCGTATTGGGTCTTAAGTTCAGTGAAATCCTTCTCAAGCACCTTATTCCTCCACCTGGCACGGCGGTTTTGGAACCAAACCGAGACCTGTCTCGGCTGAAGGCCCAACTCCTCAGCAAGCTTCTGCTTCTTTTCAGGCTCAAGCTTGTTCTCAATATCGAAGCTTTTCTCCAGAGCTTTGACCTGGTCAATGCTCAGCCGACGCTTCTTCTGCCCCACGCTGCTGCTTCCACTTCCTCCGCCGCCTTCCTCCATCAAGCTTGCTTCGTCTTCCTCCGCGTACCCTTCCATCATCATCGACAGAAACTCTCCACCGCAGGAAACAACCCTCTGCAAATTCTGCCCCTCTGTTTTACAAACAACAACAAAATTAGGACCCATTACTGAATTTTGTAAAATTAGAGAGAGAGAGAGAGAATCAACCTGTAGGGGTGGGGGTGGGGGTGGGAGTGCAGATGGTGAAGGGAGCTGGAGGAGATTCTGAGCTGCAGCTGGATCTCTTCATGACTTAGGTTGATCAAGAAAAAGTGTTGTGATTTGGGTAGGATTGCTTGACACAGATTTAAGAGAGAGCACTTATTTATATGGTAATTGGGTTTACTTTACATCTGCTTCAATGAAACAGATTACACAATCAGGAACTGTTAACAGCAAATGCTGATAACAAGGGAGTGAGTGATCAAGGACTATTCATCTGCAATCAAGGAAGAAAGATACTACTGTAGATCAGATCGATGAGCAAGACACAGATCCAACCTTCAACCCTTGTCATTAAATAGAGAAAATTCAACCATGGGTTAAACTCCTGACCTGGGTTAGGTTAAGTTTTGATGGACCGGAGCAAACCGGTTTACTCCTTTAAATTTGTACCCTCTGTTTTGATGGCGACTTCTCTTTGCTACTCTACACTGAAGAGTCTGAGAGTGAGAAGGGATCAAATAATTTACACACCACTGTGTGGATGAGAAACGTTTAGCAGCTTATAGCAAGTAAAGGTGTAACGTTTTGCGATGGTGATAATATATCAAAATTCAGATACACAATTTTATCATAGTGCAAAATAAAGCTATAGTACAACTGATGCTTTACTATCACCCTATAGTACAACTGATGCTTTACTATCCTTACTATTGTAAGCCTAGTGATATAATTTAACTGTACACCAATTCATTACATGTAGGAGTAAATCTGCAGTTTTTTTACTATTACTTGAGCATTGTCCAGCTGTTTTGAGAAAGATAAGTTAAATCTACAAACAGAGAGATTTAACATCGCTCTCTAGATTATCTAAAGGCAGATTTGTGATTTTGTGTGCATTGCCAATTCATAATTAGACATAAACTATTACATGATCTCAATTCTCAAGGGTTGAGAATATTGAGTGAGCTCAAAAGTCATATGGTAAAGTAATGAGACAATTTTGTCAAAAAGATTTCTTTGTATGAGTATCAAGTATACCCTAGCTGCTGCTGGTCCTGCAAAAAGTAAAAGACTGAAATACCCTTCTGACATGTGCTGAATCAGTTTTCAACGCTGTTATGAATAAAACAAGGTTAACAGCAAAATATTTCCAACATTATTTTTCTATCCATTAATTTTTTTCCATAATACTCTTACTTTATTTATTTTATTCATATCCTAACAACACTTTATCAATCAAATCAACCATCTATATCATCTTTTCTATCTAATTTCCATCATTAATACCTTTACTCAATATTTTATTCTTCTTTTAACACTTTATCAATCAAATCAACCATATACTCAACTTAATTTTTCTTCTTCTCTCTACTCATCTCACTTTTCTTAAATATTGTTTCATTCTCTTAATGTTTTAAGGGACAGAGGGAGTATAACTTAGTGTATAACACAAATGATGAAGTTGAAAAACACTTGTCTTTTATGTTGGCTTCAGAGATTGCGTATAACGAGACTGCATTGGTACTGCATTGGTAATTTGGTATAGAAATGTTAAGAGAAGGCATTCTTAATCGTCGACTCGTAAGTATAAAAGAATAGTATTCAGTTATTTCCACCGTGATAGAGGTTGTTACAAAAAGAACTGAAAAGAGACGATTAAACCGAATATGATTTAGATAACATTGACAGAAAACATGACTCAAAATAAAAATATATAAAGATCAAAGATCAAAGTAAAATGAGCAAAGAAGAAGATAAACCAGTAAATGTGTACGTTCGGAGGCGTATATCAGTGTTCGCCTAGTATCTGGATTTGAATACTTCAATTTTTTATCTTTCTTTCACATATCCTCACTACTCACTAGCATCTTGTTTATCCGAGTTCTACTTTGATGGTATTATACATAGATATATAGTGGACTGATTGTTCTCATTGATGATGATTATAACAAGCTAGTGTAGTAGTAATAATTAATAAACCCTATCCTTAATTAAGAGATTAACAATGTATTGTCACCAATCCACATAGTGAATTTGGTGGTGGGGATTTTGAATGAGTTCAAAATTGTAGGTGAAGAGGGTAGTATAGTGTGTGATCATACTCACATAAACTTAAAAGAGGCCCAGCACCCAAAATCCATAATCAAAGTTTGATTTCTTGTGCAAAAGGGTGAGTAGAAAATTGGTGGTGGGAACCACACCAGTCTTTTCAATGACAGCAACACGTGTGAGCCAACCTCACACATTAATCCTTCCTTGAGCTCTCTGCAAGGGGAACTCAGTTCTTGTGCATGTGGGCACTTCTCTTTGGCCAATGTTATCTCAATCTGAAAATTGATACGGACTTGATAATAATGAAAACACTTCTGCTTCAGATCGAAACTATGAATTGGTCCTCCACACAAGCTTAAGTATGGACCATTGCTTTGCTTCTTGGACGATAATGGCTATTACCACCTCATCATCTTTCCCATCACAGTTTTAGATTGGTACACATTTCAGGCTTTTGCTTGACGTGGTGGGTCTACCCTACCTAGTTAGGTTTCGGATTCTGATTTCTTGATTGTTCTCTCTGATAATCACAGTTTTGGATTATCAGACACACATTAATTAGGATGATACTAATTATTTATGATTTGAAGAAATGGGGACAAGAGATGTGGAACACTTGGTTTGTAGTAAAGCTCCGTCAAACTGTTCAGACTGATCTCATCTATCAAGTTGACAACCCAAACTTGATCTCATTGGATGATTTGATTTTGGGTATGGGCTCAAAATCTATCTTGATTCGTTTTCTACTCTCTGCACTTGGGTTTCAATGGGAGTAATTATGCAAACTCATGTCTCTCTTTGAAAATAATCAACAAGATTTGACTAGCATGTTTAGTTTCTTAGTTACAGGGGTAATGATTACTTACCAATAAAAAACTGCAGAAGATTCATTCAATAGTACAGTTTTATGTAAGAATGACCCCAACAACAAAAGTAAGACACTTGACTTGGCCAATCACTGACTAATGACTCTATCCCAATGAAAGTGAGGATTCTTATCCATATAAGATTCAATCAACAAAGCTAATGGGAGTATAATCCAGGATTTCAGGTTTAAGTATTCTAGGAATTCTGATTTTCTTTCAAAGCTTTTTTAATACTATGATAATGTTCTTGTTTTGTTCTATGTATAATGTCAACTTTTTGATTGGTTATTTTCAAGGGATTTATTGATATTAGTCAACAGCAACAAGACCAAGAAATAATGGAAGCAGTGTATCTAGAGAAGTAGTAGATGGTTACAAGTAAGACCACATGGTGTGCAATTGGTATTTATTATTGGGAGTTTAATATTTCAAAAATGACAGAAAACAGATAATATTAATTTGCACCACTAAAGGAGATCTTCGGTAATGGTGAAGATGAAGCTTAGATGAATACAGTTTTGAGGTTATATGCAATCTTCAACACATATCGTTCTCAATCTCCGTCTAAGCTTCTATAATGAGATGATTTAGATGAATCTTTTTTGTAGATCAGAGAATTCAATTATTTAAGGAAACTAAAAAAGGTTAATTACTTAATAGGACTGTTAATCCCTGATACTGTTACAAGAAGTATGTGATTAGATTAGGACCTCCATTGTAGTGGCCAGCTTTTTCTTTTAGCTTTATATAAGTGATGTTCTTAAAGTCGAGATTGAAACGAAATGTGGAATCTACTTTTTGTCTTCTGTCATAAACACATAGACACATAGACTCATAGTATACTGAGTGCTTCAACTCAGTTTTCAATCCTCAAGCAACTTGTCAGAATAGGCTTCCCACATCGGAAGTTGAGATAATAATAGTCCACTATATAATACCATGGATTACTCCTCCTATTGCCAATTGGTTTTATGATGGAATCTCGTAGGCTTGTATTGTGGACACAATGCGCATATGTGCTAATATACACGACTCCGTGTTTATCGGCCCACCGGACTTTGTGTTATGATTGATCAGAAGAAGATCAGAGAACAGGGGATGGACCAACATTGATTTTCAAGATATAAAAGAGGAGTTACTGTTGTTGTTGAAGATCATCACCGAAGGATCCAATTTGGAGATTGGGCTGATGACCCATATCAATAAAAGCCCAAGAAGGCATCAGCAGCCAACACTAAGAAAATCTAGAGAAATCAAGATAAAATTTCTTGTAATCTACACTCACAACAATTAAAAGGCTACTTAAGTTTCTTGTATAAATTTCTTCCTTCGTTTGTGCTTTCTTGTGTCCATTATACCAAAATCTCCACCTAAAATAAATCTTGCCAATATCACAAAGTCCTCCATTCCTCAACATTTGGTATCAGAGCCGGGTAGTGTTTCAGGCTTTGCGGTTAGTCGGGGTTCGGCAAAATTTTACGGTCTGGGATCGTGGTTGTTGCTCGGGGAGTAACGAGGTTTTCGTCGGTGTTTAGAAATCTCAAATCGCGTCGTTGTGCTGCCAGATTAATTGCTCGGAGCAATGACAGATATATCGAGTACGACAAGTGGGGTTGAGAAGCTAAACAACAACAATTATACATATTGGAGATCGTGCATGGAGTCATATCTCCAAGGGCAAGATTTGTGGGAGACGGTAGCGGGTGCAAGCACAACTCCTCCAGAGAGTACTCCAGCAAATGCAGAGGCCTTACGAAAATGGAAGGTACGTGCCGCTAAAGTCTTATATGTTATTAAGGTTACTATTGAAACACATTTAATTGAGCATATTAGAGATGCAAAGACTCTGAAAGAAGCATGGGACACATTTGCATCTCTATTTTCACGTGCAAATGATGCACGATTGCAAATGCTAGAAAACGAGATAGGGACAATTGCACAAGGTCAGATGTCTATATCTCAATATTTTATGCGGGTAAAGAATATATATCATGAAATATCCCAGCTAGATACAGAGTCAGCTATTAGTGAGGCACGTATGAGGCGTATTATTATATGTGGGTTAAGGCCGGAGTATAATGCCTTTATCACGGCGATACGGGGATGGCCCACACAACCATCGTTGTTGGAGTTGGAGAATCTCTTGGTAAATCAAGAGAAACTGGCAAAGAAAATGGCGGGTCTTTCTGTCAAAGACCATGAGGAGGCCCTTTATTCAAACAAAGGGAAGAAGCAAAGGCCGTATTTTAAGAAGAAGCCAGATGAGTTTAAGGGGGGACCGAGCAGTGATAAACAAGAGAGGCAAGGAAGCATGGGTCCTAAGCAGGAGAAGGTAGGTCCAAGGAAAAACCTTGGGAAATGTTTCAGGTGTGGCAAGTTGGGTCACTTTGCTCGGGATTGCAGAGTGAAGATTGTCGAAGGAAACTCAGTGGAGGAAAAATCAAGAAGGACTCGTGAAGATGATAGTGAAGACGAGTGGGACGTTACTGCTTCATATGCAGCAACAGAAGAAGAGGAGCAAGCTTGTGCTCTGACTACTACGGTAGTTGATATTCCTTCTTCAGAAGCTTGCATAGCTAACAGTGTCAAGAAGGAAAGAATCAACTATGAGAAAGACTGGATAGTTGATTCGGGTTGCTCACATCACATGACAGGTGATATGAGCAAGTTCACGAAGTTGCGGAAGTATGAAGGCAGAGAAGCAGTCATCACAGCAGATAATACTATGCATCCAGTACAACATGTAGGAGACTTGACGGTTTCACCATGCAAGGGAGGTCCTAAGGTTCTAGAAGATGTATACCATGTTCCAGGAATGAAGAAGAATCTCTTGTCGGTTCCGCAGATTACAACTGCAGGAAACTATGTTGTGTTTGGCCCAGACGATGTCAAGGTGCTGGCAAATGCAAGCATACATGGTGAAGTTCTCATGGAAGGGAAGAAGGTACAGAAGTTGTATGTGTTATCAGCTGGAGAGGCATATGTAGATAAAGCTCGTCAACATGAGACGATTGATCTGTGGCATGCTCGGTTAGCACATGTTCACTTCAAGCGGCTAAAGGTGATGATGAAGAAGGACATGGTGAAGGGGCTTCCTTCTCTAGAAGTACGTGAAGGAGTTGTATGTGCAGGGTGCCAGTTTGGCAAAGCACACAGGTTGCCTTTCAGTGAATCAAAGGTACAAGCATCAAGGTCGTTGGAACTTATACACTCGGATGTGTTTGGCAAAGTGAAAACGCCATGTTGCTCAGTATTTAAGAAGTTTACCGAGTTTAAAAATCTGGTGGAGAATGAACTCGGTGAGAAAATAAGGTGTCTCACCTCAAAAGAGTTTGAAGAGTATTTGAAGAAGCACGGGATACGTCGTCAGCTCACGTGTCCATACACACCTCAACAAAACGGAGTTGTTGAAAGGAAGAACAGACATCTTGGAGAAACTTGCAGAAGCATGATGCACGCCAAGAATGTGCAACCTCGTTTCTGGGCAGAATGTATGACTACTGCAGCACACGTCATCAACAGAATGCCTCAAGCAAAACTTGGGTTTCAGTCACCTTACCAAGTTTTGTACAAGAAAAGGCCCACGGTAACACACTTTAGGGTATTCGGATGTGTGTGTTACGTGTTCGTCCCGGAGCAGAAGAGATTCAAGATGGAAAAGAAGGCCATCAGGTGCATATTTGTGGGATATGACCAACAAAGGAAAGGTTGGAGGTGCATTGATCCAACAACCAACAAAGCCTACGTCTCGTGTCACGTAGTCTTTAATGAAGGCTCATCTTGGTGGGGTCATGATAATGTGGTTCTACCATATTCAGGAAATATTACAGAGGAAGAACAAGTGGAGCCGCAGGTTGAACCATCAGTGATCAGTGACTCAGAACCAGAGATTCAGAGTCCAAGGTCTCAGAGTACTTCAAGCCCTTGGAAGACATGTGTAAGGAAAACACCTGAAAAGGAGACTATGTCCACTGGAGAAAGTAGCTCGAGTAGAGATGATGAAGCACCATCAAGAACACCAGAACTTGGTAGAGTGGTCGATGATGAACCTGGAGTTCGAAGATCTACAAGGATGAGAAAACCAAATTCAAGGTACGTTGATGCAGGATTTGCTGAAGCCTTGTCCATTCAAAAGTGTTTTATTTCTCCAAACAAGGATGAAGAGTCACCTTCACATAATGAAGTAAAATGAGTCATTAAGTGGAGAAAGCAATGAAGGAGAAAATAGATGCATTGAAGAAGAACGAGAGATGGAAACTCGTTCCAATACCAAAGTTCGGAAAGTTCAAGACCATGCTTGGAATGTGCACCCGAGAGTCGGTGATGAGGGGGGTGTTGAAGATCATCACCGAAGGACCCAATTTGGAGATTGGGCTGATGACCCATATCAATAAAAGCGCAAGAAGCATCAGCCAACACTAAGAAAAGTCTAGAGAAATCAAGATAAAATTTGATTAGGAGATATCTAGAATAAATTAGCATAATCTAGAATAATCTAAGCAAATATCTACCTAGATATATGAAAAGGTCGGTTAACTTGTGGCTTGCTAACACCGACCTCCACCACTATATATATAGGTACATGGTTCCATTGTAATCTACACTCACAACAATTAAAAGGCTACTTAAGTTCCTTGTATAAATTATGTACTTCGTTTGTGCTTTTTTGTGTTCATTATACCAAAATCTCCACCTAAATTAAATTTTGTCAATACTACAAAACCCTTCATTCCTCATCCGTTGTAAGCACTCTGCTCTTGTGAGGATGCTTGAATATACCATCTTACAATCAACTGACAGCAACAATACAGCATCTCATTATTGTTCCTTGTTACGTCTTCATCACCACCCTATCTCCAAACTTCTATGTATTGATTCTATTCATCAACTTATCTACTCAATTAACTCATTTCTGGGCCTTGATTTGGTTGGAACATTAGCGGGAGCAAGATTAAAAACAAGTTTTTAATGGATTACCCCTCTTTTTTTTAGTGGCTGACAAGGTTGACAGCAAATGAGAATCAAACAAGCTAGACATAATTCCTTGAGAATCAAAAGTGGATGTGTACGAATTTCCTTGGGTTAACTTTTAAATTCTGATTTTTCCTTGCTTAAGAAGCAAAATTCGAAATATTCAATCCTTTATTCAGCAAATCATGTCAATTACATGCAGCTAAGCAAATTTTACAACTGCTATTAACGCCATAAAAAAAGAAGCAAGGATGAACAGTTGATTGGAACTTTGAGAAATCCAACACACTAATCAACATGATATAGTCATATAGGTATAGCTTACCAACTCTATTCTGTAAGATTCCATGGTGAGAAAGCATTGTTTGCTCAGTAATGGCTAAATTCGGAAAGATGAGGAATCCATATCATCATGTTAGGCACAACTTGCGAGCTCACTTTTAAAAAGAAAACCAAATTCAAGAATAATATGCATAATTTGTGAAAAAAACTCAAGTGAATATTTAATTCTAATTATTTACTGAATGTGTTTGGCTTGCGCAAAACGCGGGCAATGACCTAGAAAGTTGTCATTAAGTCGCCATTACTCTGTGGCCTCTTGAATTCCTCTTCTGATTTCAACTTTTGATCTTCCGACTTCTCCGACTGAGATTTTGTATTGAATTCTCCCATCAAGTCGTTGTTACTCTTCTGCATATTGTATTTCGTCGTTACTATGGTTATTGTCAATTTGTAATTAAACCGATCAATTTGCTATTTTATCACTTCTATTGTTCGTTTATGCCTGAAAAATGGTTATTTTCTGAATTGCATAAATTTATGCCTGAAAAATGTAGTTAATATATAATTAGCCCAATCCAATTTTGAGACGAAAAACCGTAATTACCCCGCGGGTCCGATTCTAGTTTATCGTGGTATAAACATATGGGAATCACTTCAAGGTTAGCAAAGAGAGATTCAGAAAAACAGCAGCACAGCACTGACAACCTGGCAATATCTTCTTCTTTTTTTTGAGGGGGTCAACTTTGACAATATCTCATTATCATACTGGTGCTAGGAATTAAATAAGAGATTATGCAGTTCACTCTGCTGTAACAAACTTAGAGTTTCCTTTAAGCATTGTTGGAGTGTAGGATGGGTAGACTCAAAATCCAACTAAATCGGATGGCCAGAGATAATACTGATTTCTATGTCAAGTGTTTAATATACAAAATTCTGTACCATTTTGAATACGAAGTTCTGAAAATGAACATTATTTAAGAAAAGCTGAAAAATGACAAATGGGATAATAATTGGTGGAAGCAACTGGCTACAAATGTCCTAGGAAAAAAAAAGGTTGTTTTATAGTTTTATGTACCACAATAATTGAGTGGTTCATTTTCACCCTTGAAGCTTTACTGGAATTCATGATCAGCAAGTTGTTGCATTAGAAGCAGAAATAGGTTATCTAGTCTCAGACAAATTGATTTTCAAGGATTGCAGTAGCAATTTCTAATCAGATTACTAGAGCAAAAAGATTGTTGATCAACAAACCAAAGCATACAAATTCGTGAGGACTAAATGCTAAACATATAAATGCAAGTAAATCTACATTGGTTTGCACTTAAGAACATAATGTCTTGATCAAAATCATGACATGACATACGCCAATGATGCTAATTATAAACCTGAAGAAGTTACATGTTTGATTTAGACATTACTTCACAGTAAAACATATTATCACATACTAAATCTTAAACATATGATCAAATAGGTAGAGATATTATGAGATTAAAGAAACCTGCATACGCTGTCGTGGTATAATGCTGTCCACGTGTCCAAGATTAGCTAAGACAGATTCAACCAAAGTAGCAGCACTGACAATCTTAAATCCCTTTAGCATGTCTCAGTATCATTTTTCTGTAGCAAGCTCGTCAGTTTTCTTTAAGCATTTTTAGAGAGTAGGATGCATAAACGCAAAATCCAACCAAATTCGATTGAAATCAAGTAAAATTTGAACCTGCAACAATATAATTACCCAAAACACAAAACAGCAACCACAAGAACTCAAGAAGAAGAAGAAGAAGAACAAATCCAAAAACAGCTTTACTTCATCTTCCCTAAAAGGAGGTGTCTTCGTCAAATTGGGCCGATATGGGCCGATTTAGAAGCCCAATTAGAAATCGTTGCAAAACGCCCAAATTATTCCCACGTATTATGAAGGCAAAATTGGAAGAAATTGTTACCGCAAGAAACTGTTCAACCAGAAATGGATCGAAGAAGATCATCAGTTAGGGCTGGAGCTTATATGAACATGCATTTTGGGGACGAAGTGACGAACAGATTTTGTTTGAATGATCAGAATCCAACGGCTATAAAGCGAATCCACGTCGGCGTTACGTTTCAATTTTCGCCGTTCGATGAGTTCGGTTTATTTCATTATCCGAAGGACCAAATTTTCATGAACCGCCTTCCGGAATCTCCTTTGAGATTGCTTCCGCCGACCTCCCGATCGTCATCCTCCCATTGGATTCTCAAATGACAATAAACTCAGTAATTAATCCCTACTTTCAGACGAGGACCATGGTTTCTTTCAATCCTTCGGTGGCACTTGCCCCTTCGAGGTATCCCCTTTCTCTACCTTCACTTTGTACTGAAATCTAAAGTGTGAATTGTGGATATATGCTCAAGAATTTCATGATTTCCTCTAAAGCTAGGACAAGGGTTAGGCCAATTGAAATGTGTTTGCAGTTTTGTGCACAATTCACGAAGAAGCCGGGCATTATATAATTCTAGCTTAGATTAGTACCTATCTGCTGTAATTTTCATGTATTTTTCTTCTTATTCCCAGACTAGATGATGGGTTGCCTTTGCCTTCATCATTTGCATACAAGAACATGTTCAAAATGGGCTCAACTATTCCAAGTAGATATCTTTCAATTAGTTACAAGCATGGCGGTAAAGCTAAATGTACAATAAACTCCGGGGATTTCGCAACTCTTTCAGCTGATTTAGCACCCAAAATAAAGGGAATTTCTACTAATTACAATGAATATGACCTTGATTCTCCTACAAAAGGCTTTTCATCCATTCCAGATGCCATTGAGGACATTCGACAAGGGAAGGTTTAACGACTGCCTGTTCAGATTTTCAAAGTTGCTTAAACTTAAGACATGATTAATTTTGGCATAAATCTGGCAGTTTGTGATAGTTGTGGATGATGAAGATAGAGAAAATGAAGGAGACCTTATCATGGCGGCTTCTCTTGTGACACCTCAAGCCATGGCGTTTGTTGTAAAGCATGGGACGGGGATAGTATGTGTCAGCATGAGAGGAGATGATCTTGAGAGACTTCAGCTTCCTCTGATGGTAAAACAAAATGAGAATGATGAGAAGCTTCGAACAGCGTTTACAGTAACTGTGGTAGGTTTAGTTCTTTGCTCAATGGCATGATTAATTTTTTTCCGCATATTTCCTTGTTTTGTTTTTAAGTGCATGTTCGTTGAATTAATTGTGTAGGATGCAAAGTATGGGACGACAACAGGTGTTTCAGCGGACGATAGAGCAAAAACTATATTGGATCTGTCATCTAAAAGTTCTAGGGCTGAAGATTTTAATCGCCCTGGTCACATATTTCCTCTGATGTACAGGGAAGGAGGAGTATTGAAACGAGCAGGCCACACAGAAGCGTCTGTGGATCTTGCTGTATTGGCTGGGCTTGAACCTGTTGCAGTACTATGTGAGATTGTGGATGATGATGGCTCCATGGCCAGATTGCCTAGGCTTCGACAATTTGCTGAGGAACACAATTTGAAAATTATTTCTATTGCTGATTTGATAAGGTATCTTCTAAACTATCTAGCCAACTTTTAAATATATTTCACTTGTCTTTCTATACTCTTAAGCTTTTTTCTAGTGTCCTTAACCAAATGGAGCAAAGTACAAATCTTCCAACTTTGAATATTCACTAGTTTTTAAGTCGTGTGTCCCAATAGATAGTCTTACTATGTACAACATACTCTAACTCAGGATTTTCTGCACATATATATTATTGTCACATCCCAGTTATGCTTTGTTACGTATTACAACCCAACACTAACCTATTTCAGATGTATATTTTGGTATCTTTTAGATGTTATGATGGTCTTGATTGTATCTGAGATATATATTTTGTTGAACTGATTCCAGCCTTATGTTCAAGCCTTAGAATCTGAAACTGAATTGTATTGAAGTTGATTAATTTCATAATATATTAGTACCAGATGCTTCATTTAGCAATATAGGATCTGCCATCAGAGACTTTACAAGTTGCTGCTGACGTAAACATAAATTTACTGCTGAACATATTGGATGTACGATGTTTTTGGTTTTTCTAGTGTGTGGTTTACTCCATCTTTTTTCATGGTGGCAAAATTCATCTAGTGTTGATAAAAGCCAAAGTATACTTTAAATTGTTCTACCAATGGTGTCGTTGGATATGAAATCCTTGTGTTTGCAGTTTTCACCGTGTGCAATTCTGTTGCTGATCAATGATGTCGTTGTACGATATACAGATTCAGAAGAAAAAGAGACAAACTGGTAGAGCTGGCTGGAAGTGCACCAATCCCCACCATGTGGGGACCCTTTGCTGCATACTGCTTCAAATCGGTGCTTGATGGTACCGAACATGTTGCCATGGTGAAGGTATACTAGTATGGATAATCACTGATTTATATTGCTGGTAGCTTTAATTGCTTGTTTGTATTCCTCTACAAAATTATGTTACAGTTTGTTTCTACAGTCTGCGAGTAGATTCTTGTGGATTAGTTTCATGTTAAGTAAATTGATGAAAACAAGAAATGGGCAATCAATCAACTGTTATAAATTTTTGCAGGGTGAAATTGGGGATGGACATGATATCCTTGTGAGGGTACATCTAGAGTGCTTGTCTGGTGATGTTTTCGGGTCAGCTAGGTGCAAATGTGGCAACCAATTAGCACTTGCAATGCAACAAATTGAAGAGATGGGCAGGGGCATTTTGGTCTATCTTCGGGGACGTGAGGGAAGGGGCATTGGTTTGAACCACAAGCTCCGTCCTTACTCTTTGCAGGAAAATGAACACGACATGGTTGATTCTAACGAGGAGTTGGGAGCAACAATTGATTCTCGTGAGTATGGCATTGGTGCACAGGTGCTCGCATCTTGACTTAAGCTCGTTAGATTCTTGAAATACATGATTCACAACATTTATTCAGGAAGCCATTTCTTCTTCTTTTTTCCATATAGACAACAAATAGTTTATTTGCTCTTATTGACCATATGCAGATACTTCGTGACTTGGGTGTCGTTACGATGAAGCTGATGACGAATAACCCAGCAAGCTACGTGGGCCTTAAAGGTTATGGCCTGACAATTGTGGGGAGGGTTCCACTACTGACGGATACCCATATTTTCCCTGGTGAAGAAGAGTCTGGTGAAAGAGCCTGATGAAAGAGCCTGATGATAGTGTACACTCTTTTAATGTGGGTGCTTCAAAGTGCTCATAAAACACAACAATGAGCCCTACCATTTTGAATCTGTGACTGCTTTTTCTTCTGTCCACTGCTTACTAAAAAGCTTCTTTTATGTTTAGATGAGGTGGAATATCACCTTCTAGTGATTGTAGTTCTAGTTACCAGTAATACTTTTTGAGAATCCTTCAAGTGCCATTGCTAAAAGTGATGTGCTTCAAAGTGCTCATAAAATACTTTTTGTCTATTCATGGGGAGTACTGTAAAACACTACGAGTGAAGCTATTTTCAACTAGATGCAACCAAATGTAACAATACTAACCAGCAGTGGTTTCAGTCTGTTCGGCCAATTTTCTTTTAAGCTATCTAGCTTGTATTGCTAGCTAGCTTAAATTTTACACTTTTATAGGCAAAAGACTAACTTGCCGAACAGGCACATAATAACCCTTTCAAACAAAAACAAAAAAAGTAAGAAATAATAACAATAATACGAAAATGATGTTATTATGTTATTTTAGAGGTTGCTCATCTCATTAGAAGAATTTCCACTATAAAAATACGAAAATAATTGTGGATTGTTAAATTTCAAGTAGTGCTCATTTTTAGTAAAAAACTAGTATCAGACTCGTACAATGTGCGGGTAATAGTAAACGGGTATAGTTCGGATGAGAATAATTTTTAGATTGAGAACGTACAAATGCTTGATGTTCATCAAATACACATAAATGTAATTAAAATGTACTCAAATGTTCATCAAAATTTTGATGCACATCCTTTGAAAAAGTGATGCAAATATGTTCTCCACTTTTCAAAAAATGTATAATAATAAATAAATGTTCTTCAATTTTTGAATATTTTAAAGTTTGTCAAATGGATGTTCTCCAAATTAGTAGTAAATGTTCATCAATTTTCTACTAAATGCTCATCAATTTTCTACTAAATGTTCATCATTCTTACGTTCACATTTTAATATTTATTATCACCCGACACTTTTACATAGTAAATTTATATACTCCGTAATACTTATTAATAATAAAATATTAAAATATTTTGATGTGTTAATATTTACACAACAACAACAACATCAAACCCCATTTATCCCGAAAAACGGGGTATGGGGTGGTCGGGATTGGTAGTTCCTTACCCCAACAGGTTGGAAGGAAGTAACCGATATGACCTAACAATACATGGGAATACCACAAGAGCTAAAAACCGAAAAGAGAAAGGTCAAAACAGAGAAAAAGATTATATGGCTCCAAGGCCGAGGAAAAGGATACACCACTCCATGAATCTCAGATCAAGCTTCTGTAACTCGAATCATTTCCCTCCACAAAGCTCTGTCTTGAGCCACGTCAACTGAAAGCTCCAGAGCGGCGAGGTCCTTGCGGATGACCTCCATCCAGCTCTTCTTTGGTCGCCCTCTACCCCGGCGGTAGTCCCCCAACGCCAGAACTTCACAACTGCGAACTGGTGCACCAAGTGGTCTCCTCTGAACGTGGCCAAACTATCGAAGTCTAGATTCTCGCAACTTATCTTTAATACTAGACACTCCGACTTTTCCTCGAATAACTTCATTCCGAACTCTATCCAATCTAGTATGACCACACATTCAGCGTAGAATCCGCATCTCAGCTACCATATCTGTTGCTCCTGAGCCACAGTAACTGGCCAACATTCGCCCTCATAGATCATCGCTGGTCTAACTACCACCCTATAGAATTTGCCTTTCAGCCTAAGAGGGACTATACAATATTAAAAGAATGTATGTATTATACAATAAATAGAATTTACCTTATAGAATTTACCTTTCACCCTATAGATCATCGATGTGTTAATATTTAGAATATAATAAATAGATTAAAAGAATGTATGTACTATACAATATTAAAAGTTGTGAAAATAACTTCAGAAATAGTATTTACAATTGATAAATGATTATATAATCCTTTGTAAAAAATTGAAAAGAAGATGAGTACATGAATTCTCTTGATAACAGATTAACAACGATAGGTCGCCTCGTCGGAGTGAAATAGAGCGGTTAGAACTGGTGTCCAAATTTGGACCTTTGCATTATGTTTTCTCCGTGCATTGTTTGAATTGTTGCCCAACTCATATTGATTAGCTATTTCCTGTTTGGGGCTAATGTAAGGTCCAAACCTAATCTTCACTCATTAGTCCTTGTCAGCAAAATTGCTCTAGGATAAATAAATTAACTGTATGAACCCTTTATAAGCTCGATTGAAATCAATATATTCACACTTAGGATATGATGTGAGTTCTTACAACATATCAAGTGATTATTTATCATTTAAGACTCGAAGAGTTTAGTATAACATATAGAGAATGGAATCAAGGTGAGTACCATGGGAGGGTAATATGCTTCCACTACAACTGAACAAATTTATGTAGACAATTTTTCTTTAAGATGTTGAGCAACCGTTTTCCTAAAATATACAAGAGTGTGCAAGCAAAACAAATTCATCTCCCACCTTTCTCCAAGGCATAAGAAGATGGTAGAATTATAATAACTTAGCTACCTCAAGCTTACTTCGGTGACAGATTAAAGAGATCAATAAACTGAAGAATAACATACTCCCTCCGTTTCAAAATAGATGTCATTCTAGACTCTCAATTTTGTTTCAAAATATTTGTCATTATAGGATTTCAAGACAATTAATACCATGAAAATCATAAATTTGTGTATTGGAATTTGAAATTGTTGATTTTCTCCACTCATGCATTGGTTGTAAAAGGAGGTGAATGTTTATTTTGAGAAAAAGTTAACTTTTTAAAACATAATTAATCATTTCCTTAATATGTGTGAAAAACTCTAGAATGACATCTATTTTGAAACGGAGGGAGTATCATTTACCAATACAAACACATGTTGAAGATGGAGATAACCTTATTCATATATATCCTCAACGTTGAAGACTTAGCCTTACCAGCACCACCTTGGTATGCACTAGATATACACATTGTCTTTGTAATAGATATATGTCAAAAGAAGAAGAGGAAAGGATGAAGCTTAACTGAGACACAAGTACATAAACACCGAATGTGATGCTAGCATAATAAGTTAATGCCATATGAAGAGTTATTGCTACAGTTTTGTTTTAACTCTAGATTTAACACAAAAAGAAAGGCAAAGCATTCACCAATATTGTTGAAAGACAACTAAGCACTTAAATGATTAACCATATTCTTTTATTGAACTTGCACATGATCTTAAATACCTTTAAATAGCTTGATATAGAAGACGTATCACCTGCAAGTATAATCTGATCGATGATATTTTAAAGGGAATAAAAGACAAACTCATATGCATTAAGTAGCTTGACATAAAGAGATGTTCACTCATACAAAATACACATTGTTCTCATCTAATCAAGCTTAGCACGAAACCAACAAAATAGATTCCTCACAAACAAAAATTTTGTACTATTTACTCAAAGGATCAATCATGTTCAGAGGGTTCTCATACAAATCCTAATTTCTGAAAAGATTCTTATATGTCTAATATGCTTTGTAAATAGATAAATGAATGAAGAAAAAACATACCTCAGACGGCTCAAAGTGACATACAGATTTGTTAACCTGGAGGACTGCATCACCATTTATACTGTAAAAGGATAGATTACTATATTTACTGAAATTATGTAACCCTGGTTTTTAAACAGCATTTCAACAACATCAATCGTCCTTTTACATAATCCATTGGCATGTGTAAGAATAGCAAGATCCTCAAAAACTTTTCATTGGGATCAAATTGCTTAACCGCAGTCTATCAAGATTTTGGGAGTTAGGCAAAAGTGGGGAATGTAAAAGTGAGCGGAAAGAGCTCAAACTATTCAATTTTATTAAGTGTATGATGATTGACTCATTCGAGCATGTTTGGAAATTATTTTCTTGATAAAACTAAAGTTTTAGTTCTAATACATAAAAACATCATTTATCTCTTCCTCTTTACTTACAGATATGTTTTTCGGACTCCTCAACCTAGAGAAATCTTGTCAAGAACACATTTACACCCGAAAGAAACAACGACTTATATCAAATCAAAATTGCAAGCTTTAGATACCCGCAAGACCGGATTATTTGAAGAAGCCAAAACATCTTTCTAGTTTCAGTGGTGGCAAGGACCCTCCTTTAGGAATGGAAATCGCCCGAAGATCTGAATCCTTCACAATCATTCGCCTCAAATGGCGTGAATTGAGATTTCTAAACATTAATAAACGATTCACCCACGAGCTTGCATATTCTCCCCAACCGTCAAACATTTTATTGAACATAACAGGTCTTGGTTTAACCTTCAATTCAGTGACTCTAGATAGGGAGAACGTCTGTAAAGCAATATTCTAGAGTTGTGGAGTAGCAGACGCAATGGTGTTGTGCTTCCTACAGTCCGAATGGACCTCGTACGATATGACGACAAACCCTATAGATGTCATCTCAATCTCGCGGGTGCTGAATGTACCGAATAACGCACTGAATCAAGTGAGGAGGATACAAAATGCAATCATATTTACCTGTTATTGTTATGAGGTAGCCACACCGTCATTGTAACTCTTGAGCTCCAACGAAAAAACCAAATTCCTTAACTGCACCATTAATATAGGCGTTTAAAAACGTAAGAATCTAACGTGCCTTCTAGAACCTGGAAATGGGGCGGAGGGGAGATTGAGCATGTCTGATTGACCGGATGAATTAAGCTATTTGTGGGCCTACATCTATATTACTTAACGGGCCACAAAACCATCCCACAACCATTAGCATAGATGAGGAGAATTAAATTCATGAGAACAAAGTAAAATTAAATGTGACTTTCATTTGTGCAAAAAACTGTAATTTATATAGTAGATTGGAAGATTAGATTAGATAATGCACATGTAGTGCTTAGCGCTTACACACACCGGGGATCTTGAGAATTCTCAAGTCAAAGGCCCAAACCATCTTATTTGATTCTCGTAAAGAAATTTAAATGAGCCAACAGTCCAGCCTGTTGTAATTGAGTTCGCAAATTCTTGATATAATCATCATTTATGTTTGTGACTCGATTAGCCTCTCTATATCAGTGGAAAAATTTAATACTTTAAATTTACAGAGAAGTACATGTATATCATGAATGATGTTCCTAATTTTTCATGGTATCTTCCATAGTCTAATTATAGAGTTAATTACTGTAAGGTTATCGCCTTCTACAATTATATTTTTATAATAACTGAATAAAAAAGTATTTTTTATTGCATTAAGAGCAGCTACCGCTTTTGTCATAAGTATTGATGAGGTTGCCACTTTCCTGTTATCAACAAATAAAATCTTACCATCAGAGAAGTGATTATTGTGTAGAAGTTTATGCACATATATATCAAAGTATAAAAGTGCACTCAGACAAATTTCGCTGTGTTTAATAACTGTACATATAAAGTTAACAGATTATGTATACTGGTCTCGGGACCCCACGCCGCGCGGGGTAATAAGGCATGTATTTACACGATAATATTAACGTTATGCGTAAATGTGTGTAATATGTTATTATTATTTTAAAATAGAAATACTTGGAAAAGACATGAATGACTCGTTAACTCTATTCTCTTCTATCCCCTTTGAACACTTGAAAAATAATGCATTTGTTGAGTTCTTCATAAACCACTTATCACTGTCTACAATGCAAAGTAACAATTAAAATGTGTCAACAGAACAATTTAAAATGTGTGAATTGCCTAGCACATGTATAGAAAATACAAATTCTAAATAGTTTACTAAAATATGATGTTTGGATCAAGATGTGAGTATTGTCAATCACATGTATAAAAAATACAAATTCTAAATAGCTTATAAAAATATGGTGTTTGGATCAAGATGTTCGCGTAAAATGATTCTAAGTATTTTTCAAACATCCAAAACGTTTTCCTTCCTAACATAGATAGAAGGAAAAAAATTATAATTGCACTTACGCTCACCCGCTCACGTGAGCATTGTCTATCAGACTATCACATGTACAAACATTACAAATTCTAAATAGTTTATAAAACATGATGTTTGGATTAAGATGTGAGCATTGTCAGCCGATCACATGTATAAAATATACAAATTCTAAATAGCTTATAAAAATATGATGTTTAGATCAAGATGTTCCCATTTAGATTCTTATTTTTTAAACATCCAAAACTTTCTTCCTTCCTAATATAGACAGAAGGAAAAAATTTATAATTGTACCTACGCTCATGTAAGTATTGCATGTCACATGTATAGAAATTACAAATTCTAAATAGTTTATAAAAATATGATGTTTGGATCTGAGCATTGCCAATCGATCACAATGTATAAAAATTACAAATTCTAAATAGCTTATATAAATATGATGTTTGGATTAAGATGTTTGCAAAAAACAATTCTATTATTTTTCAAACATCCAAAACTTCTTCCTTCATAGCATAGATAGAAGGAAAAATTATAATTGTACCTACGCTCGTGTAAGAGCTCATATTCACTAAATTCAAGTACTTTGAACCTCCAAATTATTTTAAGTATTCAACACTAACTATAAAAACTTGATGACTACTTAGATATCACTAATTCGGAATATGAAGAGATCAACAAGAAAACTACAATTAAGTTCAATCCCACACTAAGTAAGGTGTTGAAATAATCTTCTATTCCACTTTTGTCTTATAAATAAGCTCAAAACACTGTTATTGTTGGAGCCCAGAAATTGTAGTCTCGCGACACAACACCTCGCGAGACACAGGGAGTCAAATCTTCGAAGGAACACTGAGGACCTCTTCCACAATTCTGGACAAACAACTTGTACTCTGTACTTCACTCGATCAAACTTAGCCCTTCGTCGTCTTCTCCCTAAGAACCAACCTTGTTCTTGAGCCCTGAGGTACCTGCGCAACCAAACCAGGAGGGGGTGGCTCCGGATTTGGCTCTCCGACGCTCAAGTAAGCAAATGTGCAAATAAGCAATCAAAGACAATGCAATTTGACACAAAAGCAATAGGAAGAAGTAAGCTAATGAAAAGGAGAGCTCAAAACACCATTTGAAGCTTATTAAGCTCTTTACTACAAACACCCAAATAACCTCAGAAATCACTCATTTCAACATCAAAAGCTCGATTGCAACACCGAGAGTCATAATCCAAGTGCTGATCGTCCAAACGCCTCAAGGAGAAGGTCGTTTAGGAAGATTGAAGCTCTGGATCGCTTCTGTGTTTTTAGCTCTCGAGAGGAAGAAGAAAGGAGAATATTTCCGGTAAATGATGCTCTGTCCTTCTCTCTCCATTCGGTTACGCTCTTATACTCTCGCCAGGGGCCCACGCGAGTCAATTACCATTTTGCCCCTCCGATATCTGATCTCGTCGGATCCCCTTTTTGGGCTTCGTATGCTTATGGGCCGCTTTCATTCTTCTGGGCTGACTTTATGGACCGTCCTTGGTCGCGTCTTCTGGGCCTAACTCGATTCTCTTTGGGTTTCGCGAGACCATCGAGAACCGGCTCCAACAGTTATGGTATCATTATATTCATTAGTGTCATCATCATTACCTTCTTCTTCTTCGACGTCTTGATCACGATCTCAGAGGTTACATTAGTAGCCCACATGTCCATGTCTTGAACAACACTACCTTGAGTAATCCATATATTATAAAATGGACTTTGATCATGTAAATTTATGCACATAATGTTATAAATATATACTTAAATGTATATAATTTTTTTACTATATATCCATATTTTGTGCGAGTTACATTACCAAAAAAAATTATGCATAAATTTATAAATGTGTATGGAAGTTTAAAGATACAAAATGGACTTTGATTTATCAATTTTCAGTTCATGTTGGAGTTTCGTTTGTCTTTTTCCTATTTACTCTGAAAGCACCATGGCTAAAAGAAGGCGTAGTGTGATGAGACTAATAATTTCAGTGTTCTTAAATCTATCGTGCTAATTTGTGTTTACCGGTCGATGAAGGCATTCACTCATTGGATCCAAGCTTCATCTTAATTCCTAAATATTGTTCTACCTAGGTCACCCTTTCCTACTTTTAAATTTGAGTTTTCCGTGTTTAATTAGGGATAAAGACATCTTCATGGCTGGTATACTGAGGTTTCCTCCTAATTTGTTTTGTGGCATTTCCTGCAAGAAAAAACAGTAACCTATGTTATACACAATGGTATTTTCATAGTAAAAAGTAGTTTTACCGCGATTACATTTATGATAAAATTTGACATGTACAATAATTTTACCTCTTGAATTTGGTTAAGGGTTGTAATGAGTACCTGTTTTAAATCACAAATTATATAAACAAAAACTTATAATAATTAACAAAAACTTGGTATATATAATTTCATAAAAAAAATAATGCACAACAAATATATAATTACCAGCAGAACTGTAGTGTAGAAACACGGTATAAGAGCATCGAGCCAACCATGGTTAAAGAGAATGGAAGAAAAACATAATCTGTAATTGCTTAGAATCATTTTGTGCAGTATTCATATACGTGCTAAGATATTCAATCTGCAAAATTTACTTTACTTGGACAATGTCACTCTTCAAGGAAGTTACATTTATCAGCCTTAAATAACTAAAATCATGTGTCTCTTACTATGTCAAGAAACTATAATTTTCGTGAGAGCTCATATGACCTTACGTCATTCTACTTTTCTCTGTTTCTTTCTTTCTTGCAACTTTCAGCATGGAATTTTGTCATTTCTATTATGCTCTTTTCTGATAATTTTGCTTATGATTTCATGAGAAAACAGGAGGTAATTAGTGCATTGTGGAATTTATCATTGGATGACAGAAACCGTGAAGCAACTTGTGAGTAAGCTAGCTAAATGCTGAGACAAATCCAAGTGGCTTCGAAGTGAGCAGTGATAGACTTTGTGCAGGGGTTTGTTGACATCGATTATGATTATGTCCCAATGACTTAGACATATGAACTGATCTGGATGATCATTTGGCCGATTTTAATTGTATGTGTATAGACTTTTGTGATTCTTCAACCCTTGTTGTAGCAAATAGCAAGCGGCATGCATATTAAGCGGCATACGTAAGGATTTAACCAAAATCAGCTAATCATACCCAATATAATTTATTGCAGTTTCCATTCTATCACCATTTTTGCACCTTAGTCAAGGAATTCAAAAATTACCCTATATTTTTATTACTTTTTTTTAAAATTCATAACTCACCTCATTTTTAACCAATAAAAAATCACAATTTACATCAAAAGAGTACAAAATTACAAGTTTCAATAACAAACTTCGTAACTCACTACCTAAATACCTAAAATGACAATTTTTTCTAACAAAAAAGGAGGCTAGAATGACATTCTTTAATGAACGGAAGGAGTATATCTTAATTCTAGATCGTCCAAGCTTCTTGATGCACTTTGGAACTTGTGAACAAATTTAATGAAAAGCTCAATTTGCACTTTGGAACTTGTGAACAAATTTAATGAAAAGCTCAATTTCAGACTCTTCAAATAAAGTTGAGAAGTGGATTGTTATAGATTAAACAAAGAACAAAGGAACCAAATGATTAACCTCTTTCTGGAGTTTATCTTCAACAAATGTAGCGCCTAGAAGAATCAGATCACGTCAATCTTATCAGCCACAACTATGTTATGGAAAATGAGAGATAGACACCGAATTTATAGGACCGGAATTTGATTGAAAAAGACCAAATAGAAAATGTATGACAAATCAATACGTGTATTAACGAATTGAAGGATCCATCAATTAAAGAAGGACGTTACCTCATCAATGAGATGGTTTAGTGAAAATTTTAATGGCATATTGCAATTAATCAAAGCGGTTTTGCATGCTGACCCAAAGGAATCATAAAGGTTGTATTACAACTTTTCTTCTTCAACGGCTCCGTGTAAAAATCCCAAATCACAAACACAGGGTTAGATCTAAAATTTGGGCAAAGAACCGGTGCAAAATTCAATCGCACATACACTCGGATTGTGTAAGGCTGGTGGTCAGAGGTCGCTGCCACCGACACCGCCTGAGGCTTCAACGACTTATTCATCTTCCTCCGTCAACCACAATCAATGGGGACGATGCGTAGTGCGGATAAAAGAACCATTAATGTGAGGACGAAGAAGAAGGATCACCTATTTGTTTATCGTTTAATGCTTATAAATACGTAGTAACACCTACACCTCATGACCCAATTAAAAAATGGAAAATCTCATACAATTGACCCAAAAAAACAACATAAATGAGGCTTGATATGAGGCATGGTACCGTGTACATTTACTTTCTACCAAAGCACCATTTTATATATATATATATATAGATGATGTACAGATAAAAATAAAATAAATACAAATTTAGATTATAGGGTGTATTTTTGGTGATAACCTAATTATGCGCGTGAAATACCAACTAATTGTCGTCATTCTATTTTGTTTTATCTTGCATATTTAAAGAGTTTTTATGTTAAAAAGAAGGTGTGTAATTATGCATGTCATTATATTGATGCATATCAAGGGGGTCTCTCCTCTTGACCCAATGTTATCACCCTTGAGTTGACTAGTTTGTGCTCTAGTTTGTGCTCTAGTTTGAATGTTATAGGTAAGTATGCACTACAATCTATTGTAAGTATTCACTAAATTTTAGTGTATTTAAATAAATATTAGTGCATTACTTATCTACTTAATTCAATTTGGTGCACAATCTAAATACAATGTGATGGTTTGAGATTCCTTTCATCTCCGTCTCGGAGCTTGTCGTTATTGTTTACCATTTCTATTTCGTGTCTTCATATCTCGATGCGCCATCGTCATCTCCCGTTTGACGTCTTTGCTTTACGTTTCGTCTTCGTTGTCTTTAAATCCTCTGCTTCCAACTTCTCTTTACTAATTGATTAAACTTTATTGAAATGCATCTTCGCTTTATGACTCGTCTTCGCCGTCTCCAAATCTTCTCCACAGTTTCCAAACTCACAACATCGACATCAACCACGCCCCATCACAGCTGCAATGCACCACTTCACCATTGATCTTGCTAATCTCATACTTCATCATACACCATACGTTGGCCCTGTTTCGATCTCCTTAGGCGATGGGTCCTCTATTCCAATCCACCACCACGGTTCCTCCTTTCTCCAATCCTCTACTCACTCTTTTACTCTCACACATTTATTACACGATCCTCTTTAGTCTAAAAATCTCTTAACCGTGAACAAATTTTGTGTGGATAAAGATGTATTTTTGAATTCCATCCCTCTTGTTTCTTTGTGAAGGATATCCGGGCTCGAATACCTCTTTTTTAGGGAAACGTTGAAAGCAGGTTGTATGCCTTTCCGACCACCAAGTTTATCGATCAATTATCACAAAAATAGTTTCTCAAACTTCGCCTAAAATTGATGCAGCAAAAAAGGCAACATTAGCATCAATATTAAACTTACAAATCACAAAAGTAGTTCTCAGTTTATCGATCAATTATCACAAAAGCAGTTCTCACGAATTCTAGGTATTCCAATTATTTGTGGTCATCTTATCTTATCTATATCTATATAAAAGTTGGCTGTCCATTGCCAAAATTGAATGAAATTGGTACCAATTTAATACATTACTCATTTCTTAATCACCTCCTATTGGACTTTTGGGCATGTATTTAAATATCTTTCTTATATCCCTATGTTATATTTATTTATAGTCTACTTGATTAAGTCACAAATTAAATTAATGTGTGAGCTTCTCTTATGACAATGCAAACTTATTCTAATATTATGTTTTAAAACTACTTCAAACATAAATATAAGGAAATAAAAAATACTTATATTTAAAAATATTAATAAATTTGATAACAACAACAACATATTAACAAATAATGTATAACTATATTAAATCACATACGAAAATCCGTAATTTTCTCGCGCGGAGCGCGAGGCCCGTATCTAGTCTATATAAAAGTTGGTTGTCCATTGCCAAAATTGAATGAAATTGGTACCAATTTAATGCATTACTCATTTCTTAATCACCTTCTATTGGACTTTTGGGCATGTATTTAAATATCTTTTTTATATCCCTATGTTATATTTATTATAGTCTACTTGATTAAGTCACAAATTAAATTAATGTGTGAGCTTCTCTTATGACAATGTAAACTTATTCTAATATTATGTTTTAAAACTACTTCAAACATAAATATAAGGAAATAAAAAATACTTATATTTACAAATATTAATAAATTTGATAACAACAATAACATATTAACAAATAATGTATAACTAATCACATACGAAAATCCGTAATTTTCTCGCGCGGAGCGCGAGGCCCGTATCTAGTGTTAAAAATAAATGTTTTAATTATATTGTCCAAAGACTTTATAAACAATTACCAATATGAAAAGCAAGCTCAATTTTAAAATGAACCGGGGTCTGCTATATTGATTCAATCATATCTTCTTTCAAAAACAATTCGGTGCAATTCAATTAGTGATGGAACGTCGGTTCCTGCCTATCAAAAATAATAATAATTAAATAACTCGTAAATTAATTTGTTTAATAAAAATATAATCTTACGGTCCTACCAAAATCTTTAAGGCGTAGCCGCGTAGGAAAGTCTAATTTTTTTTTTTTTTTCATTATATCTAGAGTTCGAGCCGGTGATGGCTTTGGATCCTTACAGAGACCACGTGATTGTTGGTGTAGGAAAGTCTAGTTGGCAAAGAGTAATCCCCAAGTACTTTCAAGTTTTTCAACACTAAATTTTTCCCCAAACACAATCTCTTCTTCTTCTTCTTCATCCCACTCTCACTCTCCTCTTCGATGAACCCTAATTTTCGTCCAACATCGGCCGCTCCGAGGAATTCGTACTCCTCAAACCGCTATTCTATGGACAGGAACTCCAATTTCCGAGTCTATCGCCAGCCGGAGCGACCGCCAGAACCGCCGCCTTCTCGCCGCATGAACTTCATCATCGAGCTCCGTCCTGACGCCGGCGTGCGCGCTTCCCGGGAAAATGTTGACGCACTGGTCAAAGAAGGCAACCTCTCGCCTGACTCCATCGTTGTCCTCGAGGGATACCCTGCCAGACTGTTCTTCACTATGTGGAGTACCGCGCTTGTGACAATGGTGGCCCTCTGGGCGAAGCGCTTTCAAGGAGGTGCCTTTTCCCCTTTTCTTAAACCGATGGTGATCGTGTCTTCCGACACCGAAGAGCTCAACGATCGGCTGAAGTCGCTTTTCGTTGCCAAAATTAGGGGCTTTCTGGACGGCGAGGTGGTGAAGAAGTGCAAGAATGAAATTGAGAAATTGGAGCGCGAGATTGCTTCTGTGTCTTCTACGCTTAGGAGGCCGCAACAATTTAAGGTTCATGAAGAGCTAACGAAGAAGAGAGTTGGGCTAACCAGTGAGAAAAACCTAATTACGAAGAGAGTAGCGGAATTTAAAGCAGGATTGAATGGGATACTTGATCATCTTGGCGTGGATCTTGAAGAAGATGTATGTCGAGATGGGGTGGTTTTTGTGTTTGGAAAAGGGGAGTTCAATTGGGAAAGAATTTTTCAACTGATCATGCGGGAGCGCCGCCGACTCGACCAGGGTTTGCCTATCTACGCTTTCCGGCGGGAAATTATATCGCGAATTACCTCTGAGCAGGCAAGTATTTATTATTATTTTTATTTATTGCATAATTATTATCGACTAAAACGTTTTTTTTTGTTCCGGTTTCTGATTTTGGTTCTAGCAGACGGTTTGTCTTCACTTATACAAGACACCAATTCTTCATCTTCTTCTGATATGAATGCAGGCCGCTATAAAAGAGCTGATTATAGTGTATAAGTGTGAGAAGTACTATATAGTAATATGGGCTACATAGTTTTTCCAAATGCTTGGTTCTTTGTAGAGAAGAATTTTGTTGGATTACTTCTGGGATCACTTACTATTGTATCATTAGCTATACCTGTTATTTTGATTTGGTTTTGTCTACATCTACATACCCCAAAACGCACTTGTGTACTATCTTTATTGAAGTGTATGAATGTTAAGCTAATTTTGGAGTTAATCAGTCCGGTATGGATTATATCACAACTTTCAAGAAAGTTGCAGATTCTTCGATTACAAGTTTACAACTCACAATTTATGCTCACTTAGCTATATCTGAAAGTTGAAGAGCTCTTTAATTACAACTCACAGGAAAGCCCATCATAAATGACTTAGGAGAAACTACCATGTGATGTTTATAGCTTTGGCTTTCTTGCAAGTTCAATTTTTATCATCCCAAATATGTGAGAAAAGTGGACAGCTCCATCTGATTTGTAATTTTCAAATTGGCTAGTTATTTGTACGCTCCACTATGTACTGCTGACTAGACTATGACGTGTCTGCAGGTTATGGTATTGATTGGAGAGACTGGTTCAGGAAAGAGTACACAGTTGGTACAGTTTCTTATTGATGCTGGAATGTCTGTTAATGGGTCTATTGTCTGCACACAACCGCGGAAAATTGCTGCCATGTCATTGTCTGATAGAGTTCGAGACGAAAGCAGCGGCTGCTATGGAAAAAATGAAATCAATTGTTATCCATCATATTCTTCCAGTCACAGTTTCAATACTGACGCTGTATACATGACTGATCACTGTTTGCTGCAGCATTGCATGAATGACAAAAATTTGTCTGATATATCCTGCATTGTTGTCGATGAAGCTCATGAAAGAAGCCTAAACACAGATCTTCTTTTGGCTTTGATTAAAACCTTACTCTGCTCTAGGTTTGATCTGCGTCTAGTTATAATGTCTGCAACAGCTGATGCGGACCAGCTTTCTGAATACTTTTTTGGCTGTGGGACCTTCAAAGTAGTTGGGCGAAATTTTCCTGTGGATGTGAAATATGTCCCCAGTGTGCCTACTTCTGTCTATGCAGATGCTTCTTCCAGTACTGTATCCCCGTATGTTTTCAGTGTTATCGGGATGGCAACTGATGTTCATAGGAAAGAGAAAGAAGGAACCATCCTTGCATTCTTGACATCTCAGATGGAAGTCGAATGGGCGTGTGAAAGGTTTCAGATGCCTGGTTCTGTTACACTTCCTTTACATGGAAAACTTTCCAGTGAAGAGCAGTCACAAGTTTTCCAAAATTATCCTGGGAAAAGAAAAGTCATATTTGCAACTAATGTAGCTGAAACATCCTTAACAATCCCGGGGGTCAAATACGTTATTGATTCTGGTATGGTCAAGGAAAGTAGATACGAAGCTGGTTCTGGAATGAATGTTCTTAGGGTCTCATGGGTCAGTAAGAGCTCAGCTAATCAACGAGCAGGTCGTGCTGGAAGAACAGAACCGGGACAGTGTTATAGACTGTACACCCAAGATGAATTCGAGCTAATGTCTGCCCAGCAAGAGCCGGAGATTCGGCGAGTCCATCTTGGTGTGGCTGTATTGAAAATCCTTGCGCTGGGGATGAAAGAAGTGAATAAATTTGATTTTGTTGATGCACCGTCTGCACAAGCCGTTGATATTGCTATTCGGAATCTTGTTCAATTGGGGGCTGTAACAGTGAGGGGTGATTTAATTGAACTGACTGAAGAAGGCAGATCTTTGGTGAAGTTGGGTATTGAGCCACGCCTTGGCAAATTGATTCTTAGCTGTGCTCGGGAGCATTTGAGCAGAGAGGGTCTTGCTCTTGCTGCTTTAATGGCTAATTCCAGTAGCATATTCTGTCGAGTGGGAAATAATAATGAGAAGTTTAAGTCTGATCGCCTTAAGGTGTCGTTCTGCCATCGAGATGGCGATCTGTTCACTTTACTTTCTGTTTACGAAAAATGGGAAAGTTTTCCATATGATGAGAGAAATAAATGGTGTTGGGAGAACAGCATTAATGCCAAAACCATGAGGAGGTGCTTCGATACCGTTTCAGAATTAGAGAACTGTCTCAAGAGTGAACTATGTAAAATTGTTCCCAGTTTCTGGCTTTGGAGACCTGATGTGGTAACAGAGCATGATAGGAATCTTAAAAGGGCCATCCTTACTTCCCTTCCAGAAAATGTGGCATGTTATTCGGGTTGTGATGAGCTTGGGTATGAGATTGCTTTGACTGGACAGCACATTCAACTGCATCCTTCATGCTCATTGCTCATGTTCAGCCAGAAGCCCAGCTGGGTTGTGTTTGGAGATATTTTATCTGCATCTAATGAATATCTTATGTGTGTAAATGCCTTTGATGCTGAATTCTTGTCTACTCTTTATCCTCCCCCTCCATTTGATGTGTTGAGATTGGGAAACCGAAGACTACAGATGCAACTATTGTCTGGTTTTGGTAGCACTCTTCTCAAGAGGTTCTGTGGGAAATCTAATGCCAATCTTTGCTCTTTAATATCACATGTCAGGGCTGTCTGTGGTGATGATAGGATTCGCATTCAAGTCAGTTTTGATAACAATGAAGTTAATGTGTTTGCTGCTTTACATGATATGGAGATGGTTCTGGATCAAATCAAGAATTTACTGAAGCATGAAAAAATGTGGTTGGAGAATGAATGCACGGAAAAATGTTTATATCAGGGTGGTGCCAATGCACCACCACCTGTTGCATTATTTGGTGCTGGGGCTGAAATCAGACATCTGGAGCTTGAAAAAAGATGTTTAAGTGTTGATGTTAATCATTCAGATGTTAGCAATATTGATGATAAGGAACTATTAGTGTTGATTGAAGGTCATGCGCCTGGGATTTGTGCTGTTCGCAAATTTACTGGCCATTGTGGGGAAAATGAGGACAAAACAAAATGGGGAAGTGTCACGTTTCTTTCTCCTGATGCTGCTCAAAGTGCTTTGGGGCTAAATAGTGTTGAATTTCATGGCTCCTTGCTGAAGGTAAATCTCTGTTGGACAAACATTGTAGCAGACCGAGCTCATTTGTTTTCTGCTGTCAATGCTAAGGTTTACTGGCCACGAAAATACAGCAAGGGTTTCGGTTTTGTGAAGTGTGAAGTTCGTGATGTTTCTTCCATGCTTAACGACTTTTCCGGATTGGTTCTTGGGGATAAATATGTCCGGTCCCAGCGTAGCACCAAAAATCCAGATAATAGTATAATGATCTCTGGTATTGACAGAGGGCTATCTGAAATTGATATTGTCAATGCATTGAGGGCTGCTACATGCGGTAGAATTATTGATTTCTTTTTGGTGAGAGGGAATGAAGTACCTAATCCACCATGTCGTTCCTGCGAAGAAGCACTTTTCAGAGAGATATCTTCTTTTATGCCCAAGGGAAACCCTCTTACTAATTTCTGCAGAGTTCAGGTCTACCAGCCAGAGCCAAAAGATTTTAATATGAAAGCTTTGATCACTTTTGATGGTAGATTGCATTTGGAGGCAGCAAAAGCATTGGAGCAAATTGAAGGGAAGGTCCTGCCTGGTTTTGAACCATGGCAAAAAATACAGTGTCAGCGTCTATTTCACAGCTCTGTTTCATGCCCAGCTCCTGTGTATGATGTTATCCGCACTCAACTTGACTCTCTACTTGCTCGCTTGAAGCATCGAAAAGGTACGCACATTATCTGTTCCAATCTTTTGTTTCACCATGACAACTTTTTTGGAATCACTCACTTATTAACACATTTTTCTGTGCTGGATAATATATGATGCATCCGTAAAATATACATTTATAATAAGTTTACTATGTTAAGTTGTTAACTGCATTTGAGTGGATGAATCGTAACAAAGCTCACTGCACATGATTCGCCATGTCCTAAATGATTCGCGATGTCCTAACTGTCTCCTTCTTACCTCTTGCTTACGTTTGATCTCTTTGGTTCTATTGTTCTGATTGATATTAGCCAACAGATGAACTAGTTGAAACAAGTTTCTGTTTTTAATATAGGATTCATTGAGGTTTGTGTGCTTTGCTAATAGCTATTTCAAAGATAAGTTAATAAGCCAATTTACTGCATACACTCTTTAATGTATATATTTATATACCTACTATGGATGTATATATCACGCCATAGTTTAGATTTTGCATCCAATATATGATATATTTTCCAAGGATTGCATCACTCTGAAGAAATGCACAGTTTCTCTTTTGCTTCTCTTGAATGCTCTATGATCCCAGTTGCTTCATTGTGTCTTATTCCTTTTAAACACTCAGATGAGATTTGCAAATGGTAATGATAGGAACTTAGTTGGGATAAAAGAATCATACCAAAACCGAGAAAAAACAACTTCCATCCTGTACTTGAAACTTGTAAACAGCTTTGGGATTTGATCTTTTGAATCTTTTGAATCATTTTAACTGTATTGTTGGCAGACAGATGTGCCCTATGTCCCTGTTGACTTGTTTTCTGTTCAGAATTTTGAATTATATTACTCTCTTGTTAGCTGCTCTTAGTTTTAATTCAAAGCAAGAAAGATTCACCAATTCGAACAGCACACTACAATTTAAATTTAAAAAATATTCTCCAAGAATAGCAAATCTCATTCGTCTTTTGTTTACAGGTGTAGAGTTAGCTTTGGAGAGGAACAGCAATGGCTCTTTCAGAGTGAAGATAACTGCCAATGCTACAAAGATAGTGGCCGAAGTAAGAAGGCCTCTGGAAATGCTGATGAAAGGGACTGCTATTACCAATTCCAGCCTTACTCCTGCAGCTCTACAGAATCTCTTCTACAAAGACTGTGTTTCTCTCAGGAGATCTATCCAGCAAGACACTGACACATACATCCTCTTTGACCGCCATGCTCTTAACATCAAGATCTTTGGGGCCCCTGATAAAATTGCTTCAGCAGAGCAGGAATTAGTACATCACCTCCTCCATCTCCAAGAGAACAAAAAAATCGAGATCCATCTCCGCCGAGAGAAATGGCCTTCAGACTTGATGAAATCTGTTGTCAGTACATTCGGCCCGGATCTCCATAAACTCAAGGAAAAGGTACCTGAGGCTGAATTCACCCTTAACACTCGCCGACACGTCCTCTTTATTTCTGGCGGCAATAAAGAGACCAAGAAAAAAGTTAAATGCATTATTGATGAGATTGCTGCAAATGAAAATCAAGAAGTCTCTGGAGATGAATCCATCTGCCCCATCTGCCTTTGTGATGTCGAGGATGAGTATCAGCTCGAGAGTTGCATGCATATATTCTGCAGTCAATGCTTAGTTGACCAATGTGAGTCTGCATTGAGAAACCGAGACGGTTTCCCTATCCGTTGCTCTCATGAGAATTGTGGGGCCCCTGTTCTTCTAGTAGACTTAAGATCTCTTCTCTCTAATGAAAAATTGGAGGAACTATTTCGGTCATCGATGAGTGCCTTCGTCACTTCGAGTGGTGGGGCCTACAGGTTTTGTCCTTCGCCTGATTGCCCTTCAGTTTACAAAGTGGCCTCTGCTGAGACACCTGGGGAGCCTTTCATTTGTGGAGCGTGCTTTTCTGAGACATGCACAAAGTGCCACGTGGAGTATCATCCATATCTGTCTTGTGAAAAATACCAGGAGTTTAAACAAGACCCGGATTTGTCTCTTAAGGAATGGTCGAGCGGGAAGGAGAATGTGAAGAGATGTCCTGTTTGTGGCTATACGATTGAGAAAGTTGAGGGCTGTAATCACATCCAATGCAGGTGCGAGAGGCATATTTGCTGGGTTTGTTTGGAGCACTTTGGTTCAGGCGAGGAGTGTTATGGCCACCTTACATCGGTGCACCAGAGCATTACATGATAAGGTCAGTAAGAAAACAAAACATTATAATTCGGCTTTCTTATTGTGAATATAGTTTATATATATATATGTGTGTGCTAACTTAGGAATTATCAGACCTGCCTGTGTATATTTTAATGATAAGCTATCTATGGGTTTGGATTGCCGTAGCCAAACCCATATTCCTACTATGTATTATAAACTTATAATGACCTAAGCAGTAGTTGCAATAAAATTTCAGCAGGCTGGTAGAATTAGAATGTCTACGCTTCAGTTATATTTGTAAATAGCTAATATTTTTTTTTGCTAAATGGGTGAAGAAACATAGCTAATATTTGTTTGAGCTAGACTCTTACTCATAGGATCAGCATAAAGAAATTTGTCACCACTGTCTTGAATCTAGTTGGAACTTGGTAGAATTTTTTTAAAATATCAAGAACTAGTGCAATCATTGTTACTTCCTATTATTCCTTAAATGAGTTTACACGTTATCGTATGTTTTCATACTAATCTTACATCACTGGTTCTGAGCTGTACATATATCATTTAAGATTTGACCAATGTACAGTCAAGTATGTAGATCATAGAAAAAGTTGTTGCCATTGTTGGACAATAATAAGAAAAAGAGAGTGGATAACATTCAAATAATTCATACTGCATTTGATTGTTTTGATGAATGTAACATACTACGAGTCTTGCATTTGCTTAATCAAAGCTTCAATTCGCCATGTTGGATTGTTGTAATAATGTCGTAGACAATAGTGGCGATTTCATTCACAGTGTTGAGTTGGCACTCATCTTCTTTCTACAACACTTAGAGAAGAATCATGAGAATACATAAATAGAGAGAATAAAGTTGACATTTGTAAAATCTAACCTTGAGAGAGAAAGAGTAGAGCAGAAAAGCATCAAAGGAAGTAACATTAAGATGCAGGATTGTAAGGTGTGCGGAAGCTAGCTCAAGCAGCACTCTTAGAAGCTGCTTGGGTTGCTTCTTTGAGAGCACTTTGACTGTTACGTGTCGTTCCACCACCCTCACTTCCACATCAGCCACCGCCTCTTCAGTTTTGGTGGTGGCGGTGCTCAATGTTGAGTATTGTGGGAAGCTGAAGAAATCAGAGCCAGATGATTCCGCCTTATGGTGGTGGTGGTGGTGGTGGTGGTGTTGGGATTCAAGATAGTGGAGGAATTGCTCTAGCTCCTTGACAAAATTGATGGCTCCTTCCACTATTGATGCTTGGTCTCCCTTTACAAATTATAACAATAATATATAAGCTATTATAATAGGAGCTCGACTGGGTATGAAATATGAGGTTGAGTGGTTTGGTATAATTTGGCTCCTTCCACTATTGAAAGGAACAATAGGAGCTCGACTAACCCAGACACCAAAATAGAGTCATTTTCATATCCATTCTTTTCTACACTCATGGTGTAGAAACATATCCTGAAAGAAACCCTTCATCTCTATTTTACAAGTTTGTATACTTATTGATCAAATATGAACACAATGTTTTGGTATAATTTTGAATGAAAGTGCAAAACCAAATAGGCAAAAGTAGAAAGGGAAATAAACAGACCCGGAGAGAGTAGGAAGGCGGCATGAGAGATCGAAGAATGGAGAGGTTGTTGTTCATCTGCTTTCGGCGATTCCTCTCCACTTGAATGTGCTTCGTTCTCTGTCTCTCTACTTCATCCTCCTCCACTTCCCTTCTTTCATCTCTTCTTCTCTTCCTTTTCTTCTTTCTGCTCATGCAATAATCCTCCGTGGCTTCTTCTTCCTTATTTAAAGTCCCATTCGAGGAGGAAGTGGATACAAGATTTGTAACAGTAGCACTAGAATGAGTAATCTCATTAAACAGACAGAAAATTGGTTCATCTTTATTCCTTATGCTTATATCACTTCTATGGCTGCTCCTAGATTGTAACTGCTGGAGTACTACAGCTTCAAGGCTCATCTCCCTACCTTATATGAGTTATATATCAAACTCGCTTACACATATATCTATCTATATATAGGATATACTATAATGCTGGAATTTTGGACAGATATTCTCTATATCAATTGGATACTTTTGTACGTAATTTGAAGACAAATTCAAGAAGCTTGGCTGAATTATGTCATATTCGATTGACGTGACATAATAGGAATCATGTGGTAGGGCTACATTTGAAATTCTGCAGTAGGAATAACTAATGGTGTATATGGATGAGACTCGGATCGTTTTCGAGTTCTCTGTGGAATTCTAGCAGGTAGCAGAAGCTGAAATCTTTCTTTTGCCCCATAAGATCTTATGACGCGGTTTAATTATTCGGTGACATATACATCGTCTTATACACGCATGTGTCTTTTCTCCCAACGTACATACGAGTCTCTAACATTATACGGTAGTAGTATAATCAAGAAATGTTGGGAGTTACGATTCAAAAAACTCAGTATGAACACATATATACGACCTACAATTTGCACATTTAATTATATTGAGCTGCTGCATGCTGTGTACGTTATTGATGTATTTATCGTAGAATTTACATCCTCTCTTGAGGATGACCCATTAATCCATTATCTAATACAAACACCCTAAAATGACTAGTAAAAAAGCATGTGAATATATATAAAGTTGTATAATTTTTAGTGAGCATGTTATTATTCTTATGTCGGCATGAATCTTTATCCTCATACTATATGTCATTATTGTTTTGTTATCATATGCGCGATATTATGATCGATGAGACGATGGTTACAGAAATGCTGATAATACTTTTGGAGACGAAATTGGACCGTACAACTCTTCTTGTTGTACTGTATTATCATCTAGAACTGTAATCCTATCAAACAGGCATCTTTAGGTCGCTGGTTCGATTCCGGCAGGCCGGATATTTTAAATCGGACCAAAAAAAAAATCTAGAACTGTAATCCACTATTTATGTTTTGGGATTTCAAGCACAACAATACATCATACTCCCTCCGTCCCTTTAATTCATCAAAAACGTTATTGGTAAGATCACATCCCTACTCATATGTATTGATTAAACCTTGATGTGAATAAAAAACAAAATGATCAATTTAGGCAACATTAAAGAAAATCATTGTTTTATTCCCATTTTACTAGAATTAAGCTAGTTGTCAATTTGTCACCCCAAATAGCGGAGGAATCGCAAATCTCAAACAGTTTCCAGCTAGCTAACCAATGGGGTCGGAGCCCAACTGATTCAAAAAGAATACTATATGGGCCATATGAGCAGTGTAGTTGGGCCACTATACGGGCCTATATGACCATTCAGTGACCCACTACAAAATATAAATCAGTATGATGAGTAGTAGCACTTGTTTTTTTAGTGACTGTTTGATCGATGGATACTTTTTGTCCTCTCCTATTATAGCTCGTTTCGGTATTATTTTAATATTCTTTTCAAAAACCATACTTCTTCCTTCCCTTAATATAAGACTTATTTTTGGGTGTTTCATAAAATTCTTCCTACTTTCTTAAAATAAAATACTACTTTATCTTCTCCCAACACATTTTCTCTATCAATTCAACCACTTTATCTTCTCCCAATAACTCTTCTCTCAGAGCATCTTTATCCATGTTACTCCGTACTCAACATGAGTAACATAGTCCATTTTTTCAATATTAAATGAGTTTTCATCCATATTCATGTTACTCATATGTCATATCAAATAACATGTATTTTATCTTTATTTTTATTATAAATTCAAATAATATCTTACATAGTCAATATAGATATCAATATGTAGATAGAAATAAATAAAAAATATTTCAAAAAGAATTACAATAAAATCTTATGTATTGTGAGTGTTATAAGATATTTACCAATAACTAAGTAATATAATTTTACTATTGGTCCACATGTTGATAAATGATTGGACAAATGAAGTGATTTGTGTAAGAATGAGTAACACTTCTTTGTTACTTCTCTCCACTAATTACATCGGTTCTATCACAAAAGTTGTCATGTCATTTTTATTTTCAATTTTTAAATGGAGTTTGTTACTCTAAGTAACACTATTGTAGATGCTCTCATAATTCTCTCTTCTTTCTCCCTATCTCATCATTTTATCCTCTACTTTTACATTCTCCTTAATTACCGTGAAATTTCTGAAACAGAAACATCATTTGGGGACGGAGGGAGTATCATTTTAGTCTTCAATTCTTATATTTTTTATGGGAAAGTATTGGGTGAAAATAATTTTTAAAATACGAACGTGAGAATGGTGCACATTAGTAATAAATTGGTGAACATTTAATACTAATTTGATGCACATTCGTTGACAAACTTAAAAACATCCAAAATTTGAAGAACATTCATTTTTTAAAGAACATTTATTGAGAAGTTGAAGAACATTCAGATAAAAGTTATATATGTGCATCACATTTTTAAAGAATGTGCATCAAAAAATTTGATGCACATTTAAGTATATTTTGATGTACATTAGTCATTAGCACGTTCTTATTTTAAAAACTATTCTCACCGCAACAATAACCTATTTTTATTATTATAGCTATTTCGATAATATTTTGACATTAATATCCTAATTATATATTTATCAGAATAATGTGTAATTTTCTCAACACAATTTTAGAAAACATAATAATTTAAAGTTTTTATAAAATTAACTAAGGGTATTCGAGTTAAATTTCGTATTTTTAATTAGATGTGCTTAGCTTTAAAATGACAATTTTTATAGAACGAAGAAGTTGAATTTATATATAATTTTGTGTGAAATGTGAATCCTACAACGAAAATTGAACAATCCAAATATAACATATTATATATAAACATATGAATTACGGAGTAGTTTTTCTGTTGACAAGCTCATGTTAGTCACCTCTAACCAGTGGCGGAGCCACATAGTGCTCAGAGGGCGCTGAAACACCCGCTGAAATAATAAAACTTAGCAAAGAGTAGTTATATCACTAAGAGAAACATGGCCTAGTGGTTGGGCTTTTGGTTCTTTTTGCCCATTTGCCCATTATTCCTACGGGCTGTTTCTTTCCTTTTTCATTATTTTCCAACTCTTTGTTTTCTCTATTATTATTTTTATTTCAAATAAAATCTTAGTAATTGTTTTATTATTATCTAGTATCTATGGAAATAAAATATTAACTCTTTATAGATAAAACTTTCCTTTTCATTATTTTCCAACTCTTTGTTTTCCTTTTGTATTATATTATTTCAAAAAAAAATCTTAATAACTCCTTATTTTATTACTACTACTAATATTTATATATATATATATATATTGATTTATGGAGAGCTATTTTAGTCCCTTCTTAGTAACTTTAATGTCATATCTTTACCGTTAGTCCATTTGATGTGTAATCCATATTTAACTCTGAAGTTGATGTGTTATACCTTGATTAAGGATTAAAAATTAATATTTTATATGTTATATTATATTTAATCACACATGTATAGCTTAACACCCTCTAATCAAAAATCTTGACTACGCCACTGCCTCTGACAGTGTGAAACCATGACAAAGTTAAAAAAGCTTTCCCCAATCGACGTCTTATTATATCTAAAAATATTCTCAGATAAAATAGTTCGTTTTATGTATTATACTGTATATGAGTTCAATTTTTATTACATAATCAACGGGATGAAAAGATAGGGCATGGAAAATCCGTTCAGACTTCACATGCACGGTGCATCATCTTTTACATGTGGTACCAACTATCAAGTCATATCTAATGAATCTTTTTTTATCTATCACAACTTCACTCAGATATGCGAATTTCGTAAAACATGATATATGACATAACAAATCACAAAGGAAATTATAAAACTCTGCATTCTGCATTCTGCATTCTGCACGAGTGGTAGCTGGAAGGATGAAGTTGTGCATCAGAAAATTCGGTGTAGAAGGGCGTCGCAATTAATAACCTTTAAATTGCAGTAAGAAGTCTTACAGAGTTGTTGTTAACCAAAGAAAGCCCGTAAAATTTGAAGAAAGGAATCAGTACCCAACAAGAAAAATAAGCCCAATAAAGCGAAAGCCTGGCAAAGTCAGCCCAATAAAGCTTCACTCCCACGCTCTCGCCTTTAAAGGAATTACAGGATAGGAAAAAGTCAAAAGCAGTATTATTTCTTCCACCCTAAGCTTCAATCTACCACCATTGAACTTGTCCATTTTACTAGAACATGGGCGTGTGACGAATTTAAAACTTTCTAAAATCATTACTAAGCTCAGAAGGCTAAGATGGATTATGAAAAGAGCAACCCGGTTTAATTCATCAGTTGATCACAATGACAGTCCCCTCCAACATTTGTACGTTGTAGAAGGATTCAAAGACGAGACTCCTCATAGGAGAGTTTATGTGATGTTTAGTGTATATAGAAATTCCAACTTCTAATTGATGCGGGGATAAGCCGCTGTTGTCCGATCTATACACCAAACCTCAAATAGAGAAGAAAGGCGAAATTAGAATGAGATGAAAGAATGATAAGTCGAATGAATTGGAACCAAATCAAACAATGATTAAACTCATGAACTTAAGAACAAGAACCTTACCGAATGATGAAGAAACCCAACGGATGATTACAACCAAACACAATGACTATGGTGGGTCAAGACACCTAGAGGATGCTCTATGGAGTCCCGATAGCACCAACCTTATGGAGGAGATTGACACACACAAGTACAACTAGGGCGAGTTCAACAACAATGCACACGGGGCACTCTTCTCACAAAAGCTCTCTTTTGGGAGGAAAAAACGATAAACGCTGTATTCAATATCAAAGTCTGGGTTCCCTAAAACAATAACTAAGGCAAACCTTATATAAGGTTCATAAGGATGCCAATTAAAAGAAATAAAACAATAAAAGTGTTTCCTAAAATAACAAACCAATAAAAGACATTAAATCCCGAAAACGAAATAAAACAAGAATTCTCGGCGAAATCAACAGGTCGCGATCCGGGATCGCGGGTCTGGATCCGCGGTCGCGGGTGGCATGGCCGCGGTCGCGGATTTGCCACTGTCTCCGCCGCCTTCGTCGTTTGGCTTCGAGTGCTCTCGAACCTCAATTATCATAACCGTCTTCAATGGTGGTTCCTCTTCAACACTTAGCTCTTTAGACATGAAGAAAGTTACTAACTTGTCTAGTTCTTGTTGGACTTCCTTAGCTCTCGAACGAGTCAATGCACCTTCAAACTCGGGAACCGTTGGTGTCGGTTGATGTCCAGATGATCCTTCATCATCCTCCATTTCTTGAAAAAGATTCGACCTCGAATCATCCAGCTCCTCCTCTTCTTCGCCTTCAAACAATGTTAGATCTTGCACATTGAAGGTGGCACTCACTTGATATTCACCGGGAAGCTCCAAGACATAAGCATTATCTCCAATCTTCTTAAGCACCTTGAATGGTCCATCACCTCTTGGGGACAACTTTGAGTGGCGTTTGTTGGGGGAAACGCTCTCTCCTAAAGTGGACCCACACGAGGTCTCCCTCCTTGAAGACGACCTTTTTCCTCTTCCTATTTGCCTTGCTAGCATTTGTAGCAGCTACTTCTAGCAATTTAGCTCTTGTCCTCTCATGAATTTACTTGATGTGATCAACTTGTTTTCCTGCAGTGAAATCCACTCGCTCCTTCGTAGGTAACGACATAAGATCAAAAGGGGTTAGTGGATTCAAACCATACACACATTCAAAGGGACTCAACGAGTTTGAGGAATGGATGGCTCTATTGTAGGCAAACTCAACATGGGGTAAGGCTTCTTCCCAAGCTTTCAAATTCTTCTTAAGAATGGCTCTCAAAAGGGTTCCTATTGGTTACTTCAGTTTGACCATCAGTTTGAGGATGACTAGATGTAGAGAATAGTAGTTTAATCCCTAGTTTTCCCCAAAGAGTTTTCCAAAAGTAACTTAGAAATTTCACATCCCTATCACTCACAATAGTCTTTGGTACTTCATGTAACCTAACAACTCCGGTAAAGAACAAGTCAACAACATGATGAGCATCATCAGTCTTGTTGCAAGCAATAAAATGAGCCATTTTAGAAAATCTATCAACAACCACAAAAATAGAATCTCTCCCCTTCTTAGCCTACAATAAAATCCATACTAATGTCTACCCATGGGGTCGTAGGAATAGGCAAAGGAGTATACAATCCGTGTGGTTTAACTCTAGACTTAGCCTTAAGACACTCCAAGCATCTTTTCAAACAATGCTCAACATCCCTAAGCATATGGGTCCAATAAAGATGAGTATGCAACATATGATATGTCTTATCTCTACCAAAGTGTCCCATTAATCCACCCTTATGGGCTTCTTCAACAAGCAATAATCTCAAAGAACACTTAGGTATGCATACTTTACTAGCCCTAAACAAGAAACCATCAAACAAGTAAAACTTATCCAAAGTTCCTTTATCTAAACATTGCTTATAAATAGCACCAAAATCAGCATCATTACGATATAACTCCTTGATGTAAAAAAAGCCTAACACCTTAGAGTCAAGTTGAACAATTAAAGCATGTCTCCTAGATAGTGCATCGGCAACAACATTGTCCTTTCCCTTCTTGTATTTGATAATATAAGGGAAAGTCTCAATAAATTCCATCCATCTACCATGCCTCTTATCAAGTTTGTCTTGGCTCCTAAAATGTTTCAAAGATTCATGATCGGTATGCAAAACAAACTCTCTAGGCCATAGGTAGTGTTGCCAAGTCTTAAGTCCTCTATATAGTGCATACAATTCCTTATCATAAGTAGAGTAATTTAGACTTGCACCTTTCAACTTTTCAGAAAAGAAGGCAATAGGCTTACCTTCTTGTATGAGTACTCCTCCTATGCCAACTCCTGAGGTATCACATTCCACTTCAAAGGGCCTAGTGAAGTCGGGAAGCACAAGCAATGGCGCTTCGGTCAATCTGCGTTTTAGCTCTTCAAACGCCCTTTCTTGAGCCTCCTTCCAAACAAAGGCCGAATGCTTCTTTGTTACCTCAGTTAGGGGTGCAACAATGGTGCTGAAATCCTTCACAAAACGCCGATAGAAGCTAGCCAATCCATGGAAACTTCTGACTTGGCTGCTAGTCGTGGGGGTTGGCCAATCCTGAATGGCCTTAATCTTCTCCTCATCAACCTGTAATCCCTGGGAGCTCACTACAAAGCCAAGAAATATAACTTTATCAGTGCAAAAATCACACTTCTTCAAATTAGCATATAGTCGCTGTATACTAAGAGTAACGAGTACTTCCCTGAGATGTTGCTCATGCTCCCCTAGGGACCTGCTGTAAATCAAGATATCATCGAAATAAAGTACAACAAACTTCCCTATAAACTTCCTCAAGACATGATTCATAAGCCTCATAAAAGTAGAGGGAGCATTAGTTAGTCCAAATGGCATAACAAGCCACTCATATAGACCAAATTTGGTCTTGAAGGCGGTCTTCCACTCATCTCCTTCCCTCATTCGGATTTGATGGTAGCCACTCCTAAGATCACTCTTGGTGAAGTTTGTGGCACCATGAAGCTCATCCAACATGTCATCCAGCCTTGGTATAGGATGACGATACTTGACAGTTATGTTGTTGATAGCTCGACAATCAACACACATCCGCCAAGAATTGTCTTTCTTAGGCACAAGTAAGACAACAACTGCACAAGGACTAAGACTTTCTCGAACATACCCCTTATCTACAAGCTCCTGCACCTGCTTCTGAATCTCTTGACACTCCTGAGGGTTCATTTTGTAAGCTGGACTGTTAGGTAAAGAAGCTCCTGGAAAAAGATCAATTTGATGCTCAATTCCCCTAAAGGGCGGTATGCCCGCTGGAATCTCATCCGGAAACACCTCAGCAAACTCATCAAGAATAGCTTGAATGCTAGGGGGTAGATCAACTCGAGAATCGGTACTTGTCAACACAAATCTCTTGCAAAGCATCATTAAGGTAGTGTCCAATGACAAGTACTCACCTTGCAATTTGGATTTGGAGGACAAAAGAGCGCGAGGCGGGGTAGTCGATACAACAAGGGCTCTTGTGCCAACTTTCGCGGTCACGGGTTTGGATCCGCGGTCGCGGTTTTGACTCTGTCGAGTCCCGTCGCGATCCGCGATCGCGGATTTCGAGCCACGGTCGCGGTTTTGGCTCTGTCGAGACCCGCCAACTTCCGCGGTCGCGGTTTTGGCTCTGTTGCGCCAGCACCTCAGTTTCGTCGGTGGCTCTTTCTTTGCCTTTGCTCTTCTCATATGCACCTGCTATCTGTGCTGGAGTCATAGGTTTAAGAGTAATAGGCTTATTATTGAAAATAAATGAGTGACGGTTAGTGTGACCATCATGAACAACTTTTCTATCATATTGCCATGGTCTACCTAACAATATATGACAAGCCTGCATAGGAACGACATCACACAAGACTGTATCCTCATATTTCCCTAAGGAGAAAGTTATCCTAGCTTGCTTTTAAACTCTTAATTCACCACATTCATTCATCCAATGCAATTTATAGGGCCTAGGGTGGAAAATAGTAGCAATATGCAATTTAGAGATTAATTCAGTGCTAGCAATATTGCAACAACTTCCTCCATCAATAATCATATTACAAACCTTCCCTTGAACCAAACATCTAGTATGAAACAAATTTTCTCTTTGGTTATCCTCACAAGAGGCGGGTTGTACATGCAAATTTCTCTTACAAATCAAAGAATCACCATGCTCATAACCAATTTCATCACTAAGATAATCCTCATCATGCATTTCATCTAGGTGCTCCTCCTTTTCACTTTCACTTTCATATTCACCTAGTTGATTAACAATTAATACTCTAGAATTAGGACAATCCTTCATCATACCCTTTCCTCTACATTTAAAACATTCAATATCCCTAGCTCTAGAGGTAGGGTTAGAAGTACTCCCTCGGGGTCCATTGGAAGGGCCAAGTGTAGTTTTTGAAGGCACTTGGGCAGCAGGTGGTGGGTTCCTTCGGGAACCGCTATCTTCCTTAGAAGGGGGCTCTCGGGCTGAAGGGTAGGAAGTTCTTCCTTGCTGATTTTTCCATCCTCCTATATTTCTGCTTCCCTGACCCCTAATCTTGGTCTTTCTCTCCACCTTCATTGCCAAGTGCAACAATTCAGTCATAGAGTTGTAAGGGAACATCTCAATCTCACTTGACACATATGGGTGAAGGATACAGAGGTATCTAGCCATTGTTGTCTCCTCATCCTCAACCAAATTGGCTCGAACCATGGCTATTTGCATAGCATTGAAGGTCTCTTCTACTCCCATAGATCCCTGTCTCAAGTTCTCGAGCCGCTGTATGAGTTCCCTAGTGTAATGTGGGGGAACAAATCGAGCTCTCATCATCCTCTTCATGAGATCCCAAGTAGTGACGGGATAATCTCCATTAGCAGCTCTTCCTCTTATCAAACTATCCCACCACACTAGAGCATAGCCACTAAATTCCAAAGATGCAAGTTGCACCTTTTTAGGCTCGGGAAAGTTGTGGCAATTCCAGATTTGCTCGATCTTCGTCTCCCACTCCATGTAGACATCTGGATCACACTTACCTTCAAAGCTTGGGATTTTCATCTTGATCTTCCCAACTCCATCTTGCTCAGGCTCTCTTCTTCTTCCTTGGTACCCTCCTTGTTGACGAGGGGGTCGCCATACTGCTTCTGATGCTTCTTCGTCATCCTCTTCTTCAGGCTCCTCATCGTAATCATGGTCACCTAGATCCTGAAATTCATCGTTAAAACGGTTAGCAGCATTGTATCTATTAAGGCGAGGTATAGGAGAGTTATGAAAACGCCCCCTTCGAGCTTGACGGTTGTCAGCTCTGGGTGTGGTCCTGCCTCTAGCTTCCCGACCCATTTGGGCAGCCTCATAGACTTCCCGTTGGGGAGGGAGGGGCCTCCGTAGAGCGTCTGCAGGAGCGCCTTGGGAAGTCCCAATATGCCTCGCAGCCGTTGGAGGTGGAGTCGGGTGAAGCTCCTGCCGGATGGATGTGGTAACTCCAGACGCAATTCATGTGGTTAACTCTTGTCTAAACTCCCGAAACAAGTTCATCATGAATTCCGGAGTGACGGGGCTGGTCTCCGGGGTTCTCCTCCTGCCGCTGGGAGAGACTGATCTACTCATCATCAAAGAAAGACTAACACAGAACAATGTTAAGTGAGTGTAAATGAAAACAACTCGCAAGTGTTTACTCTCGTATGTTTTCCTCTGCACTCTCTCTCTCTAAATTGTTGTTGTAACAAGCTTTTATTGATAAATTGCCTTGTATGGATCAATAACCCAATAGATTGAAACTATCAAGCTCCTAGCACTATATGAGTGATGGTAGAGATGGAGATGGCTAGTGTAGGGCGGGGTTTTAACTTCAAGGCTCTGACTCAAAACAAAAAAATTGACTCAACGAAAGAAAGAAACAAAGACTCAAAACGTTTGCAAGAATGTAAATGTAAACAACTAATATGACTCAAGTTTGAACTCAAGAGGGCCAAAAGGAAGCGTACCTTAACTTGTCCCGACTTGTGTTGATGAAGGATCGAAGACGGAGTCGAGAGGGCTAGGTAGTATTAGGGATGGCTCGTAGCTGTAGAAATAGGGCAAAATAAGGCAGCAGAAGTTCCGCGGTCGCGGTTCTGGGTGCCGCGGTCGCGGATTGAAGTCTGGAGAAACAGTGGTGATTTCCGCGATCGCGGGTGGAATTCCGCGGTCGCGGGTGAGATTTCGCGGTCGCGGGTCGCGTCCTGCGGCCAAAACTCTTTTGTCTTCGTTCGGGCTCGTGGCAATCCCGATTTCTTGAATTTCGACTCAAACAATATCAAACTAGACTTTGACTCAACAAAACGTAAAATAAAATGCTGACTTTGAGACTTTTCGATTTTTTTTTTGAATATATATATATATATATATATATATATATATATATATTTTGTCTCAGCAAAACGAAAATTACAGACTATGAGATATTAATCTCAGCAAAAATTAAGATGAATAAAAATAACAACCAACTTGATTTTCCTTGTAGAGAAGATAAGATTTCCTTTCCTTGAAGATCTTGTTTGGGCTCCAAGGCAAGAAATTCCAGCAATTCCTTGGGGTTTCTGATGGCTGCGTTTTTGGTAGGGATGGATGAATTTGTGATGGGTGATGAGATGAATGAATTTTGGGACAAGGGTGCTCCAAACTCCAATCTTTCGATCTCCACAGACACGAATCGATCCAAGCTTCTTGTACACAACCTGAAACAGACTCAACAAGAAAGATCAAAGTACTAGAAGACTCAAAATCAATTTCTGAAAGAAACTGACAAACAGGAAAACAAAACTGACTCCTTGTTTTTTGTGATTTTCTGGATAAGGGGTCTCTTGATGTTCTTGTGAAGACAGATGGTGTCAACACAACTCTGATACCAATTTGATGAGGGGATAAGCCGCCGTTGTCCGATCTAGACACCAAACCTCGAACAGAAACTCGAACAGAGAAGAAATGCGGAATTAGAATGAGATGAAAGAAGGATAAGTCGAATGATAGGCCAATTGGAACCAAATCAAACAACGATAAAACCCCTGAACTTAAGAACAAGAACCTTACCGAATGACGAAGAAACTCCAACGGATGATTACAACCAAACAAAATGACTATGGTGGGTCAAGGCACTTGGATGATGCTCTATGGAGTCCCGATAGCACCAACCTTATGGAGGAGATTGACACACACAAGTACAACTAGGGCGAGTTCAACAACAATGCACACGGGGCACTCTTCTCACAAAAGCTCTCTTTTGGGAGGAAAAAACGATAAACGTTGTATTCAATATCAAAGTCTGGGTTCCCTAAAACAATAACTAAGACAAACCTTATATAGAGTTCATAAGGATGTCAATTAAAAGAAATAAAGCAATAAAAGTGTTTCCTAAAATAACAAACCAATAAAAGGCATTAAATCCCGAAAACGAAATAAAACAAGAATTCTCGGCGAAATCAACAGGTCGCGATCCGCGATCGCGGGTCTGGATCCGCGGTCGCGGGTGGCATGGCCGCGGTCGCGGATTTGCCACTGTCTCCTCCGCCTTCGTCGTTTGGCTCCGAGTGCTCTCGAACCTCAATTATCATAACCGTCTTCAATGGTGGTTCCTCTTCAACACTTAGCTCTTTAGACATGAAGAAAGCTACTAACTTGTCTAATTCTTGTTGGACTTCCTTAGCTCTCGAACGAGTCAATGCACCTTCAAACTCGGGAACCGTTGGTGTCGGTTGATGTCCAGATGATCCTTCATCACTAATTGTCTGATTGTATACAAAAGATTCCCTCTAATCACATATCCATTGACATTTAAGTGGATCATGAACCTTACTCAATCTTGAGCACTGGCATTTATTGAAAATGATTCATAGTTCATAGTCTTTACATGTCAGATGTTTCAATTATGAATGCAGGAGAATAATAAGAGTTGGATATGCTATGCATCTTTATTGAAAATGATTCTCAGTTTTGCCGAGTTGAGTGAATCAGAGCTGGCATTGTTTTACAGATGAATTGCATATAGTGAAAAGAAAAACATGGAGTTTGATTTGAAGTTGGAGAGTTTTTATTCATATACAACAAAGGATTCAGAAACAGATCTCAGCGTGCTCAAATCACAATACCCATCGCCATCTACCATTCTCACATTCACAATCCATCTCAAATCAAATAATCCCACACCATAATAATATATAAACATTGAACAAAAAAAGAGTCTGGATCGATACAATAAATCATCATCAGAAAAGAAGAGGAATAAATTGGCAACAATAATTCACAGAAAGTTAAAAAAAAAAAAAAAGTAGTCGGAGATGCAAAAGGAATAAAATAAAGGTGGAAAAAATGAATCTGAAATCTAGGGTTTGGATCTAACATTCTCAGACAATGAGGGCGACGGCAATAGATCCAAGGAGTGCGGTTCCGGCGAAGGCAGCCTTGGAGAGAGAATAGGCGGCGCTAGGAGCAGGGTTGGTGTCCGGAGAAGGGCCGGGAGCAAGGCCTCCGCCTGATGGTAGAGGAGCTGGTGGAGAAGACGCAGGTGAGGAAAGAGGCGAATCTGATGAAGGAGACGAAACTGGAGAAACAGTTGGGGAAACAGTTGGGGAAACCGTTGGGGAAACCGTTGGTGAAACAGTCGGTGATGCGACTGGAGTCGGAGAAGCCACTGGAGTTGGAGTTGCGGTTACTGGAGCAGGAGAAGGAGTGGCGGTGGTTGTAGGTGGAGATGCAGTGACTGTAGGAGGCGATGCGGGAGGAGACGCGGTGACTGTGGGAGGAGATGCGGTGGATGTGGGGGGAGAAGCGGTGGATGTGGTGGGGGATTGGGAGGGGGCCTGAGCGAAGCAGGCGGTGGCCAGGAGGGCGAACATGAGGACGAATTGGCATTTGGAGGACGACATTGTTGAAGAATGCAGAGTAGATCTGGTTTGAGAATGTGAGAGTTGGAGAAGAAGAAGAAGAAGAAGAGTTTGTTGGTGCAAGTGTGTTTTGGGGAAGAGGAGTGGGGTCTATAAAAAGGAGTCACAAGTAACATACAGTAGAATGTCCAGCCTGGATTTTTATTTGTTTATTTATATATATAGTTATTGTTTAATTTTATATTTACAGATCACATTGGATTAGCAACTAGCTCCAGCGATGCCTCTGCTGTGCACTTCCTTCCTTTGTTGGGTTTCGGTGCCCACTTGTCGTTTAAGCTAAGCTTTTTTCTTTGCCGTTTGTTCGAGCTTTTACTTGTCTTTATAGCCGTTTGTTCGCGCAAATAAATTGCTACTCCTTTATACTTTCTCCGTCCCATATTATACATCTCGTTTGTTGTTATCGAGGTAAATTAAGGAAGGGAGAAAAAAAAGTTGAGAGTTGAGAGATTGTGAGCGGGTGTGGATTTTTATGTAGGAAAGAGAAGATAAAAAAGTGATTTGGTGTGAGTTTTAATATAAAAAGGAGGAAATAGAGTGTAGATTGATGTGATATTGATAATAAGACAAAAGATAAAAACGGAAAGTAAGACCTCTCTCTTTCTACATTGTAAATACTCTGTAGGATCTTTCAGGCTAGATCTCGAAGTTTGGTCTCATGAATATGGTTTTCGTGTTATCAAATTTCAACCTGTAATTTACTTAATGTCTTACAAATCGGTGCATTCGTAATATCTCTGTTTTGTAATTAATTGTCACATGTATTTTAATTATCAATATTTTAACTTCGAGAACTATGAAGCATCTTATATCTATATAAAGACTAGCTATCCAATGAAGAAAATTAATGCAATTGGTACCTCATTTATGTTAATGGGCCAATTTTATTAGGCTTTTGGGTCTGTCTTTGAATATTCTTTTGTCCCTACGTTGTATTGTTTAATTTCGTCTAATAGTCTACCTCTTGCTCTCTTATCTTTATCTTTTCACCCACTCAATAAAATACCTAATGTCTCTCGAATGCAAACTTCAATTGAGATACAACCAGAAAGAATGTCATTCATCGAATTCTACTGCTATCTCATCCAAAAAAACTACTCTCTCATTCTTTCTACGATACCTCGCGCATTTTTTTATTAGGTCTTTGCAAAGAGATCTTGGATCGACTGCGCGAAGCCGGCCGAGGATAAGTTTAGGGAAAGCTAGACTTAAATCTCAATTGAGGCGAAGTTGGGAGCTCGACGTTGGATGGCTGGATGGAAAGGAGATGAACGACGCCAAGCCGGTGTCGGATGGAGGGATAGTGAAAACTCCACTATGTAGGGAGACCAACTACGAGGGAGATAAGGTTGCAGACTTGCAGGGTTGGAAATCGAGGCCCCCTTCCATCTTTCTTCACCACTTTATGAATTAACTTATGAAAATATCAATGATGCTTCTTCATCTAACCTGAAATTAGTTTCTAACTTAATATCGAATGCAATTGTAACAAGGGAGTAAAGATCTATTAGGGAAGATCCAGTGTAGTTGGTTCCTACTACTTCCGATGCATAGCTGAGTTTTAGTTTATTTTTAAAGATTTGCAATTCCTAACTTTAAACTTCTATATATATATATATATATAAAAATTCATGGGTTTGAGAAAGTAATGGCAATTGAGACTCATTAATGTTTAAACTTAATTTTTTTTTTTTCTATTTCTCATTATCCAATGATAATTGAGACCTATTAAATGTCTAATAAAACCATAATTATGTGCTTAATTGGTTAGTATTTCCACCATTTTAATATTTTTTTCTTCGCTCTTCACCTTCAATCCGTATGACGATGAAGAGCAATGTGATTTTGCTACATATATAAGAGATATTCAATTCATTTTATTATAATTTACTAAAAAATACATATATGAAAAAATATATTAAGTATATGAATATAGACAAAAATAAAAAGTGTTTGGCTCACGCAAAGCACGGGTAATGACCTAGAAAGTTGTCATTTAGTCGTCATTACAATGTGACCTCTTGAATTCCTCTTCTAATTCCAACTTTTGATTTTTCGACTTCTCCGAATGGGATTTCGTATTGAATTCTCCCATCAAGTCGTCGTTACTCTTCTGCATATTGTATTTCGTTGTTACTCATGGTTATTGTCAATTTGTAATTGAACCAATAAATTTGCTATTTTTATCACTTCTATTGTTCGTTTATTTTTGTGTTAATGTCTTGATCTGCATGTTAGATTTGCTTTGACCTGAATTGGATCAAATATGCCTTGAAAAATATTGTAAATATATAATTAGCTCAATCCAGTTTTGAGACGAAAAACCATAATTACCCCGCGCGTAGTGCGGGGTCCGATTCTAGTTGTATATATATAAAAATTATCACTCTTGGCTAAAGATAATGATAATTAATACCTATTCAAAGTATGAGCACCTCTTCTCATTCATGAATCTTTAATCTAAAACTTTTATCTTCTCTTAGTTGAATCAATACAATTAATATTTACAACTCTTTATATTCTTCAAATTCATGATTTCAAATTTAGCTAATGAATTTACTAAATTAATAAATTTTTAACACTAAAAAATTAGTTGTATTCAATAATAAGTAAGCATAATTAATAATTGTTAAGTAAAAATTAGTTTAACAAAATATATATAAATCAATTGGTAAGAAGGTGAGGTGAGAAGTTGTAATTTCAGCCATATACATGTGTATTTTCGAGATTGAAAATATACAATTCGTGAAACTTGATAAATTTATAAATCTATATCAATTATTGTATGTTATATATAATCAATATATCATAATAAAAATATATTTAAATAAATAATTGAGCTCTGCGTAGCAGAACAATCCGTACCTAGTTATATCAATAGAGTGGTGTGCTAAAAAATTGTTACAAATGATGGTTAAGACAATATTCATTTTCTTAAAATCTCTATATAACTACTAAAGTAAAACACTTTTCTCCAATTCTAGCTATGTCACGTGGCATACTCTTCATTCAGGTCATCCACTTGTCACCATTCCATTGATCACGATTTTTTTACTATTTATTGTAATTTTCTTAAAATAATTGATTAAATTTGGAAGATCATGTGCAAAAATATCACAAAAAGATTGCTTAAGATCTTTCAGATTACAAAAAGATTTTTATGTGTTAATTTTTTAGATTCTGACCTCCCAATATCCTATTATGTTATTTTACAAATTTATAATTTTATTTTTATAATATGACATATCACAAAAAGATTGATTTCTTAATAAATAAGAAAAAAAGATTAAATTTTTGTGTTATGGTAGTGTTTTAAATAATATAGTTTTATATATGTTGAAATCAATTTATTTAAATTTTAAAAAAATCGACCTATGATAATTTGATCAAATAAGATTTTTGGTATAAAGTTCATTTATAATCGTTATTTATTATATTTAAAATTTTAAAACTTAGTTATATATCAATATCATTTTAAAATATCAATTTATTTTCATATAAAATTATATATTACATAATATTTTGTACTATTTATTAACATTATCGAGTTATATAAACTAGCGCATTGCGCGGAACTAGGCTAGTATGTATTTCTATAGGTATTTTGTTAAAGTTGCATTTCTTTTAGGTGGAGACTTCACGTATACTTTTAAATATTAGAAACTTTCTAGACCTTGTTATTTTTTATATTTAAGGTTTCTTTAGATTTAAAACGTCTAAAAACAAGTAATAAAGAACAAGTTTCTCACGTTTTCTAATTTTCCATCAACTTTATATTGACACATATATATTCGATTCACTGACCAGCTATTTACCATCTAAACCCTCTAAGAACCCGCGTTGAACACGATAATCATGCAACAAAATTTAATTCTTAAAAAAGCAGTAGCTGTTTTTTTAGAAATTGCACCCCATATCCTTTTTCAATATCTCATTTGCAAAAATATCTACTTATTTTAATGTTTGTAAATATACCCTAGTGACATTAATTTTTGTAAGGATGACATTTTTTCAGTGCTTATGCTTTTGCAAATATACCCCGACATTTTATTTAATAAGACCGACATTTGTATTTATAAGCCCGACATTTTTCTTCTATACTTATTCAATTGCAAATATATTATATTTGGTGTATTTTTGTAACTTCAAAATAATTTGGGTATTTATGCAAATCATTTATCTTGATGGGATATATATGCAAATGCCTGTATTTTTTTTGGGTGATGCTAGTTGCACTCATTTTTTTTTTTGCTTTTTACACTCAATTCGTCACGCACCCGCATTGCGGGACAGTGAAATTGTTCCGCACACGCATTGCGGGACAGTGAAATTGTTCCGCACACGCATTGCGGGAGCGAGATAATCGAACGGATATCCGATTTGTTTTTAAAAAAACCATGAAATAGTCACGCACCCGCAACGCGGGAGCTTGACAATATTTCTAAATAAAATAATAATTAAAAAAATAAAATTAATTTTAAATTGTCACGCTCCTGCAATGAGGGTGCGTGACAATTGTTTTAATAAAATAATATTTAAATGAAAAAATTTAAATAAATTATAAAAATGGTCACGCACTCGCAATGCGGGCGCGAGACAAAAATTGATTTTTGAAAAAAAGTTTCGGATACCCATTCACTTTTTTCCGGTCCCGCAATGCGGGTGCGGGACGACCTGAGTGTAAAAAGCCCATTTTTTGAGTGTAAATAGTGTCTCCGTTTTTTTTTTGGTAAATAGAGATACGACTTTCTATATTTGCGTTCACAATAAGATATTTTTATCAAAAAATAGATTATATTTTCTAGACTTTTTATTTATACTAGTTGTGCTTCGCGTGCGCACGCGCACGCGAACGTTGAAAGTCTAACTGGTCTCTACAGACTCGTCTTAAATCTGAAGAAGCTATGACGTCAAACTACCATATATGTTAGATTGGATAGACCAATATAATAAGTTGTACAATTAAGACTCATACATTATTACACTTCCTTAATTATATCATATCGCACAAAAAAAATCTTTTTATTCAACTTTTCTTTTCTTTTCTTTTCTTCGTCATTTTAAAGGGGAAAATTTTTGGCTAAAAAATGGAGAAGAGAAAACTTCTCCATAGCAACAATGATGAATATGCATGTTATTGAGTCGAATTAAATCCTCCATAATCCATATGGTATGTTCAGTCACCTACGTGTCAATGGGTTGCTGTTGAATCCATTTGAATCCTCCATAATTTATATGGTATGTTCAGTCACCCACTTCTATATGCATGCTAAGATCAACATCCTATTGTTGAATCTCCGCATCTCCTTTAACTTTATTTCCATGGTATAAAAATTCAAGGGGTCGCCGAGAAGCTTGACCACCACAGACCATTTTCAAATAGAGGATACCGCTGTAATAACCCTCATTTTTAATAAGGGTATATTGGTAATTCGTCAAATTATTTTTAATAAAAGAAATTTTTCAATAATTATGTTATTAATTATGAGATGGAATAAAACTTGTTACATAAAAGTTGTACACGTATGTAATGTCATACCTGAATGAAACTTATGATTATTAAACGTATAATATTTAAATTGAATTGACAAATTAGTGTTAAGATTTAAATATGGTTCAATCAATATGAAAATATTATTGAAATAATCCTAACCTATGTACACCTTCATAACTTTATTTTGGTGTTAAAATAATTATTATAAGCCATTTATATGATTTGTAATTACTTGAAAATGGATTAACCAAAGTTACACCGTAATTTTAGTTTGGTGTTAAAATAATGGAAAAAGATTATGTGAGAATGATTTTTATCCTATGAATTGCGAATGCATGCACATCCTACTATATTCACATGCACATTCCCTTATATTCACATGCACATTCATAGATGTGTACATGCTTTAACAATATATGAAAAATATATGCACATGTCTGCATGTGCATGTGAATGTTAATGAATGTGCATGTGAATATAAAAGGGTGTGCATGTAATCGTATATTCGCATGATAAGGGCATTTTCACCGGATTCAACTCCTAAAATAATTATTATTATTCATTTATATGATTCGGGTAATTTTCGTAATTTCTTAAAATTGAATAAGGCCGTTATTTCCATAAATCTAAAGGTTTTAAGTTGTTTTTATAATTACTTGAAAATAGATTAATACCCCCAACCCAATCCTATAGATCCTCTCTCTCGAGAACATATTCGAGCCCAAAATCCAAAAACCGAATATCCTCAAATTCAATTCGCAACTAACTAAAATCTTCAATATCCGACATTCAAATTAAATTTATATCTTTCAAAGAGTTGGTTAATATTTGAATTTATTTTTCCATTGAAATATAAAAATGAGACACCCTAAATTCTATTTTTCTCCTCCAAACAAATAGAGCTTTCCTTGTCATTCATCTCATGCATCTTCATTCTTCCTTCGTCATCCCACCTCCTTTCTCTGGTTTCTGTATAAAATCGAGACTCAAACTCCAATTTCTTCTTTCTCGTTCGATCAATCGAACCCTCGTTCGTCCTCTCTTATTGACGAAACCAGATATTTCTCCTCTTTGTCTTGCTCGATGCACCCAAGAGTCAAGTGTTCTCCATTAATTCTTCTTCATCTTGTTATTCCCTCGCATGCGTCCTCCTCTTCGTCTAGCCGCCACCCTCATTCTTCGTTTTTCGTTTACAAGAAGTTTCTCCTCATTCTTCAATGGCGAAAAGTTATGGATTTGGTGAAATGTGGCGGTGAGGGATTATGGTTTGGACATAAAGATTAAGTTTTAGTCCCGAAATTGAATCAGAATATGAATTTATAACTCCAACTCATGGTTCTCTTCATTCTTGCATCCTGATAAGTGTTTTAAGATTTAGTACCGTAATATTTATGAACGATATTTGAGACAAGAGGGAAAAAGTGGAATAAAGAGAGTGTTTTGGTTTTGAGGGTAAAATGGTAATTTCAGATGCAAAATTACTATTCATTAAGGGAGGCTTCCCTTTTTAAGTAGTAAAGAAATGAAAAATGGCTAATTGTTAGTAGTTGGGAAGTTGTCACAGTCTCACGTCATCTGATAAAAGAAAATCTCAAACCAAATAAAATTATAATACAAGAAAATAAACATGGAAAAGATTCATATAATAATGATTTTTTATCTTACGAATATACGAATATATACACAATTTTCTATATTTAAATACACATTTTTTTACATTCACATGCACAATTGTAGATATGTGCATGTCTTTGACAATATATGAAAAATACTTGCACACGCAGAAATATATGAAAAATAAATGCACACGCTTGCGAATATAAAATGGTGTGCATGTATTCGTATATTCATAGGATAAGACTATTATCATTTAATCGAACTCCCATAAATATTATTTATTAAAAAATTATTTTACATATTTAACCCTTACCTTTTGTTTTTATATATTTTCTACCCAACTTAAAATGTTGGATACAAATTGTAATTAAGCAAAAATGTGGGGTGAGGTCTATCATCTTCTTCAACCCAAAACCAGATCTGGGGTTGGAATGACATGGCGGAAAATTTGGACTAAAGTTTGATTACCTAAAATCAGATCTGGGTTCCAATTTTTCCCCCAAATCTTCCTCCAATGGTGAAGCTAACGCAGCTCAAGAACATCAACCTCATCCAAGCTCTCTTCGGCCTCGCTCTGTGCTCTCTCTCCTTCTTCCACGGTTCCTTCCGCCACAATCCGATCCCTCTTTCCGCCATCAGCCACTCCTCTGCATGTTCCTCCTCCCCCGTCGATTCCAAAACCCTAGAACTCTCCTCGCACCACTCCGCCGACTCCGAACTCTTCATCTCCCTCAATTTCTCATTCGTCGCTCCGTTGATCTTGAATCGATTTCCCCCATGCCTTTCCAACCTCTCCGACTGTGATTATTTTACTCAAACTTTTAGCCCAAATTTTCCGCCATGTCATTCCAACCCCAGATCTGGTTTTGGGTTGAAGAAGATGATAGACCTCACCCCACATTTTTGCTTAATTACAATTTGTATCCAACATTTTAAGTTGGGTAGAAAATATATAAAAACAAAAGGTAAGGGTTAAATGTGTAAAATAATTTTTATTTAAAAAATTAATAATACTATTTTAATCAAACTAATGGAATTATAACGGAAGGGTGGTTCTCGGCTAACGGAGTGCGTTTAGGGGTGGTTTTTTTGTAAAATAATTTTTAAGAGGTGGTTTTAAGCAAATCGACCCTTTTTAAGGGTGGTTTTCGGTATTTGAGCCTAATTATTAAATAACAGTTTTAAAGGAAACTTGTGGTTTGTAGCAAGACAATACAAAGATTAGGAAATATCGTGTGATTTAAAATATAAAAAATGCAATACAGAGATTGAGATTAAGGTTTGCCACGTGGCGATCTAAGAAATTAGGAAAAAAATTTAGAAGGCTTGTTGAAAGAGGGAATGCCATGTGGCAAAAAAGGATGATTACTTTAATAGTTTAATAGTAGATTTGTATTATACCATAAATAATTCATTTTTAAAGAGTTTTAAAAATGATGGAAAAACAAACAGAGGCCTTATATAAATCAATAATTTTGACTTTATTTTTGAACCAGGAATATCAAGCGCTATGTGAGAACGCTTTTATTTTTAGTCAAAAAAATTTAAACGCTAGCTAGTAGCGTTCATTTTAATCGACTCAAATTTAAAATACACCGACTGAAGCATCAACTCCCAAAAAAAAGAGTTTTATAAACGTGATCGCTCTACAATTTGTATTTTATGATATCATTTTTAATCAAAGATTAATACTTCTACCTACTACTCCACGCGTTAAAAATTAATTATCATTTTAGCTTTTTTCAGACAAAATAAGAAATTATTATTTTTTCAAAATTATCCCTACTTAATTTACTTAATTAGAACTATATCCGTTCACTAAATAATGTCATTTAAGCCTCTTATTTTTATTTAGAGAAAATTGTCATTTTAGGTATTTACTATTTGGGCAGTGAGTTACGGGGGTTTGTTATTGAAAATTGTAATTTTTTATACATATTATGATTGTTCATTGGTTAAAAACTGGGAAAGGATCCCATGAGAATGTGTCTCCCCATGAGGAATAAGGACACATCCCCACCCTCCATTCTCTAACAATCTCACCCCCATCCCACCTTCCACGTGTCAAATTTCCCCTAAATTCGTTTTTCTCTTACGCTTCCTCTCTTCCTCGTTTGTTTCCTTCGCGCTGTCTCTATGCCAATATCCTTCCTTCTCCTTCGATTGTCGGCAGTCATGGAGTCTTCATCTAATTTCGTCGTCGCGGACTTCACTCCCTCCGTCCAGAGTGGCTCGCCGCCGAATTTCGTTGTCCTTCTGTTTCATCTCAGATTGTGAGTGTAGTCCCTCTTCATTCTCAAATTTCTCTCTTCTTCAAAAAAGTTCTGGTTTGTGTTCTTCTTCGTCTGGAATTGTGTCATCAACATGTTGTTTTCTATTGCCTTCATAGATATGATTTCTTCTTCTATTGTTTCCTTCGACAAAGTTGCTCCATTGAATGATTCAGATCTAGATTTGTAATGATTTCGACTTCGTGTTTATCTTGTTAAGCATGAAATTGTAATTGCATATCTGATCTCTTTGGTCCTTGTTTAAGAATTTCAATTTGAAATTGTTTGTGAATCAATCTTGTCGGGATTGCATTATTTCGTCAGCATCTATTTGAGATTGTATTTTTCAGTCTGGATTACATTTTAGTGCACACAAACAATTTGTGGATTCATTGATGGTAAGGTATTCGAAGAATGGAAGAAAACTATAGGAAGCACACCACCTGTTTGATTAAATTCCCCAACCACGTGTTTTTTTGACTTAGAGAGAAAGGAATAAGAAATTCGTTTATTTGAGTTGGTTCTCTCTGTTGTAAGCAAAAGCATATAACCATTGACATATTAGTTGTTGAATGGATTATGATCGAACTTGTTTTGAATTAGAGATAGAAGAATATAAACATCTTTGCTTTTTTGAGTTGGAGTTCAGATACTTGTAAGAAGAAGCAACAAAGCATGCTCACACTAGGATTAATACACACAACATCCTTGATTGATGTGCACACAAGAACTTTTTGATACACATACAATTACCCACTTATGCACTTTGAGTTTCTTATAGTTGTTGAATGATTAGGGAGGTACAAAACTGTCTTCTTATGCACACAAAAGCCATGACTCTTGCACACAAAAGCAATAAGTGGTGCACACAATAGTATTCTGACATCTTCTTACTCATCCATTTTTCCAGAAGATGAACATAAAATCGAGGCCAGTTCGACCTTTGTTTCTCCAGGCAGTACAACTCAGTATTACACTCCTCAGTGTTTTTATTCATGAAAAGAAGTGGTTGCTGGTTGAAGTCATGACACAAATGTATTCATGTGTTGATATCATGAGTGACGACATTGATAAAATCAAACAACTTTTATGCTTGCTAAAGAAACAAAAGGATGCATTCAACAACTCAAGCAATGTTGATCCCTCTACCTCTATCTCTACCTCAACAAATAAGTTTGCATTTGAGAAACTTTTTGGGGATTTAACAGATGAAGTTAGTGTTCATGCTCCTCACCAAGCAAACACAAAATTCAAGAAAAGACGATTGAGAAGTGGGCAAAAGATTGAAACTGGAAATTCGAAGAAGCATAAGAGAATGCCGAGATCTGTAATAAGTCGGGACACAACATAAAGATATTTTCATTGTTTGTTCACTTTTTTTCTTTGATACCTATATATCTTCCTTTAATCATAGTTGTAAGAGATATTTTTATGCCTTTCTTATTCATGTTTTGACACATACATGTCCCCTCTTAAACATTATTGCAAGATAACTTGTTTCCCAATTTTTAATTTGTTTTTTGTGTTATTCTGTAAGAGAGATCTCATGAGCTGACTAATGTACACATAAGCACTAAGTGATGCACACAAAGGCATAAACTCATGCACACAGAACAAGAACCATACTTTTCATTTGAGAAATCAATACTTTGCATTCAATTTTTTGACATTCTTGAGAGTGATTTAAAATCAATAGTTTGCATCTCCAAAAAAACAAAACAAATTCGGAACAAGTCATCAAATATAATCTACTAAACAATCTTTATACAAGAACCATACTCCACAATCTTTACATCAAGTTTCTGACTATAAAATCGCCAGTTCCACTTTTTCCTTTCTACGGTCTTGCGACTTTTGAGGATCAGTTTTCTTCAATTATCTCTAGAACCCTTTGTGTGCATGAGTTTTATCTATAGCACCCTATGAAACCACAATTTTTTTCGTACTTTATCTCATCTTCAATTAGGTGGGCTTTGACTTCCATCTTGATGTTCTTGAGGAAATTGACAACAAATTAAATCTGCAAAAAAGAGAGAAAAAGGTTCATTTCATTACTTTCATTGTAATAGAAATAATGTTATGATTATCTATTCACCATTATTTTTAATATTGATCCATACAAAAGGAAAAAAAAAAACTCACGCACACAAAACGTAATACTCATGCGCGCAACTACATTCATATTAAAACCTTATAGAACATGCTATAAAACTCATATATACACTGAATTTATGAAATACAAACTTACTCATGCACAAGGAAGGCATAACACATGCATACAAAAGGTATAACACATGCACACAAATGATATTCTCATAAAATGGTGCACACAAAGGAGAAAAACTCATGCACACATAGGGTAAAACTCATGCACACATAAGATAAAACTCATGCACACGTAAAGTTCAACTCATGTGCATAACTACATTTAGATTAGAAGATTATAGAACATGTTGTGAAACTCATATATGCACAAAATTTATGAACTACAGAATTACTCGTGTGCACAAAAGGCGTATAACATGTTATGAAGCTCATATATGCACATGATTTATGAAATACATACCTACTCAGAAGGAAAAACCTCATGCACACAGAAGGTAAAACTCATGCACACAGAAGGCAAAACTCATGCACACAGAAGGTAAAACTCATGCACACAGAAGGTAAAACTCATGCACACAAAAGGTAAAACTCATGCACACAGAAGGTAAAATTCATGCACACAGAAGGTAAAACTCATGCACACAGAAGGTAAAATTCATGCACACATAAGGTAAAACTCATGCAAACATAAGGCTCAACTCATGCACATAACTAAAATTAGATTTTAAGTTTATAGAACATCCTATAAAATTCATATATACACTAAATTTATGAAATACAAACATACTCAGTCATGCATATAGAAAGTATAGAATATGCACCTAAATGGTGTAATTCATACTCACAAGATGATCCATACAAAAGGAAAAAATTATTGTAATAGAAATAATGTTATGATTATGTATTCACCATTATTTTTGATATTGATCCATACAAAAGGAAAAAAAACTCATGCACATAAAACGTAATACTCATGCACGCAACTACATTCATATTAAAACCTTATAGAACATGCTGTAAAACTCATATATACACTGAATTTATGAAATACAGACTTACTCATGCAAAAGGAAGGCATAACACATGCATACAAAAGGTATATGCACACAAATGTTACAATTCATTCTCATAAAATGATGCACACAAAGGAGAAAAACTCACGCACACATAGGGTAAAACTCATGCACACATAGGATAAAACTCATGCACACGTAAAGTTCAACTCATGTGCATAACGACATTTAGATTAGAAGATTATAGAATATGTTGTGAAACTCATATATGCACAAAATTTATGAAATACAGAATTACTCGTGTATACAAAAGGCATATAACATGTTATGAAACTCATATATGCACATGATTTATGAAATACATACTTACTGAGAAGGAAAAACCTCATGCACACAGAATGTAAAACTCATGCACACAGAAGGCAAAACTCATGTACACAGAAGGTAAAACTCATGCACACAAAAGGTATAACTCATGGCACACAGAAGGTAAAACTCATGCACACAGAAGGTAAAATTCATGCACACATAAGGTAAAACTCATGCAAACATAAGGCTCAACTCATGCACATAACTAAAATGTTGCACACAGAAAGAAAAACTCATGCACACAAAAGGTTATACTCATGCACACAGAAGGTAAAACTCATGCAGAGAGTATTAACAATTCATGCACACAACTAAATTCATATTAGAATCTTACGGAACCTGCACACATAGACTCGTTCATGCACACAGAAGGTTTAAGACATGCACACAAAGCAACAAAATCATGCACACATCTCATTTAGACTAATAGTTTATGCAATTTGTTATCAAACTCATTTATGCAATGAAGTTTCAAATTACAGTGATAAATCTATGGAGAATGAACCTTCAAACCTAAAATTTTTGGATCTAATTCTCAATCACCTTCACTTATGCACACAAATGCAGACTAATAGTTTCAAAACATTTTATAAAACTCATTTATGCAAAATAGTTGTTTATACCTTGAAATCTAGCAATTTTCGATCTCATATTTGAAATTGCTTCCAGTTGTGCTTCAAATTAGGTCAATAGGCGGGCGATTTGACAGAATTTGTTGAATATGTGAAGAATCTCTTGCTCTTTCTTCTTCTCTTGTGGAGACGAGTGTAATCGCCTACAAATCGCTTCGTCTTCCTCTACAAGTTGCTACTAGGTTGATCTGAGACAATCGATCTGCTTTCTTCTTCTTCACCGAGTTTGTATATGTATTGACTGAAATCGAGTGTAGAATCTCGGTCTTTGACCTAGAAATCGAGAGCATCAATTTGATTTAGAGAGCAAATTTTCAGATCTGAAATTTAAAATTGGGGAAGAAAGAGTGATTATGGGGAAAAAGGTAGGGGTTTTCTTTTTATAGCGCGTTAGATTCACTCGCGGTCCCCTATTCCCTAGTAGCTTCTAGGCCGTTGGATCAACTTCATCCAACGGATGGAGTTGATCCTTAGTCCTTATCTAAGGGGGTATCCTCATAGGAATCTCATCCTAAAAGCTAAGGCGAGTTATGAAATTTAGAAAAGCTAGTAAAAATATTAAGTAATTATTGAATTTTGTGGATATTGTGCAAATGACTAAAATGATAATCTTTGATAAACGGAGGTAATAAGATCTAAAATAACAATTTTTTTAGTTTCCAAATCTATTTAATAAACATTTGAACAAGTCTGATAAAATTTTGTCCAAATAATTAAAATTAAAATTATTTTTTAACAATTACTTAAGTTTGAAATAACAACTATTTCTTATCGGAAATATATTAGTGTTCGCCCTTCTATAGTACAAGAATAAAAAGGGCGGATCCTATTTGCACTGAGATGGGACGGAAAATCAGGTCGAATGACCGTTCTGATTTTCCGGCGAATCTGAGCTCCGCGCGGAGCTGAGCTTCGCTCCGATCGACCCGGCGGATTTACAATCCGCAAGCTTTATCCGCTCGCTTTTCAAAGCTAAAAAGCGGGCGGATTTAGGATTTTCCAGCTTTTCAAAGCTTAAAAGCGGGCGAATTTAGGATTTGCCAGCTTTTCGGCCTAATTTTTTACAAAATTTTCAAGTATTCTGGCGGATTATAAATCGCCGATTCCGTAACTCCGCGCGGAGTCAAACTCCGCGCGACCCCTAGCTCCGCGCGAATTTAAGCCTGCAACAAAAAACAGTGCAAATAGCCTCCTCGATAAAAAGCCATTTTTTTTGTTTATGCATTTCCAATCCAAATTGTGATGATATGACAATGTAACTCCTATCAATTGACAATATGAAAGACCAAAAACTACTTTTTTTTTTTCAAGATTACTTACTTTAAGGTAGTCTTATTTGTGTTGATGTTACAAATTCAAATATTTTTTGCTCGGATTTTAGTTGAACTGGTAAATGATTATCACCACTGAAAAGGATAGGAATTTGACGTTGGAATTACTTTCTTGCAAGTGAATTGATTCATAAAAGGGACCATCTCGTTATTGCGGATTAGATATTTGTAGCGGAATTTTATAAAATACTTTTCTAACATATAATAAGGATCTCATGCATATATATTGATATCGATCATGTATATAAGAATAATTAAATACCTCTTAATGTGTGTTTGTGGATGACGACAGAGATGAAAGTCTTAAATGCAACTTCTCTACTTGGTCTACACGAGAAATAAATCAGATCTCTTTATGATTCCTTCTGCTAGAGCGAAATGCATAATGATGTGGATGACTTGGAATGTGGAGCAAGGGAAGCCTATATATAAGCTCAAGACCTTGGCCATGTGTCGACGATACATGGGCCTTGGGCATGTGTACACATGTCTCACATTCGCCATGTGTTGACACATGTCCTCTTAGGCATGCATGACACATGTCTCCTTAGGCATGTGTACACATGTCTCCATGGTCCTGATCTTCTGGATAACCCTCCTCCTGTCATTCCCAATGATTAGTATGTCATCCACATACAAGACTAGGAAGACTACTTTGCTCCCACTAAACTTCAGGTCGGGCCAGGCCGGGCTAGAGTCAAATTTTCGTCTCATTTAGGCGGGCCGGGCTAGCTCGCGGCCCACATATAGGGCCTATTATCTTGTCCATACCCGGCCCTCAATCCGGACAGGGTAGCCCGTTTATATTAAATATGTTTATTTAATGAAAAAACCGAATAAAAAGACTTCAAAACAATGCATTAAAACCTTTCCAAAATACTGCATTAAATCATGTCGAAAACAATGCATAAATCATGCAATAAAGCCTTAGAATTTAAAAGTGAAGGTTAGAGAAAACCTAATTTAGGTTAGACTTAGAACTATTTGTAGTTATACATGTGTATAAGTCTTCTTTTTCATTGCATTGATATGCATATTTTAGTTGACGATATTCAGGAATTTCAAAGATGAAATTTGGAATGAGAGTCGCGGCAGAGCTTCTTGAGTCAAATATGAGCTGCATCAGAGCCATAAAAACAGAGAATTCATGAGAGATGTCATAACGGAGACGAAACCAAAGATATCATGAATATTGTCAAAGACAAAGAAAATCCGGTGAGACGACCATGGATGAAGCTTGATGACAACAATGGAGCGACAGAAACGATGGAGGTGAAGTGAAGTAGAAGAGAAAATGAGGACTGTGAATTGTAAAAGGAGAAAAGGAATACATAATTTTAGTAAAAAATGGGATAATAGTATCCCTACGAATGCAATTTTAAATTAAAATTTGAACAATTTTTAACTTAATCTTGACCACTGATTTATCCTAATTTAAAGACTCTGGTTCGTACAATCGTTTCACTCTAAGAGATGTTACATCCGATTTAAAATCTGTACGTGATTACACATTAAAATTATTTATTGATTTCGTATAATTGACTAATTGCTGCAAGAATAATAGACTGGGTTTGATGTTACATTTAAACCAATTTAATTAAAAATATTGGTTATACGGGTATAATAATATAGTTAGAGAAAGCCAAGTGAGTGACAAATAACAACACATAGCAAGCTAAAGACATGTGGATGCCATAGTCAATTATATCCATCACATGATTCACATTCATTGGAGGTGGTACGACATCCTAACTACTATATTAGACCTGCAATTGTTTTCCAACATATAAATATCAATTTTGATATGTTAGTATTCGGAAAAGAACATGGCATTTATTATTAACACAATGGATAAACTAATTGGCCGTTGGGTTGGGGTTGGGTACAGCTGAGCAGTCCATGGTGGCGTGGTGGTGATAATAATTAGCTGTATTTTCGGCGTTGTTTCATCTTCACAAATTTATGGGGGAGACGCGACATTGTTATTACTCATATATACTGTTGTTGTTGTTGTATGTTTAGCTGTCCACATTATCTATTTTGCGCATTGTTGGGTATCTTTACGGAGAATAAACTCATTCACATTGAGAAATTAGAATCATATACTTTCTCGGTCTAGTATTATAGGTTATAGGTCTTTGTAACGTATTGTCGAGGTAAGAAACAAATTAGAAGTTAGAGACACACACAAGGAGAAAGAATAGAGATATGAGAGAAAGTGGATATTTTGTTATTGGAAACCTTTCCATGTAACAGCCTATTGCTTTAATAGCTTTACATCAGATTAACATTGAGCTTTAGCCCATTACAATATGGGATACGAGAAATACTTTCCCTAACGAAATCAGACTTGTCCTCAAGTCATATCTACGAACTACAGCAACTAAACCAATCAGTTAACCGATCGTCCGTAGCTGTATACTTCACCTTGGTGTCTAGAATTTCGATGGGTTCCACGGTGCAGTTCTCGTGAGCATCACTATTGGGTGACGCAGAGCCTGCGCCACATTCTGTCTGATGCAACGTTTAAGTTGTTGACGATTCCGCATTTTATAGATTGAAATAAAGAAGAGACTTGAGAACAAGGATTGTGAAACGCGCTGTTATTGATTAGAGTAGAAAATGTATCTTGATTCTTTCTATTTATCTCTCTTTGAATATCTCTTTACAAGAATCGTCTACAGATCAACTTTCTCTCTCAAGATTTTTGACCCCTTCGTTTGGAAGGGTGAAACTCCTATTTATAGAGCTTGAGCTGCTTGCAAAACGTGTCACTTGAAGGTTTTTGATTGGTGGCAACAAGCAAGAGGTGGACGTGCTTATACTCACAGGTGATTTTCAAAGGGAGAGTGCATTTTCAGATCCTCTGGAGCGCGTCCATGCGTCAGCGCGTTGGGTACATAAAAATGCGAGATATCCGAGGTGTGCAAATGATGGTTCCATCAGTTGTGACACCTGGAACAGTGGATGAATGCGCAACCCATTAGGCAATGCTATTTTTAAGCTACTCTTCACCAATTTTGGCCAGGACTTCATATGCTCCATAATATTTGGAACACAGTATGAGGCTACGTCGGAATCTATTAAGCTTTGACAACAAGGTTGCAACTTTCAATACACCATATCACCTACAACGAATTCCCTCTCTAATCTTTTAGAATCGCCATACTATTTCGTTCGTGCCTGAGCTCGCTGTAAATTTTCCCTCGGATGACTCAAAGCTAATTCACGTTCTTGCAACCAATCTCGCACCAATGTCGTCGATACCGCCAATGCACCCACACCTGTAAATTTTCCACAAACTGTTGTGCCACTGGATCAGTTTCATACGTGGCCTCCACTTCTGTATTCCAAGAGGACTCTATCATAGATAATGGTTGCAATGAAGCTGATTCAACCTCATCTCGGCGAGACAGCGCATCTGTAACCTTATTGTCTACCCCTTGCTTATAGTACAAGACAAAGGAATATTTTTTCGATAAAAGATACAAAGGATTAAGAACAGCTTTATACTTGCGTTAGAATGTGTGTATAATGTGACACAATGTGGATAAATAACACGATAATATGTGTGTTAAAGTATGCATGCTTCATGATGTAAGACGTAAAGTAAGTCACCCTCTATCCATTGGGTAGTGGCCCCACGTTACTGACTACTCCGAGCGATGAGCTTGTTCCTTCTGTTGGTTGAATCGAAGTAGTTGCCAATCACCTTAAGTATGCATTTTTTGGGAAGGATGACACTACCGGTCATTATTTCCAGCAATCTTTCCAAGGAGCAAGAAGAGAAGTACGTTGGTGAAGGTGCTTGAAGAGTACAAGACGACTTTAGGATGGACTATTGCACACATCAAAGGGATAATCCCCCCACATGTATGCATATGATCTTGCTAGAAGAAGAAGTTAAGCCATCTAGACAACGACAAAGAAGACTCAATCCACCAAATAATGGACGTGGTGAAGAAGGAAGTTTTGAAACTCCTTCAAATATTTATTGCAAAAGATCATCGGTTAAAAGAAAATTATTTTTCTTTAATTTTAAAATAACAAATTTATTGTTTTGGGTTTAGAATTTAGAATTAGAAATTCATGATTTAGGGTTCACTCGTTCAAATTTCTGTATCTTGCTAATAAAATTGTAGCATTCGTCATCAGATGTTCATCCGCTATTGGTGTCACTCAACAATGTTAGAATATCTAACTTTGCTGAATTTTTTAATTTTATAATGCACACCTTTTCTTAATAATTAGTAGGCATTAGCTAAACAAATCTAAACGTACATATTGCTCTAACTAGATCATACTTATTCCTTTTAAAAAAATTAGATCCTACTTATTATCCTATAATCAATAAATAATATTATTTTTCAAATAAATATAATATAAATGATTATGCATTTAGTGATTGATACTACTTTGGCATTTCGTGATATAATATGGTTAATTAAAGGTAAAATACATGATTCTGTCTGATTATAATATTAAAGAACAGGAAATTAAATTATATCACATGTTTTTGCAATTTCATCATAAGTTCTTTGTGCATCTTAAGTAATTCTAAGTTATATTTTAAAAAGTGAAAAAATTCAATTCCCTACAATCTTCAGTTTATTATTCATGAAATGCATTACTAATTTACTATCAACCTTTTTTGTTATTAATTCTTTAATTTTTGTTTCTACAACCACAACTATCGAGTTACTTGGTTAAGTTTTTTGAATAAGATGTGAAATTTTATTAAATTATTACAAATTAATTGTTGTATAGACTTTATTTTGTTGTAAAATTAATATGGCTTCAGATCAGGTGTGAATAACATAATGTACTTTTTACATATTATCAAAAACATGCACAATCTGTCAAATGTTCATGTATTTACATTTAAATGTGCAGTCAATTACATTAATTGTGCATGTGAATTTTTTCATTCGTACATTCGTATATTATTAATCCATTTAAACCTAAATACTTTCCAATTAATATAACTATTAACGAAATTTGAATAGAGCCAAGTCCTAGATACGAGTACTTAATTAGTTTATTTAATATTTGGACCTAGAAGATCCGGACAATTACGAAGTAAATTACGGAGTAGTATCTTTTATGAAAAGATGAAATACATATACACATTTTAACGGACCTTGCTACATATAAACAAGTGTATAAAACAAATTTTTACACAAACGTAAAACAATGAGATAACAATCAATATTAACTCGTCACGTGGAAAACAAAAAAATAGCAGAATATTTTTAAACAAAATAATATTAAAATAACAAATTTACAAGTTCCAAAGCCGTGTACGTGGATTTTGAATTGGGCCTGGCTTGCACTCCGCTATATATGAAAAAGACTACGTTGACACAATCTTCGCAAGCGTTGGAAACATGCCCATATGATCCTCCCACCACTTCAAAACATCTAAAGTTTCACAACTAACAAACTCAAAGTTGGTGTTAAGATAGTTATCAATTTCCGCATTCGTGTTTGTAACTCTTGGTCTTTTACTAAAATACTTAGCTCCAAAGGCCCCCAAGCTAGAGCCCGAAGAAGCCGGAGGTAATTGTGAAGTAGTCGGAGAATCAGAAAAATGAGTAAATAAAGTTTCAATGTTTGTTCTAGTTCTAGAAACCATACCTAAAATATCCTCTAGTTCACCGTCGGCTAAAATATATCCATAATAGTCATTTAAAAGAGCGTGTAAAACGGATAATTTAAGTCTAGGATCTAAAACACAAGCAACAAGAAAACAATCGGGAATATATCTATAGTAGAGCAACCACTTACTCCTCATGCTTGCAACGGATTCCTCAATGCCGGGAATTTTAGCTCCCTCACTTAAACCACACATAACATTACAAGCTTCCAAGACAAAAACATTACTACTTGGTGTATAAACATGACTAAATCTCTTTGTTGCATCACTAAAACATTTTAAAAACGTTGCAATACTTTGACATATATCCCAACCTGATTCGCTAAAATAGAAAGGAGAGCCAGAAAGGTTTTGAGAAACAAAAGACGTTAAAACTTGTTTATATTCTATACATTCACATAGTAATATGTAAGTAGAGTTCCATTGGGTACCCACATCTTTTGAAAAACGTTTTGGGTGCACCCCGTTAGTTTTACAAAAGGTCATCCAATCTCTTGTAACTTTAGGATGCCCCCAAATATACTTAATAACGTTCTTAATTGGCTCAAAATGATAACTCATAGCACGTAAACCATCTTGAACACATAAGTTTAAAATATGACAAGCACATCGAATATGAAAAAATTTCCCACCAAATAAAGGTTGACACATTTCTTGTAAATCTCTAATAGATGCGGTGTTAGCAGATGCATTGTCGAATCCAATTGAAAAAACTCTATTAAGTAGTCTATATTCTTCTAAAATTGCACGAATCATCATAGCAATATTTTGTGCGGTATGTGAATCATCAAAGACTCTAAATGCCAATAAACGTTTTTGCATTGTAAAATGATGATCTACAAAATGACATGTAACACCCATGTAAGAATAGTATTATCACTCCATATATCACTACAAATAGAAACATGCATATCATTTTGCGAAAAATAAGAAACTAATTCGGCCTTGCGTCTTTTATAAGCCTTAATTACGTTTTTCTTAATCACTTTCCTAGATACGGATGTAAAAGCGGGTTGTGTATGATCTTTAATGTACTCATTAAATCCTACATTTTCACTAAATCGAAATGTTAAATGATCAACACAAATAGCTTCGGCTAATGCTACACTATTAGCTTCATGATCAAAACGAAATAAAGGGTTACCGCTAGTAGAAGATGCAAATCCGCCGGAAATTTGTGTTTGTCCCCCTAGCATTCCCATCTCGGCGACGTGTTTGTGCTTCATGTGTCGTTGAAGGGTTCCATATCCTCCACTTTTCTTCCATTGGAATGTCGCCTCGCAAAAGTTACAAGAAACAATAATTACATCGGGATCATAATCCTCGGCCTCGAGTTCCTCGAGACCGGGTTCTAATTTAGTAAACCACTTTACAAAAATAGGAGATGTTAGTTTCCGGGATTGGTTACCGGAGGACCCGGACCTCCCCCCCCTAGGCCTAGGGGCCCTAGCCGGCCTCGAACCGCTAGCTTGCCCTTGAGGCCTAGCGGTCCTACCCCTACCGGACCTAACTTGGGAGGTGGGAGTGGGAGTGAGAGAAGTGACATTATCACTCTCTTGGGTGTCAAAATGTTCCGCCATATGATTAAGAACAATTAAATAATATGATTAAAAGCAATTAAAACAATTAAAACAATAAAACAATAAAACAATAAAACTTAGAACAATATAATAATGTGATTAAAAATGTAAAAGCAATAAAATATTGAAAGACAAAAGCTAATTAAAAGGAAGAGATTAAGAGAGATTGTTGATGGAATTTGAGAGATTATAAGATTGAGATTTGAGAAAGAGAAGAGAGATTGTTGTTGTTGGATGTGTGATTTGAAGATTGTATGGTATGGTATTTATAGGGGTTTGATATGGGTTATTTTAATATTAAAAAATTAATTTATTATTATTTTTTTAATTTCCTAACGGCTAACCGCCGGTTAACCGGCAACGGCTACTTTTGTAGCCGTTGGAACCGGCGGTTAACCGGTTTTCCCGGTTAACCGGCGGTTCCATATTATTATTATTTTTTAAAAAAACCGGCGGTTCCGGTTAACCGCCGGTTAAAAAAATTTTAAAAAAAAAATAAAAAACCGGCGGTTCGAACCGCCGGTTTTGAAAAACGTTTTTCGTGAACCTGAACCGGACCGTGACCAAACCGGTTTCTACCGGTTCCGGTCCAGTTCCGGTTTTGACCCGGTCCGGTTCCGGTTCGAACCGGCGGTCTCGGTCCGGTCCGGCCATCACTACTCCATTCAGCTTTGGTGGAAAAATGAGAGTTGGTGTGTTGCTTCATTGTCTTCCAAAAAGACGAGAAAATCACTCAAAAAACAAAATTATCGAACAGGGAGCGTCTAATGATAAGGCCTGTAACCCAATCACTATCATAATAAGGAGTACTCCTGGATGACTCTTGATGTAATGTCAGACACTTGCATCTTTTTGTCAATGGGGATCATTGGGACTTTACATAAACTGAGAAAGAATATGGATGGAATAACTTAGCTCAGGCCTGATTAGGGTACTCCCTCCGTCCCTCCGTCTCTAAATGTTCTTCCTATCCTGAATTTTGACACTATTCACGTTTTAAGAGAATCTTTGACATATATTTTAATATATAAGAAAAAATATAGTAATATGAGATCTTGTTTGATTCGTCTCATTGAGAACTTTAACAATATCAAAATTTTATAATTTTTATTAACGTGTATTTAAAGATATTAACGTTACAAAACGTGTCTCGGTAAATGTGTCGAATGGAGATGAGAAGAACATTAAGGGACGGAGGGAGTATGATAAATCAAACACCAAAATAAGTTGACGATAACGATCGGGTGAAGAAACTCGGGACTAATAGCGAGAGCAAGATCGGGATTTTGTGGCAATGGAAAATTAATTGGTCAGCTTAGCACCTAAGAGACTTGTCTCAGATAGAATGTCAAAAGCATCTACATTGGCTAAGGAATAGTTGTGTCTTCGGACAAAAAAAAAGCTAGCTTCTTTAAGCTTGAGTAGATAGTTTATTTTGCAAATAAGCTAGCTTAAATTTTGGGTTCTTATAAGCAAAATAGAGAACTGCCGAACAAGCCCTAGATCATCCTTTCCATGTGCAATCTCAATGCCCAAAAAGTACTTCAACGCACCCAAATCTTTCATGTGAAAACATGAGTATAAATATATCTTGAAGCGAGGTATGGATGTAAAGTCATTTCGTGCGACTTTCAAATCATCAACATTGACTAAAACGTGAGTACCGTGACGAAATAAGAAGAACAAAGAGTAATCTTCCTTGAGCTGAGTAAACTTGTATTGCTCTAGAAAAGAAGCAAGTTTGGCAAACCAATTCTCATGTGGACTTCCTCATCAAGATCGTTATGTAAGAAGGCATTGTGAACTCTGAGCAACGTACAAGAACAAAGGTTTCTTTGAAGTTGATACCTTCAACCTAGTGGTTTTCAAGAGCCACATGTTTGGCCTTGTATCGTTCAATTATCCCGTTGAACTTGTCCTTCATATGAAAGACACACATACATCCAATTGACTTCTTATCACGGGCCAAGGCACAAGAAACCAAGTCTTGTTTTCACCAAAGCACCAAGTTCAGTAGTCATAGCAACCCTTTATTACGAGCGACGAGCCGCTTCGCTTTAAGAACTCGAAAATATAGCAGTTGTAACAACAACAATCAACTATGCATAACAACCCTTCATTACGAGCGACGAACCGCTTCGCTTTAAGAACTCGACAATATAGCAGTTGAAACAACAACAATCAACTATGCATAACAACCCTTCATTACGAGCGACGAGCCGCATCGCTTTAAAAACTCAGCAATATGACAGTTGTAACAACAACAATCAACTATGCATAGCAACCCTTCATTACGAGCGACGAGCCATTTCGCTTTAAGAACTTGACAATATAGCAGTTGTAATAACAACAACAATCAACTATGCATGGGGTCGAGAAAGGAATCAAGCATATCCATAGAACAACTTATACTAGAAAATGAAAGATATTGCTAAATAAAATAGATGTACATAATATTCATACAATATATCTTCAATATAAATAATTGTGTACGATATTTTATGTACATGTGGGCTAAGAAGGTCTTTAGAAAATAAAAAATGTTGTACTTTATATTTAGGTGCACATTTCAACAGACAGACTTGGGTTCACAAACTCGTATAAATCAACGCAAAAGTTGTTATTTGTTCCATAATTTCCTTTACATGAGCTATACAGGAGTATAATTTTGTCATCCCGTCTTTTCCCATTTTCTTCCTTTGTTTGCATGTTCGTACTTCAAAAAGGGGATTGAGTTTTGAGCAGGCTTTTCTTCTTATTACATCGCTTGTGTAAACGCCGTTAGGTAGCACTTTCCTTACTCCCTCCGTCCCCAAATGTTCTTCATATTACTATGTTTTTTCTTATCGTCTAATACATAAGAAAAAACATAGTAATATGAGTCTTGTTTGATTCGTCTCATCGAGAACTTTAATAATATCAAAAATTCATATTTTTTATTAACATATATTTGGAGATATTAACGTTATAAAACGTGTCTAGACAAATGTGTCAAAAGAGAATGGAAAGAACATTAAGGGACATAGGGAGTATTATGTAAGCAAAAAACAAAAACGTTGTCATGTATCATTCTAATTAAGTGCCTCAATAACTAAAATTTCTGACGCAAACAATTCCTTCGTTTAAAAAACGCCCCCACTTATTTTTTAAAAAAGAGGGTGTAACCCAGATAGCATATACTTACTTTAAACAATGGAACAATGCGTGTACAATTTCTAAGGGACCTAAAATAAAGGTACATAGGAATAAAAAAGAAGAAGTTAAATATACAGCATTCTTCTTCAGTACTACAAACAGAAGCCTATGCGCTATTTATGACAACAAAATTAGCTACAAAATTAAAATACACGAATGCTATTTTTGAAGGAGATAATTTAACGGTGATTAATTGAGCAAATAAATTATGAAAAGTTCCTTGAGAAATTGAAAATATAATACAAGATGCGCAATTTAATTTACAATTCTTAAACAATACTAAAACCAAACATTGCTTCCGTGAAGCAAACCGGGCGGCTGATTTCGTTGCATGCCCTGACAAAAATGCTCATTTTATCAAAGCAATTTTGAACTGCAATCCGGATTCTAGTCTATCTGATGACTATCTTAACAGTATTAGGCCACATCTTTTGGCTTCTCCCTTATACTCGCTTTATCAGCCTTTGATGATGGTCAAGAATGGTTATCCCGTGGTGGATAATATCACGTTTCTTGCTTGTTAACAAAAAAAACGCCCCACTTGACAAAATCACTAGGATTTGTCATCAAAGAACGATCAATGAGTTGTCAAGACATATCATAGTCCTATGGTTCAGTTCAATGACGTACTCCAAGAGAATTAGTTTGAAGGCCCATTATTCAAGAATGAAAGTCAAGGCCCCAAGAGTCCAAGCCTTTGATTAAAAATTTAAAAGTGCAAAATCTGCCAAGTATTTGCGAAATGACCTTATTCTCACCTAGATGACCAAGGGGTTAAACGACGCCTTTTCGACCATGTAAATTAATACAATATCCTATAATATTTGTGGTAATAAATGTTATACAACATCATTAATACCCACCTAACTCAATCTCAAAATGTTATAATCGTTTTGTTTATGGTGTTGGGTTGTCACTGAGCCCGTTAATGGGGTGTGTCGTACTGTCTTCATTTTGTCCCATAGTCGATCACGCCTAATCTGGGAAAGATTTGTGCCTAATACTTCGTTTGGGATTAAATCTGTGATTTTCACGTCTTCGGTAAACACTAGGGAAATACCCTTCTCCCTCTCCCTCAGGTGTATACACGTGCGCCCCTCTTCCCACTCTCCCACTCCCTCGTCTTCTTCCAAAACTCGAGTGTTTGGAAAAGCTACGTGTCTCATCCAGCAACAAAATCGTCGTCTACATCCATCTTTTGCTCGCAACGGTTGACATCGCTCTTATTTCGTGCGAAGATCTCATCGATCCTTCTCTCCATCTCTTTCCCCACCAAGATGCCAAACTCGAGTTTGTCGCCCTCCTTCGGTCCTTCCGCCTGGCATGCTTTTGTTCATCAGTGACATGACGGAGAATGTGTGAGGCTCGTCTAACCCACGGATTCAGGCGGTCTGGAACCGAGAGATCTTGAGCTCCAGATCTCCATCACATTTCCAGACGACTGCTGCACTTTCCATCTTCTCGCTGCTTTAATTTTGGTGACGTCGAACTCAAAACTCGCCCAAATTATATATACTGCAACTCAACCATTAACGATCTGCTTCTCATTTTTTGAGACGTGGAAATCTCATGGAAATTGTCCATTGAACAACACCGGATGGCGATTTGAAGGAATTCGTAGTAAAGAAAGAGATTTTATGGTTGGATCTTCATTGGAGATATATGGTTGGAATAGAAGGCATGAAAATTGAAAGGAAAACTAATTACTCACAACATTCAACTTCCACATTGTAGTATTCTAAATTGAATTGATTTGTTCGACATTGTATAATGGTCTAAATTATGATCTGAGAAATTGAATGTTGTGATTCTTGTGAATATTTTTTTTTTTGGGGATTTAAGACTAAATTGAATGTTGTGAGGATTGAATTGATCTTTTTGTTTGTGAGGATTTAAGACTAAATTGAATGTTGTAGTACTATAGCCTATCATATGAGAAATTGAAGCTATGGAGAAGCTTTCTTTGTGTTAAGTCATCACAACTTTCTTTTTATTTCTCAAATTTTCAGAACCAAGATGAACAATGAGATATGTTACATATCAAGAACTTTTGCAGACCTTTTATATTTTTCGAAACTTACATCATAGTATTTCTTGCGAGCAAGCAGAATGAATCTACATTGCACTTTGAGAAGAAAATCTGTAGACGGTTGATCAGGTTCTGTTTGGTGTCATCAAGCTTGTGTCTGAACCTTCCATCCTTTGCAAAGACAAAATCTAAAAGCCCATATGATGAAAGGTGTTTACTAGAACAAAATAAACGGATACGAAAGGAAAATAATGCACTGAGGATTTTCCAAATTTTGTTTGGGAAGGTTTGACACTCATCTTTACCTTAAGACACTTTTATTTTTTTATCAGGTTTTCTGCAAATACTTGCTAGCGAAACTTATGCTTCATGGATTCATTTAGGCTTTCAGGTTAAGGTAGTGACGCCTGAAAATTATATTAAGCGCAGTAGAAAAAAATTAATTTATCTCCTTATACTTTAAGTTTAATGAATTTGTTTAGTGGAAAGTACACCCACTCTATCCCTTTTTCTCTGGGTTTTACCCAAAACTCTGTCATCATGAAACATTATTTGAATTTGAGAATTTTTCTTACAAAATTGTTATGTTCAAATGTTCAGACTTTAGGTTTATGGTCTATCTACCTACAATTGTTGCTTCTGCTACAACGTTGCTTCTTATTGATAGTTTTGAGCCTTCTAGTGAAAAAGAGTACCAAAGCCAACCCTAGTTTTCATGATGACAAAATTCTTGGGGTTTAAACCCTAAGTGTGAATTTGTTTAGTGTTAATTGTTTAATCAATAACATTGACTATTTAATAAAGGCGTTATACAGTTTAATTATTGGTGTTGACAAGTTTATATAAGGTTTTTCGCTTTGTTGACAACTTTATTTGGGTTTAATAAAGGTGTTTATAGTTTAATTTGTGATGTTAACAGATTTATATAAGATTTTTCTATTTGTTTATAAGCGTTGACAATTTAATAGTGGTGTTGACAGATTTACACAAGGTTTTATCCATTGTTGATAGTTATATCATGGTTTAATAAAGACAATGACAGTTGAATTAGTGGTGTTGACAAGATTTAAATAGGGTTTCTCTCTTTGTTGACAGTAATTTTGTGGTTTAATAAATGCGTTGATAGTTTATTTAGTTGTGTTGACAATTTAATAAAGGTGTTGATAGTTTAATTAGTGATGTTAACAGATTTATATAAGATTTTTCTATTTGTTTATAAGCGTTGACAATTTAATAGTGGTGTTGACAGATTTACACAAGGTTTTATCCATTGTTGACAGTTATATTATGGTTTAATAAAGACGATGACAGTTGAATTAGTGGTGTTGACAAGATTTAAATAAGTTTTCTCTCTCTTTGTTAACAGTTATTTTGTGGTTTAATAAAAGCGTTGACAGTTTTTTTAGTTGCGTTGACAATTTAATTAGTCGTGTCGACAGTTATTTTAGGGTTTAATAAAGGGCGTTGATTATTTAATTAGTGATGTTGACAAATTTTAAGTAGGGTTTCTCTCTTTGTTGACAGTTATTTTGTGGTTCAGTAAAAGTGTTGACGGTTTAAGTAGTCTTGTTAACAATTATTTAGTGGTTTAATAAAGGCGTTGACAGTTTAATTAGTTGTGTTGACAGCGTTATTAGTCTTATTTTTTCGGTTAAAAGTTTAATTAGTCTTGTTGACATTTATTTTAGGTTTAAATAAAGCGTTGGCAGTTTAATTAGTGGTGTTGATAGGTTTTAAATAGAGGTTTTTTTGTTGACAGTTTTTTTGTGGTTTAATAAAGGCGTTGACAATTTATGTAGTTGTGTTGACAACTTAATTAGTCTTGTTTACAGTTCATTATTTGTGATGACAGTTTAATTAGTCTTGTTGACAGTTTATTATTCGTGTTGACAGTTTAATTAATCGTGTTGAGAGTTTAATTAGTCTTGTTGACAATTCATTATTTGTGTTGACAGTTTAATTAGTCGTGTTGACAAATTTCAAATATTAAGATAAAAATTGACGAATTAAAAAAATGGTGAAGGAGGGAGAGACATGTGACAACAAGACAGGTTTGTTTTAGTATATATATTAAATTTAAATAAGAGGCGGTCAAATTTAAATCTCAACAATAAATTTAAAGTGGTTGAGTGAAGCTTGACCTTTGGATAAGACCTTCTCGTATGCTCGATCCAATTAAAGTTGGGCCAAAGAACGTAGAAGGGCCCAATACTAATGCCCAGTGAGAGTAGACACGTGTTATACATGTGATTGAAGTGTGGGAGGGGCCATCCGACAATGAAGTACTCCCTCCGTGCCCTAATGTTCTTCTCATCTCCAATTTTTAAACTATTCACAATTCAATACAATTCGCTAGATTATTCTCAATCTATAAGAACAAACATGGTCATGCGGGATCTTGTTTTGTTCGTCTCATTGAGTACTTTAACAATATCAAAATTTTATAATTTTTAGAAATATATAATGAGAGATATTAACGACGCAAAACGTGTCTCGATAAATGTATCAAAATGAAATGGGAAGAACTTTAAGGGAACGGAGGGAGTAAGAGGCACTATTAATGCAACATGTTTCAGATTTTCATTCCGCTAAACACGCACTACAGCTCTACAGAACACGACGATCATCATCAAAATGTGATTTATACGGAGTACTCGTACTTAACAATAATTGTCTTGTTGGACTGTTGTACAGCTTTATCATTTTCAACATCAAACTTAAGATCGATCGTGATTAGATGATGGCCCTTTTGATTACGGACAATAGTATTTCTTCAGCACGCGCGTCAGAATATACAGTCTGTGATATGTCACTTCATTTAGTGACACTCTTTAACTTTTTATTACACTTGATTTTCGTCTTTAAATCTGCATAATTAGTAATCGGGTCATGTTTTGTTGGGTTTTAAACTCTATAGTAAAAGTGTAAATGCGTTTAGAAAAGAAAGAGTAATTGATTTGTTGAGACTAGATGTGGTTTAGTGATGTAGGTAGCTCAATGATTACACGTGTTTTTATGATGGATTAAAGCTAATGGGGATGAGTTGATAGAACATACTTAAGTGGCTAAAGTTAAGTGAAGAAGAAATATGAACCATTGACAGTGTTATAAGGCACTACTTAGTAATCCCTCCCTCCGTCTCCAAAAGTTCTTCTCATCCTTAATTTTAACACTATTTACGTTTTAAGAGAATCTTCGACATATCTTCTAATATATAGGAAAAAATATAGTAATATGGGGTCTTGTTTGATTCGTCTCATCAAGTGCTTTAACAATATCAAAATTTTATAATTTTTATTAATGTGTATTTAAAGATATTAACGTTACAAAACGTGTCTCGACGAATGTGCCGGAAAGAGATGTAAATAACATTAAGGGACGAGGGAGTACTTACCATGTGTTTGCTTCAACTTAACTTTGACCACAATTCATGCAAAAGGTTGTCTATATATATATATATATATATATATATATATGTAAACATATCATACACCCTATATACTCCCTCCGTCCCTAAATGATAGTCCCATTTCACTCCGGCACATTTGCCGATGCATGTTTTGTATCGTTAATATCTCTAACTACAAGTTGGTAAAAATTATAAAATTTTGATATTATTGTAGTGCTTATTAAAACGAATCAAACAAGATCCCACGTGACTATATTTTTTCTTATATATTGAAAGATATTTACAAGATTCTCTTGAATTGTAAATAATGTCAAAAGCAACAATGAGACTATCTTTTAGGGACGGAGAAAATACTTAGTTGAAGAATAGGAGGAACCACCATTATCATTCCCACCTAGCTGTTAATCCCGGCTTGTATTAGAACGTTATGGTTGTTTGTGGCTTAATGATGACAAATATTATTTTATGGTGTAGTTGTTAGAATATTTAAGTTAATAGAAGTGTGAAACAATGGAAATGAAGCCATCCGCGACGACCTTCTGACCCGCTGCTCTCAAGTTGATCTGATGGCTGCAATGGTCTCCTCAACGGGTAAATACTCGCCCTCGTCTGTGTACAATATTTACCGCCCTCCTACTCCTCTTCCCGATGCAGTTGTATCACTTGGCTCGCTCTTCATGGCAGACTTCTTACCCTCGATCGACTTTTTTGTTGGGGTATCATTAACTCAAATACCTGCCGCTTTTGCTCCTCGGCAGTCGAATCAAACGATCACCTGTGCTTCGCCTGTTCTTTCTCCAAATCAGTTATGGATATCCTTCTCAGCTGGCTTGGAATTACTATTCGCTTCTCTAGCCTCACTTCATGGATCAACTGGTGCCTCAACGGACGGAATCGAATCTCTTTTAGCTGGAATCTCAAGACTGCAAGCATCACCGCTTTTGTTTACTATGTATGGACAGCTCGTAACCAATGGATTTACCAAAACTCTCCCTCCACTCCTATTGAATGTGCGCAGAAGATCATCTTGGCCTTGAAAGAGAATGCTATTCAGAATTGGAAACAGAACAACGACTTGGCACCTTGGAGAACCTTGTTTTCTTAAAGCTGCCTTTTTATGTGTAACCCAGGACACAACAAGCATTTTGTTATAGCTTGCTTTGATTGTATATTCTGCCCCTTTTTCTAACACGTAAAACCATTCAAAAAAAAAACAAAACAATGGAAATGAAGAGAAAAGCAAAAAAGAAACTTATGAACAAATAGCTACTGTAGTCAATAAGGGAACAACAACGTTGAGCAAAGTGAATAAATGGTGTGAACACATAAATAAGTACATCACATATGGAAAAAAAATGAAGAGACGACCTTCGATAAGAACATTTTTTGAATGAAAAGAGCTGGAGTCAATAGGCATGTAGCGTCAATGTTAAGGGGTTACCCCTGAGGTGAGGAGTTCGAATCCCCGCCCTAACATTTGATGGGTGTGGAGTAAGTCCATAATGGAGCCTCATTCCTATGCTGGTCGTGGGGCCAACCCATAATGAAGCCTCATTTCTTGCATTCCGGCTAAGTGAACAACGACTATGTTTGCCTCCCTATAGACTTGATGGAACTAAATGATTCAATCCTTACTTAAAAAGCTTTGACACGAAAGTATCAGAATAATAAATGGATGAAAAGTCTCGACTACTTAATTATTGGCAAGAAGATTAGCAGCAAGAGTGAAAACCGATTCCAAAATAACTCTCGAGTATCGTCGTTGACAAGCAGTTTATATGTAATCCATAATACATACCACAAAGTTATGTCGAAGGAGCGCTGCAAATCCTAATGTTCTTGGCAAAACTCGCATTACATTGCCCCGAGGAATCCCTAAGCATTCCCCTGTCATTGCCCTACAAAAAGGTCCCTCCTTGCCCCCATCAAAAGAGAAGAATAAAGGTGTCAACTTTGTTTCAATATTTTGTGTTAGGGTTGTAAGTTTCCTTGCTTAGGTTGTTTAATTACTTTGCTTAGGAGTGAGTTAGGTGACTTGAGAATTGCATATGACTACATTAAGTGATATTACTACTCGATTGATTAGTTATAACTTATAATCAATTAATAATAAAAATACACGTGAGGAATTTTATTATGCTAATCTCTTAAAAATGATCTATTTTATTAACTTGTTGGTTGATTTTCATTTCATGTCAAAATAACCATATATATATATCGTTACTTCACTGAATAGTGCTATACTTTGTTCTAAGAATAGTTTATCGTTTCTTGGCCCAGAAACTTACGATTCAATATATGTAGAACGTACATTTGTATTTGTATATATAATCAGGATTCGGATCAAGTGTGAATGACTTAACGTACGAATGTACGAATATAGTCATTCGTATGCACATTTCTCACTAATTACATGCACACGCGGGTAGACCTGGCAAACGGGTCGAACGGGTCAGGTTCGGGTTCGAGTCAATCGGGTTCGGGTCGAAAACGGGTTCGGGTCGAAAACGGGTTCGGGTCAATCGGGTTGACAAATTTTTCGGGTTAAACGGGTTCGGGTCGACCCATCGGGTTTCAAATGTTCGCTTTTCTTTATTGTAATAAAGAAAATAAAATTTTAAAAATATTTTTATAATAAATTTAACAAAATATATTGTTATTTTTTAATTTAAATAAAATAAAATATGTGAAAAGTAGGACCCTCCACGAGTTTCGAGAAGTTCGGGTCGGCCCGGGTTCGACCCAACGGGTTCGGGTCGAAAACGGGTCTGACCCAAACGGGTTCAAACACTTATTGGGTCTGGTTTGAGTCGAATATTTTCCGGTGCGTTGGGTCGACCCAACGGGTCGGGTCAGCTTTTGACAGGTCTACACGCGGGTGTGTGCATGTACTTTTCACATATTATCAATGACATGCACAATCTTTCAAATGTGCATGTCAATGACTTAAATGTGCATGTCAATGACTTAAATGTGCATGTCATTTTTTTCCATTCGCACATTCACACGTTAATAATGCATTCACACGTAAATCTTTTCCTTATAATTATGCATAGATAGAATAGATAGATGCATTTGGACTGAATTCATTTTGATGCGGGGATAAGCCGTTGTTGCTTGATCTAGACACCAAACCTCAAACAAAAATTCGAACAGAGTAGATAGGCCGAATTAGAATGAGATGAAAGAAAGATAGTCGAATGATAGGCCAATTGGCCAAATCAAACAATGATAAAACTCTTGAACTTAGGAACAAGAACCTTACCGAATGATGAAGAAACCTCATTGAATTACAACCAAACACAATGACTATGGTAGGCCAAGACACCTAGATGATGCTCTATGAAGATTCGATAACTCCAAACTTATGGAAGAGATTGACACACACAAGAACAACTAGGGCGAGTTCAACAACAATGTTTTCAAGCATTCTTCTCACAAAAACTCTCTTTCGGAGGACAGAAAACAACGTTTCTCAATTCATAATAATCATCTTTGCTTTCTAAAACAATAACTAGGGCAAACCTTATATAAGGTTCATAAATTGCCAATTAAAAGAAATAAAACAATTAAAAGTATTTTCTAAAAATAGCTAAAAACAACTTTAAATGAAATAATCCCGGAAACAACTAAAAACGGACAAATCTCGGAAAGTCTTCCATCGGAATGACGCGATCGCGATTTTAGCAAGTTGGCTACAACTTTTTGGAATTAAAAGAACACGAGCAGCAATTGTCGGGATGCGACCTGGACGCGATCCCGGGTTGGAAACATGTCGCCGACATCTCTTTTTGAAACTGCTCATTCTCTCTCGTTCGAGATCGAAATTGAGTGATTCTAAATCCCAGAGTTTTGTTTTGAAGTCTATTTTATTTCCTCTTTAATACTTGTCTTCTCATCTTGACTCGAACCGGATCTCTACGAACTTGAATGACTACAATACGAGCTCGGGCTAATATCAGTGACTTCGATGATGACTCATATCGATCTTTAGCCCTTGCTCCAATGGTTAGCTCATCTCTAGATTTATGACGAGTGTCCTCGATGATAGCTTTGATGCTCGCGGATCATTACTTGTAAATTGCTACTGAACAATAAAATGTGAGTGGAAGCGTAGGAATGGAATTGTTTCTGACGAGTAGGTAACCCATCAACTCACTTATCCGAACAAAATAAAGGAAAGGGTTAAGCTTTTCAGTTTTCATCTCTTTCTCTCTGTCTGTATGAATTATATAGTATGATCATATAGACATATACATATATGATATATGCATGTTTACTGCAACACTCGATCACACTCACATGCTATGCAACATAAATATAAAATGTTAACATATAAACAGATATTTCAGATTAAAGCCAGCTTTTGCTTCTTCATTCACGTACACCAAGTAGGGTCCGACGGATTACGACAAATGCAGGTCATGTCATGTCTTTTTAAAATACATATAATACATACACAACATATATTGTATATATTGTCTGCTTAACCTAGCTAGCCAGTTAGGGTTTGTAACAGTTCAATTATTTCTTATATTCGGAAAGGGATTATAAATTACTCCGTAGTATATAATCAGACCTTAATTTCGACCAAAACTAGTTTATAATTACTCATTTCTTCGCCAAAAGAACTAGAAAACACATTGACATTAAGCAGTCCGACATCAAGTTTAAACTAATAATTAAGAGCAGAAAAAAAGGAGGCATTGAGAGAGTTACTGTAACAATCATATTGACGTACGAGATAATTAATTTGGTTTCGAAATATTTATAACATAAAAAGTACTCCCTCCGTCCCTTAATGTTTGCAACATTTCATTTTCGGGCGTCCCAAAATGTTTGCAACATTCCTTTTCTATCCATTAATTTTTCCCCATAATACCCTTACTTTATTTATTTTATTCATATCCTAACAACACTTTATCAATCAAATCAACCATCTATATCATCTTTTCTATCTAATTTCCACCATTAATACCTTTACTCAATATTTTATTCTTCTTTTAACACTTTATCAATCAAATCAACCATCTACTCAACTTCCTTTTTCTTCTTCTCTCCACTCATTTCACTTTTCTTAAAACTTGTGCCATTCCCTCAATGTTGCAAACATTGAGGGACGGAGGGAGTAAATTGTAATAGTTAGGTATATGGGCTCTTACTCTTGATTTGTCACAGTCAACTTCTAACAATTAACCACAAGATTGTGATATAAATATTTCATAAGTTGAAAGTCAATATGTAGATTTCATAATGGTTTGATCTTTGATCCATGAATAGACTTGTAAACTATATAATTGTTATCAGTTCTTTGATCCATATGATAATTAATTTAGACACATACGTTAGGACATGAAAACCTGACCTTTGTTCTTTCATCTTAGAAAAGTCAACTTTGATCCATGATGAGCTCGTGTGAATATGGGTTCCGTGTTTACCGGTTGATGAGATTTAACATATTTCAGTTTTAAATTCTCACGAGAACAATTCTTTTAGACTAGGAGGTAAGAGTGGAGAGCTTAGATTAGAAGTTGAAATATTTAAATGATTTCACGCGATGAAATTTTTGTAATTTTCATTTTTTATTAATGAACATGACCGTTTAAGTTATAAACATTAACTTGTTATCTTTGAATGCGAACAATGTGAACAATGCGCACTTCGCACCATTCGCACCATGAGGTTACTTTGCGCTGAAACTCTGTTAATGTCCTAGTTTATTTAGGCCCTTACTATTTAACGCCCACCCCTTTTGCTATTTACCGCCCAGGCGCCGTGCGTCACGCATGGATTATATCCGTGCGTGACGCATGGATTTAATCCATACGCCACGCACAGAACCAAACCATGCGTGACGCATGGACACAAACCATGCGTCACGCATGGATTTTTTTCCTATAAAAGCCCAAAAACATCAAACCCTACCATTTTGTCATATTCTTCAACAACAACAACGGCGGCTGCAATCCATAACGCACCATTTTACCCCAAAATCCATCTTTCTCATCATCTTTTTTGCATATAAGGTATGTAAACATTAAGATTTCATTGTTATGGTATGGTATTGATGTATATATGAGGTTTTCATGTTGTTTTGATGATATTTACTTCAAAATCCAATGTGTATGTTAATTAGTTGATTAGAAATGATTAAACTTGTAATATATGAATGGATTGTGTACTTTGTTGATAATTTATTGACAAATTTGATATTTTCATGTGTATATAGTTTATTAGGGTTTTGATATTGAATTAGGGTTTTGTGAATTAGGGTTATGAATTAGGTTGTTGAAATTGGATATGGTTTTAATGAAATTATTGAAAAACTGTTATAATTTTGAAAAAAGTGTGAAGATTAGGGTTTGAAAGCCATGGAAAAACTGCAGAACACAACCCTGGAATGTGCAATTTCATGCGTCACGCATGGATTGCAACCATGCGTGACGCATGGATTGAAGCCATGCGTGACGCATGGAATTGCACATTCCAGAAACTGTGTTCTGCAGTTTCAGATTGTATTTGATGATATGCTGATTGAGTTTTTGATGATATGCTGATTAAATTCAGTAAACTGATTAATTTTGTGGAATTGCACATTTTATGATGTAGATATGGATGGTGGTCGTCGACCTGGACGGGATACTCGTCAAAGAAACAGAGATCTGAAGAAAAAAGATCCTGTAGTTCCAAAACAAAGGAAGAAGAAGAATAGACAAGAATCGCCTCCTCGTCGTTTAGAGTTTTCTGATGAGATACAACAGCAACAACAACAACAACAACAACAACAACAACAACACCAACAACAACAACAACAACACCAACAACAACAACAACAACAGCAACAGCTAGCTTTGTCTGCTGCAGGTTTCGATCCCCAGGGTTCCCCTCATTACTTTCCTGGCACCCCCATTCTGATCCCACATCAAACTATGTTTCCACAACAAACACAGTTTTCAGGCTATCCGGGCTATCCACAACATGACCAATCATTTGTGGAGATGATGAGGCAAGCTACTGGTTCTCATCACTTTCAGAACCCTCAGACGGGTGATGACCAGTACGCACTGGTTGCTTGTAGCAGTGCAGGGCCATCAGCTGGGGGTGCCAATGGTGATTCTGATTCTGATTATGAGCAGGAGCATGAGGAACAGGGTCAGGAAGAGGATCGGACCTATGGGAATGTTCATGAAGAACATGAAGAAGCGGAAGAGCAAGAGGAGGAGGAACAACCCAGAAGACGACGACGACGACAACCTCCGGTCAAAAACATATACGTCCCTCAGTTAGAGGGGGGTACTCCTGGAGGTCCACAAATTCCGGAGCTGCTCATAAGCTTTGAAGCTCATACAGCCTTTTTTGTGCAAAAAGGAAAGGTATGTAATTAGAATTTGGTTTATAGATTCAATACTTATCATAACTTATTTGGTTTATAGAATTTGTGATAATAAATTTGTTAATGTATGAATTGATTTGATTAACCAAATGGATTATTTGTTGAAATATTTGTAGTTTTGTTGAAAATTTGGTTAAGGTGTGCTGTACATAATTTTCTGCATTCTGTGTAATGCAAATCCATGCGTGACGCATGGTTCATGTCCATGCGTCACGCATGGTTCATGTCCATGCGTGACGCATGGATTTGCATTACACAGAATGCAGAAACTGCTTTCTGCATTCTGTACATTGCACCTTAACCAAATTTATGCAGTTTCTGTATTCTGCAGTTTCTGGAAAAAATTTATGCGTTATTAAAATTATTTGTGTTACGTAATCAATTTACAGGATAGAGGCGTACTCCCTTACCAGACAAGACAATCCCAGCTGAAAGATTGGGAACTTAATTCTGACTTGTCATGGGGTAATCACGCAATTGCAACGGAGCTGACTCATCTCAGGGTATTGATGTACGATGTGATTGATTATCCGCTCATCTGCGCCTTTATAGAAAGGTGGCATCCTGAAACAAATAGCTTCCACATGCCATTTGGTGAGATGACAGTGACGTTGCTCGACATCAAGAAGCTGCTGTTGCTTCCTATTCACGGGAAAGCTATGGTGACCGACCCCACCGCTTCAGTCGGGAGAACTACGAACAAGAACTTTTTTGGTGAAAAGGGACGGCAAAATTTTCATCTTCAAATTGAACAGCTCGATAGTTATTGGATGAGCGCGAAAAAGTTTAAGGCGCACATTGAGGGCCTAAATGATCCCGTAGTTCATGGAATGGGATATATATTCCACTTGATGGCTTCCACAATCTTCACTGACAAGTCACAACATAAGCTCCCGATGAGATTTGGTGCATTTCTAGGGAGTGTTGAAGAGGCAAGAAGTATTTCTTGGGGATCTGCGGCGCTAGCATATTTCTATCGCCAAATGGGCATCGCTACACGCGAAAATTGTGGTTTGATCTCATTTTGTTTCACTCTCCTTCAAGTAAGTTTTTAATTATTTAGGAACTACATTTTTTATCAATCATAACTTATTTCTATGGTTTTAATGCTAACTATATTTTTTAAATGGTAGGGTTGGATATACACATACTTCCCATCCTTAGCAGCTGGTGTTCGGCGTAATCCTGGTTGGTCAGTTGATCATCCTTATGCGTTTCGGTTTCTACCAGAGGAAGCGTTGCCGAACTACGACCCTGAAGCACGAAACTACAGAGCTGAACTAGATGCAATGAGGGCGGATCAGGTATTTGTGTTGCATTTTGTTTACATTTTTAAGCCTCAGTTTTTTTGCAATTCCATGCGTCACGCATGGATCTGTGTCATGCGTCACGCATGGAGCTGTGTCATGCGTCACGCACGAATCAACTCCATGCGTCACGCATGGAATTGAAAAAAAAACTGAGGACTTTTTTCATCATCTTTGCTTGGACCTTTAATGAAATTACTGTTTGAGTAATGGAAGACGTTGATAATGTTTTTAGGTTAATTGGAACCCGTATGGTGAAATCGACTTCAGTGATCCTGCCTATGCTCCTGCTCTTTTTTTCGGGGTGCTGAGCTGCATGGACATAACCGAGCCCCACCATCCCGATAGGTCGCCTAGGCAGTTTGGTAGGGTGCAGATGATTCCCAGGCCTCCAATTTCACCCCTTAGAGCCCATAGGCTCATCAGCCCTAGGTCATATGTGGTGAATTATGATAGAATGGCGTGGAGTTGGGAGGGTATGGATATCCACAGGGCGACCCTGGAGCAGATGGGACCACCTGCGCAGACAGGTTTTGAAGAAGCTCCGGAGTATCTTATGTGGTACATCCCCCGCACTCATCGATTTCTGATACCCGGCAGACACGCTAGCTTGGAAGCACAGCAGGTAATACATTTATCTCATGTAACTTGAGATCTTGATTTTTCTTTAAGTTTGATTTAAGGTAAACATTATGCAAATAGCTTATTTCAATATTTATTTTTATTTGTAGGTTTTTGACAGGGTCTACGATCACTTGTCACCATATGCAACCTTGCCTGATCCCTATGATGTTTCTGCAATGCATGGAGCCATAACCGAGGTCCTTCAAGATATTGAGCCGTGGACAACTATGTATCAACAACATCGGTGGTGATCTTGTTGGATTGGGTTCGATTGTGGAGTATGAACTGTTTGTTTTCAGATTTTCAGGATTGTCCGTTTTTCGTAAGGAAACTATGACGTTGTTGGATTGTTTGTTAAGGTTGTTTTGTGTTTGAACTTTTCAATTCTGATTAGCGTTGTTGAATTTGTTGGATTATTTGTTTAGGGTGCACAAGACATAAATCTGCATTCTGTTAGTCAAATGTCGAACCATGCGTCACGCACAGATGCATTCCATGCGTCACGTATGGATACATTCCATGCGTGACGCATGGAATTGTTAACCTACGCCTATAAATTGACTCCCTCAGCATACCATTTCCACTCATTAATCTCTCCTTTTCACTCCCTCAGCCTGTAAGTTGATTCTTGAAGTTCTTCTTTGAAGCTCCATATTCCACATCTTATTCCTTACTTTCTCACTTGTTTTCTTACATTGTATTACAGATTGGAAACCAACATGGCATCATCCTCATCATCATCTTCAATACCACAAGAAGGCAGCACCATTCAGTGTCCAAATAAGAGGTGTAGGAAGTCTATCACGGTTTTCAGCGCTAATGACAAGATGAGACCAGACCAGTATGGCCGAAGGTTTTTTACATGCCAATGTAACTTCAGGTGGGTGTTTCTTGATCCTGAGTATGACCGTCATCATCTCCGTGTTATGACGAAATTGTTGGAGGAAAATCGAACTATGGCAGCGAAACTGGGAATCTTTAACGAAGAGAAAGATTTGGAAACGGCTAAATGGTGGGTGAAGGAGCTCTATGAGGATTTTGAAGAGAAACCAGCCGATTCTGACGATGCGTAGTGGTCTTAGTATTTCGTTCCTTTTAAGATGTAATGTGAAGTGTCTTGGTGTTTTGTCTTTGTTATGTTCGTTTTAATTTACGTTTCAAGAATGAGTCTTTTTTATGCTGTAATGAATCTGTTTTATTTTGTAATGTATCGGTTTTTTGTTGAAACGTATCTGTTTTATGTTGTAATATATCTGTTTTATGTTGTAATTCTGATGTCTCCTTTTCATAAGACTACTCATATGTCTCCTTTTGACAAGACAACTCATATGTCTCCTTTTGACAAGACAACTCATATGTCTCCTTTTGACAAGAAAACTCACATGTCTCCTTTTGACAAGACAACTCATATGTCTCCTTTTGAGAAAACAATTCGGAAGTGTTGCTTTTGACAAGTAAAGCTGAAATGGAATTTCTGCATTCTGTAGGAAAAATGCAATTCCATGCGTGACGCATGGACACGAACCATGCGTGACGCATGGATTGACTCCATGCGTGACGCATGGAATTGCATTGGTCCTACTGAATGCAGAAATTCCATTTTAGATGCAAAGCACCTGTTTCACGTGAAATGTAACCCAGAAATACCACATAAAGACTGAAATGTGCATCAAAAGATACAACCTTACAACATTAGAAGGTCATTCGAAACTCGAAATAAAATACACATTACAACATTGTCATGACTGACAATAACTCTTGAACTAGTAATCGTTTTAATCATCGTCTGGAATTGTGATGCTTTGTTTGGACGATTGATGTCCTCCTCTTTTCGGGGGGGTGTAAGCCCCACATCTTTGCCACACTTCGTCATACAAGGCCGCAGCAGATTCTTCACAATTACGCTCCCAAAGATTATAAACAGGTGGTAGTGGACATCCATCCTTCAGGCGAATCTGAGATAGATTTTACGGAATTGCATAATTAAATTTACATGTAATGCACTAGGTAAATAGCAATTGAAAAAAACATACCGGGATGAAATGTTCTTCCTGTGTGAGTAGTAATAGGCAAACAACTTGCATCTTGGCTCCAGGTTGACCATACCAAGTCGGAAGTCTAAGAGGTAGGAATGTCTGTTTAATTTGCTCGCCTAGACACACAAAGACACAATTACATGCCGAAGCCACCAAACATGCCATTTCTGGTACGGTAAGCCACTTATCCCTTGGAGCTGGGTAGTAATCGCTTTCCCATGTAAGTTGATGTATAGCGGACTCCAATGTTGGATTTACTTCTCCACCAATCCACGTGCCTTTAAGTAAATGCCAAATCTCTTTAGCCTTTCGTATCATCTCTTCTCGTATGAACTTCCAATGCTCTTGGGTCCCACCTGTTACATGACTCTCAAAAACAGATTGAGTGACGGAATATTTTGGATAAAGTGTACATTAGAGTGAAGATAATATCGTTCACCTGTTTCCATAGAAATAGATCTAAACCCGCAGTTTCCATCGGCTCTGATGTCAAACCACCCCTCCACATATGGTCTCATGCACATTGGTATCTTTCTAATGTACTTAGAAGGCGCATACATTTTTTGTGGAGCGGGAGGTGCACCAAAGGGTTTAGGAACCCTTTGCTTCTTGGGAGGTGTTTCTTCCAAAGCTCTAGACCTCATCTCTTGGTCGGTGTATTCCCATGCTGACTTCTTTCTTTGTGTAGATCTAGGCACTTTGTTAGGAGCTCCTTGGGGACGACCACCGGTGTGTTTCGAAATAGGCGGCTCTTTGAGAGGTGTATCCACTTTAGCTATCTTTCTGACAGATTCAATACACTTCTCTTGATCATGTGGTGACAAGGTGTTCCATGTTTCTTCATAAAATTCATCAAATAAACGTCTTGCCACGTTTTTCTTAGTTTCAAGATGACACTGTGTATCCACTTCTTCCAAAGACAACGTACTCCAAAAAGGATGCAAAGACACGGGCTGAATTGGCATTTGTTTCTTCACACAAGTCGCAAGGTCATGGACACACAGCATCCCGTCTCTGACCTTGGTTGCACAATCGCAATATTGTGCATTGTACATGCCTTGTACACCTTTGTCGTATTCTTTAATCAAGAGCTCCATTGCCTTGTACGAAACTTTGCACTTCAAATGTACAAACAAAGATGTTTGGTGAACAAGTCTAAACGTCTTTGTTAGACTCTCGTTAAATGAACCCAATATCTCTTTCAGCTGGTTTCGTGCCATGTCACTGTATTCCTCAAACACTGTGTCGAGCCTACCTTGTCCACCACTCAAATATGACTTCAAACAGGAATGCGCTCCTTCCACTCTGCATTTTTATTAAGGTGTTCAAACAGGAATGTGCATCAAAAGTTTCTGTAAACTGCACATCCATACGTGACGCATGGAACAAATCCGTGCGTGACGCATGGAACCAATCCGTGCGTGACGTATAAATGTGCAGTTTACAGAAACTGTTTAAATTCACAGAAAACTGAATATAGTTGTGTAAGTGCAATTATAGATAAATTACCTGTTTGTCGTGTTGCTTCCAAGAGTAAACACGTCATCCGTCCATGCCGACACACATCTTTCTTTGAAAGGACCAAGCCAACTGTCTCTAACATATTGCAGTACGGGAATATGCGCGTTCCAATCTCTCTCTATAGTATCCAACTTTTTTTCATATCCTTCTACGGTGGTTTCCTCGAACAAGTTGTAGTAGTCGTTGGATAAGTTTTTTCCCTTTAGTTTCGATCTCATTTCGAGGGAAGCTTTGGCCTCTATGTTTTTCCTTATATGTCGTCTACATAGAAGAAACTTTGCAGTTGGAAAAAGAAGATCCGTTGCACTCATTAAAGCTTGTTCACGGTCGGTGACAATGCAAGTGGGCGTTGCTCCAATTCTTCTATACATCTCTTGAAGTTGTTGCATTGCCCACAAATAATGCTCTTTAGTCTCGCCCTCAAGAAATGCCCCACAAACTACAAAGTTCCTCCATGTAGACGTGATTCCAACAATCTCGAAAAATGGCATTTTGTACCTGTAAATAAATAATTTGAAATAATATTATTGCAATGTTATGGAAAATCATATGTAATGGTCAATAATCACACAAAACTTACTTGATTGTGGCATATGTGGAGTCCATTATAAGTACATAGGGAAATGATTTCAAGAGCTTCATTGATTCAGGGGACGCAAAGAACATATCACCAATCATAGATGCATCATCTTTGCTTGTCCTATACTCCATGAAATAGTCGCTCTGTTTGCATTTGTAGAAAAACTCTTGGATAACAGTTCTTCCTTCCCTGTTTTCGATCCTCGTCTTGGCCATCAAATTGTATACTTGTTTTTTTTTTGTAAGGTTCTTTGGAGACTTGTTGAGCATAGTGTAAATCTCATTTGGTTTACAATGAGCCCTGGTCATTTCAACTACTGTACACACTTCATCAGGCGTCAATCTGCCTGCAAACGCATTCCCAAACAAGCTACTACCAATAGGATGGTTGTGGGTACCTAACATTACAGTAAGTTTCCAAGCCCCTCTATGCTCCTCTAGAAGTTTTAATTCGAACCAACATCTACATTTTTTCGTCTTGATGTTTTTCCTCACTCCCTTAGCTTTTGAGTAATTCACTCGTCCTCTATCACAGATAAGCTGAAGTTTTCCAGATTTTGTTTCGGTAGGTGCTCTACTCCTTCCATTGACTATGCAAAAGTTGTTGGCTTGTGCAATGTTAACGGCCCAATCCACTCCCTGTTGTCTAGAGGGGAATACCAAGTCATTTGCAAACAACTCTGAGTAATCAACAGAGACATATTGTTCTTCTTGAACTTCAATATCAAATTCTGGTGCAGTACGCAAAGGACGAAACACATTTAAGCTACTTGTGTCTGAAAGTGGCCTCATCAAATGCGAAGGCCATTGCGACAAACCGTAACCGGTTCCAAAAGATCCAGTGTTGATATCACCAAACTGTGATTGCGGTTGCTCCCATGTTGTCAAATCAATGCCCAAATCAAACGAAGGTATGTAGTCGAGGTATGACGGAGGTGGGCAGTCATTAAGAGTAATCTTGTCTAATCCAGTAAACACAGAAAAGTTCATCTATGCACAAACACACAGATAACAAACCAGTTAAGCTTCTGTATGGCAAATCCATACGTCACGTGTGGATCCATTCCATGCGTCACGCATGGTTACAACCCATGCGTGACGCATGGATGCACTCCATACGTGACGCATAGAAATACAACATGCAGTTTCATTCATCTTTTGTCATGGTTCGTATGATTCTGTTAACCACAATATGTTTCATTAACATTTCAAACATCATACATCATAAATTCAAAAGTCAACATCTTTTGTCATACAACTAATACCTTTAACATGTAAAGTCCATAAAACCCAACAAGTCAAACCCCTAAAACAAGTCAACACCTTAAAAACTAATATTATAATACTTTTCAAACATCATAATCACTAAAGTAAACAAAAAATCACAAATCAACATCTTTAGTCATACAACTAATACCTTGAACATTTGAAATCCATTAAACCTAACTAAATCAAACCCTAAAAGAAGTCAACACCTTAAAAATTAATATTATGAACAAGAAATGTTACCTTATTAAGATTGTAACTTGAAAATGGTGCTTCTCCACCTCTTTCATTGGTGCATTCCTCTTCATTCTCCATATAGAAAGAGCTTTTTTGGGATAAAATGGTGTGTTTTGCTCTCAAGAATGTTCAACAATGGAGTTAAAAGGGTTTTGACATTTGAAATATGGAAAGAAAGGAAGATAATAGGGGTTAATGTAGGTGTTACGGAAATGGTAAAAAAAATTAATGGAGTTATTACAGTAGGTGAGACAAGACGTGCTTGCTGCATGAGTTCTGAAAAGAAAATCCGTGCGTCACGCATGGTTGCCATCCATGCGTGACGTGTGGTTTGCAACCATGCGTGACGTGTGGTTTTCAACCATGCGTGACGTGTGGTTGTATTCCATGCGTGACGCACAAAATGGCACATGATCCCTTTGATTCTTAGTAACACTGATGTGTGCATGATTTCCAATCAAAATAAAATTACATATTGTCAAAGGTTGGACATTTAGGCCACGTAAGAAGTCCAAACAAAGGATATGCTACTTTACAAGTTAATAGTTGTTATTGGGAGTTACCCACATGGTTAAATATCCCTAATACGCATTGAAAACAAGTTTCATTCCATTCGGACATCGTTTGAGTGTCGTTTCGTCAAATTGGGCCTCAAGTCCATTTAAGGCCTTTTTAGGCCTTTTAGCGTTTACGTGCCTCATTTCGTGTGTGCAAGACCTTGTTGCTACTTAATATCCCTAATAAGAGTAATTTGTATAGTAGTTTCAACAATAATCAACGTCAATGTTGTAGAATATACATATTGCGACAAGTTAGAGAAATACGACTAGTTTGTTTTTTACAAAGGAGGTGGTACTTTAAAAGTTAGAAGTTGTCATTGGGAGTTACCCACATGGTTAAATATCCATAATAGTCATTGAAAACAAGTTTCATTCCATTCGGACATCGTTCGAGGGTCGTTTGGCTGATTTGGGCCTTAAGTCCATTATGGCCTTTTTAGGCCTTTTAGCGTTTACGCATAGTTTCGAGTCCCGTTTTGTATGTGTGAGACCTTATTGGGACTTTATATGTCTTATAACACAATTGTGTATAAATTTTTCAAACATACAAAAAGATCAATGTTGCGACCATATATAATGCAACAAGTTAAGCTTGTGATGAGTAGTTTGATGTTTTACAAAGAGGGCGTTACTCTCAAAGCAAAAGGTTTTGATGCAAAGTTACCGACATGGTTAAATATCTCTAATAGGCATTGTAAACAAGTTTCATTGCATTCCGATGAATTTTCGACGACGTTATGGCGAATTGTGGTTTTAAAGCCGTTAACAACAACACGACAAATGAATTATTTTGCGTGACATAACTACAAATACATTGAATACATTGAAATTTATTACATAAGCAAAAACATGTACATTGAAATCCATGCGTCACGTATGGATACAAACCATGCGTGACGCATGGTCACATTCCATACGTGACGCATGGATTTTTTTGCCTATAAAAGGCCCAACATCGAAACCCTACCATTTTGTTCTCTTCCTCATTCTCTTGACGGCGGCTGAAGCTCTATCACGCACGGATTTACCCCATTTTCATCATCTTTCTACATATAAGGTATGTAAACATTAAGATTTCATTGTTATGGTATGGTATTGATGTATATATGAGGTTTTGATGTTGTTTTGATAATATTTACATATGTAGATCCAATGTGTATGTTATACTTTGATTAGAAGAGATTAAACTTGTAATATATGAATGGATTGTGTACTTTGTTGATAGTTTCTTGTTGAATTTGATATTTTCATGTGTAGATAGTGTAATTAGGATTTTGATACTGAATTTGGGTTTTGTGAATTAGGGTTATAAATGAGGGTGTTGAAATTTGATATGGTGTGGTTTTAATCAAATTATTGACAAACTGTTGAATTTCAGAAAAAAATGTTGAGATTAGGGTTTGAGAATATATTAGAAAGCAGTACTGAAGTTCTGGAAGTGGCAATTCCATGCGTGACGCATGGAATATAACCATGCGTGACGCATGGTTAGTGACCATGCGTCACGCGTGGAATTGCCACATTCAACATTTTCAACATGCAGAAGTTAATTGATTATGTAACTATAATTTGGTTATGTTTCTGATTATACAGATGTCCTATTCCGATCAAGAATCTGATATTTCCGATATTAGTACGGCGTCTAGCGTGGCAGACAACTTTGATATGCTTGAACGGGAGAGACGTGAACGGGAGAGACGTGAACGTGAGCGACGTGAACGGGAGAGACAAGAACGTCAAAGGGAGAGAGGGGAACCATCCACTAGACCAAGGATGACCGCACGAGAATACAGGAACCTCTTCAAGCCGTTCAACCCTCGTCGTTAGATCTACTTATTATGTTGAACCTTATTATGTTGAACCTTATTGTGTTGCACCTTTGAAGATTGAACCTTATTATGTTGAACCTTATTGTGTTGCACCTTTGAAGTGTTGAACCTTATTGTGTTGCAAGAACTACTTGTTTTTTCTTATGAGTGTCTATTTCGTAGGTATTTTAAAACATGTCGACTCGTTTCACTTTCAAACTAGGTTTCACATTTCAAATATCATAAATCAACATAAATTCACATATCAACATGTTTAGTCATACAACTAATACGTGCTGACATGAGTTCTGAAAAGAAAAACAGTGCGTCACGCATGGATATAATCCATACGTGACGCACGGTTGTATTCCATGCGTGACGCACAAAATGGCACATGATCCCTTTGATTTTTAGTAACACTGATGTGTGCATGATTTCCAATCAAAATAAAATTACATATTGTCAAATGTTGGACATTTAGGCCACGTAAGAAGTCCAAACAAAGGATATGCTACTTTACAAGTTAATAGGTGTTATTGGGAGTTACCCACATGGTTAAATATCCCTAATAGGCATTGAAAACAAGTTTCATTACATTCGGACATCGTTTGAGTGTCGTTTCGCCAAAAACCGCCTTAAGTCCATTTAAGGCGTTTTTAGTGGTTTTAGCGTTTACGTGCCTCATTTCGTGTGAGCGAGACCTCTTTTCTACTGAATATCCCTAATAAGAGTATGTTGTATAGTATTTTCAACAATAATCACCGTCAATGTTGTAGAATATACATATTGCGACAAGTTAGAGAGTTACGACTAGTATGTTTTTTACAAAGGAGGCGGTACTTTAAAAGTTAGAAGTTGTGGTTGGGAGTTACCCACATGGTTAAATATCCATAATAGCCACTGAAAACAAGTTTCATTACATTCGGACATCGTTCGTCTGTCGTTTCGCCAAAAACCGCCTTAAGTCCATTTAAGGCGTTTTTAGTGGTTTTAGCATTTTGGCATAGTTTCGAATCCCGTTTTGTATGTGTGAGACTTTATTGGGACTTTATATGCCTTATAACACATTTTTGTATAAATTTTTCAAACATACGTGAACATCAATGTTACGACCATATATATTGCAACAAGTTAAGCTTGTGGTGAGTAGTTTGATGTTTTACAAAGAGCGTGTTACTCTAAAAGCAAAAGGTTTTGATGCAAAGTTACGGACATGGTTAAATATCTCTAATAAGCATTGTAAACAAGTTTCATTCCATTCCGATGATGTTTCGACGACGTTATGGCGAATTGTGGTTTTAAAGCCTTTAAAAACAACACGGAACATGAATTATTTTGTGTGCCATAACTAAAAATACATTGAATACATTGACATGAATCATATAAGCAACAAAAAAACATATGAAAATCCATGCGTCACGTATGGTGTAAAACCATGCGTCGTGTGTGGATTAATTCCATGCGTGACGCATGGTTTTATGTTGCAAAATCTTATTTTTATATTTAGAATGCTTATATTGTTGTTATGTTGACGAATGTTCAACCTTATTATATTTCAAATTGTATATGGTACGCCATACATATTGCGACTTTGTTCGGTTTTCAAACTATGTTTCACTTACAAAGGTCTAAATTTGATTTTCAAGTTACACACATGATCAAATAGACATTATAAGGATTGAAACAAAGTTTCATTCCATTTCGATAAAGTTTCGATGACGTTTTTGTCGAATTGGGCTTTATCGCCTTAAAAAAGACACTAAAAATGTGTTTCTTTGCACACTTAACTAGAAATACATTGAATACATTGAAAGTTAGAAGTTTCATATATGCAAATACTTGCGTCACGCATGGAATTAATCCGTGCGTCACGCATGGATACAATCCATGCGTTTTCTGGAATGTGCAATCCGTGCGTCACGCACGGATTAATTCCATGCGTGACGCACGGATGACCTGGGCGGTAAATAGCAAAAGGGGTGGGCGTCAAATAGAAACTATGTTTATTTAGAGTATATGATAGGTCAGCATGATATGTGAGCTCTTTGAAGTTCGATATTATGATATTGTTTGGACTCAACATATCATGGTGATATGATTGGGCTTTTACATTTTGTTTGTTAATTGGTACTCCGTATAAGAGAGCAACAATTGAGGCACTCTGTGAAAATAACTTATCGTATATACACGTATAAATTTGGTTTACAGAACTCCGTATACAAGTAACGTCGATTATCGACTTGGGTAAAGGAATTTGCTCTATACTCCGCTACGGAGTGTTATACGTACATATATGTGTACTCGTGTGTAAGTACGAAACCCTAGTATTTACTTGTCCACAAGATCCTAATAAATTGCCATTATACAAATAGGCTTGGTCTAAATGCACACGTTTTTTTTGCTAAATGCACACTATTCTGTGCGGTAACAATTGCAGTACACATCTGTGCGTTAACTCTTACCGCACCAAAGGACTCAGGGGCATTGTTGGAATTTTTTCTGAAACCTATACGACGCTGGTGCGGTAAGAATTACCGCACAGATCTGTGCGTTAACAATTACCGCACCAGATTAATCCCAGATTAAGAAAAAAAAAAACAGATTTTCATTAACTTAAACCCTGTGCGGTAACAATTACCGCACAGGAATTGTATTTTTTTTAATTAATAATTTTTTTTAAAAAAGTATTAAAAAAGTATTAAAAAAATATTAAACCTGTGCGGTAACACTTACCGCACAGGTTTAATAATACGGTAAGTGTTACCGCACAAAATGGTGCGGTAACTCTTACCGCACCAGGTTACAGCTTTAAAAAAAAAATTTCCTTCTCCCCCGACCTTCTTCCCCTTTCTGCAATTTTCCGCCGCCGCAAACCCTATTTTTCGCCGCCGTCTTCTCTCCCTTTTCCCACCTATTAAACCATCAAAAGCTTCAATCGACGATGGATTCGAGTTGCCCCGACCATGGCGGTTCTTCTGGCCCCCAAAAACCGCCTGAAGTCCTCCCCGCAGAAGTCCCGCCGTCCTCTCTTCCGTCGACGACGACGACGACTCCGACGCCATGGCTGGCTGTGGAGGAAGAAGAAGAGGAGGAAGTGGAGGTGCCACTGAGGTACAGTGGTGGTGCCCGGATCCGGCCAAAATCCCGAGCCCGACCCGACCCGATACCCGATGCCCGACCCGCCCCGATACCCGATGCCCGACCCGCCCCGATACCCGATGCCCGACCCGACCCGATACCCGATGCCCGACCCGACCCGATACCAGCAGCCCAACCCGCCCCGATACCCGCACCCGAACCCGCTCCGAGGCCAAGAACCCGAAAGCGACGCGTCCAAAACGTCGGTCCCGGGTACGCCACTCGAGCAAATAGAAGGTTGAATCCACAAACCGAGGCTCAAACCGAGGCGCAACCGGAAGTTTTTTCGACTCCCGTAGATCTACATCAAGTATGTATTTTTATTAAATATTCTATAACTTTTGTAATGTTTTTAAATAGTTTAATTAATTTATTTCGTAACGTTATGAAATTAGTTATTCAATTTCATAACGTTATCAATTTAATAATATTTGATAACGTTATGACATTTTTAAATAAATTTCGTAACGTTATCAATTTATTTAATTTAATTAATTTATTAAATTGATAACGTTATGAAATTAGTTATTTAATTTCATAACGTTATCAATTTATTTAATTTGATTAATTTATTAAATTGATAATGTTATGAAATAAGTTATTCAATTTCATAACGTTATCAATTTAATAATATTTGATAACGTTATGACATTTTTAAATAAATTTCGTAACGTTATCAATTTATTTAATTTAATTAATTTATTAAATTTATAACGTTATGAAATTAGTTATTTAATTTCATAACGTTATCAATTTATTTAATTTGATTAATTTATTAAATTGATAACGTTATGAATTTAATAATATTTGATAACGTTATGAAATATTTAAATAAATTTCGTAACGTTATCAATTTATTTAATTTATTTTATAACATTATGAAATTAATTTATATGGTAACGTTATGAAATTAAGTAATTTATTGCGTAACGTTATGAAATTAAGTAATTTATTGCGTAACGTAATTAAGTAATTTATTGCGTCACGTTATAAAATTATATTATTTGGTAACATTATGAAATTAATTAATTTATTCGTAACGTTATGAAATTAATGAAATTTTATAACGTTATGAAATATAATAATTTCATAATGTTATGAAATATGACATTCTATATTGTAAAAGTAATGAATTAATTATTTTATGAAATATGACATTGTTCTTCTCTTATTTTGTAACGTTATGAACTATTAGTATATAAAGTATTGAAATTAGGCGAATTATAACGTTAATTTCGTAACGTTATGAACAAAATGTTTAGAAATTAGAGATGATTTTGATTAGGATTGACGTTACAACAACTGTTTGTAACGTTACGACGTCATGGAAAAGACGTTTTTGAATTTGACGTTATTTTTGTAACGCTATGAAAATAACGTTACGCTATAACAACAACATTAGGGTGTGCGAGATACGATGGCCTCTAGTGGTTTTGTTCCGGGGGCTCCTGTTGCTGCAGAGCGTGTTAGGAGGACGCAGATTACAGCGTCCATACGTCAGAGTTTTGCTACTGCTCGAGACCAGCTGAATGCTTCTAGTTCGACACCCACTGACGAGGCTCGTGCACTTACAGATACTGGGGCAGTTAGGGATTGTGGTCTGGATGTTGATCCGTGTGCTGATGATGAGGGTTGCAGTGAGAGTGAGGAGGAGGGTATGGACGTCGATGATACAGCTGCTGATTTGGATGATGATATGCTGGGAGACGGTGAGGGTTTAGGTACAGATTATATTGTATCTCATCTCGAGATACCGAGACAATCTCGAACCCAATGATCATCACAAACATTTGAATACTCCTCCTTCAATATTTGCTGGTACATTTCCAACAACAACAGAAAACACCTATCTGACACTCGGTAAAATAGCCTTGAAAACAACATTCGAATGCCAGGAGGAAAGGTTGGGTCATCAAAGACCATTTGCCGAGTGGTAAGTGCTTGGTTCATCGTCGCCCTAATCAGGTCCATCTGAACTATGACCGCATGGTGGATCCTCACGATCACTCTGTTGAAGCCTCCTCTACTAGAACCCACAATTTCTTTCAACACCTTATGCATCCCCTCCACCCTAAATAAACACAATTTCTAATCATTAGCATTAATAATATGGTGGTCCAAATTAACAACTAAACAAACAAAGATACCTGTTTGTAGTCCTTGTGTGAAAGTGAAGAGTGTAGTCCGTCCACGCTCTAACTATGAACTCCTTGTACGGAGTAAACCAGTACTTTTCAACGTAACCAACAATGCCCTTCTTCCATGAATCTCTCAGCTTTCTCAACCTCTCTTCGTAGATTTCTTCGGTGCTCGAGCAAAATATCCCCCAACATTGCGTAACAAAGTTCTCCGCCCTTTTAGTATTTTTAATCACTTTTTCTGCGTGTGACTGGATGTTGTGCTTAATGTGCACCCAACACAATAGTTGCTTCACATCAGTGTCTTTGAACACAAGTTTGATTGCTCTCAACAAAGCCTTTTCACAGTCGGTCATTATAGGCTTCGGCATCACTCCCAAATTTCTACACAACTCATGAACGCACATCATCACAAACTTGTAATGCATTACTGTCTCCTGAGCCATGAATGCATATGCGATGTTGAACGTCTTGTGCGTGCAAGTGAAACCAACCATCTCCACTAAAGTCATATCATACCTATTTGTCTTGTATGTGGCGTCCATGATAATCACGTGAGGAAACTTCTTGAACAAACGAATCGACTCCGGGTGAGCGAAAAAAAGGACTTCAACCTCATTCGTCCTCGTGTTCCTCAAAGGTTGACAAAAATACTTGTTCTCTTTCTGGAAATTTAGAGACCACTGAGTAACTGACAATTCACCACGATCTTCAAAATTGATCTTCTGCAAAAAATTGGCAATCTGCTTCATGGATGTCACATTTTGCGGGTCTCTTTTCCTAAGCTGAATAAGTATGTTTTTTGGCGTCTTGCGATCATCCCCCGCTTCCCTTGCTATTTTCTCCTCCTCTTTGCTCATTCTACCCACGAATGAATTCCCATGAAAACTAGTAGGAAGGGTGTGGTTGTGACGACCTTCTACAACATTCACGATCCATTTATAACTATAAGGCCCTTCTTTTATACGAACCCCATATAACTCAAATGTACAACCACATTTCTTCGATTTTCGGTGACGAAGCCTCGAAACCGGCAATTCTGGATTTTTTAAATTCACTTTCGGCCTACCCGATCTAGGTTTTCCAAACCTATCGCATACAAAATCAACGCAATATTTGCTAGATGTACGATGTACCAAAACTATCATTAAATCCCTTGCTCTCTGTTTTGTCCATTCCATCATCTCTTCTTTACTATCCCACATTTGCGCAGTACTAAAATGTGGTCTAAAGTCTTCTTCCTATATTGATTAAACTACATTACTTAGATACGCAATTTTAACTAATTAACCTAAATCTCATGCAATTAAATACAAAATTTAAATTGATAATATACTAACCAAAATCGGTAACGGAGTCCAATCGTCTAATGCAATTGATACATTTGCTTCGCCTTCTTCCTCTTCTTCGTCCACTTCCTCATCGACTTCTTCGTCTTCTTCGTCCACTTCCTCTTCTTCATCGACTTCGTATTCTTCTTCCACGACCCCTGATATCCAATTGTCGTTACCATCATCCTCACTACTCTCATAATTATAAGACATTGTAGTGTGCATTGCAAAACTTCAACAAGATAGCTCAACCTATATATACAACCAAAAAATGCCCGTTGGAATTTTATGCCCGTTGGTGCGTTAACTATTACCGCACCAACGGGCATTAAATTCCAACGGGCATTTTTTCAAACAAACCTGTGCGGTAACACTTACCGCACAGGAATTTTATTTTTTTTAATTAATATTTTTTTTTAAAAAAGTATTAAAAAAATATTAAACCTGTGCGGTAAGTGTTACCGCACAGGTTTAATACTTTTTTAATACTTTTTAAATACTTTTTTAAAAAAAATATTAATTAAAAAAATAAAATTCCTGTGCGGTAATTGTTACCGCACAGGGTTTAAGTTAATGAAAATCTGTTTTTTTTTTGCTTAATCTGGGATTAATCTGGTGCGGTAATTGTTAACGCACAGATCTGTGCGGTAATTCTTACCGCACCAGCGTCGTATAGGTTTCAGAAAAAATTCCAACAATGCCCCTGAGTCCTTTGGTGCGGTAAGAGTTAACGCACAGATGTGTACTGCAATTGTTACCGCACAGAATAGTGTGCATTTAGCAAAAAAAAACGTGTGCATATAGACGCAGCCTACAAATAAGGTCTTTAGTAATCAACTTAGGTTTTCATCTTCAATTCTCTTTTGAGAAGACTGTATCATTTAATTTGTCTGGTAGATTAATTGGCGTGTATTTTACCAGGCCATAAATATGCAAATGAACAAATAATTATGTAGAGTAAAAAAGAGGAATAAAAGAGACGTTATATTCGTTCAGTGATCTCGTATCAATTTCCACTATCTCTCGTTTTGTTGACATGAAAAAACAAAAGAGACCATCTTTTGAGGGTCCTTTATAGATTTAAATCATGAGGATGTAGCTAGATCGTATATATAATTAGTGAGTATATAATTAATAGGAATAGAAAAATGGAAATGAAACAAATTAGGAGTAGATATTTGGCAAGTAGGAGTAATAGATAAGAATTAAAGAATAAAGATGGAGGTTATGGGTAAGGTTTCATTGCTGGACTGCTCCGGACGTTGACAACACACTGCATTTATGGGCTCCACTTCTTTCTCATCTCGACTTTCTTTTGAGCTTTACTAGATACGGGTCTCGCGCTCCGCGCGATAAAATTACAGATTTTCGTATGTGATTTAATATAGTTATATATTATTTGTTAATATGTTGTTGTTATCAAATTTATTAATATTTGTAAATATAAGTATTTTTATTTTCTTATATTTATGTTTGAAGTAGTTTTAAAACATAATATTAGAATAAGTTTGCATTGTCATAAGAGAAGCTCACACATTAATTTAATTTGTGACTTAATCAAGTGGACTATAAATAAATATAACATAGGGATATAAGAAAGATATTTAAAGACATGCCCAAAAGTCCAATAAGAAATGAGTAATGCATTAAATTGATATCAATTTCATTCAATTTTGACAATGGACAACCAACTTTTATATAGATAAGATAAGATATATTCTTTCTTATTCATTACAGTAGGAATTAAGAGAATAAAAAAATAAAAAATGCATGCATGAACATGAACAATTGAAGATGAGGAAATAGCAATGGAGCGAGCATGAATATTAATATAAACAATCACTTTCTGTCGGAAAAAAGAAGCGGTTTCCCGCGAGCTGACACACATGGCAATTGCGCGCGGCATAATATACTTATCTTCTACTCCGACTACGGAGTAAAAAGCTAAAGCTAAGTGTTGACAGCGAGCATGTCGTATGTCGCATCAATTTCACATCTACTTTTCTTTCTTTCAATTCTTTGGCCCCAATTAAACCTTCATCGATCACTAGTATAATACTCCCTCCATACACACACACACACACACTTATATATACAAGTCACCACCAGCTACTCCGGCCATCTCAACCCAATAATTGTTCATAAGAGTCATATGTTGTACCAAAATACTGTATAATGAATCAACATTACATTTTTCTATTAATTCAACAATTTTATCTTCACTCAATTACAACTATTTTCTTACAAACCTCTCTCATTCTATCCCATTTTTTCCTACTTATATCTCTTCCTTAACTACCGTTTAATAAAGGCCTAACAGAGTACAAACGAAAACCTAACTAAAGATTAACAGAATAAAGAAGAATAAATGTGCAATCTTTTGTGGGCTACCACATATTCTAAATTGGAGTATATATCAAGTGTGTTGGAACCTCTCCCACATTGCATGAGGATAATTGTTATTATACTATAATTTTAATGTATTTTAGAATTATCTATGTTTCCGTTATCTGTTAGTAACTTACCTAACTATATTTTTTTGAAAAAAATATAAGAAAAAATAGAGAAAAAAATTATGTAAGAAATTTTTAAAATTTTATATTTTATTACTAGAGAAAGATGTATAAAAATCTTTATTGTTAAATGGAGGAAGTATATTTTTTAATAAAAATTTGTATTAGAAGGTGAATTCCTACATTAAATCTATTGGATATTGTATTTGTAACTCATGGAAAAAGATCACATGACGACAATGCTTTAAGTTAAGAATAACAATGACTCCCAACCGTTGATCTGAAAATTCCCTTTTTTATGTGAGCCGTCTGATCTGAGGCGTGAAACCTCTGTAACCGAATTTTAAGCTTGCTCCGGTCTCTCTTCTTCTCCTCTCGCTCTCGCATCAGCTTGCTCCTCCGGTCATCTTCTTCCTCCCTTCTCTACTCTGTTATTGTGCTCGTTTTTCGCTTCCATTGTTGCTTCTTCAGATGCGTCTTTGTTCTTCGCGCTCGTCCTCTTCAAAACAGGTAATTTATGTTTTCATAGCTTTGAATTTGTGTTCTTCGATCTAATTGGGAATGCTTATACCTTCGTTTGTGTGTTTTGTTCATTGTATGTATATTTCGAAGTTCCATACTGTTGCGTTTGTGTTTTTTCTGAATTGCTTCTTCGTTCATCATCTTCCTCCTTCTCCCTTTGTTATTGTTGGAATTGTTTAGCTTGATTTGCTTAGTTCTTTTGCGTGTCTATTGTATTTTGTTATTTGATGTTGTTGTTTGATTCACATTCGTTTTGTTTCCATGGCAAATTACAAGAAATTATACTATCTTCTACTATTTGTCGCCATGTGAACACATATGTGGTTTTGAATGAACACATGCCTTTTGCATATGAACATAATAGTTCTTGTTTAGTTATCTACTGTTTATAACTTAGGATGAACACGTATGTCTATATGTATGAACACATATTACTTTTACAATGAACACACAGTCACATCTTTTCCTTTTTGTGTTTTTAGGCAATTTTAAAATGGATACCAAGTTTCCTTCCATTTCCCCAAGCATGAGTGCTCAGTATTACACTCCTGTTTGTGATGATCAATTGAAGCCATATGTTGGTCAAATCTTCCCAAATCTGGAGTGTGCTACTAAGTTTTATGGGGTATATTCAAGCGCATGTGGATTTGACATTCGCGTGAATTCATCAAAGAAAGACAAAATTGGATCGGGTATTATTATTTGGAAGTATCTTGTTTGCACTAGAGAAGGATTTAAACATGTTTCTCCTTATGCTGAAGTTGTTGTTAGGAGGAGAAGGAGGGTGTCTAATAGATGTGGATGTGAAGCAAAATTGTGGCTTAAATTTGAAGCTGGTATTGGCTATGTGATGAAATTTTTTGAATCTCGTCATACACACCCTTTTATGGATTTGTCTGAGATGGTTTTCTCTAAAGGAAATAGGAAAGTGACTCCATTTCATCAAGATTTTATTATGAACTGCATCAAGTCCAATGTTGGTGTAACCAAAACCTACAAAGTGTACAAGAATTTAGTTGGTTCATATGCTAATGTAGGGGCCACTGTTGTTGACTTCAATAATTTCATGAGGGGTCTGAATTCTTACATGGTTGGCTGTGATGCCCAGATGGTGATTGATAACTTCTTTAAGAAGAAGGAACGTTGTGATGCATTCTATTTTGATTATGATGTTAACAAGGAAGATCAACTAATTAACTCGATTGTTTTGGTGTGATCCTATTCATCGTAAGAGTTTTTCATATTTTGGGGATGTTGTTTCAGCTGATGCTACTTACCAATTGAATAGGTATGATTATTTTTCTTATATCTCATAGTTTTTTAGATGAACACAGTCAACCAATTGTATGAACACACGTGCAGTTATATATGAACACATACACTATTTCATATGAACACACGTATGTTTACATATAGATACAAGCACTTCCTATGAATTCTTATTTACTATTTTCTATTCATACTATATGTACAATATGGTGTTTTTTATATCTCATAGTTTTTTATATGAACATAGTCAACTAAACGTATGAACACACGCGCAATTGCATAAGAACACATACACTATTTCATATGAACACACGCATATTTACATATGGACACAAGCACTATGAATTCTTATTTTCTAATTTTTATTCATACTATAGGTACAATCTGGTGTTTATTCCCTTCACTGGTGTTGACAATCATAAGAGGTCCATTACATTTGGTGTTGGTTTGCTTTTGCATGAAGACATAGAATCATATGTTTGGTTATTTGAGAATTTCAAGAAGGCAATGGGCCATGAACCTCATGTTATTATAACTGATCAAGATGCTTCTGTTAAAGCTGCCGTGGAACGAGTTTTACCCGAGTCCGCTCACCGTTTGTGCATGTGGCATATAATGATGAAGGTTACTAACAAGGTAAAATTCCCGCCTGACACATGTGTTAAAATTGTAGATTCTTTTCATAAAAATTTCAATGCCATTGTTTGGAGTGATGAGCTTAGCCCCATAGAGTTTGAAGATGCGTGGTTCACAATTCTTCAAGAATTTGGTTTGCAATCTCATGAGTGGTTAGGAGTAATGTGTGAGCTACGCCGTTATTGGATACCTTCTTTCTTTCATGATGTGACTATGGCTGGCTTGTTGAGGACAACTTCAAGATCTGAAAGCCAAAACAGTTTCTTTGGGAATTTTCTAGGTTCCCAATCAAGTCTCGTTCTGTTTATAATGCAGTTTAATAGTGCAATGGAATCTCAACGACACAGTCAAAAGAAGATGGATTTAGATTCAACTACTTCCACTCCTCGCATGAACACTCCTTTGCAGTTGGAAAAAAGTTGTGCAGACATATATACAATCAATGCATTTTATGATATTCAAGAGGAGTTGTACAATGCGACATATAATTGTACACTTGCATCGTTGAAAAAGGAAACAAACAATCACTACTATGATGTTGAAGCTGAATTTGGCAAGATATGTACAGTTGAATTTGAGGTTTCTAGTGGAGATTATCATTGTTCTTGTAATAAGTTGCGCAATCTTGGCTTCCCTTGTAGTCACATCTTCATGGTGCTAAAAAATTGTCATATAAACAGTTTGCCTCCTACCCTCATCAACAATCGTTGGACAAAGGAAACAATTTTGCAACCAATTTTTGAAATTAATGGTGCAGTTTATGACGGTAGCGCTCGGATTGATGAGAAGAAGCGATTGTTGGCTGAAATTATGACAGAAATGTATTCTTGTGTTGATGTTTTGGGTGATGATATTGGTGGCCTGAAAAGCTTGTTGTGTTTGATTAAGGAACAAAAGACATTATCTGCAAGTGCAAGCACTGTTGAGCCTTCTGTGTCTACTTCAACAAGTAAGTATACATTTCAGAAATTTGTTGGCCCTTTACCAGATCAAGTTAGTGTTCACCCCCCCCCTGAACAAGCAAACAATAAGTTCAAGAAGAGACGCATTAGAGGTGGTCAAGAAGTTGGAATTGAAAACTCAAGAAAGAAGCGCAGAACATGTTCCATATGCAATCAGTCTGGACACAACTGCACAACATGTCCTCAATATGTCCCTTAAGTTTCATGTCCTTATTTTTATATGCTATAAGTTTGATGAACACCTTTGGCTTTACGTATGAACACATGGTGTCAATCAGATGAACACATTATTAGTTTTTATGTTTTTTTATTTTCATATGTTTCTGGATTGGTGAACACATATGGCTATCCATATGAACACAAGTTGTTAGACAGATGAACATAGTTCAATTCTATAGAGAAACTTGTATTTTTTCTTTTTTATTATCTTGTTATTTAACTTTTGTTAACATTTGGCGATGAACACTTTTGTTTTGATACATGAACACTCATTTGCATACTACATATTATCTACTTATTATTTGGTTTAAATTAATCAAATATGAACACATATAATCACATGAACACATATGGCTATACATATGAACACATCTGTATTTTCAAATGAACACATCTGTATTTTCAAATGAACACATATGGCTATACATATGAACACATGTGTGTTTTTCAAATGAACACATCTGTATTTTCAAATGCAAACAGTTGAACACATGTATTATGTAGTTTTATCTTTTGTTAATATTTTAGTTGAACACTTATGTCAGAATACATGAACACAAGTTTTTGATTTAAAAATGCAATCTAAAAACATATGGCTTGAGATTTGTTATGAACACACTCAACCAATTATATGAACACACTTGTAATGACAGATGAACACAGTTGATATTAAGTGCTAAATATTCAAGTTTTTGCACACCACAAGCTTTTCAAAACACTAAAACATTAGTCATTGTTCTAAGAATCCTACTACCACTTCCAAACACACACTATTCTATTTTTACATCCAAATTCAGCATAACTTGCAATTACTCTTTGTTCTTTCTCTTCGTCCCTGGTCCCTTGATCTTTAGCAATTGGTCCATCAAGGCTTGTACTGTCTTCTTTTCTTCATTGTACTCACTTGTGAGTAGAGCATAACAGTACTTGATCCTCATGTCATTTGCTTGTCTCTTGTCTGCCTTTATAATTCCAGGGTTCCAATCGGACAAGCCATTCCCCATGTATGTTTCCATATGCCTAATTCTGAAAACTCCACAATCTTCCTTGTTCTTGCCCTCTTTCCAACTCATCTCCAGTACTTCAGTCTTTACTTTCTCTTCATTTTCCAATATTTCAACCTTTGCATTCATCCCGATGTCCCTTAGGAGTCTGACAAAATGATTTCTCTGAAAAAAATTCAAGAAAAAGAATAAAATTATAAAGCTTAAATATTATATCATTAAATAAACTATAGTAAATACTAACCAGAATCTTTGGAACGCTTCCATACTTCTCTACATCGCCACTGTTTGAGTTGTCTAGTATGTATGTGGATTTTTCACATTTATTGTAATGACATAAAAGTGCCCACTTTTAATGATTGGGAACACAAACTGCATGGCATATTAAAAAAACATTTATGTTAGTAATCCCATCTGTGCGCGCGTAGCGCGCTTTATTAACATACCACGTGAATTATGATATCATTCATATGAACACATTTTAAAATCAGTATATGAACACACGAGTTATTTCTTATTATTTGTGCAATAAACTTGTAAGAGTTCAGATATGATTAAAGGTATGAACACATAAGATTACAGGTATGAACACATAAGATCCTTCACGTGAACACAAAAGATTACATGTATGAACACATAAGAACATCCACATGAACACAAAAGATTACAGGTATGAACACATAAGAACATCCACACGAACACATAAGAATATAAAGAAATAACTTACCAGATCAATATTGTGTATCTTGATGTTCTTGTTCTTAAAATTTTGAACATCATTGAAGTTTGCAATCAGTGCATCTTTTGAACAACGAATATGTGGCATTTTCAGGTGTAATTGGTGATGTTACTGTAGGTATCTGTACATTAAAAAAATAAATGAACTCATAAGAACATTCACATGAACACAAAAGAAATCAGATATGAACACATAAGACAAAATAAAATAATAATAATAAGTAATTATGTTTACCAGATGAACAGTTGGTATGAAGTATCTCCAAGGTGACAATGAACCTTTGTATCTTTCATTCTCATTTAGAATTGATGTGTAGGCATCAATTATTTCACTATCGATACACTGCTTAATCTTCAATGACTCTAAGTCTTCTTTGTAAAATTTCCACTCATTCATTTTAAAAACCAACAGCCTGCAACAAATTTTATAAAGATATTAATAAATTTATTCTGGTTTTATATTCAATTGGGCATCCAAAACTACTTATTCTAAGTCTTTTTTGTTCCCAACTATCCAATTATAAAGCTTCCTCTCGGCCTCTGATGGTTTTTCAGTGACATTGATTTCTCTTGTTTTGAATGGGGATTTCACAAGGTCTGAAGGATTTGGTATCATTTTTGAAACCACTTCAGAAGCACTGCATACAAATGTGACCTGGCAAAATGAACACATAAAGTTAACACAACTTGAAAAATTAATGAACACATAAGCATGTTTATATGAACACATAAGCATTTCTATATGAACACACATATTATTTGTACCTTTTTTTTTCTTTTTCACTTCCATCCTTCTTCTCAATTTCCTTGTTTCCCTCATCATCCTTCTTCTCAGTGGAAGTCTCCTTGTTTCCTTCATCATCCTTTGTCTCAGTCTCCTTGTTTCCCTCATCATCTTCCCTATCATTACCACCACCACCACCACTCTCATTCCCCTTGACATTGTCGCTTGCATTCTGCATTTATATATATTTTTATTAGAATACTAAAGAATAAATCATATGAACACATTAATATAAATGCACAAAATAGATTTTTGATATGTGTACCTTCATAGCATCATCTCTTTCACTATCATCCAATAACACAATCTCTGCAGAATTGGTTGTGGTATCATCTTTCTCTCCCTCTTCGATCATTCCACCACTCTCATTCTAAAATATTCAATGAACATTAAACATAGTATCAGATGAACACACGCTTAGACATAGATGAACACATTTTCAAAAATAGATGAGCACAAATAATATGTGTACCTCTCTTGCATCCTTCATAACATAATCTTGCTCACTGTCTTCCAACATCACAATTTCTGTAGTAGTTGTTGTGGTATTATCCTTTTCTCCCTCATTCATTATTTCACCACTTTCACTGCCTTGGAATATTTCCTTCTGCATATATTTAATGAACACCAATTAAAGATCAGATGAACACACGATGAGAGATTTATGAACACAATTTGAAAGTTAGATGAAAGCTAATTATAAGAACAGATGAACACAGATTAAATAATGAATGAACACATAAGCATTTCTATATGAACACACATAATATTTGTACCTCTTTTTGTTCTTCATCATCCTTCTCATTGCCTTCACCTTTCTCTACAACTTCCACTATGCTTTCACATTTCTCTAACTCAGAGTCCCCATTCAAATTCTCATCAACTTCCATTCCTGCATTTTGAATCTCTGTAGAAACATCTTGCACACTCTCAACTTCATGTATTTGAGTATCATTTTTTAACTCACCATCACCTTTTTCCAGAACTCATCTTGACTGTTTTGGCTTTCATTTTCAGTCCCGCCCTCTGTTTGAGATTCTGAACAAAGTTTTACTTTTATAATCTTCCCACACTCAAGGTTAACCTTGTTGAGTACACCATGTCCGGCTAGCTGTGTAGGGGTTTCTTTATTCCTCCTTATGAACTTTCTTATCTTCACAACCATCTCCTCAACATCTTGCAGGTAGCCTTCCATAAATGTCTTAACTTCATCATTTTGCACGTTGTCATCCTTTCCGTCATTTTGGAATTTGCTTGTCTGCCCTTCACCACTAAATATATGCTTTTCTCTTGTGTATCCTTTGCTAAACCCACCATACTTTAGTTCTTCATCCTCCCTTCCTTTTAGCATCTCAGTATTCCACTTAGAGATTATGGGAAATGCTCTTTCAACCCCTTTTCCTTTCAACGTCACCCTATCAGCATATATAAGCTGCATTTAAAAAAGATGAACACAATAGTTAGATTAGATAAAAACAACAATATAATCAGATGAACACAGAAGTGTAATCAGATGAACACACGACTCTGAAATTCCCTTCTTCTCATGAACACATATTCAGTTATGGATGAACACATGTGTAAATTACTCATGAACACATATTCAATTATGGATGAACACATGTGTTAATCACTAATGAACACATATCAATTATTTATGAACACATGTGTTAATCACTCATGAACACATAAGTTATTTCACATGAACACATACACATTAACTCATGAACACGTATGACTTGCCAGATGAACGCATACACATTCACTCATGTACACAACTATATAATCAGATGAACACAGAAGTGTAATCAGATGAACACACAGTTTTCAAGGATGAACACAATAGTATGTTTAGGTGAACACATTAACTAAATTGCATATATGATTTAAAATGATCCCTCAGATTTACATAAACTATATATAATAGATGAACACAACAATATTGTGAGGTGAACACATAAAGCATAAGCATTTGAACACATGTGTACAAGCACGTGAACACAAAGTAAATTAATATTGAAACTAGAGATTTACTTACCAAGAGAAGCAAAACAGGACCTTTGTATGTACCATCTTCTGTTTTAGCCCATGCAATTGAAGTTTCGATCAACTTATCAAATAAAAATGCACTCCAATTGTAGTCCTTGATTGATTCCACATTATCAAGCAAATCCATTATTTCCCACTTGCATTTCCCATTGGGATAACTTTCCACCACTGTGTTGACAAAAAGCAAGATGAAATACCTCTTGAACCACTCACTGCCATCCTGAAGTGTCATCATCTTGTTCCTAATCTCAGTACAAGATATATTCCTCATACCGTGTTGGTATTTGAGATGACACTAAAGCTTTCCCTTTCTCCTTGTTCTCTTCAGCCTTGGATACTTGTTTCTTCTTCTCTAACACTTCAACTTTCTCTTTCTTCTTCTCTTGCCTCTTCTTTTTTACTACGAAAGCTTTCCCCTTTGCCACTGCCTGCTTTTTTCTCTTCTCAACATTCAGAGGACTAGCTCCATCTCCTCTCTTTCTTTTTGATTGCCTAGTTTCTGCAACTATATCTCTTTGTGTAGGTTGTCCATCTTCTGTTCTTGTGAGGACATACCGTGTTGGTATTTGAGATGAACTGCCTGACACGACCATAGCAAGTGGACTACCTGTGTAAATGACCATATAAACACAATCAAATGATGTTGTAAACACATATCAAAGAATGAACAAACATGAAGATTTATAATGTGAACACATATCAAATAATCAATGAACACCAACCTATAAGTCAAATGAACACATTTTTTTAAATTATATTTCTTACCAGCTATTTCAATTGGAGATTGAGATTTTTTCTGAATTTCTTGTTCTCTGGCTATATATCTCATCTGCCTTGGTGATAAGGTTTGTTGATCTCCTATATTTGTCAATAGACATGAAATTCAAATGTGGTTAAACAAAAATACACAACTATATTTTTAATGAACACAGTCACTATTCAATATGAACACAAAATCATTTCAAGATGAACACATAGTAAGATTATTACCTATTGCAGAAGTGGGGGTTCCTAGTGGGTCATGTCTTGATTTAGTTTTGTTTTGTCTTTGATCTTAAACAGTTTGGATTGAGGATTTTGTGTCACTTCCACCTGAAGAGGATTTTGTGTGGGTGGGTGTGACATCCTTAGATGTTGTTTGGCTTGAGGAAGTTGGAGAGGGAGCTGTTTTCGTACTGCTTCCATCTTTGTCTTGGCTTGCTTTGCTTCTGACCTCCCTCTTGGATGATTTTTCTGTTTTATCTCCAACTATTAGTGTTGCATAAGGTAGTTCCATCACTTTTGGGTCAACTAGTATTATCATTATACAGATGAACACACATTAAGATTCAGATGAACACACATTAAGATTCAGATGAACACATAAGTTTTAACTCATGAACACATATTTAAAGATAGATGAACACATATTAGTTTCAGATGAACACATTTGTATTTCACTCATGAACACAAAAGTTTTTACTCATGAACACATATTCACTAATGGTTGAACACATGTGTAATTCACTCATTAATAAAATTCAGTTATGGATGAACACATTTTTGCATTTCTCTCATGAACACATAAGTTATTCCTCATGAACACATATTTAGTTATGGATGAACACATGTGTATATAACTCGTGAACACAAATTAGATATAGATGAACACAGTTTTGCATTTCACTCATGAACACAGAAGTTATTCCTCATGAACACATATTCAGTTATGGATGAACACATATGTTAATCACTCATGAACACATAAGTTATTTCTCATGAACACATACACATTTACTCATGAACACATACACATTTACTCATGAACACGTATGACTTTCCAGATGAACACATACACATTCACTCATGAACACATACACATTTTACTCATGAACACATACACATTTTGTTATTTGCATATTCTCGTCAGTTGATGAACACATTTTCCTTTATTGATGAACACATGGACACAGTAACCGCCAAATCAGTTGAAATTTAAGATGTGTTCATCATGCAAGATATAAAACAATGATTAAACATTTTTGAAGTTCTCAAATGCCTTCATGTATGCATTAGCTTTCTTCGTTTACTAATTTTCAAGCATTAGGTCTTATTTGGAACCAAATGAACACCAGAGATAAAGTTGAACAACAATTGAACAGTTAGGGCTTGTAATTTGTGTATTTGAACTCGAAATCGACTGTGTACCTGCAATGTCTGCATTCTTGTTCATCTTCTTCGTCCTTGTTGCTTCTAGGTTTTGTTGATGGCTTCAATCGTTCAACAAACTCGAATACGCTAGAATCTTCAAGGATTTAGGTCGAAATCTTCAAGGATTTAGGTCGAAATCTTCAGGAGTTGAATCACCACTTCGATTACACTCGAATTTGGGAGAAATCTGTGGAAATCGTCAAAAACGGTTTTTGAATTTGAGAGAGTGATCGTGATCGCGCTTCAGCTTCCGGGAAAAGTGGGCTTATGAGGCTTCTTCATGGTTTATATAGGCGCGTGTTATGATATTAAATTTTCGAGCGTGAGACGCACGCGCCCGTGTTGGCATCTGGGATGATGTGGACTGTTGGATCAATTCCATCGTACGGATGAAATTGATCCTTATTCTTAACACTAAGGGATGTCCTCGCCGGAATCGAACCCGTAACTCATTAGTCCATTACCCATCAGAGTTTCACAATGTGAAACAAATTTCGGCCGATTAGGGTCCAAAAAAGGGTTAAAAGAAAATAACGTACTAATAACGTGTTAAAATATTTGTGATTAACTATTAAAAAAACTATTAAAAGGATCAAGAGCTTAGATTATACCAAAAAAAAGGTACGAATGTCACTTAATATTGTTTACATATAGAAGCAAAGGTAGTCGCAACTCATTGGCGTAAATATTATTGTTAGAAGGTAGATCTTGACCATATATGTAATCATGTTGAGCTTCGATTTCGCCTCTAAAATTATGGAGATAGTCATTAAGCTGAGCTGACAATTCCGTTGTTAGTATAAACTAGTTTAGTTTCCGCGTTATGCGCGGGTGTATACATTATTTCGTATATTATATATCTACAAGAATAATGATTTATTCGATTTAATTGGCGTTGCTATATAATTTCATTTAAAACACTATAACACAACACATACAACAACATAACAAATAAAAAATTTATAAAATTAAAATCCTAGCAAAAATATATATATATTTACTATATATTGATAATCATGTAAAATACATGAAAATATTTCTAATTAAATTACAACAATATCATAGTCTATTTATAAAAACTTAATTTATAAAAAATTGTCATACAAAATCATAGCAAAGGTTTGAGAATCGTATAATTTGCTACACATCTATTATAAATTGGTTAGTTAATGAGAAATTAAGTAACCATTTTAATATATCAAAAAGTAGAAGTTCGTAAGTATAAGTTTGTAAAAAATGAATCCAGTGAGTACATATTTGGTAAAATATATGAATTAATTAAACAATATTAACTAATCAAACCCTTAAAAAACAATTAGAGAGATGTCAAAGAATTTATTACCAAATAAAACTATACTAAACAAACCCTTATATCAATAAAGTATTATAGTGACACCTAATAATAACCAAATAAAACTATACTAAACAATAATATCATTGTTGGAGAGTTTAATATATTGCTTTGTACGTCTATCGTTTTTTACTAACATTATAAAAGAATTTATTAATAACCATATGATATATAACTGTTTGCAAATCAAGTATAAATAAACAAATAAAAAACAACAAAAAATTTATTTCTATTTATTTCAATATATGTTGTAGCAGAAAAATTAGGTAACGAATTACCTAATTACTGATATTTATTGATAATTTATTAAAATTTATAATTTATAATATTCAAAATTAACCACAAAATGACACATCAACATGGTGGATCAGAGTGAAGGAGAGAGTTCCATTTCATTCTGTTTTAATATATATATATATATATATATATATATATATAGATAATGTAAGAGGAACGAAGAGAATGTAACTTTTGAGATAATCCTATTGTATTCTGTAATTCAATCACACTGAACAAAATGAGATTTCTCTAGATTTCGTGTTTGTTGTTGTGGTAGAAAAATCCGCTCCACAATAATTCATTAATGACGAACTAGGTCAACAAATCTCGTGTCTTTAATATCGTTTTTATTGTTATTATTTGAGCGTTTCTGAGATCAATCATCATCATCAATAATTATTGTGAAGCGGATTTTTTCTATCACAGTTGTTGTTCGTAATTCTTCGTTAATCTACAGAAATTAGGATCTTTGGATTATTTGAAAATTACCATAGTATAATTGGTCTAGAAGAGCATTGCATTATTTTGACATAATGTGCAGTCACAAGTTTGAGTCTTTTCTAAAATACAATTAGGTGGATTATGTCAAATTGTATTTTCTATTTAGATATTTTAGAATTAGAATTTAGATATTTTCTAAAAAAAAAGAAATAACAAGATTGGCCTCTGTATCGGGCCTCTCTCGATTATTGGAGATTTTAATTGCATTTTATCTTTATCTGAGAGAGTAGGGGGATCGGGTGCGCTACACTCTGATTCCTCTACTTTCCAAAATCTCATTGATAATAATGGTCTTATTGATTTGGGTTTTGCAGGACAATCCTTCACTTGGTCTCGTGGCGAGAATGCGGACTCGTACGTTGCTAAAAGGCTGGATCGTGCTCTCGTTAACCTTGAAGCCTGTCTCCAATGGACTGAGGCTTCCGTCCGACACCTCCCCAAATTCTCCTCCGACCCCCCCCCCCCTCCATCTTGCTGAGTTTGGAACTGACTAGCGAGAGGAACCGTTGTCGGCGCCCCTTCCGTCTTGAAGCTGCTTGGTTCTCTCATCCCAACTTCCGTCAAGTCGTCAAAGATGCGTGGTGCTCCAATGACGAGATCATGCAGGCTCTGTTTAAGCTCAGGAATAAGTTACAGAAGTGGAACAAGAAGGTTTTCAGAAACATTTTTGTCAGGAAAGCGGAAGCTTTGGCGAAGCTTGATGGTATTCAGCGCCAGGTTTGTGACGGAGCTGACGATGAGCTGCTGCATGCTGAGGCTCAAATCAGGAATGAGCTGGAAGGGGTTTTTGAGCAGGAAGAATTACACTGGCTGCAAAAGTCGCGTGAGCTTTGGTTGCATGCGGGTGATAGGAGCACCTCTTTCTTTCATGCGTCTACCATTATCTGTCGAAAGAGGAACCGCATTTTGACTCTTAAGGGTGATGATGAGGCCTGGATTGAAGACGACGACCTCCTGGAAGCCCATGCTGTCAACTTCTTCAAGCGCCTCTGCAACGTAGGCCCAGAGGAGAGGTATCCGATCTCCGTCTCGTATGGGTTCTTCCCCTCTTTAGATTGTCAGATTTGGGAGAAGCTTCTTATCCCTTTTACCAAAGATGATGTCTTTAGAGCGATTAGTAAGATGGGTCCTCTCAAAGCTCCTGGCCCCGATGGCTTCCAACCGGTTTTCTTTCAGAGATGTTGGGATGACGTGGGTCAGTCGGTTTGCGATGCAGTGCTGAGCTTCTTTGCTACTTCTTCTGTCCCAGAGGGAATGAACGATACTTTCATCGCTCTTATCCCTAAAGTTGATTCTCCTGAATTGATTAGCCAGTTTCGCCCTATTAGTCTTTGTAATGTGGTGTTCAAAACCATTACAAAGGTCCTAGTGGATCGAATGCAACCTATCTTATCGGACCTTATTGGTCCTATGCAAGGTAGCTTCATTCATGGAAGGCTCATTACTGACAACATTGTGTTAGCTCAGGAAATTGTTCACTCCATGCACTTCAAAACTGGTAAGAAAGGTTGGATGGTTCTCAAGGTGGATTTGGAAAAAGCCTATGACAGATTGAGATGGGATTTCATTATTGATACTCTCACTGATGCGGGCTTCCCGGACTGCTGGATTGGTTGGATTGTTGCTTGCCTGTCTTCTACTTCCATGAATCTTTTGTGGAATGGGGAGGTTTTTGAAAGTTTTACTCCTTCTCAGGGTATTCGCCAGGGGGACCCGATCTCGCCTTATCTCTTTGTCCTTTGCATTGAGAGACTTAGCCAGTTGATTTCCTCTTTGATTGAGAACAAGACCTGGAAACCTATCAGGATCTCGCGTGGAGGTCCCCCAATCTCTCATTTGTTCTTTGCTGACGATATCCTCCTTTTCTCTGAAGCTTCGGTTGATCAGCTGAGTGTCATTCTGGATAACCTGGGACGGTTTTGTCAGGCCTCAGCTCAGAAGATCAATGCTGCCAAAACCAAGATCTTTGTGTCGCCCAATGTTGATCTGGTCGTTGCTCTTCAGCTTCACGCCATGAGCTCCTTCCCGGTGAAGGAGGACCTTGGCTCGTATCTTGGGATTCCTCTCCTCAACAAGAAGATTAACCGCTCTACTTTCCGCCCGCTTCTGGAAAAGATCAATAAAAGATTGTCGGGTTGGAGAGGTAGACATTTGAGCCTTGCAGGTAGGATCACTCTTGCTAAGTCGGTCATCTCGTCTATGCCTGTCTACACTATGGCTACCATCTCTCTCCCGAAGTATGTTTGGAGCGAAGTGGATCGGTTAACCAAGTCGTTTATCTGGGGGAGCTGGGAAGGAAATAGGAAAATTCACTTAGTTAGTGGTGAGGAGCTCTGTAAACCGAAGCTCGAGGGGGGTATTGGTCTGAAGTCGATGGAGACTCTCAATCTTGCCTTGATTGGGAAACTCAACTGGCGTTTTCTGACTTATCCCGATAGTCCGTGGGCTCCGTCATTCGTAACAAGTACATCCGGGCCTCTGGTTGTAAGGCGGCTAATCCCTCAGTCGTTTGGAGAAGCATTCACAAGGGTGTTAGAGAAGTGGTCATCCCGGGTACTCGTTGGGCTCTAGGCAATGGGAAGACTATTAGATTCTGGTTGGACGACTGGATTGGAAAGGATAAGCTGTTGGATTACGCCCTTGTCCACCTCTCTGATGAAGAGCGCAAGGCTACGGTTAGCACCTTCTGGACGACGGGTGTTGGATGGAACTGGAGTCGTTTATTTGCAGTTCTCCCACCATCTTGCCTCATCAAGATTGCTCCCATTGCTCTCCTTGAGAATGCGAGTCATCATGATGAGATGAGTTGGGGCCAGTCGAACAACGGTACGTATAGTGCTGCGTCTGCCTATTCTATGCTTGCTGGTAGTAATCCTTACAATAGGATTGACGAACCGATCTACAATAGGATTTGGCAGATTCGGGCTTCGGAGAGAGCTAGAGTTTTCGCGTGGCTCTGCGTTCGGGGCTGCATTCTTACCAATGCCGAGCGGCACCGCAGGCACATGAGCCCTTCTGCCGACTGCGCTGAATGCCCCTCTTACCCGGAATCCTTTATACACTTGTTCAGAGATTGCAACAAGGTGGCAGGTATCTGGAATTCTCTCTTTGTTAATTCTTTATGCACTAAGATCATGTCTTTGAATTTTGCAGCTTGGTTTCGACTCAACATCATGGATCGTTCGTGCTAACCTTGCGGCTTGGAGCGGGGCAACATCTTCATCACGGCGCTCTGGTGGATATGGAAATGGAGAAATGCCCTCGTCTTTAGAAAGGAAGAATTCAAAGGAGGCAAGGGAGCTTTTATTCTTCTCATGTGCAAGGAGTACTCGGAGGCCTGGAGGAAGAGTTGCTCAAGAACCCCAAGTCCCAAGACTGAGGCGCTCATTTCGGGGTCCAAGCCTCCTACTGGATTCATTAAGATCAACACCGACGGGGCCGTGAAAGACGGGCGTGCTACGTCTGGTGGTGTTCTTCGTGATGAAAACGGCGTTTGGATGGGTGGCTTTGCTCAGAATATTGGATGTTGCTCAGTGCCGAAAGCTGAGCTCTGGGGTGTTGTTCAGGGGCTTAAGCTTGCTTGGGACAGGGGATACATGAGGGTTTTTCTCGGAACAGATTCGCGTATTGCAATCTTGTTTTTGGAAAAACCTGTGGTGCGTTGTCACCCCCTCTTCAGTCTCATTGCGCTGGCTCGGGACATCATTAGTAGGGACTGCATCATCCTGTGCCGTCATATTTTTCGAGAGGTAAATCGGGTAGCCGATGGGCTTGCCAATTTTGCCTTCTCTCTCTCTTTAGGTGTTTTTATTATGAGCGAACCCCCAGATGGGATTCGTTCTCTTTTGTCAGATGACTCTAGGGGCTTATGCTTACCCCGATTGATTCCGTTGTAGTCTTTTTCCTATTTCTATTTAATGTCGGCGTTGACCGACTCTCTATCACAAAAAAAAAAAAAGGACATTCTGATGTAACCTGGCTGTGGCCATTTTGGTTCTAATCTATTTACATTCATTCAAAAAAAAAAGTGGGTGAGGGAACGCCTCAATATCTCTTTTAAATACCTTGAACTAGCATAGTGATTTGTATCATATACGGAAATATGTTTATACAATTTATTTTTATACAATATTATTTATTATAACTTTTTTGGTATAATTTCAATATATTTTGGCTTTTCTAATTTTTCATTTGAATAGATTAACTTAAATCCAAAAATCACCTAAATTAATTATCCCGAACTCGCTGATGATTAGAGATTGTCCGATTCGAACACATAAAAAATACGACATTGTCCGAACTGAACTCACTCGAAAATAAATTTAAAAAATTTATTACATGATTATTATTTCATACTTCACTTTTATATACAAATTCTTCTAATTTATTGAGCTTGATAATTAGAAGTTAACATATATATTGTTAATTTTAACTTTAACAATTTGCTTCCGAAAACGTTGTAGTGGTTTACAAGGATAAGTTTTTGTATGATTAGAAAAAAAAATCAACAACTTTCCCCTAAAATCACTTACAAAAATTCTAAAGAGGAGAGCTTTAATGTATAAGATACATGTCGTTTGAGTCGATTTGACTTATTGTTATTGTGGCGTGCTCACCGGCTTCCTACTACGTAACAGACATGCAGGTTACACATCTCAATCCTTCCATGGTCTAGGCATGCAACATATAGTTGGTTAGCAAGTGGGCAGAGGTCGATGGTTCGACATTCATTATCAACATCCCACGTGGACTTAAGTAAGGATTGTCTAGACCATGGCGGGATCGGGATGTGTGACCTCCAGACTTGTTACGGAGTGGGGAGCGGATGAATACACGACCGTAACACTTGTACATTTAGATTAGCGATTACAAATACATATTTACAGTACGTTAAACCTTAAAACCTAGCTAGCTCCATATCTAATATATACAATATTAAAGCTGGAGCCATGTCTTCACAAAAAATTATGCCACTTGGCGAAATTTAAGTGGAGACATGTCTATTCCTCTTTTATATATATATTTTTATTTAGCCCACTATTTCACTCTAACATATGAAAAAACTCACTATTCCACTAACTCAAGTAATCAAGCCCACCATTACACTAACTCAGCTGATAATTATGTCTGAACGGAATCATAGGTATTTGATTATTATATAATATTTATATATATGCATTTAATGTACTTATTAAAACAAAGCAATATCAAAAGTTTAATCTGACTGTGTGATATAAATAGGTTGTTATTGTATAATACCAGAGTATATTTTTAATTCATTATTCGTTTCATTATACCCGTACCTGATACAGAACAATCACTAGTATCTATTTAAATTCCGAACTTGAATGTTTGTCCTCTTTATTGCGTGACTATGCCCCTTTGGAATGTGATAAGAATTTATTGCCCGTACACACAAAACTCTTCCCGTGACCTTTTTAAAAATAAATTGTCTTTTAACATCCCCAAGTTTTTATTACTTTGAAAATGTTGAGTATTGCAATGTAAGCCCATTATCTTTACGTGACTTTCGATCAGTTAAAATGTGTACATGCATGATGCAGAGGTATGAAACTTACTTTTTGAAGAAAAACGCATCAAAATATAGATCGACTAATTTTAAATATAAGACATGAACTTTAAGCTTTAAATTAATGTGTGATATAATGTAAATAATTGAAACATACTCACTATCTTAGTATTAGTACGCGCTTTAGGCTATCAGCAACGAGGATTGCATCATTTGTGTTGCACAATTAATTTTTTTGCTTTTATTTATATCTTTATACTCCCTCCGTCTCTAAATGTTTGTCTCGTTTTCTTTTCGGGTGTCTCTTAAAGTGATTCTCATTTCCATTTCTATCCATTAATATCTTCAAATAATACCCTTACTCAATTTATTTTATTCATATCCAACAACACTTTTTAGGGGTAAAGTAATCTTTCTATTCTAATAAGTTTCCTATTGGTTGAATTTTATGATTTTATGTGCCATTATTTACACTTTTGTTTTGATTAGACTTGTTTTAATTCTTGTGCACAGTATAAAATGAGACAAACATTTAGGGACAGATGAGAGTACTGTTTGTGCCTAAAAATACGACGAGTATGGAACGCGTGGTAAGCTACGCGTAGAAGGATGTCGTCGACGTGACGAGACGAAAGGAAGATGTGATCGACGTGACGAGACGTGGCAAAAGTCTCGTTTATCTTGAAGATTAGAGAATATCTTTTAATATTCTTGTAATTGGTAAAAGATACGGTAGAGAATATCTTTTACCTTATTTATTATATCGTTATTTAGATAGAAGGAAGAGAGAAGATCTCGTTTTCCTAAAAGATATTATTAGGGTTAGCCTATATATAGAGGCTAACGCCTGCTTTGTAATGATTCAACCTCCATTCGAATAATACCAAGTTCAAGCTTCAAACCTAATTTCCTACTTTGTTCTTGAGTGTTGAGATTATACCGTATTCTTTGATCTTTACCCGACAATTTCTTAGTTATTTTCTATTTCGATACAAACAATTGGTGCCCACTGTGGGGCAAGATAAAAAAGGTAATTTCTTTCCATACGAAAAGAGCTTCTTTTTTGCAGGAAATCATGACAAGTCCGACCAACAGTCCGCATGATGGTGAAAAAAGATCTGAAGAAGAAGATCACGTAACGGTTCCTCTCGTTCCAGTGGAAGAAAACGCAGAAAAAGATCTCGAGAACACTCCTGGCGCTCCAGAGAACAACGATCCCACAGAAGAGTAGGGGACGAGCGGCGATGTAACCAACGTGGCCTCTGTCAGAGTCCACTTCGACACCCTCCAGAAGGCATGGACAGAAGCTAAAAACGCCAGCGAAGTGAACACGTCGGGACTCACCAAGGAGAACGAACGACTACGCTCCATCATAAAAGAGCTTAGGGCAGAGTCAGCGAAGCCACTCACCTATGTTCGTAGTCAAAGCGTCGTTCGCTGCCTAGATATGGATGTCGTCGCTGAAGAAGGAGAGGATTACGGTTTCCAGGAGCATCGAAACACCATCCCGTCGAGAGAAACGATTCAGAAAAAGAAATCCGAGGAGAAGATGACTTCAGACGTCGTTGCTGCGCTCGTAGCGCAACAGGTCAGAACCCTAAGAAAAGAGATGATGTTGATGCCCGGAGCCCCAAAATCCATTATCCCCTAGCACGAATTCGGATTTCAAGACAGTCCTTTTGTTGCCGCTATCGCCACCCAGAAGATAGCTAAGAAGTTCACCGTCGCCGATCTCCCCGTATACGACGGATCTGACGACCCGGAAGAACATGTCTTACTCTACAAGGCCAAGCTCTCCACAAGTCCAATTGAACCCAAGTTAAAAGAAGCTATGATGTGTAAGTTCTTTAGCTCGACGCTGAAAGGTCCAGCCTTGACATGGTTTATCCACTTGCCCAAGGGAAGTATCTCCTCCTACGCCGAACTCTCCAACCAGTTCCAATTGCAATTCGCCAGCAGTAAGTTGTTTGCAAAGCAACCTTCGGATCTCCATAACATGCGTATGAACAAAGGAGAAACCATCAGGGCCTCCATGAAATGTTTCAACGACGAGAAGAATACAATTCCAGATTGTAGCGAGGCTACCGTTGCTGACGCGTTCAGACGTGCACTCCCTCGAGACAGCGATCTGTACAAAGAATTAACAAAGACTCGTCCTACTTCATTCGTTTCGACGAGAGAAAGAGCTATGGAAGCCATACGCCTCGAAGAAGACCTCCTAAGTCACGCTGAAGAAAAGTCTAGATCTCCACGTAGACGCATCCCTCCGCGCAGGGATTCTCCCCAACGGAAAGGTGACGAACGCTACGATAGAAGAAATAAGCCGTTCCATAGAGAACCCCCCATGGTGCATAACGTAAGCGAGATCAATAGCGTCTACGCGGTCGAAAGAAGCGTATACATGAAGACCGACGCGTTGCGGGTTATGAACGCGATGGAGAAGCTCCATGACGTGAAGTGGCCCAAAAATCCAAATCTTGAAAAGAAATCAAGGCCAGGAAGAAGATATTGCGAGTTCCACAACGACTCGGGACATCCAACAGATGATTGCTACACACTGAGGAAAGAAGTGCTACGTCTCCTGAAAAGAGGCGACCTATTAGATCTACTCTCCAAAGAAGGAAGGGACGTGTTCGAAGGAGCAAGGAAAGGTAAAAGATCTCCAACGCCACAACCCCCCTCGTCAAGTCGTTCAAGGACAGTCAACACGATCTTTGGAGGCTCACGCATAAGTGGCTATACCGCCTCCGCAGCCAAAAGGAGCGTCAAAGCATTACGCGGCGAAGGAAGTGCTCTGCCTATCCTCTGAGAGTCATGAATCCACGGGCAAAACGCCAAACCGGCAGGGATGCGTCCACCGGAATCGTAAGTCCTAAAAATCTAGAAATCGGACGCCACACGATGAATAGGCCCGTCGATTAAAAGAGTTCGACGTCGACCTAACGCTAGTGTGAGGCAACAGACCCACCTTAAAAGTAAGGGGTAACGTCACAAGCTGATAAAATCACACGCTGACCTATGTCCGCCACTCGCTTCTGGGTTCAGAGGAAATGCTGGACCCAACCTTCATGTAAGCCGACAACGTAACTAACGCAGCCACAATGACCATACCACCCTATCAAGTAAGTAAAAACCATCTAACGCGTTCACCACGAACGAAGTATCATATCAAAGGTAGGGAGTTATACCCTAAAGATAGAATAGAAAAAGGCAAGAAACCAAAGATAGAATTTACGCACTCACAAACGAGGCACGCGTAAAGAGTCACGGAAGTTCAAGACCAATACAAAGCTTACGAGATACGAACTAAAAGTCGTAAATACTCAATAAATAAGTTCTACACCTACGCGAAGCAAGATACGCAAGATATCAAAGCCGGATAAAAGACGAACTCCCAAGATGTCTCCGACGTAAAGAAAATCGCGCACGACACAGAGAACGGAGTACAAGGTATAACAAGTAAAGCGAGCATAAGAATCTTTGGTAGCTCTAACCTAGTCTGCGAGGAGTCTAAGTCAAATCTACCAAAAGGGGTATGATTACGCCAAAAAAGAATGAGAAGTGCTTAAAAGATAGCAACAATGTAAGAACAAGAAAGTTGGCAGCAATAAAACACTATCACCAAAGCAACGCAAAGAATTCAAGAAAACAGGAGAACAAGTATATTAAGAAAAAGTCCAACGGCAAAGAACAAGGATAACAACATTTGTAAAGAAAAGAAGCGTCCCAACTACAAGCAACGCATACAAATACACTATGCAAAGAAAAAGCCAAAAATTACAAGGATTTGGACTCGCCCTCAGACGACCCAGAGCCAGATGCGCGACTATCACCTTCCTCTTCATTAGCCGCAACCTCCTCCTCGTCGACATGTTCCCCGCCTTCAGCATCTGCGACGTCGGGATGAACACCTGCAGGAGGTTCCGGAAAAGCCTCCCTAAACTCAGCACGCTCGCCTACCGGATCCCAATCTTTGTGCTTACCAGCAGCATACTCCTCATAAACTTTCACCCTGGACAACCAAGACCAAAATATCTTCGCCTCCTCCAAATCTTTGTCATGCTGCGCCTCGTTCCTCTCCACATCCGCCCGCAAAGTACTGAGTTTCTCCTCAAAATCCCCGACCCGCTTGGTGATCGTCTCGTTAAGAGTACGAACTTCAGTAACCTTGTCCTTTGCCACCTTCTCCGCGTCACGAGACTTCTCCAACAAACCATTCAAACGCGTAACCTCCGATGAAGCATCAAACTACTTTTTCTCCAACGCCTCCATCTGTTTTGGATACGTAGACAAGAGCGTCCAAGCGCATAGCGACGCCTGACTCCCCTGAAAGAAGGAACGAGAAAAATAAGAAAGGAAGCTCACGAGAAAATCATGAGAGAAAATAGAAGTTACAATCTTACCTTCCATTGAGCAGCGAAAGCCTCTCCCATAACGTCGGCATGATCCATCGACGCGTAATGATCAATAGACGACGAAGAACGAAGCCCCATCAAAGCTTTCAGAAGTTCCCTTCCCGGAGCGAAAACATTTGAAATCACGCCAAGGAAGTCATCCACAGACGAGTATTTCTCCTCGGGAACCTCGACCACTTTCTCCTTTCCCTTCCGTGAACGCGTCGCCTTAGCCGGAGAAGGAGATGGCGTAGATTCCAAGGTAGCCATGAGATCAACGTCCAAGGGAGCGACGGACGAACATCCTTTTATGGCAAGCTGCCTCTTCCTCGACGTCACAAGATCAGTGGCGGATTCGTCACGAGCACGGACGCGAGAAATTGAAGCTGCGCCGTCAACAAAGAATAAACAGTTAGAACACGAGTATGAAGAAATAAATTGTCGAGAGCTAACGGAAAGAAGTCAACTTACCAGATGGCGTCGTAGGACCGCTACGATGTCCCTCTCCGTCATGACCGTAGAAGGTCCGATCAGCTTCAGGAATCGCCCAGAGTGCGGCTACCGCCCTTTTCGACTTCACCCTTGTCTTAAGAGCCTCCACGTTAACTGAAAAGTATATGAAGTCACACGTAAGTAAAACATCGACAAGAAAAACGTACACCCCTATGAAAGGAAGAAATCAGTAAGACAAAACAAAGAAGCTTACTCTCGGAGTTCCATTCCTCGATGAGCCAAGAGCACGCATCTCCGAGAGAAGATTTCTCCACAAAGTAAAAGACCTCGGCCCAACCCCGGTCGGTTGTGCTTTTCTCAAAAGCTATCCTAGTCTTTTTCTGCTTAATGTTGAAGTAAACTCTACCTGGAGAGGAGAGCGAGACAGTCAGAGAGTTGGCGAGATCCGCCGCGACAAAGTCCAAGCCATGTTTTTCAATGGCATCGCTGAGAGCGCCCAAGATACGCCAAGCCCTGGGGAGAAGTTGACCCATCGCCAAGCCTAGGGTAAGCATAAAGGCCTTGACCAAAGGCGAGAACGGGAATCGATGCCCCGCCAGAAACGGATACTCATAGACTTCTATCCACCCCGGCCGATGATCATCCGCACAAACCCCCCTTGGAGGCATCTCGATCTTCACGTCAGGGCCAAGATCAACGATGGTCCTCAAAACGGCTGACGTCATTGGCTTCAGAGTAGTAGCGATCCGATTCGCGGAGCACCTTTCCTGGTTCATAAAGCACTGGGGTTGCCATTGAATAAAGAAGAAGAAAGAGGAGCGGTGTAATAGAGCAATTAAGTAAGGAGGAGAGCAGAGAAATGTTCGAGAGAAATGAAGATTAGAAGAAGTGTATGAAGGAAGGGAAGATCCTCGCTTATTTATAGGAAGGAGATCGCGAGGATCTCGGGAAGGATATTCTTCCAACGACAACATCTCCCATTAAGAAACTAGCCGTTGGAGATGAACGTTGTCGGCGCAAATAATGAAGCTCCTCGCCTGTTACATGGAAATGATTGAAGGAAAATGATGATCGAGGCTCTGCGACGATATTAAAAAGTCAAGTGACGTAATCATCAACGCGTTCCTAATGCAATGAAAACGTATTCCTTGAAGAAAGAAGGCGTCTCCCAGCTCTACTAGACGTTAAGCCCTGTAAGACGCCTTAGGGGTATTGTTTGTGCCTAAAAATACGACGAGTATGGAACGCGTGGTAAGCTACGCATAGAAGGATGTCATCGACGTGACGAGACGAAAGGAAGATGTCGTTGACGAGACGTGGCAAAAGTCTCGTTTATCTTGAAGATTAGGTCGGCCGAGTATGTTTTATCCTATTCCTTATAATATTCTTGTAATTGGTAAAAGATACGGTAGAGAATATCTTTTACCTTATTTATTATATCGTTATTTAGATAGAAGGAAGAGAGAAGATCTCGTTTTCCTAAAAGATATTATTAGGGTTAGCCTATGTATAGAGGCTAACGTCTGCTTTGTAATGATTCAGCCTCCATTCGAATAATACCAAGTTCAAGTTTCAAACCTAATTTCCTACTTTATTCTTGAGTGTTGAGATTATACCGTATTCTTTGATCTTTGCCCGACAATTGCTTGGTTATCTTCTCGTAGGTAATTTCGCTACAAACAAGTACTAGATAAGATTAAAAAAAATTATAAAAATAGCTACTAAACAAAAAAATGGGATGCAACTCTCATTTGGATTGCATATCATTCAACTCAAGCATGAGTTACATAGCACAAATCACTTTTTGACATGTAACCAAATATTAAAATAATCTATGTAATCTCCATTGTGGGTAGGCTTAGCTTCTGCTCAGAAAAAAAGAAAGAAAAAAGTATGCCTTGACTTGATTTACAACGAATTTCTAAACAACACAACTTAACAGATCAAGGAGGATTAAACAATATGTGTTGTTGGCCTAAATTCGGCCCATGATTCATCAGGGGTCCCAGAGTCCAGAAGCGGATGAAGTATGAAGATGCAAGAGGAACGTTGAAGAATGAAACCGGTCGTGCGACTGGACGAGGTAGACGCTAATGGCCTCTGAGATTTCAGGAACTAATTCAACGGTTGGATTCTTGGAAGAATATGTGGTTTAATGCTAGTATATATACTAGGATTTCGTATACATTAGTTTACACACTTTCACCAATACTCAGAACTCTGTTAAGATCCATCTTGGGCACTTAGACGACTACCTTGTAATCCTGACCACTAATGAAGAGAGATCCATATCTAGTTGTTCTTGAATTCATTTCATTCGATATCTCCCACCAAGCTAAGCTTGTTCTTACTTAATTCATATTCGTCATTTTAGCTATTTTGATTCTTAGGAATTATTTGCCCAAAATAATTTGGTGTCCACCGTGGGGCAATTAGCAGATTGAAGGATATATTTGTCGTCAACAATCAAGCAGAATGGTGAATCGAGTTCTTGGGGTGACCGTCGATGGATTGGCCAAGAATGACCCCTCTCTCGCTAACAACATGACCGAGGAGACACTTGACACCTCCAAAGACAACTCCACTGGGAAATCCTCCGCCGCCGTCGTTTCCGGAGAGATATACCGATTGACCAAACAAGAGATGCAGCTGATGTCTTAGTCCATGGAAAACCTCCTGCAAGAGATGGCCGAGCAACGCTAGCGCTACGAGGCATTGTCCTCATCGAATAACCAACTAGTTGCTGAAAATTTGTCTTTGAAATCGCAGGTGCAGTCCGTAAGATCCAACACATAAAGGGCTAAAAGGATACCCAACGTCGCCGGCGTAGAAGCGAGGTTGGACTTGGATGACGTCGAAATGACGCCGACCACCAATCCATGACCCATGATTGGAACACTGAATTGAATAGAATCCACTTGGTTATTGCTAACAATCTTACTTTTTCCACTCCCACAGGTTCTGTTAGAAAACGAGTAACTGAAACACAGGGTAGTCAAGTGATTAACGTCCAGATGCTCATCGATCAGGCCCTCAAGGAGCGTCTATGAGCTTTCGACGAACGCATCGCGAGGATCTCTGGCGTCCCTCAACCTATCGAGAGAGAGGCTCTATAGAGGACTCGTAGTTCGTCGAAGACATCGCTCGGGTCGAGATCCCACATAAGTTTCACCTACCCAATGTAGTCAGCTAGGACAGAACCAGTGACCCGGATGACCACATCGCCCTCTACAAGCAGAAACTCATGATTATTTCGGTTTCGCGTGGTAGACGAGAGGCAGTCATCTGTAAAAGATTTGGCACATCAATGGCAAGACCAGCGTTGACGTGGTTCATGCACCTGCCACACAGATCAATTGCCTCTTTCACCGACTTAGTCAACACATTTAAATTTCAATTTGCTAGTATTCGCAAATTAGAAAGACAATCTAGTGACTTATATCATATTATCCAAAAGAATAACGAACCTCTTCGTGATTATCTTAATAGGTATAACAAAGCAAAAGTGCCAATCCCGCACTGCGATGTGCCGACATCCATTGAGGCCTTTTGAAAGGGATTGGTCAACGAAAATGAGCTATATCGTGAGCTGACGAAATATCCGTGTCAGAGCTTCAAAGATGTGCAAGCTAAGGCAATGACACATATCATGATGGAAGAAGATGAAGAACCATTCCGAGTCAATCCCAGTCCTGATCATGTCGATTGAAGATCCCATGGGGACAACCGAAGGGATTGTCGAAAGCAACCCTACCCTCACGATCCAGAGGACATGGGAAGGACAATTCAGAATCGCGACAGAGGAAGAGAATGGAAAGACCACCCATCACTACCTCCAAAAGTGAAATCTTACAATTTTAGTGTCTCTATTGTAGAGTTGGTCAAGACTTTCGACAAGTTCGGGAAGGACGTCAGATTGCCACGGAAGAACGACAAGCTTGAATTAAAGAAAGACATGACTAGGTGGTGCGGCTTCCATGCAGATCATGACCATTATACGGCCGAGTGCGTTGCTCTCCGAAGGGAAGTTGCTCGACTCCTAGCTCATGACTTCCTTCAAGATGCCATATCGGAGAGGGCCAAGGCTACCCTCGACCGACGTGACAAGGTAACCAATGACCTTCTTCCTTCACTTGTGCCTACCAACGTTATAAATTGTATTTCAGAAGGATCAGAACTATGTGGGATATCATACTCCGCATCTAAAAGACACATGAAGAGTAGTATCCTTGACATACCTCCACCGTCGGAGTCTAAGGTAAAGACGGTGAGCGACTTGCCCTTAATTACCTTCATTGACGCCGACGCTTGCGAGGTCGGGCATCATGACGGATTGGTCATATTCTTATCTATTGGTAACTCTAGTATTCGTAGAATCCTAGTTCATATAGGTAGTTCGACTAACATGATCACCCTCAACACATTGACCGAAATGGGTTTGTGGGAGAAAGACATCAGTCTTGATAGAATACTGTTTGTAGCAAAATTATCTACGAGAAGATAACTAAGCAATTGTAGGGAAAAGATCAAAGAAAACGGTATAATCTCAACACTCAAGAACAATATTGAACGAGAGAGGAATTTAGGGTTGAAGCTTGAACTTAGTATTACTCGTAATGGTGGCTGAATGATTACAAAGCAGGCGTTAGCCTTTATTTATAGGCTAACCCTAATAATATCTTTAAGGAAACGAGATCTTATCTCTTCCTTTTATCTAAATAACGATATAACAAACAAGGTAAAAGGTATTCTTTACCGTATCTTTTACCAATTACAAGAATATAATAAGGAATAAGATAAAATATGCTCGGTCGACCTAATCTTCAAGATAAACGAGACCTTTGCCACGTCTCGTCACGTCGACGACATCCTTCACTTCTCTCGTCGCGTCGACACAGCCTTCCTACGTGTAGCTCTTCACGCGTTCCACACTCCTCCTATGCCGATTGGCTGCTCTGGAGTGGCGAGTTGGGACATAATCACCTTGTCCTTCGATAGTCCTCGCGAGCCTCTTAGTGTCGGAGGTTGTATAGGACGGCGGACCTCCTAACACGGTGAAGGCTCCGTTTTGAAGGTTTTTGATCAATCTGGGATCTTTTATGGCTTCTGCGGGCGAGGTTGTTCCCTTTGTATGCAGAGACAACACCTTTTTGATCTTGCCCCACGGTGGGCGCCAATTGTTTGTAGCGAAATTACCTACGAGAAGATAACTAAGCAATTGTAGGGCAAAGATCAAAGAGTACAGTATAATCTCAACACTCAAGAACAATATTGAACGAGAGAGGAATTTAGGGTTGAAGCTTGAACTTAGTATTAGTCGTAATGGTGGCTGAATGATTACAAAGCAGGCGTTAGCCTTTATTTATAGGCTAACCATAATTATATCTTTAAGGAAACAAGATCTTATCTCTTCCTTTTATCTAAATAACGATATAACAAACAAGGTAAAAGATATTCTTTACCGTATCTTTTACCAATTACAAGAATATAATAAGGAATAAGATAAAATATGCTCGACCGACCTAATCTTCAAGATAAACGAGACCTTTGCCACGTCGACGACATCCTTCACTTCTCTCGTCGCGTCGACACAGCCTTCCTACGCGTAGCTCTTCACACGTTCCACACTCGTCGTATTTTTAGGCACAAACAATACCCCTAAGGTGCTTACAGGGCTCAACGTCTAGTAGAGCTGGGAGACGCCTTCTTTCTTCAAGGAATACGTCTTCATTACACTAGGAACGCGTTGATGATTAGGTCACTTGAATTTTTAATATCGTCGCAGAGCTTCAACTATCATTCCTCTTCAATTATTTCCATGTGGCAGACGAGAGGCTTCGTTATCTGTGCCGATAACGTTCAATCGCAACGACTATAATGTCGTTGAACTTTCTCCCGTATTCTTCGCGATCTCTTGGGATATATAAAGAGGATATCTTCATTCTCTTCCTACTCCCTCTACAACTCATATATTCTGATTATTTCTTGCTTTCTCGCTTGGTTGCGCTCAAAAAGATCATTTGCTTCTCCCTTCTTTAGATTTCTCCTTCATTTCTCCTTTCAGCTTCCAAAAATGGCTTCTTTCTACATACCAAAATTCATCCTGAAGGATTCTGATTGCAAATCGACGGAGGCACGTGACGTCGAGAGGCTGAGATCGTTGGCGAATCTTGGTCCCGAGGTGGAGATCGAGATACCTCCTCAAGGGGTATTTGTCGACGCACATCGCCCAGGGTGGATTGCGGTATACGAGTACCCTTTCCTTACTGGTCATCGGTTTCCTTTCTCTCCGTTGACGAAGGCATTTATGCTTGTGCTAGGAGTGGCTGTAGGGCAGCTTCTTCCGAGCGTCTGGAGGATTTTAGGCGCTCTGGACGATGTGAAGGAGAAACATGGCATCGAGCTTGCCGTCGACGATCTTGCCCATTCTTTGAATGTTCAAACCAGAACGGTTGGGAGGGTAGGTCTTAGATCAAGACCCAAAGCGGCCAAAATCGCTATTGAGGGAAGCCAGGCTGATCGTCACTGGGACGACTTCTTTTATTATGTAAATAAATCGACTCTTGGTGAGGAGTGCGCTTGGTTGATCGAGTGCTGGAATCCTACGAGTGAGTTCGCCTTTTCTCTCATTTGAATCTTTACTATACGCGTCATTAATCGTCGACGTCTTACTTTATCTTGTTCTTCTTTGCAGTTAATGCGGATGATATCGTGGTGAGGCGAGAGACCAAGAAAGTCATCGCTAAACTCCTCGAGATTTTGGAGAGCGAACGAACCTTCCACGGTCACGACGGAGAGGGTCATCGCATTGCTTCTACGGCCCTGACAGGTAATGTATTCACGTTCTTTTACTTGGTTTTCCTTTTTTTCTTTTGCTTTGAGGGTCCTAACCCTTTTCTTTGTTGATCTTTTAGTGTCCACGGATCTTTCTCGCGTTCGTAGCGGAATACAATCTGCGTCTGCTCTCATCGCATCGCGGAAGAGGAGTCGTATTGGAGATGGAACTACTTCCAAGGTTCCTATCCAGATCACGCCAATGATTTCTCTCATTTCGTCTCCATCTCCTTCTTCAATCCCGGCGAAGAAGTCTCGTAAGGGTAAGGAGAAGGTTGTCGAGAAGTTGAGTTTCGACTACGAGACCGCGGACGACTTCCCAGGAAATAACTCCCGTGTCATCGCGTCTGGAAGGTCGTTTTTTCCTGCCATGAAGGGGCTTCAAAATCCTCCGTCGCTCGACTACTACTTGCCGATGGAGACGGAAGATGTGATAGGAGAGGCTCTTGCTACGGAGTGGCAAGTGGGTTTTTCTTGTTCTTTACGCCGAGTCTCTTGTCTTTGATTCTATTTTGATCTCTTTACCTTCTCTATTTTAGGCTTTTCAATCTTCGTTGTGCATTTATGGGTGTTTCTCTGATTTTGTCGATCGGGTGAAAGCTATGGAGGCCAAGCAATCGGCCGACGAGGCGAAGATTAAGGAGCTTAATGCGACAGTTGAGGCGTCGTGTAAGGCGGAAAATGAAGCTCAAGAAAAGGTTGAGGCGGCGCTTAAACTTCACGTCGATCTTGCCAAACAGGTTGAAGACTCGAAGGTGAGGATTGCTGCTCTGGAGGACGAGAAGGCTAAGGTGGAGAAGAAGCTTGCTTCCGAGCTCAAGGAGGTGAAGCTTTATTGGTCTTGGCTTTCTCATGTGGAAGTCATTGAGCAGTATGCCGCTGGTAAATACCACAGTTGGGATCCAGTGAAGAAACAGAGGGAGTTTCAGGAAGCGTTCCCGGAGCTCCATGAAGGCGTCGAGGCAGGACCTACGCCTATGAATCCTCCGGCGAATCCTCATGTTATGGAGGATGATGTCCCTCATCTTAACGAGGTCGATCCTAATGATGGCGTCGAAGATGACGGAGATGCTAGTGAAGAAGACGTTGTGGAAGATAATGAAGACGAGGGAGAGGATGAACATGAGTATGAGGACGCGGACGGCTTCTCCTCGGGCTCTTCTGGGTCTGATAGTGATTCTTTGTAATTTTCTTTTTTTGTTCACGCGTCTCCGGTCTTCGGGGCGTTTTCTTGTAAATACTTTTTGTTCTTGTCCTTCATGATGTGCCTTTATAATATAACGTCCTATTTTGGAAATGCTTACTTGTTGATGAAGGTGTTTCCGAGATCTTTTATGTTTGGAGTATGTCGTTGCGTCCAGTCTTCCTTCTGTTGATGATGGCGTATTTGTCCGCGAGTTACGCGAGTGACGAATCGATCTTCTTTTGAATCGACCTTTGTCTTTTCCAATTTCTTTAACTTGGGGGTGTTTCTTGATTTCCTTATCTTCTTACGGGCAGGTGGTCTCGGCTTTGGGTGTGTTTTCATGTCTCCTTGAGTAGTCCTACCCATTTTGGTATGTTTGACCTAGGCTCCTTTTAGACTAGGTTAGAGCTATCAAAGATTCTTGGACTCTTCTTTACTTATTGTATATCGTACTTTGTTTCTTGTATCTTGAGCGTCAATCTTTGCGTTGCAGACATTTTAGGAGTTTACCCTTTATCTGGCCTTGATTCCTTACGTACTTTTCTTTGGTGCGCGTACCTTGCTTCGCGTGGTTGTAGAACCTTTGACTTTTAACTTCCGTGAGTAGTCCTACCCCTTTTCTTTGGTCCTTTGGCTTTTGTATTTGCTACTTTATCTTTCAAGGTGGTGTGGTTTCCTACCCCTAGTGTGATATTTTGTTCTTGGTGAACGTCTTAGAGGACTTTTCCTTACTTGATGGGGCGATATGGTCATTGCGGCTGCTTTAGTTACGTTGTCGGCTTACATGAAGGTTGGGTCCATCATTTCCTCCGAACCCTGAAGCGAGTGGCGGACATAGGTCAGCGTGTGATTTTATCAGCTTGTGACGTTACCCCTTAGTTTTAAGGTGCGTCCGTTCCCTCACGCTAGCGTTAGGTCGACGTCGAACTCTTTTAATCGACGGGCCTATTCATCGTGTGGCGTCCGATTTCTAGATTGTTAGGACTTACGATGCCGGTGGACGCATCCCTGCCGGTTTGGCGTTTTGCCCGTGGATTCATGACTCTCTGAGGGGCCATGGAAGGAGCAAGTACGCGTTCTTGGAGAGTGGTCGTGGTGATAGGTTTCCCTTCTTCGCTCAGAGGGCCGTGCCGGTTTCGTGAGGTGTCGGGCTTCATTCCCCATGACCATTGCCACACGTCGCTAACAATCATGGGAAGCGTCGACTCGGGGTCGGCGGTTCGGCTAACGTTGCCTACGTGTAGATGAAGTCTCGAACACGTAGACTAACGAAATTCGCCCCTAGCGCGGATTTTCACCGCGGCCTTCTTGCTTCTTATTTGGTACGCCGTTTTCAAGAGGCACGTTCTCTTAATAGACACAGAGCAAGTCATGGAATTGAAACAACTCAGCATGCTTAACACGTTGGAAAGAAAGGTTTACTTGTATATTAATAAAAGATGCATCATGCGATAACAAACATTGACTCTAACGCCTACCCTTAGTCGCCACGACCCCTTGTCGCTTTGACTTGATGATAACGACGCGTTCTTATTAAAAACATAATTCTACTCATGAAAAGGGAAATAAATGGGAATCAAAAGGCGAATAGAAGTATCTCAAACTCTTTCCTGATGGTGTCTTTACGGTGGGTGGTGCTTCAAGAACATGTAGCTTAAGTCAGGGTTTCTCTGCCATAAATTTTTTCCACTTTTGAACAAGGAGATTTTGCTTGCGTTTCCGTAGAGACGCGTCGTGCTTATCAACGCCCTTATCTTGCTTCTTGGACGGCTTTTTCTTTGACGCGTCTGGAGTTATTCTTCTACCCCTAGCCTCTTTCTTAGACTTTCTATGGCTTTTCCGTGTTTTCAGGTGTTTTGATTCTTTATCATTCGATGATCCAGACCATGAAGATGCTTTCCTTTTCTCTACTCTTCGGATGGCGTAGGATTTTACTTCTAGGACGTATATCTCGTCGCCTACCCAACCTATTTCCTCTTTTATCTCGTAGAGCCTCTGTTTGTTCCTAAAAATACGACGACTATGGAACGCGTGAAAGCTACGCGTAGAAGGATAGAGGCGACGCGACGTATGAAATGGAAGATGGCGTCGACGTGACGTTATAAAGAAGAACGTGTCGTTAAGCTATGGGAATTAGGCCAGCCGCCACTTAGTTACCTTGTTCTATATTATATTCGTGTAAATGGTAAAGGATAAGATGAAACAAATATCTTTTACCATATTTATTATATCGTTAGAAGGAAAAGGAAAAGATATTATTTCCTTCGTAAGATTCGAGGGTTAACCTATATAAAGGTTAACGCCAGCCTTTTGTAGAGACATCGTACTGCGCCGTAATATCAATACCACAAGAAAGTTCAAGTTTCAACCTTATTCTCTCGTCTCGTTCTCTTAGTGGATTATACCGTTCTCTTTGATCTTTGCCCTACAATTGCTTAGTTATCATCTCGTTGATAATTTCGCTACAAACAATTGACTCCCACTGTGGGGCTAGATCAAAAAAGGTGTCGTCTTTCAACATAAAGGGAACCTCCTTTTCGCATGAAGCCATGACGTCTTCGATGCCGCCCCAAGGAGAATCTCACCGTCTTAGGAGGACCGGAATCTCACGCAAGCTCCAGTACGAAGAGACTCGCAAGGACCATCGAAGACCAAGGCAACTCAGTCCCAGTCCATCTCTCCAGAGCCTCCAACAAGAACTCACCCATCACGTTCGAAGAGCCAGACGAAGAAGTCAAGCACCATGACAGCCTGGTGATCTCCGTGATAATCAAAGATTGTAAAGTCAAGAGAATCCTGGTAGACAACGGAAGGACGACCAATATCATCGCCCTCTCCGTTATCCTTGAACTCAGACTCTCCATTAAAGATATCTATGGAGAGCGTATCCGTCTGAAAGGATTTAGCGCAGAGATTTCAGAGATGTTAGGAGAGATCACCCTCGAAACGTCCGTCCAAGGAGTCAGCCTCCCAACCCAATTCGCAGTAATGGAAGCACGATCCCCATACAACGCCATCCTTGGAAGACCATGGATTCACGGAATGAAAGCGGTCCCGTCCACATATCACCAATCCCTCAAGTTTCCAACGCCTTGGGGAATACGCGAAGTCAAAGGCGACCCCTTTACGGCCAAAGAGTGCTACGGAATCGGTATGGAGGGAATCACGACGCCAAAGATCCAAAAAGACGAAGTAAAAGAGTTCCAAGTAAAAGCGTCCAACAAATACGTAAAACCAAAGTGTCTAGAATTGGAAGACGTTGCCGTAGACGGTAAAAAGCCAGAAAGGATCGTAAAAATAGGTACTGACGTTCCCGAGAAAATCAGAGGGGAACTAACGGCGTTCCTAAAGTCAAAGAGTCAGTGTTTCGCCTGGAGCCATGAAGACATGACAGGAATATCCCCTGACGTAATGCTCCATAGGTTAAACGTCGACCCTAAGTTCGTTCCGGTAAAGCAAAAAAGAAGAAAGTTCGCCCCTGAACGCAACAAAGTGGTGGATGAAGAAGTTAAGAATCTCCTCGAAACTGGTAAAATACGAGAAGCAAAGTACCCCGATTGGCTAGCCAACGTCGTAGTAGTTCAGAAGAAAAACGGGAAATGGAGGGTATGCGTCGACTTCACGGATCTCAACAAAGCATGCCCCAAAGATTCTTTCCCCCTCCCCCATATAGACGCCATGGTAGACGCCACAGCAGGTCACGAGATGTTGACGTTCATGGACGCGTTCAGCGGATATCATCAGATTCAATTGGACTCCAAAGATCAAGAGAAGACGACGTTCATCACCAATCAAGGCATTTACTGCTACAAAGTCATGCCTTTTGGCCTCAAGAACGCTGGAGCAACATACCAACGCTTTGTTAATAAAATGTTCAAGGAGCAAATAGGAGATACCATGGAGGTCTATATCGACGACATGTTGGTAAAGTCCAGAAAAGCCAAAGATCACGTAACACACTTGAAAGAGGCGTTCGCAATCCTGGAAGAGTACAGCATGAAGCTCAACCCTACCAAATGTTCTTTCGGAGTCTCCTCGGGGAAGTTCCTCGGATACGTCGTGACCCAAAGAGGGATAGAAGCCAGTCCCGAGCAAATAAAAGCCATACTCGATCTCGAGTCTCCACGATGCGTAAAAGACATACAAAAGTTAACCGGAAGGGTCGCCGCCTTGAATAGGTTCATCTCCAAAGCCTCCGATAGGAATCGCCTCTTCTACGACACCTTGAGGAAGAACAAATCCTTCTCTTGGACGGAACGCCATGAAGAAGCGTTCATAGAACTCAAGCATTACCTGACAAGTCCATTACTCCTAGCGAAGCCAAGAGACGGAGAACCATTATTCGTATACCTAGCAGTGTCCGAAATAGCTGTTAGCGTTGTCCTCGTCAGAGAAGAAGGAGACGAGCAACAACCCGTTTATTATGTGAGCAAAACGCTGTCCTCAGCGGAAACGAGATACTCGGCGATGGAAAAGCTAACGTTGGCTTTGGTCATGGCGTCGATAAAGTTGAAACCCTATTTTGAGTCGCATACCATCGTAGTACGAACGACATCTCCATTGAAAAACATAGTGAAAAAGCCAGAGCTTTCTGGAAGAATGACGAAGTGGACGATCCATCTAGGCGGATATGACATCATTTATGAAGGAAGAAGAGCGATAAAATCCCAAGCACTTGCAGATTTTATAGAAGACTTCAGTCCGACGCTAGAACAAGAAGCCGCCTCTCAAGTCAACAAAGTGGAAATCGCAAAATGGACTCTACACACAGACGGAGCGATGAACCAGAATGGAGTAGGTCTGGGCGTCGTTCTCCAGTCGCCACAAGGGGATAAAGTAGTGCAAGCAATAAGGTGCGATTTCGAAGCAACAAACAACGAAGCCGAATATGAAGCGCTGATCGCCGGCTTACGTATCGCCATCGACCTAAAAATTCAAAAGCTAGACATCTATTGTGACTCGCTATTAGTAGTCAATCAAGTTCGAGGCGAGTATTCAACCAGGGATTCAAAGATGACACTATACATGAAGGTAGTGAAGGAGCTGTTCGAAAAGATAGAAGATTGTCAAATTAGGCAAATCCCCAGAGACGCCAACACGCAGGCAGACGCGTTAGCTAAACTCTGATCTTTGATAGATCCCCGCGAGTATCAGAAGATCCTGCTCCTCCATTTAAGTAACGCGTCGATCAACAAAGAAGCTGTCCCGGAGCAAACTCTCGCCGTAAGAAGCCAAGAATCATGGGTGACGCCTTACTATGAATGGTTACAACACGGACGACTACCAATCAACGCGTACGACGCAAGGTTGTTGCGGCGGAAAGCAACTAATTTCGTTATAGATAAAGGGCAATTGCTGAAATGGTCGTCGAACGGCGTATTCCTAACGTGTCCTTCGGAAGAAAAGATCCAAGATATCCTACGCGAACTACACAACAGAGAGTATGGAAATCACTCCGGAGGAAGAAGTCTAGCAGCCAAAGCACACTCAGCCGGATATTACTGGCCCACAATGAAGCAGGACGCGTCAAATTACGTCAAGAAGTGCGACGCTTGCCAAAGACACGCTCCAATCCCACATCAACCAGCAGAAAAGCTCCACTCTATAACCTCTCCCTCGCCCTTCATGCAATGGGGGATGGATATAGTAGGCCCCATGCCCTTAACGTTAGGGCCGAAGACGTTGATGCTCTCCGTCACGGACTATTTCTCTAAATGGGTAGAAGCTGAAGCATTCAAAAGTATCAAAGATTCCCACGTCATATCCTTCCTCGAGAGAAACGTCCTTACAAGATTCGGAATCCCACATACTATCGTGTGCGACAACGGATCGCAATTCATCAGCAAGAACATCGCGTCGTTCTGCGAGAATAAGGGGATACGACTAGTATACTCGATGCCCAGATACCCTCAAGCAAACGGCCAAGCAGAATCAAGCAACAAGGTAATTGTAAGTAACCTTAAGAAAAGAATAGAAGAATGTCAGGGTAATTGGGCAGACCAACTCCAAGCTATAGTATGGGCCGGCAGAACGACGCCCAAAAGAGCAACAGGAAGAACACCTTTCTCACTCGTATATGGATGTGAAGCCCCACTACCGATCGAAGTGGCAGTACCAACCGAAAGATATCGATCTCTCCCCGAAGAAAGAAACTCCCCCATGATGACGTTCATTATAGACACGATCGATGAGCTAAGAAGCAACGCGGCACTAAGGATCGCATCACAAAAGAAAATCGTCGCCCGAAGCTACAATCGACGAGTAAAAGCCAGAACTATTCAAGTAGGAGATTGGGTCTTAAGAAAAGTATTCCCAAATACCGAGGATAAGAGCGTCGGGAAACTCGCCGCGTCCTGGGAAGATCCATATCAAATAGCACAAGTCGTAGGGAGAGGAGCCTATGAACTCACAACACCGAAAGGAACACCATTGATGCGCTCTTGGAACGCTACTCACCTTAAAAAGTACTATCATTAAAAGATAGTCGATGTGATGATTCTTTGCCATTTCGCATAATAAATTCTTAAGATGCTCTCTCCCCCTCTTTACTATTTTCTTATCAAGTACGTCTTAGCATCGAAACGACCAGGGGGTCGCGTAGATTAGGGGTAGTTTTATAACGTCTTCGTTTAAAAGCATAAGAATATTTTATCTCCAAACGTTTCAAGCATGATGAGTTGTTTCTTTTTAAAATACTTGCTCTTTGTCTCTGGTACAACACCCAACCTTAATAAGGCCGCGGCGAAAATCCGCGCCGGGGGCGAATTTCTTCAGTCTACGCGTTCAAGGCTACATCTACGCGTAGGCGACGTTAGCCGAACCGCCGACCCCGAGTCGAAGCTTCCTATGATCATTAGCGACGTGTGGCAATGGTCATAGGGATTGAAGCCCGACACCTAACGAAACCGGCATGGTGCTCTGGGGAAGAAGGGAAACCTATCGCCACCACCCATCTCGAGGAACGCGTATTCACGCCTTCCACGACCCCTCTCAGAGTCATGAATCCACGGGCAATTCGCCAAACCGGTAGGGACGCGTCCACCGGCATCGGAAGTCCTAATACTCAAGAAAACGGACGACATACACGATGAATAGGCCCGTCAATTAAAAGAGTTCGACGTCGATCTAAACGCTAGCGTGAGGCAACGGATCCACCTTTAAAGTAAGGGGTAACGTCACAAGCTGATAAAAATCACACGCTGACTTACGTCCGCCACTCGCTTCTGGGTTCGGAGGAAATGTTGGACCCAACATTCATATAAGACGGCAAATAACCTAAAGTAAGTCGCATTGACCGAAACACACAAAAGGTAAGCAACGACATCAAGTCTACAAAAAGAATCATGTTTGACGAACCCAATTCTCCCAAAGTTAGATTCGTCAAAAGGGGATAATAGTCCTACTAAACAAAAACAAAGTTGCAAACAAAGAAGTATCTAAAGAGAAGGAGGCAAAACACCACCCTCGGAAGCATCACCATCTAAAGCAAATGCTAAAGAAGAAGAATTCGAAGAAGCATGCAAAGAAGAAGCTCCCTGAGGCGGAACAAGGTAAAGTACAAGAAATTCGCCACGTTCACGTTCCACATTCCAATCTACGTGACGACCTGCCCGGAACTCCTCCATCACCTCAATACGAGATGACCATGAGTAATAAGTGCCGACTTCCCGTAAGTTCTTCTCATATAACTTTGCCTTCTCCTCGGCGTCAGCAGTAAGAGACGCAACCTTCCCATCTAGCACCACTATACGCCGTGCCAATATGCCTCTCTGCTTCGCCGTCTCCAAAGTTTCCATACGAGCAACCTTCTCCGACGAACGCAGTTTAGCAACTTCCGTAGTGAGATCTTGAACCTTTTCTTCAAGAACCTCCATCTGATCCTTTAAAGAAGCATCCGAGCTAGATTCTTTCTGAAGACGCTCCCAGCAAAACAACGACGCTTGAAAAGCCTAAAGAAAAGAAAATCAAGAGAAACGAGAAGCAACGCGAAATAAAGAAAGAAACCACGGAGAAAGAAAGATACATACCTGGCACTGCGATATGAGAGATTCTCCTAAAACGTCTACGGCCTGCATAGACGAATAATGATTCCAGGACGACGTAGAACTTAAAGATTGCATAGCTGGAATGAACCTACGCGTAGGCGCTACGGGACGAGAAATGATTGCAGGAAAGTCACTCGCCTCGACGTACGTAACGGAATATACGTTAGGTTCCGCTACCCTCTCCTCCTTGACATTCTCCGACGGATCTACAGGTGCGCCCGACTCCTCTACAATTAAGGGCGTTTGCAACGTCGTTCCTAAAAGTATCGCTTCCCCCATAAAAGAAGAAGCAACGGCTGCCTCGTCCCTCTCCGCTTTCAATTTCTCCTCGGCAACGCGTCTCTTCTTCACGGAAATCAAGTCCTGAGCAGACTCTTGACGAGTACGAGACGCAACGCCTAAAAGCAAAAAGCACACTTAGAAAGAACATAGTAAAGAGCAGTACGCAGAATCCCATGAAAGAACCTACCCTTAGAGAAAATAGGGGTCGCCAGACGATATCCCTTCCCGTCTCGACCAGTAAAGGTACGCTCCACCAAAGGAATCGCCAAAATCATCTTAACTATCGCCTCCGATTCTTCACGCGCCTCGATCACATGAATATTAACTGAAGAAAATTACACGCCTAAAGTAAGCATCGAAATCTCAAGAAATCAAAGAAAGAAGTAAGCACCAAAAGAAGAAGACGTACTCGAAGGAGTCCATTCCTCAAGCAAGAAAGCACAATCCTTCCCCAAAGTCGATTTCCTGATGAAATAGAACTTGTCCGCCCAGCCTCGATCGGACGAAGCTCCCTCATTCATCAAAGGCAAGGCTCCAACACGAGACTTGATATTAACCCTACCCGGTGAAGGGGTAGAGAGAATGCAAGAATGCATGACGTCGGCGATAGTGAACGCGATATTAAAGTTAGCCAGGACGTGATCCAGCACGGCCAGACTTCTCTAGGTACTAGGAAGAATCTGCCCAATCGCAATACCCAGGGAAGACAAGAGGGAACGAACCAAGGGAGAAAAAGGAAAACGATGATCGATCGTGAAGGGGTACTCGTAGACACAAATCCACCCCGGACGAAGAGCATCCGCGAACACGCCGGAAGGAGGAATAGCAATTTCAACGAGGGAAGAAAGCCCCACCATGGATCGAAGGAATTCAGGATCGCTAGCTTGAGAAGAACGGCGGTTAGCGTCGCTAAGGATCATCTTGGGGTCGTAAGTATTTGAAGTCATGGCGGAAGAATGAAAGTTAGGGTTTTTCTTTCAAAGAAAAACTGTGAAGGCAAGAAGGCGAGACCAGAGCGTGTTTAAATAAGGGAAGACCGCATCCGAGATTTTCAAGAATCACCTTGTTACCGTTGGAAGAAAATCCGGACGTTGGGAATATAGCCATTACGGTAAAATACCAATCAAGCAGTCACAATAAATGAAGATCCTCGAAGAAATACATTAACGTAATTTCTTGAGTCTCTTCCTTTGAAACAAACGCGTTCCAGTTATTTTGAAGACGTATTCTACAAAGAAAGAAGGTGTCTCCCAGTTCTACTTGACATTAAGCCCTGTAAGACGCCTTAGGGGTATTGTTTGTGCCTAAAAATACGACGACTATGGAACGCGTGAAAGCTACGCGTAGAAGGATAGAGGCGACGCGACATATGAAACAGAAGATGGCGTCGATGTGACGTTATAAAGAAGAACGTGTCGTTAAGCTATGGGAATTAGGTCAGCCGCCACTTAGTTACCTTGTTCTATATTATATTCGTGTAAATGGTAAAGGATAAGATGAAACAAATATCTTTTACCATATTTATTATATCGTTAGAAGGAAAAGGAAAAGATATTATTTCCTTAGTAAGATCCTAGGGTTAACCTATATAAAGGTTAACGCCAGCCTTTTGTAGAGACATCGTACTACACCGTAATATCAATACCACAAGAAAGTTCAAGTTTCAACCTTATTCTCTCGTCTCGTTCTCTTAGTGTTAAGATTATACCGTTCTCTTTGATCTTTTCCCTACAATTGCTTAGTTATCATCTCGTTGATAATTTCGCTACAAACAACCTCCGTTGAGCATATCTTACTTGTTCTCCATGATCTTTTAATTCCTACGCCTTATTCTTTTTCTCCAGGGACGCGTTGGTCGTACTCTTCATTCCTATGCTGTAGCACTCCCTCGCTATTTGTGGTTCACCCTTGATCTCTTGGATCCCCCACGGAGATGGAAACTTCAGGGATTGATGGTACGTTGAAGGTATAGCTCTCATATCGTGTAACCACGGCCTTCCTAGGATTATGTTATAGGGCGACTCGGCTTCCATTACTACGAACTTGGTTTTCATATTGACCCTTCCGCCAGAGTGGTTAGGGTGATTTCTCCTAGCATATCGGCGACTTCGCCACTGAAACCTACTAAAGGGATGTACTTTTTCACCACGTCGTCGCTAGACAATCCGAGCTCCTTGATCACGGATAAGGTGATGATGTTGGCCGAGCTTCCGTTATCGACGAGGATTCTTTTAACCTTGCAATTACTAATGGTTAAGGAGATGACTAACCCGTCGTGGTGATCTACACTCCCGTTGGATTCTTCGAACGTGATTGAACAATCTTTCCTAACGGTCCTGACGTGGTAGATTGGAAGAACATTTCCTTCGCCGCGTAATGCCTTGACGCTTCTTTTGGCGGCGGAGGCGGTATAGCCACTTATGGGGGAGCCTCCGAAGATTGTGTTGATCGTTCTTGAACGATTCGATGAAGGAGGTGGTGGCGTTGCAGATATTTTTCCTTTCCTTGCTCCTTCGAACGCGTCCCTTCCCTCTTTGGAGAGTAAATCCAACAGGTCGCCTCTTTTCAGGAGACGTAGAACTTGTTTCCTCAGAGTATAGCAATCATCTGTCGGATGTCCTAAGTCATTGTGGAACTTGTTCAGGGATTATGGATTTAGGAGCCCCGGGCATTAACATCATCTCTTTCCTTAAGGCTCCGACTTGTTGTGCTACGAGCGCAGCGACGACGTCCGAAGTCAAGTTCTCTTTAGACTTTTCTTTCTGACTCGTTTCTCTCGACGGGATGGTGTTTCGTTGTTCTTGGGATCCGTAAGCCTCTCTTTCCTCGGCGACAACGTCCATATCTAGGCGGCAAACGACGCTTTGACTACGAACGTAGGTGAGTGGCCTCGCTGACTCTGCCTTAAGCTCTTTTATGATGGAACGTAGTCGTTCGTTCTCTTTGGTGAGTCTTGACGTGTTTTCTTCGCTGGCGTTTTTACCTTTCGTCCACGCCTTTTGGAGGGTGTCGAAGTGGACTCTGACATAGGTCACGTTGGTCATATCGTCGCTCGTCTCCTGCACTTCTGTGGGAGCGTTATTCTTTGGAGCGTCGGGAGTGTTCTCGAAATCCTTTCCCGCAGTTTCTTCCATCGGAACGAGAGGAACCGTTATATGCTCTTCTTCTTCGGATCTTTTTTCACCATCACGCGGGCTGTTGGTCGGACTTGCATGATTTCCTGCAAAAAAGAAGCTCTTTTCGTATGGAAAGACGATACCTTTTTGATCTTGCCCCACGGTGGGCGCCAATTGTTTGTAGCGAAATTACCTACGAGAAGATAACTAAGCAATTGTAGGGCAAAGATCAAAGAGTACGGTATAATCTCAACACTCAAGAACAATATTGAACGAGAGAGAAATTTAGGGTTGAAGCTTGAACTTAGTATTACTCGTAATGGTGGCTGAATGATTACAAAGCAGGCATTAGCCTTTATTTATAGGCTAACCCTAATAATATCTTTAAGGAAACGAGATCTTATCTCTTCCTTTTATCTAAATAACGATATAACAAACAAGGTAAAAGATATTCTTTACCGTATCTTTTACCAATTACAAGAATATAATAAGGAATAAGATAAAATATGGTCGGTCGACCTAATCTTCAAGATAAACGAGACCTTTGCCACGTCTCGTCACGTCGACGACATCCTTCACTCCTCTCGTCGCGTCGACACAGCCTTCCTACGCGTAGCTCTTCACGCGTTCCACACTCCTCCTATGCCGAACTCTCCAACTTGTTTCGATTACAATTCGCCAGCAGTAAGTTGTTTGCAAAGCAACCCTCAGATCTCCATAACATGCGTATGAACAGAGGTGAGACCTTAAGAGCCTTTATGAAGCGTTTCAATGACGAGAAGATTACAATCCCAGATTGTAGTGAGGCTACCGCCGCCGACGCGTTCAGACGCGCACTTCCCCGAGATAGTGATCCGTACAAGGAATTGATGAAGACTCGCCCAGAATCATTCGTCTCAACTCGGGAAAGAGCCATGGAAGCCATACGCCTCGAAGAAGACTTCCTAAGTCACGCTGAAGAAAAGTCCCAATCTCCACGAAGACGTGCCCCTCCGCGCAGGGATTCTCCCCAACGGAAATGTGACGAACGCTACGATAGAAGAAATAAGCCGTTCCATAGAGAACCCCCCATGGTGCATAACGTGAGCGAGATCAATAACGTCTATGCAGTCGAAAGAGGGGTATACATGAAGACCGACGCGTTACGAGTCATGAGCGCGATGGAGAAACTCCACGACGTGAAGTGGCCTAAAAAGCCAAATCCGGAAAAGAAGTCAGGATCCGGAAGAGGGTATTGCGAGTTCCACAACGACTCGGGGCACCCAACGGATGATTGTTACACTCTGAGGAAAGAAGTGCTACGTCTCCTGAAAAGAGGTGACCTATTAGATCTACTCTCCAAAGAAAGAAGGGATGTGTTCGAAGGAGCAAGGAAAGGTAAAAGGTCTCTAACGCCACAACCCCCCTCGTCGAGTCATTCAAGGACGGTCAACACGATATTTGGAGGTTGTTTGTGCCTAAAAATACGACGAGTGTGGAACGCGTGAAGACCTACGCGTAGGAAGACTGTGTCGACGTGACGAGAGAAAAGGAGGATGTCGTCGACGTGACGAGACGTGGCAAAAGTCTCGTTTATCTTGAAGATTAGGTCGGCCGAGTATATTTTATCTTATTCCTTATTGTATTATTGTAATTGGTAAAAGATACGGTAAAGAATATCTTTTACCTTGTTTGTTATATCGTTATTTAGATAAAAGGAAGAGATAAGATCTCGTTTCCTTAAATATATTATTAGGGTTACCCTATAAATAAAGGCTAATGCCTGCCTTGTAAGGATCCAGACACCATTACGAGTAATACCAAGTTCAAGCTTCAACCCTAATTTCCTACTTTGTTCTTGAGTGTTGAGATTATACCGTATTCTTTGATCTTTGCCCTACAATTGTTTAGTTATCTTCTCGTAGGTAATTTCGCTACAAACAATTGGCGCCCACCGTGGGGCAAGGTCAAAAAGGTGTTGTCTCTGCATACAAAGGGAACAACCTCGCCCGCAGAAGCCATAAAAGATCCCAGATAGATCAAAAACCTTCGAAACGGAGCCTTCACCGTGTTAGGAGGTCCGCCGTCCTATACAACCTCCGACACTAAGAGGCTCGCGAGGACTATCGAAGGACAAGGCGATTCTGTCCCAACTCGCCACTCCAGAGCAGCCAATCGTGATCTGCCTATCACGTTTGAAGATCCAGACGAAAGAATCAAGCATCACGATAGGCTGGTGATCTCCGTTGTGATTCGGAATTGCAGCGTGAAAAGAATCATAGTAGATAACGGAAGTTCGACCAACATCATCACTCTCTCTGCCGTTCTTGAACTCGGACTTTCAGTCGACGATGTCGTCGGAAAGCGTATCCGTTTGAAAGGCTTCAGCGGAGAGATCTCCGAGATGTTAGGGGAAATCACCCTCGAGACAACAACCAAGGGCGTCAATCTCCCAACCATATTCACCGTGATGGAAGCGGATTCGCCTTATAACTTCATCCTCGGAAGTCCCTGGATCCATGATATGCGAGCAGTTCCATCTACGTATCACCAATCCCTGAAGTTCCCAACGCCCTGGGGAATACGCAAAGTCAAAGGCGAACCCTATACGGCCAAGGAGTGTTACAGAATCGGGATGAAAGGGACCACGACGCCGGAAATCAAAAAAGTTGAAGTAAAAGAATTTCAAGTCAAGACGCCTACTAAGTACGTCAATCCAAATTGTCCCGAATCAGAAGACGTGGTCATCGACGATTCCAAACCAGAAAGAGTCGTAAAGATAGGAACTGACGTCCCCGCAGAGATTAGAGAAGAACTGATAACGTTCTTGAAGTGAAAAGCCAAATGCTTCGCATGGAGCCACGAAGACATGATATGCATATCTCCAGACGTGATGCTCCACAAGCTAAATGTTGATCCGAAGTTCACTCCAGTCAAGCAGAAGAGAAGAAAATTCGCTCCCGAACGCAATAAAGTTGTAGACGAAGAAGTTAAGAATCTCCTCGAGACAGGTAAGATACGAGAAGCGAAGTACCCCGACTGGCTCGCCAACGTCGTAATCGTCCAAAAGAAGAACGGGAAGTGGAGAGTATGCATCGATTTCACAGATCTTAACAAAGCATGTCCTAAAGATTCCTTCCCACTCCCTCACATCGACGCCATGGTGGACGCGACGGCAGGGCATGAGATGATAACGTTCATGGAAGCGTTCAGCGGATATCACCAAATACAGATGAACCCTGCCGATCAAGAAAAGACCGCGTTCGTGACAAACCAGGAGATATATTGCTACAAGGTCATGCCTTTTGGCCTCAAGAACGTCGGAGCTACGTATCAACAACTGGTGAATAAGATGTTCGAGGAGAAAATAGGGGACACGATGGAAGTTTACATAGACGACATGCTCGTGAAGTCTAAACAAGCAAAAGATCATGTAACACATCTCAAGGAGGCGTTCGAGATCCTGGAAGAGTATATCATGAAGCTCAACCATACCAAGTGCTCCTTCGGGGTCTCTTCCGGGAAGTTCCTCGGATATGTAGTAACCCAGAGAGGAATCGAAGCTAGTCCCGAACAGATTAATCCATACTTGATCTCGAAACTCCGCGTTGCATAAAAGACATCCAGAAGCTGACGGGAAGAGTCGCCGCGTTAAACAGGTTCATCTCCAAAGCCTCCGACAGAAATCGACTCTTCTATGACACTCTCCGGAAGAATGAGTTCTTCTCTTGGACGGGACGCCACGAAGAAGCCTTCATGGAGCTTAAGAGTTATCTGACGAATCCCTTACTCCTATCAAAGCCTAAAGAAGGAGAGCCCTTGTTCGTATATCTAGCAGTCTCCGAAATATCTATCAGTGTCGTTCTCGTAAGAGAAGAAGGGGAGGAGCAACAACCCATCTACTACGTAAGTAAAACGCTATCATCAGCGGAAACGAGGTATTCCGCCATGGAAAAACTGACGTTGGCATTAGTGATGGCGTCGGTGAAATTGAAGCCCTACTTCGAATCCCATACCATCATAGTAAGAACCACGTCGCCTTTGAAGAACATAGTGAAGAAGCCAGATCTATCTGAGAGAATGACGAAGTGGACGGTTCATCTTGGCGGCTACGACATCATCTACGAAGGAAGAAAAGAAATCAAATCCCAAGCGTTGATTTTGTGGCAGATTTTAGTCCAACCCTAGAGCAAGAAGGAATCTCACAGGTAAACAAGGTAGAATTTGCAAAGTGGACCTTGCACATGGACGGAGCGATGAACCAGAACGGGGTAGGACTGGGCATCGTCCTGAAATCGCCACAAGGGGATAGGGTCGTCCAAGCCATAAGGTGTGACTTCAAAGCGACGAATAACGAAGCCGAGTATGAAGCTTTGATCGCCGGTCTACGCGTCGCCATCGACCTACAGGTTCAGAAACTTGATATCTATTGTGATTCACTACTGGTAGTCAACCAAGTTCGAGGTGAATACGCCACTAAAGATTCGAAGATGACCTTGTACCTCAAAGTAGTAAAGGAACTGTTCGAGAAAATCGAAAGCTGCCAAATCAGGCAGATCCCCAGAGACGCTAACGCGCAAGCTGACGCATTGGCAAAGCTAGGTTCATCGATTGATCCGAGAGAATATCAAAAGATCCCATTCCTCCACCTCAGCAACGCGTCTATCAATAAAGAGGCAATTCCCGAACGAACGCTCACAGTAAGGAGTCAAGATTCCTGGGTGACGCCTTATTACGAGTGGTTGCAGCACGGACACCTCCCGGGTAACGCATATGAAGCAAGGCTATTGAAGCAAAAAGCGACCACCTTCATAGTGGACAAGGGCCAATTAATAAAATGGTCGTCGAACGGCGTGTTCTTAACGTGCCCGACAGAGGAAAAGATCCAAGATATTCTACGCGAGCTACATAGCGGAGAATATGGAAATCAATCAGGAGGGAGAAGCCTAGCGCCCAAAGCACACTCAACAGGATACTACTGGCCCACGATGAGACAAGACGCGATGAATCACGTCAAGAGGTGTGACGCTTGCCAAAGACACGCCTCGATTCCACATCAGCCGGCAGAAAAGCTCCACTCCATAACGTCCCCTTGGCCATTCATGCAATGGGGGATGGATATAGTAGGACCTATGACCTTAACCCTAGGACCAAAGACACTAATGCTCGCCGTCACAGATTACTTCTCCAAGTGGATAGAAGCTGAAGCGTTCAAGAACATCAAAGATTCCCATGTCATCTCCTTCATCGAAAGAAACATCATCATGATATTCGGAATCCCTCACACCATTGTATGCGACAACGGATCGCAATTCATTAGCAAGAACATCGTATCGTTCTGCGAGGACAAACGGATATGTCTAGTCTACTCGACGCCGAGATACCCACAAGCGAACGGGCAAGCAGAATCAAGTAATAAGGTCATCGTAAGCAATCTCAAAAAGAGGATAGAAGAATGCAAGGGAAATTGGTCGGATCAACTCCAGGCTATAGTGTGGGCCGACAGAACGACGCCTAAGAGAGCGACAGGAAGAACACCATTCTCTCTCGTGTACGGTTACGAAGCCGTCCTGCCAATTGAGGTGGAAGTACCAACAGAAAGATATCGGTTTCTCCGTGGGGAAAAAAATACTCCAATAATGACGTTCATGATAGATACGGTCGACGAGATAAGAGACAATGCAGCGTTGAAGATGGCAGCACAGAAACAAATCGCTGCCTGAAGCTATAATCGACGAGTAAAAGCAAGAACTTTCCAAATAGAAGACTGGGTCTTAAGAAAAGTATTTCCAAATACAAAGGATAAGAGCGTTGGAAAGCTCGCCGCGTCCTGGGAAGGTCCATACAAAATAGCACAAGTCGTAGGGCGAGGAGCCTACGAACTCGTTACACCAGAAGGAGTACCATTGATGCGTTCGTGGAACGCAACACATCTTAAGAAATATTACCATTAGAGAACGTGATAGTTGATCTGATTTCTACTTGTTCCTATGCATATTTTAGATTTCTCATTATGTTAAAGCATGTTTTAGCGTCGAAACGACAAGGGGGTCGTCGAGACTAGGGGTAGACGTCTTAGTTCATCAGAATTCATGAAGTCTTCGTTAATACATAAGTATGCACTTTCTTGTCTGATATGGAATATATGCCGAGTTGTTTCATTTCAAAGTACTTGCTCTGTGTCTATGACGTAACATCAAGCTTAATAAGGTCGCGGCGAAAATCCGAGCCGGGAACGAATTTCGTTAGTATACGCGTTTAAGGCTCCATCTACGCGTATGCAACGTTAGCCGAACCGCCGACTCCGAGTCGACGCTTCCCATGATTGTTAGCGACGTGTGGCAATGGTCATGGGGAATGAAGTCCGACACCTCACGAAATCGGCACGGTCCTCTGAGCGAAGAAGGGAAACCTATCGCCACGACCACTCTCCAGGAACGCGTACTTGCGCCTGCCACGGCCCCTCTGAGAGTCATGAATCCACGGGCAAAACGCCAAACCGGCAGGGATGCATCCACCGGCATCGTAAGTCCTAACAATCGAGAAATCGGACGCCACACGATGAATAGGCTCGTCGATTAAAAGAGTTCGACATCGACCTATAGCTAACGTGAGGCAACGGACCCACCTTAAAAGTAAGGGGTAACGTCACAAGCTGATAAAATCACACGCTGACCTATGTCTGCCACTCACTTCAGGGTTCGGAGGAAATGTTGGACCCAACTTTCATGTAAGCTGGCAACATAACAAAAGCAGCCGCGATGACCACAATGATACCAGGGGTAGAAAAAATGAAACCTCGAAGTCAAAGATCGACCTACACGTCACAAGTAAGAAATGTTTCGCAAACCCGACTCCATAAAAGATTTGATGTCAGATTCGCCAAAAGGGGATAGTAGTCCCACCAAAAGTTAAAGATAAGCGAAAGCCTTACGCAAAGAAAGAAGCAATAAACATCCAATACGTATTCAAAAAGAATTTGCCACACAAGAACGTGACGAAAAGCTAAAACCCATGTTCCACAAAAGCAGCCATGCAACAAGCAAAAAGATGAAAGTTGGCTAAACTAAGAAGAAGGAGATACATCCTTATCTGTGGAAACGACGTTACCATCTAAAGTTACATCTACGTCACTAGAAGCTAAGACTGGCGAACTTGAGGGTACGCGTAGAAGAGAAACCCCCTCGGGTGGAATGGCATAAAGAACAATAAATTCACCACGCTCGCGTTCCACATCCCAATCTACGTGACGACCCGCGTGAAACTCCTCCTTAACCTCGATACGAGATGACCACGAATAGTAAGTACTAGTCTCTCGGAAGTTATTCTCGTACACCTTTGCTTTCTCCTTGGCGTCAGCTTCAAGGAACGCGACCTTACCATTCAACACCTCGACGCGTCGTGCTAGCACACCCCTTTGTTTCGCCGTCTCCAGCGTTTCCATACGAGCGTCCTTCTCAGACGCCGTAAGACGAGCAATTTTCTTATTAAGGTCTTTGATCTTCTTACCAAGATCACTCACCTCACCCTTCAAGGCCTCTTCAGACTCAGAACACTTATGGAGACGTTCCCAAGTACACAACGAAGCTTGGAAGGCCTGAAAGACCCCAACAGGTAAGAAACGACACAACAACAAAAAGAAAAACGAAAGGACAAGAAAAAGTACACACATGCCACTACGCTACGAGAGAATCGCCCAAGACGTCTACGACTTGCATAACAGATAATGGTTCCAAGAAGAAGTAGAAGCCAAAGCTTGCATTGCAGGGATGAAGTTACGCGTAGGCACTACGGGACGAGACACTATCGCAGGAAAATCGCTTACTTTAACGTACGTAACGGAAGCTGCACCAGGATCTTTTGTTTTGCCCTTCTCGCTCTCCTTCAAAGGATCCGCGGGGAATTCCTCTACCTCTACCTGTAGAGACGCATCTGAAGACACTTGCACCCCCGTAACTGGTGGAATCACCTCCTTTACGCATGCCGGAGTGGAAACCGCCTCTTCCTTCGCAGCTCTCAACTTTTCCTCTAAAATACATCTCCTCTTCGCGGTAATCAAGTCATGAGCAGATTCTTGATGAGTACGATACGCGACGCCTGAAGCAAAAGTGCGTTTAGAAGATTAAAAAAAAGGTAGAAAAGCAACATATAATTCGTCAAAAAAGCTCACCTCGAGAAGGGATAGGGGTCGCGAGACGATATCCCTTCCCGTCACGGCCAATAAAGGTACGTTCTACCAATGGAATCGCCATGATCTTCTTAGTAATCTCCTCTGATTCCTCTCGCGCCACAATAGTGTGGATATCAACTACGCACAAAGTCACACGCAAGAATAAGCGCCAAGATGCATAAGTCTAAAGAAAATCGTAAAGGATAAAGAAACATACTGGAAGGAGTCCATTCTTCAAGCAAGAAAGCACAATCTTTCCCCAAGGTAGATTTCCTGATGAAGTAGAACTTATCTGCCCAACCCTGATCGGATGAAGTTCCTTCATTCACCAAAGGAGGTACCCCGACACGAGATTTTATTTTGATTCTACCCGCCGAAGGAGTAGAGGGAATGCAAGAGTGCATGACGTTGGCAATCGTGAACGCGATGTCGAAATTAGCCAAAATATGGTCCAACACTGCCAAGCCCCTCCAAGCACTCGGAAGAACTTGCCCCGACCGCGATACCCAAAGTAGTCAAGAAAGAACGAACCAGAGGGGAAAAGGGAAAACGGTGTCAGACCAAGAAAGGATACTCATAGACACAAACCCATCCCGGGCGTAAGGCGTCGGCGAACACGTCAGAGGGAGGAATAGCAATTTCCACAGAGAGCCCTGCTACGGAACGAAATAACTCGATGTTGCGAGCTGAAGAAGAACGGCGGTTAGCATCATTAAGGATCATCTTGGGATCGTAGATAATTGGAGCCATTGATAAGAGAGAGGGTAAAGGTTAGGGTTTGCAAGAAGATTACGGATGAGAAGAAGAAAGTCGGAGCGTGTTTAAATAAGGAAAGAAGATTTCGTTCGAGATTTTCCAAATAATTCGTTTGTTACCGTTGGGACAAATCCGAACGTTGGGGAAGTAGCCGTTGGAGCGGATATGAGTCAGTCATCCGCATTAAATGAGAATTGAAGATAAGACATTATTACGAAGTTAAGATTTTGGGTTGAACGAGTATTCCACGCGTTCCGAATTTGATGAAGGCGTATTCTATGAAGAAAGAAGGCGTCTCCCAGTTCTACTAAGGCGTTAATTCCTGTAAGACGCCTTAGGGGTATTGTTTGTGCCTAAAAATACGACGAGTGTGGAACGCGTTAAGAGCTACGCGTAGGAAGACTGTGTCGACGCGACGAGAGAAAAGGAGGATGTCGTCGACGTGACGAGACGTGGAAAAGGTCTCGTTTATCTTGAAGATTAGGTCGGCCGAGTATATTTTATCTTATTCCTTATTGTATTATTGTAATTGGTAAAAGATACGGTAAAGAATATCTTTTACCTTGTTTGTTATATCGTTGTTTAGATAAAAGGAAGAGATAAGATCTCGTTTCCTGAAAGATATTATTAGGGTTAGCCTATAAATAAAGGCTAACGCCTGCTTTGTAAGGATCCAGCCACCATTACGAGTAATACCAAGTTCAAGCTTCAACCGTAATTTCCTACTTTGTTCTTGAGTGTTGAGATTATACCGTATTCTTTGATCTTTGCCCTACAATTGCTTAGTTATCTTCTCGTAGGTAATTTCGCTACAGATGCTCTCCCATAAGTGGCTATACCGCCTCCGCAGCCAAAAGGAGCATCAAAGCATTACGCGGCGAAAGAAGTGCTCTGCATTACGCGGCGAAGGCCGCGGTGAAAATCTGCGCCGGGGGCGAATTTCGTTAGTCTATGAGTTCGAGGCTTCATCTACGCGTAGGCAGCGTTAGCTGAACCACCGACTCTGAGTCAACGCTTCCCATGATTGTTAGTGACGTGTGCCAATGGTCATGGGGAATGAAGCCCGGTACCTCACGAAGCCGGCCGGATCCTCTGAGCAAACAAGGTCGAACCTATTTGACACGATCATTCTCCAGGAACGCGTTTTCACGCCTTCCATCCCCTCTGAGAGTCATGAATCCACGGGCAAAACGCCAAACCGGCAGGGATGCGTCCACCGGAATCGTAAGTCCTAAAAATCTAGAAATCGGACGCCACACGATGAATAGGCCCGTCGATTAAAAGAGTTCGACGTCGACCTAACGCTAGCGTGAGGCAACAGACCCACCTTAAAAGTAAGGGGTAACGTCACAAGCTGATAAAATCACACGATGACCTATGTCCGCCACTCGCTTCTGGGTTCGGAGGAAATGCTGGACCCAACCTTCATGTAAGCCGGCAACGTAACTAAAGCAGCCACAATGACCATACCACCCTATCAAGTAAGTTAAAACCATCTAACGCGTTCACCACGAACGAAGTATCATATCAAAGGTATGGAGTTATACCCTAAAGATAGAATAGAAAAAGGCAAGAAACCAAAGATAGAATTTACGCACTCACAAACGAGGCACGCGTAAAGAGTAACAGAAGTTCAAGCCCAATACAAAGCTTACGAGATACGAACTAAAAGTCGTAAATACTCAAGAAATAAGTTCTACACCTACGCGAAGCAAGATACGCAAGATATCAAAGCCGGATAAAAGACGAACTCCCAAGACGTCTCCGACGCAAAGAAAAACGCGCACGACACAGAGAAAGAAGTACAAGGTATAACAAGTAAAGCGAGCCGAAGAATCTTTGGTAGCTCTAACCTAGTCTGCGAGGAGTCTAAGTCAAATCTACCAAAAGGGGTAGGATTACGCCAAAAAAGAATGAGAAGTGCTTAAAAGATAGCAACAATGTAAGAACAGGAAAGTTGGTAGCAATAAAACACTATCACCAAAGCAACGCAAAGAATTCAAGAAAACAGGAGAACAAGTATTTTAAGAAAAAGTCCAACGGCAAAGAACAAGGATAACAACATTTGAAAAGAAAAGAAGTGTCCCAACTACAAGCAACGCCTACAAATACACTACGCAAAGAAAAAGCCAAAAATTACAAGGATTTGGACTCGCCCTTAGACGACCCAGAGCCGGATGCGCGACTATCACCTTCCTCTTCACCAGCCGCAACCTCCTCCTCGTCGACATGTTCCCCGCCTTCAGCATCTGCGACGTCGGGATGAACACCTGCAGGAGGTTTCGGAAAAGCCTCCCTAAACTCAGCACGCTCGCCTACCGGATCCCAATCTTTTTGCTTACCAGCAGCATACTCCTCATAAACTTCCACCCTGGACAACCAAGACCAATAGACCTTCGCCTCCTCCAAATCTTTGTCATGCTGCGCCTCGTTCCTCTCCACATCCACCCGCAAAGTACTGAGTTTCTCCTCCAAATCCTCGACCCGCTTGGTGATCGTCTCGTTAAGAGTACGAACTTCAGTAACCTTGTCCTTTGCCACCTTCTCCGCGTCACGAGACTTCTCCAACAAACCATTCAAATGCGTAACCTTCGATGAAGCATCAAACGCCTTTTTCTCCAACGCGTCCATCTGTTTTGGATACGTAGACAAGAGCGTCCAAGAGCATAGCGACGCCTGAATCCCCTGAAAGAAGGAACGAGAAAAATAAGAAAGGAAGCTCACGAGAAAATCATCAGAGAAAATAGAAGTTACAATCTTACTTGCCATTGAGCAGCGAAAGCCTCTCCCATAACGTCGGCAAGATCCATCGACGCGTAATGATCAATAGACGACGAAGAACGAAGCCCCATAAAAGCTTTCAGAAGTTCCCTTCCCGGAGCGAAAACATTTGAAATCACGCCAAGGAAGTCATCCACAGACGAGTATTTCTCCTCGGGAACCTCAACCACTTTCTCCTTTCCCTTCCGTGAACGCGTCGCCTTATCCGGAGAAGGAGATGGCGTAGATTCCAAGGTAGCCATGAGATCAACGTCCAAGGGAGCAGCGGACGAACATCCTTTTATGGCAAGCTGCCTCTTCCTCGACGTCACAAGATCAGTGGCGGATTCGTCACGAGCACGGACGCAAGAAATTGAAGTTGCGCCATCAACAAAGAATAAACAGTTAGAACACGAGTATGAAGAAATAAATTGACAAGAGCTAACGGGAAGAAATCAACTTACCAGATGGCGAGGAGAGTTGTGCTCTTCTCAAAAGCACAGCGGGTTGAGAGTTGGCGAGATCCGCCGCGACGAAATCCAAGCCATGTTTTTCAATGACATCGTCAAGAGCGCCCAAAATACGCCAAGCCCTGGGGAGAAGTTGACCCATCGCCAGGCCTAGAGTAAGCATAAAAGCCTTGACCAAAGGCGAGAACGGGAATCGATGCCCCGCCAAAAACCGATACTCATAGACCGCTATCCACCTCGGCCGATGATCATCCGCACAAACCCCCCTTGGAGGGATCTCGATCTTCACGTCCGGGCCAAGTTCAGCAATGGTCCTCAAACGGCTGACGTCATTGCTTCAGAGTAGTAGCGATCCGATTCGCGGAGCACCTTTCCAGGTTCATAAAGCATTGGGGTTGCCATTGAAAAAAGAAGAAGAAAGAGGAGCGCTGTAATAGAGCAATTAAGTAAGGAGGAGAGCAGAGAAATGAAGATTAAAAGAAGTGTATGAAGAAATGGAAGATCCTCGCTTATTTATAGGAAGGAGATCGCGAAGATCTCGGGAAGAATATTCTTCCAACGGCAACATCTCCCATTAAGAAACTAGCCGTTGGAGATGACTGTTGTCGGCGCGAATAACGAAGCTCCTCGCCTGTCACGTGGAAATGATTGAAGGAGAATGATGATCGAAGCTCTGCGATGATATTAAAAATATAGGCGACGTAATCATCAACGCGTTCCTAATGTAATGAAGACGTATTCCTTGATGAAAGAAGGCGTCTCCCAGCTCTACTACACGTTAAGCCCTGTAAGACGCCTTAGGGGTATTGTTTGTGCCTAAAAATACGACGAGTATGGAACGCGTGGTAAGCTACGCGTAGAAGAATTGTCTCGACGCGACGAGAGGAATGAAGGACGTCGTCGACGAGACGAGACGTGGCAAAGGTCTCGTTTATCTTGAAGATTAGGTCGGCCGAGCATGTTTTATCCTATTCCTTATAATATTCTTGTAATTGGTAAAAGATACGGTAGAGAATATATTTTACCTTATTTATTATATCGTTATTTAGATAGAAGGAAGAGATAAGATCTTGTTTTCCTTAAAGATATTATTAGGGTTAGCCTATATATAGAGCCTAACGCCTGCTTTGTAAGCATGGAGTCTCCATTCGAATAATACCAAGTTCAAGCTTCAACCCTAATTTCCTACTTTGTTCTTGAGTGTTGATATTATACTGTATTCTTTGATCTTTGCCCTACAATTGCTTAGTTATCTTCTCGTAGGTAATTTCGCTACAAACAGTGGGTTTTAGGTTTTAGTTTCACTAAGACATAAGATGTCGAGCCTATTTTTTTTAGTAATGTAGGAAATTTCAAAGATAAGTTCAATTCTTCTAGAGCCTCTAACATTCCAATAACCTACATTCATATATAACCACTGTTATAATTGGAAGCATTGTAACATGTCATAAGGGAGGTATTGCTTGAGATTAACATATATGAGCTTAGAAACATTGAGAAGTCTGAACAAAGTAGCATTTCGGTTCTTATGAGTTATAATCAAGCTGTGGATTATTATCAAAACATGGAAGCAATCAATCGGTAGGATAATGCAGTTCAGAGTGGTGTTGTAAATAGTTTGAGTTGTCATATTTTGCAAGCAAAGAGTGAAAAAAGAGCTGTAGTAGAAGAAATATTGATCTTAGACGACAAATAGTAGTAACTGAAACTTGTAATGAACTTCAAAGTCTTAATAGTTCTATTACACTTCAAAAGATCAAAGCCAAATATCTGCAAATTCAAATTGTCATGCTTAATGTCTGAGAAGGGTGTCACAAAATATTTCAAGGATTAGGGAGAGTAGTAGTACTCGATGTCAAGTGCAGAAAAAGAGCAAACCTCAGAAAGAGGCTTACTAATCATAATCATTCTTGGAGTGCTTTGGCCTTGCCTCTGGACTTCTTCTGCTTTTTTGGCTGGGGTGGGGCTGGAGCAGCATCATCTTCTTCTTCTTTCTTGTTGGGCATCAGAGCAACATTCGAGGACTCTGCTTGAGCTGATGTATCGATGTTGTCAATCTTCTTTTGGATGGAGCTTGTAAACTGCACATTCTTGATTTACATACTTTAATATGTAGGGGCATCAAATTGAGAGAAAGGTGTAGCTATGAAGAAAGTTTAACATAGGAAAAACGAAGTGTTTGTGTTCACATATAACAAGCTAATGTTCATATTCTAGATGTTAATGTTTATAATCTGGGCGTTGACAAAATTTGAAATTTTTAAGTGAGTCAAGCGATAGCAATTTTGTAATTTATGTGAACATTATTTTTTTTTGAAAAATGTCCGGTAAAGATATAATCGCCAGAATATGAACATTATCATCAAGAATATTAACGTTAGCTTGTTATTTGTGAACGTGAATGTTTCGTTTTTCCTACGTTAAGCTTTTTTCCTACCCGAACTTTTCTCATCAAATTGAACATCTATATCATAGAAAAAAGTTAGGATAGGAAACGGGCTTAACGTAGACAAAATGAAGCGTTTGTGTTCACAGATAATACGGTAATGTTCATAATCTGGAGATCAATTCCGTTTCGTTCATTTTAAAAAAAACCAACATTGTTCACATAAATTACAAAATTGTCACCGCGTGACTCACATAAAAAGTTCAAAATTGTCAACACCCAGATTACGAACATTCTCATCTAGAATATAAACATTATCTTGTTATCTATGAACACGAACACTTCATTTTTTTCCTACGTTAAGCCCACTTCTTACCTAAATCTTTCTCTATATCATAATATATATTGTACGAAAAAATTCCGGTGAGAATAAACTTACAATACGAAATGTGAAGTGTTCGTGTTCACAGATAACAATTAGTTAATGTTCATAATTTGAGCGGTTATTTTTATAATTTGTCGATTATGTCTTTTAATTGTCGTTTTTATAAAAAAAAAAACAAGTTCACAAAAATTACATAATTAAAGTTTGTGACTCATTTAAAAAGTTCAAAATTATCACCAACCATATTATGAACAATATCATCCAGAATATGAACATTGACATATAATTTATGAATACAAGCCTTCCATATTACACTGTAACTTATTTTCTAGTGGAAGATCTCTTATACATCAGTACCTTGTCCATTGAGAGCGACTGCCTCCAAGCTTGCCAGCTGATCAATGAGTCCTGCCTCCGTTCTCATCCAGACTGTTACGCCATCTCTGCTTGCCAACGTATTCTCTGGAACCCTCGGGGATTTTTCATCCTCAAGCACATAAGTCGTCGGGCAAACTCTGTTGCTGATGCATTGGCTGCCAATTCCTTCACCATTGATAATGATTTTCTTGTTTTATATCAACTTCCTGCTTGCATTTCTTCTTTACTGATTTCTGATATTGTAATCCCGTTTGAGAATAACGCTTAAGGGCCTGTTCGGCAATAAAGTTTTTCCCCTTAATTTCAAAGAAAAATAAGCTAGCTTATGAAAACAATAAGCTAGGTTTTCAAGCTTTTTGGAAAAATAAGCTAGCTTATTTTGGAGCTGCCGAACAGAGCCTAAGTCCGTTTTTATTAATCTACGCAAGGGCATCGCCCTCTTTCTTTGACAAAAAAAAAAGATAATCTTATGTAATTAGCATATTTATATACGCTACTCATTCAATGAACCGGCTAGGAATTGTTTCCCAACCGGCTATCTCTCTTTAAACATATAGTATAACTCTTTTTTTTTACCCGGCTAGGAATTTGTTTTCCTTCACCTCGTTCGCTTTGGGACAAACCTACGGATATACTTACATACTTTCTATTTACCGCCTATGCCTTTTCCGCCGCCCAGGTCATCCGTGCGTCACGCACGGATTGCACATTCCAGAAAACGCACAGATTGTATCCATGTGTCACGCATGGTTAGCATTCATGCATGACGCATGGATACAATCCTTGCGTGACGCATGGATTTGCATATATGAATCTAGGGTTATTCAATGTATTGAATGTATTTCTAGTTAAGTGTGCAAAGAAACACATTTTTAGTGTCTTTTTTAAGGCGATAAAGCCCAATTCGACAAAAACGTCATCGAAACTTTATCGAAATGGAATGAAACTTTGTTTCAATCCTTATAATGTCTATTTGATCATGTGTGTAACTTGAAATTCAAATTTCTACCTTTGTAAGTGAAACATAGTTTGAAAACCGAACGAGGTCGCAATATGTATGGCGCACCATATACAATTTGAAATATAATAAGGTTGAACATTCGTCAACAACAACAATATAAGCATTCTAAATATAACAATAAGATTTTGCAACATAAAACCATGCGTCACGCGTGGAATGCATCCACACATCACGCATGGTCTTACACCATACGTGACGCATGGATTTTCATATGTTTTTTGTTGCTTATGTTATCCATGTCAATGTATTCAATGTATTTGTAGTTATGTCACGCAAAATAATTCATTTTCCGTGTTGTTTTTAAAGGCTTTAAAACCACAATTCGCCATAACGTCGTCAAAACATCATCGGAATGGAATGAAACTTGTTTACAACGCATATTAGAGATATTTAACCATGTAGGTAATTTTTCATCAAAACCTTTTGCTTTTAGAGTAACACCCTCTTTGTAAAACATCAAACTACTCACCACAAGCTTAACTTGTTGCAATATATATGGTTGCAACATTGATGTTATCGTATGTTTGAACAATTTATACACAAATGTGTTATAAGGCATATAAAGTCCCAATATGTCTCACACATACAAAATGGGATTCGAAACTATGCCAAAACGCTAAAACCACTAAAAACGCCTTAAATGGACTTAAGGCGGTTTTGGCGAAACGACACTCGAAGGATGTCCGAATATAATGAAACTTGTTTTCAATGGCTATTATGAATATTTAACCATGTGGGTAACTCCCAATCACAACTTCTAACTTTTAAAGTACCGCCTCCTTTGTAAAAAACATACTAGTCGTAACTCTCTAACTTGTCACAATATGTATATTCTACAACATTGACGGTGATTATTGTTGAAAATACTATACAACTTACTCGTATTAGGGATATTGAGTAGAAACAAGGTCTCACTCACACGAAATGAGGCACGTAAACGCTAAAACCACTAAAAACGCCTTAAATGGACTTAAGGCGGTTTTTGGCGAAACGACACTCAAACGATATCCGAATGTAATGAAACTTGTTTTCAATGCCTATTAGGGATATTTAACCATGTGGGTAACTCCCAATAACACCTATTAACTTGTAAAGTAGCATATCCTTTGTTTGGACTTCTTACGTGGCCTAAATGTCCAACCTTTGACAATATGTAATTTTATTTTGATTGGAAATCATGCACACGTCAGTGTTACTAAGAATCAAAGGGATCATGTGTCATTTTGTGCGTCACGCATGAAAGAGAACCGCGCGTCACACATGGTTGCAACCCACACGTGACGCATGGTTGCAACCCACACGTGACACATGGATTGCATCCATGCGTCACGCACGGATATGCATTTGGAACTTGAGATATATGAAGCCATATTCAATGTATTATTAGTTATGTGTGCGAAATAACTCATTTTTAGTGTGGTGTTTAAGGTGATAAAGACTAATTCAACTAAAACGTTATCGAAACTTCATCGGAATGGAATGAAACTTGGTTTCAATGACTATTAGAGATATTTAACCATATGTGTAACTTCAAATCAAGATTTCTTCCTTTTAAAGTGCAACCTAGTTTGAAAGTGAAACGAGTCGCAATATATATGGCGCACCATATAACCAAGAAATATAACAAGGCTCAACATGTTTCAACATACCAACAAAATAGACACTCTTAAGAAAAACAAGTAGTTCTTGCAACACAATAAGGTTCAACATTTCAAAGGTGCAACATAATAAGGTTCAACATAATGATTGCTCTTGTTGTGGAGGCACAGCAGGATAGCCCGGATAGCCCGGAAACAGTGTTTGTTGTGGATAACCCGGGAACTGTGATTGGTGTGGATAGCCCGAGATTTATGGGATCAAAATGGGGGTGTCAGGAAAGTAATGAGGGGAACCCTGGGGATCGAAACTTGAAGCAGACAAAGCTAGTTGTTGATGTTGTTGTTGTTGATGCTGTTGTTGTTGCTCTTGTAGTTGCTGCTGTTGTTGCTCTTGTAGCTGTTGTTGTTGCTGTTGTTGCTGTTGTTGTTCCCTCTCATCAGAAAACTCTAAACGACGAGGAGGCGATTCTTGTCTATTCTTCTTCTTCCTTGGTTTTGGAACTATGGGATCTTATTTCTTCAGTTCTGCGATTTTTTGACGAGTATCGCGTCCAGGTCGACGACCACCATCCATATCTGCATCATAAAATGTGCAATTCCACAAAATTAATCAGTTTATTGAATTTAATCAGAATATCATCAAAAACTCAATCAGTATATCATCAAATCCAATCTGAAACTGTTGACGAACAATTTCTGGAATGTGCAATTCCACACGCCACGCATGGCTTCAATCCATGTGTGACGTGTGGAATTGCACATTCCAGATATTGTTCGTCAACAGTTTTTCCATGTTTCAAACCCTAATCTCAACAGTTTTTCCAAAATTCTAACAGTTTTTCAATAATTTCATTAAAACCATACCAAATTTCAACAACCTAATTCATAACCCTAATTCACAAAACCCTAATTCAATATCAAAACCCTAATATTACTATATACACATGAAAATACCAAATTGGTCAAGAAATTATCAACAAAGTACACAATCCATTCATATATTACAAGTTTAATCCTTCCTAATCAACTAATTAACATACACATTGGATTTTGAAGTAAATATCATCAAAACAACATGAAAACCTCATATATACATCAATACCATACCATAACAATGAAATCTTAATGTTTACATACCTTATACGAAAAAAGACTATGAGAATTGTTGAAAATAGGGTAAATCGGTGCGTTTGAGAGCGCAGCCGCCGTGGAACAATGTTGAGGAAGATGATAATGTGGTAGGGTTTCATTTTTGGGCTTTTGTAGGTAAACAAATCCATGCGTGACGCATGGTTTGTGTCTGTGCGTCACGCGTGGTTTTGTTTTGTGTGTGGCGTGTAGATTAAAACCATGTGTCACGCACAGATATAATCCATGTGTGACGCACGGCGCATGAGAGGTAAATAGCAAAAAGGGTAGGCGTTAAATAGTAAGGGCCTATACTTAGTATAAACAACAACATATTACACCATTAATAAAATTCTAGATCAAGTATTTACTGTGTGTTGGGACTTGGAATGGAGTAATTGCAAAATTGTTAATTATTTTTTTAAACTTAAAAAAGTATTCCCTTCGTCCCTCTTTTTCCTTCCTCTTTTCTTTTAAGTTGTCCCCTTATTTCTTTCTTCTTATCAAAACTTTCTACTTTTGATCATAAATATTTATCACATTACCCTCATGAAAACTTTTCAATTACTACAAATCCACAACAATCCAAATTACCTTTTCACTTTTATCTCTCTCATCATTAGTATACCCACATCTTAACCCTTTAATTTATATCTCTCCTTATTTTTCTCATCCCAATACACACTCTCTCCTACTTTTCTTCTCCTCTCTCCTCTCCTCTCCCATCTTCATAATTTTTGTGCGTTTTTGGAAGAGAAAACAAAAAGAGGGACGGAGGGAGTCCTAACCCATCTCCTCTCCTTATTTTTCAAATTTTCAAAGTGTGCCATATTCATCTTCAACCTCTTTAAACCTCACCCAAACCATATTAATGGTGAAATTCTCCAAATCATTTCAGCCCCATTGATTTCTATCCAAAAATTCCCCAAATACACTACCATTCTTCATCAAAACCTCCAAACAACTACAACCCTATCTATTTCAATTGTTCGACAACGAAAAAAAAACAAGTCCTAACCCTAGCCACTTCCTTTCCAGATCCGAGAACTATCTCTTTGAGCTGTCATGAGTCGTTGGCGTCTTCGATTCTTCGTCCTATTCCTCGCGATCGGAATCACAAGTAAATAGATCTGAAATTTTCAATCGTCGTCTTCCTCTCCACCGTTAAGTTGGAGAGAAGCCGAAATCGAGCTCGTGAGGCGCATGGAAACTAGCGGGGGGTTGAATAGTCTGAGCGTAACAGATTGAAAAGTCTGAAGGTTGAAGAATAAGATTTAAATAAATCTGGTCTGAAGGTTGAACAGGAAGGAAGATTTACGGTAGATGAAATTTTTCATTTTAATATTTTTTCTTTAATAAAATTGTAAAATGTTGACATGTGTATAAATTTAGGTTAGGGTGTGAATACAACTCCTATAAAAATTTCACAACTTTTGATGTTATAATAATTGTTTTAATTATTTTTTCTATCCTCAATTATCTTTACATGTGTCAAAATTTAGATAAAAGAGGATTACACTACTTTACACTGAGTATATCTCTAGCAAGGTTATAGGAAAATATATTGTATTTTCCTTATTTTGTGTAGATAGAATTAATTATATGTAACTATATATAGCCCTTTCTATCAATGAAAAGATCAAGAAATTATTTCCCAAAGATTATCTCTCCCAAAAATTATCATGGTATCAGCCTAAAATCGATCCAAACACAAACCCTAGCCCTAGCCATATTTCTGCCGTCATCGATCTTCGTCAACGTTTCTCGGTTGGCAATGGACCGCGAAAACTTCAAGTTCATGCTGAAATTATGGTGTGTCGTCAAGCAGGGATGACTATCTTTGCCTACTACAACACTCTGAAAAAGCTATGGGATGAACTAGAAACATATGTGCATGTTCGTAATTGCGCTTGTGGCAAGTGCGAGTGCACATTCTGGCAAGACGAGTTTGAAGAATCTCGAATCCACCAATTTCTGATTGGTCTCGACGACTCAATCTTTGGCAGCTTGCGTTCAAATCTGATGGCGCAAGATCCACTCCCGGCACTTAACCGGGTTTACGCCCTTGCTGTCCAAGAAGAGCGTCTTCGCACTGTGTTGCGTCTCAAAACCCTTCTCCCGACGCCATGGATCTTGCTACTCGTCACAACCGTCCATCACATGACTCTGGTAGTTCGCATTCCAAACCAAGACAAGGAAATGAAACCTGCGAACATTGTGGTCGTAAAGGCCATGACAAATCTGGTTGTTTCAAACTAATCGGTTATCCCGATTGGATCAAGGAGAAGTGGGCTGCAAGTGACGCAGCCCGAAGTCGTCTACACCGCCACCTGTCCAAGGCGTTGTTAACGTTGTTCAGCAGGCTGCTCTCGTCGGCGTCAGAGCTCTCACGGCCAAGGATAGGGCTAACTTCGGCCCTGCTCTTACAAACGATCAATGGTCGTCTGTCATGAAGATGTATCCTTCTCTTCAATCAGGAACCGAATCCTCTGGTATGATTTCCTCTTGGATTTTAGATACAGGCGCCTCTTTTCATATGACTGGCGATTCAGGTTTATTACAGGACATCTCAGATGTCGACTCTGTCTCAATTAAGCTTCCTGATGGTCGCCTATCATCCTCTACGAAAGAGGGTCGTCTTATGTTTGGAAAATTTGGCATCTCCAATGTGTTATTTGTTCCTAATTTGAGTTGCAACTTCTTGTCTTTTGCTCAATTGACTAGTGATTTGAGACTGCTTGTTCTTCTAACAGAGAATTTGTGTGTCATTCAGGAAATCACTTCGAGGACGGTGATTGGCGTGGGTAAACAGCATGGTGGGGTTTATTGGCTTCAAGCATTGTGTTCTACGGCTTCTGCTTTATCAGTTCAGTCATCTGCTAGCTCTGCAACACTGTGGCATCATCGACTTGGCCACCCATCTTCATCAGTTTTAGCTTCTATTTCAGATTTCAGTTTAGATAAACCTTCCATTGAGAATATTATGCCTTGTGATTCATGTTTTAAAGCAAAACAGACACGTTTGTCTTTTCCCGATAGTTCTAATAAAGCTGCAGAGTTATTTCAACTTATTCATTGTGATGTTTGGGGTCCATATAGCACTCCATCTTATAGTGGTGCTCAGTATTTCTTGACGATTGTTGATGATCACTCCAGGAATGTATGGGTTCTCTTCTTTAAAAGCAAGTCTGAAGTGGCTTTGCTAGTGAGAAATTTTTGTGCAATGGCACGAACACAATTTGGCAAGCAGGTACAATGAGTTCGAGCTGACAACGGGACGGAATTCCTCCCTCTTCGTCCGTACTTTGCTGATCTGGGTATTGTCTTTGAGACATCTTGTGTTGCGACACCGCAACAAAATGGCAGGGTAGAACGAAAACATCGTCATCTACTCAATGTGGCTCGAGCTTTCAGATTTCACGCAAGCTTGCCTATTCAGTTTTGGGCAGAGTGTGTGTCTACTGCTGCTTTTCTCATCAATTGCACTCCATCCCCAGTGCTTCAAAATCGGTCCCCTTATGAGATTCTTCATCAGCAACCACTTGCCTACTCTTCTCTTCGGATTTTGGGTTGCCTATGCTTTGCTGCTAAAAACCCTAGACAACACGACAAATTTGCTTCTAGAGGACGGAAGTGTATTTTCATTGGCTACCCTCTAGGCAAACGAGGTTGGCGTCTCTATGACTTGGAGACTAAGGAATTTCTTATCAACAGGGATGTTGTCTTCTTTGAAGACCACTTTCCGTTTCAGGCTCCGCCCACAGAGCCCTCTCCTATTCCTATTTCTGATCCGTCTCCAACAGTCTTTGATGTCGTTTCATCTATTAATGACTCTAGGGAGAGTCCGCCTATTGTTAAAGAGACTCAGGTGTCGTCCCTCCCATTTTTGATCAGTCTGTACTAGCTTCTACTCGCCCTGCTAGGAGTAGACAACGTTCTGTTTTGTTGAAAGATTTTGTCTGCAGTACTGTTCAAACAATAAATCCCCCTACTCGTCCCATCTCACCTACGCCATTATCACCGTCCTCAGGTAATTCCTATCCTTTAGCTGCTTATGTTTCGTGTACTAAATTTTCTAGAACACACGTGAGGTATCTAGCAGCAATCACAGCAGCCACAAAGTCGTCTTCTTTTTCCGAAGCATCTCGATCTGAGCAATGGAGAAATGCCATGTCAGCCAAATTACAGGCTCTGATGACAAATCAGACCTGGACTATATCTCCTCTTCCTGCAGGAAAAACGCCTATTGGTTGCAAATGGGTTTACAGAATCAAGTACAACTCAAACGGGTCATTTGAGAGGCACAAGGCTCGTTTAGTTGTTCTCGGAAATCGTCAGCGGGAAGGTATTGATTACACGAGACATTTGCTCCTGTTGCCAAGATGGCATCGGTTCGTGTCTTTCTCTCTGTTGCTGCTATTTGTAAATGGGAGTTGCATCAAATGGATGTTCATAATGCCTTTCTTCATGGTGATCTTGATGAGGAGGTATACATGAGACCACCACTTGGACTACTGAATGTGCCTGATGGACACGTATGTCGACTTCAGAAGTCGCTTTATGGGCTTAAGCAGGCTCCTCGGAATTGGTTTTCAAAGTTATCGTCTGCTCTTCGGAAATTTGGCTTCACTCAGAGCTATGCTGATTATTCCTTATTCTCACTCCAACGACATAAAGCAGCGCTGCATGTTCTTGTCTATGTAGACGATCTCATCATTGCCGGTAGTGACTCTGATCTTATCCCACGTTTCAAATCCTATCCCAGCTCTTGTTTTCATATGAAGGATTTGGGATCTCTGAAATACTTTCTAGGGATAGAAATCGCTCGAAATTCATCCAGGATATTTCTTTCTCAACGGAAGTATGCTCTTGATATCCTGTCAGAAGCAGGTCTATCCGCTGCCAAACCCACGCCGATTCCTATTGAGCAGCATCACCAGCTTGCCAAGTCTGCAAGCTCGTTATTTCTTAGCCTTGAGCGGTATCGTCGCTTAGTTGGTCGTCTTATCTATCTCACGATCACTCGTCCTGAGTTGTCTTATTCAGTGCACACCCTTGCTCAGTTCATGCAGTCTCCCAAACTTGATCATTGGCATGCCGCCATCCGTGTCCTGCATTACTTGAAAGGTCACCCCGGCCAAGGTTTGATGCTTTCTGCTCACAATTCCTTACAGCTTCGGGCGTTCTGTGACTCTGATTGGGCAACGTGTCCTAAAACACGTCGTTCCGTCACCGGATATTTTATGATGCTTGGTCATTCTCCCATCTCATGGAAGACCAAGAAACAACCTGCTATATGTAATGGAAGACTAAAACACGTCGTTCCGTCACCGGATATTTAGTTGTCAAATACAATACTACTAATGATTACCGGGTCTTGATAGATTCAGTTGTATTTTCCAGCATGATTGAATTGTTATCATTTTCTCAATTATTCAATGTGATTTTCTTTTTCAGATTATCGACTTGATAATTCAAATGTGTTTTCGTTTGTAATAACAGTTCTACTTACTTGTATATAAAAATAAAAGAAAAATTTGAGCGTACCAACCTGCTCACCGGATATTTTATGATGCTTGGTCATTCTCCCTCTATTGTGATAGTCAAGCTGCATTACATATAGCAGCCAATCCAGTATTCCATGAGCGTACCAAACATATTGAGATTGATTGTCATTTGGTGCGCGATCAAATTCAAGCAGGGAATGTCGCTACGCATTATGTGTCGACTACAGAACAACCTGTTGATTTATTTATCAAGGCGCTAGGGAGAGGTCAATTTGAGTTTCTACTTAGCAAGTTGGACATTGTTGATCCACATGCTCCAAATTGAGAGGGAGTATAGGAAAATATATTGTATTTTTCTTATTTTGTGTAGATAGAATTAATTATATATAACTATATATAGCCTTTTCTATCAATGAAAATATCAATAAATTATTTCAAAGAGATTATCTCTCGCAAATATTACGAAAGGTCCTTCGCTTTGTGTCTGACAAATCACCTTTCAATGTTTATAACATCTTAATTACAGTCTGCAGTCCACCACCAATCGAACACGAACTTACCAGGCCACGACGTACAATCACGACACCGTAAAAAAGTAAGAAGGTAGCCATTTATCAGTTTTTACCCGACACCCCCCATGCTTGTAAAAAAGCCAAAGCCAGGCTTGCCTCTTGTGGTTACAAGTTAAATGTGAATTGGCCAATTTATTTATCGATAAACCGGAATACCACGACTTGTTGCACCAATTTGATCCATCTCTACCATTTTTGCCTAAGCTAGGAGCTTCCAAATTTTCACCACACTGCGAGGAATACCAGTTTTGAGTGACATTATTGCCAAAGTTTGAATCAAGATAAATGTTAATTCGGAAACTAATTAGAAGATAAACAACTAATTATAAAAATAATAATTAATATAATTACATTTTGTTTTTATATTTTTACTATAATGGATTTATACTTTTCTAAATTAGTTTAGAAAGTATGTTCGTATTATGTAATATAGTTTTATAATTACAAGTTATAAACACAACATTACTCCGTATTACTATATGGAATTTTTTTCTAAAATAAGCATTTTACCTGAAAAAACTCCCGACGTAGGCTCTTTTCAAAACAATTTCCCAAAATAGGCACTTATTTCAGCTTCGGATTTTTTTACATGTGAGAGACGCTGGTGTCTCTCCTCCGAAGCTGAAGCTATTTTTTTTTGATTTTTTTATGTATAAGAGACGCTGGCCGAACCAGCGTCTCTTATACATATTTTTTTTTTAATTCTCCGTGTAAGAGACGCTGGTCGAACCAGCGTCTCTTACACGTAAAAAGTTTAAAAAAAAAAATTATTTGTATAAGGCGCTGGAGAACCAGCGCCTTATACAAACCTTTTGTTAATTTTTTTTTTTTTCAAAGTTTTTATATATATATTATTATACATGACTTACTCGTGTTTGGATGGCTCGTATGGGCTCGTTTGAAATAGGAATCGATCACGACCGATTTCGTTGGGTCCGTATTGATCCCAGCTTTCACCAGATATGTCTCTCGCTCGATTCTGATTTCGAACGACCCCATACGAGCCACCCGAACAAGCGTAAGTCTCGTGCGTACCTTCTACTGTAAATGGATATTTACAAATCCGTTCCTCCATATCACGCGATGAGAGACATATCTGGTGAAAGCTTGGATCAATACGGACCCAACGAAACTGGTCGTGGTCAATTCCGATTCCGAACAAGCCCATACGAGCCATCCGAACAAGCGTAAATCTCGTGCATACCTTCTTTCACCAGTTCGGAATCGGAATAAATTTTTTACGGCGCTAGTTTGTATAACTCTCCCAGCGCCTTATACAAATAAATTTTTTTTTTAAAACTTTTTACGTGTAAGAGACGCTGGTTCGACCAGCGTCTCTTACACGGGGAATTAAAAAAAAAAATATGTATAAGAGACGCTGGTTCGGCCAGCGTCTCTTATACATAAAAAAATCAAAAAAAAATAGCTTCAGCTTCGGAGGAGAGATGCTGGTTCTACCAGCGTCTCTCACACGTAAAAAAAAATCCGAAGCTGAAATAAGTGCCTATTTTGGGAAATTGTTTTGAAAAGAGCCTACGTCGGGAATTTTTTCGGGTAAAATGCTTATTTCAGAAAAAAATTCTTACTATATGCCTTCACATTTTATTTAGCTTTCGTTATTTCTGGACACATTTTATTTAGCTTTCGTTATTTCTTGAACCAATTATAATGATTTTCTCCTTTTATATTCTAGCTTTCAAGTTTACTGAAACATCTATACTCTTCTTTTAATTTAAGCTATTACGTTCATACTTCTCTTTTACTTACTCTAATGTCTATGTTTCACAAATTTATTCAATGGGAAATTTTTCAATGAACTACTTTTTCTGTTCATAATTTTTCTTTTATTTTTATATACAAGTAAGTAGAACTGTTATTACAAACGAAAACACATTTGAATTATCAAGTCGATAATCTGAAAAAGAAAATCACATTGAATAATTGAGAAAATGATAACAATTCAATCATGCTGGAAAATACAACTGAATCTATCAAGACCCGGTAATCATTAGTAGTATTGTATTTGACAACTAAATATCAACAACCATAATCCATTGATTTATCAATTTAAAAAGAAATTCATAATAATAGTAGTTATAGATATCACTATATTATCTCTTTATATAATTACTAAAACAATATAATATATTTATCAAGTAGTTATGTCACATAATCATCTTCTATTTTTTTAAATGAAAAATTAATATATATTAGATGATTATTCAAATTCTATTAATATGATTTTTTTTATTTGAATACAAAGCAATTAAAATATATACATAAATTACTAATCTAAATCTACTGATATCATTCTCCAATTAAACACACATACGGAGTATATATTAAAAATATTATTAGTCTTTATATAATATTTATTTAAAAATTAATTAAAATGAATATAACTATATACTCGCTCCGTCCCTTAATGTTATTCTCATCTCTTTCCGGCACATTCGTGGAGACACGTTTTATAACGTTAATATCTTTAAATATACATTAATAAAAATTATAAAATTTTGATATTGTTAAAGCTCTTGATGAGACGAATCAAACAAGGCCCCATATTAATATATTTTTTTCTTATATATTGAAAGATATGTCGAAGATTCTCTTAAAACGTAAATAGTGTCAAAGTTGATGATGGGAAGAACATTAGGGGGACGGAGGGAGTACTATATATTTAGATTAATGTTATTTTACATGTTTATAAATTATATACACAATTATAAAAATGTAAAACGTGCACGTTGTTGGAATAAGTAGATAAACTTTTTTTTATGATGAGTTGAACTTAATGGGTGGAGACATTGTTGATTAGAAAGGAATAAATATTTGGCAACATGAATCTCTCCATACATGTTTCCGGTAAAAAAAAAAAGACAAATTGTTTATAAAAAAGGTAATGTGAAATTAAAGTATTAAATGAATTGAATATTAATGATACATAAAGCATTTTGTTTTTGTTAAGACATCGATAGATAAACAAAAGCGAGAATAAGGTTATTAGAGTAGTGAGAAGTGAAGTGGTATAAAATACTGTAATTGAGAGAGAAAGAGACGGTGTGGTGTATGTGGTGGGAGGTGAGAAAAAGGGTAGGGCCCACATCACGTCAGGTGAGAGCAGACGATGGTTGAATACGGAAATGCGTGCATCGAAAACTGAGTTTGAGCGCTGTATACGTGGCGCGTGTAACTCACGGTCGTGGGCCCCACTGAAACTGCAGCCTCCTGACTGCATCCATCATCCTTCCTCCACGCCATACTTTCCTGTCTCTCTCTCTCTCTGAATCTGATACGCAGTACTCCACAATCCCCACCTGCTTTCTTTTACCTCCTCTCTCACTAAATTACTCCCCCAAACCCCTTTACGTTTTTTACGCCCGCTTCACCAAACTAATTACACTTTTACTCCAATTATATCTTTATTTATAATATATAACCTTTTACTTTCACTTTCACCCTTTTTACATCCATTCTGCTTTCTTTAAAATATGTGATTCATTTTATACTATACTGTAATAAAATAAGGGTGGGTTTCTGCAATTCAGCTCTAATATAAAGACACATGATTACAGTACATTAGTAGGATGAGATTCAGAAACTTAAATCAAGTCGCTTTTCAAGAATACCTAAAAAAAACACTCCTGCTCCTTCCTTCCCCCATCTCTTCACTCTTTTCTTTCCGATTTTGGCATCCCAAAAACAAATTCCTCTTCTTCCACTACCGTCTTATGCCTGGGGATTACCCACATAATTTCACTACTACTTAATTTCCTGTTTAATCATTCGCTAAAACCGATTTTGGAGCTGGCGATGATGAATTTCGAGAATCAGCGCGTGGTGGAAGAGGAAGAGGAGGAGATGGAGGAGGAGGAAGAAGAGGAAGACGACGAGGACGAAGCGCATCTGGCTCCAACGAATTACGAGTCGTCTCTCCCGAATTCCTCGTCCCGGCCGTTCAAATTGCCAGTCGAAGCTCGATCTCACTCTGAGTCGCTGTCCCCACCGCCGCTTCCTCTTTCGTTGTCGTTTCCGGCTGGGAAGAGGCCGATTGGACCGGCGAGGTACAGGGAGTGTCTGAAGAACCACGCCGTCGGGATCGGCGGCCACGCTGTCGACGGCTGCTGTGAGTTCATGCCTGCCGGACCAGAAGGATCCATGGACGCGCTAAAATGCGCCGCCTGCAACTGCCACCGTAACTTCCACCGTAAGGAGATGGACTCCTCTTCGCCGCAGCAGATGCAACCTCCAGTCAATTACTTCTCCCCACACCAACACCAAGACCAACAGAACCAGCTGCAACAGGCCTCTCCATCGCCGCATCCGCTGTTCCAACTCTACCCCTACGGAAGAGCTCCTCCTCCTCCTCCCGGCGGTGGGTACCCTCGGCCGCTGATGGCGCTTCCGTCGACTTCTGGCGGTGGAAGACGAGTTGCAGGCGAGGGAGAGGAAGCGGAGATGATAATGGAGCCGATGTCTGCAATGGGGCTGGGGAAGAAGAGACACAGGACGAAATTCACGGCGGATCAGAAGGAGAAGATGCTGGAGCTGGCGGAGAAGGTCGGATGGAGGCTACAGAAGCAAGACGAGCCGCTGATTCAGGAATTCTGCGACCTCACCGGCATCAAACGCCATGTTCTCAAGGTCTGGATGCACAACAACAAGCATACCCTTGGCAAGAGAAACCCTACTACTACCTAGCTGCCTCAGGACGACGTCGTTTCAGGATCCCGATGAGGAGTAAGTGGATTTAATTATATATTAATTAATTTCTAGGTTTGCCTAATTAATTGGAAATGCTGCTTGAACTGCTGTTTAATTAGCAATTAGCCGGAGCTAGCCAGCTAGAGATGGATTATGTATGCTTAAGTTAAGATGTTTGTAGAAGCTAAGAAGATGTATGGACTAATTACTATATAATTGTATGGTGTAGCTAGGGTTAAATGACTGCAGTATCATCAGTTTTATGTTATTATCATAAATTAAGTGCATGCATTATACCTATCATGTTATTAATAATGTATGTGTGTAATGCGGTGGATTTCATTACTCAATTGAAGTGGATCTGTTGCATGTGTTGACAGTTCAACGAAATTTGCTATGCAGAAACAAAGCTCAAGTAAATTTAACAGTGAAGTAGAGTAGAGTACATTACAGTATATATAGAGGAATGTTTTTCTAAAATGGGCGTTTTTTCGAAAAATATTCCCGACGTAGGCTCATTTTCAAACAAATTCCCATTATATGCACTTCTCACAGCTTCGGAAATTTTTTATGTGTGCGTCTCTTATACATAATTTTTTTTTTTTAACCCCACGTATAAGAGACGCTGGTTTTCCAGCGTCTCTCACACAAAAAAAATTTCCGAAGCTGTGAGAAGTGACTATAATGGAAATTTGTTTGAAAAGGAGCCTACGTCGGGAATATTTTTCGAAAAAACGTCCATTTCAGAAAAAAATTCATATATAGAGAGAGCTTTGAAATTAAGTTATGGAAGGGTGCTGCACATTGCATTTGCATATTCCATGTGTAGAAACTAGAAACCATTATTCCATATCATAAGCCATAACTCTCCTCTCTGTACAAAAAGTACCCAGAAGGTTTAAATGTTTTCATTTCATGGACCATTTTCTTCCGTACACCAACAGATAAGTATTGGTCTGATGAATATATTGAAAAGAATATACATATCCCATTTAGGAAAACAGTTTTCTGTAAAATAAACTTAAGTTAAACGTATACTAAGACATAGATTACTAAGAAACTTAAGTTAGCATATACTAAGTGTCTGTTCGGGAAGCTTATAATAAGCTAGCTTATTTTTTCAAAAAGCTTGAAATCCTAGCTTATTGTTTTCATAAGCTAGCTTATTTTTCTTTGAAATTAAGGATAAAAAAGCTATTGCCGAACAGGCCCTAAGACATCAGGATTCATAGGAGTGTATTCCTTAATTGTATTTATAGGAGGATTTATAGAAAAGAAAAATGACTAAAAATAGTCTCAACTTTCAAATAAAAAATAGCCTCAACTTTCATATCAACAAAATATAATCCCAACTTTTAATTATGAACAAAAAACGATCCAAATGACTTTTTGCGATTGAAATTTTGCTTAACTTGATAATGTTTACTCAAGATTTTTCATAATTGATCATAGTAATTGTCATTTACATATGTAATATTTATTATAAGACCTCCTTTTTATAAAATTACCTAAAATTTTAATGGATTAAAATGTTTGTACCATTTTTTTTGTTGATGAATTGAAGGTTAAGATTATTTTTTATTGATATGGAAGTTGAGACTATTTTCGGTTTATAAGTAAAAGTTGAGATTATATTTGGTCATTTTCCCTTATAGAAATTATTTAACTCGTCTCCACAGTTGGCGACGGCGTCGGGTGAAGAACTGATTAATACGTATATAAATGCATATTTCAATGTTGTATGCATCATGGTTATGAAAATGATTCAAACAAGAAATATAATCGTTCGACTCCATTATTAGGTATTCCATCTGTCCCTTAATATATTCTTGCTTGTCATGGATTTATTTTTCGATGCACGTTTTGTATTGTTAGTATCTTTTATTACGTATTAGTAGAAAAGATAAAATATTGATATTACTAAAATATATATCGACACTAATCAAATAAGACCTCACATATTGATCAATTTAGAAGAATTTCATGAATTGTAAATAGTTTGAGAATAATGTTATTTGAAAACAAAAAGAAGAAATATAATATGGGAGAATATTATCGGAGAGAGTAAGAGTTTTAGAGTGAAAATACTTGTCATCGTCCAATTTTAAGTTTTTTTATGTTATGATTGACTTAGAGAAGTCGTCTTAGCTTACCCATTGTGTGCAGACATATTGCAATGATGTCCTAGAATGGTCGTTTAAGTGAGGCAAGGACCAGTCAAGTTTTTGGTTGTATAATTTTTATTCATTACTGTATGTAAAAGTCCTAGTAATGGTTGAAATTTAATTTAATAAAGAAGTACTCCGTATTAGAGTATGGTTAATTGATATGAAGTGATCGAACCTTAAATAATCAATGGACGCAACTCATTTGTACGTTCAATTAGTGGATCGATACTTGAAATGATGATCTCTGTGTGTCTCGTCTCGAATGTAGGATAGGAGTACTCCGTATAAGTTTAAAGGCTTTGAGTTCATTACTTTTTAACGGGCTTTGAGCATTATGTACTCCGTATATACGTACTGGTGATCGATTGAGTGAGTCGGTTTTATTTTGGTCTCACAACAAATCTCTTACTAGAGCGGTACATACAGATGCTACTATAGCTAATACGGAGTACTCCGTAGAATAAATAAAGTTTGCATTCATAAAGATGCATATACACTATAGAGGGTTTGTAGTAATAAATGAAGCTTATCATTTAGGAGAATTAGCGTGGTTGACCAAGTAAATTAGATGGTGATGCTGTATGCAAATGCCAGACGAATTCAGAGATAGACGACCGGAATGGAACATTGAGTGTTTCAAAAGCTACGGAGTACTCCGTACTTGTTTGTTTATATTATTAAAACAGCAGATTGTCACATCGATCTACATACACTCTCTTTCGTTTTTTCAAAGGGATTTTTCAGTTACACACTTGCTCTTATGGGCTAATACTTAATCAACAAGCCCATAAAATGGTTGCTAACTATTACCATCTTATTTCTATCATTCATATACGTACTATGTTATCACAAATGTGGAAAATACTTCACCAAAAATGCTAAACAAATTAAAGCCAGCAACACACGTACTGTATGAAAAAGGAGTTCAATATTAAGTTTTTTAAACACATAACTTTAATAAAATCCAATAAAACCCAAAAAGTATCAATTGGATCAAGTCGCAATTCCTATAATACATATACTATTGTAAATTTGTACGGAGTACATATTTATTCATACTATTGATTTTTAATTTTTAAGATTAGATTATACGGAGTGCTATAGAGGAGGACAACTATGATTGCACAAAATTTTAAAAAAGAAGAAGAAAATCACATGTGGAATTTACATTGTGGGTACGAGTAATTGATTCTGCTGGTGGTGGTATATACTTGTAGGTAAGCAAGAAGACAGCTCACCTCGGAAATGTAATTAAGGGTTGATTGTCGTTATTAATGATTTTGGAGCGAAGTTAGTACTGTATGTTATTGTTTTTGCTACTTCTTCTACTTCTTCCTTGTAACGCTTGGCATTGGGATCATCTGTGGCCGGTTAAGACAAATTATATATCATGTGAATATGTGATGCTGCTACCAAAATATATCAATTAATTATTAATAATCCAGAGGTCATCCTCATCCACCCTTATTTTATTATTAATATTTTATTTCACAAAATGTTGCAGAAGCCAAGGTAGATATCGATAACTATACCCAAAAACAAGGTTTTTGGCATCTCTAATTTCAAAGTGCATGCAGTCTTTTATTTTAATATAAACCATAATGTCCATGTTGTATATTGTATATATAATACTACTATATTATTGGTGGAATGTAGTGACCATTCACACATTATTTTTCATGTAAGAGTATAGTAAGGCTGCGTTTAAATGCACACGTTTGTTTTTGCTAAATGCACACTTTTCTGTGCGGTAAGAGTTACATTACAGAACGGTGCGGTAACTGTTAACACACCCGTTGTTCTAGGGGCAATTTTGGAATTTTTTTGAAAACGTATATTAATCTCGTGCGTTAAAACGAGATTAAGGAAAGATTAACTAAAAAAAATTAAAATTTTTATTAATTTTTTAATTTTTTTTTTAATTTTTTTTTTAATTAATCGCGCAGATTTTTTTTAAATAAAATATATCTGTGCGGTAAATATAACCGCACAGATCTAATAATTATCGCTTCAGTCTCAGGTTCGAGTCTCAACTCCAACACTAAATCTTTTATTTTATTTGTGAAAAATAAATAAAAGAAGAGGGTGAGAAGGATTGAACTTGAAACAATGCACAAATATTTGGTGTGAAACCACCACACTAATAAGTTCTCATGATATGTTTGTAATTTTATTATTACATGTTACAATAGAACTTGGTTCCATCTTATTTTATTATTAATTATTGAATTAATTATAATAATAAATTCAAAAAAAAATATTATTCAAATAATCAGATATTTTGTATTATTATTATTTAGCCTTTTTAATATATATTATTATTTGAATATTTTTACTATTTTTCATGTTTTGATAAATCTTTTTATATAAAAATACTATAATTATAAAACAATAAAACCTATATTACTTTTTAAGATAAAAATATTATGATAATCAATATTATTCTCAATTTAACTTTTCTATAAATTCTAGACTTGACAAACGACCCAAACGATGTCAGAATGGTTTGAAACTTGGTTTCTATGACTCTTAGAGGTATTTGACCATGTGGGTTACTCTCAACCACCACTTCGTATTTTTCAAGTAACACGTCCTTTGTAATACCAAACATCTCTTACCTCTCTAACTTGTCGATATACATATTGCGACAAGTTAGAGAGTTATCACTAGTTTGGTTTTTACAAAGGAGGTGCTCTTCGAAAAGTTAGAAGTTGTGATTGGAAGTTACCTACATGATCAAATATCTCTACTAGGCATTGAAACCATGTTTCATTCCATTCCGACATCGTTTAGGCGTTGTTTTGCAAAGTTGGGCCTTAATCACATTTAAGGTCTTTTAGCGTTTACGCATAATTTTGAGCCTCGTTTTGTGTGAGAGAGACCTTCTTGTGACTTTATATGCATAATAAGACTAAGTTGTATAATTTTTTCAAACATAATAATACATCGATGTTATTAATCATACCTATTGCGAAAAGATAGAGAGTGGTGACTAGTTTGATGTTTATAAAGAGGGTGTCAGTTGAAAATGAAGAAGTTTTGATTGAGAGTTATCCAGTATGGTCAAATATCTGTAATATGCATTGAAACCAAGTTTCATTCCATTCCTACATCGTTTGAGTGTCGTTTTGCCAAATTGGGCCTTAAGCCCATTTAAGGCCTTTTAGCGTTTACGTATAGTTTCGAGCCTCGTTTTGTTTGAGCGAGACCTTATTGGTACTTTATATGCCTAATAAGACTAAGTTGTATAATTTTGTCAACAATAATAATCATCAATGTTGTAGACCATACATATTGCGACAAGTTAGAGAGTTATCACTAGTTTGGTATTTACAAAGGAGGTGCTATTTGAAAAGTTAGAAGTTGTGATTGGAAGTTACCCACATGGTCAAATATCTCTAATAGGCATTGAAATCAAGTTTCATTCCATTCCGACATCGTTTGGGCGTCGTTTTGTCAAATTGGGCCTTAAGCCCATTTAAGGCCTTTTAAGGCCTTTTAGCGTTTACGTATAGTTTCGAGCCTCGTTTTGTTTGAGCGAGACCTTATTGGTACTTTATATGCCTAATAAGACTAAGTTGTATAATTTTGTCAACAATAATAATCATCAATGTTGTAGACCATACATATTGCGACAAGTTAGAGAGTTATCACTAGTTTGGTATTTACAAAGGAGGTGCTATTTGAAAAGTTAGAAGTTGTGATTGGAAGTTACCCACATGGTCAAATATCTCTAATAGGCATTGAAATCAAGTTTCATTCCATTCCGACATCGTTTAGGCGTCGTTTTGTCAAATTGGGCCTTAAGCCCATTTAAGGCCTTTTAGCGTTTACGTATAGTTTCGAGCCTCGTTTTGTTTGAGCGATACCTTATTGGTACTTTATATGCCTAATAAGACTAAGTTTTATAATTTTGTCAACAATAATCATCATCAATGTTGTAGACCATACATATTGCGACAAGTTAGAGAGTTATCACTAGTTTGATATTTATAAAGGAGATGCTATTTGAAAAGTTAGAAGTTGTGATTGGAAGTTACTCACATGGTCAAATATCTCTAATAGGCATTGAAATCAAGTTTCATTCCATTCCGACATCGTTTGGGCGTCGTTTTGTCAAATTGGGCCTTAAGCCCATTTAAGGCCTTTTAAAGCCTTTTAGCGTTTACATATAGTTTCGAGCCTCGTTTTGTTTGAACGAGACCTTATTGGTACTTTATATGCCTAATAAGACTAAGTTGTATAATTTTGTCAACAATAATCATCATCAATGTTGTAGACCATACATATTGCGACAAGTTAGAGAGTTATCACTAGTTTGATATTTATAAAGGAGATGCTATTTGAAAAGTTAGAAGTTGTGATTGCAAGTTACCCACATGGTCAAATATCACTAATAGGCATTGAAATCAAGTTTCATTCCATTCCGACATCGTTTGGGCGTCGTTTTGTCAAATTGGGCCTTAAGCCCATTTAAGGCCTTTTAGCGTTTACGTATAGTTTCGAGCCTCGTTTTGTTTGAGCGAGACCTTATTGGTACTTTATATGTCTAATAAGACAAAGTTTTATAATTTTGTCAACAATAATCATCATCGATGTTGTAGACCATACATATTGCGACAAATTAGAGAGTTATCACTAGTTTGATATTTATAAAGGAGGTGCTATTTGAAAAGTTAGAAGTTGTGATTGGAAGTTACCCACATCGTCAAATATCTCTAATAGGTATTGAAATCAAGTTTCATTCCATTCCGACATCGTTTGGGCGTCGTTTTGTCAAATTGGGCCTTAAGCCCATTTAAGGCCTTTTAGCGTTTGAGTCGTTTGCCATGTCTAGAATTTATTGAAAGATTAATATTGATTATCATACTTTTTTTATCTTAAAAAGTAATATCAGTTTTATTGTTTTATAATTGTAGTATTTTTATATAAAAAGATTTATCAAAACATGAAAAATAGTACAAATATTCAAATAATAATATATATTAAAAAGGCTAAATAATAATAATACAAAATATCTGATTATTTGAATAATATTTTTTTTTGAATTTATTATTATAATTAATTCAATAATTATATGGGACCAAGATAAAAAAAAATTAATAATAAAATAAGATGGAACCAAGTTCTATTGTAACATGTAATAATAAAATTACAAACATATCATGAGAACTCATTAGTGTGGTGGTTTCACACCAAATATTTGTGCATAAAGTCTCAAGTTCAATCCTTCTCACCCTCTTTTTTTATTTATTTTTCACAAATAAAATAAAAGATTTAGTGTTGGAGTTGAGACTCGAACGTGAGACCTTACAAAGGATGCACAAGGCCTTACCACTAGAGCAATGAGACTGAAGCGATAATTATTAGATCTGTGCGGTTATATTTACCGCACAGATATATTTTATTTAAAAAAAAATATGCGCGATTAATTAAAAAAAAAATCTGTGCGGTAAAGGTTACCGCACAGGAATTTTTTTAATCAAAATTTTAATTTTTTTTAGTTAATCTTTCCTTAATCTCGTGCGTTAAATCTTAACGCACAGATCTGTGCGGTAAGAGTTAACGCACAAGATTAATATACGTTTTCAAAAAAATTCCAAAATTGCCCCTGGAACAACGGGTGCGTTAACAGTTACCGCACCGTTCTGTACTGTAACTGTTACCGCACAGAAAAGTGTGCATTTAGCAAAAAAAAACGTGTGCATTTAGACGCAGCCTATAGTAATGATGTACATGTAATGTAAGTGCGGAGGAAATCAACATAAAATAGAACAACTCTTACATGAAAAATGTAAATGATACTCCCTCCGTTCTTTTTTAATTGTCATTCTAGGCTCACTTCTTTGTTCCTATTTAATTGTCGTTTTAGCTATTTTGGCAAAATTTTGTCAGATTTGCTCCTGTGTTTATTAATAGATTTAAAATTTTAACTAATTATCATTTTAGACATTACTAATCAAGGAAATTAAGTAAGGGTAATTTGGACAAAAATTTAGATTCTTAATTTGTCTTAAAATCTCTAGAATGACAATTATAAAAGAACGGAGAGAGTAATTAAATTTCGTTAATGTATATAAAAGCTCAATTGACTGTTGATTTAAGTGTTAATAATGGTTATGAAATTTCGCTATTTGCATATAGTTTTGCAAGGATTTTGGAGGCGCACACTAATTTTGCATCTCCAAAGTGAACAAAAAATAGCACACACATGCCTTTTGTGTGTGTTTTTGCTTAAAATTATGCATTTATTCATACTCCGTATGAAATATAGTATGTCCTTTCATTTTATTTTTTTGGTGTTAAGTATGTCCTTTCATTCAAAATAACACACACATGTCTTTTGTCTCCCCCACTGCAAATCTTGTTTAGGAAATCAACTGATATCAGTATCCACTACGTTGGGTTCATTGGGCCTGGACTATTGTTGGGCCTTGAATTGTCCAAAGTTGCATATTCAATATTTTTACATTGGGCCGTTTGGCTCCGAGTGCAAAGTAACACCAATGACATGCCTCACACCTCATTTGTGTTCAGAATTTAGAGTCATCATATGTACAATGATTACGGTGATACTCCCAGTACAGTCCACAGTCTCCACAGATAAAGAATCTGCTGTAATAAAAATCTCTCCGTATGATTTTGTATGATCACAATTGATGTCATCTTTTTTTCATTTAATTATAACGAAAATGTGATGATGTTGTGTGTAAATTGTAATTAAATAGTGGACAGTATTAGTTATTGTTACGTTGCATTGCAATTGAAGTGTATGAAAGGAAGACATAGATGTTGACCGGTCAAAGAGGATGATGCGTCTGTATCAAAGTAGGACTACCTTTCTGGTAGATTGGTTTTTGTTGTGTTTTACAGAATTAAATGGAGCATCCGTAGTTAGTTGGAGCACAGTCGTGGCTGATATCACATCCCTGTAAAAATCTTAATGTAATTTCAGTTTCACATTTTGTGGCTAAAAGTGAATTCGCCTTCACAGGACCATCTCACATTTGGATTTTGGACCAAAAAATTGCTTGATTTATTTCTTAGTACGGAGTATTACGAATCATTTTTTGTATTTTTCATATGTTTTATAACCCTATCATTTTGTATGCTATCAATATTCTAATCTAACTGATTGAAACAAGGCAGTCAAGATAAAGAAAAAAATCACTTCAGCGAGGATTGTCACCATTTACTCGTTCAAACCATGAATATCCTAACTTGTGACTAGTTTTGATCATTTTCTTCTCCTTTTGCATGGATTGGAGTACACAGTTTTGATGAGAGTGTTAGTAAGAAGCTCAAGAGAATCCTTACTTGAGGAGAGATTTGGATTACTTTGCGGAATGATATGAAATCCATTGCCTTACAAGTAATTATGCACTGATCCATACAATGCACAATCACATAAGGTGTCATACCCAAGGATTACACAACTCTCATCGAGCGCATGCACACGCCACCGACGAACTAGAATCATCAGCTATGCTTCAGACTTAAACAATATGTTAAGAGAAAGAGCCTCTTTCACAATTTAGAAAACCGTAACGTCTTACTTTTAAAATGTCAAATAATTATTGATTTAAAAAATTGAAACTTTCAAGTGTAAAATACGGAGTATTACTAATGGTGTTCGTCAAACATGGCCGCATTACAACGTGCATGTGCCACAAAGCCTAGGTAGAGAACTTTCTTTCCACAACTACTAAGCTCAAACCACCCATATGAAATCTCCACAATTTTGTGTATCTTGGAAGACCAAACCAACTAAATCAGTGTTTTTTATTCGTCAATTAATGCGTTGTACGTGTGAACCCAGATGAATCACAAGCACCGCAATCATAAAATATTACAGAATGTTATACTGGAGTATTATAATGGACACATTTGGAGATGTGTGCAATAATAACTTGACAAGAGCTGGTCGATAACTAAAAATGGTAAAAACAAATTGCAAAAGTTTGCCTACTTACCTACCTACCATGAGAATTTTGTCCTGTTCATCCTTATCTGAATCAGAGTGACCAATTCATTTCTCTGTTTCTTATCTGCAGAAACGGCAAAAGAAAGATGCCCCAACCAGAAAGAAGATCTCACTCGTACCTTTTTCTTCTTTCCTCTTTTTGCTTTCAATCATAAAAAGAAAACACCATAAATCATGGCTGATTCTTGACAGAAGCATTTTGAGTTTGCTAAAATCAAACAAAACTAGGGAGTGGAGTAGAAAATAAGCAGACAAAGATTTGTTTAGGTTAATCAGCATTTTCATAAACATGGCATTGGTTCCTTGATATGTCAAGTAAAATATTAACAGCATTTTCATCACGCCTCTACCATGATCACTTTTCATTTCAGTCTTTCCATCCACATAAGATTTAATTTAATTTAGGTATCTTTCACTTTCTTCTTCCTTCTCTCTCACTCTCAATCTGTGTTGCTTCAGAGGGCCACCATCTAATGGACCACCCCCAAATACTTCAATCCAACTAAAAAAACAAAATTGAATTACTCTGTGCCTCCTTTTTTCATTTTCCAGCTACTGGCCTCCTTTTGTTTGTTCATCATGTGGAAGATTGGCTTAACTGATCAAATTTCTTCTTCTTGGAGTTGTCAGGTGGAGAAGAAGCAATATGTGCACCTGACCCAACAATGATATCAAAGCCTCCATTGTTGAAGCACCTTGCTTCCAAAACTCCAACCGGGCTCTCTGGCAGCAGCAAGAATCCATTGCTTCCTCCATCACCAATCTCACTCATCAGTGACAAGTCCTTAATCAGCTCAATACACTCAACAACTCTGTCCTGCATATAATAAAAATTAGTGTCAGTCTTTATTATCCGATACAAAACCTAACAAATCACGGTTTAGTATTTCTTGCCCTGTCGACATGAACAGAAGTCGAGAATGTTGGTGTTGGAGAAATGGCTTTGTCAATGTTAACTGTCTCACGTATCTCCCCTATGACTAAGATAGAGATTGCAGCTGCAATTTCAGATGGCTTAAATTCCTGGAAGTCAATTCCTGAAAATTCTCATCCAAAGATCCATACAGTTTATTATTTATGACAGTTTAAAGGCCTAAAACAGTGAAAACAAGAGACTGAATGCAAGAACAAACCTCTAGTAGTGCATAATGTGAGCTGAAATGTTTTGTTGATCAAAGTTGTTGGAAGTAAAATACCATCAGTTATGTTGTTAAGGAAGTAATCCATGAAGGAGAAGGGTGTGATAGCACTCATTTGCCAGTTCAATGTGGTCAGCACAAGAAGCTCCATTCTCTGAATTGTCTTAACTTCAAACACAAACTTTGGGTCTGCCACCTAACCACACAACACAAGAAAACAATTGGTAAACACTAGACATTGCCACACTACAACAGATAAATAAATCAAGCTCAAAACTCAAATGTGTGAATGTGACCAAACAAAATGCTTAAAAAACTCACCTGCAATTCTAGTAAAGAAGGCACATTGGTCTCATCCATTTTGACAGCAATTGATAAACAGGCAACAGCTAGCAGTTGCACAGCCCAAGCTCTATCTTTCTATTATATTCATTCACAAGAAAAGAATGTGAGAAACAAACGGTATTAATTTTGCAAGTGAGAAGTTATTCACATGAATAGTGCTGCTGAGTATAAACTTACAGGTAAACCATGAAGTGATAAGAAACGATCGAAGTAGTTCATAGACAAGCAGAAGCTCAAAGGCTTAAAACAGTAGTGAGCATGAGCCTGCAAGGTAACACATTTTTAGTGCATTATTAGTTTTAATCATTCAGCATCAAAACCAAGAACAGACAAACCCATTCGATTCTCAAACAGAATAGAGTATGTTCATCAGTCCAGACCCATAAAAGGAGCAACTTTTATTTTTTGTGCACAGTAAACCCATCAAAGAAACATGATCAAACCATCAACAACAAAAACAAAAAACAGAATAGCCATTTGAAAAGAAAATCATTGAAAAAACTCGGACCTTGGAAATCCAGTCAAAAGCATCTCTCCTGAAGTTCAAGTCCAAGTCCCCGTTACGGAGTCTGAGAAGATAATCCTGCTGAGGCATATACTGATGCTCTTTTTCAAGCATGACCCAGAAATTTTCAGGGGTTCTCATAGAGACCCGAATAAAAGTCGGGTCGAGCTCAAGGGGAATACGATCCGGGTCTGGATCGTTGAGCAAATCAGTAGGATCGTCAAAGCACAAGTCTTTGCTCTCGTCACAGAGAAGACCGATTCCACCCATCGATTCAGTACCCAGAATCGGTTCAGCAAGCTCCGATTTGTTAATATTCATCCGATGAAAGTGAAACAAAGAAGAAAAGGGAAACGGGGAGGATTAGAGGTGGATAGGAAAAATCATTTCTTGGTAACAACAAAGAAAGAAAGAGATAGAGACGAAAGCGGCGGATAAAATGGGAAGAAGGAGGAGAATAAAGGAGGGGAAACTGGAGAGGGAAGCTTTTATATGATGGTGGCGACTGTACACAAGGAAGAGAGACGAGTGAAGGTGCGTTTGTTGAGAGTAGGGCAAGGAGTGATTTGGGTAATGGGCCTCATTTGGATTGCGGGATACAGCAGGGAGGAAGATATTCATAAATGATTTTCTTTGGTCAGAGATTCAGAAATTTGATTTTGATAGTACTGCAATATCAATATATACCGTAACCAATACAGTATTTGGTATTTATGTCAATCACTTACCGCGCCTTATTTTACCGGGATATAATCATATTTTACCATAAGATAAGATTTTTTATGTATTAGACATACTCCGTATTTGATAAATTCGAAAAGGAGATAAATGAAAATGAAATTAACACTAATCATTTTGATTTGAACATACTCAAGTCAATATACTATCATTATTTTTTAATTAATAGGAAAATCCAAATGCAAGCGGGATAGAGTTTCTTTGAAATGTGCAATGTCTTCACTAAAAATATTCATGTGTAATATACTACGGAAGTACGGAGTAATCTGTGTTGTACACTTGTACTATATGGATTTCAATTAATGTTATTGAAGCATTGTTGATCTCCGTAGATGTTTAAGTCTCAATGAGACAATAATTTCTTTGAATGCATTGTTTTGTTAAGAAAAAAGGTAGCAAATGAGTAACCATTCAAAATCGAATAGGATTTCATCGAACTTATAATTGCATTATACATATAAAATAGATTCAAAATCTATTCCATTTCACAATGAATTTCTTTTTCGGATATGAACAAGTTTTATGATGCAAGCATACGAAAACTTGAGTTGACATGTATTAAAATATACAATATTTATCAAAAAAATTATAAATTTTTTGATGCCAATCTTTAAAAAAAAGTGATGTACTTACACGTTTTTGTCTGAATGTTCTCCAGTTTTTCAATAAATGTTTTTTTATATACGCAACATTAACCATGTGTTAAAATAACATATAGGTTGTTTCCGATTAACCATAATGAAAATTGCGTCAAAAAATGTATAGTCTGACTACTAATTAACAACATAAGAATCACAGAGAGTTAAATGAGTTATTTTGTTTTATCTTATATAATTTCAAAGTCAAAGAGTAATGAATTTCATAACAAATGAAATTTGTAAAAGCGATCTATAAAAGATAGTCATCATGTCTATGAAAGGAGTCGAGCAACTGAATCCGCAAACGATCTATATAAATAAAAGAGAATATATGAATATGAGAGTAAAAAATTAAAATAAATAAAATACACAAAACTCAAACAGGGTAACAATGCAACGACCAGACAAGGACGAATGTAGACTATGAAAACCCTTAGCAGCCAAACCAACACACGCAAAACCCCTCCCCAAAACCTTTGTAACTTGTATCTTCTACCTTCACAAAGCTCTCATTTCACATGCGTTGAGATGGAGTGCTCTATTACCATTAGCGTAGATGGAGCATAAAGCATGTATTAATTGATATTACAAAATCGTGAATTCTGAAATATATAGATTAAGATTTGGAAAGTGATAACTTGCATTTTCTCCTTAATGTTTAAATCTACATCGTTTGCAAAATTTTATTTGCTTCCCCTCTTTGAATATGCATTAGTCTGTTAGTTCTGTATCATAATTTAGGCTATATGTTTTCCTGCCAAATTCCTGAAAGGTTTGAGCCTTTTAACCAGCTTATACTTTTTCGGTCTTATGATTATGTTGAAGACGGAAAGTTTCTCTATTCCCTGGACGCGATCTCCACCTCTGCCTTAACACTAGTAGGATTGGTGTTCTCCTTATTCATGTCGTGTGGCGGTAAGAGGCGTGATTGAAGATTGAGCGGCTAATATATTTGTTGTCTGAGATGAAGCTTCTCAGCTTTACTAGCCATGCCAGGTCTGACTGCATTTTGAAAAGTCAAATATTGATCCTCTATTCAAATCACTCTTTGAGAGGATATACCCTACAAGGTTAGTGTAATTATCTATCCACTTTGATTATGTTTTTACTTGATTCTATTAGTATATTTAGGCAATGACTATATGCACGCAAATCGAGACATATATGCACACGATTCTGTGCGCGCAACTTATGCGCACACATCTGTGCGCAGTTCTTATGCGCATACGTGTTTTACGGGGTATTACGGGTACTTTTCGTAAATTTTCAAAGTCTGTAACAACTTGTGCACCTAAATACTGCGCACAGGTTGAAAATCTGTGCGCCGTGTTTCTGCGCACTGTTCAAACATAGTAGCCGTTGAAATTTTTGAAAAAAGTAGCCGTTAAATGTAAATTTGTGCGCTTAGGTTCTGCGCACACGCGAAGAGTTCGAGTTTTCGACTCGAACTTACCGACAATGTTAAATAGCTATAATATGCATTGAAAACAAGTTTCATTGCATTCCGACGTCGTTTGGGCATCGAACCGCCTATTCTCGACCTTAACAGGCCATGAGGACCGATAAGGCGTTTTTGCGTTTTTGAGTATTTTCGATCAACTTTTTTGTGAAGGGGAGACCTTATACACTCTTTATATGCCTAATAACACATAATTGTATAAGTTTTAAAAACATAATCAACATCCATGTACTAGACCCTTCATATCTCAACTACTTCGACTATTTCGAAGAATGAAAGACTAGTGAAGGTTTACAAAGGAGGTGTTACTCGAAGAGTTCGAGTTTTCAACTCGAACATACCGACAAGGTTAAATAGCTATAATATGCATTGAAAACAAGTTTCATTGCATTCCGACGTCGTTTGGGCATCGAACCGCCTATTCTCGACCTTAACAGGCCATGAGGACCGATAAGGCGTTTTTGCGTTTTTGAGTATTTTCGATCAACTTTTTGTGAAGGGGAGACCTTATACACTCTTTATATGCCTAATAACACATAATTGTATAAGTTTTTGAAACATAATCAACACCCATGTACTAGACCCTTCATATCTCAACTACTTCGACTATTTCGAAGAATGAAAGACTAGTGAAGGTTTACAAAGGAGGTGTTACTCGAAGAGTTCGAGTTTTCGACTCGAACTTACCGACAAGGTTAAATAGCTATAATATGCATTGAAAACAAGTTTCATTGCATTCCGACGTCGTTTGGGCATCGAACCGCCTATTCTCGACCTTAACAGGCCGTCAGGACCGATAAGGCGTTTTTGCGTATTTTCGATCAACTTTTTGTGAAGGGGAGACCTTATACAGTCTTTATATGCCTAATAACACATAATTGTATAAGTTTTTGAAACATAATCAACATCCATGTACTAGACCCTTCATATCTCAACTACTTCAAACCGGATTTCATCCATGCGTCAAGGTTATGCGCACCTATTCTGTAACTTTATCAATCTATAACTTATTGTGCGCTGTTGTAAAGCGCACAATAAGTTACCGTTAAATCCATGTGCGCAGATCCAATGCGCACACATTTTAACGTTAAAAATTTGTGCGCAACTTAACGTCGCACATGTCCTATGCGCAGAACGTCTGAGCATAGGATTTTAGAATTCGAAACGCTGTGCGCAGATGTGTTGCGCACAGGTGTTGCAGTACGCGTGTCATCAACGCATCAATTTGTCCGACGACGCCAACAAATTCATTTTTATCCCCAAAATACCCTTGTGCGCTGAACAACTGCGCATAGACTTATGCGCTTAAGAACTGCGCACAGATTGGCGTGCATATAGTGAAAAAGTCACGTGTATATAGGCGTTTCGTAAAATAACTATCTATAGTATCATTTTCTGCATCTCATTCCAAATGCCTAATTTTCTTTCTACAAATGTGATAATAAATATAGTGATAGCCAGGTTTTTCAGTCTAATCTTTACGTAAGGATTTGGAATAAAATGAATTCACTTTGTTGAGAAAAATAATATTGACGAGGCGAATTGTCGTATGCCAAGTCAAGTAATCCTAACAAGCTCACTAACAAGTATAGTAGGCAAGCAAGGGTCGAATCCCAAGGGAATCAGGTTATCGATTCTTAAAGTAACAATTATGATTAACGAGTGTAAGTAACCGGGGGGGGGGGGGGTTGGTATGTTTTAAGAACAAAGTAACGAAGGTTGATTTGGTTTGTAAATATATCAATGGAAGGTGTTTCAGTCGACAATTATCCACTAACAGATTAACAAGTTGATCATAAACTCCTTTTAATCCTATGTCGAATTACTCATATGATCGTTCTAATCCCTGTTCTAATGTAGTTATTAGTTCAACTAGTCCTAATAACCCTTACTCAACTATAACCTTGAAACTATCAAGATTCAATAATAAAGCAGATTTAAGTTCAGGAATGGATAGATACATGCAATACCATAGATAACTAGTCAGATACTCGACATGTACTCAATTCTCTTCACAATTGACATTCACAACTAGTTCATGCAAATTGTGTGTGCTACAAACAAGTATGATATTTCAACTAGAAATAACCAAACAATAGCAATATGAATGAGATGAAACTACTTAGATGGTCAATCTAAATGAGAAAATCTAATTCAATAACAATACACACAAGAGAATAGAGACAATCAATATGAATAGAACAAAGGAAAGGAATCTCACAACTTAATCAATCCGAAAGCTTCAAATGTCAAGCAAAACAATGGAAACTTCAGCAACTCATGAAGTTCTTGGGAGAAAACTCTAAAACTTGGAAAATGGAATGTAGAAGATGATAGAAGATCATCAACACCTAAACATATAAGTCTTCTGCAGAATTCAACTGCCAAATTAAAGCTAAAAATGTGTGAAAAACGTTACAGAAGTAAACACAACATACTAAATCGGGCAAATGAAGAAAGTCTTCTCTGGCGGATTTCCGCGATCGCGGTTTGAGACCCGTGGTCGCGGAATTGCTTCTGTGGCTTCGTCTTCAGCTGCTTCCAATGCTTCGTCTTCGTCTTCATCCTGTGGTCTTCATCAGCTTCGACTCCTCTTCTTATGCTTCAATGCTCCGCATCATCCTCTGTAATCTCATATGTGACTCAAGTCTCCAGAACTCCATGATTACAGAATACATCATAACATCTAGCATAATCCTATACAAAATGAGCTAATAACCTATAGTAGCGCTATGTAAAATACCGCTTATCAAACTCCCCCATACTTAGACCTTGCTCGTCCCCAAGTAAGCTAAATGAAACTTACCCTTACAATCAGCACACATAGATCTCAGGAAGTATAGAGAAAGAATGAACTACAAATTACAAACACACTTCGCCTCCAAACACCATAGTGAGTACAAAAGATAAATCTAATCCTAGCTCCTATCTAGCACCTTATTCCTCCATAGTGGCCTACCCTTTCCTCCTTATATCACCACTTTCTTATGACACCTCGCCAGCAGCAACAAATGGTCCTAAGACACTCATTTCACTCATTCTGCCTAGGCGCCCCGAAGGGTTTTCACCTAGCCACTCATTTCATTTTGCTAGATAACTCACAATTGGCTCACATCTCTCAAGTCCACTTTTGCCTCAGCCTATTGCCGACCAGACTACCTGCTTTTTGCATGGAACCGCCCTTTCAGGTTTTCAGCCCATCCCAGGATTTTCATTTGCCTTTTTTAACATTTTTGTGGCTTTTTCTGTTTTTTTTTTTTTAAATAAATATGAACTGAATTCAAACAATCGAATGGAAACTACTCTAAAGATAAGCAGTAAACTAAATCCCTCTCCCCCATACTTGAAGTACACAATGTCCTCAGTGTGAAAGACATAGAAAATAAATGAGGAAGAGAAGAGAGTAGCTCACAGATCCGGGTTACCCGGTGGTGGAATATCGGGGTTCTGATGGAACCAAGAACTCCGAACCTCCTCTCTCCAGCCCTGACATTCCAGCTGTATCCCACTCATCGACTGCTGCAAACCTCGCATATCAGCAGCATAAGACGACCTGAAGGAGTCAAACTCAGAGTAGAACTGAGTGTAACTCTGTTGTATCCCCTACATCTGATCAAACAACCTCTGCTCCCAGGGGATACTGGAGCTATCAGCAGCTCCACTAGACGATTTTTTGTTTTTTTACAAATTTTTTGTGTTGGGGAAGAAAAAGATGGTATGGAGGTAGGGTTAGAAAAGGAAGGTGGGAGATGAGAGGAGAAATTGATATTTTGGGGAGAAATTTGGGAGAGGAGAAATTGAAGAGATTTTGGTGAGAAATGGTAGAGATGATGAGAAATTGGTTTGGTGGGGGAGAAATTTGAGAGATGATGAGATGGGAGAAATTGGGAGATGGAAATTGGATTTCTTTTTTTGTTTTTCTCTTTTACTTATTTTTTTTTCCAGTTTTTTTTTTTCTCTCGTCTATTTTTTATAGCTCTTTTTTTTCTTTTCTTTTTTTCTCTTTTTTTCTTATACACAAAAGGGAAAACCGTCAATTCCTTCAGTAAAAGCTAAAAGACAGTCTTCTTCCCGTGCTTTATTCCTACAGATTAGTAAACAAAAGAAAACAAAAACAAGTAAAAAGAAATAAAATGAGATAAAATTGAAAAGAAATACCTTGGGTTGCCTCCCAAGCAGCGCCTTGGTTAGAGTCGTGGCTCGACTTCCTACTCAGGTCTCAATCATCAGCACGTGGCTCTTCGAGAGCCATCTCATCAAGAGACTCCTTGGTGAACCCTTCATGGTAAGGTTTTAACCTTTGACCATTCACCTTGAAAACATTGTGGTTGTCTTTATCAAACAACTCCACGGCGCCATGAGGAAAGACGCGAGCTACAACATAGGGTCCACTCCATCGGGATCTCAGCTTTCCAGGGAAAAGTTGAAGGTGAGACTGATATAGCAAGACTTTATCTCCCACTTTGAAGTCTTTTCTCAATATATTCTTGTCATGCCAAGCCTTCGTCTTCTCCTTGTAGATCACAGCATTTTCATACGCATCCCGGCGTATCTCCTCCAACTCTTGGATTTGCAATTTTATGAACTCACCTACAACATCCATCTCCATGTTGCACTTCTGCACCGCCCACCATGCCTTGTGTTCCAGTTCCATTGGAAGGTGGCAGGCTTTGCCGAAGACAAGTCTAAAAGGAGACATACCAATAGGAGTCTTGTAGGCGGTTCTGTACGCCCAAAGTGCATCATCCAATCTCAAGCTCCAATCCTTCCTATTCGGAGCTACCGTCTTTTCAAGGATCCCCTTGATCTGCCTATTGGACACTTCAGCTTGTCCATTGGATTGAGGGTGGTAAGCGGTAGAGATCCTTTGTGCGACATGATACTTCTTCAAGAGTGCACTCACCGTCTTGTTACAGAAGTGAGTTCCTTGGTCATTAATTAGGGCCTTGGGAATCCCAAAACGAGAAAATATATTCTTTTTCAAGAAACCTGCTACCACTTTGGAATCATCAATTCTGGTGGCCTTTGCTTCCACCCATTTGGAAACGTAGTCCACCGCAAGCAAGATATATAGATTCCCAAACGCTAGGAAAGGGTCCCATGAAATCGATACCCCAAACATCAAAAATCTCACAAAAGACTAATGGTGTTTGTGGCATCTCATTCCTTTTAGAGATTTTTCTGACCCTTTGGCATCGATCGCAGGCTTTGCAAAAGGCGTAAGCATCCCGAAAGATGTGTGGCCAATAAAATCATGCGTCTAATACCTTCCTAGCTGTTTTGTTTGCCCCAAAATGTCCCCCACATGCATGAGAATGACAAAAAGTTAAAACAGATTGTACCTCATTATCCGGGAGGCATCGTCGGATTGCCTTGTCAACGCAATGTCTCCAAAGGTAGGGGTCATCCCAAACATAGTAGTGCGATTCCCGCTTGATCTTGTTTTTTTGAGCTTTTGTGTAGTTCGGCGGGAACTCTTCACGAACCAGGTAGTTCACTATGTTGGAATACCAAGGCTTGAAAGATCGGAAGGCAAGAATCTCATACTCGGGATCCCGGTGAACAAAATCACCGTCAAGAATTCCGCGGTCGCGGCTTGAGGCCCGCGATCGCGGAAAACCCTCTGTTGCAATTCCGCGATCGCGGATTAAGTCCCACGGTCGCGGATTTCCTGCTGTAGAAACCCGAAATAAGTTTTCATCCGGAAACGTACCTTGGATCTGAGCCCGTAACTCACCGTCTTCTTGCACAATCCGACTCAGATGATCAACTACTGAGTTCTCGACTCCTTTCTTGTCCCGGATTTCCACATTGAACTCGCTCAAAAGTAAGACCCATCGAATGAGTCTCGGCTTGGATTCCTTCTTCGTCATGAGATAACGAAGAGCAGCGTGATAAGTGTGGATAATCACCTTTGTGCCCAACAAATACTGTCGAAATTTCTCAAGGGAAAACACCACAGCTAACAACTCCTTCTCTGTGGTGGAGTAGTTCCTCTGAGCGCCATTCAAGGTTGTGGAAGCATAATAGATCACATGCATTGCTCTTCCAACCTTTTGACCAAGAACAGCTCCCACCGCATAATCACTAGCATCACACATGATCTCAAAAGGTAGAGACCAATCGGGTACCTGAATAATGGGTGCCTCAGTGAGGTGGGATTTCAGAGTGTCGAATGCTTTCTTGCACTCGGTAAACATCTCAAAAGTCACTTCCTTCTTCAAAAGCTCACATAGAGGTGTTGAGATTTTTGAAAAGTCCTTAATAAACCTGCGATAGAAACCTGCATGGCCTAGAAAAGAACGCACTTCACGCACATTAGTAGGATAAGGCAACGATTGAATGATGTCAATCTTTACCTTATCGACCTCAATACCCCTAGCTGAAATTATATGACCCAAAACAATACCTTGTTCAACCATAAAGTGACACTTTTCAGAATTCAACACTAAATTAGTGTCTACACATCTTTTAAGCACAAGTGACAAATGATGTAAACATGCATCAAAGTTATCCCCATGTACTGTAAAATCATCCATGAATACCTCAATGAAATGCTCAATATATTCCGAGAAGATACTTACCATACATCGTTGAAAAGTCCCAGGTGCGTTACATAATCCGAAAGGCATTCTACGATATGCAAAAGTGCCAAAAGGACATGTAAAGGTTGTCTTCTCTTGATCTTTGGGCGCAATGGCCACCTGAAAATAACCTGAGTATCCATCCAAAAAGAAATAATAGGGACGACCGACAAGTCGTTCAAGCATTTGATCATTGAAAGGTAAAGGAAAGTGATCCTTTCGAGTCACCGCATTCATCTTACGGTAGTCAATGCATACCCTCCAACCTGTTTGAGCTCTAGTGGGAACCAACTCACCATGTTGATTCTCAACAACTGTAATGCCCCCCTTCTTAGGGACACATTGTGTTGGACTTACCCATTGACTATCCGAGATGGGAAAGATCATGTCAGCTTGAAGAAGTTTCAGCACCTCCTTCTTGACCACCTCCATCATAGGTGGGTTTAATCTTCTTTGGGGTTGCCTAGAGGGCTTAGCTCCTTCCTCAAGTAAGATCTTGTGCATACAGATGGAAGGGCTAATTCCCTTGATGTCGGCAATAGTCCACCCAAGAGCTGTAATGTGCTCTTTCAACACCATCACCAATCTCTTCTCTTGCTCACCTGACAACTTACTAGAGATGATTACCGGGAGGGTATCATTCTCTCCAAGAAAAGCATACTTCAGGTGCTCTGGCAATTGCTTAAGCTCAATCACCGGTGCCTGCAAAACAGAAGGGAGGAGCTTCTCGCTCTCCAAAGTCAGTAACATGGGCCTGCCGGCCAAAGATCTACCTGACGTGTCTAGCTGAGCTAGAACCCTATGAATATCAGGAGAAAGAGAGAGATTAACTTGTGGTGGGTGAATGATGTTGTTTTCCATAACACATTGCAATTCATCCAAGCCAAAGATATTAAAAGGATCTTGAACTATAGGATCAATCACATCAATAGAACAAATAGAAGCAGCATCTTCAATGGGGTGCTTCATAGCATCAAAAATATTGAATTGTACAACTTCCCCATCGAACTCTAAAGTAAGAGACCCACTAGCTAGATCAATCTTTGTGTTAGCGGTTCTCATAAAAGGCCTTCCTAACAAAATAGGTGCAGCCTGACCATCATGTTCCATGTCTAACACATTCGCCTTCTCCTAGCACATTTGCATCTTGCCTTGCCTCAAGCAATGCCCGTTGGGCATCAACAACTAACTGAATTTCAGCCAATTGACGTTGGGTGTCAACAAGAGCCCTTTGCTCGAGAGTCAACAGCTGGTCGTCTTCCATTGCACCTGTATCAGTCTCAACTCTGTTCTCTCTCTGATTTCGATGGAAAGTCCTCTCGATTTCCGGATCAAGAATAAAAAGAGACTGATTAGTAGAACGGGTGTTGACCATTCACTAGTCAACACTAAGGTTAATCAAAACAAGAACTTTAAAGAAAAGAAAATTTGAGTCCCCGGCAACGGCGCCAAATTTGACGAGGCGAATTGTCGTATGCCAAGTCAAGTAATCCTAACAAGCTCACTAACAAGTATAGTAGGCAAGCAAGGGTCGAATCCCAAGGGAATCAGGTTATCGATTCTTAAAGTAACAATTATGATTAACGAGTGTAAGTAACCAAAGGGGGGGGGGGGTTGGTATGTTTTAAGAACAAAGTAACGAAGGTTGATTTGGTTTGTAAATATATCAATGGAAGGTGTTTCACTCGACAATTATCCACTAACAGATTAACAAGTTGATCATAAACTCCTTTTAATCCTATGTCGAATTACTCATATGATCGTTCTAATCCATGTTCTAATGTAGTTATTAGTCCAACTAGTCCTAATAACCCTTACTCAACTATAACCTTGAAACTATCAAGATTCAATAATAAAGCAGATTTAAGTTCAGGAATGGATAGATACATGCAATATCATAGACAACTAGTCAGATACTCGACATGTACTCAATTCTCTTCACAATTGACATTCACAACTAGTTCATGCAAATTGTGTGTGCTACAAACAAGTATGATATTTCAACTAGAAATAATCGAACAATAGCAATATGAATGAGATGAAACTACTTAGATGGTCAATCTAAATGAGCAAATCTATATCAATAACAATACACACAAGAGAATAGAGACAATCAATATGAATAGAACAAAGGAAAGGAATCTCACAACTTAATTAATCCGAAAGCTTCAAATGTCAAGCAAAACAATGGAAACTTCAACAACTCATGAAGTTCTTGGGAGAAAACTCTAAAACTTGGAAAATGGAATGTAGAAGATGATAAAAGATCATCAACACCTAAACATATAAGTCTTCTGCAGAATTCAACTGCCAAATTAAAGCTAAAAACGTGTGAAAAACGTTACAGAAGTAAACACAACATACTAAATCGGGCAAATGAAGAAAGTCTTCTCTGGCGGATTTCCGCGATCGCGGATTTTGTTCTGTAAACAAGGCTGGTCCGGTGGAAATTCCGCGATCGCGGTTTGGGACCCGTGGTTGCGGAATTGCTTCTGTGGCTTCGTCTTCAGCTGCTTCCAATGCTTCGTCTGCGTCTTCATCCTGTGGTCTTCATCAGCTTCGACTCCTCTTCTTATGCTTCAATGCTCCACATCATCCTCTGTAATCTCATATGTGACTCAACTCTCCAGAACTCCATGATTACAGAATACATCATAACATCTAGCATAATCCTATACAAAATGAGCTAATAACCTATAGTAGCGCTATGTAAAATACCGCTTATCAAATATTTATCATGCGATCTAGTTTTTGCTGCTTCATCCTCCCAATTATTGGTTGCAAGAGTAGGACATACTTGCTTTATTTTACTCCTTTGTAATATTTGGTATTTGGATTTAGCATAATTTGTAATATTTTCTTAAGATCTGAAGTAATTTAATTTTAATCCCTAATTGCTTCTTAGCCATTACAATTCCTTTGAGGGTGTTCTTTATTGCAGACAACACTTCAATCAGAACTTCAAAAGAATTGATAGCCTTAACTAGAGTTTTGAAGGTAAATCTCTTTCATCAGCTTCATCTCTCACTAAATTTCCATCAAAACACAATTTGTTAAATCAATTTTTTAGTTATTACAAATAATATTAAGAAGCAATTGTGATTGATATTAATTTAGTACATACAAGAGAAGATGGTATACTAATCTATCTAAATTTGTAATATAGGCACACCCAAAATCGCCAAACCGGATAAGCCTACTGACATTGAGGTAGAGACTAATACCAAGGAAAAACATCGAAATACATTTCAAAATGATAAAGTTATTCAAATATAGGACATGCCACCAATAACAGACAATGATCAAATACATCCATTTGGTGACTTCAACAAAGATTTATAAGCATTGCATAATCTATATTGCATATCGACGTCTTCTAGATTCATCACAAGTTCTACTCCACAATCAATTTGATAACAAGGAAATCATTCCTGATACTAAGTCCCCCCCCCCCCCCCCCCCTTAGAAACTCACACAAGCAAGAGTTCATATGTGTCTGCGTGGAGTAAAAGAGGAGGCAGGGATTCCGTCGACATACAAGTTGAACGACCAACAACTTCTTTCACAGGTAGTGAGGAAGTGATCTTGGTGGAGTGCATAGCTCCTGATGATTTTGAATAATTGTGCTACTTAATTCGAATGAGATTCAACGTATATTGTTTACCAAGTTGGACTGTGGACACAACTGCAATTCTCATAGGTCGTTTTTGATTGGGGACTCCAATGCCTCCACAATGCCATGATATGATCTAACTCCATGAAGAAGTGGAATTTTGATATGCAAACCAAAGGGAATTCATACTATGCTTTAAATTTGTCACCAAAGCCCTCCCATTATAAACCGCAAACTAGAATAAGTGAGCATACAGATTTACAACACATGTAATATATCTTTCAGAACAAAGAATATCAAACATTAGAAAACAGAAGAGTAAAGAAAGTCATCCATCCAACCTTGATTGTTATTTTCCTACTTGTAGATCATGAACCTTGGGTAAAGTTCAACCGTGGAAGCGAGTGAAAGTGGAAGATGAGGGAGCCAGAAGATAGACTTTCTTTATTCTCTTGCTTCTTCTTCTTCTTGCTTCAAGAAACAGTTTTGAGATGCTTATACAAAATTATAGCATTGAGATGCAGTTTGAAACAAAAGCAATTACAACATTGGGATTGATAAATTAGGAGGTTGTCTATTAACTCGGATTGAGAATTTGCCAGAAGAAATTACATCATTGAGATTGATAAATTAGGAGGTTGTCTATTATCTCGTCTTAGGCGTAGAAGCAGATCCACAATACTATAAAAAGAATTACAACCACACTTTCATGATTTTTCTTTCAAAATCAAAAGATTAAAAAAACATATTTAAACAGATTTCTCCTTCAAACACCATGAATAGAAGAAGGAAAATACTATATCCATGTCCTGAACCCTACTGCACACTGAGCAAACCTAACTAATTTCAAACTTCTAAGAAATTTCTAGCTAACTAGTAACCATTGTGCACCACAAATGGCACTTACAAACGTGAGCAAGTTCTGTTTAGAGCCTAGCCTCTTCCGCACTCTTGCTTCATTCCTCAATGGAATAAGCCTATTTGATATTGAACCTTACAACTAAGCCACACATTCTCATCAAATTCACCAACTGCACTCCCCAACGGAACAACAACATCCACATTGGAGGTAATTTGGTCAACCACATGAGGCTTATACTAAGAACACAAATAAGATGCAACAAGAAATTTAGTTCAAATTCAGACCGCTGAGATTCAGTTTAGGTGTAATTGTCTGTTTCTCCCCCTTCCCCCAATTCCAACTTTAAACAACTCAAGGACGTCTTCTTGGACTCCATTACATTTACTCAACGAAATAGTTCAAATATCAGGTTAAGATCAAGTACTTCGTGAAAGGTGTAGGTAATAAAAAATCAAACACAGACAAGTCAACACCATAAAACAAATCAATTGCAGCAAAATCAAAGTGTAAGAGGAAGTACCGACATACTTCAGTAACCGCGGTTAAGCTATGGAGCTTAAACATATCGTTTGAACTTGTGATGGCTCCGAGACAGATAGTAAGCCCTTCTTGATGATGTGGGGATAAGCTATTGTTGTTCGATCTAGACATCAAACCTCGAACAGAAACTCGAACAGAGAAGAAAGGCGGAATTAGAATGAGATGAAAGAAGGATAAGTCGAATGATAGGCCAATTGGAACCAAATCAAACAACGATAAAACCCCTGAACTTAAGAACAAGAACCTTACCGAATGATGAAGAAACTCCAACGGATGATTACAACCAAACACAATGACTATGGTGGGTCAATGCACCTGGAGGATGCTCTATGGAGTCCCGATAGCACCAACCTTATGGAGAAGATTGACACACACAAGTACAACTAGGGCGAGTTCAACAACAATGCACACGGGGCACTCTTCTCACAATAGCTCTCTTTTGGGAGGAAAAACGATAAACGCTGTATTCAATATCAAAGTCTGGGTGCGGGGGGTAAAACAATAACTAAGGCAAACCTTATATAGGGTTCATAAGGATGCCAATTAATAGAAATAAAGCAAGAAAAGTGTTTCCTAAAATAACAAACCAATAAAAGGCATTAAATCCCGAAAACGAAATAAAACAAGAATTCTCGGCGAAATCAACAGGTCGCGATCCGCGATCGCGGGTGGCATGGCCGCGGTCGCGGATTTGCCACTGTCTCCGCCGCCTTCGTCGTTTGGCTCCGAGTGCTCTCGAACCTCAATTATCATAACCGTCTGCAATGGTGGTTCCTCTTCAACACTTAGCTCTTTAGACATGAAGAAAGCTACTAACTTGTCTAGTTCTTGTTGGGCTTCCTTAGCTCTCGAACGAGTCAATGCACCTTCAAACTCGGGAACCGTTGGTGTCGGTTGATGTCCAGATGATCCTTCATCACTTGACCTCTTCACTACCTAAATACAATCATATAAACCAATTTCAACAGAAAGCATCTACAAAGATCGACGTGGAATTGGATAGACGAATGCATTATAGATCGACTTGGAATCTGAGATCAAATAAACCAATTTCCATATCTCTTTCCAGCAACAAGTAATCTTCCTTAAGGCGGCTCATGTTCGCAAAGAGAAAGAATTAGGGATCTTCCTTAAGGCTTCTCATGTTCACAAAGAGGGATTTTGGAATTTGAGAGACTAAGAGTGTGGAGATCGATTTGGAGGTTACAGGCGCAGTAGTGGGATCGACTTTAGGGATTTTGAAGCTTTTATTGTTTTTATTTTTAATGTCGCGCCTTCCAGTTCAGATTTCCCGACAAATTAAAACGACGCTTTTAGAAAGCACTCCAATTCTTTTGGTCCGCTCATTTCTCCGACACTTGTTATTAATTGCGTCGCTAAGTAAGCGCCTCAAAATCTTGTTTTTCTAGTAATGTCTTCGGCTACTCATAGTATAACCTTCCTCACCCAAGAGAAAATATAAAGGGAGGAATCTATTTTATATATTAAAGCTAATTCTTTTAGAGCTCTTAGGGTGATTTTAGGTTTAGTTTGTTAAACAATTATCTTTAATATTAATTATTAATAGATTACATAATTACACTAAAAAAAATCTTAAAAATTATATATATTATTCCTTTCAACAAAAAAAATACAAGCTATTTCATTGAGAATAAAAGTTATTCCATTGATTTTATATTTTCTTACCAGCTTTAATAGTGATTATTGGTCTTATGGTATCTAATATATATACTTGGTATTAGACATAAATATAATAACACTTGCCAACACAAAATGTGAGGTGATAAACATATCATAACATTAAATTAAAATACATTACGTTATCAAAGATAAACTCGAGACCAAAATCAAAAGTTAAACTCATCACATACACATGCATTATGCATAAGCCAACAATTGTGTAGTTACTCATTACTTTCTCTGCCTCCATCGTCGACAATGGATCGTCGGTAATGTTCACAATTGATACTTAGACACCACCATTCTGCTCCATACACACATGCATGACAACCTAAAACTGAATCGAACACTTAACTTTCATGTAGACATCAAACTCAATACCAGTTACGACTATGTAAAACCCTAATAAGAAGCAATTAAGTCTCAATCTATACGCTTTAGATATATATGAAACTCATGTACAGCATTGGAAATTTTCTTCGCACCAATAATTTGAAGGTTGAAAGTACACTTGAGCTGAGGATGGATCATATATACGAGCTTTTGTGAATCGAAGACCCATTGAAAAAATGAAGAGCCCCTACTTTAAGACATATACATGCATGAAACTCCTTGGAAATTTGGAAGACTATCTCTAGAGTACGTGGGGTAACATATATTATACTGATATAGACTTTTCAAATATAAAACAACCTTTTGATAAAATGAATAAATTACTCCGTATGAAGCAACCATACGTGAAAGAGATTATCGGATTAGTTTATTGAGTGCCACAAAATATCGTGTGAACGTGGGTGGGTTTAGCCAAGGTTACGACATGATGAAACAGAAATGGCTCAAAGATCTAGTACAACATTTGACTGTGATTATCGTACTACATTAAGTTATAAATTAATCATATATATCTAATTTTATTAATAATATATCCACGTACGTGCAATGAGCGATAATTAGTAATCTATCTAACTACAATACAAGGAGAAGCCAAGTCTTCACAAAAATTTGTGCCACATCAGCACCACCTCATCAATCTACTATATAACTATTAAAGCAAAACATCAATTTTGTCACATGTCATCTCTCCACTTAAATTGTCATATGTTATCCAAATGAACCTTCTTGTCACATGTCATCTAATTAGGAATTTTCAAAATTATTTACAAAGATTTGATTACACAATTATATAGAAAGATTTGATGATACAATAAACGTTCCTAATTTAGATATATCTAGAATTTAAACAATTTATAATTAAAAAGAAATGCCTAGAAAGACTATAATAACTTATAAATTAATTTTACATTGGAATTGAGATTTAAAGATTCACAAAAAAAATATTTTCATATAAATAATTTTTTATAATAATATATAATATCCAAATATGTACTTTGATTAAAATTTTATATAATATTAAATATTTTATTACATTTATTTTTTAAAATTAAAATAAGATGTTTAAATTTTTTTTAACTTTGGGAGATGTACTTTATGAAAAACATGCAATATAATCTCAAATGTTATAAATACAAGCTTATTTTTTATCGCAGTTGTGTACTAAAGTCATTTTCATCAAAATCTACTATATATATATATATATATAAAAAAAATTAAAACTAGCTTTTGCCACTTGACATTTTTATATTGAATTTTTCATGTGACGTTTTCTTACTCTATTTTTATCCCTCATTTCTTTATTTTCTAAAATCAATTATATATAGAAGACTATCCTAATTCTCTATTTGTTCTTTATTTATTTGAAAAAAAATCAATTAACAAGACTGTAAACCAATCATAAATTCTATAATTGTCTTTTTATTAATTTAAACATTAATCAAATAAATTTGATTATATACTACATATGTTAATCTAAATTATAAAACTTTTTAGTAATTAAATATTAATCAAATAAATTTTATTATATATTATATAATAATTTAAATATAATATTATTATGCAATCCCGTGCCTTGCACGGGAGTTAAGCTAGTTTTATATAAAGAAAATTTAACTTAATTTTGTCTCTAACAAACTCCTATTCTCTCCATTATTTTCGGTTTTCCTCCCCACTATTCCTACCACTTCTACATCTCAAAACCGTTATCCCACTAATATATGAACTATATCATCATCTCTCTTCATGAAGAAGCCCTGTAAATATCAACATGCATGAATGCGGTGTTGCCTGGCGTTGATGCTAATTGAGTGACTATGGATGTTGGAGCCGGTTCTCGATGGGCTCGCGAAGCCCATAGGGAATTGAATTAGGCCCATATAACGCGAGCCGGGTCGGTCTAAGAAGTCAGCCCAGAGGGATAAAACAAGCCCATAGCCCATTATACTTCTCCTAGGTCACAAATTGGATGATACATAAAAGGGGGTAAATAACTAAACAAGAAGAAAAGAGGAAAGAGGATAAGAAGGAGAAGAAGATAAGAAGCAAGAGGCAGAGAGGGAGATCGGAAGAAGGAGACAGAAAAAGGGAGGAGGGAAAGAAAAGGAAGGAGGGGGAGGCGGATGAAGAAGGAGGGAGACGTAGGGAGGAGGAGAAGGGAGGGGGCTGTTTGGTGGCTAGAGGAGAACAACCCTCAGATGGGGGCTCTCGGTTTGGATTCCCGCAACCCCACCGCCTCATCCGCTACCGCTAGGCTCACCGCCCCGCCTCAGTTATTCCGTCCCCGATAACAACAACAACAACGATTTGCCCTTCCTTCCACCCCCTTTCTTCTTCCGCAGTCGACGACGCCTCCCTCGCGATCGCCACCAAATCGGAGCCAGCAAGGCGCCCCGGTATAGATCGGCACGCCAAGGAAGCCATGAGCTCGGTCGAAGTCCGCAGCTCACCTCGGCCATGCACGCGTCCTCGACGCAAGCCGCAGCTCGCCTCGGCCATGCACGCGTCCTCGACGCCAACAGCAGCTCGCCTCGGCCATGCACGCGTCCTCGACGCTAGCCGCAGCTCGCCTCGGCCATGCACGCGTCCTCGACGCAAGCCGCAGCTCGCCTCGGCCATGCACGCGTCCTCGACGCAAGCCGCAGCACGCCTCGGCCATGCACGCGTCCTCGACGCCAACCGCAGCTCGCCTCGGCCATGCACGCGTCCTCGACGCAAGCCGCAGCTCGCCTCGGCCATGCACGCGTCCTCGACGCAAGCCGCAGCTCGCCTCGGCCATGCACGCGTCCTCGACGCCAACAGCAGCTCGCCTCGGCCATGCACGCGTCCTCGACGCTAGCCGCAACTCCAACTCCGGGTCTGGCTTTTGCAGGAACATACGCATTTACCTTACAACAAGAGAGACTAGAGAGTTCATTAGAAGAAGAAACGACAAAGACTCGGGAATCCGGAGTGTTGCCGGTTTCCTTTCCGTTGGAACGAGGTTCCAACAAATCCGAGTTCCAACACTGGCGCCGACCGTGGGGAGTTTCCTCACACAACTGGTTTGACATTCGTCATGACGAGAGATTGCTATTCTTGCTCTATGAAAGGCAAATCACAAGATTAACAAAAGATAAAAGGCAAAGAGCCAGGTAAGTCCCGCTTGCACCTAGCATGACTTTTACCTTGCTCATACTTTCTTCTATTTTATTTAGCTTGCTTACAATTAGCGGCATCGGGCGAGTCACCGAGCACGCGATATGTACCGTGACCTAGATGAGATGTAAACTCACCTAGGCCATGATGTCGCCTCACCAGGCAGGGCTGTAAGACCTCTTGGGTGGTGATGCAGCTTCCAGGGCTGAGCTAAAAAACTCCCCCTGGTCGCGAAAGCATGGACGGGTTTATGCCAACGAGCTCACCCGCCATGATCTCGCCTCGCCAGGCAGGGCTGTAAGACCTCTTGGGTGGTGATGCAGTATCCAGGGCTGGGCTAAAAAACCCCCCCAGGTCGCGTGTCCAGCTTCCAGGGCTGAGCTAAAAAACTCCCCCTGGTCGCGAACTCGCCGATTCCACCTCACTGGGCTGGGCTAAAAAAACCCCCCAAGTCGCGTGTCCAGCTTCCAGGGCTGAGCTAAAAAACTCCCCCTGGTCGCGAACTCGCCGATTCCACCTCACTGGGCTGGGCTAAACCCCCCCCCCAAGTCGCGTGTCCAGCTTCCAGGGCTGAGCTAAAAAACTCCCCTTGGTCGCGAACTCGCCGTGATCCCGCTTCGCTAGTCTGGGCTAAAAAACCCTCCTAGGTCGCGATGCAACTTCTAAGGTTGAGCTAAAAAACTCTCCTTGGTCGCGAAAGCATGGACGGGTTTATGCCTACGAGCTCACCTGCCGTGATCCAGCTTCTAAGGTTGAGCTAAAAAACTCTCCTTGGTCGCAAAAGCATGGACGGGTTTATGCCTACGAACTCACCTGCCGTGATCCAGCTTCTAAGGTTGAGCTAAAAAACTCTCCTTGGTCGCGAAAGCATGGACGGGTTTATGCCTACGAGCTCACCTGCCGTGACCCAGCTTCTAAGGTTGAGCTAAAAAACTCTCCTTGGTCGCGAAAGCATGGACGGGTTTATGCCTACGAGCTCACCTGCCGTGATCCAACTTCTAAGGTTGAGCTAATAAACTCTCCTTGGTCGCGAAAGCATGGACGGGTTTATGCCTACGAGCTCACCCGCCGTGATCCAGCTTCTAAGGTGAGCTAAAAAACTCTCCTTGGTCGCGAAAGCACGGACGGGTTTATGCCTACGAGCTCACCCGCCGTGATCCAGCTTCTAAGGTGAGCTAAAAAACTCTCCTTGGTCGCGAAAGCATGGACGGGTTTATGCCAACGAGCTCACCCGCCGTGATCCAGCTTCTAAGGTGAGCCAAAAAACTCTCCTTGGTCGCGAAAGCATGATGTGAGATGACAGGAATTGACATCCACTCAAGACTATTACAAGACAAATCCCACGAGCAAATTCCATTCAACAATATACATAACCCACGCGGGGACCAATACACCTCATTGCATGCATACAACCACGCGAGCGACGCAAACAGCAGCATGCCTCAAACACTCCACGTGAGTATCAACATGCTCTATTTTATACGTACTCGCGTGCCCGTAACAAATGCACACCAGATTAAAAACACATTATACATGCTCGAAAAATTACACTAACTACGCGTGTAACAACATGCTCAATCGCAAGATCGATCACGAGGCTAAAACCCTAGCGAGTCTTGGGTGTCTCTTCCATTAGGCTTGGGAGCTTCCCTTAGCCTTCGTTCATTCGCATTAGGCCGGGAGCTTCCCTTAGCTTTGTTCATTAACGAGAGATCTCGCAAGGCTAGCGACTAACGAGCCTTGAGAGTTTTCTCCTCGAGTCTCGTCTTAATCTAAAGAAAGAAAAGGCTATAAGATGTGAAAGAGAAGAATCAAGGGGAGGTTGGACGCGATTCACTCTCAAAATCACCGTATCATACATTCGCAAAACTCCTAAACAAGCGTAAAGACGGCACGTGGACGGCATGCGCTCAGCGCGGGAATTCGTAAGGGTTTTTGAATTCAAAACGTCGCCAAGAAAAACGTAACTGAGACAAACGCGCCAAAAGCACGCGATGCGATCATACTAAGTCTGGAGACCACTCTCACATCGAGAACGCGACTTCAAGAAGACAAGCCCAAGCCTCAAGCTATTCAGCTTGAAAGCTTGGGGGGCTGGATGTTGGAGCCGGTTCTCGATGGGCTCGCGAAGCCCATAGGGAATTGGATTAGGCCCATATAACGCGAGCCGGGTCGGTCCAAGAAGTCAGCCCAGAGGGATAAAACAAGCCCATAGCCCATTATACTTCTCCTAGGTCACAAATTGGATGATACATAAAAGGGGGTAAATAACTAAACAAGAAGAAAAGAGGAAAGAGGATAAGAAGGAGAAGAAGATAAGAAGCAAGAGGCAGAGAGGGAGATCGGAAGAAGGAGACAGAAAAAGGGAGGAGGGAAAGAAAAGGAAGGAGGGGGAGGCGGATGAAGAAGGAGGGAGACGTAGGGAGGAGGAGAAGGGAGGGGGCTGTTTGGTGGCTAGAGGAGAACAACCCTCAGATGGGGGCTCTCGGTTTGGATTCCCGCAACCCCACCGCCTCATCCGCTACCGCTAGGCTCACCGCCCCGCCTCAGTTATTCCGTCCCCGATAACAACAACAACAACGATTTGCCCTTCCTTCCACCCCCTTTCTTCTTCCGCAGTCGACGACGCCTCCCTCGCGATCGCCACCAAATCGGAGCCAGCAAGGCGCCCCGGTATAGATCGGCACGCCAAGGAAGCCATGAGCTCGGTCGAAGTCCGCAGCTCACCTCGGCCATGCACGCGTCCTCGACGCAAGCCGCAGCTCGCCTCGGCCATGCACGCGTCCTCGACGCCAACAGCAGCTCGCCTCGGCCATGCACGCGTCCTCGACGCTAGCCGCAGCTCGCCTCGGCCATGCACGCGTCCTCGACGCAAGCCGCAGCTCGCCTCGGCCATGCACGCGTCCTCGACGCAAGCCGCAGCTCGCCTCGGCCATGCACGCGTCCTCGACGCCAACAGCAGCTCGCCTCGGCCATGCACGCGTCCTCGACGCAAGCCGCAGCTCGCCTCGGCCATGCACGCGTCCTCGACGCAAGCCGCAGCTCGCCTCGGCCATGCACGCGTCCTCGACGCAAGCCGCAGCTCGCCTCGGCCATGCACGCGTCCTCGACGCCAACAGCAGCTCGCCTCGGCCATGCACGCGTCCTCGACTCTAGCCGTAGCTCGCCTCGGCATTACTCGCGGGACTCCAAGCATAAACAAGTAATTGAAGTATCATTTGTCAATTATATCATTTATATAATTACTGACTTGAGCGTCGGAGAGCCTTTCCCGGGGAGCCCCAACTCCGGGTCTGACTTTTGCAGGAACATACGCATTTACCTTACAACAAGAGAGACTAGAGAGTTCATTAGAAGAAGAAACGACAAAGACTCGGGAATCCGGAGTGTTGCCGGTTTCCTTTCCGTTGGAACGAGGTTCCAACAAATCCGAGTTCCAACAATGGAGATGAGCGACGATGGTGTCAATATATGGCAGTCTATATCTATTGTTATTAGGAAATTGATTTTTTGTGTAATTGTTTATCTTCTATTCTTTCTTTACAATTGATTTTCCATGTTAATCTTTATTCAAATTACCGCAGTCCCAAAGTTTGATGGAGAAGGGCAAGACGCGAGAGATGGAAGGATCCTGATGGATTAGTAATTTAGTACCATGTAGATTATTTGTGTATAAAAATTTCTTCTAGGTATCATTGATGATGATGACTTTTCGTATTTTGTGATGTTCATTATTGAGTTACCTTACATGGTAATGTATTTCTTGAATACAGTATCGTACGTATTGAATGAAATTTGGTGGGGAGCTTTTGCACTCAGAACTTCATTCGGAGTATAACGCAAAGCGATTTTTTCTTTTCTTTTTATAAAAACTTGCTTATAATATGGCACAATATGATCTGAACAGACCATAATATGACCCATCAACATTAGTTTTGATGTGTTTGACTAAGCATTAGGGTGAGAAGAGGAGTTGTTGTGGGTGACTACAAGAGAGGCAAGTCACCCAAGCTTTTTGTAAACATTGAGCAAGTATATTACACTAAAAATTCATCTCCCATCTCATGTAAATCTCCCGTTTGTTCCATTTTTTTTTATTAATATTGTTACTTATATCATATTCTTGAGCAATGATGGAAGGTGAGATTTCTACTTGAATTCAAGAAAAGAAGATTGAAAAGGGGAAGACCGCCGAGGAAATCGAAGCAGAAATTGATGGAAGGAGGAGACGACGGTCATTTAGGTAACGTCTGCAATCATTTTTTCCTAGATATCCCGTTCGTCAATCCACATCCGTCATCAATGGAGGGAGTTGAGATTGCAACTGAAACTCAAGAAAAAAGAGAGGAGAGGACGGCCTCCGGGTCAATCAAAGCAGAAAATGTCGGAAGAGAGAGAGAAGAAAGTGGTTTAGATTTCGTTCCAGATTCTTTGTCCCTCAATCCACATATGTCAACAACGGCGGGAGTTGAGATCACAGCTCGAACTCAATGAAAAAAGAGGAGAGGAGAGGCCGATCTCCGGGAAAATCAAACTAGAAATTGGTGGAAGGAGGACGCGACAATCTCTTGGGTTGCGTCGGAGAAGATAAGTCATTTGCAAAGGAGAAACGTGAATAGTTGTATCGTAGTAGTGTTTTCCCGCCGAAGCGATTTGGAGCATCCGTCGATGTAAGTTGTTAGATCTCATTATAGCAAGTAGCTTATGATCAACAACGGAGAAGGCTTGAAAGTGTTAGTTAAAAACTAGAAAGAAATCTATGAAATATATAATGTTCGTGTGTTAACATATGTATAGTTAAATGGTAAGATAATGTATTTAATTGTTTTGAAATAAAAAAAGTTTTAGGATATTTTTTCAAATTCCAAAAAGTCATAAAAGATAAAGTTTATGGATATTTTAGATATTGTGGCAAATGAGGTGACATAGTCTAATACCTAATGGTTAACATACAATTGAACGTGATGTATGGTGACATGTGACAAAACAACGTTATACTTAAATATATGCGCATAGATTTGAGTATGAATATGATCGTGATAATTATAAACAATGTTTATATTTTTTCTCAATTTTACATATTATTTTATTAATAATTATTATATTTTTTTATTAGTATAATAAGTAGTCTTTGGTTTCAAAATCTCGTGAAATTCACGGTGATCAATTAACGAGTCTATAAATGGAAATCAAGAAAGAAAGAGAATCTTGACGCGGGGAAAGGGGAAATCGACCGTTCGATCGAGAAAGAATTTGAATCAGAGTGATGGATTGACAGTCGAATAGGGTCTACATAGTAGTGTCTGATTTATAAGCATGCTGCATGCGGTATCTCAGATCGAATTGGTTGCCCACTTAATTAACTTCATTCTAATTACATTCACCAATTAACTGAATTTTAAGTGGAATTGAGATTCGAGCTGAACAATTAATTATGACTCCATCATGCATTAACCCTCCGTCTTAAACTCACATTATACTTCATGACTCATGCAGACTCATCTCCATATTAGAGGACCAAGAAACAAGAAAAAACGACTTTTATGTGTCTTTTTGTTATTTTTGTATAACGAACGATGCCATTTGGGTTGTATAACGTACCGGTACATTTCAAAAGTATATGGTAAGTTTTTTTTAGTATGTGGAAAATTTTATTCAAGTGTTCATGGATGACTTCAAAGTTCATGACAATAGTTTTGATGCATGTATTAGACAATAGAGAGAATAGAGAAAGTCTCCTTAGGAGATGCCTTGTATTATGATTCATATATATATTGTTACATAGATGGTGTGAACGTAATCAAGTAATTACATAAATCATGGGATATGATATAATCACAATTATTCCTAATTGATCCTAATTGATGCGTTGACTGTCATCCCCCCTCAGTTGTAGCGGCAGCTTGACGGACGCATAAACTAGATCGAAAGTCGGAGAAGAGTGGATAAGGCAACCCCTTTGTAAACAAGTCAGCAAATTGATGCGTTGACGGCACATGAAGAACTCGGACAATACCAATAGACACCTTGTCACGTACGAAATGAAGGTCGATCTCGATATGTTTCGTACGTTGGTGTTGGACCGGGTTGCTGGACATATAGACGGCGCTGACGTTGTCACAATATACCAATGTAGCCCCGGTAACAGGTACGTTAAGCTCATGGAGAATGTTTCGCAACCAGCACGTGTCGGCTACGGCGTTTGCGACGGCCCGATACTCAGCTTCTGCACTTGAACGTGACACAGTTTGTTGGCGCTTTGAAGACCAACTTACGAGGTTGTTCCCGAGGTAGACACAATATCCTGAGGTAGAACGCCGAGTGTCCGGGCAACCCGCCCAATCCGCATCGGAGTAGGCGGTTATTGTTGAATGCGGGCTGCTGTAGAATTGTAACCCAAGAGAGGAGGTTCCTTGAACATACCGCAGAACACGTTTTAGAGCAAGAAAGTGTTTCTCACGTGGATCATGCATGAACAAGCAGCACTGTTGGACGGCGTACGAGATATCGGGCCTAGTAAAAGTTAAGTATTGAAGTGCACCTGCAAGGGAACGATAAAGTGTTGGATCCGGAATGGGTACGCCCGCATTTTGCCCTAGTTTGCACTCAGTGTCAACAGGAGTTCGGCAGGGGTTACAACCAAGCATACCCGCCTTCTGTAGTATCTCTTTAGCATACTTCTCTTGACTTAAATGGAGACCCGAGGTTGAGTAGGTAACGGTGATGCCGAGGAAGTAGTGTAACCGCCCTAGATCTGTCATGGCAAACTCATTTGAAAGAGCAGTGATGATAGAACGAAGGAACTCATGAGAGGAGGCAGTGAGGATTATGTCATCCACATAAACTAGGAGGTGTGCCTCACGACCATGCTGCTTGAAGATGAAGAGTGAAGAATCACACTTACTGTTTTTGAACCCGAGACGCAGGAGGTGGGTGGCGAACCGCTGAAACCAGGCTCGTGGGGCTTGTTTCAGCCCATACAGAGCCTTCCGTAGGCGACATACATGAGTGGGCTTTGCGGCATCTTCGAATCCAGGTGGTTGTTGACAATATACTAGTTCATTGAGTGTCCCATGTAGGAACGCATTCTTCACGTCGAGTTGATGGATCGGCCAAGTGCGAGCCAATGCAAGGGATAGCACTGTTCGGACTGTTGCAGGCTTCACCACCGGAGAGAAGGTTTCGTCAAAGTCCACGCCATGTTGTTGTGAGTAGCCTCTCGCCACCCATCTTGCCTTGTAACGAGCAAGCGAGCCATCGGATCCGAACTTGTGTTTGAAGAGCCATTTTCCTGTAACAACATTTGCATTCATTGGTCTTGGAACAAGCTCCCAAGTACCGTTTTTAATCAAAGCATCAAACTCCTCTTGCATAGCCTTATGCCATTGTGGGTCAAGGAAGGCTTTCTTGTGATTTAAGGGAAGGGGAGAGATTGTGGTTGAAAGATTGTAGATAGGGTTGGGTTTGGTAATGCCGGATTTGCCACGGGTACACATGGAGTGTGTATTAGAGATAGGGTTAGGCAGCATAGAGGGTAATGTGGAGATGGGATTTGAGTTTGTGGAAGGGGTAGGGTTCGGATGAGATGAGGGGGAGCGGGGCCCAGTTTCAATAGGTGATTGGGTGGTAGAATTAGGCAATGAGATAATACTACGGATAGTTGGAGAAGATTGGGGGGGGGGGGGAGATTTGGTACATGATTTTGACCAACTAAATTGGGATAGGAAATTGAGAGATTTGGGGAGGGGATTTCGGAATCAGGTGGGCCCATATTATTAGGGTTAGATGAGGAGGAGATCGTGGGAATGGGGAGATTTGGGGTAGTATCTTCTTCAACTATTTTAAGAAAGTTGTAATCTTCCTCGTTTGAATTTTGTGAAGAGTAAGGAAATTGGTTCTCATCAAAAACAACGTGTCTGCTTATAATGATCTTTCTAGTTGATAATTCTAGACAACGATAGCCACGGTGATTTTCTGCATACCCTAGAAAGACGCAAAGAGTAGAACGAGGGGAGAGTTTGTGATCCATTGTGGATGAGAGATTTGGATAACAGAGACACCCGAAAACCCGAAGATGTGTGTACGAGGGAGTGTGTTTGTAGAGACAAGCATACGGAGTTTCAAGACCCAATGCTTTTGTGGGTAGTAGATTGATGAGATGAGTAGCTGTGTGTAAGGCTTCTACCCAAAGAGGAGGAGGCATTTTAGCTTGAAACAGAAGGGCACGAACCATATTATTGATAGTTCGAATTATTCTCTCGGCTTTGCCATTTTGTTGAGAAGTGGGGACATGAGAAGCGAAAAAGGATGCCTAGTTTGTTGAAGAGTTGCTGAAAATTTTGATTATCGAACTCTCGACCATGATCGCACTGAAGACTTTTTATGGTGGTGTTAAATTGATTGTTGACATAAGCAAGGAATTGTGTGAATTTGGTGAACACGTCAGATTTGTATTTTAGAGGAAAGGTCCATATAAAATGAGAGAAATCATCCATAATGACCAAATAATACTTAAAACCCGAAATACTTAGAATTGGTGAAGTCCACAAATCACAATGAACAATCTGAAATGGAAATTTAGAATGCGAAGTAGATGACGAAAATGGCAATTTTTGATGCTTGCCGACTTGACAGGCGTGACAAAGGGCGGACGACCGATTGTTGGAGACGCCGGACTGACTCGAAGAAAGATGACGCAGAGCATGGACACCCGGATGGCCTAGGCGACGGTGCCAATTTATTTGAGATGAACTTTTAGACGCCGTGAGGGCTGCTTGACTCGATTTTGAGGACGACGGAAGAAAGGGGTATAGATCACCGTGGCTATTGCATCTGATTATCTCTTCCTTGGTGGGGAGATCCTTCACAGAAAAACCAAAAGGGTCAAACTCAACAGAGCAATTATTATCAGTTGTGAATTTTCTAACAGAAATCAAATTTTTAATGATACCCGGTGTGACAAGGACATTCTTGAGGTTTAGGTTAGGATGGTTGGATAGGTGGGCATGACCAAGTTTAGTTATAGGCAGGCTATTTCCGTTTCCAACAATGATTTTAGAAGAGGAGAAGATACCAGGATTAAAAACGGATGAGAGGGTACCTGTGTTTGAGGTCATGTGGGACGAAGCACCGGTGTCCATGAACCACCCCTCTGGTGGTTGTTGAAGACTCAGATTGTTGAGAGCGGTAACTAGTCCCTGTTGATCCCACTGAGAGATCATTGCTTGTTGTGGTTGAAGCGGGTACTGCGGTGGTGGTGGACGAGGGCCGGCGCCAAGAATTCCGGCTGACCATTGTGGCTGAGAAGATTGCCAGTAGCCTTGTTGTTGTTGCCAAGGTATCCAAGAATGCCCACCGTGACGACCTCGGCCACGTCCACGCCCCGACCCCCTGTTGCGGTTGCGGTAGTAGTTGTTGTTTGGTTTTTGTGCCGGAGGAGGGGCTTGAGTCGGGGCCGTAGGAGCAGGAGGTGTTGGAGATACAGTGGTGGTGACAAGAGCTGTATCGGAGGTGGTGTTGGCAGCCCGTCTGGATTCTTCCAAGAGAAGCATTCCCCGAAGCTTTTGAAAATCCGGGAAAGGCTCCTGAGCAGAGATGAGAGGCGCCATTGACTGATAGTCATTGTTGAGACCTTGAAGAGTTTGCATTCCGAGTGCTTCGTCGGAAATAGGATGGTCGACGTCGATGAGGCAATCTGCTAAAGTCTTGAGTTTCTGACAATAGTCGGTGATGGAGAGGGATCCTTGGCGAAGGCTACGGAACTCAGCCTCGTACTGAATAGCACGAGTTTTCTTGTTGTTGCGGAAGACGTTCTCGACCGCATTCCAAACCTCCTGGGCAGAAGCACCGTTTTTGACAACAATTTTAAAGATTTTTGGGTCAATGGAGGCGTAGATCCACGACTGAACCGTGAAGTCCATGATTAACCAAGCTTGATCTTCAGAGTTAGGGGGAGAGTTGTCCACGTGGGAAAGAAGAGCAAATTTCCCGAGGGTAACAAGAAAGATGGTTCGCCATGCTTGGTAGTTTGATTCTTCCAAGTTCAGAATAATGGGGACGTGTGTTTTAATGGAGGCGACATGAAGGGCTTGAGACATGGCAATGTCGGAAGGAGATCTAGGGGAGGCATTGTTTTGAGTCTCTACCATGGTGGGAAGAAAAGAGGTGGAAGTTTAGGTTTTGAAAGGGAAGGGATCGATATATTGTGTTTTAGGCTGATACCATATTAGACAATAGAGAGAATAGAGAAAGTCTCCTTAGGAGATGCCTTGTATTATGATTCATATATATATTGTTACATAGATGGTGTGAACGTAATCAAGTAATTACATAAATCATGGGATATGATATAATCACAGTTATTCCTAATTGATCCTAATTGATGCGTTGACTGTCAGCATGTTTAAACTATTTGTCATATTGTGTCAGCTAGAGGTATTGAGGTCCAGGGCCGGCCAATCAATTTTTATCACAAAAATCTAACTTTTATTAATTTATTGACATTAAATATTTTTAGAGATATATACAGTTAGATGAATGTGAGTTTTTAACATTATATATATATATATATATATATATATATATATATATATATATATATATGAATTTTATGATTCTTGGATACTCTAAACTCTAATCCGTTGGAGATTAGTAAGATTTGAGTACTGATAAAAAAAGACTGAATATCTTGTTTTGGAAATATACAATCAAAAAATGTAGCAATATATAATACTTCGTAAATGTAGAAAAAATCAAAATTATATAAAAGAATAAGTATGAAAAAACAAAATTGATAGTCACATAAAATTTAACACTTTATGATGAAACAAATCGTGTTCAGTTATCATGTGTTGCATATAGCTCCGGTGGTAGAGTGTGGTTAAATTTTACACGAGAACCCGTGTTCGACCCTTGAAGCATGCAAATCCGTTTTTTAATTCTACTCTCCTTCCATCAAAATTTTTGTGGGGCCTCCCCTTAGTTTTGAGTAAAATGATTATTTAACTCTCATTAAAAAAAAATAGCTATTTTTAACTAATCAATTGTTAATACAAAAATATTTTTCTAATTCTCTACCACATTAGCACAAATATATTTATTAACTTATGTTTCATCATAAAGTGTTAAATTTTATGTGACTATCAATTTTGTTTTTTCATACTTATTCTTTTATATAATTTTGATTTTTTCTACATTTACGAAGTATTATATATTGCTACATTTTTTGATTATATATTTCCAAAACAAGATATTCAATCTTTTTTTTATCAGTACTCAAATCTTACTAATCTCCAATGGATTAGAGTTTAGAGTATGCAAGAATCATAAAATTCATATATATATATAATGTTAAAAACTCACGTTCATCTAAATGTACATATCTCTAAAAATATTTAACGTCAATAAATTAATAAAAGTTATATTAGATTTTTGTGATAAAACTGAATAAAAAATTAATAAGATTAGTTTACATGTATCTTTAAAATATTATAAAATAATAATAATAATAAAAAATTAATTATAATTTTGAACAGGGCCTCCAAAATTGATTGGCCGACCCTGATAATTGAGCACGATTTGTTTCTAATATTTTTTATTTTTTATTTTTATATGGGGCCCTAAAATTTTCCGAGGCCCTGTGCAGTAGCCCTCCTTGCACACCCTCAGGGCCGGCCCTGTTGAGGTCGATAAGGCAAAGATTGATGTAATTCAGTCATGGCCTTATCCTACCAATGTGCATGAATTGCGCTCTTTTCTAGGTCATGCAGGGTTCTATCACAGGTTTATTAAGGACCTCTCAAAGATCTCATCACCTTCATGTGAGCTGCTGAAAAAGGAGGTTGATTTTGAGCTCAATGACGAGTGCAAAAAGGCTTTTGATGAGTTGAAAGCTCGTCTGACGAGTGCATCAATTATTCTGGCATCGGATTGTTTTTTTACTTTTGAGATTATGTGTGATGGTAATGATTATGTTGTTGGAGCGGTTCTTGTGCAAAAAGAAGCGAGAGCTTCTCAAGTGATGATAAAACCCCAAAGGATTACAACCAAACACAATGGCTATGAGAGGCCAAGGCATCTGGAGGATGCTTTATGGAGAATCGATAGCACAAACCTTATGGTGGAGATTGACACACGCAAGAACAACTAAGGGAGTTCAACAACAGTGCTCTCAAGCACTCTTCTCACAAAAGCTCTTTTTTGGAGGACAAAAAACAACGTTTCTCAATTCATAATAATCATCTTCGTCTAACCTAAAACAATACCTAAGGCAAGCCTTATATAATGGCTCAATAGCTGCCAAAATAAAGGAAATAACATAATTAAAAGAGTTTCCTAAAATAAAAATAGAATTAAAAGCAGAGATCACAAAACAATAAAAAAATGGACAATTCTCGAAAAAGCTACAATAGGAAATCCGCAGGCGTGGATGGGGATCCGCGAGCGCAAATGGAACTCTGTCAAAAGTTTGTAACATCAGTTATTCCGCGAGCGTGGGTGGGGATCCGCGAATGCGGGTTTGGTGTTGCGGAAACTTTGTCTTCTCATCTTGACTCGAACCAGATCTCTTCGAGTTTGGATTACTACTATACGAGCTCAAATGACTAACAATGACTTCAATGATGGCTTATAGCGTCTTTAGCTCTTTCTCCAGTGGTTAGAACATCTCTTGATTTAGGACGTTCATATGCTCTTGATGGTAGCTCGGATGCTCCCGCCTCATATCTTTTACCTTGTTTATTATTTTCAAGATTTTTTCATTGCATTATCTTTTCCTTTTAGATTTTATCTTTTTATGTTAGCATGTTTTTTCTATTCAAACACTCGTTCTAGGTTCTAGTTTATCATCCACGAATCTGGGACGTTGTCTACTTCCCACTTTTCAATTGTAGTTTTCGTACTAAGTTTATGAAGAATTAATTCCACCATTGTTGCACTTGAACGTTTGAAGCGCAACAATTATTGTTTGTAAGATTTTTATCTAAGTTATTTCCCTCTAGTTGGATTGGTTCTCTTGTTCTTAATTGTTGTACTTGAATCTTATAAGTTTCTCTAGTATGGCCACTTGGCCAGCCAGGTTGTTGATATTACCCATATTGCTAGGATATGTGATTCCTTGTTTAGGTAGTGTATCTAGTAGAAAACATGATTTACATTCTGCGGGTTGCGAGTGTGCATCGTGAGAGAGAGTCAATTGCATGTATCTTGTTAGTCCTTGTTTTGAATGTTATTGCTTTATCAAAGTCTAGAGGTGTTTCCCGGATTAGGTATTGTAATTAGATTGCTTGGTAAAGATGTTTCCCGGTGACAATTAAAGATGATCAGGATAAGAACAACTAGGGGAAAGATTATAACTTGAAAACTAAATAGATTTCTAGGATCAAACGATTGACTTGCTGTGTTGATCTTGTTTGAGTGTGACTACTTCCTCTGATATATTTACAACAATCTCTTACTTTGCTTGTTTGTTACTTGGTTTGATTTGCATACAAACCTCCCCCTCTTTGGTTACTCATATAGATACTGTACCGATATAGATTATTTGTGGGATTTGACACCGACTTATCCATTATACTCGTTTTATTTGATTGCTTAGGTATTGCTTTGATTTAGCACTACGACTTTAGCTACGTCAAATTTAGCACCGTTTCCCGGGAATTTGTTATTCTGTTTTGTGTCTTTGTGTTACCTCGTTTATTTCTTTTGTGTTGAGCATTCGTATGATCTACACTCATCATACTAATACACCTCTTTTCGATTTGGATTTAGAGATTTAAACGACTTTTCATCAGAAACGTAGACGAAACATCGACATGGGTGAAATTGGGTTTGGCAAATTTGTGATGTGCGTTGCCATTTAAAATTTTCTTCTCTTTTCCAACTGTTAAATTTGGGGATTTACATTTTTAGTGTTCAAATTTGTATCCAGATTCCGATTAAGGTTCTAAATTCCCAACACAAGCCTAAGAATCAGAATGAACAATGTTGTGTGCTTGCTCCAAAGAGCAGTTCAGAAAAACTTAGGTTGTAATCTTATAAATATTTGATTCATCTCTGCACACGCTTCTGGAAAAACTTATATGCTTCATTTATCTGTATTTATGCGAAATTATGTTGTCTCTACATCGTGTCTCAAGTTTATTTTTGTGTTATTGTATTAATCTCCGCCTTTGTGTTCTTACCCATATCACTCCGAACATGCACAATACTAACTGAGACTATTTTATTTCTTATTGTTGTGCCTATGTGAAAGCAGTCAAACCACTAATCATAGGTTCATTGGTAAGTTTTGCTTAGCATTTTAAATAAATAGCAATAACTGCAGCCTTTTTTGTTTATGCTGACAAGTCTTTATAATGATCTAGCCATCAGAACAACAACTAAAGCTTCAACAGTTCTTTGAGAAACAGGTGGAAGATATAACGCCAAACCTTGACCTAAAAAACAAAGAGAGGTTACACAAAATATGGTGAAATTTGGGATACAAGTTCTACTGCATATTTGTGTTGGGTATTGGAGTTCAATTTGGGGATTAGGCTATGGCATTTGGGGGCATGGTTATGTTTTAATCTGCTTATTAATTCGGCTTATATAATTCAATGAATGATTTGTATTGTAACAATTTCACAATTCAGTTCGTTTTCTCATTCATTTGTTCGTTTGCATTGTCTAAAAAGCAGAGGTTTGTTATTCATGTTAGGGAGAAGCTATTTTGATCGAAATCTTCCATTCACAATCATCATCGACAACTTCAGCGTCCTCTATTACCTCCGGTACTCTACTTTAGCATTCCTAAACTGCATCTAGATAGGTTTTTTTGGAATTCCTAATTTTACACTGAGCTTAAACTGTCAAATTATTCTCTAAAAATTTCAGTAAAAGTTGTAACTTGGCTCATGTTGGCAGGGTCTACAAGTGTCTTACTGAATGTGGTAACTGGGTTTGGCAAATTTGCAGAGGTTTTTAATGATATCGACATCTTTCTTTTGTAATTTGATATGGATTCATGTCTTAGTGTCTTACTGAATGTGGTAACTGGGTTTGGCAAATTTGCAGAGTTGTTTGATGGTATCAGCATTTTTCTTTTATAATTTCACATTTCTCATTGAGACTCTCTCTAGCAGGGATGATGCTACTGATTCATTAGCTAGAATCAAAGCAGCCGAGGAAGCTTTGGAAGCTTTGGAAGCTTTGGACGCTAAGAAGGTATAGATGTAATGGTATATGTATATGTCCAATGAATAGGTTTGTGTTTCTGCTAAGTGTTAACCAAACTCAATGCTCTAATTTTATATGATTGAAAATGGATGACATGCTTCTTTGATTTGCATGTCATCTCTTTTTTTCTTTAGGCGTTATTGTAGACTAGCAAGATTCTATCGGTGAAGTAATTGTATGAGTTGGTTTTGCTCTTCAAGTTCATCAAGTGCTAGATGTAAATACGATAAGAACATGCAGGTCATAATATAGAGAGGTAATTTGGTATGCCTGATGCTTTAAGACATCAGTGCATGGTTTACAGTTTTCTTCTTCGGATTTGTACTTGTTCTAACATATTTTTTCGTGTAGGCAGTGACATGGTGTTAAGGCAAAAGGTGACAGTTGGTTGGTTATGAGTGTTGCACAATGTGTTTGCCATGGTGGCCATTGAGAGTTCCAGTCAATGCTTCAGCCAAACTTATGCAAGTTTACTCTTTTGTGCAATTTAATTGGATATTTGCTACTTCATTATATTTTATATGAGATATTAGACTCGGAAAACCACACACTGCAGCTTGACTCCACACTTCTTCTGTGCATTCTTCATTTTAAATTCATGTACGAACAGAAGTCCATCTTAGACGGATGTCCATGTGTGTTTTGTTTCGTTATTAACTAAAATTCTTAATTAGGGAAAAAAAACAAATGAAAATGGTAAAATAGTTATTCGGCCAACACAAACCAGCCTATCTAACATCCAAATGTATACAGTCTATGCACTTTGACATTACAAGATTATAAGAAAACAATATAAGGAAAAGTTGAACGGAAGAAAATACAACATTCAGTAATAGGCAAGTCTTCAAACGTGGATGCCGGTTAATGATATCAAATGGAAGGAAAACAAAGATTAACCGTTTCAGACCCGCGCGAAGCGCGGGTTTCCGGATCTAGTAACTAGTTAAAATTGACCCACCAAACAATGTTTAATTCAACAAGTAACTAGTAACTAGTTATCTAATTAGTTTATGTGACTTTGCAAACACACCCTTAGTGTTAGTGTTAGTGGTGCATATATATTAATATGAATGATCTAACAAGTTGAATTTCTTGAAAAAAGATCGGAAAGAACATAGGAGAAATTGCTTCTTCACTCAAAGTTGAATTCTTATCTTCTTAATAAAACAAAGTTGCTTTGAGTAAACAAAAATAAAAAGTCGCTTACCTTTGTACTGATAATAGAAGATCTGATCAATGTTAATGGAAGATTCAATTAGGGTTTGGTGAAATTGAATTAGGTTTAGAAGTTGCAGTAAAGGGTCGTTCATGGCCCAGAAAGATTAGATGATTAGTTTTTGATTTTGTTAATTAAATTACAAGATTTCCTTAATCGAAACAAAAATTTCGGATTTTGTTTAGAAGTTACAAGATTTAGTTTCAAAATTTCGGCCACGAACGCAAGGGAATAGATAGGGAATTTATTAACCCGTTTTTGGGTAAATACCCCAAAACTGTAATGTTTTTTAAGTTTTTGCATCACTTTTTTAAGTTATAAGAAAATACCCCTTTGCTGACGTGACAATTATAACAGAGCTGTCAACAATTTTTTTTACAGAGCTGTCAATTTTTTTTTTAACAGAGTTGTCAACAAATTGTTTAGCAGAGTTGTCAACAAACTTTTTAATAGAGCTGTCAACAAGAATAATAAGTTGTCAACACGACTAAATAAGTTGTCAACAAGAATAATAAGTTGTCAAAACGACTAAATAAGTTGTCAACACGACTAATAAACGGTCAACAACATACAACACGAGTAATATTACAAAATTTTCAACATTGTCAACACTTTACAAAACTTGTCAACATACTAAATAAAATTGTCAACACATTTTAAAAACTATAAACACAGTAAAAAATTGTCAACACATACTAAAGAAGTTGTCAACACAATGTTTGTTGCCAAGTTTGCTGCCAAACCAAGCCTTTGTCAATTTGTTAACCATGTTTGGTTCCAAACCAAGCCTTCGTCACTTTGTGTACCATGTTTCTAGCCAAGCCAAATGACTCCAAAACCGATTACCTCTACTGTCAACGTACTAAATCAACAAACAACAACAAAAAATACAGTAAAATTTAATGGAGGAAGTACAAATAAACAGATGCAATAAGCTTACTCATATATGACCAAAACAAACACAATATTTTGTGCCAGGTTCAGATATGCAAGGTGCTCAAATCTCTTATTTTCAGCCCCAAAACGTTTCGTAGACCTGCAATTCATCAATCAGCAATACAATCACTACTACAAATCACTTTGATAAACAAACACCAAAACAAATCATCACTACACAGCAACCACTGGTCTAATTTCACAACAAATCGTCCTTTAATTCAGGTCACAAAAGTTTCCACACAAACAATCACAATAACTCCGCAATTGAAGGCTAAAAACTGGACCACTAACGTATTTAAAGCTCAAAACTAGACCTGTAATGCATCAATCACCGCTGATTTTTTTTCTTGTTGAACCTGCAACAAAACAACAATGGCGGCCTCTTGCTCACACTGGTGGCATGCGCCGGTATACTTCACCCTAGCAACCGTCCTTGCTATCACCGCCATCTCCTCCTTCCTTCCTCCGACTCATCAATCCACCACCTCGAGCGACGCCACCGTAAGCGATTTGATGAATTGAGATCCAGATCTAGAAATCGAATTACACTACTTACATGGAGAGAAATCAACCGATCGACTTCCAATTGCTGTTGCGACATCTCGAGCGACAAATCCTCACCGAGAAACGACAGGCAGTAGCCAGACGAAACGCTCGGATACGAGATCAACGGATTGTTAGCGGTGGAGGAATCTCTCGGACGCTTCCTCAGCGTGTTGTTGAAAGTGAGTCCGCTTTCGTCCTTTAATGGCGGGTTGCTGTACTGCTGATAGTTACAGGGGATTCCATCGCCGGCTAGCATCGACGACATCAGATTGTTGTAGAGATTGGTTGCGTTTTGCGTAGAATTCATTGTTGTTGTTCTGTGGTTTATCTGTTGACAGAGGTAGAGGAGGAGAAGAAGTGGCGTCGACGTGCAGAACAACGGAAGAGAAGACGGTCGGCGAAGCGAGACGTGGAGGAGATTGGGCGGTCTGAAAACAGAAGATTGGGGTGAGACTGAGAGTAGGGTCGGGGCGCGCGTGTATTTATGTGGGGTGAGTAGAAACTAAATACTTAGTTTGAGAGTGTAGATATTACAAATATAATGCCGAATACAAATCCTTCCTTCATTTATTAAGGGTATAGCAAATTTGGGCCGGCCTAAAACTTGAAGAGGCAGGCCCTTGGAGAGTGGCCGTGTTGGAGAGTGGCCTGTTAGGCAAGAAGTTGGAAGCGGCCCACGTGAGAGAAGGACGTGCTGACATCCGCTGACGAGGAGACAACGTAATGCTGATGTCACATTCGTATTTCTGGACTGGGCTGATGCGGCATGGGCGGATGAAAGCAGATAGTGGGCTGATGAAGAATCTTCATCATAAGATGTTATCTTAAGTTATAGTTTAGTTTCGTTATTAAAATTCATTAAAAGTGTGTTCACTTATTATATTTATTATTAAAAGTTATTTTTATTTATTGTTGACTTTTTATAACTTTATCATCAAATTCACCATTGTTGAATAATTGTAGGTGGATTTTATGTGTTAGTCATAATTTATTATATATTTTAAAGGTTTTTTCCTTCCTTATCCTTATATTTTACTATTGAATGGTTCCGCATGTGAATATACCAAATTTATATAGCTATGAAAAATGTCGAGGAAGAAAAAAAAACTTAAGTTTGTGCAGTGAAGTCCATCCATATGTATCTACATCTTTTATGCTAATATATATATATATATATATACACTACTTTTTACAACTAAAAAAACATTTCTTTGTTATTGATTCTATTTATGTTTCCGTATAAAATATAAATTTTAGATGTAAAATGTAAAATGTGTAAAAAATATCTTATGCTTATCCAAGACTATCTAATTGTATTTTGGTGATAGGTTGAGTATATGATAAGTTGGTGTATATTTTACATTGATCATTCAATATTTTTCACTCTCTTTTTACATATGTATATTTTAAAGTGTATTGCATATTTTATAACTTTTTTTGTTTTTTTACAAATATAACGATAACTTATTTATTGTTTTAACAATTTATAAATTATAAGCCCTCTCTCTATATATTAATATAAGCTTATAATCATGTGATATTCACGGAGCCTAAACTAGTTCAATTTTAATTGAAGAAACTAACCTTTTTCTTTAACCCTAATTTAACTTTTCACTTCTCCTTCTCATTCTCTCCGCCTCCAACCGAAATTATTCTTCCAGTTTATTTCTCTCCACCATCCGAGATAGAGATCTTCGTCTTCGAATACCCAGATTCAACAATCTTTGTCGGAGAAGAAAGTTGCTTCGATTCCTCCTCCGCCGCCAACGACCGTCGACATGGAAGCGGAAACGGTGAACACGTGAAGATGAAGGTCAAAATAAACCGTAAATCATTCGACATGTTACAGATCTTGCATCTTCGTCCACGAATCTGCACTTCCATGTTGCAAATCTATAAGATCAACTCCAGATGTCCTCAGATCTTGTCCACATCAGCGACATGTTCTACCACATCCAAAGAAGCCTTCAGATTCACCTCTGTCATCGGCGAGGACCAAAGTTGCGCCTCTGTCATCAGATCCACCTCTGTCATCGAAATCTCTGTCATCGGTCGTTCCTAAATTTGGGCTGATGTCCCACGTGAATAATTCAAAAGAAGATATGGCCGGAGTTGTTACGAGTTGTACTTTTGAAAATAATTGGAAATTACTAGGCCCAATAACCTGAATATGAAAATAAGAGGGGTTTATAACCCTCTTTTATTTGGACTAAATAAACTAATCCAATCTAAATCGCAATCCGTCATCAAACAGAAATTGTCATCAACCCAATACGTCATCAACGAAAATAATCATCAACACAATTTGTCATCAATTGAAATTGTCATTAACACAAGCTGTAATCATGTATAAAAAGGCTAGTCAACACACTAAAAATTTTAGGGCTAGAAAATACAAGTAAATATGCAAAAGGATTACTTATCCTAAAGAGGGAAAAAATCCAGGCCAAAAACCGACCGAAATAATTTGATTCGTTTGGTTTGCTTTGGTTTATGTTTGGTTCAACCAAAAACCAAAATGACAACCTTTTTAAAGACATATTATTGTTCTTTAATTATATGTCTAAAATCTACTAAAAATAATATATCTATATAATATTTCTGTAATAGTACAATCACATAGATTAGCTAATTAAAATGAATTTCATATTCGACTTGTTATACAAAATTATAAAGTTTGAAACATATACTCCCTCCGTCTAACAATATAAGTCCCTGGTGCATCCTTTTTTTGTAACAAAATATAAGTCTTTTTAGATTTTTTTGACAAAATTTTCCTATTTCACCCTTAATTTTTATGGACATATTCTACTTAGAGCAAGTATATATTGGATAATGGTTAATTAGGTAAATAAATGAAGGATAATTTAGTCTTAAATTATAATTGTTAATTTCTATCCCAAAGGCTCCAAGGACTTATATTACTAGACGGGGAGAGTAATGAAATGTCCATAGTAATATAAACAATGAAGGAACTACTACTCATGAGCAATAATGAATGAAGATGAATGTGAAGGTGCGGCTGAAAAAATCGGATGACTTCATAATTGTTGTGGAATGTACAAGAAGAGGGCAGGGGATACGACTTCAGCATTCGATGGTCGGCGTAACTTCAAGCGGTGACCGACGAGATGCACAATGAAAAATAGAGGAGAAGCAAAATGCCGATTCTAGGGTTAAAAGTTGTGAGTTATTTTTTGTCGTGTGAGAGATTGAATATTTGGATTGGTTGACATATTATGTTAATAGAAAGAAGAAGATTGGCCCAATCCCCAAATATAATTTGTTTTTTATAAAAACTATAAGGGAACCCAGTCCCCCTCAATTTTGATTTCAAAACATTGAAGATGATGAGTGGCCAGAAATTACAGAAGCTGCTAAGGAAGAAGGTTATAGTGAAAACTCACATTGCTCAGCGTTTTCAAGCCAAGGCTCAAGCAACTGAAGTTTTTGCAAAGATTTCTGAACTAGTTCAGAAATTTGTGGATGTGTTTATAGACACTAAGGATCTACCTCCAGTTAGTGGATATGAGCATGACATCCAACTAAAGAAGGGAGGTAAGCCAGTTTGTAGCAAGCCTTACAGATATCCATCCTTATAGAAAAATTAAATTGTGAAGCAAGTCAATGAGATGTTGCAAAATTATGTAATTAGAGCATGTCATAGTCCATTTGCTTCTCCTACTTTTCTTGTGAAGAAAAAAGATGGTGTGCATGGAGATTTTCCATTGATTACAGGCATCTCAATGATATAACCATCAAGGATAAGTATCTTATTCCAAATGTTGAGGAGTAGTTGGATGAGTTACATGGAGTCAATGCATTTTCTAAGTTGGATTTAAGAGTTGGATATCATCAGGTTAGAATGGCTAAAGAAGATTTGTATAAACAATCCAAGTGTGCTAATTGAAGTTATGTAGTATAATATGTTAGCAATTATTTTCAACACTAAAATTTGTTATGCAGTACAAAGAAATAATAGCATTCCACGTTTGAAGTTTCGAGTAATTAAAACCTTGTTATTTATGTGTTGGTGCGGTTCCGGTAAGAACAATTTTTAAAATGAGAACGTGAGAATGATTAATGTGCATTAAAATATACTTAAATATGCATCAGAATATACTTAAATGTGCATCAAAAAGTAGTGTACATTTACAATTTTATCTTAATGTTCTTCAATTTCTCAATAAATGTTCCTTAAAAAATAAATATTCTTCAAATTCTGAATGTTTTTATGTTTGTCAACGAATGTGCACCAAATTAGTACCAAATGTGCACCAATTTACTACTAATGTGCATCATTATCACGTTCGTATTTTAAAAGTTATTTCACCCGATACTTTCCGAATGAATATTGGGCTAATTTATACTCGGGTCTCCACTCTATTAAGCAGTCACATAAGCACCCTCCATCTAGCCAGGGGCCTCACATATACAAGTGTACTGGCTGTATATATAGATATAGAGAGTACGTCAATTTGAGACGTTAATATTATGCTTTATTGAGATTTTGGGGAATACTCCTACGAAGATGCAAATTGGTTTAGCTAGCTAACATATTAATCAATCACCTACGGAGTACATGGCTACATGTTACATGTCCCTCCATCTCATTATCAATATAGATAGATCATCGATGGGTGATATAGACCAATACGTTTATTTGTACTATATCCCTGTCTAGTACTCCCTCCCCTCCGTCCCTTAATGTTCTTCCCATTCTCTTCTGACACATTTGCCGAGATACGTTTTGTAACGTTAATATCTCCAAATATAGATTAATAAAAATTATAAAATTTTTATATTGTTAAAGTTCTCGTCGAGACGAATCAAACAAGATCTCATATTACAATGTTTTTTCTTATATATTAGACGATATATCGAAGATTCTCTTGTAATGTGAATAGTGTCAAAAGTTACAATGGGAAGAACATTTGGGGAGAACATTTGGGGACGGAGGGAGTAGTTCTTCCATTATTTTGTTTCTATATGAACCGCATTTGTATCGATCAATATATTTTATTTTATTTCTATGTACATAACCCCACATTAGTACGGAGTATGTAATTCTTATTTCTACACATGTCATTTTGAGATATCACGTATCATTAGGAAAAGACATGACAGCATATATTAGTACCATAAAAGATTCGAATCGTTAAGAATAAGATAAAGTTTGTATTAGTATATAGATTACTCCGTATCATATACTCCCTCCTCTGTCCCTTAATGATCTACCCATTTGCTTTTGATACATTTGTCGAGACACATTTTGTAACGTTAATATATCTAAATATAAGATTTTAAAAAATTATAATTTTTTAATATTCTCAAAGTACTCATTGAGATGAATCAAACGAGATTTCACATGCCTATATTTATTTCTATATATTGGAAGAAAACGAGTAAATTCTCTCGATTTGTGAATAGTGTCGAAAAATCAAATGAACCTTATATTAAGGGACGGAGGAAGTACTTCAAACCCGAAAATATTTTATTACAACTGAGAAAAACTTAGAGTTGACTTTATTTTTTGATCGATCAAGTGCACAAGTGCATAGTAGAAATATCACTTTAGGAAAAATTGTCCCGTACGACAGGTAAAAGTTACATAAGCCTAGATAGGTAGCATATTATATGTAAAAGATTGACCTTTCAAATAACAAAAAACGTAACAAATCGTGGTTGATCGTTCGGTGAAAAAGTCGTACGTACATATTATTAAAAGTAAAGAATGTGCCTATCTTGTAGGATTACGTTGCACTCCTTCCGTCCCACTATATAAGCCCCATTTGAATTCGGTGCGGATGTCGATGTACGTTTTGTTTCGTTAATATCTCTAATTGTTTATTAGTAAAAAATATAAAAATTTAATATTATTAAAGTAATCATTGAGACGAATCAAACAAAATCCCATATGACCATATTTTTCGTTAGATATTAGAATAAATTAAGAAGATTCCATCAAATTGTAAATAGTGCTGAAAAAGCAAATGAGATTTGTAAAAGGAGATAGAGGGGAGTATATAATTAAGTTGCTGTATAGTTTAATTTGAAGATAGAATTGTAATACCATTTCAAAATTGAATAATAAATTAATGAAAAAGAGATGACCGGGTGGCGGGTAGGAGTTAAGGAGATGGGTTGGCATTGACAAAGATGAATTGAATCTTCTTCTCTTCCCTTTGGAGTACTTGTAAAGGCAATCAAAGTGTAATACGGAGTACATAATGGAAGCGTTATCATAAAACAAGATGATACAACATCTTAAGCGAAGCGAAAGGTTTTATTGATCTTACAGTATGTTCATGTTTAAAGATAACAAACTAATATTTATAACTTGGACGGTCATGTTGATAAATTGGCGGTGATATCCGTTCAAATCATTTTTTTTAAATAAATAAATAAATTTACAGAAATTACAAAATTTTCATCGCGTGACTTATTTAAAAAGTTCAAAATTTTCATCGATCAGATTATGAACATTTTTTTTGGTGAAAAGAGAGGCGACACTCTCTAGAATTTTATTGAATAGAACAAATGCTAATTGCCAATAAGGCGAGGAATAGCAAAATCCCTTACATTGTCCATAGCAATAGGTAACAAACTAGTAGGAATATTCAAAAGAAAAAGAAAACCCAACGATAAAGCAGAGGCATAGTTAACGCGTCAGCAAGACGATCAGCCTCCCTATAGACTTTTTTCGTAAAAAAATCGCTTATATAGAATATGAACATTAACGTGTATTTGTGAAAAAAACGCTTATATAGACCTTTTCCGTAAAAAAATCGTTATATGTGGGAAAAGTAACTTTCAATAGAATAGTTGGTCTGGGGTAATATCGCTTATATAGCCGGTGGTTTAATCCAATTAGATTTAAAGTGGTCAATCAGATCAATCAAGTCGGATTCGATCATATCAGATTCAAGTTGAAAACATATAGGGTCAACTCTGGTGGTGGGTTAAGCTAGCTAGGTCGGTCAATACACGTTCGTAGACGTTTTTAGTTTTTTATTAAAACAATAAAAATTATTAAAAAAGAAATAAATTTCCTTGATAGTTTTATTAGCATACTACTTGTTTTTAATCAATTCGGTTTCGGACCGCATATTCTCGTGTTAGATTCAGGTTCAATAATTTCAGCTTTTAAGCATTTTTTATCACAAATTAAAAAATATCATTTATGTATACAATCTAGATAAATTAGAAAGGTAAGGTTTTAATTAAATTTATAAATTGATAAATTATTGTCATTAGAGATATAGAAATAACAAATAATAATGTTTATTGAAGAAAAACTATATAATATTAGAGATGTTTTTTTACTTTTCAATCTTTAATTGTTTATCGTTTTGCAATATTTGTTACTTTTTTATTCCTTTTTAGCTTATTTAAAACTATAAAAAAGATATATGACAATCAATTTTTTAATAATTTATGATATTTATATTTTTGTGGCTTCTTTATCAAATTAATAGGATTATGATCAAAATTTAGGGCATAATAGTATCTTAAAATATTGGAGATTGTGTTATTTATTTGCTCCGATCTTTCAAATTGATCCATTTATTATTAGAAAATTGTTAAAATGACAATCTGAAAGATTTTGTTATGATATTTTTTTTCTCTAAATTTTACATATATATTATTTGAAAAATAAAAAAAGTAACCAAGAGAAAATCAACCATGATTATACATCAGATTATAAATGAGATTATTTATTAGGGTTCAAATTCCATGAGAAATGTCCTTAATATGAAAAATAAGAAGGAAGGAGCTTCACTCTTCCTCCTTCCTCCCTCCTCCATCCTCCTTGGAATTGACCGCCCGTTGACCATTCGTTGACCCCCTGTTGACCGTCCGTTGACCACCCATTGACCGGTCGTTGATCGGCCGTTGACTTTTTAAAATTTTAATTTTTCTTTTTAAATGTCAGTTTTTTCTTTCGGATTTTTTCCATTTCAATTTTTTTGTGCTATGATTTGTAAGTAAAAGTGCTATTCTATGTAAGCAAAAATGTTTTGTTTTTATTTTCCTACCAAATACGAATTATAAGCAAAAATGCTATGTTTTTTTCTACCAATTTTTTGTGTTTTGTAAGAAAAAGTGTTATGCTTTGTAAGTAAAAGTGCTATATTCTTTCGAGGCAAAAACATAACACATTTCACCTAACATAAAGAAGCACATATAGGCAAAAGTGTAGCACACTTCAGTTAGCTATAGAGAAGCACGTATAGGTGAAAAGTGTAGCACATTACAGCCATAGAGAAGCACATATAAGCGAAAAGTGTACCACATTTCAGCCATAGAGAAGCATATGTATACGAAAAGTGTAGCACATTTCAGCCATATAGAAGCACATCCAAGCAAAAGCGTAGCACATTTCAGCCATAGAGAAGCATATGTATGCGAAAAGTGTAGCACATTTCAACAATAGAGAAGCACATCCAAGCAAAAGCGTAGCAACTTTCACCTAGCCATAGAGAAGCACATATAGGCGAAAAAGTGTAGCACATTTCCGTCATAGAGAAGCACATCTAGGCAAAAACGTAGCACCTTTCACCTAACATAGAGAAGCACATATAAGCAAAAGCGTAGCACACTTTAGCTAGCCATAGAGAAGCACATATAGGCAAAAACGTAGCAATAGAGAAACACATATAGGCGAAAAGCGTAGCACATTTCAGCAATAAAGAAGCACATCTAGGCAAAAACGTAGCACATTTCACCTAGCATAGAGAAGCACATATAAGAAAAACCGTAGCACACTTCAGTTAGCCTAGAGAAGCACATATAGGTGAAAAGTGTAACACATTTAAGACATAGAGAAGCACATCTAGGCAAAAAGTGTAACACATTTCACCTATCATAGAGAAGCACATATATGCAATATCGTAGCATAGTTCAGCTAGCCATATAGAAGCACATATAGGCAAAAGTGTAGCATATTTCAGTAATATAGAAGCACATAACACTTGTGGTAGCACATGCTTTGCAAGTTCAAATTTTGGCCTAAAATATCATAGAACATTTCAACCATATAGTTAACACATTTCATGCATTTTGAAGCACTTAATTTTATAATTACAAAATTCGGCCTTAAAAAATATTTGTTTGGCCCAAAAAAAAATTAAAAATTAAAATAAAAAAGGTCGATGTCGGCCAACTATCGGTCAATGCCGGTCAATGGTAAATTCTGGTCAAACCTGGTCAATGGTCAATTACTTGAGTCAAAAACCTAGAAGAGTGTAATCCTAACCATTGAATTCCCTAGCTAGGATTACTTCTCATTTCTCATCTTAAAATTAAGATCTCATTTGATCTTTACCCTATTTATTAATTGTCGTGAAAACTGTATACTAATAAAAAAACGTATTTTGACCAAAAAAAAAAAAGTAGAGAAAAAAAACGTAAACGTAAAGTCGTGATTCACGGGTTAGATTAGCAGGTGGCAATTTCGCGCTTCTCCAATAAGCTTGGATTATAAGACCGCAAAAATCGCAAATGCAGGTCCTCTTGTTTGGTACCATCTTCCTTTTGCACGTGCCTCCCACACGCTTCTCCTTCATCCATTGAATTAGGAATTAGTAGGAATTAGGTTCCCAAATTTTTAATTCCCTCGTGATTTTACTTTGTCACACTTTCATACCAATCACTTGGATTTTTCATGTGCTTTGTATTATTTTATTTACGCTATAGAATTATTACCTTTGATGTGTAATGTAATAAAAAATGTCTCTACTCATGATTGAGAGATGACAGAATAAAACACACGACTTGTGTGTAATATAAACTGGTTTAGGTATAAGTATAACGGTTAAAGATATTTACCATTAAACCAAATATTCGATACTTGAGAATCATATCCCCGTGAACGAGTATTACAACAATGGTGGAATATGCTTCAATTACACTTGTAAATTGTGCGGTAAAGCCCAAAAGACACAAAAGACTAAAACTGGCCTTAATTATTACGCAACATGAGTTTACTGGTGTCGGTTGCTCAAATGAAGATGATGTTATTGTGTAGACCTTACTTCTCAGAAATTCCGCGAAATCAGTTGCAAATTCTGCAAAATGTCCAGAAATTGCTAGCATTAATACAAGAACGTTGCTTTTGCAATCCTAACAGGCAGTTACAGACAACGTCATCACCTTAGAGATTGACAATGAGGTTGTATATTCACCTCTGTTTTCTGAGAAAATCCATGGGCAGAAACATTGATTGTTTGGAAAACGATCAAATTAAGCAATTGAGTTTCCCAGCATTCCGAAGTTTGCAAGAAAGAATTGTAAGAAACACAGATAAAATAGAGTAATAACCAAACTTTTGATTCCCAATTACAACTGATTCAACAAATCACAACACCAAGACAGACACAGACAATTCTAAAACATAAAAGCCAGCAAATCAAAGCTGTAAATTTATTCATCTGGAATCTTGATCGTCATCATCATAATAATAAGTCAGAAATCCTTCATAATCTTGCGGACCTGTTCAAGCGTTACAAAGAGAACAACAGTAAACGGCCCCTGCCTGGAGATGGTCGGAATAAACCCCTTGTAAAGCGCCATGGGCCCCTCCGCTTTGATAGTCTTGAGCGCACAATCCAAAGCTCCAGCGTACGGCGGCGCTTTCCCAGGCTCAACCTTCATGTTCATGACCCTGGTCTTGATCACATCCACGGGATTCGAAACCACGGCAGCAACAAACCCTGCAGCAAAACTTGCAGTAACATGGGTCCCAAGCCCATCCTTCATAACCCCTTTAGCGAGGATGGTCTCCTTGAACTGATCGTAGGAGGCGAGCTGAGATGCGGTGACGAGCATGGCGCGGTTGACGGTGAGGGAGGATCCGCGCCAGAGGGAGGTGACGCCTTCGTCTTTACACATCCTGGAGATGGCGTCGACGACGCTTTTGTAGTTGCGGCGGTGGGCGGAAGGGAGGCGGCCGTCGGCTTGCATACGGACCATGGCGAGGTCGGCGGGGTTGCCGACAGCGGCGCCGATTCCGCCGGCGATGAGTCCGGCGCCGATCTTGGTGGGGAGGGGGAGGGTGCCGGTTGTGGGGTCGGACCAGGAGGTTTTCATGATGTCGTAGAGGCCCATGCGGGTGGTGGAGTAGAGGGTTTGGCGGAGGACGGTGGCGGAGATGCCGGAGAAGAGAGCGGGGACGCCTTCTTGTTGGAGGATGCGGGCGCCGACGGAGATGAGGCCGACTCGAGGAGGAGGGATTGAGAGTGTGTGGGAATGGGAATGGAAGGCGAGGGCGGGGCGGAGTTGAGGGGCGGAGGATTCGCCTTGGAGTTGCATTCGGACCTTGATGAGGTCGAGAGGGTGGGTGGAGCAGCCGGCGACAATGGAGGCGATGCCGCCTTCGACGAAACCCTTGACTCCTCCCATTGTTGGTTGATTGATTGAGTAAAGAATGAATTGGAATTGGAATTGGGGGTTGAGAATAGGGAATTGGGGGTTGAATTTCAAAGGGACCAATTGGAGGAAGAGATCATCTCACTGGAGACCAAGAGATGAGAATGAAGGCCGAAGGCGATGGAAGAAGAATGAGGAATAGAGGTCCTTTGAGACATATGAAGGGGGGGATGGAGGTTGAAGACGAATTATTCAGAGTGTGATGGGAGGAGAATGCGAGATTTTATAGGAAGGTTAGAGAGCCATTACTATTAGGGGTTGCACTTTTCCGCCTCCTGCCCTGCCCTGCCCTGCCCTGCCCTGCCCTGCCCTGCCCCAATACGTATTCCTAACCTTCTACCCCTTCCGTCCTACTCTCTTTTTTCCCTTTTTCTCAACACCTATATATATTATGACGTCCTGCTCAAAAAATATAAATACACTACCTTTGCTGTAATACAACTACACTACCTTTGCTGTAATACGCTATTAGACTGCCTTAATTTTCTTTTTTTACCTTATTTTTCAAGCTCTTAAATTTGATCGGAGAATAAAAGAAAAAATAAAGAAAAATCAATAACATAACTGATGAAGGATCGTCTGAGCATCAACCAACGTTGGTCGTTCCCGAGTTCGAAGACGCTTTGACTCGCTCAACAGCTAAAGAGATCCAACAAGAATTAGACAAGTTAGTTGCATTCATCTTGTCTAAGGAGCTTACCAGTACAAGTAATACCTTGGAAACAAGGACTGTGTTCGTTGTTGTACAAAAGATCCTTGTAGTGTTGAATACAAATGGTTTCCTAGCGTTGGATTGCTTCTAATCTAATACTCCGTAGCTACCATGGGACTTTCAAATAAAAGCCATGTGCATGACATATGACTTTTAATGTAAGGTGTTTCACCTCCTTACCTTCACCGCCGACCAATGTCGCCCCTGGACCTTTGACTACTGTCGCCCGACCTCCGACTAAGTAGTGCACTTTTAGTACAAATTGACATGCACTTTCAGTAGTATTTGCATGCACTTCTTGTATTGCAAGCCAAAAAACGCCTTAGTTTTTTAAAAGACGACATAAAAAAAAAACTAAGTGCAAGCAGTGCACTTTCAGTACAAATTGGCATGCATTTTAAGTATAGTTGACATACACTTTCAATAGTATTTGCACGCACTTCTTGCGACCGCCACAACAACAACGAGTTCGACGACGATGATCCGATGAAAACAACGGCGTTTCGATGTCTGATGGTGGTCCAATAGTCATTAATAATCATGTGTGACACACTAGCTTTTTAATCAAAGTTAAAAGTCATCTTTTGATTGAAATCTAACCCAGTGGTTAGTATAAAAATATACCTGAACTTTCCCGGTAATTAAATAATAATTATTCTAATAATCTATTTTTTTAAATGTGACACAAGACTCTTAATTTGATGGGTCGACAAGATCCTGCGTCAAACTCACAATTGACGATTACTTTGAAATAAAATTAAACAATGAAAATATTATAAAAAATCGATTATATAATTGTCTATTGAAATCTCAAGTAAAAAAATCTATGAACTTACATAAATGATCCAATCTCCTGAATGAGATTATCTCTCGTATTAAAATAAATAGATCAGTGGTTAGGTGACTTAGGTCGACCTCAAGAAGGACTAAAATTCAACACGTAGATGGATGATGTGCAGTTGGTTGTTGTGATTATTTCCGACTACAAGGAAGGAACGAGCCAGAATGAAGCCACAAAAGTGGGGTTCGAAATCGAATGATATATGTGTGGTTGGTGAGCGGTCCTATACGGCGAGAACATGTGTCCGGTGCATTATTAATACTATTCCGAGTATTAACTAAAGAAAAGAACCAACAAGGTCGGGTGGTAAGGGACCCCAACCACCCAACATGAAATCTCGAGTTCAAAACTTGGTAGAGGTTAAAAATTGTTTGTTGGGAGAGCCACCCACGCAGCTCGAACTCTAGATGTAAGGTTAGTAGGGGAGTCTCCTAACCGCTGAACTAGAGGGGGAAACCAAAAAAACTAAAGAAAAGAGCAAGTAACCTGCCCAGTTACGCACTCGTTAAAATCGGAACATACATAGAGAGAATTAGTAATAGGCATTAGTAATAGTGGGGTACGCGGAAGGTGGAATTGGGGGAGGATGTTTCTGCCATCATTCTTTATAAATAAGCGAGTGTCACATTGCAGAATACGTCGAAGCTTTCTGTCTTTCTTTGCGCCTCATGTCCTGCCGTTATTACCGTAAACGCCCGGGCTTTTATAATATTTGACCGCAAATCTAGATAACAAGGAATTGAATCCAATTTGTCAGAGTCTTAAAAGAGGAATTTGAGAGTTAAAGAGTTGATTTTCATGGATTGAATGATGTAAATGAATTACAAAGGCTTATATATGTCTGAATACAATGGAGCGAAGATTACTTCATTAACTGATTTCTCTTTTTCTCATAAATAAAATAAACTTTTAACTAACTAAATAACTTATGACTAACTCATACTCTATCACAATTCTTCGAATCACAATGGAATGGAATCCTCTTTTCCTCTTGTATTTGGGTCCATTAGTTTACCATTGATATATTATGTCATTTCATACAAGATCATACGAATATTCAAGTCTAATACTCTTCTGCACCATTTTGTTTGAATATTCAAGTCTAATACTTTCATGCACCATTTTGTTCATAAACGTTTAGGGGTGGACACGGGTGGTTAACCAGTGTTTCGGTTAACCAAACATCGGTTAACCGGTATTCCGGTTAGTGATTTAGGCATACCGCTAACTTTGGTTAACCGTCGATTTCGGTACGGTTAATCGGTAAATTAAATAACCATAATATCAAAAAACTTCAAATATTGTATGGATGCGATCCATTTTTGTTTGCATCGTCTGGAGAACGAAAACTAATAAAACACTTAATATATATAACGACATTATTTGCATTGTCATGTAACAAAAACTAATAAAACATAACAATAACATAACTTAGCATTATCCTAAAAACCAAAACTAATAAAAAAAAACTTAATAACATCATAGCACACACTTTTTCAATACCCTGTAAACAAACATCACTAAAACATAAATAAGCTTATCATCCATAATGATCACTAGTTGCTCCACCGTCAAATTCTTCATGCTTATAGGCATAATTAAATACAACAATGTAAGTTATTCTATAAAACTAAGCTACATTATTGGACTTTTATGTTTTTTCATATACATTCGACAACGTTGTTTTTCCCTTCCTACTATCTATCTTCGACTTCTCTGTTTAATAAATTTGCATATACAATAGATGTTTGGAGTATTAATTAAGAGTTAGTGATGCGGGGATAAGCCACAGTTGTCCGATCTAGACACCAAACCTCAAACAGAAACTCGAACAGAGAAGATAGGCGAAATTAGAATGAGATGAAAGAAGGATAAGTCGAATGATAGGCAATTGGAAGCAAATAAAAAAACGATAAAACCCTTGAACTTAGGAACAAGAACCTTACTGAATGATTGTTTGTGCCTAAAAATACGACGAGTAAGGAACGCGTGGTAAGCTACGTGTAGAAGGATGTCGTCGACGTGACGAGACGAAAAGAAGATGTCGTCGACGTGACGAGACGTGGCAAAGATCTCGTTCTTCTTAAGGATTAGGTCGGCCGAGCATATTTTATCTTATTCCCTTGAATATTATTGTAATTGGTAAAAGATACGAGAAATAATATCTTTTACCTTATTTATTATATCGTTATTAGATAGAAGGAAAAGATAAGATCTGATTTTCCTTAAAGATATCGTTAGGGTTAGCCTATAAAATAGGGCTAACGCCTGCTTTGTAATCATCCAACCACCATACGAGTAATACCAAGTTCAAGCTTCAACCCTGAACTCTTCTCTCGTTTAATTTTGTTCTTGAGTGTTGAGATTATACCGTACTCTTTGATCTTTTCCCTACAATTGCTTAGTTATCATCTCGTTGATAATTTCGCTACAAACAATTGGCGCCCACCGTGGGGCTAGATCAAGAAGGTATCGTCTCTCCATACGAAAAGAGCTTCTTTTTTGCAGGAAACCATGACAAGTCCGACCAACAGCCCACGTGACAGCGAAAAGGGATCTGAAGAAGAACACCATGCAACGTTCCCTCTCGTTCCAGTAGACGAAGACGCGGGAAAAGACCTCGAAAACACCCCCAACACTCCAAAGAAAAATGCTCCTGTAGAAAAGCAGGGGGTAGACGGCGAAGTAACTGACGTAGCCGCCGTCAAAGCACAATTCAACTCCTTCGAGAAGGTCCAAGCAGAGGCTCTACACGCAGGCGAGAAGACGGCGCTGGAGCTTACTAAAGAGAACGAGAGGTTGAATTCGATAATCAAGGAACTCAAAGCAGGGCTAACAGGACCACGTACCTACGTCCGTGGTCAGAACGTCGTTCGACGCGTTGATATGGACGCAACCGCTGAAGAGGATGACGTGTACCAACCCCAAGAACACCATGACTACGCCCCCCCCTGGAGAAACGGCTAAGAAGAAGAAGTCCGAGGAAAACATGACTTCGAACGTCGTCGCTGCGCTCATAGCACAACAAGTCGGAGCTCTAAGAAAAGAGATGATGCTAATGCCCAGAGCCCCGAAATCCATAGTCCCCGAGCACGAATTCGGATTTCAAGATAGTCCTTTTATCGCCGCCCAGAAGATAGCCAAGAAGTTCACCGTCGCCGATCTCCCCGTCTATGACGGATCCGACGACCCGGAAGAACACGTCTTACTCTACAAAGCTAAGCTCTCTACGAGTCCGATCGAGCCTGAGTTGAAAGAGGCGATGATGTGAAAGTTCTTTAGTTCAACATTGAAAGGTCCAGCCTTGACGTGGTTCATCCACATGCCAAAGGGAAGTATCTCCTCCTACGCTGAACTCTCCAACCTGTTTCGATTACAATTCGCCAACTGTAAGTTGTTTGCAAAGCAACCTTCAGATCTCCATAACAGGCGCATGAACAAAGGCGAAACCATAAGGGCTTCCATGAAGCGTTTCAATGACGAGAAGATTACAATCCCAGATTGTAGTGAAGCTACCGCTACCGACGCGTTCAGACGTGCACTCCCCCGAGACAGTGACCTGTACAAGGAATTGACGAAGACTCTCGCAGAATCATTCGTCTCAACAAGGGAAAGAGCCATGGAAGCCATACGCCTAGAAGAAGATCTCCTAAGATACACCGAAGAAAGTTCTCGATCTCCGCGAAGGCGGACTCCTCCGCGTCGGCACAACGACCGACATCAAGAGGGAGGGGAACGCCACGATAGGAGAAATAAGCCATTCCAGAGAGAGCCACAGACGGTGCATGCTGTAAGCGAAGTTGATAGCGTCTACATGGTGGACAAAGGTATCTCTATGAAGACCGACGCGTTGCGAGTCATGAGCGCAATGGAAGGGCTAAGCGACGTGCAGTGGCCTAAAAAGCCAAACCCAGGGAGAAGACCCTGAACGGGGAAGGGATATTGCGAGTTTCACAACGACACAGGTCACACGACAGATGGGTGTTACACTTTGAGAAAAGAGGTATTAAGGTTGCTGAAGAGGGGAGATTTGAAGGACCTGCTCTCCAGAGAAGGAAGGAACGCGTTCGAAGGGGTGAAGAAAGAAAGGAAGTCTCCTACCCCTCCTCCACCTCCATCAAGTCATACCCGAACCATACACACCATCCTCGGAGGTTCCTCCGCGAGTGGCTACACCGCATCCGCCGCTAGAAGGAATATTAAGACCCTACGCGACGATAGTGATATGACGCGAGTTTATCAAATCCGTCCTACTAGAAGAAATTACCCGATCACGTTCGAAGAACCAAACGAGACGGTGGAGCATCATGACGGGTTAGTTATCTCCCTCACCATCAGCAATTGCCTAGTCAAGAGAATCCTCATAGACAACGGGAGCTCCGCCAACGTAATTACTACATCTTCTATAAAAGAGCTCGGGCTATCCAACGACGACGTCGCGGAAATTTTTTTATCCTTTGGTGGGATTCAGTGGCGAAGTAGCAAGCATGTTAGGAGAAATCACGTTGGCAACCTATGCAAGGGGTATCAATATACAAGCAAAGTTTGCAGTGATGGAGATCGAGTCACCCTACAACATTATCCTAGGAAGACCTTGGCTACACGACATGAGAGCTGTGCCCTCGACGTATCACCAGTCCTTGAAATTTCCGTCCCCATGGGGGATCCAAGAGATCAAAGGCGAGCTTGAAGTCGCGAGAGAATGCTATAGCATTGGAGTGAAAAAAGCCACTAAGGCATTGTTGGGTAAAGAAAAGAAAGCATAGCAATCAAGGAATCACGAAGAAAAATCTAGGGGTAGAAAGTCGGTCCCCGACGCGATGAGAAAAGCAAAGTTAGACGAGCAAAAGGATGCCAATCTACCAAGTAAGGGCGAGCAAAAAGTCCAAGCAAAGAGCAACAACTTAAGTTACATGTTCCTAAAGCACCACCCGCCATAAGTCGAATCCGACAGAAGTGATAAGAATTTCCAAATTTCCTAGCATTGTTTTCTTTGTGTTCTGTCTCGCATGATTAGGATTAGTTTCTTTCAAGAGTTTCAATAAATTTAGCGTCGTTATCTTAGCGTCGAAGCGACAAGGGGTCGTGACGACTAGGGGTAAGCGTCAGCGTCGAAGTTTGTTAGTTTATGATGCATCTTTCTATTAATATATGAGTACACTCTTTTTTCTCCGACGTGTTAAAGTATGCCGAGTTGTTCTATTTCCAAATTACTTGCTCTGTGTCTATGACGTAACACCAAGCTTAATAAGGCCGCGGCGAAAATCTGCGCCGGGGAGGAGTTTCGTTAGTCTACGCGTTCAAGGCTCCATCTACGCGTAGGCAACGTTAGCCAAACCGCTGACTCCGAGTCGACGCTTCCCATGATTGTTAGCGACGTGTGGCAATGGTCATGGGGAATGAAGCCCGGCACCTTAAGAAACCGGCACGGTCCTCTGAGCAAAGAAGGGAAACCTATTGCCACGACCACTCTCCAGGAGCGCGTACTCGCGCCTTCCACGGCCCCTCTGAGAGTCATGAATCCACGGGCAAAACGCCAAACCGGCAGGGATGCGTCCACCGGCATCGTAAGTCCTAACAATCAAGAAATCAGACACTACATGATGAATAGGCCCGTCGATCAAAAGAGTTCGACGTCGACCTAACGCTAGCGTGAGGCAACGGATCCACCTTAAAAGTAAGGGGTAACGTCACAAGCTGATAAAATCACACGCTGACCTATGTCCTCCACTCGCTTCAGGGTTCGGAGAAAATGCTGCACCCAACCTTCATGTAAGCCAGCAACGTTACAAAAGTAGCCGCAATGACCATATTGTCTTATCAAGCAAGTAAAATTTTCCAACGCGTTCACTACGAACAAAGTGTCATACCAGGGGTAGAAAACCACACCCTAAAGATAAAGTAGCAAAAGAAAAAGCCGAGAACCAAGCCTACGCGTTCAAGAAAAATAAGCTACACGTAAGCGAAGAGCACATGAACTATCAAAACTAGAAAAAGAACTAGCTCCCAAGACGTCTCCGACGTGAAGAATAACGCACGCGACGCAAGAAACAAAATGCAAGACATAACAAGTAAAGCAAGCCCAAGGGTCTTTGGTAGCTCCAACCTAGTCCACGGGGAGCCTAAGTCAAACCTACCAAAAGGGGTAGGACCACTCAAAGAAACATGCAAGCACACCTAAAGCCGAAGAACACATAGAATACGCGCCAAACAAGTCCGAAGTAAAGAAATTAGAAAGACATAAAAGTTGTCAATACGATCCAAAGAGAAAAGTTACTCGTCCAACCCATAGAAGAAAACGCCATCGCCAAAAAGAACATGTTTAAACACGACGACATACTCAGCGCGTGAAAAATCCAAGAATCAAAAAGTTATATTATAGAGGCCCATCAAGAAGGGCAAGAACAATAGTACTTACAAGAAAACGTCCCGAAGACCGGCGACGCGTAAACAAAAGAAAAAGAAATTTACAAAAGGCCCAAGGAAAGAACGACCCCCGAAAATCATAAAGATTCACTCCCAGACTCAGAAGAGCTCGACGAAGAACCATCCGCGTCCTCGTATTCACGATCGTCGTCATCCTCGTCTTCAGAATCCTTTACGACGGCTTCCTCATTAGCGTCCTCATCATCTTCAACGCCGCCATTAGGATCAACCTCGTTAAGATGAGGAACTTCGTCCTCCATAACGTGAGGATTCACCGGAGGATTCATGGGCGAAGGTCCCTCCTCGACGCCTATAGGAAGCTCCGCGAACGCCTCCTGAAACTCCCTCCGCTCCTTCACTGGGTCCCAACCACGATATTGACCAACAGCATACTGCTCAATGACCTCCACGCGAGAAAGCCAAGACCAATAAAGCTTCACCTCCTTGAGCTCCGAGGCATGCTTCTTCTCCGCCTTAGCCATCTCGTCCTCCAAGACAGCAATCCTCGCCTTCGAATCCTCGACCTGTTTAGCAAGATCGACGTGAAGCTTGAGCGCCACCGCAACCTTTTCTTGAGCCTCACTCTCCTCCTTACGCGACGCCTCGACCGTCGCATTAAGCTCGTTGATCTTCACCTCGTCGGCCGATTGCTTGGCCTCCATAGCTTTCATCCGATCGACAAAATCAGAGAAGCGCCCATAGATGCACAACGAGGATTGAAAAGCCTAAGAAAGAAAAGATAAAGAAGTCAGAATCGAATCAAAGACAAGAGACTCGGCGAAAAAAGCAAGAAAACCTACATGCCATTGCGTAGCAAGAGCCTCCCCCATCACATACTCCGTTTCCATCGGCAAGTAATAATCAAGCGATGGAGGATTTTGAATCCCCTTCATGGCGGGCAAAAACGACCTTCCAGACGCGACGACACGAGAGATAACTCCTAGAAAGTCGTCGACGGTCTCAAAGTCGAAGTTCAACTTCTCGACAACTTTCTCCTTACCCTTACGCGACTTCTTAGCCGGAATCGAAGAAGGGGATGGAGACGAAATGAGAGGAATCATAGGAGTAATGTGGATAGGAGCCTCAGAAATAGCTCCCTCCCCGATACGACTCCTCTTCCGCGACGCGATGAGAGCAGACGCAGATTTCCCTCCACTACGAACGCGAGAGATATCCGCGGATACTAAAGAACAACAAGGAAAAGGGTTAAGGACCTTCAAAACAAAAGAGAAGAGAAAACAAGGTAAAAGAACACAAACACATTACCTGTCAAGGCCGTAGAAGCAATACGGTGACTGTTTGTAGCGAAATTACCTACGAGAAGATAACTAAGCAATTGTAGGGCAAAGATCAAAGAGAACGGTATAATCTCAACACTCAAGAACAAAGTAGGAAATTAGGGTTGAAGCTTTAACTTGATATTACTCGAATGGAGGCTGGGTCTTTACAAAGCAGACGTTAGCCTTTATTTATAGGCTAACCCTAATAATATCTTTAAGGAAAACGTGATCTTATCTCTTCCTTCTATCTAAATAACGATATAACAAACAAGGTAAAATATATTCTTCACCGTATCTTTTACCAATTACAAGAATATAATAAAGAATAAGATAAAATCCACTCGGCCGGCCTAATCTTTAAGATAAACGAGACCTTTGCCACGTCTCGTCACGTCGACGACATCCTCTATTCCTCTCATCGCGTCGAGACAATTCTTCTACGCGTAGCTCACCACGCGTTCCATACTCGTCGTATTTTTAGGCACAAACAATACCCCTAAGGCGTCTAACAGGGCTTAACGTTTAGTAGAGCTGGGAGACGCTTTCTTTCTTCAAGGAATACGTCTTCATTACACTAGGAACGTGTTGATGATTACGTCACCTATATTTTTAATATCGTCGCAGGGCTTCGATTGTCATTCTCCTTCAATCATTTCCATACGACAGATGGGGGGCTTTGTTATTTGTGCCGGTAACGTTCAATCATAACGGCTAGTTTCTCAACGGCTATAATGCCGTTGAACTTTCTTAGGCTTCAAGGAATACAAAGCAGGCGTTAGCCTTTATTTATAGGCTAACCCTAATAATATCTTTAAGGAAAACGAGATCTTATCTCTTCCTTCTATCTAAATAACGATATAACAAACAAGGTAAAAGATATTTTTCACCGTATCTTTTACCAATTACAAGAATATAATAAAGAATAAGATAAAATTCCCTCGGCCGACCTAATCTTTAAGATAAACGAGACCTTTGCCACGTCTCGTCACGTCGACGACATCCTCTATTCCTCTCGCCGCGTCGAGACGATTCTTCTACGTGTATCTTGTCATGCGTTCCTTACTCGTCGTATTTTTAGGCACAAACAATACCCCTAAGGCGTCTTATAGGGCTTAACGTCTAGTAGAGATGGGAGACGCCTTCTTTTTTTAAGGAACACGTCTTCATTACACTAGGAACGCGTTGATGATTACGTCACCTGTATTTTTAATATCGTCGCTGGGCTTCGATTGTCATTCTCCTTCAATCATTTCCATACGACAGATGGGGGGCTTTGTTATTTGTGCCGGTAATGTTCAATCATAACGGCTAGTTTCTCAACGGCTATAATGCCGTTGACCTTTCTCCCGTATTCTTCGCGATCTCTTTGGCTATATAAAGAGAGGATCTTCATTTTCCTCCTACTTTTTCTACAATCCGTCTACTCTGAACATCTCTTGCTTTCCGGCTTGCTTGCGCTCAAAAAGATCAATTGCTTCTCCTTTCTTCAGATTTCTCTTTCACTCTTTCTTTTAGCCTCCTAAAATGGCTTCTTTCTACGTACCAAAATTCATCTTGAAGGATTATGATTGCAAATCGTCAGAGGCACCCGACGTCGAGAGACTGAGATCATTGGCGAATCTTGGTCATGAGGTGGAGATTGAGATACCCCCTCAAGGGGTATCTACCGACGCACATCGCCCAGGGTGGATTGCGGTATACGAGTACCCTTTCCTTACTAGTCATTGGTTTCCTTTCTCGCCGTTGACGAAGGCGTTCATGCTTACGCTAGGAGTTGTCGTAGGTCAGCTTCTGCCGAGTGTCTGGAGAATTTCACTTACTTAATAAGGTGGTATGGTCATTGCGGCTGCTTTAGTTACGTTGCCGGCTTACATGAAGGTTGGGTCCAGCATTTCCTCCGAACCCTGAAGCGAGTGGCGGACATTGGTCAGCGTGTGATTTTTATCAGCTTGTGACGTTACCCCTTACTTTTAAGGTGGATCCGTTGCCTCACGCTAGCGTTAGGTCGACGTCGAACTCTTTTAATCGACGGGCCTATTCATCGTGTGGCGTCCGATTTCTAGATTATTAGGACTTACGATGCCGGTGGACGCATCCCTGCCGGTTTGGCATTTTGCCCGTGGATTCATGACTCTCAGAGGGGCTGTGGAAGGCGCGAGTACGCGTTCCTGGAGAGTGGTCGTGGCAATAGGTTTCCCTTCTTTGCTCAGAGGGCCGTGCCGGTTTCGTGAGGTGTCGGGCTTCATTCCCCATGACCATTGCCACACGTCGCTAACAATCATGGGAAGCGTCGACTCGGAGTCGACGGTTTGGTTAACGTTGTCTACGCGTAGATGGAGCCTTGAACGCGTAGGCTAACGAAACTCCTCCCCGGTTCGGATTTTCGCCGCGGCCTTATTAAGCTTGATGTTACGTCATAGACAAAGAGCAAGTAATTTGGAAATAGAACAACTCGGCATACTTTAAAACGTCGGAGGAAAAAGAGTGTACTCATATATTAATAAAGGAATGCATCATGAACTAACAAACTTCGACACTGACGCTTACCCGTAGTCGTCACGACCCCTTGTCGCTTCGATGCTAAGATAACGACGCTAGCTTTCTTGAAATTCTTGGAAGAAACTAATCCTACTTATGCAAGAAAGAATACAAAGAAAATAATACTAGGGAATTTGAAAATTCTTATCACTTCTTTCGACTTATGGCGGGTGGTGCTTCAGGAAAATGTAGCTTAAATTGTTGCTCTTTGCTTGGACTTTTTGCTCGTACTTACTTGGTGGATTGGTATCCTCTTGCTTGTTAAACTTTGCTTTTCTCATCGTGTAAGGGACCGACTTTCCATCCCTAGCTTTTCCTTCGTGATTCCTTGATTGCTACGCTTTCTTTTCTTTGCCTAATGATGACTTAGTGGCTTTTTTCATTCCAATGCTATAGCATTCTCTCGCGACTTGAAGCTCGCCTTTGATCTCTTGGATCCCCCATGGAGATGGGAATTTTAAAGATTGATGGTACGTCGAGGGTACAACTTTCATGTCGTGTAGCCAAGGTCTTCCTAGGATGATGTTGTATGGTGATTCGATATCCATCACCGCGAACTTTGCTTGTATATTGATACCCCTTGCATAGGTTGCCAATGTAATTTCTGCCAACATGCTTGCTACTTCACCACTGAATCCCACTAGAGGAACTTATTTCTTGACGACGTCGTAGTTGGATAGTCCGAGCTCTTTTATAGCAGATGTAGTAATTATGTTGGCGGAACTCCCGTTATCTATGAGGATTCTCTTGACTAGGCAATTGCTGACGGTGAGGGAGATAACTAACCCGTCGTGATGCTCCACCATCTCGTTTGGCTCCTCGAACGTGACTGGGTAATTTCTTCTGGAAGGACGAATTTGGTAAACTCGCGTCATATCACTATCGTCGCGTAGAATCTTAATGTTCCTTCTAGCGGCGGATGCGGTGTAGCCGCTCGCGGAAGAGCCTCTGAGGATGGTGTGTACAGTCCGGGTATGACTTGACGGAGGTGGAGGAGGAGTAGGGGACTTCTTTTCTCTCTTCACCCCTTCAAACGCGTTCCTTCCTTCTTTGGAGAGTAGATCTTTCAAATCTCCCCTTTTCAGCAACCTTAACACCTCTTTTCTTAGGGTGTAACAATCATTCGCCGTGTGACCCGTATCGTTATTGAACTCGCAGTACCCCTTCCCCGTTCCGGGCCTCCTTCCAGGATTTGGCTTTCTCGGCCATTGCACGTCGTGTAACCCTTCCATTGCGCTCATGACTCGCAACGCGTCGGTCTTCATAGAGATATCTTTGTCCACCATATAGACGCTATCAACTTCACTCACGGCATGCACCGTTTCTGGTTCTCTTTGGAAAGACTTATTTCTCCTGTCATGACGTTCCCCTCGCTCTTGATGTCGATCGTTGTGTTGACGTGGAGGAGAGTTCCTACGCGGAGGAGTCCGCCTACGTGGAGATCGAGAACTTTCTTCGCTGTATCTTAGGAGATCCTCTTCTAAGCGTATGGCTTCCATGGCTCTTTCCCTAGTTGAGACGAATGATTCAGGGCGAGTCTTCGTCAATTCCTTGTACAAATCACTATCTCGGGGAAGTGCGCGTCTGAACGCGTCGGCAGCGGTGGCTTCGCTAGAATCTGGGATTGTAATCTTCTCGTCATTGAAACGCTTCATAAAGGCTCTTATGGTCTCGCCTCTGTTCATACGCATGTTATGGAGATCTGAGGGTTGCTTTGCAAACAACTTACTGTTGGCGAATTATAGTCGAAACAGGTTGGAGAGTTCGGCGTAGGAGGAGATACTTCCCTTGGGTAAGTGGATGAACCACGTCAGCGTCGAGCTAAAGAACTTGCACATCATTGCTTCCTTTAATTCTGGCTCAATTGGACTTGTGGAGAGCTTGGCCTTGTAGAGTAAGACATGTTCTTACGGATCATCTGATCCATCGTAGACGGGGAGATCGGCGACGGTGAACTTTTTAGCGATCTTCTGGGAGGCGATAGCGGGAGCAAAAGGACTCTTTTGAAATTTGAACTCGTGCTCAAGGATTATGGATTTGGGAGCCCCAGGCATCAGCATCATCTCTTTTCTTAGGGCTCCGACCTGTTGCGCTACGAGCGCAGCGACGGCGTCCGATGTCATCTTTTCCTCAGATTTGTTTTTCTGAATCGTTTCTCTTGGGAGGACATGACCATGATGTCCTTGAGGCTGGTATACGTCGTCTTCTTCGACAGCTGCATCCATATCAAGGCGTCGAACGACACTCTAACCGCGAACGTAGGTATGTGGCCCTGTGGAACCCGCTTTGAGTTCCCTGATTATGGAGTTCAGTCTCTCGTTTTCCTTAGTGAGCTCCGACGCCGTTTTCTCGCTCGCATACATGGCTTCAGCCTGGGCCTTTTCGAAGGACTCGAAATGCGCTTGGACGACGGCCACATCGATTACTTCACCGTCTACCCCTCGTTTCTCCACGGGAGCACTTCTCTTTGGAGTGCCAGGGGTGTTTTCGAGACTTTTTCATGCGTCTTCATTCACAGGGACGGGAGGAATTGTTGCAGGGCCTTCCTCTTCGGATTTCCCTTCGTCATTACGCGGACTGTTGGTTGGACTTGTCATGATTTCCTACAAAAAAGAAGTTCTTTTCGTATTTAAAGACGATACCCTTTTGATCTAGCCCCACGGTGGGCGCCAATTGTTTGTAGCGAAATTACCTACGAGAAGATAACTAAGCAATTGTAGGGCAAAGATCAAAGAGAACGGTATAATCTAAACACTCAAGAACAAAGTAGGAAATTAGGGTTGAAGCTTTAACTTGATATTACTCGAATGGAGGCTGGATCTTTACAAAGCAGGCGTTAGCCTTTATTTATAGACTAACCCTAATAATATCTTTAAGGAAAACGAGATCTTATCTCTTCCTTCTATCTAAATAACGATATAACAAACAAGGTAAAAGATATTCTTCACCGTATCTTTTACCAATTACAAGAATATAATAAAGAATAAGATAAAATCCACTCGGCCGACCTAATCTTTAAGATAAACGAGACCTTTGCCACGTCTCGTCACGTCGACGACATCCTCTATTCCTCTCATCGCGTCGAGACAATTCTTCTATGCGTAGCTCACCACGCGTTCCTTACTCGTCGTATTTTTAGGCACAAACAAGGACCATTGCTTAACTTGGCCCGGACGTGAAAATTGAGATCCCTCCAAAGGGGGTTTGTGCGGATGATCATCGACCGGGGTGGGTAGCGGTTTATTAGTATTCGTTTCTGGCGGGGCATCGATTCCCGTTCTCGCCTTTAGTGAAGACCTTTATGCTCACTTTTGGCTTGGCGATGGGTCAACTTCTCCCCGGGGCTTGGCGCATTTTGGGTGCTCTTGACGATGCCATTGAAAAACATAGCCTGGACTTCGCTGCGGCGGATCTCGCCAAATCTCTGACCGTTTCGCTCTCCTCTCCAGGTAGAGTTTACTTCAAGATTAAGCAGAAAAAGGCTAGGATAGCCTTCGAGAAGAGTACGGCTGACCGGGGTTGGGCCGAAGTCTTTTACTTCGTGGAGAAATCTTCCCTCGGAGACGCGTGTTCTTGGCTCATCGAGGAATGGAACCCCGAGAGTGAGCTTCTTTACTTTATCCTACCAATCTTTTCTTTTCATAGGGACGTATGTTTTGCTTGTCGACGTTTTACTTACGTGTGACTTTGTATGCTTTTCAGTTAACGCGGAGGCTCTTAAGACAAGGGCGAAGTCGAAAAAGGCGGTAGCCGCGCTCTTGGCGATTCCTGAAGCTGATCGGACCTTTTATGGTCATGACGGAGAGGGTCATCGTAGCGGTCCAGCGACGCCATCTGGTAAGTCGGCTACTTCTCGCTAACTTTTGTCGACTTATCTCTTCATATTTGCGTTCTAACTGTTTATTCTTTGTTAATGGTGCATCTTCAATTTCTCGTGTCCGTGCTCGTGACGAATCTGCCACTGATCTCGTGACGTCAAGGAGGAGGTAGCTTGCCATAAAAGGATGTTCGTCTGCTGCTCCCTTGGACGTTGATCTTATGGCTACCTTGGAGTCTACTTCATCTCCTTCTCCGGCTAAGGCGACGCGTTCACGAAAGGCAAAGGAGAAAGTGGTCGAGGTTCCCGAGGAGAAATACTTGTCTGTGGATGATTTCCCTGGCGTGATTTCAAGTGCTTTCGCTCCGAGAAGGGAACTTCTGAAGGCTTTGATGGGGCTTCGTTCTTCGTCGTCCCTTGACCATTACGCGTCGATGGATCCTGCCGACGTTATGGGAGAGGCTTTCGCTGCTCAACTGCAGGTGAGATTGCGACTCCTACTTTCTCTGACGATTTTCTCATGAGCTTTCTTTCTTATTTCTCTCGTTCCTTCTTTCAGGGGATTTGGTCGTCGCTATGCGCTTGGACGCTCTTGTCTAAGTATCCAAAACGGATGGAGGCGTTGGAGAAAAAGGCGTCTGATGTTTCATCAGAGGTTACGCGTCTAAATGGTTTGTTGGAGAAGTCTCGTGACACTGAGAAGGCGGCGAAGGATAAAGTTACTGAAGTTCTTACACTTAATGAGACGATCACCAAGCGAGTCGAGGATTTGGAGGAGAATCTCAGTACTTTGAAGGTGGACGTGGAGAGGAACAAAGCGCAACACGACAAGGATCTGTACGAGGCGAAAATCTATTGGTCTTGGTTGTCCAGAGTGGAGGTTTATGAGGAGTATGCTGCTGGCAAGTACAAGGATTGGGATCTAGTGGGAGAGCGTGCTGAGTTTAGGGAGGCTTTTCCGGAACCTTCTGAAGGCGTTCATCCCGATGTTGCAGACTTTGAAGGTGAAGAACATGTCGACGAGGAGGAGGTTGTGACTGATGAAGAGGAAGGTGATGGTCGCGCATCCGGCTCTAGGTCGTCTGAGGGCGAGTCCAAATCCTTGTAATTTTTGGTTTTTCTTTACGTAGGGCATTTGTACGCGTTGCCTGTAGTTGGGGCGCTTCTTTCTTTTTCAAACGTTCTATCCTTGTTCTTTGCCGTTGGGATTTCCCTTCAATATATTTGTTCTCCTGTTTCCTTGAATCCTTTACGTTGCTTTCATTCTTTTTTTGGCGTAATCCCACCCCTTTTGGTAGGTTTGACTTAGACTCCTCGTAGACTAGGTTAGAGCTACCAAAGATTCTCATGCTCGCTTTACTTGTTATACCTTGTATTTTGTTCTTTGCGTCACGTGCGTTGTTCTTCGCGTTGGAGACGTTTTGGGAGCTTGCTCTTTTTTTCGGTTCTGATGTTTTATGTGTTATGCTTTGATACGCGTATCTTGATCTGTGTACGCATAGTACCTTTTTCTTCTTGATTTTAGCTTCCGTGACCCCTTACGCGTAGCTCGTTTATGAGTGCGTAGGTTTGGTCCTTGGCTTTCGCTTTTGCTACTTTATCTTTTGGGGTGCACTTTTCTACGCTTAGTTATGACACTGTGTTCGTATCGAGCGTGTTAGAGAATTTCACTTACTTAATAAGGTGGCATGGTCATTGCGGCTGCTTTAGTTACGTTGCCGGCTTACATGAAGGTTGTGTCCAGCATTTCCTCCGAACCCTGAAGCGAGTGGGGGACATAGGTCAGCTTGTGATTTTTATCAGCTTGTGACGTTACCCCTTACTTTTAAGGTGGATCCGTTGCCTCACGCTAGCGTTAGGTCAACGTCGAACTCTTTTAATCGACGAGCCTATTCATCGTGTAGCGTCCGATTTCTCGATTGTTAGGACTTACGATGCCGGTGGACGCATCCCTGCCGGTTTGGCGTTTTGCCCGTGGATTCATGACTCTCAGAGGGGCTGGAAGGCGTGAAGACGCGTTCCTGGAGAATGATCGTGTCAAATAGGTTCGACCTTGTTTGCTCAGAGGATCCGGCCGGCTTCGTGAGGTACCGGGCTTCATTTCCCATGACCATTGCCACACGTCGCTAACAATCATGGGAAGCGTCGACTCGGAGTCGGCGGTTCGGCTAACGTTGTCTACCCGTAGATGAAGCTTCGAACGCGTAGACTAACGAAATTCGCCCCCGGCGCGGATTTTCACCGCGGCGTTCTTGCTTCTTATTTGGTACGCCATACTCAAGAGGCACGTTCTCTTAATAGACATAGAGCAAGTCGGGGAAATGAAACAACTCAGCATGCTTAACACGTTGGAAAGAAAGGTCTACTTGTATATTAATAAAAGATGCATCATGCAATAATGAACATTGACTTTGACGCCTACCCCTAGTCGCTGTGACCCCTTGTTGCTTTGACCTAAAGATAACGACGTGTTCTTATTAAAAACTTAATCCTACTCATGCAAAGGGAAATAAAAGGGAATCAAAAGACGCATAGAAGTATCTCAAACTCTTTCCTGATGGTGTCTTTACGGTGGGTGGTGTTTCAAGAACATGTAGCTTAAGTCAGAGTTCTTCGCCATAAATTTCCTCCACTTTTGAACTCGGAGATTTTGCTTACGTTTCCGTAGAGACGTGTCGTGCTTATCGACGCCGTTATCTCGCTTCTTAGATGACTTTCTCTTTGACGCGTCGGGGGTTATTCTTCTACCCCTAGCCTCTTTCTTGGACTTTCCATGATTTTTCCGCGTTTTTAGGCGTTTGGATTCTTTATTACTCGATGATCCAGACCATGAAGACGCTTTCCTTTTCTCTACTCTTCAGATGGTGTAGGATTTTACTTCTAGGACGTATGTCTCGTCGCCTACCCGGCCTATTTCTTCTTTTATCTCGTAGAGCCTCCGTTGAGCATATCTTACTTGTTCTCCATGCATGGTCTTTTAGTTGCTACGCCTTACTCTTTTTCTCTAGGGACGCGATGGTTGTATTCTTCATTCCTATGCTGTAGCATTCCCTTGCTATTTGTGGTTCACCCTTGATCTCTTGGATTCCCCACGGAGATGGAAACTTCAGGGACTGATGGTATGTTGAAGGTATAGCTCTCATATCGTGTAGCCATGGTCTTCCTAAGATTATGTTGTAGGGTGATTCTGCCTCCATCACCACGAATTTATTTTGCATGTTGACCCCTTCTGCCAGAGTGGTTAAGGTGATCTCTCCCAGCATATCGGCGACTTCGCCGCTGAAACCTACCAGGGGGGTGTACTTTTTCACCACGTTGTTGCTAGATAGTCTGAGTTCCTTGATTGCAGACAGGGTGATGATGTTGGCCGAGCTCCCATTATCGATAAGGATCCTTTTAACCTTGCAATTACTAATGGTTAAGGAGATACTAACCCGTCGTGATGATCTACGCTCCCATTGGGCTCTTCGAACGTGATTGGACAATCTTTCCTTACAGCCCTAACGTGGTAGATAGGCAGAGTATTTCCTTCGCCGCGTAATGCTTTGACGCTCCTTTTGGCTGCGAAGGCGATATAGCCACTTATGGGAGAGCCTCCAAAGATCGTGTTGACTGTCCTTGAACTACTCGATGAGGGGGGTTGTGGCGTTGGAGATCTTTTACCTTTCCTTGCTCCTTCGAATACGTCCCTCCCTTCTTTGGAGAGAAGATCTAATAGATCGCCTCTTTTCAGGAGACGTAGCACATCTTTCCTCAGAGTGTAGCAATCATCTGTTGGATGTCCCGAGTCGTTGTGGAACTCGCAATATCCTCTTCCCGATCCTGACTTCTTTTCCGGATTTGGCTTTTTAGGCCACTTTACGTCGTGGAGTTTTTCCATCGCGTTCATGACTCGTAACGCATCGGTCTTCATGTATACCCCTCTTTCAACCGCGTAGACGTTATTGATCTCACTTACGTTATGCACCAAGGGGGGTTCTCTATGGAACGGCTTATTTCTTCTATCGTGGCGTTCGTCACCTTTCCGTTGGGGAGAATCCCTGCGCGGAGGGGTGCGTCTACGTGGAGATCTAGACTTTTCTTCAGCGTGACTTAGGAGGTCTTCTTCAAGGCGTATGGCTTCCATAGCTCTTTCTCTCGTCGAAACGAATGAAGTAGGACGAGTCTTTGTTAACTCTTTGTACAGATCGTTGTCTTGGGGGAGTGCACGTCTAAACGCGTCAGCAGCGGTAGCCTCGCTACAATCTGGAATTGTAATCTTCTCGTCGTTGAAACGCTTCATAAAGGTTTTTATGGTCTCGCCTCTGTTCATACGCATGTTATGGAGATCTGAGGGTTGCTTTGCAAACAACTTACTGCTGGAGAATTGTAGTCGGAACAGGTTGGAGAGTTCGGCGTTGGAGGAGATACTTCCCCTGGGCAAGTGGATAAACCATGTCAAAGCTGGACCTTTCAGCGTCGAGCTAAAGAACTTACACATCATAGCTTCTTTTAACTCGGGTTCGATTGGACTTGTGGAGAGCTTGGCCTTGTAGAGTAAGAAATGTTCTTCCAGGTCGTCGGATCCATCGTATACGGGGAGATCGGCGACGGTGAACTTCTTAGCTATCTTCTGGGCGGCGATAGCGGCAACGAAAGGACTCTCTTGAAATCCGAATTCGTGCTCGAGGATTATGGATTTTGGGGCTCCGAGCATCAACATCATCTCTTTTCTTAGGGCTCCGACCTGTTGCGCTACGAGCGCAACAACGGCGTCTGAAGTCATCTTTTCCTCAGATTTGTTTTTCTGAATCGTTTCTCTTGGGAGGACATGACCATGATGTCCTTGAGGCTGGTATACGTCGTCTTCTTCGACGACTGCATCCATATCAAGGCGTCGGACGACACTCTGACCGCGAATGTAGGTATGTGGCCCTGTGGAACCCGCTTTGAGTTCCCTGATTATGGAGTTCAGTCTCTCGTTTTCCTTAGTGAGCTCCGACGCCGTTTTCTCGCTCGCGTACATGGCTTCGGCCTGGGCCTTTTCGAAGGACTTGAAATGCGCTTGGATGGCGGCCACGTCGGTTACTTCACCGTCTACCCCTCGTTTCTCCACGGGAGCACTTCTCTTTGGAGTGACAGGGGTGTTTTCGAGACTTTTTCCTGCGTCTTCATTCACAGAGACGAGAGGAATTGTTGCAGGGCCTTCCTCTTCGGATTTCCCTTCGTCATTACGCGGACTGTTGGTTGGACTTGTCATGATTTCCTGCAAAAAAGAAGTCCTTTTCGTATGGAAAGACGATACCTTTTTGATCTTGCCCCACGGTGGGTGCCAATTGTTTGTAGCAAAATTACCTACGAGAAGATAACTAAGCAATTGTAGGGCAAAGATCAAAGAGAACGGTATTATCTCAACACTCAAGAACAAAGTAGGAAATTAGGGTTGAAGCTTTAACTTGATATTACTCGAATGGAGGCTGGGTCTTTACAAAGCAGGCGTTAGCCTTTATTTATAAGCTAACCCTAATAATATCTTTAAGGAAAACGAGATCTTATCTCTTCCTTCTATCTAAATAACGATATAACAAACAAGGTAAAAGATATTCTTCACTGTATCTTTTACCAATTACAAGAATATATTAAAGAATAAGATAAAATCCACTCAGCCGACCTAATCTTTAAGATAAACGAGACCTTTGCCACGTCTCGTCACGTCGACGACATCCTCTATTCCTCTCATCGCGTCGAGACAATTCTTCTATGCGTAGCTCACCACGCATTCCATACTCGTCGTATTTTTATGCACAAACAGTGACCCTCTCCGTCGTGACCGTGAAAGGTTCGTTCGCTCTCCGGAATCTCGAGGAGTTTAGCGATGACTTTCTTGGTCTCTCGCCTCACCACGATAGCGTCCGCATTAACTGCAAGGAAGAACAAGATAAAGTAAGACGTCAACGATTAATGACGCGTATAGCAAAGACTCGAAAGAGAGAAAGAGTGAACTCACTCGTAGGATTCCAGCACTCGATCAACCAAGCGCACTCCTCACCAAGAGTCGATTTATTTACGTAATAAAAGAAGTCGGCCAAGTGACGATCAGCCTGACTTCCCTCAATGGCGATTTTGGCCGCTTTAGGTCTTGATTTAAGACCTACTCTCCCAACCGTTCTAGTTTGAACGTTCAAATAATGGGCAAGATCGTCGACGGCAAGCTTGACGCCATGTTTCTCCTTCACGTCGTCTAGAGCGCCTAAAATCCTCCAGACGCTCGGCAGAAGCTGTCCTACAGCCACTCCTAGCACGAGCATAAACGCCTTCGTCAACGGCGAGAAGGGAAATCGATGACCAGTAAGGAAAGGGTACTCGTATACCGTAATCCACCCTGGGCGGTGTGCGTCGGCAGACACCCCTTGAGGGGGTATCTCAATCTCCACCTCGGGACCAAGATTCGCCAACGATCTCAGTCTCTCGACGTTGCGCGCCTCTGACGATTTGCAATCGGAGCCCTTCAAGATAAATTTTGCCACGTAGAAAGAAGCCATTTCAAGAGAATAAAATAAAGAGTGGAGAAGAAATCTAAAGAAAGAAGAGGCAAATGAACTTTTTGAGCGTAAGTAAACGAGAAAGCAAGAGATATTTAGAGTAGATGAGTTGTAGAAAGAGTAGGAGGAAAGTGAAAATCTTCTCCTTCTACAGACGAAGAGATCGCGAGAAAAACGGAAGAGAGTCCAACAACATTATAGCCGTTGAGAAACTAGCCGTTATGATTGAGCGTTATCGGCACAAATATCGAAGCTCCTCGCCTGTCACGTGGAAATGATTGGAGAAGAATGATGATCGAACCTCTGCGACGATATTAAAAATTCAAGTGACGTAATCATCAACGCGTTCCTAGTGTAATGAAGATGTATTCCTTGAAGAAAGAAGGCGTCTCCCAGCTCTACTAGACGTTAAGCCCTATAAGACGCCTTAGGGGTATTGTTTGTGCCTAAAAATACGACGAGTAAGGAACGCATGGTAAGCTACGCGTAGAAGGATGTCGTCGACGTGACGAGACGAAAAGAAGATGTCGTCGACGTGACGAGACGTGGCAAAGATTTCATTCTTCTTAAGGATTAGGTCGGCCGAGCATATTTTATCTTATTCTCTTGAATATTATTGTAATTGGTAAAAGATACGAGAAAGAATATCTTTTACCTTATTTATTATATCGTTATTAGATAGAAGGAAAAGATAAGATCTGATTTTCCTTAAAGATATCGTTAGGGTCGGTCTATAAAATAGGGCTAACGCCTGCTTTGTAATCATCCAGCCACCATACGAGTAATACCAAGTTCAAGCTTCAACCCTAAACTCTTCTCTCGTTTAATTTTGTTCTTGAGTGTTGAGATTATACCGTACTCTTTGATCTTTTCCCTACAATTGCTTAGTTATCATCTCGTTGATAATTTCGCTACAAACAATGATGAAGAAACCCCAATGGATTACAATCAAACACAATGACTATGGTAGGTCAAGGCACATGGAGGATGCTCTATGGAGTCCCGATAGCACCAACCTTATGGAAGAGATTGACACACACAAGTACAACTAGGGCAAGTTTAATAACAATGCTCGCAAGCACTCTTCTCACAAAAGCTCTCTTTTGGAGGAACGAAAACAACGTTTTCTCAATTCATAAGAATCATCATAATAATCTGTCTAGGGTCACTAAAACAATAACTAGGGCAAACCTTATATAGGGTTCGTAAGGTGGCCAATTAAAAGAAATAAAACAATTAAAAGAAATAAAACAATTAAAATAAATAATCCCGAAAACAACTAAAATAATAAAACTCGCAAAATACCCCGTCTCGCTGACGCGATCGCCATCAGTGGGACGCGATCGCGGTTTAAGAAGTTTGACTACGGCTTTTTGCAATTAAATCATGCGAGCAGGATTGTTGGATGGCGATCAAGACGCGATAGCCATGGTCAGGGACGCGATCGCGTCAGCACTTCTGCTCGATCCTTCGGCGCCGACATCTCTTTTTGAAACGGCTCGTTCTTTCTCGTCCGAGATCGGAATTGAGTGATTCCAAATCCTAAAGTTTTGTATTAAAGCCTAGTTTATTTCCCCTTCAATACTTGCCTTCTCATCTTGACTCGAACCGGATCTCTACGAGCTTGAATGACTAAAATACGAGCTCGGGCTACTATTAATGGTTTCAATGATGGCTCAAAGCGATCTTCAGCCCTTACTCCAGTGGTTAGCACATCTCTAGATTTAGGACGAGGCGTCCTTGATGATATCTCAGATGCTCCCGCATCAGTTAGCCTTTCACTAAAACTACCTATCTCTGATAATTTGGTCGTGTGGCCTTTTTTTCTTGTTTCTTCTTTAGCATTAAAAGAAATTTAAAACTAATAGTATATAGTTAAATCTATTACACTAATCTAATTTAATTATATAGTTCTAGTTTTAAAAATAGGGTTTATATATCATCGACTAATAATTGGTTATTCGAGGTTCAAAAAACTCAGTATTGTTACTGTACTAAATAACCGTAAAATGTTTCGGTTGGTTAACCGTAACCGTAAGTCAATTTTTTTTCGGTACGATTAACCTAAAATTTAATCGATTTTGCGGTACAATTTTACGGTACGATTTTCTAAAACGATTTTTCGGTTACGATTTTTATGCCCACCCCTAACGTTCGTGCAACACATCATAAAAATGATATAAATCACCTTTGTATTATATTCGTTCGTGCAACACATCATAAAAATGATATAAATCACCTTTGTATTATATTGTATGTGTGAATATGTATTTGTCGTTATATTATATGTATAACCAAAATTTTCTTTATTCGCTTTTCTTTATCAATAGTGATGAGCTAAAGATTAATCTTACACTAATCCCTCCTGCCCGTGTTACGCACGGGCCAAATGAATTTTAATAAATACTCTATAAATATGAATTAGTATGTGTAATATTGCCCCGTATATTTAACTTATACTGTACTTTGAATCTTGATTATAATTTTTTAATCTATTATTGCGTTCAACTATTTTGTTATATCTTAAAAAAAAATATGATTTGACAAATGAAATAGTAATGTACATAAACATACTAAATGTATAAACATACTAAATGTATAAAGTTAATTCAATAACAACATGAGTACATGACACATAATAAGAGTTTTATCTACGTTGCAAAACATTCCTCTTCGAATTTAGAAAATATTTAATTGAGATGGTTATTTTGTTATTTTTGGTTTATAAATTTTAAATTGGGATTCTTAATTTTTTTTTTCACTTAAAATTTGAGATTAATTTTATCTAAAGTAAAAATTAAGATTATTTTTCATTATTTTTGTATTATATTATGTAAATTTAGGTTACTACTAAAGAATGTATCTTTGTAGGATAATTTTCTATTTATTGTCTAATGATATAATAATCACATAATTTTATTACCAAAGGAGAAATTTTGAAATATATAAAAATAATTTTTTTAGCGTCAAATCTTTACCGATGAAGTTCTTTGTCTTTATAGATACTTCTAACACGGGAAAAAAAATCAAATAGTTATATTAAAATATTGAATTTATATCTTATTATATCCAAAGTAGATTTGTCAAAAGCTTACCCAACCTGTTGGGACGACTCGACCCAACCCGACCCGAAAATTCATGAAATCCGTTGGGGACAAACCCGAACTGACCCGTACTTCTCAAAACCCGTCGAGGGACCAACCCACTTTTCACATATTTTCACATAAATTCATGAAATCCATTTGGGTCAAACCCGAACCGACCCACTTTTCAAATATTTTCTTTCATTTAAATTAAAAGATAATAATGAATCTTGTTAAATAACAATACAATATTATTATTTTATTACATAATTTTGTTTAAATTTTATTTTCTTTATTACAATAAAAAAATCGAAATTTTAAATCTGCTGGGTTGAACTGACCCGAACCCGACCAACTCGAGAGTTGTTTAATATTACGTTGATATGATTTATGTTGGTTTTTTTTTATAATAGAACTAATCTAAAGAAAATTTTATTTATACATATCTTTGATATTATTTTCAATTATATGATCCCTAAAATATAATTTTTTTTTATTAAACATAATTTGTGAAAAACAATTTATTTTAATTATTGAGCCTGAGAACAATTTATTTCTATTAAATATGATTTATTATGTTTACAAAACATCATTTTTGTTAATTGGATTTATCGTTATTGGTTTGATGACTCTTTTGTTTACTAGGTGGCCATCGCGTGCGCGCATGCGCACGCGGTATGGATGACCATTCAATTTGTAGTGAAACATTTATCCGAAAATCTGTTCCCTAATGAAGGGATCATGCTCGTCTTTCTCAGGGTCTATTCCAGTTCAACTGGAGTCTCTCTTTTTCCTTTTGGTCTTTTTCAGTTTGTTTACCGATTCACTTGATTGTGATCAAGTTTTCTCTATGAAATATCTCTTCTTTTTTTTTGCAAAATCGTGTTCTCTCCCATTGAAATACTTTTTTAGTGAAAATGTCTTTAACTCATTATCAGATGATTTCTTTTGAAGAATACCATATAACATAACAATGACACCCTCACAAGCATACAATTCATCTACTCAATCTAAGTTGGTTCTTTTGTTTTTTTATCCTCTACGGCTCTACCCATGGTTGGACATAAGACTTGGACATAATGTTAGAGTGTGAGTTTGAATTGAAGAAGTGTAATTTGGTGCAATTAAATGAATCTTATATAAATAGAGATTCATGAAGCTTACCATTTCCAGGTTGCGGGATGAGCCTGAGTCGGGAAATAATAGAGCAAATCTAGTAAGTATAAATAGGTATAGACTGATATACATCTTTTCAGGAAACAAATCTATTTAAAAAAATAACAAGCACGATTTGAAAAGTGCTCCATCTTTTATATAAAATTGTTGGAGGAGTCTATGTTATGATCCCTGCATTTCTTCCAACTTCTATAGGTATGTTTATTTATGTAGAATTTTTTTATAAAAAGTATCAGCGAAAGAGATTTACATCAGAACATCAGTCAAATGAAAATGCACAAGTTCTAAAGTTTACGAGGTCATACAAATGATTGTAGTGAGAACTAATGATATTGAATTGCAGCAAAGTAAACGTATATATCACCACGTACTATGAACATGGATTACTATGCAAAGTATTCCATTTATAAGCTTCGTATACAAAAGCTACTTTTCTTATCCCAAGTCCGCTCATCCACATATAAACATTAGCATGCAAGTAAGCCACTACACTGATTTAGGAATTTAAAATTAAGTAAACTAAATAAAAAAAAATCAATATGAACTTTGGTTTCCAAACTCCAATTTTGACAAATCAATTATAAAAACTCTACCTCTCTTCTCCTCCTCCATCGTCGGCGTCAGAGCGGTCTCGATAGCCACATGCTCTTCCCCCTCTTCCATCGTCGAGGGAAAAATAATGGAGCTCTGGCTTCAACTTTTATTGGCTCGGCATCCCCAATTCCAAGCTCGTGAGCATCCACTCCCTCCGCAATTGCCGCTAGCACCGGGTAGTTAGCCAACTTTGTCGGCGAGATTTGGTAGGGACAAGAGCATTAAACCTAGTGAGTGACTTAGCTAAAGTTAATTTTGAGGGTAGAAAAGTAATTTTATATGAAAGTTACTATTCATTTGAGCCATCTTGACTTTTTAAGTAGTAAAAGAAGTAGAGTCAAAATACGAGTGTGTTATTACACTATGAAGCTGACCTATGTTTTTTTTTTTGGTGAAAATAGAAATTGACCTATGTTTGATGGTTGAGATCATACATTTAGCTAGTTGTTTGTATTCGGAAAAAAAATTAATGTGAAAATGATTCTTATTGTAAAAATATACGAAAGAAAAATTCACATGAACATTTTTTCACATTAACATGCACATACAGACATAAATACATGTACATTCACAGATATATGCATGTCTTTGACAATGTAGGAAAATTAATACATGTACATGTGAATGTGAAAGAATTTCAATGTGAATATAGAAGGGTATGCATGTATTCGTTTAATTGTAGGACAATCTCATTCGTACTTGATCCAACTCTTGTATATCTTGTTAATCACAAATTATAAGTAATATCATCATTGCCACCATTTGTATATTGATAAGCACAAATAATAAATAATATTATCATAGCCACATTTATAATAGGGTAAAAATGTAATTTCTTACCAAATGCACTGTACATTAGAAGGAGATAGACTTTTAAGTAGTAAAAGATAATGAATTTGATCTATAGAAAACTTTAGATAATATTTTATGTAATTTATTAAAATTTGTTATATATAAAATATTAAGTTTTCAAATTACTACGTACAGTTGAGAATAACACTGTAGTATGATTTTTTCCCTTCCTTTTTAGTATGAATATGTTTGTAATTTGTTAAAATTTGTTATATACAAAATATTAAGTTTTGAAATTATCATGTAGAGTTGGACATAAAATTATAGTCGGATTCCCCCTCCCTTTTTGTTATGTGATTTATATCTAACATATTTTCTTATCTTTTTTTCAATTATAATATTTTTTATTATATCTTTTAGTTTTGATATTTTCCAATTATAAAAGGAAATATTTTTTAATATTGGACGTTTTTTATGGGTCAAGCAAAATCCCAATCCAAGATGAATATATATATTCATGAATATATCATTGAATATCTTTGCGAATATAATGGGTGAATAGCTTTGTGTGAATAATTTTCAACCACCCGAAAATTTATATATATTATGATGATTATGCTATTATGACTAATATTCTATCAAGTTATTTTTCGTGATTATAATATTTTGATACAACATATTTTTTTCTACACCAATTTATCGTTAGACATATTTTATCGTTAGGAACTAAGAGGATCGTTAGGAGCAAAGAGGAAGAGATTGAGTGATCGGACTGAGCAAAGATTTTGAATTGGAGATCAGCCGTGGAGTTGAGATAACGCAAGATACGCTTGACGGCTTGCCAGTGTTTCTCGTCAGGGGCGTGCATCATCTGGCAGACGCGGTTGACGGCGAACGAGATATCAGGTCTCGTAAAGGCAAGGTACTGCAGAGCACCTACCACACTTCTGTATTTTGTAGCATCAGCAACTGGGGTGGTGTTGTCAGGAGCCGAGAGAAAATTGGACGCCATAGGGGTAGCGTCTGGCTTGGATTGTGACATGCCTCCACGTTCAACAAGTTCACGTATGTACTTAGACTGAGAGAGATAAAAGCCATCTGTGCTGCGTGTGACCTCAATGCCCAAGAAATAGTGAAGGTCGCCCAAATCCTTGACTGGAAAATATTTAGAGAGGGCCTGCACAAATAAATCAGAAGCAACAGTAGTGGATGATATAACCAATAGATCATCGACATATACCAATATAAAGACAGTAGTGGATCCTTGGTGATGGATAAAAAGAGACGAATCTACCCGGGACGGGGTGAACCCCATGATAATTAAGGCATCGGAAAGGCGAGAAAACCATGCCCGAGGGGCTTGTTTAAGGCCATATAGGGATTTGTGGAGCTTACAAATATGAGTAGGGTAAGAGGAGTTGACAAAACCTGGGGGTTGAACAATGAAGACGTCCTCTTGCAAGGTCCCGTGGAGAAAGGCATTTTGCATATCGAGTTGACGGACCGACCACCCTCTACTAGCCGCAAGGGAAAGGAGAAGCCGGATTGTGGAAGGTTTGACAACGGGACTAAAGGTTTCATTGTAGTCAAGCCCATAGACTTGATTGTAGCCCTTGGCTACGAGACGAGCTTTCCGTCTCTCAATGGAGCCATCAGCATGACGCTTAGTCTTGAATACCCACTTGACACCAAGAGGGTTAGACGAGTTGGAGGACGGGACAAGGGACCAAGTTTGTGTGGAGAGGAGTGCACGAAATTCGGCATCCATAGCGGCTCGCCATTCCGGAAATTTGGAGGCCTCGGTGTAACATGTAGGTCATCCGGGTCGACTATGGTGCTTGAGCAGGATGGATTATCGGGCCATGGAATAGTGCCATCAGACCGGACTAGAGGCTTGTGCACATGGGCCTTTGAACGAGTCGTCATTGAATGCTGAGATGTGGTGTGGACTGGATTGTCTGGAGGCCCATCAGAAGTTGGAGCAATGGGAGAGGGATGCCCGTTTGACGCAGGAGAGTCCATGAGGGAATCAGAATCTGGGATAATGGGTTGTGTTTGTGATGAGCTGAGTGGGCTTGGTGAATTTGGGTTGTGTGAAGTGGGCTCTGGTGAGAGCAAATGAGGCAGAGAGGGAAGCGGGGCTGAAGGAGGAGTGGACTGAGGGGAGGGGTTGTGTTTGGTGAATGGAAAAGTGTGTTCATGAAAAATGACATCCCGAGAAAGATAAGAGCGTTTGTTCACCCAATCAAAACAAACATAGCCCCGATGATTTGGACTATAACCAAGGAAAATTGTGGGAGTGGAGCGAAAGGAGAGTTTATGGGATTGATAGGGCCGAAGATTGGGGAAACAAAGGCACCCGAAAACCCGGAGGAAGTGATAATCGGGAGTGGTGTCAAAAAGCATTCCAAAGGGGCTTTTGTTGTGGAGGATAGGGGTAGAAAGATGATTAATAAGGTAGATGGCGGTTTCAAAGGCGGAGTCCCAAAAATTAAGAGGTAAGGAAGCGTGTTTGAGTAGGGTGATGCCCATGTCGACAATGCGTCGATGTCGGGTTTCGATACTCCCATTTTGTTGGTGAGAGTAGGGACATGTGATGCGATGGTGAATGCCCATTTGTTGAAAAGTGGATTTGAGTGGTTTAAATTCGGTTCCCCCATCGGTTTGAATATATTTGACATTTGTGGAGAAAAATTTTGTGGCAAAAGTAAGGAATGTAACGACGACTTTAGAAACCATGGATTTTGAATCCAAAGGAAAAAGCCACACAAACTTGGAATAATCATCAATAATGGCAAGATAATAAACATGTCCTTTAATTGAAATGTGGTGTGCGGGTCCCCATACGTCCATAAACAATAGATAAAGTGGTGAAGGGGAAAGACTTGGGCTGCTGGGATGAGGCAAATTGTGGGCCTTAGCCCATGAACAAGACTCACAGCTTTGGACTGGACTTTTTGTGGAGGTGGACATTTTTGTAATGGGATGAACTAAACTAAGGATAGAAGATGAAACCCTACTGGAGGGGTGGCCCAACCTGACGTGCCAGACTGGAAGCGAAGTAGTGGAGGTCGTGCAGGCTTGTGGCGTCGACTGTGATGGCGGGTGGTCGGCGCGAACTCGTACATACCGTTTCTAACGGGGCCCTGCAGGAGGACCTCTCGGGTCTGAAGATCCTTCACAAGAAAACAGGAGGAGTGAAATTCAAAAAACACTGAATTATCGAGGCAAAATTTCTGAACAGAAAGCAAGTTTTTAGTAAGTAAAGGGGTGTGAAGAAGATTTTGAAGTTTAAGATTACGCTGGTGTGTTGGGATGGAGCCAGTGCCCTGAGTTTGGATTGGAATTTGAGACCCATCACCAAGGGTTACCATTTATGTGCCTTCATACGGGTATTGATCGAGTCTCAGATTGGAAATATCGGGTGTGAAGTGATGGCTTGCTGCGGTGTCGGGGAACCAGGTGCTGTTGGCGTTGGCCTGAAAAGAAGGCGGTGGAGCTGCTTGGTAGGCATGGTCAAATCGATGCCAGCACCGCATAGCTGTGTGTCCGGGGTTGTTGCACAGCTGGCAAACCGAACGAGTATCTGGGGCTCCTGTGAAGTAGCTCGGAGTGCGACCGCCTCTGTAGTCACCACGGCCTCGACCCCGTCCTCGCGAGTCTCCATGATGGCGAGGACCATTGAAGCGTTGGCCACGTCCTCTGATTGTGTAGTGAGCCTCTGGTGCTCTGTCTGTGGTGGTATGGTTAACAGAGACAACAACTTCAACCTCCTTGTGCTGGTGTAATAATCTGGACTCATGTATGAGGAGATGTGACAGTATTTGCGTAGGATTGGGCAAGAGAGGTTCAGTAGAGATAGAAGTGACCAGGGAATCATAGTCCGTACCTAATCCGGCCAAAAGGTATGTGGAAAACTCTGTATCTGAGAGGGACTGACCCGCTGCTGCAAGAGAGGAGGCAAGGGCCTTGGCTTTGTTGAAGAACTCCGTTACCGATTCAGACCCTTTGCGCATCGAGGCGAGTTGGAGCCTGGTGTGAACAACCTGAGCGCTCGAACGAACCGAAAACAGAGTAAGCAGGTTGTTCCAAATCTGAGAAGCTGTTGAGCACTCAATGACTTGTGCGAGCACCCCTTCTGTGAGCGAAGATGTTAGAATGGCCATGACCAGTTGGTCACGGGACATCCAGTCACGAAACGCCTGAGTTTGTTGGCCTGCAGCGTCGAGTTCCGGTGGTCGGAGGAGAGACCCATCAACATACTGATAAAGATTATGTGCCCTGAGATATGGAGTTACCTGGGCTTTCCAGAGGAGGAAATTTTCATGAGATAGCTTCACAGTGATGAATGAAGCAAAGGAAGGGAGGTGTGTGTTTTGGGTAGCTGGGTTTGGAATCAGCATTAGAGCTGCTGCTGTGTTTTGTGTTTCTCCCATGGAAAGGATTTGTTTGGAGAGGAAGAAAAGCAGAAAAGGGGTGGCTGGCAAATCAGAGAGACGTTGGTCTGAGAAGCTCTGATACCATGTTGGATCATGTGCTCTAGGACGATAGGAATAGTGGAAACATATTTTGCATATCATTCAGAGAGCATCTTCTGTACATTATATAGGCAAGGCTTATAGGCCTTCCTTAGGACAGTTGTCCAGATATTGAACCTTCTAGAATTACATAGGGATATATATTTGTCTTAACCACTACTAACGTTACCAGCCAGTCGACAACCAACCTATAGGCTATAAGGCTTTGGGAAGTCGTGATGGTGACCCGAATGGTTGTTACAGGGGAGGCAGAGATGGTTGAAGCACATAGGAGAAGTAAGAGGAGGTATGAGCAAAGGGAAGTAGTGTTGGTGTCATGGCATGAATAGGAGATAGAGGTGAAGGTCTCTGCGATGTTCTTGTGGCGGCATCCATGGAAGCCTTGGAGAATCGTCGATCTTGTTAATTAGCGATTTGAAAGTACCTTTTGTATGAGTATTCAGATTTAAATAGGTAAATGTGATTTGGATGAAACAGGGGAAGAGAAATTCAGTGGAGATAGGAAGGAATGGATTTGAGGAATGTATACTAGGCTTGACTCACATGTACTATAAGTAATAAGGTGTAAGGTTGGTTTTCATCTAGCAGCACATGTCGGAGCTTCTATAGCTTCAGTGACCTGCTTTGTATTCAGTGATGTTTAAGTAATGGCTAAATGATATCATCCGAGCTAGGTAACTTTACTCAATTGTTAGAATACTACTCCCTCCCCCTCTGTCCCATTATTATACTATTCACAATATAAGGGAATCATCGAGATATCTTTTAATGTATAAGAAGAAATATAGTCAGATAAGATCTTATTTTATTGGTCTTCATAAGTACTTTAATGACATAATTGTTTTATAAATTTTGATAATATAAAATTAAAGATATTAACGACGTAAAATGTGTATCGTGTCAAAGTGAAATGAGAATCAAACATAACCTCCGTTGACCCGAATAACCTGACCGTTGATCCACTCAGCCGAATCAGTGAGCAGAAACCCGACGTGCGGGGCAATGTCGGTGGTCTCTCCAAGCCTCCCCATGGGATTCATCTCGACCGCCATACTCACCTCCTTCTCCGTCTTCCTGGAGAAGAACATCTCGGTCGCCACCGGCCCAGGCGCCACGCTATTGACCGTAATCCCAGTCCCTTAAGCTCCTTGGCCATGATCTTGGTCATGGCCTCGACGGCCGCCTTGGATGCCGTATACGCCCCGTACCCCGGATTGAACGCCGCCGCCAACGAAGACGACACTGTGACAATCCTCCCGCCTCCGCCCCTCCTCAGCCTCCCCGCCGCCTCCCGGAGGCACAAGAACGTCCCTCGCGCGTTCACCGCGAAGATCCGGTCAAACTCCTCCGTTTGGGTGTCGGCGATCGGAGAGTAGGTGGCGTCGAGGACTCCGGCGGAGGTGACCAGGATGTGAGGGCGGGTGTTGAAGACGGCTTCGGCGGCGTCAAAGAGCGACTTCACTTGCACTTCATCTCCGACGTCACAGCGTATGGCGACCGCCCGCGGCCGCGGGGTTGAGAGGGAAGGCGAGGAGTTGATTTGGGTGGCGAGGGTTTCGGCCTCGACGGCGCTAGAGGCATAGTTGATTACGATGCGGGCGCCGAGGCTCGCCAGGTGTTTGGCTATTTCTTTCCCGATTCCGCCGTGATGCTCCCGTGATTATTGCCACCCTGTCCAACAACGGCAGTGTGGATGTGCTTGCGGTATCCATTTCCAGAGCTTGTATTGTATGAGTTGATGTTGCGGTGTGGTGTATACAACATTTATACCAATATGTCGTGTGCGATCATGTTTCAAGATTTGAATGGTACCCCAGATCTTACTCTCTATTTCAAGTTAGAAGGTTTTGTCCTACAGGCAATATCTGCCATAATTTGTTTCTTCCTTGATTTCATAACGGATACAATGCAGGGTACATATAGGAGCCCCTGATATTACAGTTGTTCATTCCTAGTACATATGAAGGTTCTAGACTAGGTTACAATATGATTGGGCTTATAGCCTTGGACATTACATGGACTCCAGTGTATTGGGCCTTACGTTCTACTATCCCCCGTCGATCCGAACTGTCGTAGGCAAAGTTTGGAGCGGTTGTGAATGAAGGGAGCACTTGCCAAAGGTTTAGTCAAAGCGTCTGCAACCTGGTCCTTAGAGGTGATGAACGCTACCCGCAGAGTCTTGTTCTGGACTTTTTCGCGAACGAAATGATAGTCAAGATCGAGATGCTTTATACGGTGATGAAGAACAGGATTACCGGCTAGATATGTGGCGCCGATATTGTCACACCATAATGTCGGAGAGGATTTCAGGGGAACACCGAGTTCAGCAAATAAGGACTGGAGCCACAAGGATTCGCAGGTTGCGTTGGCAATTGCACGGTATTCCGCTTCAGTGGAGGATCGTGACACCGGAGATTGACGCTTAGAACTCCAGGAAATAAGGTTCGATCCATGGAAAATGCAGTATGCAGTTGTTGAGCGCCGGACTTCACCGCGATGGCCTCCCCAATCAGAGTCAGAGTATGCAGAGAGGGACTGATCAGGAGCGGATGACAGGTGAAATTTGAGTGTTGCAGTAGCATTGAGGTATCGTAGGATTCGCTTCAAAGCTTTCCAGTGTTTGAGATCGGGAGAGTGCATAGCTTGGCATACCCGGTTGACTGCGAAGGAGATGTCCGGGCGTGTGAAAGCCAGGTACTGCAGGCCGCCAACAATACTGCGGTAGAATGTAGCGTCAGAATAAGCAGAAGATGGCTCTTTATCCAGAAGAACAAAGGTTGGTGCCATAGGTGTGCTGACTGGCTTGGAATTAGTCATGTTGGCCCGACTAACAAGTTCCCGAATGTACTTCGTTTGAGAGAGATAGATCCCAGCAGCGTCCCGAGAAACTTCGATGCCGAGGAAGAAATTCAAGGGCCCAAGGTCTTTGACTGGGAATTGTTGAGAGAGTGTCTGCACAAATTGCTCAGAAGTGTGTGAGTTAGAGGATATTACTAATAGGTCATCGACATATACCAGTACATAGGTGACACAGTTTCCTTGGCGATAGATAAAAAGTGAATAGTCAGCCCGAGAGGGAGTGAACCCCATAAGGACAAGAGCATCAGATAATCGAGAGAACCAGGCTCGAGGAGCCTGCTTCAGGCCATAGAGGGATAGCTTGAGCTTGCAAATGTGGTTAGGAAGGGAAGAATTTATAAAACCTGGGGTTTGAATAATGAAGACGTCCTCCTGCAGAGACCCGTGGAGAAACGCATTCTGGATATCGAGTTGTCGGACATGCCATCGCTCAACAGCCGCTAAGGAGAGAAGAAGTCTGATTGTGGATGGCTTAACAACGGGGCTGAAGGTTTCAGCGTAGTCCAGTCCATACACCTGAGCGTATCCCTTGGCCACCAGTCGGGCTTTACGGCGTTCTATGGAGCCATCAGCGTGCCGCTTTGTTTTGAATATCCATTTGACCCCCAAGGGATTCGACGAGCTGCAAGCGGGAACAAGATCCCATGTTTTGGTTGAGCAGAGAGCCTCGAACTCTGTCTTCATAGCCTTACGCCAGACTTGGTGCTGAGAAGTCTCCTTGAATGTTGAGGGTTCGTCTGGGATAGGTATGGATTCGGTGGTGGTTAGGGATGTGTGAGGAGGCCAAGGAACAGTTCCGTCTCAACGTAGAAGAGGTTTGTGGATGAATGATTTGGACCGGGTTTGCATTGAGTGGGTTTGTTGAGCGGGTAAGGTAGGGGATGTGTTTGGGCTGGAATGGTTTGGGGATAAGGGCTAGTCTGGTGGGCTGGAAGGGTGAGGGAGATGGTTTTGTGGATCAGAATTGTGAAGAAGAGGAATTTCAGAATTTGGGTTGGGCATGTTAGGAGTGGTGTTTGGGCTTAGCATTTCTGAGATGAGAGGAAGAGAAACCGAAGGAGAGGAATTTTGTTGTGATGAGGTGGTGTGGCTAAATGGGAAGTCATCCTCATGAAAAATGACATCCCGAGAGATGTAGGTCCGATGTGTTTTCCAATCATGACATAAATAGCCCGTATGGTTTGGGCTATAACCAAGAAGGATAGTGGGGGTCGACCGAAAAGCGAGCTTGTGTTTGTTGTAGGGTCGAAGATTGGGAAAACATAGACACCCGAAAACCCGAAGAGAAAGATAATCCGGTTCTTTTTTGAAGAGGATGGCGTAGGGGCTTTGATGTTGGAGAACCGGAGTGGGAAGGCGATTTATGAGGTAGACGACTGTCTCGAAAGAATAGTCCCAATATTGAAGGGGCAAAGATGCATGTTTGAGGAGGGTGAGACCGGTGTCAACTATCCGACGGTGTTGGGTTTCTATGGATCCATTTTGTTGGTGAGAATATAGGAAAGTGATGCGAGGATGAATTCCGAGGGACAAGAAGAGAGATTTGAGTGGTTTGAATTCGGTGCCACCATCGGTTTGCATGTAGGAAATTTTCGTGGAGAAAAATTTGGTAACAAATGTGATAAAGGTAGAGACAAGATTAGTGACAATGGATTTAGATTTCATAGGAAAGATCCATAGAAATTTGGAAAAATCATCTACAATAGCAAGATAGTAAATGTTCCCTTTTAATGACATATGATGAGTTGGGCCCCAAACATCCATGAACAAAAGGTGGAGTGGTTTTGGTGATCTGCTGGGACTGGGCTGATGAGGTAGCGTGTGGGCCTTGGCCCACGAACAGGAGCGGCATGGAGTTGGGCCGAGCAAGCCTTTTTGAATTGGACTGGACTTTAGGAAATGCAAAACAGCAGCTGCAACTTTGTTTGATGGATGCCCTAAGCGTGAGTGCCAGGGTTGTGCGACTGCAGTAGAGGTGACGTTGAGGTGGGGTTGCGATGGAGAGGCCGGTGGGCGAGAGATGTCTGACAACTTGTATAGGGCAGCGTTAACGGGTCCGTGCAGGAGCACCTCCTGGGTCTGCAAGTCCTTAACAAGAAAGAATTTAGAGTGGAATTCAAAAAATACAGCATTATCTCTACACAATTGCTGCACAAAAAGTAAATTTTTTGTGATTAAAGGGGTATCAAGGAGATTAGAGAGGCGCAAAATACGCTGAGGAGTTGGAATAGAACCGGAGCCATAGTGATGGATAGGAATTTGAGATCCGTCACCAAGGGAAACTGTGTCGGAGCCTTCATACGGGTAACTGTCGAGTCTCAGGTTAGCGATATCCGATGGGAAGTGATGTGTTGCAGCCGTATCGGGAAACCAGGGACCTCCACTTGTTGCATTTGCCTGAAACTGAGGAGATGACTGTTGCTGAAACTGAGCCGGTGGTGCCGCTTGGAAAGCTTGATCGAAGCGGTGCCAGCAGCGTAATGCAGTGTGTCCAGGTTTGTTGCACAGTTGACATACGGGGCGTGTGTCCGGAGCTCCAGTAAACGTCCGACCGCCGCGTGAGGGGCCTCCTCGTCCCCTGTTTCTGAAGTTTCTTCTAGGGCGAAAATGTCTGCCGCGACCTCGACCTGTGAAGTTAGCCTCCAGGGTAGTGTTGTTGACTTCAATAGATGGTTGTTGTTGACTAACCTGGTGTGCTAGTCTCGACTCATGGACGAGCATATGAGATAGCGTTTGATGTGGTGAAGGGAGGACGGGTTGAGTGCTCAGAGAAGTGACTATGGAGTCATAGTCCGAACTCAGTCCTGCCAACACATAAGTGATGAACTCGTCATCTGGAATGACATGACCCGCTGCTGCAAGCATGGAGCACGGGTTCTTTGCTTTGTTGAAAAACGCAGATATGCTTTCGCCGCCCTTTTTGAGAGAGGCGAGCTGCAGTCGGATATGGACAACATGAGCGCTCGATCTTGCCGAAAACAAAGTGTGGAGTGTTGACCATATCTACGTTGATGTCGAGCACTCCAGGACCTGCGCAAGAACTCCTTCAGTGAGAGCTGGTGAGGATAGCTACCACCAGCTGGTCCTTGTTGTGCCATTCTCGAAACGCCGGATTTTCAGCATTGTTCGCCATGGCGGGAGGACAGGGATGACTACCGTCGACGAAGGGAAACAGGGCGTGTGCCCGAAGATAGGGTGAAACCTGGGCTTTCCATAGAGGAAAGTTGTCTTGGGTTAGTTTCACAGTGATGAAAGAAGAGAATGATGGAAGATGAGGATTTGCAGTGACAAGTGCCATTGAAGGGGTATGAGAAGGTTCTTCTGTTTTTGGATTTTGGGAAGAAAGAAGAAGAGGATCAAAGAGAGTAGGACGTGGGTCCATTTACTGCTCTGATACCATAGAAGGTTTTGTGCTACAGGCAATATCTGCCATAATTTGTTTATTCCTTGATTTCATAACGGATACAATGCAGGGTACATATAGGAGCCCCTGATATTACAATTGTCCATTCCTAGTACATATGAAGGTTCTAGACTAGGTTACAATATGATTGGGCTTATAGCCTTGGACATTACATGAACTGCAGTGTATTGGGCCTTACGTTCTACTTAGGGGTGTTCATAATTATCCGATTCGGACGATCCGATCCATCGATCCGCCGATCTGATCCGTAAATATCTGTATCCAATGGATTATGTATCTGTATCCGATCCGATCCGGATAAATTTCTGGATCAATGGATCGGATACGGATCGGGGTTAGATATCCTGCGGATATCCAGGGGTATGTCACTTGTATTAATATAATAATAAATTATATATATATATATAATATAAATACATTATATCTAATAAAAAATGCCAAAAAAATATGTAAGTGGTCGTCAATACTCAAGTATTGTTTGGACTTAGCCCTCTGCATGTATTTGGACAAAGCCCATTAGTGATATAATGGTATTGGGCTAATTACTAATGGACTCACCAACATTTAATGACCACTAGTGGACCCACCAATGGCTTGTATTGATATTTCGGATATCCGCCTCGGATATCCAATCCGATCCGAGGATTTCGGATCGGATATCCGGACGTTTTGGATACGGATACGGATCGCAATATTGGGAATTTTTTTGCGGATACCCGATCCGAAACGCCGGATCGGATCGGATATCCGCTAATGAACAGCCCTAGTTCTACTGCACGTCCATTTATTACACGTCCATTTATTACACGTCCATTTTGATTCCACCATCACCATCATACAAATTACACCCTCTTTAAGTGTCTACGCTGTTTTCTTTTGACTATCAGGTTGCGTCCATTTTCAATTACACAATTTGGTTGGTTAGATTGTCCAACTAGATGTAGAGACAGATAAATCTTCGATCAATAAGGACCCAACGAAATTGGTCTTGATCGATTCCAATTTCGTACGAATACATACGAGTCATCCAAACCCGCGTAAGTCTAATGCAATAATATATATATATAACATTTGAAAATTAAAAATAAAAGGCCTCTTTTACCATCTTCTTTTGCAAACAATTTTTTTTTAAAAAAAGTTTATGTATAAGAGACGTTAGTTTTTCCAGCGTTTCTTACACGTGGGAATTTAAAAAAAATCTGATTTGGTTGGGAGACGCTAACGTGTATATTTTCCGAACCATAAAAATGTACCTAAGTTGAAAATATGTATCAAATCGAGCTATAGCATGATTTTTTTTTTTAAAAAAAAACCATTTTACAAAAAAATCCAAATAAACGTTTAGTTACAACTAAAGTTTCTGTCAACAACACTAACTATGTATCTATTGCTTTCGTGAATGAATGTAATATATTGACCAAAAAAAAATGAATGTAATATATTGACCAAAAAAAAATGAATGTAATATATTGACCAAAAAAAAATGAATGTAATATAAGTTTTAGGTATTTCCAACAATTTGTTTGAATTCAACCATAATCTTGGAGCATTATGCCACGATCTAAAGCTCGAAAACATTATCTTTGAATGACACAATGGAGAACGTGAAAGTTGTCAAGCTTAGACGGATCAACTCGGCAACTCTGAGTTTAAGAGCTTAAATTGTGAAAACTGAATTGTCTGTATTGAATGAGGGAAACTATGGCTTAAGTAGCCGATAGTGGTTACAGCAAAACAAGGAAATCATAACTGCTGAACTAGAAAGTAGCCACTAACAACAACTTACTGGCTTACGAAGGAAACAAGTCTAACTGCCTAGATTCTAGGATATATTTAAACTGCTATGACTAAGTCAATAGCTGATAATTAACTAATAACTTTTCATACTCTCCCTTAAGCTACAAGCTGTAAAGCTTTAGCTTACTTGTTCCATGCTGCACATTCCCAGCATGCTTCTCAGCTTCTCGAAAGTCTCTACCTTCAGTGGCTTAGTCATGATGTCTGTTGTTTGTTCACCACTTGCACAGTAGCATAGAGCCACAACTTCTTCTTCTGCTAGATTTCTCAAGAAATGGTATCGAACATCTATGTGTTTGCTACGACCATGCATAATTGGGTTCTTAGACAGCTTAATGGTGGAACTATTATCACAATTGATGATGGTACATGACTTTCCCTTGTACCCAAGCTCCTTGAGGATCCTCTGCATCCATATGGCTTGACATGCGCAAACAGTTGCTGCCACATATTCAGCTTCTGTGGTAGATAATGTCACTATAGGCTGTTTTTTCGAGCTCCAAGCAATGGCTCCCGAGCTGAGCAAAAAGACATAGCCACTCGTGTTTTTCCTGTCTTCAGTATCCCCTGCATAGTCGCTGTCTGTATAGACCTCAAGCTCCTTCATTTGATCATTTTCCCTTTTGTAAAAAACTCCAAGGCTCAGAGTTCCTCTTAGGTACCTGAGTATCCTTTTTGCAGCTTGTAAGTGAAGTTCTGTAGGTTTTGCCATGAATCTGCTTATCAAGCTCGTAGCAAACATAAGGTCAGGTCTTGTTGATGTCAGATAGATAAGACTTCCCACGATTTGCTTATAATAAGTCTCGTCTACTGGAGTTCCCTTTGCATCACTGTCTAATTTAACACCAGGAACTGTAGGATTCTTGACCGGATGACTCTCCCACATCCCAAATCTTCTAAGCACTTCTTCAGCATACTTTTTCAGGCATATAAAAATTCCCTTCTCTGTTTGCAGCACCTCAATTCCCAAGAAGAAGCTCATACACCCGAGATCAGTCATGTCAAATTCTCTTAGCATTGATGCCTTGAATTCTGCCATCATCTTCTCATCATCACCAATATATATCAAATCATCAACGTATACACTTACAATGATGATTTTTCCTTCTTGGCTTCTCTTGGTGAAGAGAGTTTGTTCACTATCACAGGATTTGAAGCCTTCCTTCTTGAAATGATCCTTGATGCGACTAAACCAGGCACGCGGTGCCTGTTTTAATCCGTACAGAGCCTTGTGTAGTTTATACACTAGATGTTCCTTTCCTTTCTGTTCATATCCTCTAGGCTGATCAACGTACACCACCTCATCCAATTTTCCATGTAGGAAAGCTGACTTAACATCTAGCTGAAAGATCTTCCACCCTTTTTGCGCTGCAGAGGCAATGATCATTCTTACAGTGTCCATACGAGCCACTGGAGCAAACACTTCAGAAAAATCTACTCCTTGCGGCTGAGAGTAGCCTTTAGCTACTAATTGAGCCTTGTCCTTGCTGATTTGCCCATTCTCATCTCTTTTTGTTTTATACACCCACTTGACTCCAATCTTCTTTGCATCCTTTGGTAAGTTGGTAAGAGTCCATGTCTTGTTCTTTTCGATGGAGGTGATTTCACTGTCCATTGCATCCCTCCATTTCTCTTCTTTTACTGCATCATCAAAATACACTGGATCTTCAAAGTTTTGTTCAACCACATGAGCCATATGAACATAATCATCCAGCCATCTAGGTGTTCTCCTCTCTCTCCCTTGAATTGAACTAGACTCTCCTTCTTCTAGTTCTCTTACCCGTGTTTCCCTTTCTTCCTCTACATTTGACTGCTCATGAACCTGTATTTGTCGTGTTTCCCTTTCTTCCTCTACATTTGACTGCTCATGAACCTGTATTTCCCGTGTTTCCCTTTCTCCCATGTTCTCTTGATGAGTTTCTTTTTCTTTCCACTCTAAATCTTCATTTATTTGTTTTTCATGCTCTTTTCCCCATTCCCATTGTTCACTCTCCTCAAATACAACATCCCGACTGATAATAATTTTGTTAGACTGAACATCAAAAAGTCTATATCCCTTAGTATTCTCACTGACTCCCAAGAAAATACATATAGAGTTTTTATTATCTAACTTACCTCACTTGGTTTGTGGGACATGAGCATGAGCAAGACATCCCCATATTTTGAAATGATCTATTGTGGGCTTGACTCCACTCCAAGCTTCTTGAGGAGTAACATCCTTTACTGCCACTGTAGGACATCTATTCAAGATGTGGAAGGTCCAGTTTACAGCTTCTGTCCAGAAAGACTTCGCCATTCCTTTTGCAGATAGTAGAGCTCTCACCATATTCATCACCGTTCGATTTTTCCTTTCTGCTACTCCATTTTGTTGAGGGGTATATGCATTTGTTAGCTGTCTTCGTATCCCATTTTCCTTACAAAATTCATTCAATTCTGTAGAATTGTACTCCCCTCCTCGATCAGTTCTGAGACACTTCACATTCAGTCCTGTTTCTTTCTCTGCCATGCTTATGAAAGCTTTGAAACTTGCCAAAGCTTCTGACTTCTCAGCTAATAGGTACACCCACGCCTTCCTGCTGTAGTCATCTATAATGCTCAAGAAGTATCTCTTTCCACTCTTGGATGTAGGCGAGATCGGACCACATATATCTGAGTAGACAAGCTCGAGAGGATGACTTGCTCTCCAGGTGCTTTGTTGTGGGATAGGAGCTCGTGTTTTCTTTCCATTCAAGCAGTCAACACACGTGATAGTTGATGTTGGGAAGCTTGGTAGTCCATGTACCATATCTCTGCTATGTAGTGTGTGGAGTCCCTTGTAGCTAAGATGCCCATAACGTTGATGCCATAGCTTGGACATTTCAGTGTTGTCTGTCTGAAGGAAACTCATTTCTTGATTCTCCTCGTTTAACCCCTTTGATGAATCAGACAACAAGATGTAAAGTCTAGCACACATGATAGACTCTGCAATTAATCCCCTCGTAGGATGATATATACTGCATATATCTCCCTGAAAAAGCACCGCTAGTCCCTACTCTTGAAGTTGTCCCACACTCAACAGGTTGTTTTTCACCTCAGGTACGAAATACACATCACATATGGCATAAGTGATTCCTCCTAACACCACTTTAACAATTCCTTTCCCAGCAACTTGCATTCTGTTATCATTCCCAAGTTTGACCGAATGCTTGAAAGTTGTATCTAAACTGGAGAACATACCTTCAATGCTACACATGTGGTTTGAACATCCTGAGTCAACAAACCATGCATCACTTCGTTTGGCTTTGTAAGCATCAATATAAGCCATAAGCAAATACTCATCTTCTTCTTCTAACTCTGCATAGTTAGCCTCTCTGCTTCCCTTAGGACACTCATATTGATAATGTCCTAGATTGTGACATTTGTAACACTCAACTGTGGCCTTGCTGTAAATCTGTCTGCCTCGACCTCTCCCACGACCACGTGAATAGCCTCTGCCTCTTCCTCTTACTGATCGTTCTTCCAGTTTCAACACTTGATCCTCTTCTTCCTTGTTAGTTCTGCTGAACTTCTGCTCGTGCATCACCAGGGTGCTCTGAAACTCATCTATGGACATCTCATCGGTATCCTCTGATTCCTCGATAGAAACAACCACATAAGTGAACCGCTCTGTCAGGGTTCGCAAGATTTTCTCGACAATCTTCGAATCTGGTATGTCCTCTCCATTGCTGCGAAGTTTGTTGGAGACTACCATTACTCTTGCAAAGTAATCAGTAATAGTCTCTCATTTCTTCATCTCAAGAATCTCAAATTCTCTCCTTAAGGTATTACGCAGAGATTTCTTTACCTTCTCACTGCCTCCGAATTTCCTCTTCAACGAATCCCACACGATCTTGGATATGCTCCTATCCAAGATCTGTTCAAACACCGTCATGTCCAGCGCCTGGTACAGATAATGCTTCACTTGGTGATCCTTTCTTTTTGGCCTCCTCTAGTTGAGCTATCTGAGCATTTGTAAGGAGAGTCCTATCCTTTGGTTCTAGATAACCAATCTCCACCAGACTCCAGAGATCCTTTGCCCTCAACAGATTTTCAAAAAGCTCACTCCAATGATCATAGTGACCATCAAAATGTGGGATCTTCGTAAGTGTTTTGTCCTCACTCATCTTGTGTTTGATTCTTTACAGGTTGCGACCTGATTTCCTCTCCCAAGCTCTGATACCAAATGTGAGTTTAAGAGCTTAAATTGTGAAAACTGAATTGTCTGTATTCAATGAGGGAAACTATGGCTTAAGTAGCCGATAGTGGTTACAGCAAAACAAGGAAATCATAACTGTTGAACTAGAAAGTAGCCACTAACAACAACTTACTGGCTTACGAAGGAAACAAGTCTAACTGCCTAGATTCTAGGATTTATTTAAACTGCTATGACTAAGTCAATAGCTGATAATTAACTAATAACCTTTCAGCAACGACAACCTCCTTCATACTGTCTGTTGAGTTCCACGCTTTGAAGTCATCTTGTTGCAAGTTTCGAATACACGGAACAAAATATTGAGTGACTTGATTGATCAAGATGAATCGAGTAGCATTTTCGGAGTTGCATGGTTGCAGAGAGGATGGATGAGGATGAGTGGTGGCTGGCATTGTGGAGCTCCGGCGATGGTTGAGCGCGAGGATGAGAGTTGTTAGTTACGACGATGGTCGAACTTGCAGCGAGTGCGAGGTTGAAGAAGCATCAGATAATCTAGGTAAAATATGTACGGTATTTTGCTGAAATTTTTAAAAGTGCGTAATCCATATAAGGATTAAAAGGCAAAGGGGCAAAATCTTTTGCATAATAAGGGGCTCAAGTCACGTTAAGTACGAATGCCGTTTCGAGGGGAAATATGGGGTTAAAGTGGGGCTATCGGAGGGTAGGAGAGGGAGATGAGAGGTGGTTATGCACTCAATATTTGTACAACACTTGCTGCTGAGATTTGGGGCCTCTATTATGGAGTACTAGATACGGGCCTCGCGCGAGCGCGAGAAAATTACGGATTTTCGTATGTGATTTAATATAGTTATACATTATTTGTTAATATGTTGTTGTTGTTGTTGTCAAATTTATTAATATTTGTAAATATAAGTATTTTTTATTTCCTTATATTTATGTTTGAAGTAGTTTTAAAACATAATATTAGAATAAGTTTGCATTGTCATAAGAGAAGCTCACACATTAATTTAATTTGTGACTTAATCAAGTAGACTATAAATAAATATAACATAGGGATATAAGAAAGATATTTAAATACATGCTCAAAAGTCCAATAGGAGGTGATTAAGAAATGAGTAATGCATTCAATTGGTACCAATTTCATTCAATTTTGGCAATGGACAACCAACTTTTATATAGATAAGATATATTGTCTAGATTTTGTTGGTGACTTATGTGTATAAAGAGGTTAATCGTTTTTTTTATGTATCATGAGTTTTTACATCATGTTCTTAGTTTTTTTTTGCATTCATTTTATTAGACGATACGAGAGGTATCTGTTTAGTTAAAAACTAGCGTGTGTTTCTGTGCCATACACAAGGTCGTATATGTTAAATATTTGAATAACATAATTATATTTATACATAAGAGAAACATATAATTTGATAAGAGATAACAAATGATAATATAATCTAGGGAAAGTATCGGGTCAAAATAAACTTTAAAATGCGAAGGTGAGAGTGATGAACATTTAGTAGTAAATTGCTGAACATTTAATACTAATTTGGTGAACATTCGTTGACAAACTAAAAAACATGTAAAAATTGGAGAACATTCATATTTTTAAAAACATTTATTGAAAAACTGAAGAATATTCAGACAAAAATCGTATATGTGCATCACTTTTTTAAAGTATGTGTATCAACAAATTTGATGAACATTTATGTATGTTTTGATGAACATCAATCATTCTCAGGTTCTCACCCTAATAATTATTCTCGTCCGAACAATATTCTATAATCTAATAGATATCTTTTTAATTTTTTTCCTTATTTAATTCATTTTAAAATAAAATATGATCTATTAGATATTTTTTTAACAAAAATCAAAAGATATATAACAAAATATAAAATATTATGATGTAGTGGGTTATGTAGCAGATGGATTGATAAAGCTTAGAGGCTTGTACATAAGCGAATTGAGTGTAAGTAATACGTGGCAAAACAACGTTTTATTTTATCAAATGTATATCGGTATATGTATAGATAGATAGATGGTGAGTGTTGCATGTTAGAATGTGAACGTGATTTGGTTTGATATGCTAGAATATGTGAACGTGATATTTGGTTTGATATGATATCTTATGTAATATAATATTATGGATACTCTTCTTTGTAATCGTGTAACTATATATACCTCTATCAATACATGCAACCCCAAGCGGGATTATTCCTTTCTCTCATTATCTTTTCTCTCATTATCTTACATTGCCTAACAAAAGGGTCTAGGGGAAAAAGTCCAAATCGTCGATTAAGAAGCTACCTCTTAGATGTTACATCTATAACATTGTAAATGTAATGTCGAAGATGCTTTGACTAAGGATTTATTGCATTTGGACTTACGGAGGCCTTTTCATGTTGCTAGTATTAATATAGAAAATTTCTTTATTTACCATTTTTAATGAAAAAATTAGAGTCACATGGATTTATCTTACAAGTTCTTGAAATTGTGTAAACATTTGTGTCCTTTGTCCAAAACCAGTTTTTGAAAATCTGAGAAGGTCATAAGACCATACAATGGATCATAATCGATAAACTATGCATGTATGCAATTCTTCTCATCACTTGAAATCATACATGATATAGATCACACCAAATGTAGTGGTAGAGAGAAAACAAAGGCATGAAGGCAACATTCAATAGCTCATACTTTAAAGTGTAGTTGAACAAAACTATATATTTAATACATAAACACCAACAAGATACATAATGATGATCATCTCCACCCCTGCAGGCTAAATGATCAAACTCAACTCAAACCAAAAGAAAAACACAAATGTATGTAAATTGTAATATCTAAGTACACATAACAAACTTAAACCGTCATTAACACATGTATGTAGTAGTATATATGAGTTTAGCAAGTTGATCATATATATAATAATGATACAACATTGTTCACTGTCAACTCCCAATTGCAATATGGCTTAGTTTGAAGGAGGTGGAGTAGAAAGGAATGGGATAGAAGGCATTGGCATTGCTGTAGGAAGAGAAGGCAAGTTAGGCATTGCTGGAAGTGGGGGAAGTGCCATTTTTGGAAGGGTAGGTATTGTTGGAAGTGTGGGCTTGGGCAGTTGGTTCACAACCGAGGGCAAAGTTGGGATAGAGGGCATAGGGGGTAGGGCAGTTGGCTTGGGAAGTGAGGGCATATTAGGAATTGTCTGTAGGAGATGACGAGACGCCGAGCTCATGTTGCTCAAACAAAGAGCCACCATTAGAGAAGCTATGAGGTAAAACTTTGAAGATGCCATTATGCTTGCTTCAGTGATATCAAATTCACAAGGAGTTTTGGATATTGGTTGTGTATTTTGAATTTGCTAGAGATGCTTGTGTTTGATGATTTTGAGTTGGAAATGTAGAGGATATTTATAGGTGCTCAAAGTTGTAGTTTGATGAGATATGGTTGGGCAAACTTACAAGACAATTTAAAATTGTCATCTGAAATGTCTAGTTAGTTCAACTTCTCAACAAGATAATCTAATTATAGGGCTTCAACACTCAAAATTTATATCAAATAATGATCCTTTTCTAAAAGATCTCATGACATGTGTTAGAATTTGTCATCATGTCTGGTTAGTTCAACTTCTCTCAACAAGCTAGTCTAATTTTAGGGCTTTACGTTGTCTTTCAATTCACACTAAAAAGTTTATTTTTAAAAAGAAGACTACTGGATATTTTTTATTTTATACTTTATCATGTCCTCATGATATGTGTTAGAACTTAGAATTACTGAATCAGCTAAAGGACACTACTAAATTAATATAAGGCTTATTAAAACACTTTTTTGAAACGGTTTATATAATGAAACGGTTTTTTGAAACGGTTTTTGTATTGAAACGGTTTGTAAAGTGAAACGGTTTTATAATATATTAATAAACAGTTTCAATTTCTATTTTTCTTGTAGCATAACGGTATAAATTTTCTTGTTGTCTGACTGAAGGCTGAGTATGAGTTACTGATTTTCTTGGATTTCTGAGGGAGTTTTATTTCTGGTTTAGATGTTGATAGTGATGAAATTGCAAAACTGATTAAGCCAAGTTTGGATTTTTGAGTGCATAGAGTTAATGGACTGCACTCAGCTGATTGTAGATGGCTCAAAACCTCAGAAAATTTGACACTTATTGTTGAAGTTGACAATCAAATTTAATGCTTAAATTATGCATTGCAACTAACAAGTGCCTTAATTCAAGAGTAAGAATAAAGAGTGGGAAGTAATAAAGTATATATTTCTTGCTTCACATCAGTAGTTTGCAACTTATATATTTCTTGCTTCACATCAGTAGTTTGAAAACGATAGAGTTTGCAGCTTATATATGGTAATATATAGTAGTTGATTTTTAAGAGTCTATCTTGAGATTATATTTCCTTCCAATTTTTTTTGGTACAACCTTTTAAAAATTTATGCTTAGGTTAATGAAGGTAAAAGTTGTAATCTCCACAAATAAATACATAAACAACTGAATGCAATACAACTTTTTTGACCTATAAACTCAAATCCAAACATTGTTCAAAACACAACACATTTGATTTTGAAATTGAAACGTTCAATAGGTTGGCTATATATTCCTAATTCATGCAGAATCAAACTCTCCACATAGCCAAATACATGATTCATCAATCAAGAAAAAGTTTTCTTTCATGTTGCTGCAGTATCTTATCTACATATGTTTCAGTAGTTTGCAACTTTTACATTCACATCAGTAGTTTGCAGCTTATATATGGTAATATATAGTAAAAATTGGATTTCTTATTTGGATTAACTTTAGGGCATGTATAGTTTTGTATTTCTATTCACATCAAATGAAAATCATCACTTTTTATGTTTCTGTTGTGCTTGCGCTTGGCTGGACGAACCGTGACAAAGAAAACTTTGAAAGAAAGTGAGGGTAATGCACCTTATGTACTTCCCTCTAAGTACATGGACAGTATTGAAAAACATCTAGAGCAAAAGATCACTGCAAGAATCTTATCTCAATTGAAAGAAGCCAATCCAGGGATAAATTTTAAGATTACACCAGGAGATGATGAAGTTGGTGGATCAGATGAAGCTTCAGATTCTATTGCATATCATTCAGATGAGGTATTTCTGATTCTCAATTAATATTATATCTAAACTTCAACATTCATGTAAATATAAAATTTATATCTTATTTTGTTGTAGGACCATCAACAAGTTAGCGAAGAATGAGTACTTCATGTACTGTTTCACTTCAAATATCTAGTAAGTATTCTTTGGATAATCATGGTTTCATTTAATTCTAAATAAGTTGATGGGGAATGAGCTTGTTGCTTTTGCTTGAAGTTCCATTAAGTCTTTTACATTTCATGTATGGCTGGTTAAAGGTTCTGTTATGGATGGTTGATGCTGGATTTCAGTATTGTTAAAGGTTGCGTTTCCACTGATGTCATTTTAATTGCATATTGTTAATTTCATGTCTCCACTGATGTCATTTTTTTCTGCCTTCTGTAATAGTAAATTTCATGCTATAGTGGAGAGATTGAAATTATTTCTCTTATCTATGCTGCTGCTGTATACAGAATATGGAGACATGAAATTAAGTGTGACAAATTATGAGAATTGTGTGAGTGAGTCACTGAATTTTGGTGTGAAGTTTAGTTCAAACAGGTTGTTAGGTGAATCTTGTACTAAGTGATTGGTTTATGCCTTGTGCGTCTTTAGTCTGAACTTTCAGCCTCAGTTTACAGAAATAATGCTGCAGTCAGTGGCTAGATATTTTGGTGTGAAGTTTTTAGTTTAAGCAGGTTGTTAGGTGAATCTTGTACTAAGTGATTGGTTTTTTCCTTGTGAGTCTTTATTCTGAACTTTTAGCCTCAGTTGACAGGAATAATGATGCAGTAAGTGCACAACAAAACTGCAGAAAATGTTGTAGTCAGTGGCTATATATTTTGGTGTGAAGTTTTTTAGTTTAAGCAGGTTGTTAGGTGAATCTTGTACTAAGTGATTGGTTTATGCCTTGTGAGTTTTTTTGGTTCATTTCCTGTGTGAATCGTGTACTATATTGTATTACAAACTTTTCTTTTTCTCTTGCAGATGAAGTTTAGTGCAGAAGCCAAGAAAACAAGAAAAATAGTCGGTGGAAGAATTGCAAGAAAAGAAACTGATATTTTGGTATAGGTAATTTTGGTATATGAATGGGTCGGGAAACGAAGAATAGAACCACTCGGGTTTTAAACTTGTTAGTACTTAGTACTTATGTTTATGATATTTTATACATGATAAATTCATGTAACTATGATTATGCAGGTAAACATTAATATGAAAATCGTTTTAGTAAAAATATATGGTCATTAAATATTGTTTCATTATTAAAAATACGTTTGCATTAATAATTAATTATTGTTTCAATAGATAACAAAAAGTGTTTCATTAGCTAATGCCAATTGAAACGGTTTTTTAAATATAATGAAACACTTCGTTTTTATTTACCTAACCGTTTCATTATCTTAAATATTTGTTGCATTAAATTGGAATAAATCGTTTCATTAGATGTTAAAAACCGTTTCATTAGCTCAAACCTAATGATACGGTTTTTTCAACATAATGAAACGGTTTTTTCAACCTAATGAAACGGTTTGTTCGGACTTACTTAAAACCGTTTCAATAGATTATAAAACCGTTTCATTAGACCTAATGCAACGCGAGCAGATGTAACGAACTAAAACCGTTTCATTTTTAAGAAACGAAATTCCACCGTTGCAATAGGCTTTATATTTAGTAATGGGAAAAGAACTAAGAGGGAAGTCTTTTTTACAGGTTATATATTAAGCTAAACTTTGTTAGATGATCTTAACACGTAATAAGATTAGCTATTTAGTTGGCATGGTCCAACTAAGCTTCTCGTATATAAAATAAATCTTTCTAACCTGTGTTCCCTAGACATAAATTAAGCATATTGGAAAAAATAACTCTTATCTTACAAGAAAAAAACGTATAAATATATCAAAGAAACAATAATTAAATATTTAAATCTATTGTGAACAAAACCTTTCTACAAATGATTATTAAAATTGTTATTAACCCAAACAACTATCAAATATTTGAAACAATCATTTAACAAATGGAAAAGATTCAGGTGAGAATGAATTATTATTTTACGAATGTACGAATAAAAATTCACGTGCACAATCTTCTGTAATCACATGCACATTCCTTAACATTCAGATGGACACCCGCACATGTGTGCATGTCTTTGACAATATATGAAAAATCCATGCACATGTCTGCGTGTGCATGCGAATGTGAAAGGTTGTGCATGTGAATGTAGAAGTTTGAGCGTGTGAATATTGAAGGTTGTGCATGCGAATGAAAAACTCGTATATTCGCACCATATTAATTACTCTCGCCAGATCTGAATCCTTAACAAATTATGTGAAATTAGATTAAAAAAAGTCATCTTATAGAAGAATCATTTAACCTACCCGATGTCATGAATATTAGGCCTGGTCAAACTGGCCCTTTCAACCCGCTCTAAAATTTGAGAGGGTATGGGTCAATGATTTTACAATCAGGGCCGGTCTTGTCCGACCCTTTTCAAATATGGGAGGATATGGTATCGAAGTATGGTCCTTAGGGCCGAATAGGGTCGGCCTATATTATATATAATAAAAAAATTATGAATTTTAAATAATAAAACTATATCTAAAGACTAAAGAAAAAACCTAAACATAATTTGAGCATTGAATCCTCTAAACCTAATATCACATTCACGCCTCCATATTTTTTTTTTATGTTGAATTCGGTTACGAGAATTGTTACGTAAGCATATATTTGAATGGTTTTATTATGTGTTTTTGGATGGTGAATTGTTATAAGCACTAAAGAGGTTTTGAAAGTTTTTAGTATGCAATTTAACCACGTTCTGACATTAAATTTTTGCGTAGTACGCCCTACCTTCCCTTGTGGGTGGATGTGGGCAACGAAATTGTCTCATTTAAAATGGGAGGGCTTATTCCAACCCTGATAAATGAGTGGAATTTTGAATATGGTTTGGTCCTAGTCCGGCCCAAGCCCCAGTTTAGCCAGGTCTAATGCATAACTATATCACCGATTAGGATAAATAAGTTGATTTTTGTTTTTGGCCCCCAAGAAACAATAATATGAATATAACTGAAAATAATCTGAAATGAGGATGAATAATAAGTTTCACATAAAAAATTAAATGAAGGGTGTAGATTATATTTTGAAAAAGTCAACAGCCAACACCGGTCAAAGGTCACAGGTTGACAAGTCAAAAAAAAATTGCGCCAATTCATCAAACATTCGTTTCTGAGCCAAAAACAAAATGTGCACATTTTTCTACACAGAATATGCACATAAATTGTATAAACTGTGGACATTTTTTTCGAGCATAAATTTGAATTTTTTTTTACGAGCTCTTTTATCCAATAGTTGTATATTTTCTGCACAAAATATGCACATTAGTTATATATGATTTGCACATTTTTCCAAATACAAAATTTAAACTTGTTTTTCCAAATACAAAATATGCACATTAGTTAACTTGAAGAGAGTATACTGTTAAGGAATGTAAGATCGAGTTGCATGACTAAAATCATAAAATTATAAATGGTCAAGGTTACGGGTTTGATTCCGGTGAGGATGGATCCTTAGATGAGGATTGAGGATGATGCACACAAACTTTATAACTCCATGCACACACGAGTTATAACTAATGCACACACTGTTTGCATGTGTCACAAATGATGTGCATCACCATATACTGTGTGCATGAGTTACAACGTGTGTGTGCATTAACTATGACGTTTGTGTGCATCATCATCAGTCCTTATCTAAGGATTCATCCTCAAGATCTTGGATCCCCAAGGTTACATTGCATATTAACAATATTTTTGCTTCTAAGGCATATGTATATTGTCAAATGTGGTTCGTTGAACTATACTAAAGTCCGTGGACCTGATAGACCGAGGACATAGGTGTGATTGGCTGAGGACATAAACCTGATGGAATTCTTAAAACAACTGACAATAAAAAAGGAATTTATAAGCTTATATACTAGGTTTTGCTTATCTCAATTTTCGATTTGAGACTTTATTCTACTTTAATAGTTCTTATCCAATAGACATGGAAATTTCAATCTACAATATATATTAAAGTAAAACTAAGTTTTTGCTACTTGTCTTCTATACAATCATTTTGTCACGTGGCGGTTTCACAATAGTTTTGCCACATTACATTTCTTAATTTTTTCAAAATTTTAAAACATATTTACTTATACAAGTAAAAATTCTATACAAATTTATGTAATATTTCCTTATAGACAAGATTACGATCAATTAAAAAAAAATTCTTATCTAAAAACTAAAGATTATATTTTTACGTTTTTATCTAACGAGCATAGTCTAAATGAAAACAAATAGTCTGTGATTTTTCGCTTCACCTTAGTGTTACGAGTTTCATATGAATCAATTCTAACATTTTATATAATAAATTTAGGGCATACACATCTATTTTTAGAAATATTATAAACTTTACATTAGGATTTCATTTTCCTCGTTAAAAACACTTTCAAAGATTTGCTCTTCCTTGATAGTAACCGTCCCTTCTATAGGGAAAATCATCGATTCTTGTATCGATAATTAGCCCCGACTTTATAATTTTATGTTTTTAGGATGGTTATTAGTTGATATTTAGTTATTGTTAGTCTTTCATTGTGTAAGAGGTTTTAGTCTCTCCTTATGGTAAGAGGTTTTCAGTCTCCTCTTTTGATGGGTGGTGATTTCGACTCGTGCATTGGGAGAGTTGAAAACAATTTGTAATTTATTACTAGTTTGTTCAAAAGATTTACAAGGGATGTCAAATTCTCATACACAATCTAATCTTCCTCCTCAAAACTATGGTGAATCAATAGACACTTCGTAGGTGGTTAAGACAACGAAAGTTTAAATGAGGGCATACATAAACGTTAGATATAATTATAAGATTCTTAATATTATTGGAAAAGGTTGATGTTTTATTGTATTAAATTTAGTTTCTTCATGTTATAATATCCATTTTTAAAGTCTTATGACATTCTCTTGATAAATGTGTTTGCCTCTCAAAAAAACTAAAGTAATACTCCCTCTGTCCCTTATTGATCTTCCCATTTGCTTTTGACACATTTGTCGAGACACGTTTTGTAACGTTAATATCTCTAAATATACAATGATAAAATTTATAATTTTTTTATATTGTCAAAGTACTCATTGAGACGAATCAAACGAGATTTCACATGTCTATATTTATTTCTATATATTGAAAGAAAACGAGAAGATTCTCTCGGTTTGTGAATAGTATCGAAAAAGCAAATGGGCCTTATATTAAGGGACGGAGGGTCTAGTTTCCAAAACGAATGTTATAGTACTTTAAAGTTAATTTTCCGATTCATGGTGGGATCTTTGGTTAAGGTACTTGTTTTTTAGAGGATGGCTACTCGAGTGTTACTCCCTCTATCTCATTAAGTTTGTCCTATTTATAAATTCTATACTATTCATATGTTATCATAATTTGCTTATTTATTTCCAATCTATGAGGAAAAAACATAGTTATGGGATGTCTTGTTTAATTCGACTTCATAAATATTATAACAACATCAAAATTTTACAATTTTTAATAATATATAGTTAGAGACATTAACTACGTCAACCAACGTGAAAAGATGAAATAAGATAATCAAAAGGAGACATAGAGTACAATTTAACACTAAAACACATTAGAACAAGCTAGACAGCATACACTTGCTTCTTTCCCACCACATGTTATTCCTATATGTTGATTGGTGTTAAAAGTAACCAAATTAGTATTGCAAAAATTAACATATTTGATATACATTTATTCTCAAAAAAAAAACTAATTACCTTATTTGTTGAAACGTAATTGATAGTTTTGAGGATGTCTCCTCACCTCAAGATCGGGAGTTCGACTCTTGTGGACGGCGGTATATGGCCTCAATTTATAAATCGGGACAGGGGCCCGCCTGATGAAGGGGGTTCCGTTTTTAGCCAAAAAAAAAGAAAAGAAAAAAAAAGATAGTTTTGAGGATGTAAGTTGTGTATTGACTAAATAAGAGGAAGAAATAAATACAGTATGAGGAGCGTATCTTATCTATATAAAAGTTGGATGTCCAATGCCAAAATTGAATGAAATTGGTACCAATTTAATGCATTACTCATTTCTTAATCACCTCTTATGACAATGCAAACTTATTCTAATATTATGTTTTAAAACTACTTCAAACATAAATATAAGAAAATAAAAAATATTTATATTTACAAATATTAATAAATTTGATAACAACAACAACATATTAACAAATAATGTATAACTATATTAAATCACATACGAAAATCCGTAATTTTCTCGCGCGGAGCGCGAGGCCCGTATCTAGTATAGAAAAGAGAATGGGAGATATACAAGAATCCTAATCCCACCAAATCTTTCAAAGAATAAAACTATATTCTACTTATCCAATAAAATATTACAATATGTATTCATATTATCCCCTTCAAGTTGGAGCATACAAGTCTTTGATGCCCAAATTGCTAATTAGCAGATGATGGAAGTGTTCTTTACCAAAGGCCTTCGTAAAGGTATTCGTCAATTGAGTATTGTATGAACATAGGAAGGAAGAAGAGTGTCGTTGATTATTTCGTCACGAATGAAATGGCTATCAACTTTGATATGTTTGGTTCTCTCATGAAATACCTGATTATTAACAATGTGTAGGGCGGTTTGACTATCACAAAATAGGTTGATGGGCTGCGTATGTGGAACATGAAGATCTCGAAGAAGAGCTTTGAGCCATAGATTGATACTCTTCTTCTACGAAATAACGTGACACCATATGTTGTTTCTTTGTTTTCCAAGAGATAGGGAAACCTCCAAGGAAAATGATTCACCCGGTCAACGATCGGCGAGAGCGGGCGCACTTGGCCCAATTTGAGTCGCACTAGCCGTTAACTTGAAGCGCGACATTATTTTTGAGAAAGTTTCCTTGTTGAGGGTGGGCCTTAAGATAGTGTATGACGTGAAGGACAACATGCGAATGATCCATAGTTGGTGCTTTCATGAATTAAGATAGAATATGGACCGAATAAGCTAATTCGGGTCGAGTGAAGCAAAGATATGTGAGTCGACTGACAAGGCACCGATAGGACTCTGAATTGTTGAATTTCGGGGTGGAAGACTTGTCAAGTTGATGGTGGGAGTCTATTTAGAAGTTTGTAGGTTTTACACCAGTTTCTTAGATGATATCGATCAAGAGCATATTTTCTTTGGGACATGTAGATGTCGGTCGGTGAGCGAGCTACTTCGATGCTAAGGAAGTACTTTAGCATTCTGGGATCCTTCATCTTGAAGTAAGAACTAAGATAAGACTTAAATTGGGTCATCGCGGTGCCAACATTTTAAGAAATGATTAGATCATCAACATAAACTAGGACATGAAGTTGAACTAAACTTTATGTTACTTTGACACGGGTGATGGAACCAAATGATCGCACGCCTTAAAACATCTCGCCCACACCATTATTGAACGCGTTGACGATGGATAAGGTATGCGTCCGTACACCCTGACAACGCGATCTACCCTTAAGAATTAGCTGCATGTATAAGCACTTCCACCTCCTGCTTGGTGACACTAATCAAAATTACTTAGGAAACACGTTTTGGAAGCATCTCGACTAATATAAATAGGGACCTCGACTTCCTTCGGAGAGGTCGAAAAAATTCTAAGAGAGGAATATTCGATATGTTGATGATCTTAGTGTAAAGTGTTCCAAAAGAGAGAGAAATATAAACCGCATCATTCCTTACGTAGAAACGGCTTCCAACGCGTTCTTTTAATCTTTCATTTCTCATCTCCTTTCTATCACATTATATTAAACGGAATCATCATTGTCACCGTCTGCCTGAACTTTTCCACCCTAAGAATCAAAGATTAAAAGACGGATAGCGTGTTGTGTTCATGGATCTCTTCCACAACTACGACGCTGATCACGAGGGCTTCAGGCAAAACTGGAAACCGTGTTGGTCCCCCTCACAAGCTCCACCACGTTACGAGAAATCCCCACCTGTGCTTCATCAGTTTATGCAGCAACCAGATTACTATCAGCATCTGTTTGCTCAAGATCCTGCCCCACCGGTTTATCATTACGCTCCCCACCAAGAGCAAGAAACTTACCCCCACAACGAGTACTTACCCCCTCTCTAGAAAATGTGCAAACAGGGGCGGATCCCGATCCTCGTCCCCTCTCTATGTCGCTTTCCAGAAATAGCTCCACGGCGGTTAGCGCGTTCCACAGTAAAGAAGAAGACGAGATTCAAGGTTTGTCGATCTTTTCTGTGGAGGTTAGACGCGCCACTGTACCAAAGGGCTTCTGGCAGCCCGTTATGGATGTCTACGACGGTACTCGAGACCCAGACAAGCATGTACAACAATTCGTCGTCCAAATGTGGTTAAATGATCTGAGCAACGCAATGTACTGTAGGGCTTTCCCCCCACCTTGAAGGGAACAACCTTGACTTGGGTCATGGGTTTGCAGCCAAGTTTTGTCTCATCTTTTCGAACTCTTTCTCAAGCTTTTTTTTCTCATTTTAGCAACGCGCGAACGAGAAGAAAGACGGTGCAAGATCTTTTCGCGGTCAAGCAAGAGGATGACGAAACGTTAGGCGAGTTCTTTACCCCAACACCGCTTCTCAGGTGTCGAGCCTTCAGGCGGATTTGGCCCTCCAAGTCTTGATTGGGAACCTTGAAAATGGGGAGTTCAAGATGACAGTCTATAGAAAGAAATACCAGTCTTATGACGAGCTGAGGGACTATATCTCACGACAAGTATACGCTGAGGACGCGCTAAGAGGGAAATTTGGGAAAGAGACTGTGAAGAAAAGAGAACAATCACCGCGAACCAAAGATAAAACCGACATCGCCCCTCTCGCTGAAAAGGGAAAAGCAAAGGACGTTTACTTCGTCGATGACCCAAAGGGAAAGCGTGAATTCCCCGCAGCACATCGGCAAAGGGTTCGCGAAGAAGTTCCGAGAAGAGCGCGTCCCCAAACCAGTGGAAGAGAGACCCATGGTCGTGACGAATCATCGCGCCATCACTCGGCCGAGACTCATGAATGACAAAGCGATTCACGTTCAAAAAGTTCATGGTGGGGGAGAAGTGTTAGCCGAAAGTCCAACCACGAAGATCCCACCCCGCGGTCTGAGGGCTACATTAACACCATCGCGGGAGGACCTTCCATCGCGGGCTCAAGCCAACAGGAAAGGAAGCGGTATGCCAGAGAAGGCCGAAGTTTGCCCTCTGTGTACAACGTAGATCAAACATCTCGGCATCATACTCATCTAATCTTTAGCGAAAGCGATGCGGATGGATTGCATATGCCCCACGCCGACCCTTTGGTTATCCACATGCAGCTTGGGTCAAAATTGTTGAAGCGCGTTCTAGTAGATACAGGGGCCTCTATTGGCGTGCTGTATTACCACGCCTTCGAGCAACTGGGTATCTCACCTAGCACGCTCAAACCCTTTCAGGGAAAACTCATCTCTTTCTCCGAAGACGAAGTAGATGTAGCGGGAACCATTGAGCTCAAGACAACGCTAGGGACGAGTCCTCTTCGCAGAGCTGAAGATATTGAGTTCACCGTGGTCAGACTCCCATCTTTCTACAACGCGATTCTTGGAAGAATCTCACTCATGAAGTTCCAAGCGGCTGTGTCGATATACCACCCCAAACTTAAATTCTCAGTGAATGAGTTTGTAGGAGAGGCACGTGGTCATCAGGAGGAGGCTAGGGCGTGCTACCTTTCTTCAGTAAAGAATCTCCCCAAGAAAACGTTGTTCACTCTTTTCAAGGAAAGTGAAAGCGAAAAGAAAGAGCGTCGTACAAAAGCAAAGCGGGAAAGACGCGCCTTGAGGAGGGAAAAGTTGTTCATGGCAACAAAAGAAGACACGGAATTAGAAGTGAGGGACAGCAACCGATCAGAATTAGGAAGGTTCAACAAGACCGAGTTAACGTTGTTTGAAGATAAAAATGAGAAGATTTATGTGGGGGAGAGCTTGCAGGGCGGATTGTCCCTCGCTTGGAGGACCTCAAAGGTATTCCCATGTCTGTAGCTATGCACTCTCTGAACCTCGACCGGGAGGCCAAGCCGGTAGTTAGAGAAAAAGGAAAATGAACGAGGAATGCGCTGAGGCTGCGGAAGCTGAGGTAAAGCGTCTATTGAAAGAAAGCTTTGTTAGGGAAGTTCAATACCTGAAATGGCTCTCAAATGTAGTGTTGGTGAAAAAATCGAATGGGAAGTGGAGGATGTGTGTAGATTTCAAAAATCTGAACGCGGCATGCCCAAAGGATTGCTACCCATTTCCAACTATTGATGAACTAGTAGATGCTACAGCTGGGCACGCGACTCTTAGCTTTCTCGACGCGTACTCGGGCTATAATCAAATAAAGATGGATCTAAAAGATGAAGATAACACCGCGTTTATCACCAATAGCAGGGTTTATTGCTATACTGTCATGCCATTCGGATTGAAGAATGTTGGGGCGACTTTTCAAAGAACGATCAACCACATTTTTAAGAACCAACTTGGAAAGATGGTATCAGCATATGTGGACGATGTAGTTGTGCGCAGTCAATCAAAGGAAGGTCGTTTGAGAGACCTTTCAGAGGTATTCGACGCGCTGAGAAAGAACGAAATGAGCTTGAATCCAGATAAGTGTGTGTTTGGAGTCGACGCCAGGAAGTTCTTGGGTTTTATGGTCAACGCGAGAGGAATCGATGTCAACCCTGAAAAGGTGGAAAGCGTGCAGAGAATGATCTCTCCGCGGACAAAGAATGAGATCCAGAAGCTCAATGGCGCTGTGAATTATCTCAGTCGATTCTGCTCTAGATTGGCTGATCACGCACTTCCTTTCTTTAATGCTCTTAAGAAGAAAGGAGAATTCGTGTGGACCGAAGAACTTGAAAGCGCGTTCAAAAGTATGAAGGATTATATCTCCAAATTACCCACGTTATCCGCCCCTACCCGCTATGAGGACCTACAACTGTATCTCGCTGTCAGCTCACAAACCCTTAGGGCGGTACTGACTAGGGAGAGTGTGCATCTTGTGTACTTCGTTAGTAGAGTTTTGCAACCCGTTGAGCAAAGGTACTCTCCAGCGGAGAAGATCGCGCTATCAGTTGTTTTTGCTGCCAGACGATTGCGCCCGTACTTCCAAGCTCACACAATTCAAGTCTTGTCTGATTTACCACTAAGCCAGATACTCCACCAACCGGCCCTATCTGGAAGAATGACAAAATGGGTTGTGGAGTAATCGGAATTCGATATCGCTTACCTCCCAAGATCTGCCATCAAAGCACAAGTATTAGCAGATTTTATTGTCATAACACATTTGTCCGCGTTTGAGCTACCATGCAAAGATGAATGGAGACTCTTTGTTGATGGACCGCGTACCATTCAAGGAGGCGGGGTTGGGATTGTTTTGGAAGGCCCCTCCAACTTCTCGGTAGAATAAGCGCTCACCTTCATGTTTCCTGTCACCAAAAACGAAGCAGAGTATGAAGCGATCATCGCGGGAATAGAGATAGCTATGCTTAACGGTTCTAGGAATATCATCGCTTTCACCGATTCAGAGATCGTGGCAAGGCAAGTCACCGAGGACTATGAATCAAGAACAGGATCACTTCCAGACTATTGTCGAAAGGTGAAGTCCATGATCGCCTGTCTAGATCACTTTGTCATCGAAGCAATACCGCGCACTTCGAACATGAAAGTTAATGCCCTGGCGAGAATAGGTAGTGATGGCAGACGAATCTGCAGGATCGAATGTAGGAGGCTGAAAACGTTCTCTTGGATGAATTGAAGGTGAAGTCGATGTAGATGGCGGGTTCATGAGGTCGTTGCGAAAGACGGTCGAACGAACTTGGATAGGCAAGTGACGCCTCTCTTGACTCGATCGTCCACCTAGAAAGACTCACTTGACTCGATTTAGCCCAAGGAATCCACCTAGGGTTCTTTCGAGGTTTGAACGATAAGGTTATGGACACACCAAACACCAGATCAATTCGTGTGGGGGCAGAGAGAAGGACCCACCAAGCACTCGTTCTCACAAGTTGAATTAAAAACAAGAAATCCACTTGAATTCAATCCAACAAAGCTACAGCTAACAACGTCAAAACTAAAAATATAGAATAATTCTCAATTTGTCAAATTTGCCTCAAACCCTCCAAAAACACATAATAATAGCCTCCCAATGTCTCCCTTGAATTGCTTGATTCCCAAGAAAGAAAACCCTAGAAAAACCCTAAAATCTCGAATCTTGTTCTGATCATGGCGGCCTCGTCCAATCTCGAATGGGCCTCAAATTTGTATACAATGAAGATAAGCCCAATTACTGAAACATATAAAAAGGAGAGCTTAATCGGATCTTTCGTTTTCCCAAACAAATAGAAACAAATTCGGATCTTGCAACAGCCATATCTTGGTCATTGGGCCTCTGTTGGGCTTCAACTTTGGACACGACCAAGATAGGCCCAATAAGTATACTCTGACCAAAGATATTCTCAAGTGGACGCCCAAGCCGTCCAGGCCACTCTTCCCTAACTCGGCCCCATCGTCGTCGCCGTGGGAGTCCTCGTCTTCCAGGAAACTCTTTGTCAGCGGCCTCCAAACTTAGTAAGGTTCCCTAATTTAGTAAGTCTTCAGAATGGGGCCCTTGAGAGCTCACCCATATAGCCATGGGTTCCAAAGACGATCTGAATGACGTCACTCTTCTTGACGTTGCTCTTGCCGCTACATTCCTCTGACCCCATATGTCGACGTCTGTGATTTGAGCAGTGGTGGTCCTACATACATCAGCAGTGGGGATCCTACGTACATCATCCTCCCTCTCTAATAAAGGATTTGTCCTCGAACCTTCTTCAGGAAAGACAACAAACACAAGGTTTCTAATAAAAATAGGATGATTGAAAGTCAGCTTACGTGGAACAAGGTCGATCGGTTGGAGTTCGAAGCGCTCTTCAATTCGCTCCATCTCCCACTCCATGCAGTAATTCATGAGTTCCAACTGATCTTCTTTAACGTCCATGACTTCCGACTTGCCCTTACTTTCAACGGTATCGTCAAGGGAACCTTCCAAGGGTAGCCTCATACACAGAAAGGTCTCGTCTTTCACATCCGAGGCTGAAAATTGAACTTCTTCTACGTTCTCCTCGTGTTCCTCGTGGCAAACCTCCTTGGGTGACTCCTCCAATTTGGCCGACAACCTCGTGTTCCATTCACTTTGAACTTCTTCAAATCAGGATCCGTAACATTTTTCTCCAGAGCATCTTTATGTAACTTTATCCTTTATGCAATCACAATCTTGGAACCAAAACATGTTGCATCTACCTTTAGTATCCTCACATCGGCATAGCGCTCAAAAATAGTTTTGGACCCATATGAGTTTGAACAAACAAATTGATCTTATTAGCTTGCTTCAACAGACTTGAAATCCATTGACATTCATTTAAACGAGCAGCTTTCTCACTTGGCTCATAAACAACCTACAAAACTAAATTCAAGTAGGGAACTACAAAAGGTGTCCCAAAATATGTGAGGGTATTTCTTTTCAATTAATGTGCCAATGACTTTGTAATTTGATGCATTCTGAAGTGGCAATTTGAACAACTTAGGCTTCACAAATTTCTTTTATTATTTCAGAAAACAAACTTGCTATATAATCAATATCTTTGGTGAGGACCTCTCTAGCATCAAAGTCTTTCATAAACAGAGGACCAACAGCTCCAACAACCATGATGTTTATCAGAGGATTTGCTTGACGATCTTGCCATCCATCTAAACATAACGAAGCGCCTTTCTTTACCCAACTCTCTCTAATTGGATGGATTACGATGTTAACGTGATTTTTCATTTGAGACAACATAGTTGTTCAAATTCTATTGGAAGAAAGAGGAACGTAACCATCCAAACATGCACTACCCAACCTTTCACAACATCTTCAGAAATAAGAGTTTCTTGCAAAATTGAAGGAAACCATACTAGTATAGAACATCAGGGCACATTCCTTGTCTACAAACCAACATCGAGGAACTTGTTGGAGTCCATATAGATAATTTTGAAGTTTACACACTATGGAGTCGAAGTGTGAAAACCGGGTGGTGGTTTCATGTAGACCTTGTCATTTAAGTCACCTTGAGGTAACACATTATGAACATCTATTTGGTGTAGTCCCCACATAAGAACGACGATTACGGCTATGAAGGTGCGTACCGTGACCATTTTGGTGACGAGTGCAAGAGTCTCAAAATAGTCAATACCTTCGACTTGGTGGTTTCATGTAGAACTTGGCGGTTTCCGAGGAATAGAGCTTTGAAGTGTTCCACCGAGCCATCAGAGTTGTGTTTAATTTTGTAGATCCATTTGCATCCCAAGGCTTGTTTTCCCGGTGGTAATGTTGTCAACGTCCAAGTTCGATTCTCTTCGAGTGCTTGTGTTTTGAGCTTCATGGCATCCCTTCACCGTTGGTCCTTCATCGCTTGAGAAAAGGAACACGGTTGACTACGTCAGTTGAGGAAAGAAAGTTGAAATGGCGAGACGAGAAGAAATTAGTAGATAAATAATTATGTAAATGATAGGGTTTACCGGATTGAGACGAGTGTTGATCTGCATGTTGAATGGGTGTTGTGTTGATAACATAGTCATGTAGTTTGGATGGGATTTTGCGGGAACATTGGCCACGTCCAACGGGTTGCTCGTTGTTGGTTGGTAGTGCAGTTGGGACGTCATTATTGTTGGTCGGTGGTGCTTCATTTTTGGTTGTCGGTGAAGTTGATGGTTGCAGATCAACTTCTTGAGATGTGGTAGGTGTTGCATTGGTTGTTTTTGGAGAAGGTAAGGGTGACAAAGACTCTTGAGATAATGGTATAGGCCCTGGATCACCAACTCCCAAAACTTCTACATCATCATCATATGTTGTTGGAAATTGGTAGCTCGATAACGTTGATGTAGTTGTGGCAACCTCGTACGAGAACTCGTGTTACAAGAAGACTGTATGTATAGGAATCAAAATACATCATTAAAACACTAAAACTACAAGGCTATAGCCTAGAACAACAAAACATTAAGTCCGCCTAATTAGCTTGTTGCGCCAAATTTACTGACCTACAACAAAACACATAGTAAAACTACAAGGCTACACCAGCAAAACATTAAGTCAACCAAAAGTACATTAAAAAAAAGGCAAGTTCTTTGAGATAACATACGGAGAACCACATTTGTCATATCATATATTAAATGAAATTACCTTAATATCAAGCTCATTGAGGGAGAGGTCAACAACTTCTAATATATTATCGTCAATGTCATCGTCACCTAAAAAAAAATACAGAAACATCAAGTTAAAAATTTTAATACATGAAAGGGAATAATTTCATTAGTAAGTTTAATTTGAAATAAGTAAATAAAAGTACATAGTCATACCAATGTCCCGAACCTTGCATGGCCCATCTTTATAGTCCTTTGTCTTTCTAGAGATCAACCTCATATTGTTGTGTATATAAACTAGATCCTTCAAACGGTAAGTATTAAGCCTTAAGCCTGTTTATTTTTATTGTATGGATGCCACCATATGTGCTCCAATCTCCCTCACATCAAGAAGACGAAGCTGGTTGCACGAGAAACTTGAACGTAAGGTGTTGCAACAACGGAGTTGATGAGCCATAATTGGACCACGACCAAAAGCCGCACGTAAAAAACGCAGGAATTTCTGGATCGCGTATATCAGACACAAAAACCAACCACTGGAGAGCAATTTGTAAGAGTAGAGTCAGAAGCAAACTGAATGAGCATGACAAAAGTATAGTAATAACACCTACAAGGCTACAACTCTACAAACTTACTAAGAAATTGAATCAACATGCTTACAAGACAACTATACTTTACTGAATCCATTAAGATAAGAATCCATTAATGAACAATTGTTCGTGAGAAGATGAGCATGCGGTGGATTGGAGACCAGAAGAATCCAATTCGATCATCCTTGTTAAGACTTCTCCTCATGAGAAATTCTCGCCAGCATAAGTAAGGCTGAAGCCGCAGTAACCTCGTCCATCGAAATTTCATCGGAAACTTTGGAAATTGGAAGTAGGAACTGAAAGGATTTGTGAGATTATATATGTTTGACTCAGATTAACATAAACACACAAGAAGAACTGCATGCAGAAAGTAAAATGACACAATGAGTTGTTAACGAGGTTCGGACTCAGCCTATTCCCCGTGGCCTCAAGATTGATGGCCAAATCCATTAAGTAGGTCACAATCTTACAAGAGAGCAAAGCTCTAAGTTCAGATCAAATACACAGAACAGAGACAACAAGGATCTGTAAAGCAAGAGAAGAGAAAACTCCCTAAACCACGCGTGTGACCAGATCTCCTCAAGACTTCAACCCGTCGAGCATCTGCGAGCTTCACTACTCGTCAAGGCCTCCAACTCCAAGCAAGAACACAATCTGCTAGAAGTTATCTCTAGAAGCAAAAGCTTTGCTTCTGTCAAGATCAAGCTCTCGATCCACAGTCAAGAACACTCAGGAAAACCCAAACCCTAGAAGAAGCTCTCTTTCACAGATGGAGGCGGAGAGGAAGAAGTGATTCTGATAAGAGAGCAGCAACAAGGGTTAAGAGCTTAAATACCTCAGCCTCAACAAGCACACGCGGAGCCCCAGCAACCTCAGACGGGTCGGGTCGAGCACCTGGGCCACAGCTGGTTACTGGGCTTCAAACAAATGATCAAGCCCAATTACAGATTAAAGCCCAACACTGCTCTACGTACAAATGATCTAAACATTACACTTGGGATTAATTATCAACAACTTGACAATCACCCATTACAATTTGCCCTCTTGATTGTCATGAAACCTACTCAGCCTAGTTCTAACTGTAACACACAGTCGTACTAAACTAGGAGTGAATTCTGGCACATCTACCATTGTCGGCCAAGACTCACACTTCATCATGGGCAGCTACAGATATGCAGGAAGTCCCTACAAAATGCAAACTTGTCAGCTGTAACAATCTTAGTACCAAAATCTGCAGGATTTAAGTCACCCTTAATCTTAGTAACAACTATCTGCTTCTTTTCAATCAGATCTCTAATAAAATGATGCCTCACATCAATGTGTTTAGACCTTTCATGATAAACAGGGTCTTTACATAAGTATAAGGCACTCTGACTATCCATATGTAAAACAGGTAGATAAGTAGTACACTGAATTTCATTTAATATCCCAGTTAGCCATATGGCTTCTTTAGCAGCTTCAGTAGCAGCTATGTACTCAGCCTCTGTAGAGGAGAGTGCCACAACTGACTGTTGTTGTGTCTTCCAGGAAACACAATTCCTAGCCCAAGTATAAAAATAGGAAGTAGTAGACTTTCTAGTATCTTTGTTACTAGCATAGTCTGAATCCACATAACCAAATAACTCATCCCTAGATGTATGCTCACCATACACTAGACACAAGTCTTTGGTCCCACTAATATACCTCAGAGCATATTTCATAGCCAACCAGTGGTCATTTCCTGGATTGGACATGAACCTGCTCAAAACACTGATAGAGAAAGCAAGATCTGGTCGTGTACACAACATTGCATACATTACAGATCCCACTGCCACATCATAAGGCACACTAGACATTTGCTCTATTTCTTTAGGATCAGTAGGACAACTATTCTTACTTAGCTCCAAATGCCCTCCTAAGGGTATAGAGGTAGGCTTTGAGTTATCCATACTGAATTTATCCAGAACTTTCTGAACATACTCAGTCTGAGATAACCTCATGAGCTTACTTTTCCTATCTCTAACAATTCTAACACCTAGAATCATTTGGGCAGGACCTAAATCTTTCATGTCAAAGTGAAGTTTTAAGTCTCTCTTAACACCAGAAATTAAAACCTTAGAGTTACTGATAAGAAGAATATCATCCACATAAAGAAGCACATATACTGGAGAACTAGTCTTAACACCCTTAAAATAAAGACAAGTGTCATAACTGCTTCTGTGAAAGCCTAATTGTTTCATGCAAGCATCAAATTTTAAGTTCCATTGTCTAGGTGATTGTTTCAACCCATAGATAGACCTTTTTAATAAACAAGCATGATCAGGATTTTTAATGTCAATAAAACCCTTAGGTTGTTTCATGTAAATTGTCTCATCCAATTCACCATGTAAGAAAGCAGTCTTAACATCCATTTGTTCCAGTTCCCAGTCAAACACAGTGCACATAGCAAGCAAAAGTCTCATTGTCTTATATTTAACCACAGGTGCAAATATATCATTATAATCTATGCCTTCCCTTTGGGTAAAACCTTTGGCTACTAACCTAGCTTTGTATCTAGGAGGATCCTTAGAACTATTACCCTCTTTTATTTTGTAAATCCATTTACAATCAATGAGCCTAGCATTTTCAGGTTTAGGCACTAAAGTCCAAGTTTTATTAGTCATCATAGAGTCTATCTCATCATTCATAGCACTAAGCCATTTCTTAGACTCAGAACACCTAGAAGCTTGCTCATAAGTATCAGGGGTGTAGCTATTATTTATCACATTAGCAGTCATGAAAGCATAGTCAACAAGACCAGTACACATAGCCACAACCTCAGCATTATTCACAGAGAATTTTTTATTTGGAATTCTAAGTCTGGGGGCTCTACCTCTAGTTAATTGATATTCATTTAAGTCATGCACATTGTTAGAGTTATTATTATTATTCTCAGACACCACAGTGTTATCATTATGCACATCAGAATATACAGAAATATCAGTGATAGAGGGGGATACTTCCCTGTTTCCTTCCCCTAAATGTTGATGGTTGTTGTTTGTGTCACTCTCAGCTCCCAGGCTGGTTTTATTTGAGTCTGGTTCAGCTGCTCTTGAGTCTTCTTCAGATTCATTCTGACTCATGGAAGGATGTCCTAGGTCGAACTCCTCCTCTCCTGGGACTTCACTTGGTCCTTCTGGTATGTAGAATTGGTTTCTTGTCACCACTTCTACACTCTCTGCTTCTTTGGTACCTGTACTCTTGGATGCAGTTGTTAGAATGTTTTTGTAATGAAAATCCTTTTCATTAAATGTCACACTCCTAGATAAGATCACTTTATAGCCATGAGGTTGAATTATAAGCAACTTATATCCTTTTACTCCCTCAGGATAACCTAACATTATACACTTCTGAGCTCTTGGTTTTAATTTTCCTTGAGAAATTTGTGAGTAGGCAGTACAACCAAATGGTCTCAAATGAGATATACTTGGTTTTCTGTCAGTCCACATTTCTTGAGGAGTTTTAAATTCAATAACAGAAGAGGGTGATCTATTTATGAGGTAGGAAGCTGTGGAAACAGCTTCTCCCCACAAGGAATGTTTTAATCCTGAACTTATTAGCATGCATCTAGCTTTTTCTAATAAAGTTCTATTCATTCTTTCTGCAGTGCCATTTTGTTGGGGTGTTCCAGGCACTGTTAAGTGTCTTTTGACCCCTTCTTGAGTACAGAAATCACTAAACAAGTGATTACAAAATTCAAGGCCATTATCTGTTCTAAGGCACTTTAGTTTCAAGTCAGATTGTTTTTCTACAGCAAATTTCCAGTTCTTAAAGGCAGAGAATGCTTCATCCTTAGTTTTTAATAAGTAAATCCACACTTTCCTAGAGTAGTGATCAATAAAAGATATAAAATACCTCTTACCACCTACTGTACTTACCTGAGCTGGACCCCACAGATCGGAGTGCACATACTCCAGGGGTTTGCTGGCTACATAAGAAGATCTAGAAAAAGAATTATTAGTTTTCTTTCCAAAAATACAATCTTCACAAAAAACTTAAGTCCACTGGTTTTTTATCAATTAAACCATGTTTATACAGATAATTCAAGCCTTTATTACCTATGTGTCCCATTCTGTTGTGCCAAGCTTTAGTCTGATCTAAGGTTAAACAATTATCCATTTTGGAGAGATTTAACTCAGGTGAAGTTATAACATGATACAGCCCACCCCTTTTAATTCCCTTAATAAGAGTTGTCCCATTTCTGATGACTTCCCTTATACCATTATGAGTAATAATTTGACATTTAAGATCATCAAAGACTGACTCAGATAACAAATTTCTTCTTAATTCTGGAACCCACCTAACATTTTGAAGAATCCTAGTCTTTCCATCAAACATAGTTAGAGGGACTTTACCTAATCCTTTAATGGCTAGAGCATTGTGGTCTCCTAACATAACTTTCCCTCCATCACACTCAGTTAAGGAGCTAAAGAAGTTTCTGTAAGGAGTGGCATGCATAGTACAGCCAGAGTCAAGTATCCAGTCATAATCAACAGGGGAATCACAACACATAAGCACTTCACAATTTTTATAATCCTGAGACTCAAGTAAAGAAGCAGAGTTATCATGACCTTCCTTACTAGACTCATCTCTTTTCTTTTTATGACAGTCTTTAATAAAGTGGCCAGTTTTGTTACAGTAGAAACACTTTCTCTTCTTATCACTATCAGAAGAATTTGAAGGCTCATATCTCTTTTCTTTCTTAGTCTTAAACTTCTTCTTGTTTTTACCATTCATCTTTAAAGCCTCAGCTTTTACCTCAGTCTTTTTGTCAGAATTTTTAGTTCTAAACACTTTTAAGGTTTCATTTTTCTCAGTAACAGAATCTATGATCTTTTGTGTAGTCAAAGTTTCATTACTATACTGAATCACATCCTTAAAATTATCAAACTGAGAGGGTAAAGAGTTAAGAAGCAAGACAGCTTGGTGGGTTTCTCCTATCTTATCATTACATCTTTCTAAGTCTTGAGTCATCCTAAGATATTTATCTAGATTATCACTCAAAGTCAGATTAATATCCATTTTAAAAGTGAATAATCTGCAGAGCAAAGAAATCCTAGAGGGTAGAGACTTAGTAAGGTATAATGCTTCTAGAGCATCCCAGAGAGATTTAGTAGTAGTATGATTTACCACTTGTCGAGTCACATCATCAGATAACCTTATGAGGATCTCTGAGTGGGCTTGTTCATCCATCTCCATCCTTCTAGCAGGTGAGGTTTCTGCAAGGTAGTCCTGTTTGATGGCTTTGCTACACTTTTCCTTCACCAGTATAGCTTTCATTTTGACTTGCCACATTGCAAAATCTGTAGTTCCATCAAAGGATTTCATCCTAATGTTGTTATCTCCCATAGTTTTATTTCCCCTGAAACCAGACACACAAGTAAGTTTCAAGATTGAGGAGAAAACAGAACAACAAGGGAGAAGGAGAAGCAAATCTTGAACAAATAATAGCAAGATTTGCAGATCCTAGGTCTAAGTCACACAGATCAAGACCAACACAGTCACAGAGATAATCTGAATCAATAGATGCGGAAGCAATGAGCCAAGATCATTCACAGAGCAATGATAGTACCTAGTTATGCAAGTATCTACACAAATCACACAAGATTTCAGATATAGCAGTAATCAAGTAACCTGGCTCTGATACCAATCTGTGAGATTATATATGTTTGACTCAGATTAACATAAACACACAAGAAGAACTGCATGCAGAAAGTAAAATGTCACAATGAGTTGTTAACGAGGTTCGGACTCAGCCTATTCCCCGTGGCCTCAAGATTGATGGCCAAATCCACTAAGTAGGTCACAATCTTACAAGAGAGCAAAGCTCTAAGTTCAGATCAAATACACAGAACAGAGACAACAAGGATCTGTAAAGCAAGAGAAGAGAAAACTCCCTAAACCACGCGTGTGACCAGATCTCCTCAAGACTTCAACCCGTCGAGCATCTGCGAGCTTCACTACTCGTCAAGGCCTCCAACTCCAAGCAAGAACACAATCTGCTAGAAGTTATCTCTAGAAGCAAAAGCTTTGCTTCTGTCAAGATCAAGCTCTCGATCCACAGTCAAGAACACTCAGGAAAACCCAAACCCTAGAAGAAGCTCTCTTTCACAGATGGAGGCGGAGAGGAAGAAGTGATTCTGATAAGAGAGCAGCAACAAGGGTTAAGAGCTTAAATACCTCAGCCTCAACAAGCACACGCGGAGCCCCAGCAACCTCAGACGGGTCGGGTCGAGCACCTGGGCCACAGCTGGTTACTGGGCTTCAAACAAATGATCAAGCCCAATTACAGATTAAAGCCCAACACTGCTCTACGTACAAATGATCTGAACATTACACTTGGGATTAATTATCAACAACTTGACAATCACCCATTACAGGATTCCTTGAGGATTTTTTGGTGGATCTTCTTCTGGGTTTAAGAGCTTGGCTTCTCATCTGTTTAGACCCCCATGATAACCTAATGCTCCGGCGAAGATCCGGCACAGCCGCAGTGACTTGTTCCATTGGAACGGAATGAGCGGGCGGGATTAGGAACTGGAAGGGCTTCCTTGAAGATTTCTTGGTGGATCTTCTTTGAGGCTTAAGAGCTTGGGATCTGATCTGTTTAGACCCCCATGATGATGCCCTACATCGATGAAACAGGGAGTAGCTCCGGAAAAGCTCCATGGTTAGGAGATGAGACGAAGGAACGAGAGAATACAACCAGAGAAGAAGAAGGGAGAGAGGTATTTGGATGAGTTGGAAGCGGGAAGAAGAAGTGAGTTGTGTGATAGAGGATGAGGAACCAAAAATGTCTTTGTAAACATTTGTTTCTATTTGACGAAACTTCTTCATCTTCATTAGGAGATACTCTAGGAATGTTGTTCACCCCCTCTTTAGATCCAATCATGTGTGTAGTATATAGGAACCAACAATGTGCTAAGCAATGAAGAGGATTGTTGCTTTTATTCCACCTACATTCTATGATGTTTTGAATAGCGCTAAATAATGGTGATTGATTTGTGAGGATATCAATACCTTCATGATCATAAATTATTTTTTCACTTCTTGTATCATTGTATACCACATGTCATAAACCAAAAGAAGCACCAAATATTTGGTATCTACAGCCCTAAAAAAAATTCAACATCGGCATTATAAACGCTAGAAAATAATCAAGTTGATCCCACCATATATCACTCACCAACAAATCCTCTACCTCTTTAGATTTCAATTCATTGAGATTTCTTCCATTCACTTGAACTTTTTCCAATCAGGATTCATAAGATTTTTCCCTGGAGCATCTTTATGTAACTTTATCCTTTATGCAATCACAATCTTGGAACCAAATCTTGTTTCAGCTACCTTTAGTATCCTCACATCGGCATAGCGCTCGTTTTAATGCGTACTAACGGCTGGTTAATTAAATAACCAGCCGTTAGTACGCATCGAACCCAAAATATAATGGAAATATTACCTTCAAACCGGAGGGTTCGAGCCATATTAATTATTATATGTCTATGTTTTCGCTCAAGCCTCTCGTTTTTTTGCAGAGTACCTGGACAAGATGTTTGAAAGACAATGCCTTTTTCAATGAAATGTGTTCTCATACATGTAAATTTTGTACTGTTATTGCTTCGAAAAGTTTTGATTTGTTTGCCAAATTGTTTCTCAACATCCGCAAAAAAAAATTGAAGAAGAGTTTGCATAACAAATATCTTGTCTACAAGTAAATAAATCCAAACAGTACGCATAAACTCATCTACTATAGTAAGAAAGTAATGTGCACCACATGATGAAGTCGCCATATACGGCCCACAAAGATCACAATGAATCAAATCAAAGTTATTGTTTGCAATATTATTACTTAAAGAGAAAGAACTACGAGAATCTTTCGCACATTGACAAAGGTCACATGCTCTATTAAGTTTTTCGACCCTAGAAATACCAGGAATTTTTGAAAATAACTTGTGAACCTCCCATGATGGATGCCCAAAGCGATTGTGCCACAATTCCGATATGGATAGGACAAATGCTTGTAGAGCCCCAACCTCCGACATTGGGTGGAAATAGTAAAAACGACCATATCGCTTACCCTCACTAATCAGCGTCATCGAGATGCAGTCATGTATAACACACAAATTAGGAGTGAATTGAACATGGAAATGAGTATCATCCATCAATTGAATAAGAGATATAAGTTCACATTCTAATTCTGGAACAAATAACACATGGATGTGAGACTTTAGCGTTTTCTTTGTAAGAGATTGTAGATCTGAGACTTGCTTCTATAGTATTTAGGATCCATGAGACCACCATGGAATGGATAGTCCACCATTCTTCTAATTGATCTGATGTTTCCTCTGGCTTTTTCAACGTTAAGCCATCAACGAACCCCTTCACAAAGAAAAGTTTGCAATGCTCGAGCCCATTTATCGTAGTTTTCACTCGCCAATTTGACTTGGGTTGATGATATTTCCAGGAGTATTGTTGGAATTCATATCATAAGGAGAATGAATTTTCTTTGTATGTGTTTCATTACCATTAGTCTTAAGCATGATTGAAAAAAGAGTTTTGAGTTCAAAAGTGTGGCTCTGTTACCATCAAATGTAGTTGATGGTTTTGAGAATGCAACTTGTGTATTCACTAAGCAAGAGGAAGAATCTATCTTATATATTAAAGCTGAGTCTTTTAGAACTCTTAGAGTGATTTTAGTCTTAATTTGTTACAGAATTATTATTTTTTATCTTTAATTTCAATTATTAATAGATTGGATAATTATATTAACAAATAAATCTTAAAAATTATCATTCCTTTCAACAGCAAATATACAAGCTATTTTATTGAGAATAAATAGTATGTTGAAGGTTAATATATATTCTTATGATAAAATTAGGATTATTTTCGATAATAAAAATTAAGTCAAGCTACGTGCATAACTTTCATGAAATAAAATATATTTTTATAAATAGTCTTTACAAAAAAAAGTTAATCTTAATTTTTTGACGAACTCGATTAAAAAGCTATACAATTTTCATACGAATAATATAGAATTTCCCGTGCATGGCACGGGTCACTACACTAGTGTGAGGTATACAAGGATCCTAATTTCACCAAATCCTTCAAAAAATAAAACTATGTCTTACAATAGAATATTATCATATACAGAATAACATAAAGAAAGGAAAATATATTTTACAATATGTATTCATATTATTTGTGAATAAATTTTATGTTTGGAACACAACACTAAATATTCCATACTTCAAATTATGGCTAAACAGAATCAAATAAATAATACACAAAGGGTGCAGTTCGGATGAGAACGGTTTTTAGAATGAGATCGTACGAATGATTGATGTTCATCAAAATATACATAAATATTCATCAAAAAGTACTGAAATGTTCATCAAAATTTTGATGCACATCATTCGCAAAATAGATGCACATATATGATTTTTGCCTGAATTTTCTCTAGTTTCTCAATAAATGTTCTTTAAAAAATAAATGATCTTCAATTGTTGGATGTTTTTTAGTTTGTCAATGAATGTTCTCCAAATTAATAGTAAATGTTCATCATTCTCACGTTCTTATTTTAAAGTTTATTTTCCCATACACAAAAATACATAATGATGATCATATCTCACTCAGGCTAAATTCAAACTCAACTCGAACCAACACAAAGAACACAAATGATATGTAATATATAATGTACTATGTATATAAAATAGACTCAAACACCTAGTCTCTGGTAGTTCAAAACTAGAGATGATGAAAAAACAAATTTTTAACATCTACAGTTCTACACACGACGAATGTAGCCCATGTAGTATAAATGGGTTTGATACTACAAAATAATGGGTAAATAAAATCATATTAATAATAAACAAACACCAACAATATACATAATGATGGTCATCTCCACCATGGGCTAAAAGATCAAACCCAACTCCAAAACAAAAATACAAACCCTAAAATGGTATGGAAATATGCAACACATATGTATATATTACAAACTCAAATTCCCAATCTCTTGTAGCCCAAAACTACACAACTAGAGATGATGAAAAAGTAATCTATAACATCCAGGTATTTATGTAATATAAATTGGTTTAATAGCTTGGTCATATAATCATATGGCATTGGGCTTAGTTTGAAGGAGGTGGAGTAGAAAGGAATGGGATAGAAGGCATTGGCATTGCTGTAGGAAGAGAAGGCAAGTTAGGCATTGCTGGAAGTGGGGGAAGTGCCATTTTTGGAAGGGTAGGTATTGTTGGAAGTGTGGGCTTGGGCAGTTGGTTCACAACCGAGGGCAAAGTTGGGATAGAGGGCATAGGGGGTAGGGCAGTTGGCTTGGGAAGTGAGGGCATATTAGGAATTGTCTGTAGGAGATGACGAGACGCCGAGCTCATGTTGCTCAAACAAAGAGCCACCATTAGAGAAGCTATGAGGTAAAACTTTGAAGATGCCATTATGCTTGCTTCAGTGATATCAAATTCACAAGGAGTTTTGGATATTGGTTGTGTATTTTGAATTTGCTAGAGATGCTTGTGTTTGATGATTTTGAGTTGGAAATGTAGAGGATATTTATAGGTGCTCAAAGTTGTAGTTTGATGAGATATGGTTGGGCAAACTTACAAGACAATTTAAAATTGTCATCTGAAATGTCTAGTTAGTTCAACTTCTCAACAAGATAATCTAATTATAGGGCTTCAACACTCAAAATTTATATCGAATAATGATCCTTTTCTAAAAGATCTCATGACATGTGTTAGAAAAATTCACTCTTGAAACTGATTAAAGCTGGAATTAAAAAAGGAAGAAGTTATATCTACTTAATAATTTATCATGCAGCTAAGCTAACACACGCCTTAGACTAAACATGGGCCGAATCTATACAACCAAAGGCCCAAATCATTGCGAAACCCGCTGTCTCTTAGGCCCAAACAAGCCCAAAGAAGGAGAATAGGCAGAGCAATTGGGCCTATCAACAACGACCTTCAAGGCTCTATTGACCGCCGTGAACCCTTCCCGCCCTCCGTCGTCCTTCAACCACAGAAGAATCTTTGTCCGGCCGCCGACCGTCGCAATCTCCGCCCTGACAACCTTCGCCTTCACCGGGTTCAAAGCTCGAGACAGATCGGCGAGTAGCCCCGGCCTCTCCTCGCAGCTCATCGTCGCCACCCAAACGCCGTTAGCGTCACAGCGACGGACCTTCACGACGTCAGTCTCCTCCGGTATTAGCTTCTCCTCTGAGGCTAACGCCGTTGAAGTCTCCGTTAAGTGTGAAGTTGTTTCTTTGAGCTCTTTTAGGCGTCGCACCACTTCTCCCAACAACGACGCCTTGTCAGTCTACACAACAAATTATAAAGAATTGTAAAACCCTAATCCCTCTGTATTACAGTAATATAATATTATAAATAAAGTTACTTTGATGAGGTTAGGGAGGAGAGTGCGGAGGGTGGCGAGGTGGTAGTTGATACGTTGGCGGCGCAGCCTTTCGGCCTCCTTGTGACTCCTGGACGCCGCCAGGGATTTAGCTTCAGAGTCGGTAAACATGTCATTAGAAGGGTTAAGTGTGGTTGTGGGAATGGGTTTAGGAGGAAGAAGAAGAAAGTCAGGGTTCATCATTGGGTTAAGAAAACCTTGATCACCACCATCGTTGCCGGCGTTGTAGTAGTTGTCTGAGATGGGAGGAAATCGTGGTAGTGTGGAGTTCATTTTAAGTGAAAGGATTGTAGATTAAGGCAAGATAATTGGTATTTTAATGTTAAAGGTAGGAAGAATAATGGAGATGAATGGGTGATGAGGGAATATTAATTGGGAGATAAGAAAGAGATTTCATGTGTTGATGATGATGAGGGAGGGCATTAAATATGGGAGATAAGTGGGAATGAATGAAATTTATAAAGAAAGGATAGTGAGTGAGATCCCAGCCTCCTCTGATTGCTTCCTGCTTTCATTCTGTTTGTATTCTGATACTCTCTGCATAGGATGTATACACAATCCTTATTTTCATATTTTATGCTTTCTTATATGCCAAAATCGAACCAAAAACAAATCAAAACATCACAGTGTTTCTGTTCCATCAAGTTTCTAATTTATGCCAACTCCACAAAAACTATGTTATGTGGGATTATCACATTTTTTCTGCTTAGTAAAATGTTGTTGAAAATTTAGATGTAACTTCAGTCTGTTATAAGTTACTATTTTCTTAGTGTCTATTCATCACTTAGACACACATGCACTAGGAAGTAAATTTTAAAAGTTGTCTACCATACTATTTTTTAAAGTAACATAAATGAAACCTTAACAAAGTTAATTTAATTTTCTAAAAAAGAAGGGAAAGGGTAAGTGCCTGACTTGAGTTTAGCGTTAATTGTGCAATGGTAAAGCGAAAATTGATGTCCTTAACTAGTGTCATGGCCGGTGATTGATTCTTCTTCAAGTTGAGACGTTATTGGATTTGTACTATCTTGATGAGCAAGAATCAGATCCCTCTTATAAGGTGATTATGATAAAAAACCATTTACTTAAAACGTTAGATGTTTGGGTAGTAAATTTCACCCTAAACCCATAAATGCCTTCTTTTTTAATTTTTGTTAAACTCACAATTAATCATCTTCTATTACTTTCATATAATTTTATTAACTTTATTATGTTAAAAAACTCTAAAAACTCCAACGAACGTTTACGAAGTGCCAACGAGCGGGGAAAAGGGGATTTTAAACTGTTTCATCAAATCTTAAAAGAATACGGGTATTTACAAACAATACGACAATGTTTTACTTCCTAGTTTTTATAAATGACACTTAAACAATTTTAAATATAAAAAGAGAGGGAGAGAGAACTTTAAAGATGCATTTTTTGCTCTTTGTTGGTTTATCGTCAACATATGACACCATTTGACTAATTACCATGATTAAAGTGTGAAATAAAGAAGGTGAAAAAGGTGAATAAGTCATCATTACTATTTACTTCCCTAATACACTTAGTGTCAAACTTGTATTCATGCATGATGAAATTGCAATGTGATAAATGTAGTTTTGGAAGATTTGTTTGTTTAGGCTAAGATAAAAACAATATGAAATGTTATGTTTATTACATCGATCTTCATTCAATATATACATATAGAGATGGGCATAATTGTGTATGATATACATTTATATGCGTTTTGTGGAGTATGGTACATATTGTGAAAGGATGCATGATAGATGATTTGACATATGATATACCACGAACCAAACATGCATGTATTACATATTTAGTCACTTTATTTCAACTTTAACTCCACATATACAACATAATTGAAAATTACAGTAATGGTTATATTCAAAGAGATGGATAGAATGAATGTAATGTGAAATCTGAGAAGGTAATGCGAAATCATAGATCGATACATAAGACAAAGAAGTAAATTAAGGAGAGAGTCGACAAAAAGGATCGAGGATGATAGAGAGGGTTTAGGGTTGGGTTGGAATATTCCTGCCATTATGTTTTATTGTTTGGAATTTCATTTTACCTCTACGTAGCTCTACCTCTAAGCTAAGTTCGGTGTGTGATAGGACCCTCCATCCTCTATGGATCTATAAAGTATTTTTTTATTGAATTCCCCAATCATTATATTTTCCATCACTTTTCTCTCCTTTCTTACCCACCATTATTCTACGTACTCAATGTCTTAGGATTCATATAATCTTAAAGTATTCAACTTTCTCAATGTAATTTCGTAGTTAGGCCATCTTCATCAATGAGTTTCATAGGGTTTTATAAAAAAGAAAATGAAATTAAGTTGTCAGATTTATTTAAAATATGAATGTAATAATGAGAATTGAGATAAAACCCAGAGACAAAACTCTGGCAATGGCGTTACTTTCAATTGCCATAGATAAGAGTTGCTGGTTCGCCGGATCCGTATGGGCAAGGATGCCTGAGCCGAAACATCCTGATTTCCAGCGACGGGGCTGCGGTCTTGAGTTCCGTGGCCGTTATATTATAGTGGCGTGGAGACCTGATTTCGTCTTCTCCTCCACCGCCGACCATTGCAGAAGCTTCTACCCCGATTAGCACTCTCCAAAATTAATTACCTATTCAAGTTATTATTATGTTTATAAACCCAGATGATGTAAATATGTTCAAATTGAATTTTAATCTTCAAGGCCAAATATATACATTGCCAACGACCAACCTAGAGCAGTATGGAGGTGGTGGGTATATTATTATATGTAAATGAGAAATTTAATTTAATTTTTGGATGTTATTTAATGACATGGGGATGATGTATTTCATGAATTAAATGTAAAATGGGTTTAGTAAGATGATCTCGAGGAGAGAAATAAATAAAAAAAATTAGAATTTCGTTGTTAAAGATGATCTAATAGGACCAAAATAATGCATCTTTGATCTATAAACATCCTCATACGTCACAATGATGTTCATGATTAGTACTTTTTTTCAAGTCATAACTTTACTCTCTTAGCACCCAAGAACTTCATCAGTGACCAAAAGTAATAATTAGTGATAAGTCAACATCGTTCGTCCGCTTTCAAATTCAAATTAAGCCACTAAATTATGCTTATACTCCTCATTAAGCATTCTATTGTTCTTATCAACTGTAAATCAAGAATTTGTGAGACTCGACTCGACTCCTTTTCCACTAGACCAGTCCATGTTAAGACCTACAGTAACTTCACTAACTTGTTATATTACTTTAAGATAAAAACACACAAAAGTAAGAAAATAAGACAAATGTTATTTGTTTTCTGGTGTGAAAGATACCGATAATTCAACTTATGAAATCATGTCGTATTCTCTTTTTTGGTTCATATAACATTAACATTCAAACGCAACAACAATAATGTTAACAAAACTTCTCAAATTTACAGCTGGTCTATGTCTACTTCATCTCTGCCCAAATTCTGTCTCAAAATAAAATTATCAATGACAACCTCTGTCCAGTCTATGCCTCAGTTATTTTTTTTGAAGGACCAAAGTAAGAAAATGAGAGATGGAGTAAAGAAGAAGAGACAGGAAACATGTATACTCTTCTTTATACCAACATGTACAGAACCAAAATAATCAAAACGCAGAGTTTTGTATGTTGTCATCTTCCATGTTTTCCCAAATTGCTTTTAATGGCCTCTTCTGCATCTGCAAGAGAATGTGTTCACAGTCTATTTTTTAACTTTTCCTGTGATTATTTTTTCTACACTTAACACAGTCTCTATTTTTCAGCAGGGCAAACTCACTTCAGCTTACAGCTGAGTTCACTCATATTTTCACCTTCTGCAACTGTCACAAACATCAAACATGGCTAAGAAACAATAAAAATGAAGAGTACAAATTCAATTACAGCGTCATCAACACCCAATCTTCTGCAGATTGGGAAATGGGTAAGTTGAATGTCTAAGAGTCTGAGAACAAGTCTGAAAAAAGAACTACAATTGTAATTGTGAGATAATGATGAAATTTAAAAGTACAAAATAGTAAGTTAATTTTGAAGGCAGTTCAATAACTGTGGTGTGTTCAGAAAAACCATAGACATACCAGATGGTAAAATAAATGTGACTTGGTCTTCATCCTGCACCTACTTACCAATTTGCAAGATTTCAAAGACAAAATGATTTCGTCCTGCTGGAATCTAGCTTTTTTTTTTTTTTTTTGCAAATTTGGGCCCAGAAGTTGTCTAGTCTTCTGCACCTAGTTCATTTGCGTTTGAGTAGAGATGAAAATGGGTCGGATGATTAAATTAGTGTAGTCATTCCGCTAACCACCCCACCCACACCTACTAGTGATTCAAGTGGGTCACGTGAATAAACAAGTGCGTCTTCAATTCTTTTAGGATGATTAACTTTACAATCTTGTCTGTGTACAAAGCAAATACAACTGCCACTAAATCTAGTTTCTCACTTAACTACTCCGTAGCAAGTAGAGATCTCAAAATTTGACTGTGGGTCGGGTCACGACCGGTCCTTACTCCATAAACGACCGACCCCAAACTGGCTCGTTTGACAGGTTTACTAGCACGATACTCCGTATAACATCAGTATCCTTTGATCCATTAACAAGATTAGCTATGTAGTACATGATCATCAATCCATCATACTTCATACATCATTGTGTAGTGGTCTTTCCAATTACCAATCTTTTGCACAGAAAGTAAAGAGAGTAGAAATAACTGGAGTACTCTATTAAGGTACAATTATGAATTGAGTTTTCAAAGTACTCATAAGTCGAGGGATGAGTTTGCAAAATATGGAGTACTCCTTTTGAAGGACAGACAGTGGTACACTGTAGTAGCAGTAGACCAGTAGTAGTATGTAGAGTAGTGGAGTAATAGGATAGGGGAGACTAGCTGGCCTCAGTCTGAGTTCTTTTCTTTCAATTCAAAAACCAGTCAAGAATTGAGCAAGGCCTCTTGTGAAATTATATTAGTCAAATGAACAACCACCATCACTGTTTTTGAAATAAAGATGCCAGAAAATTTCATGTATGGAATTCATCAAATACAGAAGAGTGAAGACTGTACCTTTTATTAGAGTTTCTGGCCCATTTCTTTTTTTATTACTATCATCATAGAGCATTTGCAGAATGCAGATTCAAATTTCCATTCAGAATTAATTGTATACATGCTGTGAGATAAGAAGGCATTGTTTAGATAGATTGATGAAGAGAACACATGAACATAAGTAACATAATCAATGATAACAAATTAGGCACTAGACCACATTGAAGCACATACTATAATATACTTCAGTGAACTCAGTATGTGAGATACCAAGACAAATAGATATTCAATTCAAATATGCACAAACTATACAGACACAATGGTAATCTATCTGATAGAAAGCAGAAAAGTTACTTACTAAAGTTAAGGCTCTTGTATAGAAGCAAGCTTAGAATCAAGCCCATGCCTTCATTTGCTAAGCTTAATGCAGTATATTCACAATCCTGAATCACGGAAAGGTCCAACGACCATACTAAACCATTTGTAGGCATCTTATTTTTAATGTTTTTCCTCCAGAAATATGTCAAAATGCCAACAGGAAGATTAATGTAATGAGTGCAGATAGATTTCAAACCCATTGTAGTATAAGAGAGTCAATCTCCATCATAACTTTCAACACCAACAAACTAACTTTAAACACAAGATAGAAGCTGCTGTAGTTTTGCATTACAAGTTGAATATCATTAGCAAGCTCTTCTATTTGAACTACAAGCTTACACCAGAAGAACAATAAAAACTATTCCTTGGTAAAGTTAGCATTTACTTTACTACAAAAGTAGGAGAGAGTGCTTGTATCAGTAAACCGAAAACACTGTCTACTCTCTGCTTGACTATTACAGCAATCACGTATCCACAAAAACAAATAACAAATGCCAAGATCATAAACATTTTCTCTAACAAGAACCTAATCTTCAGCACCAGGAGACATCTCCAAGAAAATTTCCCCATCTTTTTCAACAAAAAGCATATCAACTTCAGATTGAAACTCATCATTTCCAGCTCTACTACATCCTTGCGATCCAAAACCATAGTCTCCCTCAAACTGACCAAAATTGTCTACACCATCTACACACTCATTGCTCATCTGATTCAGATTCACTGTCCCTCCCTGCATAAGCATTTTCCCATTAGCACTAACTGTATAACTGTTCATCACGTTTGACCCAGTTCCTACATGTGATCCAACCCTTTGTATTTCATGTACAGGTGCTTCTGTATCCTCCACAAAACCTGTCTGATCATCCTTCCTGTTAGTAGTCTTTTTCTTATCTGGCAAACCGAACATGCCAACATATGGCGACCAAGGAGCAAACTTTTTCCCATTCTTAGCGTCTTCCAATGAACACCCTAATGGGAAATAGCCCATACAGCAAAAGAACTCTTCCTGATTTGACCCTTGAGGAGGCGGAGAGCGAGTGGAGTTCCCTTGAAAAACCCTCCTGCAAGTAGCATTCTGACACCTCAAACAATAACCCTCAAAAACCCTAGAATACTCATACATGAAGTAGCAATAAGGGCAAACAGTCCAGAAACTCTCACTTGCGTCTGCACTTTCTCTAGGAATTCCTGCTTCAAGCTGAGCGTCCAACTCTGATTTCTTGTCAGCATTCCCTAGCACACCCCATGCCTTCCAAACGAACTTCAAAGCCTCATCTGCTTGGGGGAGTGTCGATTTCAATGGGCCCAAAAGAAGAAGCAGAGACTTGAATTTGGATCTGATTAGGTCATAGTCAGAGCAAAATGTGTCGAGGCCGAGGATGGAATACCAGTTTGGAATTGGAGATTCTAGGGTTTTGGAAGCGGCGGAGAGGATGTCGGAGACGGCGATGATTTGTTGTGCACGGTGGCGGAGGGCGTTGGCGTCGGCGGTGGAGTGGAGGGATTCAAGGGCGTATTGGCTGCTGAAAGCGTAGTTGCGGACGCGAAGGTGGTTCTCCGCTAGGTGAAGAAGCTCGTAGGAGGAGAGAGTGTGTGTTTCTTCTTCTGGATCGATCTCCGCCATGTTCGAAGGGAGAGGGATCGGGATTTCTGGTCTGGATTTCGCCTCTTCGAAGCTTCCTGAAGAGAGAGAACTGGGAGCAGATGCGTGTGTGGCGATTTCTTCTCACGATTCTTGATTTGTGGAGTGGACGTAAATGCCCTCATTCTATTTGGGGATGTTAGAAGAAGTGGGGGTGGTATGGACAATCAATAATTGCAATTTCCTCTAGGTGTAGAGGTGTTAAAAGGTTAACAAAACCGGTCAAACCGGATCGGGACCGGTCCGGTCAAAACCGGAACCGGGACCGGACCGGCTAAACCGCCTTACTAATGATTTAGGTTCAGGTTCATGAGATTACGGAACCTTAAACCGGCGGTTTTAATGAAGGTTAACCGGACAAATCGGCCCAGAACCTAAACCGTCCGGTTAACCGTCTGTTCACACCAAAAAATATAAAAATATATACATAAAAAATTGAGTGGAGGATGAAGAATTTCATATTTTAATATATAGATTTCAACTTCTCATGTAGTTTTCAATGTGAGAAGTTTATAAATGTTTTATGTTAGTAATAAAACAGTTTCGGACATTGGAATTTAAAAGAAAAAAAACACCCTCATGATTGTGTATATAAAAACAACAAATTATTTACAAGTTTGACTCAATTTCTTGATTAGACTTAAATATTTGAGCTCATTAAAAAAATATAGTAAAATTTTAAAATATAAATTTCATATATATTTTTTATCTTTTTAAAAATCTTTGCAGTTCAGGGTCGAACCGGAACCGGCTAAAAAACCAGCGGTTTTCCGGTCAAACCCGGTCAAAATCGGAACCGGCCCGGCTGAACCGTCCCCTTGTCGGTTTAAGTTCAGGTTCAAGCATATGTTGAACCTTGAACCGGCGGTTCATAAACCGGAACCGGCGGTTTTCGAACCGGCAACACTTCTAAGGTGACCCGGCAGAAATTAACCCGATCCGGTCCAACCCGATTTTTTTGGGTCATAACCCGTCAAATTGAACACATGACATGTTTTTCGTCAAATTCGATTGATCCGAATTTTTTGGGTAAAAAATGGGTTGACCCGCCCCCAACTTGTTTTGACCCGGAAAATTTGGCCGAAAAAAAAGAGAGTAATAAAGAAGCGTGAAATTGTAAATTTATCAAAAAAATTGGCTCTATTTTTTATAATTTCCCAAAATTTAGGGTTTTGTGAGCAAGACACTTAAAGGCATCTCCAATGGTATGGTAAAAATGACTTTAGCAAACTTAGAGCTAAATCACTCCCTAATAGCAAACTAAAATGAAGAAATGAAGAATATTCTCTTAAAAATTCTCTATTTCTCCAGGTCAAAAACTAAGTATAACATTCAAATAGCATTCTTGATGATGTGTCAAAAAGGTATTGAATTTATTTAATAAATAAAATTAATATAGAATGACAAGTTTGAAAATTAGTCTAAGAGAAAGCAAATTTTAGCATTTGTTGTTGATGTTGCCTTCCTTGGTAAAAACAACATTTGCTAAAAAGTATTATTTCAACTTGCTATAATCCTAGGTAGCATGACATTTTTACCTCTCCATTGGAGATGCCCTAACCTAATCAAATCGTTTACTCCCAGAATGGGCCTTTAAGCAAATTTAATTGAATGGGCATAACACCCAATTTGGCAAAACGATGTCGGAATGGAATGAAACTTTGTTTCAATTATTATTAGAGACTAGTGTAATACCCTGTTCCATGCACGGGAATGTATTTATAAAATTTGATTATTTTTATAATAATGACCTATGATTTTATTAAAATTATAATATATTCTCATAATTGATGTTGAATATTACTAAAATACAAAAACAATATATACAATAGAAATATATTAATGATGTTAATTTGCTTAGATATAAATGAAATTACATTTTCAAAAAAAATAGGACCTCGAGATTCTTTAACAAACAAAAAAATTATGTAAATTAAAAGACATACATATTTGGTGTGTTAGTTTAGTGGACCACAATAAAAATTAAATTTTAATAATTACTTATAATTATAGATTTTAATATTAAAAATCTAATAGCTTAACCAATTGCTCCTATAATCACTCTCAAAGCTTGAAAAGAATTAGCTTTAATATATAAGATAGATAATTAACCATGTGGATAACTTTGAATCACAACTTCTAACTTTTCAAATAACACCTCCTTTATAAAAATCAAACTAGTGATAACTTTCTAACTTGTCGCAATATGTTTGGTATACAACATCGATGTTGATTATTGTTGAAAAGATTATGCAACTTAGTCTTATTAGGCATATAGAGTACCAATAACACAAAACGAGGCTCGAATCTATGCGTAAACGCTAAAAGTCCTCAAATGGGCTTAAGGCCAATTTGGTAAAACGACGCCCAAACGATGCTGAAATTGAATAAAATTTGGTTTCAATGCCTATTAGAGATATTTGACCATGTGGGTAACTCTCAATCAAAACTTCTTTATTTTCAAGTAACGTCTTTCTTCTAAACATCAAATTAGTCATCACTGTCTAACTTGTCGCAATATGTATGGTCAACAACCTCGATGTATTATTATGTTTGATTTTTTTTTTATAAAACTTAGTCTTATTAGGCATATAAAGTCACAATAAGTTCTCGCTCACACAAAATGAGACTCGAAACTATGCGTAAACGCTAAAAGGCCTTAAATGGGTTTAAGGCCAAATTTGGCAAAATATTCATTTAAAAGGTATAAAGAAGAGTTATAACTCTCTAATTTGTTTTGTCTCGGTCAGTTTTTACTCAAAGTGACTTGATCCGACATTAGATCTGTAACAAACCGACCTGTTTGACTCGGTAATTTTAGATCTGAACCCGACCTGGCTATAAACCCGTAACAACCCGACCTGTTTGACCCGATAATTTTAGACCCGACCCGCATATAAACTCGTAACAACCGACCTGTTTTGATTCAGTAATTTTAGACCCGAACCCGACCCGCCTATAAACCCGTAATAACCGACCTGTTTTGGCTCGATAATTTTATACTTGACCTGAAATATACCAGACCCGAAGCACTCTAACCCGAACCCGATCAACCCGACCCGATTGCCAGGTCTAGGTGAAAGTAATTACCTCGAGCTAGAGATGTTAACCGGCGGTTTCGAGGATTCTATAAACCTGGACCAGAGCGGCCATCTCTTAAACCGTCATTTCGGACCTGGTTCCGATTCATGGCCCATTTTGGTTTGGGCGGTTGTTTTACTTCTTTTGACGACTCAAGTCCTTTAAACAGACGGTTCAAAGTATTTGTATAAAAAATTTGTTTTAAAAATAGTTACTTTAATAATATATTTAAAAATGATTAATTTATGTTACTTAAAAAATTAATTTGTAGTTAAAGAATATTGTAATACTATTTATTATTTTTATAGAAAATCAAAATACTTATAATTATAAATGAAAATCATTTTTATAGAAAATTGGAGTGAACCGCTTCGAACCCCCGGTTTGAGGTGCCTCGAACCTTCGGTCTGAACCGTCGTTTCATTTTTAATTCCTACAATTACATGTGACGAGATCCAAAAATTAAAAAACAAGCCTGGAGAAATATCGATATTAATCGTTTTGTTTAAAAAAAAATTAAAGTGTTCTATTTTGATTGAATCAATAATTATTTAATTAATCAAAACAATAAATTTTATTATTTAGAGAAAGATTACAAGCCCATGTATTAGCGAATCCGCCTCTACCTCATACGAGTTGTGTTCTCTTGACTCACTGCAAATTACAAAATTTTACTATACAAGGGTTGCCAGGTTTAAAAACCAAACACCTTATTTAACTCTCACCGCAGATTAGCTTACATCGTTAGTATTTTTTTTATTCTTTTATTTCAGGCAAGGCACACCACCTCACGGTAAGAGGGTACTCCCCAACCCCTTACCGTTGGGCTACAAGTCCATTGGCTATATTGTTAGCATGTGATGAGATAGTCGGGAGGAACATTCAATATTTCTCTGTTTTATGCATTATCTCCCGATCTTTTAGAAGTCGCCCTCTGAAATTGAGTACACAAAAGCATGTATAAGCATTGATCGTCATTACATTGTGATTTCTTACTTAGTGCAATTGGGATAGTTAATTTAGTTAGCTCATCATTGTATATTAAATAGGAGATTGATAGACAGGTTGTTAATAAAAGAGAAGATATTGAAAATTTCGAGTGTTTCTATCGAGTTCTAAGTGATATCGTTTGAATGATTTACAATCGTGAAAACTGCAATCATAAAGCTTCCAAACTCTTTAGCTATTTCCTAATACAAAGTGGTGTTTAGTATTAAATAAAATAGATTGCTCCAAGAAATCAAATCCTCTGTTTACTCCTAACATTAGTACTAACCAACTTTGATTGTATTCTTCTTACTTGCCCTTTGATCTTCACGGCCATGACTCTCTCTTGCGGTTATTCGAATCTTCATCCTTCTTATGTCATAGATTTGAATCAAGGGCAAGAATAAGAACTCTATGATCATCAAATATTACTTCATTGGCATAGCTTGTCGAGTTTACAATCTCAATCCGACTCTTCTTCCTTTTCTTCTATTTACTCGAATCCGGGTCAAGATCAACTAGCATACTTATACACAGGATCACAAATTCAGCCATCACCACACCAACAAGAAGTATATAGAACATTCAGTGATTACTTTGGCTAGGAATTTAGGGTTAGACCATAATTTTTGTATTTGTGCTTGTAATGGATGATTGTCATTTGTGATGATCAATCCTTAAGTATTTTAGTTCAGATCATTTGTGCATAAATAGGATAGAGGTATATAATCTGTAATTGGGCTTGGCCCATTAGAAGAGGCCCATATGCCATATGAGATCCAGAGTGCTCAACCCGACCCGTTTTGAGGTAGCTGGAGCTCCGCGTTTCACTTGTTGGGCTGAGGTATATAAGGCCTAACCCTTGCTTTCTCTATCACCGATCTCATTCTTCTTCTCCGCCTTCATCTGTGAAAGAGAGCTTAGGGTTAGGGTTCCTGAGTGTTCTTGGTTGTGGTCTGAGAGCTTGATCTCGACAGAAGCAAAGCTTTTGCTTCTAGAGATAGCTTCGAGCGGATTGTGTTCTTGCTTGAAGTTGGAGATCCTGACGAGTGGTGAAGCTTACAGATGCTCGACGAAGTTGAGGTTTAGAGGCGATCTGGATGTACACTTGGTTTAGGGAGTTCTTCTTCTCTTGCTTTTACAGATTATCGTTATCTCCGTTCTTGTGTATTTGATCTGAACTTGGAGTTGTGCTCTCTTGTATGTTTGTGACCTACTTAGTGGATTTGGCCAACAATCTTGAGGCCACGGGGATGTAGGCAGAGTCCGAACCTCGTTAACAATTCACTGTGTCATTTACATTCTGCGTTTATACTTGTGTGTATTTGGTAATCTGATTCGATCAAGTCAATCTCACAGATTGGTATCAGAGCCAGGTTATTGATTATTGTTGTATCTGAAGTCTTGAGTGATTTGTGTAGATATTTGCATAATTAGGATCTATCATTGCTATGTGAATGATCTTGGCTCATTGCTTCCGCACCTCTTGATTTAGATTACCTCTGTACTGATACATTCTTGATCTGTGTGATCTGGACCTAGGAACAACAAATCTTGCTATTCCTCTTACCTTGTTGTTCTGGATTTTACTTTTGTTGTCCCTGAAACTAACTTGTGTGTGTGGTTTCAGGGGAAGTAAATCATGGGAGACAACAACATAAGGATGAAAGCCTTTGATGGAACTACAGACTTTGCAATGTGGCAAGTGAAGATGAAGGCCATATTGGTGAAAGAAAAATGTAGTAAAGCCATCAAGCAAGACTACCTTGTTGAAACCTCTGCTGCCAGGAGGATGGAGATGGATGAACAAGCCCACTCGGAAATCCTCATAAGGTTATCTGATGATGTGACTCGACAAGTGGTAAATCATACTACCACTAAATCTCTCTGGGATGCTTTAGAAGCTCTTTACCTTACTAAGTCTTTGCCCTCTAGGATTTCTTTACTCTGTAGATTGTTTACATTTAAAATGGACATCAATCTGACATTGAGTGATAACCTAGATAAGTATCTTAGGATGACACAAGACTTAGAAATGTGCAATGATAAGATAGAAGAAACTCATCAAGTTGCCTTACTTCTTAACTCTTTACCTTATCAGTTTGACAACTTTAAGGATGTTATTCAGTATGGAAATGGAACTTTGACTAAACAAAAAACCATTGATTCAGTTACTGAGAAAAATGAAACCTTAAAGGTGTTTAAGACTAAAAATTCCGACAAAAAGACTGAGGTGAAAGTTGAGGCTTTAATGATGAATGGTAAGAATAAGAAGAAGTTTAAACCCAAGAAAGATAAGAAATATGAGTCTTCTAACTCTTCTGATACTGATAAGAAGAGAAAATGCTTCTACTGCAATAAAACTAGCCACTTCATTAAAGACTGTCATAAAAAGAAAAAGGATGAGTCTAATAAAGATGGCCATGATAACTCTGCTTCTGTACTTGAATCTCAAGACTATGAAAATTGTGACGTGCTTATGTGTTGTGATTCTTCTGTTGACTATGACTGGATTCTTGATTCTGGTTGCACTATGCATGCTACTCCTTATAAAACCTTCTTTAGCTCCTTAACTGAGTGTGATGGGGGAAAAGTCATGTTAGGAGACCATAGTGCCTTAGCCATTAAAGGATTAGGAAAAGTCCCACTAACTATGTATGATGGTAAGACTAGGATCCTTCAGAATGTTAGGTGGGTTCCAGAACTAAGAAGAAACCTATTATCTGAGTCAGTTTTTGATGAACTTAAGTGTCAGATTATTACTCATAATGGTATAAGGGAAGTCATCAGAAATGGGACTACTCTTATTAAGGGAATTAAAAGGGGTGGGTTGTATCATGTTATAACTACACCTGAGTTAAATCTCTCCAAAATGGATAATGGTCTGACCTTAGATCAGACAAAAAAGTGGCATAATAGAATGGGACACATAGGAAATAAGGGCTTGAATTATATTCATAAACATGGTTTAATTGATAAAAAAACCCGTGGACCTAAGTTTCTGTGAAGATTGTATTTTTGGAAAGAAAACTAACAATTCTTTTTCTAGATCTTCTTATGTAGCCAGCAAACCCCTGGAGTATGTGCACTCCGATCTGTGGGGTCCAGCTCAGGTAAGTACAGTAGTTGGTAAGAGGTATTTTATATCTTTTATTGACCACTACTCTAGGAAAGTGTGGATTTACTTGTTAAAAACTAAGGATGAAGCCTTTTCTGCTTTTAAAAACTGGAAATTTGCTGTAGAAAAACAATCTGACCTGAAACTTAAGTGCCTTAGGACAGATAATGGCCTTGAATTTTGCAATCACTTGTTTAATGACTTTTGTACTCAAGAAGGGGTTAAAAGGCATCTTACAGTGCCTGGAACACCCCAACAAAATGGTACTGCAGAAAGAATGAATAGGACTTTATTAGAAAAGGCTAGATGCATGCTAATAAGTTCTGGATTGAAACATTCCTTGTGGGGTGAAGCTGTCACAACAACATCATACCTCATAAATAGATCACCCTCTTCTGTCATTGATTTTAAGACTCCTCAAGAAATGTGGACTGGTAGGAAACCAAATATATCTCATTTGAGACCATTTGGTTGCACTGCTTACTCACAAATTTCCCAAGGAAAATTAAAACCAAGAGCTCAGAAGTGTGTCATGTTGGGATACCCTGAGGGAGTAAAAGGATATAAGTTGCTTATAATTCAACCTCATGGCTATAAAGTGATCTTATCTAGGAGTGTTACCTTTAATAAAAAAGATTTTCATTATAAAAATGTTCTAACCAATGCTACCAAGAGTACAGGTACCAAAGAAGCAGAAAGTGTAGAAGTGGTGACTAGGAACCAGTTCTACATACCAGAAGGACCAAATGAAGTCCCAGGAGAGGAGGAGTTCGACTTGGGACATCCCTCCATGAGCCAAAATGAATCTGAAGAAGATCCAAGGGCAGTTGAACCAAGCTCAGATAATCTCAGCTTAGAAGTAGAAAGTAACTTAAACAGCAACAATTCTCAACATTTAGGGGAAGGAAACAGGGAAGTATCCTCATCTAGCATTAATATTCCTTTACAGTCTTCTGATGTGCACAATGAAAACACTGTGGTGCCTGACTCTAATAGTGTGCATGACTTAAATGAATATCAGCTAACTAGAGATAGAGCTCCTAGACTGAGAATTCCAAATAAAAAGTTTTTTGTGCATAATGCTGAGGTTGTTGCCATGTGTACTGGTCTTGTTGACTATGCCTTTATGACTGCTAATGTGATCAATAATAACTATACCCCTGATACTTATGAGCAAGCTGTTAGGTGTTCTGAATCTAAGAAATGGCTTAGTGCTATGAATGATGAGATAGATTCTATGATGACTAACAAAACTTGGACTTTAGTGCCCAAACCTGAAACTGCTAGGCTCATTGACTGTAAATGGATTTACAAAATAAAAGAGGGTAATAGTTCTAAGGATCCTCCTAGATATAAAGCTAGATTAGTAGCTAAAGGATTCACCCAAAGAGAAGGCATATATTACAATGACATATTTGCACCATTAGTTAAATATAAGACCACGAGACTTTTTCTTGCTATGTGCACTGTTTTTTACTGGGAACTAGAACAAATGGATGTTAAGACTGCTTTCTTACATGGTGAATTGGATGAAACAATTTACATGAGACAACCTAAGGGTTTTATTGACACTAAAAATCCTGAGCATGCTTGTTTGTTAAAAAGATCCATTTATGGGTTGAAACAATCACCTAGACAATGGAACTTAAAATTTGATGCTTGCATGAAACAACTAGGTTTTCACAGAAGTAGTTATGACACATGCCTTTATTTTAAGAGTGTTAAGACTAGTTCTCCCTTATATGTGCTTCTGTATGTGGATGACATTCTTCTTATTAGTAACTCTAAAGTCTCAATTGCTAGTGTTAAGAGAGACTTAAAGTTGCATTTTGATATGAAGGACTTGGGTCCTGCCCAGATGATTCTAGGTGTTAGAATTGTTAGAGATAGGAAGAGTAAGCTGATGAGATTGTCTCAGACTGATTATGTTCAGAAGGTTCTGGACAAATTCAGTATGGACAACTCGAAGCCTACCTCTATACCTTTAGGAGGTCATCTGGAGCTTAGTAAGAATAGTTTTCCCACTGATTCTAAAGAAGTAGAGCAAATGTCTAGTGTGCCTTATGATGTGGCAGTGGGATCTGTCATGTATGTCATGTTGTGTACTCGACCAGATCTTGCTTTTGCTATCAGTGTGCTAAGCAGATTCATGTCCAATCCAGGTAATGACCACTGGTTGGCTATGAAATATGCTTTGAGGTATATTAGTGGGACCAAAGATTTGTGTCTAGTGTATGGTGAGCATACATCTAGAGATGAGTTGTTTGGTATGTGGATTCTGACTATGCTAGCAACAAAGATACTAGAAAGTCTACCACTTCCTACTTTTATACTTGGGCAGGAAATTGTATTTCCTGGAAGACACAACAACAGTCAGTTGTGGCACTCTCCTCTACAGAGGCTGAGTACATAGCTGCTACTGAAGCTGCTAAAGAAGCTGTATGGCTAACTGGGATATTTAATGAAATCCAGTGTGCTACTTATGTACCTGTTTTACATATGAATAGTCAAAGTGTCTTGTACTTATGTAAAGATCTTGTTTATCATGAAAGGTCTAAACACATTGATGTGAGACATCATTTTATTAGAGATCTGATTGAAAAGAAACAGATTGTAGTTACTAAGATTAAAGGTGATTTGAATCCTGCAGATTTTGGTACCAAGATTGTGACAGCTGATAAGTTTGCATTTTGCAGGGTAGATGTGCCAGAATCCACTCCTAGTTTAGAACGGCTGTGTGTTACAGTTAGAACTAGGCTGAGTAGGTCTTATGACAATCAAGAGGGCAAATTGTAATGGAGGATTGTCATTTGTGATGATCAATCCTTAAGTATTTTAGTTCAGATCATTTGTGCATAAATAGGATAGAGGTATATAATCTGTAATTGGGCTTGGCCCATTAGAAGAGGCCCATATGCCATCTGGGATCCAGAGTGCTCAACCCGACCCGTTTTGAGGTAGCTGGAGCTCCGCGTTTCACTTGTGGGCTGAGGTATATAAGGCCTAACCCTTGCTTTCTCTATCACCGATCTCATTCTTCTTCTTCCCCTTCATCTGTGAAAGAGAGCTTAGGGTTAGGGTTCCTGAGTGTTCTTGGCTGTGGTCTGAGAGCTTGATCTCGACAAAAGCAAAGCTTTTGCTTCTAGAGATAGCTTCGAGCGGATTGAGTTCTTGTTTGAAGTTGGAGATCCTGACGAGTGGTGAAGCTTGCAGATGCTCGACGAAGTTGAGGTTTAGAGGCGATTTGGATATACACTTGGTTTAGGGAATTCTTCTTCTCTTGCTTTTACAGATTATCGTTATCTCTGTTCTTGTGTATTTGATCTGAACTTGGAGTTGTGCTCTCTTGTATGTTTGTGACCTACTTAGTGGATTTGGCCAACAATCTTGAGGCCACGGGGATGTAAGCAGAGTCCGAACCTCGTTAACAATTCACTGTGTCATTTACATTATGCGTTTATACTTGTGTGTATTTGGTAATCTGATTCGATCAAGTCAATCTCACAGTGCTCAATCTTCTTTTCAGGTTGTCGTATGGGAGTTGATCATGATTTATGCTACTGTGAAACCCTTTCTTATGATGAAACGGTGAAACCATTTGTAAGCGTTGAATTTAGTTAGATGGACGAACGAGATGAGATAAAATGATATTAAACAAATTAAACAAATTGTAAAATTTGTGACCTTGATTTATGGGCTAAACTTGTGGCCTTGATTCATGGCCTCTTAGTGCCTTAGTGAGTTTTGCACATCATTTATAGTATAGTGTATATGCTTTAGCGAGTTCTGCATATCGTCTATAGTATAGTGCATATGCCTTAGCGAGTTCTGCATATCGTCTATAGTATAGTGCATATGCCTTAGCGAGTTCTGCATCATCTATAATATAGTGCATATGCCTTAGCGAGTTCTGCATATCGTCTATAATATAGTGCAGATGTCTTATCGAGTAATGCATATCGTCTATAACATGATGCATATGTCTTAGCGAGTTCTGCATATCGTCTATAGTATAATGCATATCCATTAGTGAATTCTTCATATCATCCGTAAAAGTCGGTTCATATGATCATACAAACCTAAAGATCAACAGAGAGCTGCTTGGAAATGGATTCGAGGGTTTTTATATAGAACTTGTTGAGTGTTGACACTATATTTTGGCATCACACAAAAGTTGTGCTTTAGTGATTTGTATTACAGCGTTGAGAAATCAACGGGTTTCATATATACAAGTGGCACAACACTTGTTGGACGAAGGAATTGGACTAATAAATAGTAGAGCGAACCAAACACTAATATTGTACATTTTTAATAAGATATTTATTTTAAATAAATATATTATTATTATTTGTTTGATATGATATGACACGTTCTATCTAATCTTGATGTATATGCTCTTGTCGGAGCAAATAGGCCAGTAAGTTTAGTTGACTACAGGGTATCTGTAAAAGATGATGACATCCTCCTCACTGAATTTGAAGATGTCGCTGGGACTGCAGTGATATGTAGTATTTCCACCAGATTCGCAACAGAGTTTTTGAAAATTCTTTCCTGTTTTGGTATACTGCTTTCTTACCACCTTGACTCCATGACAGGTACTGCTGAAATCCAACCTCCGGGTGAAAAAAGTAATGTGGACAGCCTCACGGGTGTAGATGATCTGGAAAAGAGGCCGAAAAAACCAGAAAAGCTATCAGTAGCTCGGATGAGGAACTAGCCTCAATTGGCGAAATAAGCCTCTCGATCTCGCCCAACACGACAGAAGTTGACGTTATAAAATCTACGACGATGAGGTAACTAACCTGAATCTTTTTCATGTATCTGAACTTCTCTATAAGAAGAGGTTGTAATTGTTATTTTGTAGGAATTTGAATCTGTAGAAGGCCTCAACAACCTGGATCTAAAGTTGTATTACCATCATGTATTAGAAAAATACAACGGTCTAACTAGTTATGTAGCCCGAGATCATTGGTTGAAGAAACTTCTCGCCTTAGCAAGAATGTCATGTGTGGGACAGCTACAATGGCCTCAAGACGCCTTAACGAGTTCTGCACCATCTATAATATAGTGCATATGCCTTAGCGAGTTCTGCATATCATCTATAATATAGTGCATATGCCTTATTGAGTTATCCATATCGTCTATAACATAATGCATATATGCCTTAGCGAGTTCTGCATATCGTCTATAGTAGGTAAATTATTCATATCATTTATAAAAGTCGGTTCATATGATCAAACAAACCTAGAGATCAACAAGGAAGAGCTGCTTAGAAATGGATTTGATCCACCAAATAGGGTTTTTATATAGAACTTGTTGAGTGTTGACAATATATTTTGGCATCACACAAAAGTTGTGCTTTAGTGATTTGTCTTATAGGGTTGAGAAATCAGTGGTCTTTATGTACAAGTGGCCCAACACTTGTTGGACGAAGGAATTGGACTAATAAATTAGTAGAGCGAACCAAGTCTTAGCCATGTTGTTACATTGTTTTTAAGATTTTACAAGATTGCTAAGCCATGAGCCATTCAGGGTCGGCCCAATGGCTAATCCGAGGCAATCACCGGAGCCATATGAATAAGGGGCCCATATTAGTAGGAAAACTATTATAATTCTTATACATGAGGCCCATTAATTTATTTAAAGCTAATAGACCCTTTTGAATCGTTTTTTGTTTATAAATTGAAAAGTTGAATTATTTTTTGTTTATACCTTATTGTAATATGAAACTCCTATTTTAATCTCCTAATAGAAGCTTCTCTTCTTATGTATACTAGATTTTACTCGCCGGTGCTAAGCACGAGCCAAATGAATTTTTTAAGATAAATTTAATTAATATTTGTAATATTTTCGATATATCTAATTAGTATATTAATTTGAACATACAATCATATCTTTTTAATATTAGTTATATATAATAATGATTTTTGTCTAATCTTTATCTTTTGTCAATATCTTTTTTATTATCTTGTTAAATATTTTTAACTAAAGATAGATTTGGAGGTTTGATAGATTTGTTAAAAATCTATCTTGTTGAAAGACAAATTGTCTAATCTATCTTTTTTCGATATATTGGATTTTTTCGGTGGGACAAGCAAAAGCTCAAAGCCCAACCCAAGATGAATATAATGGGGAATATCTTTGTGAATATAATGAATGAATTATTCAGCCACCAAAAAATTATATGTACTAGTCCCTCCTGCCCGTGCTATGCACGGGCCAAATGAATTTTAATAAATAAAAATTTAATACTCTATAATAGAATTAAAATGTGTAATATTGTCCCGTATGTTTCACTTACATTTTACTTTGAATCCGGATAAAAAAATTTAAATCTATTATTGTGTTTGAACTATTTTGTTATATTTTAAAAGAATTAAATATAATCTGAAAAATTAAAAAATAAAGTACATAAACATACTAAATGCATACACGATACGAGAAAAATATAGGCTTAAACTTTAATTGTTTAGGAAAAACTAATTAAAATATTTTCAACTTTTACCAGAAGACCAAAATGTAGATCAAACAACTTTTTTCATTAAAAAATTAAGAAAATTCAATAACAACATGACACATAATAATAGTTTTATGTACTTTGCAAAACATTCATCTTCGAATTTAAAAAATATTTAATTGAAATTGTAATATGGTTGTTTTTTGTTTATAAATTTTAAGTTGGGGTTCTTAATTTTTTTTATTGATTTAAAAATTGAGATTAATTTTATCTAAAGTAAAAATTGAGATTTGTTTTTTCGTATTGTATTATGTAAATTTGGGTTACTCCTAAAGAATACCTTCCGTAAGTCATCAAGAAATGGACTTACCTGTCCAATTTTATGATATTTTAATATTTATTGTCAAATGATATAATAATCATATAATTTTATTTTACCAAAGGAGAAATATTGAAATTTATAAAAATTAATCTTTTTTAGCGTCAAATATTTACTGATGAAGTTCTTTGTCATTATAGATATTTCTAGCACGGGGAAACATATCAAATAGTCATATTGAAATATTGAATTTATATGTTATTATATCCTAAGTAGACTTGTCAAAAGCTTACTAAAAATGAAGCTGTTTGGGTCAAATCTGAACTGATCCGTACTTCTCAAAACTCGTTGAGGGACCCACTTTTCACATATTTTCATTCTGAATAAACAAAAATATAATTTAAATTTTATTTTCTTTATTACAATAAAAAACTCGTTGAGGGACCCACTGGGACCCGACCCGAACTCGAACAATGGACAATGGTCGACTCGCTTAGCCCCAAACCCATTTTCCATCCGAACCCAAACCCGACCCATTTGACCCGTTTTCCAAATATAATTTCCCTTCATCAAATAAGAGGTGAAAAAATGTGACCGAAAAATGAATAGGTTAAGATTTAAAAAAGAGTTTGTCAAATATATCTTCTTCTTTCTTATTTATTAAGAAAACATGTTACTTATACATTTTATAAATCATTTTTTATATCTTAACCCGTAATTTTAATAAGTTGATATGATTTATGTTGGCTTATTTTGTTTAGAATACATTTTATCTAAAAAAAATTTTATTTATGCATATATTTGATATTATTTTCAATTATATGACCCTTAAAAAATTAAAATTCTTTTATTTAGTAAAATAATTTATGAAATTTTTATTATTTCAATTATATGAGCCTTAAATAAAATTATTTATATTAAAATATGATTTATCATGTTCAAAAAAATCATTTTTCTTAATTTGATTTATCGTTATTTTTTTATTATATCCTTTAGTTTTGATATTTTCCCATTATAAAAGGCAATATTTTTTTTTTTGATTGAACCTTTTTTTTATGGCTCAAGCAAGACCCAAACCAAGATGAATATATATTCATAAATATCTTTGTGATTATCTTGTATGAATATTTTTCAACCACCCCCAAAAATATTTTTTGAATTCTATAATCCTTATAAAATATAATTTCATTTTTAACTTAGTAAAAAATAATATCTTTATTAGGAAAAAAATTGATGTAGTTTCTTAAAAGATAATATTTAATTTAATAGTAATAGATTTGTTTGAAAAATAAATGTGAAAATTTCTTTTAAAAATATCTTGTATGAATATTTTTCATCCACCACCAAAAATAGTTTTTCAATTATATAATCCTTATAAAATATAATTTTGTTTTTAAATTACTAAAAGATAAAATCTTTATTAGGAAATAGATTGATGTAGTTTCTTAAAAGATAATCTTTAATTTAATAGTAATAGATTTGTTTGAAATATATATGTGGAAATTTCTTTTTAAAATATCTTGTGTGAATATTTTTCAACCACCCCCAAAAATATTTTTTCAATTATATAATCCTTATAAAATATAATTTCGTTTTTAACTTACTAAAAGATAAAATGTTTATTAGGAAATAGATTGATGTAGTTTCTTAAAAAATAATCTTTAATTTAATAGTAATAGTTTGTTTGAAAAATATATGTGGAAAATTCTTTTTAAAATATCTTGTATGAATATTTTTCAACCACCCCCAAAAATATTTTTCAATTATATAATCCTTATAAAATATAATTTCGTTTTTTAACTTACTATAAGAAAAATCTTTATTAGGAAATAAATTGATGTAGTTTCTTAAAAGATAATCTTAAATTTAATAGTAATAGATTTGTTTTAAAATATATGTGGAAATTTCTTTTTAAAATATCTTGTGTGAATATTTTTCAACCACCCCCAAAAATATTTTTTCAATTATATAATCCTTATAAAAATGCAATTTTGTTTTTAATTTAGTAAAAGATAAAATCTTTATTAGGAAATAGATTAATGTAGTTTCTCAAAAGACAATCTTTGATTTAATAGTAATAGATTTGCTTGAAAAATATATATGGAAATTTCTTTTTTTTATATCTTGTGTGAATATTTTTCAACCACCCCCAATTTATTTTTTCAATTATATAATCCTTATAAAATATAATTTCGTTTTTAACTTACTAAAAGATAAAATCTTTATTAGAAAATAGATTGATGTAATTTTTTAAAAGATAATCTTTAATTTAATAGTAATAGATTTGTTTGAAAAATATATGTGGAAATTTCTTTTAAAAAAATGTAAACTTTAATATTAAATTTTTATTTCGGTGGTCCAAGTAAAAGCCCAGTCCAAGATGAATCTTATTATTAGGATATTAAAATCCTTACAATATCCTTTAATAACTGGAGATATTTTATCCTTAAGAGCAAAGGGAATGTAAATTATATTCAAAGGATACTTAAAATAATAAGATTTATATCGTAAATAATATCTTTATATATATATATATATATATCTTTAATAGGTGAGCATATTTCTTTAGATGTATCGTGGTGTCAATATCCTTTAATATAAGATTTATATTTTATCATATATCTTGAAATGTAACTTTTATCATTTTTTCAGTAATTTATTTTTTTTCGGTGGCGCAAACAAAAAATATTGGGTTTTTTTTTCCGGTGGCTCAATCAAAAGCCCAAGCAAAAATGAATATATTCATGAATATCTTGTTGAATATGTTTCAGCCACCCAAAAAAATTATATATATTAGGATAGGATTATGATATATTTCATTCAACTATAATAATATCAAAATGTATGTTGTATATTGTATATTGATGTATGGTTATATGATATATTAACATAGTCTTTTTAATCCAAAAATTAATTTTGTATATTTTATACAACTTTTCAGAAAACTGATATAAAAATAAGTTTTTATTATATAAAAATATGAAGCTTTTCTCAGTAGGCTTAGCAAATGCTCTAAAATTATGATGAATATATTAATGAAGGTCATTGTGAATATATTTGTAATAGGCCTAGTAACCATAACGATACAGTGTCAATATTTTTCTCCTATCCAAAAATTATATATTATTATATGATGATATATTATGATGATCATGATAATATGTTTCTTATATGCATGTAGAAGATTATTTGATTGTCATTTGAGTGTATCATGGGATATGAATTTATAGGATATTTATAAATGATGGAATTATTTTTTTCCTTTTTAAAATATATTGTTTTATAGGATAAGATTGTTTATTTAACTTAAAATATGTCTAATTAAAAAATGTGTATTCAATAAATATTGAATTTTTTAGAAGGCTAATAAAGAATAAAAAAATTTCCTTTTGGATAAGATTTTTATTTGATAATATCTCTAGAAAATATAAAATTCATGAACAAAGGATATAGTAATATACTGTACAATATAACGGTATAAAAAATATTATTTATCAAATTTAATATAACTTAATTATGTTATTGCAAAGATGTAGTGTAATCTCCAACTACAAACTGACAATCTATGTAGTGTAAAATATATTATACCTAATATATTTTATTATCTTTTTTCAACTAAAACATTTCTCAGTATATCTTATAGGTTTGATATTTTTCCAATTATAAAAAGAAATATTTGCTTTTTAATATTGGACTTTTTTTCCTTGGGCCAAACAAAAGCTCAACTTAAGATGATAGGATAAGATTGTTTATTTAACTTTTAATCTATCTAACTAAAAAATGTGTATGTATTTAATATTGAATTGTTTTAGTAGGATAATAAAGAATAAAAATGTTTCCTTTTTGATAAGATTTTTATTTGATAATATCTCTAGAGAATATAAAATTCATGAACAAAGGATATTGTAACATACTGTACAATATAACAGTATAAAAAATATTATTTTATCAAATTTAATATAACTTAAGTATGTTATTGCAAAGATGTAGTGTAATCTCCAACTATAAACTGACAATCTATGAAGTGTAAAAAATATTATACCTACTATATTTTATTATCTTTTTTCAACTAAAATATTTTGCAGTATATCTTATAGGTTTGATATTTTTCCAATTATAAAAAGAAATATTTGCTTTTTAATATTGGACTTTTTTCTCTTTGGGGCAAGCAAAAGTCAACCTAAGATGAATATATTGATAAACAACTTTGTGAATATATTGATGAATATCTTTGTGAATATATAATATACAAATATCTTTAATAACATATTTTTCCCATTTTATGATGAATATTTCGTTTATAAAATTAAAACTTTTATAAAATACTAAGCACACAAATATTTTTTCAATTATATAATCCTTATAAAAAAAATTTCGTTTTTAAATTAATAAAATTTAAAATCTTTATTAGGAAATAGATTGATGTAATTTCTTAAAATATAAGCTTTTATTTTATAATAATAGATTTGTTTGAAAAATATATGTGGAATAGTTTCTTAAAAGATAATCTTTTATTCAATAATAATAGATTTGTTTGAAAAATATAGGTGGAATTGTTTTTAAAAAAATATGAACTTTAATAATGGACTTTTTTCCGGTGGGCCAAGTAAAAGCCCAACCCAAGATGAATATATTCATGAATATCTCGTGTGAATATTTTTCAACCACCCCCAAAAATTATATATATTATGACAAGATTATGACATGATTTGATATCTTTTGTCATTAAAGAGTATTTTATCTTTTTATTATTAAATTTTAAATCTTGTTAATTCAAGAGTTGATTTATACTATTCGCTTGGAGATAGAATGTTACCTTTTAAAGAGTAGTTAGTTGTTACATATTGGTTATTTATTCAAGTTACGTAAAAGATTGCAGTAGAAGATAATTAATTGTAAGAGATATATTATTTTCCTTCACAAAAAAAGAAGAGATAAATTTTATCCAAAATCCCTAACTTTGAATTCCAAGTTTTCTCTTCTCAATCTCAAAGTAAGTAGATACTTGTAAATTTCAAGCTTTCTCAAAAGCACAAAAGGCAAAGTCCAACCCAAGATGAATATAATGAGGAATGATTTGTGAATATATTGTTTTACAGGATAAGATTATTTATTTAACTTTTAATATGTCTAACTAAAAAATATATATGTATTTAATATTGAAATTTTTTAGTAGGCTAATAAAGAATAAACTTTTTCCCTTTTTGATAAGATTTTTATTTGATAATATCTCTAGAGAATATAAATCTCATGAACAAAAGATATAGTAACATACTGTACAATATAACGGTATAAAAAATATTATTTTATCAAATTCAATATAATTTAAGTATGTTATTGCAAATATGTAGTGTAATCTCCAACTATCAACTGACAATCTATGTAGTGTAAAAAATATTATACCTAATATATTTTATTATCTTTTTTCAACAAAAATATTTTTCAGAATATCTTATAAGTTTGATATTTTTCAATTATAAAAAGAAATATTTATTTTCAAATATTGGACTTTTTCTCGTTGGGACAAGCAAAAGCTAAACCCAAGATGAATATATTGATGAACAACTTTGTGAATATATTGATGAATATCTTTGTGAATATATAATATACAAATATCTTTAATAACATATTTTTCCCATTTTATGATGAATATTTCGTTTATGAATTTAATACATTTATAAAATACTAAGCACAAAAATATTTTTTCAATTATATATTCCTTATAAAAAATAATTTCGTTTTTAAATTAATAAAAGATAAAATCTTTATTAGGAAATAGATTGATGTAGTTTCTTAAAAGAAAATCTTTTATTTAATAAAAATATATTTGTTTGAAAAATATAAGTGAAATAGTTTCTTAAAATACTAAGCACAAAAATATTTTTTCAATTATATATTTCTTATAAAAAATAATTTCGTTTTTAAATTAATAAAAGATAAAATCTATATTAGGAAATAGATTGATGTAGTTTCTTAAAAGATAATCTTTTATTTAATAATAATAGATTTGTTTGAAAAATATAGGTGAAATAATTTCTTAAAAGATAATCTTTTATTTAATAAAAATAGATTTGTTTGAAAAATATAAGTGGAATTTTTTTTTAAAAATATGAACTTTAATAATGGACTTTTTTTCCCGGCGAGCCAAGCAAAAGCCCAACCCAAGATGAATATATTCATGAATATCTTCATGAATATCTTGTGTGAATATTTTTCAACCACCCCTAAAAATTATATATATTATGATTATGATTAATAAAAGATAAAATCTTTATTAGGAAATAGATTGATGTAATTTTTTAAAAGATAATGTGACTTTTTTTTTTGGTGGACCAAGCAAAAGTCCAACCCAATACGAATATATTCATGAAGATAAATATCTTGTGTGAATATTTTTCAACCACCCCAAAAATTATATATATTATGATTATGATATGATGATATGATAGATGTAGGCACGTAGCCACACAAGGTTGGCGAGCCACGATAAATCTGTGATCTTTTTTCTCGTTTTTTGTTCTTGTTCTCTCTCTCCGTCGCAACAAAACTGATATGCTAAAAGTTAAACACAAATTGCAAGTCTTACACTCCTTGCAACCAGAATCACAACATCAGGGCTGAATCGATGTAAGATACAAGCGAAGTAAAGAGACTTGCTAATAAATACAATAGCTTGAACTTTCTTTTTACTCCCTTTTTGATTTTGCAAGAATTCTCTTCCTCTGCCCAAGCATGTAAGTGTACATGTGTGGACTACCTGCAAAATTTATACATCGACGCTGGATCAGGAGTCAGCAATGCTAAGAAAGTAGACATTACAATGGATCAATAAGCACAAAATTCGTACCGGGGATGTACAACAAAATACTTAAGATGCATGCATAGTAGTAGTCAAAAGAAAAGTTCCATTGGTTTGGCATCCTCACACAGAATTTCTCAGATACCTGCAAAATGTGTCAATTTCGCATAGTCAAGTTTCTATGAAATTTATAGTTTCTTCAAAGACAAATTACGAGTAAGATCAAGCAAATAACTTTTTCTGCATTTGCAAGTTTACAAACAAGACTAGGTAGTTAGTTTCCTCTACTTGTTATAACAATCTGAAAGTGACTTCTAACAACCAAGAACTCAGAGTGACTAAAAACAATAGACTAAGTTGATGATATCAAGTCTTGAACTCCCAATACTGGCAACAGTTAAGAGTTTTATTCTAGGATAGCTAACCAATATCAGTGAAAACTAAGAGACTATTAATTTGCATATGGAGTATGAATCTTCCTTACCTTGACATAAGGTAGGGCGATATATGCAAGACCAACTTCACTCGATATGCCTATTGGATACAACACAAGGAAGGTGCTATACCTGCACACCAAATTTTAAACACTTGATAACTGGCATACAATTTGGTAGGACACCTCCATGTGACCCTTAGATAACATTAAATTCATGTACCTTAGCCACAAGAGGAACGAAGGTGTAAAGCCAAATGCTTCTTTCACTCCAAAGAACGAATACCGAATGATCTGCAAAATAAGAATAGAACAATCATTAGATATTGTTAACTAAGAAGGAGCAATCATTAATCTGCAGGGATCCCAAAGAATCAGCAAGCAAGTTCTTGATGTTCTCCACAGTTATGATTCATTCATATATGCAATTCTAATGTTCTAAAAAACAGAAAAGGGGAACTGTATTAATAATGTGCAGTTGTTCAATATATATCATAAGATGATATGTCTTGTAGTTGTAGGAGTTGAAAACAATTAGAGTACTGACCTCTGTTATAGACCAGCTAACCAGTAAAGATGAAACAAGTATGTGAGAGCGAACCTGCAAAACCCCATAAAATCTCAATGGATCAAAATTCTTACGACATGTAAAAAAAGAGACATTAAAAAGTTGTTACCTCAGGGTAACTGTACAAAACTCCCCATGCCAAGAACAGCCTTGATAAGATCTGTGGTAGAGTTGCTGATATAGGAGATCTCACCAAACCTATCACCAAAACAATCTCCACTAAAACTTAACCTCTTTTTTTTTTTGTAAAAACTTAGATCAATCCACATCAAGTTTATAACTTACCCACTAGAGAATGAATTATCTGTATTTACAACAAAAAAAATACAAGATCAGAACATTAAGAAGACTTGATACAGAAAAATAATAACATGATATGCAAAATCATGATCAAAGAGACTAAGACCTCCAAAATGGCGGCAGATTGAGCAAGCAAAAGTGGTCTCTGGACAGCGCTATAAACGTGTTCATGACCATCTTCCTTGAGTGTCTTTACAGCCAAAAACAATACCTGCGTCCTGAACATGAAAATTCCATACATATAAGGATTCAAACCAGGAAAAAACTCAAATTGCACATAGCAAGCTTGATTACCAGCCGAAGAAGACAGTCCAGTTGTAGACGGAGAGATAAACACGCCTTAGAAGCGAGGAAACACCCGCCATTTTAACCGCATCAAATTACAAAGAAAGAACCAGAGCGGAGAATTCGAGGTCTTAAATACTGTATCTTTTGTTAGGTGGTAGTTGGTTGCCGAACTATAGGGCCAGAGGCCGGAGTACATTGCAGTTGATCATTAATTATAGCGAGTAATTTTGGGTTGGGCTTATGGATTTTATGGGCCTGAGGCCCATTGTAGAAAATGTAGCCTATTTAGATATGGGCTTGATTTCCCCCTGCTAATCACGTGAAGTATCTTACGGAGTAAATGTTACTCAACCAAATAAATGTACTCTGTATTTCATTTTCCAAAGTTACTTTGAGATCCCAACATAGATTATAGTAAGTCGTTACTTTGATTTTTAGCAGATTTGTGTTGAGTATTGAGGGTACAGTGAACCGTTGAATGCTTTTTAATATAAAAAACACCCTTTAAGTCTCTTAATAATCATTGTTATCAATATCACGCTGTGTAGAAGTATAGTACATCGAGAAAGATTAAAGGCAAAAAAAGAGAAGGAAGAAAAATGGGTTTGGCATTAATTAAGATTCGTCTATGATGGTAATGGGATTGGACACCTGTCTATTAAATAAAATAAAATAATAACCACCTGTCTAATCCCATGAACCAGTGTCGGTGAGATAGACAATGAATATAATTATTCGGAGTTTTGGTTTATTGATTGAAGGAAGGGGGATGGATTGAATCAACGCGGCACAGCTATATCTACACACAAGGAAACTGATTTTGAGTGTGGGCAAAGCAGATTTCAATTGAATTTGTCACGCAGTTCAATTACTTGTATGGAGGAATTGATAAGATAAGGAGAGATATCGGATTAAATGCTGCACGTCTGTTTGTGAATTCTCGCCGAATGAAATTCTTTTTAGGAAAATTTACCCGTTAGAAAGAAATGGGACCCGTCTGCTGAAAAGGACACCCACCCTCTTTTTTTCACCTCAGTATTCTTGCTTATTTCACAATCGCAATCACCCACCTGTAGTACTTGCTTCAATGGCTGTCGATTAATGTGCAAGCTGCTTCCACCTTCATTTTTTACAGCAGCATTTATTCTTATGTAGCCCATGTGATCAATCAACCAATTTCTCTTACATAATCTGCTGCTTCTGGGTCTATTGTATTAGGGTTTTTTCTTCCAACTGTGTATTGATTTATACCCGTTCTTCCGAGTTGTGTGTCGCTGCTTTGATATGAAGGAGTTCAATGCGAAATTGCTTCTGCGTTTGAACTTATTGTGGCTTGCCCTCTTCATTTCTTTGGTTCATGATTCTTCTGCCGCTTTCCCTGTAAGCTCTACTCTCTTTCTTTTCTAGATAAGTCTTATGCCAATTGGAGGATTAGTTTTGTTTGCTAAATTTGTAATATATTTATGAGGGTAGGTGCAATTTGTTGTGTATTGTTATTGGGGCAGGTGAGATTATGAGAGGAGAATGTGTAAATATTTCTTCTCTGTTTGGTAGCTTCAAGTTAAACTTCTAATTTGCGGATTATGAGAATTTTCTTGAATTAGTGAGATGCCTGAATTCTAGATAACTTTGACATAAATCATGTAGTAGGGACTAAGGGATTCATCCACCATGCTGCTATGAGCCCATCCTAATTTGACTTGTATGAAGTTGATGGGATGTTCAAAGGATATTTTTATCAATTTTGGTCAATTTGATTGTAGTATGCTTGCTAGTTTAGCACAGCTGGCTGAATAAATTATATCTATAGGTGATTGAGGATGGGTTTTAGGAGTTTAAATTTCAAACTGATCTTGACCAACATGCTGTATACTGGAAGATAAATTTTGTTTTTGTTTTTTTAGTAGTATGTCTCTTAATCTTGGGCCAGATATAATGTAATTGGTTATTCGGTAATCTAATCTTTCGATTGCAGGAGTGGAATGTGGTTAAACCTAGACACTCAAATCTGTTGAAGGGTGCCTTGCAAAGTGAAAATGTAAGTTGTTGGATAAAATGCATTGTTTGATGTCACTGAATTTTCTGGTTTCCGTTTGCTAATTTAGCTTGTGTACTCTATTATTTTTTCCTCTAGTCAAATGGCGAGGAATCTGATCTCTGGTTTCCTTTGACGGACCAAGGATGGAGACCGTGCACAGCATCTCCAGAGGCACCAAGTAAGTAGCAACATTAACATGACCTCTCTTCATCCTCTCATATAGTTACTGTTTTATGTGTATAGACAGAGATATCAATGTTTATTGAATCTTCTGCTCATGAATTTTATGTGACTTCTTGTAGGAAAACCAGAAAAATCAGAGGGATATATCCAAGTATTTCTTGATGGAGGATTAAACCAACAGAGGATGGGGGTAGGTAGACTATATTTTTAACTAATAACTAAATGCGGCTTCGGGTTCAACTTAACAGAAAATAAATGTTTTGATAGGTCTGTGATGCAGTTGCAGTTGCTAAAATTCTGAATGCAACATTGGTCATCCCACATCTTGAAGTAAATTCTGTTTGGAAGGATTCAAGGTCTTGCTTCTCTGTTATATTTCATTGTGTCAATTTTTTATGAATTTCATCTCAAACAAATTTTCTCTTCCAACAGCTCATTTGAAGAAATCTTTGACGTCGACCACTTTATAAGTGTATTGAAGGATGACATTTCCATAGTAAAAGAGCTACCATATGAATATGCTTGGAGCACAAGAGAGTTTTACTCCACGGCCATTAGAGAGACCAGAGTAAAGATGGCACCAGTCCATGCTTCAGCTGATTGGTATACCCGCAATGTCTTGCCTATATTAAAGAGGTTTGTGTTTTATCTTAATTTCAGTGATTGTAATCTATGTCATGCGTCCTTCATGCACGCTCATATTTCATCATTTATTTTCTTTTATAAATCTGAGACCATGTGTAACTTGATATGAACCAGCTATGGGATTGCTGCAATTTCTCCATTCTCTCACCGCCTAGCTTTTGACAACATGCCAAAATACATCCAACGTCTGAGATGCAAAGTTAATTTCGAGGCTCTTATATTTGTCCCCCACATCAGAGCACTCGGTGATACTCTAGTTAGTCGCCTCCGATCCCCTTCTTCCCGAAGAAGTGAACTTGATGTCAGTTACTCACAAGACATCATTGATAGGGGAGACAGACACAGGCCTGGGAAGTTCGTTGTCCTGCACCTTCGGTTTGATAAAGTATGTATCACTTTCTGTTAATAATTGTACTTTTTTATTATCTTTGCATGTTGTTTAAGTAGCAAAGTGGATTTTTTTCCCTTTATTCAGGATATGGCTGCTCATTCAGCCTGTGATTTTGGTGGCGGCAAAGCTGAAAAGCTAGCTCTAGCAAAATATAGACAGACGATTTGGCAAGGAAGGGTGCTCAACTCTCAGTTTACTGATGAAGAGTTGAGAACTCAGGGGCGTTGCCCCTTAACGCCCGAAGAGATTGGATTGCTCCTTGCTGCATTGGGCTTTGACAACACTACTCGTCTATATCTCGCTTCCCACAAGGTCCTATTCTTTTCTTTATAGCTTTGTTCGTCTCATACTGATGATGTATTATAATATGCTTATTTCAAATAGTGATTGGTATGTTGAGAACCAACTGCTGGAGACCAAACGGGACCTAAAGTAGACAAGTGTATAATGCATTATCGTATGTGCGGAATGGATTGTTTACTTTTCACTTCTGAACACAGATTTTAACTTCTAATAGATTATATAATGAATGATATGTTGAGAGCTGATGATCTAAAGTCGATAATGTTGTACTAATCTAAATTTGTACATTTCATGCTGCCAGGTGTTTGGCGGTGAAGCCAGGATATCAACCCTAAGGAAACTTTTCCCGTTAATGGAAGAAAAAAAGAGCCTAGCTTCGTCTGAGGAACGGGCTAAGATCAAAGGGAAGGCATCCTTATTGGCTGCTGTAGATTATTATGTCAGCATGCACAGTGACATCTTCATCTCTGCTTCACCTGGCAATATGCACAATGCACTGGTGAGATTATCCTACAAAACCAACCTAAACCCACATCAAATTACCTCCATCATAATAATTTGTTAATTTTTTCTAATTTCAATAGGTGGGGCACAGAACCTTTGAGAATTTAAAGACAATTAAACCAAGCATGGTTTTATTAGGGCAGCTGTTCTTGAACAAGAACATGAGTTGGTCAGATTTCAGCAAGGCAGCAGTCGAAGGGCACCAGAATCGACATGGTCAACTTCGGCTGAGGAAAACAAGACAATCAATCTATACATATCCCGCTCCTGATTGTATGTGCCACGTATAGGAAAGTCGTCTTTATCAGGCTAGTGCAAGATTACTTACGCCCTCTATTCTATTTTTTTTTTCTGGCTTTCTATAGTTGAAATAAGGACAATCTCATTATCCATGTGAATTTTTTTGCATGGAGCATCTTACATATGATTTTGGGGGTTGTCCATCAGTTTGTATATTTCTCGGCAAAATATATGTAGTCAGAGAACAACAAATTCCTTGCTATTGCAAGCTATTCTTTTACATATTTTCTCATTCATAGTAAGTTATAATATCGATGTTTCCTTGGTCCTAGATATTGATGTTTCTTTAGTATCTACCTTAGATTGTTCATCCGGAGGATCCTCTCCATTAATTTTATAGGATGGATCAATCAGCAACAACAAATGATTCGAATTCAAATTCTCTTCTCGAGAACTGACAGATTCCGAGAACGGAATATTGTCCATTTCAGATTCACTGTAATGTCTCTGTATAGTCCGAATTGGAGTAGCAAGTCTTGCTCGATGATGCTTCACCACTCTCAGAAGATCTAGCAGTATAGCTTCCTGTAAAAGTAGAGCATAGATATTGGTACTGCATTTACCTCATTTTAAAATTCTCATTTGCTTACCTTGACGCACAGATATTCCTCATGGTGTGAAGTCTTCACGAAACAGGATACAAGAATCTGTAAACCATTGTCAAATTACAAAACATAAAACAATTCCAGTGTTCATTTTCTTAAGAGTACTTACTGTAAGAGCTTGATTTACAGGGTTAACATCATCGAAGAATACACGTCTGTGCAGCTTTTGCTGCTCGACTTGAGGATTCTTGGCCAAGACTTTCCGCATGTCAGCAACAATAATCTGCACAGAAACGAGTCTATGTTGAAAAATTAGAAAAAGACATCTGATCTAAATGACAGTTGCTCACATTTATCTTATTGACATCTAAATGGCTGATTGCAAGACTAGCTGTGATACGCCAATGAGTTTTCTGACTCAGATTTCTAACAATGTTCATTGTGAATTTGTGATTTGGAATGTAAACAGCTTCACGATCTTCGCCCCGTATAACAGTCGGTGACCACCAGCCAACATCCTGGGAGCCATGAACAATAAAGAAAGGTGAGCAAGAAAACTAAAGAGTAATGCACAATACTAGGTCTCGTACCTCAACAATTCCAGAAACTTCATAGCCTTGTATATTTGTTTGAATCCATTGGATTATTGCACTCGAAAGAACGTTTGTGAAGATCTGCAAAACAAGCAGGAATGTGGTGAATCAGAGTTGAAGATGAATGGGGGAGAGTAAAGAAAAAATACCTCACGACCGGCTAGGGTTAAGAGCACCCTCCCGAGGCCTCCAGCAGTCAGCCATTTTTTAGTAGAGAAACCTAACAACTCCATGAATAAAGAAACTGCGGCTATCCATACTGAAGTATATACACAGCTTTCCCAACGAGGTGGAACCCCATCTGTCAAAACCAGGCAAATTTGTCATTTTAAACTTCAGACTGTTATTTTGAGACAAGTGTATTTAGGAGCTGAAACATACTCTTCCGGCATCAGAATGCTCTGTTGTCTCTACAAACACTTTACGAGCCTGTTGAACTGCACTGCATCAAAAACTTGCGTCTTTTGTCAGAATACTATCACAAATGAATGCCAATATTTTCTTGCAGGGAAAACGAACCATGATGAGCAATAGGCTAATGCCAGCACTGATGACAGAGATGTTACAAAGGTTATAAGACGCGGCTTAATAAGACGGCTAGCTTCAGTAGGCATAACGGCTGGATCCAGAGTTCTGAAACAATAAAAATTACAGCATTCAGCAAATGCACAATACAAATCTTATATTTTTTACCTTCATAGAATGCACTAATTTGACATATTATTCTTGTAGAGTTGTGTTAGTACCACCTGCAGACAAGCATTGCTCCCGCCCACAGAAGTAAAGGTTGAAGGTAGCATCGTAGAATGTAACAAGTAGTACATCTTTTCCAACTGTTGTCATCTTTCTGCATGTGAAGCTATGTGATAAATTAGATACTGTTGACATATTTTGTAGACACCAGAAATGCAGAAGAAGCGGGATGCGTACATGTAGAGACCCGTTTCTGATGGATTGAACCAGTGACTCCAACCCCCAAAGGGCAAATACTACAACACCAACCGCCATTACCAAATTAGGAAGGTAAAGACTACCGTTTAAACATGTATTCACCTTCAGCCTACCAAAAACAAGATACAAAGAAAGAAAAGCTCAACATAATGACAGTTAGACAGATTCTAGTGTCCAAATACAGCAGAGATAAAAAAAGGATAATGCCGTTATAGTATGATGAAACTAAAAAGAAGTCAGAGCTGATTGACAAGAAAATTAAAACTAGATAGCCCAATAGATTTCTTATGTTTAATATGGACAACCCAGATATGAACCTACCCTGTCATTGTTGTTGCAACTGTCTTCATGCATGGAGTTGTGATATTTGAGTCGGGTATTAGAGATGAACGACATTTGACGATGTTGTATCTGTAACGGATGGAGCAAGTTGGCCTCTTCGTGCAATCTGAGAGATTCCGAGTCAACAAATTGTGATCCTGGATTCAATTGGGAAGAAACAGATTTACTAGTTTTGTTGTATGTGCAAATATTATGACATAAATATATGCAAAAACATTATTGATTTGTAATGTCGAGAGATCAAATCATGATTGAACAAAAGTAGATAGATCAACTGCATACCGAAGAAATGATCGATGGATAAATGCAACTTATTCCTTGTACTGGAAGGCTGAAATCAATCACAAGATACAAGAAAATTATTTAAAATAACGTTGAGAAGTTGGTTATAACGTTTGAGATGTATTTGCACCTTAAACTGTTTATGAGATTTTTGGTTCCTACGAAGTCGGGAATCCTGGAGAAAATGCATTAACCTGGTGACAGCCATTTTCTGGAAACTAAATCCTATGGATAATTGGAAGGCATAATCAACTGCTCTGAAGATTAATTAACCAATTCCTGGGCCACAGAATATGAGAAACTTGCAGGAGCGTCTTCCTCTGAAGAAAACAGGAATTTCTAAAGGAGAAGAAATAGAGGGATTATCAATTCGTTCAAATTTTGTTGCCAAAAATATTACCAGTTACGAAAAAGAATTGTCAATCTATTCAGATATTTATTTAATTTTTTAGAAACTTGATAAGTGATAACCTAACAAAAATTATACATGATGTTTCACAAATTTAGAGTGATAATCTTACACTTTTCTGCATGGAATTGCAATTTTAGATTAATCATGGTCATAGTTTGATTGCATTCAATCAGAATTATAAATGCATAGATCATAGAAATGACTGAATTCCTAGTTACTGACTTACTGTACATGTGTACAAGGAATGGCTCGACAACAGCAAATAGCACTCGGAAAATCTATGGCCGAAATTGTAACAGACAAAGAGGCTAGGGTCTCATGTACGTGCAGTAGCTAGGTATGTTGATGTCCTTTCAAAACTTTTTTTTTGCTTTTCACCTTGTTTATATTTTCCACTTGTTCCAGTTCGTTTTACATAAAGTTGGTTTGAAGTCTTACATACGGGGTATTTTGGACTACTATGGAGGGAAGGGGTACACAAAATTGAATGGAATAATATTTTCGAAATTTCAAAAAAAGGAAAAGATATTAATATATTTTTTTCAAAGCAAGTATATAAAACGGGTGCGAGATATATAAAAGTGGGTGCGGGGTTAAACGCCCTATGATAAATTTTTTTTGAAAGCAAGTATAATTTTATTTATAATAAGAGTTTAGGATATTATAATAGATATCTAAATACAATAATTTCAAACCTAATGAAATTTTATAACAATCTTCTTCAGAAAAATCAGGAATCTTGTGAACTAGATTAAACGCTTCTACATACCTTCGTTTTAATCTTCGCTGTTTCCATATACAACCATCTACGAAGGGGTCTATCAATTCACCATAGTCTTTAAGAGGAAGATAATATGATTCACCGTATTTAATAAGAGAAACTGACATACGTTGTAATCCAGTATTGCATCTCTTTCAATATAGGACTTCAAACCACCACCCATAAAAGGGGACTGAAAATCACCCACCATTAGAGGGAACTGATACCTCTCATACAAGGAGAGACTATAAAAACGACTTAAAACAAATAGAAACAAACTTATAGATTTGGGGCGTATCATCGACAAACAAGTCGATGATAGCCCCAAATTCATGAATCAACTATACAATAACAAGAGAAGAAGAGGATCGTTTTTTTTTGTTGAGAGTTTTTGTAACCGCTAACGTAAAAAGAAACGCCCTATGATAATTATGAGTAGAAGTCTAGAATTAATAACTTATTTAATATACAATTGGAAAAAAAAATTAACCTCCCAACTTGCTACATAACTTATCTTAAAAGAACGTTTCTATAGATTCTCTTCTCTTTCTTCTCTTCAACTAATTTGTCTCCTATGATAATCTCTCTTCTTCATAGCACCACCGCGCACCAGCAATCGTGCCACAACGAGTATAACATCAAACCGTGTTGCTAAAACGCACACAAGACCAAGCCACCATCGACCCTGTTGGACCGATGACAACGTTGCTCCACCACCGTCGCCGCCCACACTACACCGTCATAGTTCACCGTCCAATCCGTAACCCTCTTACCCATCTATGTTCAACAGTTAGCCTAATTAAATTTCACAATTAGATACATTATTAACCCTAATTAGATTACACAATTAGTTATATGATTATAGTTTACACGACTAAGTTACTCAATTATTTTCACGTTTATGTTACTTAAATATCTCACACATTTTTTACATGATTCTTTACATAAAATTGAACCCTAAATTAGCTTCATAATTGATTTAGTTTACTTAATCAACTATTCATGTTAGGTTATATTAATAACTTACACGATTAGATTACTTAACTACATTCACATTCGTGTTACGTAATTAGCTTACATTTTTTTCCATGATTCATTACATAAAATTAAGCTCAAATTAGCTTTCACAAATTAATTTAATTTACATAATCAACCTTCACAATTAGGTTATATTAATAACTTACGCAATTAGGTTACTTAATTAAATGAATTTAACATTTATGTTACATAATTAGCTTACACATTGTGTTTCATGATTCAGTTACATGAAATGAAGCTCTAAATTAACTTACAAAAAAAGCCCGAAGTAGGAATGAACTCTACGTGGACACGCACTCGACGGTGGCCGGAGTAGGAAGGTGAAGAGCGATATGGTCGGTCTAATAGGAAGATGAAGAATGTTGGGCCGGTTTCCGGCCCAAGATGAAATGTGATCCTGGGCCTAGACATCGAAGATATGGGCGTTGAGGAGAGAAAATTGTTGAAGGTGGACGACGTGGACAAAGAGGCTTTGACGTGGACAAAGAGGCTTACACCGGAACTCACCTCTCTCTCTCTCTCTCTCTATATATATATATATATATAGAAGACACATTCACATTGTAATTCACGCAATCACTTCATCAATATTCCGATCTCGGCATTATTCATCCACCGATTTGTAGACCGACGATCTATATATAAGTGTTATTCTGGAGAATTATAATCTGATTTTGTCATAACCTATTGTTTGCACCGTGTTTCTCGTCTAGCTAAGCCTATCGTTTACCATGTTTATTCATATTCTTTATTATGTGTTCTGTCTGACAGTGCGATTGTTGTTTGATCGTCTAATTAGCTCTACTTTAAAGGCAATTTTGTCCATTGTGATTATTTACCCAAAACAATTTGGCGCCCACTATGGAACAATTAGCCGATTCAAGGATATATTCGTCGTCAACGATCAAGCAGAACGGTGAATCAAGTTCCTGAGGTGACCGTCGATGGATTGGCCGAGAATGACCCCGCTCTCACTAACAATGAGAGCGAGGAGACCCTCGATACATCCAAATATGACACCACTGGTAAGACCATCAACGACACAACTCCGGAAGAGATATATCCCTCTCAACCAGAGAAGAAATGCAACTCATGGCTCAGTTCATGGAAAATCTCCGCCAAGAGATGATCGAACAACGCCAGCGCTATGAAGCGTTGTCTGCATCAAATGCACAACTAGTCACTGAAAACTTGTCTTTGAAATCGCAGGTACAATTCGTAGGGTCTAAAGCTGCAAGGGCCAGAAGGACCCCCAATGTCGCCGACGTACAAGCCAGATTGGACTTGGAGGACATCGAAATGACACCGACGAGCAATCTTGTGAATCGACCACAAATCGGTAACCCTGAACTCAATAGAATTCATCTAGTTACTGCTAACACTCTTACTTTTGCTACACCCACCTATTCTGTTAGAAACTGAGGTACTGAAACACATGGTAATCGGTCAAGCCCTCAACGAGTGTCTATGAGCTTTTGACGAGCGCATCGCGAGAATCCTCGGCGTCCCTCAGCCTATCGAAAGAGAAGTTCTGGATGGATTCGAGGACTCATCGTTCGTCGAAGACATTGCTCGGGTCGAGATCCCAAAGAAGTTTCACCTACCCAACGTAGCCAGCTAAGACGAAACCAACGACCCGGATGATCACATCGCACTCTACAAATAGAAGCTCATGGCTATCTCGGTTGCTCGTGGTAGCCGGGAGGCAGTCATAATAAGGAGCTTCGGCATGTCCTTGACAGGACCAGCACTGACTTGGTTCATGCACCTCCCGCATGGATCGATCGCCTTCTTTTCCGACTTAGTCAATGCATTTAAAGTTCAACTTGCTAGTAGTCGCAAACTAGAGAGACAATCTAACGACTTATATGACATTATCCAAAAGAATAACAAACCTCTTCGTGATTATCTGAACAGGTACAATAAGACGAAAGTGTCAATCCCGCAGTGCGATGTCCTGACGTCTATTGAAGCTTTCTGAAGAAGGTTGGTCAAAGGCAACGAACTATATTGCGAGATGACCAAATACCCTTGTCAAAGCTTCGAAGACTTACATACTAAGGCGATGGCACACGCCAGACTGGAGGAAGACGAAGAGCCATTCAGAGTCAACCCCAGTTCAGACCGTGTCGAAGGCGATCTCATGGGGACAACCGAAGATTGTCGAAGCCAACCTTATCCCTCCGACCGCGAAGACAAGGGCAGGACCAATCAGAATTGTGATAGAGGAAGAGAGTGGAAAGACCACCCCTCACTACCTCCTAAAGTACAATCTTACAATTTTAGTGTTTCAGTTTCAGAATTGGTCAAAACGTTCGACGAGTTCAGAAAGGACGTTAGATGGCCACGGAAGAGTGACAAGCCAGAATCAAAGAAAGACATGACTGGATGGTGCGATTTCCACGCAGATCACAACCACTACACAGACAAGTGCGTAGCTCTTTGAACGGAAGTTGCTCAACTCCTTGCTCAAGGCTTCCTCCAAGACTTCATATCGGAAAGAGCCAAGCGAACAATGATTGACGTGACAAGGTATCCAATGATCGCCCCCCCTTCCCCAGTGCCTACCAAAGTTATAAATTGTATTTCAGGAGGATCGAAACTGTGTGGGGTATCATATTCCGCAGCTAAACGACATGTAAAGCGTAGTATCCTTGACGTACCTCCACTGTCGGAGTCCAGGGTCAAGAGGGTAAGCGACTTACCCTTGATAACCTCGATGATGCCAACACGTGTGAGGTCGAACATCTTTATGTATTGGTCATATCCTTATCTATTTGTAAATGTCTTATCCGTAGAATCCTAGTTGATACAGGTAGTTCGACTAACATGATCACTCTCACATTGATTGAAATAGACTTGGGGGAGAAAGATGTCAGTCCTAATAGGATACCATTTGTCGACTTCAATGCCGAGGTAAAGTATACACTTGGGGACATAGTCCTCGCGGTCTACGCTAGAGGTTTGAACCTACATGTAAAATTTAATGTAACAAAATGGGAATCCCCATACATCTGTATCATTGGAAGGCCATGGATTCATGCAATGGAGGCGGTTTCGTCAACATATCATCAAATGATCAAATTTCTTACTAACCGGGGCGTCCAAGAAATTGAAGGAGAGAAAAAGCTTGCGAGAGAATGCTACATGGCGTCCATGAAGTAGGCAGTCAAGGATCGTTCAACATAGCAATCACATGATAAAAAAAGGTCGATGCGATACATCAAACCCGAATAGAAGGTTTGATGTGAACTTACATGAGGATTACTCTAATGTTAAGTTTTCTTTTATTGTTGCTAATGCAGTTTACGTCTAACATTCCTACCCCTGAAACTTATGAACAAGCTATTAACTGTAAGCATGCTAATGATTGGTTGACTGCTATGCATGAAGAATTCAGTCTATGGAGGTCAATAGTACTTGGAAACTTGTCCCCAAACCAGACAAAGATAGAACTATAGACTGTAAATGGATTTTTAAAATAAAAGAGGGAAATTATCATTTAGATCCTCCTAGGTTTAAGGCCAGATTAGTTGCTAAGGGCTTTACCCAGAAAGAAGGAGTAGATTACAATGATATTTTGCCCCTATAGTCAAATACAAAACTATGAGACTCTTGCTTGCTATGACAACTGGTTATGATTGGGAACAAGAAGAACAAATGGACGTTAAAACTGCTTTGTTGATAAGGATCATCCAGACCATATTTGCTTGTTGCAAAAATCAATCTATGGCCTTAAATAACCCCCAAAGGCAATGGAATAGGAAATTTGACTCTTGCATGATTTCTCTTGGGATCACTAGGAGCCAGTACCATACTTGTCTCTATTTTAAGCATGTTAAAACCAAAAATCCTCTGTATGTTTTTCTTTATGTTGGTAATATTCTTCTGATTAGTAGCTCTAAAGTGGCTATATCTGGTGTTAAGCATGATCTAAAAGTTCACTTTAATATGAAGGACTTAGGTCCTGCTCAGATGATATTAGGAATTAAGATGGTTGGAGACAGACCTAAGAGAAACCTTTACTTGTCTCAAGAAGAATATATAAGTAAGGTCTTAAATAGGTTTGCCTTGAGAAATTCCAAACTCTCTCCTATACAATTAGTAGGGCACCGTGATTTGTCTAAGAATAATTGTCCTATAACTGAATCTGACAAACAGATTATCGAAAAATGTTCCTTATGATGTTGTTGTTGGTTCCATCATGTGTGCCATGCTATGCACTCAACTAGATCTTGCACTGGCAAGGTATGAAGTATTTGTTGAAATATATTTGTGGTACTGAACAACTTGGTCTTGAGTACTTTGAGCATGATTTTAAAAATGAGATTCATGGTTATGTAGACTTTGGTTTTGCTAGTAATAAGGATAATAGAAAATCTACCATTGCTTTCTTCTTTACATGGGTTTCCGCTCCTCTCGGTATTGCCCTAACTTACATTTTTTATTTATCATAATCATTAGAATTTCGAGAAGTTATGTGGATTATCCAAGAATCAAAGTCGATTTGCTTTATAAAACGAAGATAAGTTAATAGAATACTTCAGGGGATTTCGCTTCATTTATCATGTAGTTCAGTTTTAATTTACCAGAGCGCCTTCTACTACTTCTAATAGGTCATCAACTAGATCAAAACCAACCCAAAAGCATTTGGACTTGGGAAATACTCACGAAAAGAAGGGTGGTAATTGGATTTAGTGACCTGGATCTGATCGGTTCTATTTTTCTTCTAACGGACTCGATGTACAAATGATGTACAATAATAAAAAAACTAAAAGATTTGTTTTGACATGAAGGATATATATATCTTTGACTCATGTTTATGAGACAATAAAATATGGCAAAACCCATCCCAAAAATTGGTTCACATGAAACGATAACTTGGTATATCTACTATACGACCATTAACTAAAATATGTCTACAATTAACTAATTGGAGGGCTCCCGGAATAGTTGGAGACATACCCAACCGAAAAGGATGTTTCCCAAACGCATTTCAAGTAATTGGAGTAAAACCTAACATGTGAGTCCCCAAAACGGGAAGCCACCAGATTCGAACCAATCAATCTTCGATACCTAGATTGTGAGTGGGTTTGTGGTCCGTAGCAGAGCAACGAGGCTGAATTCAAATGGGGTGGCTAAGTAAGTCTTGGCTGTTCGAATTACTTACAAAGTTAACTTGAATAATTAGAACTTGACCCGCCTTTAAGTGTGGTCCGTTTTTGGCTTTCCTTCCCCTTCGCAACAAGATAAATAGTGAGAAGCAACATTGAAGAAGGGGTACACTTGACGATATGAATCAACCTTGTTTCAGGACCCACGAGACAAAGAATAGTCTTAGATAGACAGTTTCTATGGGGCTCTGTATGAGGCTCGTACTGCAGAGAAAGAGAATAAAACTACAGGGTGTGCGTTATCACTCCTGCAAGAAAACGAAAGTTTTGTCTTAATCGATATGAGAATGATGCGTCGGGTCCGGGTAGAGACAAAAAAATCTTAAGCGATTGATCCGGCAGAACAACTCAAAAGATAAAGAAGTATCATTAATTTCTACATGTTCGTTCCAAGTTCGAAGAACCATTTGTACAAATAAGGATCCCCTTCGTAACAAGAAAAACATTTTCCCTGTAAGAGTCATTGTTCTTGCCAACTCGAATTGCCCGTCGTCCTGCTTCTATTTGTCTAGATGTAATCCAAGCTGGTTCAAGTGCCTGAAGAGCATACATGCGACCCGAGGCAGGGTTCTTTTATAAGATTGATTGGGCCATTTCTATCCACCGCCCTTCTCACGAAGCAGTTTAAGTAAAGTTGATATAGTTGAAGCACAGTCTAAATATGGTTTATGGGGGTGGAATTTGTGGCATCAACCAATAGGATTTCTCGTTTTTATAATTTCTTCTCTCGCCAAATGTGAAAGATTGCCTTTTGATTTTTTTTACCAGGGGAGCTGATTGCCTTGTTGCGAGCGGGGCGAACATGGCGTGCTTGAACTATTGACTGTAAACCATAACGGTTACAATCAGTATCCATGCTAACCTTTGGAATGAAGATGGACGTAAATTTTTGAGTTCGGATCTTTCGATTTCGAGTAAAAAAAAAAGGGGGGGGGGGAGGACTTAGCTTGACCTAGAGTATTTATACTCTTGTTGGTTGTTTGCACCGTGCACTGTTCACAAGAACCCTAATTAGAAAGAGAGAAGAAGCTTGTCATTTGCAGTGGTGTTCCCTGGTGGTTGTTTGTCGGAGTTAGCACGTTGAGATCTGACGAAGACGGTGTTTTAGTAGCTCATCCTCTGAGCTACTTCAACCTTGATTGGGATTCGAAACCCCTAATTCATTCTTCTCTACTTTCACGTCTCTTCTGCACCCCTAATTCATTCTTCTCTACTTTCACGTCTCTTCTGCACCCCTAATTCATTCTTCTCTACTTTCACGTCTCTTCTGCACCCCTAATTCGAAACCCCTAATTCATTGCTTCGACACCACTAATGAGAAAGGTCTAATTTCTGTGGTTCCAGTTCTTTCACAGACTAAACCCATTATTCCCTCTTAAAATAGTGACACACAAAATTTCCGTAAATTGAAATTTACAGATCTCATCTTTTACGGAACGCCTCATAGTTGGAATAATGAGCATCGTGGAAATACATGTCACTCAACCAAAGAAAGATGATGGAAAGTTGACCGAAATGGGCGAAAATGAAAATCGAAGCAATGGATGTCCAGCTCAGGTGACTATGGTACTCAACTGTCATTGTTTACACATCTTCTTTTGGAAAGAGATTCTTCTTCTTGAGGTCACAGACCCTCTTTATATTTCTAAATTGACCAGATTTAACCGCATACTTTCTCTTTGGCTAAATGTTTAGTGTGGTGCAGTCCTTATGTGTGTAGAATCGAAGCAATTGGATGTCCGACTCAGACCTATATGACATGACTGATCAGTATCAATACTTCTTTACATGGGCTGGGAACTGTATTTCATGAAAATCTTAGCTCCAACCCACTGTTGCATTATCATCCACTGAGGCTGAATACATTGCAGCTACTGAGGCTGTGAAATAAGTTATGTGGTTGAAAGGTATTTTGCAAGAGATCACTGGTAAGGTCTATACACTTGTGTTACATAAGGATAGTCAAAGTGCTATGTATATGTGTAAGGATTCAGTTTATCATGAAAGAACTAAACATATTGATGTCAGGTTCCACTTTTTTAGAGATAAAGTTGAATCTCATGAAATTATCTTGAAGAAAATATTATGTGACTTGATCTTGCTTATTTTGGAACGAAAAATTGTACCTTGAATGACGGACAGAAGAGGAACCCCTTGAGTGGCGCACATAGGTCAAATTGATGTTATGTAATACAACTAGGATTAAAGGGGCATTTGTAATATTAGAATCATATGTTTGTATTATTTAGGTGTAGTTGTTATAAGTATGCAGGCAATCCTGGTAGACTTAGAATTAGCGGACTAGGGAGTTGTTGTTATAGAGTTGGGCTTGAAACTTGGGAGTTTGGGCTTGACCCAAAGGCAGATAGCACCCACCGACTTGGTTTGTTGTTGAAATTTCAACGCAGCGTTTTGGTAAGTTGGCACTTAGCTTGACCTAGAGTATTTATACTCTTGTTGGTTGTTTGCACCGTGCACTGTTCACAAGAACCCTAATTAGAAAGAGAGAAGAAGCTTGTCATTTGCAGTGGTGTTCCCTGGTGGTTGTTTGTCGGAGTTAGCACGTTGAGATCTGACGAAGACGGTGTTTTAGTAGCTCATCCTCTGAGCTACTTCAACCTTGATTGGGATTCGAAACCCCTAATTCATTCTTCTCTACTTTCACGTCTCTTCTGCTTTTTTGTGATTCCTAGATCTAGATTCTTAGTTTGTCGATTCCCTGTCTTGTAACATTGTGAACTCTTTGACTTTTAGTGTGACACCTTGGGGTGAGTCTCTCCTCATGGGACTCAGGGGAGTTGGTTTATATCGAACCATGTCAAATAATTCTTGTGTTAAACTGCATTTAATTTATTTGTCTTTTGATTTGTTGCGATTTGTGCGATACTCAATCTTGTAATTCTCGATCTACAGAACGGTTATGTACAATGAAGATTATAACAATATAACAATCAACGATATCAATTAGTATGACAGACAAAGATGCATGATCTCATTAATCCATAAATGGATGTGATGCTGTGGACATTGACGAGACAATTGATAAAGCTTAACGTTAATGCATGTGAAGTGTTATGTGTGAAACTATACGGTTGATAATTGTTGAACTCATGTCATATTATCGTTTTATATCGATAGTTATATAAATATATGATATGTTTTTTTTGGTGAAATAAATACTCCCTCCGTGCCTATTTGTTTGTCCACTTTGAAAACCCCACACTATTCACATGTCAATACAATTTGTTCGATTACTCCTAATCTATGAGAATAAACATAGTCATATGATGTGATCTTGTTTGATTCGTCTCAATGAACACTTTAACAACATTAAAATTTTACAAGTTTTAGTAATACGTCGTTAAAGATATTAACGACGCAAAACTTATCTCAACAAACGTGAAAAGTGTAAAGTAGATAAACAAATAGGAACGGAGGAGTATATGATATGTGTATAGTATAAAGATATATAGACTTTTTACCCCTATAAATACTCATCCATTCTTACCTTACCATTTGCAATTCTTCTTCCCGTCTTCAGTTTCGATATTCTCTTTCATTTTCTTTCAATCAGTTCCACCATGAATGACGATGAGAACTTTAGGGCTTGTAATGATAGATATTTAGCCGATCTTTGCGTTTGTCTTTTTCTTATTGTGATTATCACCACCTTTCTCATCTTTTGTTGTGCAAACTCAGCACCTCTCGTCACCTTTCTCATCATCTTTCTCTTTCTTTGTTTTACCGTCGCCTACGATTGGTTAAGCAGGGGTTTCAACGAAGTGGTCGGGCTCGTGGCTCAATATTAATAACGGTAAGCAAATCTAAGTATTTTGTTCGTACCTTGTTTTTATGGATCTAGATATTATATTTTCATTATTTGTACAATCTTATTTTTTTAGATCTAGAAGATTTAGCAAGTTTCTGATATAGAAGATTTCGATTGGTCAATTACACTGCATACTCCTCAAATCGATATTGTAGACAATCGCTTTGATGTTTGAACCAATGAAATAGATTTCTACTTGATACCCGACTTCAAGCCGTAGTTAAGGACTTGTATTATTAAACATATTATGAAGGAATTTTTTAATCCTTATAAACACCCTTAAAACAACTAAGGAAAATAGATTAAAAGCTTTAGAAATGTAAAGGAACTCGTAACAAAATGATCAAGCCATTTACATTCTAGTATTCTACAGTATTAGGGTTTACATTTCACAACATCACATTCTATCCTAAAAACTCTAAAACCAAAGTTCAGCAAACTAAAATTATAACAAAACTCTTATTTAGTGTCGAAAGGGGGAATGAAAATCCTGAAGAGAAAAACCCGAGGTAAGCTAGCCTTGATGGCAAGTCTGCACAACTCATGAAAAGACAACGGTTGTTTAGCATAAAAAAGTACACGGTTGTTTGTTGGGGTTTTCTGGGAAGAGACAACCACTCATGGAGATGAACTAATTAGGGTTATGAGAAGTTGTGTTAGTGGACTCTTAAGTGTTAAATTTAGGTCTAATTTGCATAAAGTGATGGAGACACAAAAAGGGGAGGTGCATACATAAAGAGGGAGCATGTCGTATATAATTTGTGACTATAATATATAAAGATGGTCCCATTGAGTGGATGCTTATGTGTAGTGGACATTGATGAGAGGAGACAACCTAAATCAAAGGAGGTAAGCTTGATGAGATGCATGCTTCATCCAACGAAACATCATGCCACCATGTGCAATGACTACTGTTCATGTTTCATAATTTTTTACACTATATAGATTGTTCTTTTCTATTTCGAAGTTTATGTAATATATTTGTATGTATATTTAAGAGGAAAAAAAGCAGAAAACAATATATTATGATTTATTAATTTGACAAAAAAACAAAAACTAATGGCAACTAAGTTCCTTATTATATATATATATATATATTAAGTATGATTTTTGATTAATTATGACATGTAATCATAAATTGCAATCAAATTTGTATGTTTTATTTACTATATTTATTTTGTGTGAGTGGTGTGATTTTGCAGGATTGTGATCAAAATATGAATAATAAGTTTGCTGGATTCTAGTCGATATCTCTAAGGCAATTTCGCAGGATCGCAGGATTGCTGAACAGATGTTGAAGGATCTTATTGTGTCATCGTTTGTCTTAATTATCGAATTAGCAGTTTGTGAGCTTAATTTGGACCATTTGAATCACTTTTTCAGTGATGTGTAATATTTTTATGTTTGTGTTTGCCTTAATTATTATGTTAGCAGGTTTGTGGCCTTAATCTAATGAGATCATGTTATTGTGATATCATTTATTTCTCTTTTTTCAAATATAATTTAACATATATTATTAAAAAGAATAAAAAATTATAAAACAATCGTTACAAATCGACAAGTGAATTGGTTTAATAGAGATGTCCCCTGACGTAGTTGGGGTGATTGAGGCAAGAGTAATGGTATTGTTTCCGTTATGGGTGTCAAATCGGACGGTCGGGTCGGATTTCGGTCTGAAAATTTCAGGTTTCAGACAAATTTGGATCGGACTTTATTCGGAATTATAACAAGTCTAAACAAGTCGGGTCGGGTTCTAACCGGACACTTATTTATCGGCCAAAACCGCGTTTTCAGACTAAATTTCCATCGGACAATATATTTTCACGGCGGATGGGTCGGACAGTTTTTGAGTCCGGACGTGTTTCCGGTCGGGTCGTTTTCAGGTTCGGGAGTGTTTTGGGTCGGACATTTTTCGGGTGCGGGCGTGTTTCGTGTCGGGTCAATTTCGGGTCTGGGTGGTTTCAGATCGAGTCGATTTTGAAAAAGAGAAGATTAAATTTTAAAAATGATAGTTTAAACTAATTAATATTTGAATGAATTCTTAATTGTCTACAATTAAATAGGAATTCATCGAAAAATCTCGGGTTTTGGGAAAGTTCGGTTCGGACAATCTCGGGTTTCCGACGAGGTTCGGATCAGACATTCTCGGGTTTTGGACGAGGTTTGGATTGGGCAATCTCGGGTTTCGGACGAGGTTCGGATCGAACAATATCGAATTTTGGACATTTTTCGGGTCGGACAGTTTTCGGGTTTCGGAATTTGTCGGTCGGGTCAAATTCGTCTCGGACATAAACTTTTTCATTTTTTTCGGGTATCGGCCAAGCATTTTTTCGGTCAGACCGGTCGGGCTTTTCGGATCGGGTCTAATTTTAACGGTCCTAGTTTCAGTTACTGTAAATATAGAAATATACAGTATTTCTGTTAAAAATTAAGGTATGTAAGTGGATTACAACACAATAAAATACAGCAAAACACAACACAAACAATTATTGGTGAGCTTTCTATACAGTCTTCTTGTACAAGTATTGTTATTTTGGTCGTTAAAAAAAAAAGGTTTTCTTGTACCTGCATGCAGTCTAACACAGCACATGAAGGAATTGTGTCATTTAATCGGATGTGCAATTACTTATTATGAAATAGAACTATTGATAGAGATTCATAATCCAGTTATTTTAGGTAGTCATAGTGCTTTGCTAGAAGCCAACTATGATTTATGAACTTTATATTATAAAGTTTATTGCTATTATAATTAGGTCTTATGAGGTCACATCCTAAGAGTGTATGGACTGGATATATTGAGAGAATAATTATATAAAGTATATAATATAATGCTATATAAGATATAGTTTTGAGATAGAGTTTAATAATAATAAAGTGTTATTATCAATTAAAGGATAAAAGGAAAAATGTTAATTAAGAAGTTAATTATAAATATAGGTTTTGGAAACCCTAATGAGTGGTCTCTCCATTTTTCTTCTTCTAAGAATTCTCTTTCTCTCTCAACACCCTTTCATCTTCAACCTAGCAGTTGAGTTCGAGGGATCCAGATCTTTGCCCGGGTGGACTAAGTAGAGGAGTTTCAAGTGAGACTCTCTCCGTTCGAGTGATTGAACACGCATCAAGAGGTAATCGTTTCTTCTACTTCTCAATCCAATTAGTTTATGCAATAGATCCTTGTTTAGATGTTAGGAAATCGTTTTCTGCAATTCCGCTTAAACTATCTAAAACCCAATAGTGGTATCAGAGTCAGGTTTTGCGTGACCTAAAATTTGTAATTGTTACAATTTGGGTGAGAAATGTTTGATTTAGACCAAGATCGTTCTTTTGCTTGCACTAGCAAAGAGATTGTTGTTTTGCACAAGCAATTTTTTGTTGGTTGCACATGGAACTAGGGTAGATCACAAGTACGTGTGATTCAATGAGATTAATGTTTTGACATTATTTTCTTTAAGACCAAGATTAATGGTTAATCTCACTTAATGCTAATAAATACGTTTTGAATAAGGGTTTATTTTATACCGAAAACGTTTCGGTCAACCTAGTAGTAAATGTTAGAAATGAATCATTACATTTAATGGTTATAAAAATGATTTATTATATAAAATATTTGATATTTTATTTAATACACAAAGATTTAATTATTATATAAGGTATGTAGATATCTTATTTGGTTAATTTTGAATTAACATAATTAAATATTATCTAAGAATATTTGATTCTTTTTATTGGCAAATTATTGATTAATATCAGATATTAATTCCATTCATATTCTTGTTGAATCAAAATAATGAGAAATTGTTTCTAACTTTAAGTAGTTAATTTGATTAATTATTTATGCTTTTTATTTGGATAAAATTGCATCTCTCACTTATATAATATTTCATATATCATTGATGCATGTTCATGGTTTATGTTGATTCAATTATGTAGAAATTGTTTGTATGAATTAATTTGCATGACTGAAACGAAAAAATTTGATTTTTCTAGCCATAGAATTCATGTACTACATGTAGGGTAAGTTGCTGATTTTTTGAAAATTATGCATGATTTAGTTAATTATGCATATTAATTAAAATATTGACTTTTTGCCTGATTGTTTTTTTTCTAGCCATATCATTGATGCATATTAATTATGCCTGATTGCCATTCTGATCGCGGTGCAGGCTGGACACGCGGCGCAACAGCACCACCCTGGTGGTTGTGTTGTTGTGGTCGTCGGTGGCCGACTAACGATCCCAAAGATTTTGTGCTTTCGGATAAACTTCTGATTGGATTGAAATTGCACTAAAAATATATTATTTACCAAGATAAGATAAGATATATGATATTCTATCTTAATAAATTAGATTTATTTTAATCAATAAGATATTTGATATTTTATTTGGTAAATAAAGATTTAGTTAAATGTTACAAGATATTTTGATATCTTATTTGGTAAATTTTGAGTTACCATATTTAATATTATCTTTGAATATTAGATTCACCAATTTTAGCAAATTAATGATTAATATATGATATTAATTTCATGCATAATTTAATTGAATTAATATATTTAGAAATGAGTTTCTATATTAAATAATTAATATGATTAATTGTTTATGTTTTTTAAATTTGGATTAATAGCATATTTTATTTAGATGAAATTTTATATGTTATTATTGCATATGGATTTAATGTTATGGTATTATTGCATGCGGTGACTAGTATGGCCCACCTTAGGATAGATAAATACGATCTGCGTATCGTACTATGTTTTTCTTGTACACGATACGCAGATCGTGTACAATTTTAATTGAGTAGAATGCACAATAACCCATGAGGCCCTTTGAATTTGTTGGATAGTTTTCGCCTTAGCGAGGTGTCCTTCTTTTACTTTGGGATAGTGCGGGCATGTCTAATAGGGGCATGTAAATCTTGATACGGTTACACTCAACATGAGACCAAAAGACTCAGTTTTGGATCTTGAGGCATAAGGATGAGTCTAACATAAGATGTGACCATCAACCAAGAATTATATAAGGTTATAATTAGTAAAGAGTTTACTTACCTTGATTACATGAGATTTGGGGAAGTGCCTAAGTACGCTCAAGTTTCATTTAAGATAGGATCTTGGAATCATTTTACTCAGGAAGGGACAATTTTAATTGAGTAGAATGCACAATACCTTAATTTTTATATCTTGTCTAAATTTTAAGTTATTGCATGTCAAGCATAATTTATCTGCATTTTTTTATTTTATTCTGTTTCTGTACTTACTACGTCTTTTGAGCACCTCAAAATCACTCTCCACTCAATTGTTGAGAAAAATAAGTTGAACGACACAAATTTCTTTGATTGAGAAATAAAATGAGAATTGTTCTCAGAACTGAGGGTCAACAGGATCAAGAAAGGATTTACGTTATTGAAATATCAATAGCCAAGTCTCATTCTTAGGTATTAAATACCGGATGTGGTTCTCACATTATTTCGAATGTGCAAGGACCAAGAAATAAGAGACAGTTGCAAAAGAGTGAGATAGATCTTCGCGTTGGAAATGGAGCAAGAGTTGCTGCACTTGCCATTGGAGATTATTATGCTCAAGCCATATGTGTAATACTGGACTATACATATTGGATCTGAAGTTTATAACGTTAATACAAAAAGGCAAATGTCGAATGACATAAGTGAAGCCAATCTATGGCATTGTTGCTTAGGCCACATTAGCATTAAACGCATGAAGGAACTCCAATCAGTTGGTAGCCTAAAATCATTTGATTTAGAATCATTTGAAACATGTGTATCATGTTTAATGGGTAATATGAAAAAGGTCACCTTTCCAAAGGTACAAGTGAAAGGACTAATGAGCTTTAGGCTCTCATACATACTGATGTGTGTGGACCTATGAGCACAGAAGCCAGGACATTGTTAGACATGGTCCGCTCAATGATGAGTTTTGTTAATGTTCCTACATCCTGTTGGGGTTATGCTCTCACTACCGCTATATTCACACTAAACAAGACTTCATCACGATCAGTTGACAAGACACCACATGAGATATGGTTTGGGAAGCCTCCCTGCTTGTCATTTCTGAAGGTCTGGGGATGTGAGGCTTATGTAAAGTGTTTACTAGTGATAAGCTCGCACCCAAATCAGACAAATGCTTTTATAGGTTAACCCAAGGGGTTATTATTTCTACAATCTCGTTGAGAATAAAGTGTTTGTAGCTCGGGATAGTGTCTTTTTGGAAAAGGGGTTCTTTTCCAAGAAGTCAAGTGGGAGAAATGTTCAGCTTGATGAGATTCAAGCGGAGCAACATACATGCCAAGACGAAAACCTAGACGATATGAGGATTTTGTCTTGATTGCTGACGTTCTACTTTTAGAGAATGATGAGCATGTTACCTATACACAAGCAATGACGGACCCCGACTCCGAAAAATGGCTTGGAGCCATGAGATCCGAAATGGACTCCATGTCTGAAAATCAAGTTTGGGACTTGATAGATTTGCCTGATGGGGTAAAACCCATTGGATGCAAATGGGTCTTCAAGATCAAGACAGACAAGGATGAAAATGTTTCTGTCTATAAGACAAGGTTAGTTGTCAAAGGATTTAGACAAGTCCATGGTATTGATTATGATGAAACGTTCCCATTGGTCGTAATGACCAGGTCCATTAGGATAATCCTAGCAATTGCCTCTTATTATGATTATGAGGTATGGCAAATGGATGTCAAGACCGCCTTTCTAAATGGTTATTTAGAAGATAATGTATACATGATTCAACAAGAAGGTTTTGAGGATCTAGAGAATTCTAGGAAAGTATGCAAGCTTAAGAAGTCCATCTATGGATTTAAGCAAGCATTCAGGAGTTGGAATCTGTGTTTTGATGAAGTGGTCAAAAAGTTTGATTTCATCAGATGCGAAGAGGAGCCCTGTGTTTACAAAAATTTAGTGGGAGCAAAGTGGCCTTCCTGGTTCTATATGTGGATGACATATTACTCATTGGAAATGATATTCCTATGTTGGAGGCAGTGAAGGAATGACTTAAGAAGTATTTTTCAATGAAGGACCTAGGAGAGGCAGAGTACATATTAGGCATTAAGATCTATAGAGATAGGTCTATAAGGCTTATTGGTCTAAGTCAAGAGACTTATATAGATAAGGTCCTTGCTAGATTTAATATGGTGAATTCTGAGAAATGATTCCTTCCTATGCAACATGGCTTACGTCTCAGCAAACCCAGTGTCATAAGACATCTGGTGAAATGAGAAAATGAGTAGGATTCCTTATGCTTCAACCATATGATCCATCATGTATGCTATGACTTGTACTTGCACAGATGTTGCGCACGCTATGAGTGTGTGCAACACATACCAATCAAACCCTGAAAGGCACATTGGTGTGCAACCAAGAACATTCTAAAGTACTTGAGAAGGACTAAGGATGATGTCTTGGTGAATGGAGGTGATGACGAATTGGTCGTCAAGGGCTATACTGATGCGAGTTTCTAGACAGACAAAGATGATTTTGAGTCTCAATCTGGATACGTCTTCATTCTGAATGGATGAGTTGTCATCTAGAAGAGCTCGAAGTAAAAGAGATTTTCCTAGTTTTATATGTGGATGACATATTACTCATTAGAAATGACATCCATATGTTAGAGACATTTAAGTACTGACTTTAGAAGGATTTCTAATGAAGGACTTGGGAGATGTTGAATACATACTAGGCATTAAAGTCTATGGAGATAGACATACGAGGCCTACTGGTATGAGAAAGAGTTAGTGTCAATGGTGTATAAGAAAGAACATCCTATGGTACTTAAGAAGGACTAAGGATGAATTCTTGATTTATGGAGATAATGACGAGTTAGTCGTCCAGACAAGTACTACAAAAGTGCTACATGATTCAATACTATGTTGATAGAGAAGACATGAGGTTGTGCACATTGCACAAATGATAAAATTGCAGATATTTTAACCAAGCCTATATCTAGACCCAAGTGTGACAGTCACATTCAAGTCAAGGGGCTCAAACACATTGGAGACCTCTTTTAAAACATTATTTGTTTTATGATAAATATTGTTTATAGTTATCACATACATTTATGCTTGACTTATATATGAGTTTCATATTATTATTTAATCATTGCTTGGGATTAGATAATGTATCCAAACAATTTTATAGTTAACAAATGGGTTCATCAAAACTGTTTTGGTGAATGGAACCCCATTAAGTGAACTGAAATTATAAAATTGTTAGAAGTCCATGGCCCGAGTCATTAACTTGGATACAAATGACTTTATTAAAGACCATATTGTGAGATTGATTGATAACACCGGGTTTCATGTGTTATGGGGACATAGTGATGTCTAAGCAATTACATAGATGTGTATGAGGATACATGTCGGACAGACCGAACTTAGGATTCTTCAGGACATTACTGTAGAGTTCTAGGAATATTCATGATTAGTGAGTTCCTTAGACATGAGTATGATATAGTAGTTATCATTTGGCTGATGGTATGTCTTTGACGCTGTTCAACGCTGACCGTAGCAGACAGCTATAAAGGCAGTGATTGGGATTGCCAAAAGTTGAGTGGGAGCTATAGTCGTACAAGATTGAATATGTCCTCCTATTCCATGTATACCATGATACATTTAGAAAGGAATGGTGTCTCGGCCACTTGGAGGGTGAGAACTGTGAAAACGCATGACCATGCTCGGATGGATTATTAGTAATCATTTGTACTGACAGTTCGATCTCAAGAGTTCAAGAAACATATTTGGCGGAAAAAGTGAGTTTCATCGTATAGTCAAATAAGACACTAAGTGACAAAGGAATTTTGACATTGCACACTTGTTTTAAGGACAAGTGGGAGACTGAAGGAATTGTGTCCTTTAATCGGATGTGCAATTACTTATTATGAAATAAGACTATTGATAGAGATTCATAATCCAGTTATTTTAGGTAGTCATAGTGCTTTGCTAGAAGCCAACTATGATTTATGAACTTTATATTATAAAGTTTATTGCTATTATAATTGGGTCCTATGAGGTCACACCCTAAGAGTGTATGAACTAGATATATTGAGAGAATAATTATATAAAGTATATAATATAATGCTATATAAGATATAGTTTTGAGATAGGGTTTAATAATAATAAAGTGTTATTATCAATTAAAGGATAAAAGGAAAAATGTTAATTAAGGAGTTAATTATAAATATGGGTTTTGGAAACCCTAATGAGTGGTCTCTCCATTTTTCCTCTTCTAAGAATTCTCTTTCTCTCCCAACACCCTTTCATCTTCAACCTAGCAGTTGAGTTCGAGGGATCTAGATCTTTGCCCGGGTGGACTAAGTAGAGGAGTTTCAAGTGAGACTCTCTCCGTTCTAGTGATTGAACACGCATCAAGAGGTAATCGTTTCTTCTACTTCTCAATCCAATTAGTTTATGCAATAGATCCTTGTTTAGATGTTAGGAAATCGTTTTCTGCAATTCCTCTTAAAGCATCTAAAACCCAATAGCACAATAATTGGTGCTTTGTACTCCCTCCGTCCCATAATTTTCTTCCTATGTTTTCATGGCACATTTGCCGAGGTACGTTTTGTATCCTTAATATCTCTATTTTTATGTTAATACAAATAATTAAAATTTGATATTATTAAAGTACACATTAATACGAATCAAACAAGAACTCACATGACTATATATTTTCTTATATATCAAGATAAAACGAGGAGATTCTCTTCAACCGTGAACATTGTATACTATTTAAAATGGGAAGAACATTATGAGTCGACGGAGGGAGTATATATAAGTTTTCTTGTACGTACAAAATGAAAAGAAAAGATAAACAGATCTTAGAAATAACTGAATTCGTAATTACTCCGTACATCTTACTAGAAATAAGGGAATGGCTCGAAAAGATAAACAATCTGGCAATCTAAGGTTGAAATTTTGACAGACAAAGCATTCTCATTCACCTAGGTATAATAATGAACGGAGATGATGCTAATTGTACATTGATGAGACAAGAGAAGAGAAATGATTCCTAAAATAAAGGAGCAAGTGAGCATCAATTGCTTTCTTCTTCTGACTAGAAAAAGCCAATGAGATGGAGTACACAAAACACACCGAGTCCAAAGTTAAGCTATGTTGATGTCCTTTTATGGTCTCTTTTTGCTTTTAATATCGTTTAGATTTTCCATTTATTCTACGGGGTAGTTTGTTTTACATGTTTTATCTAAGTAGTGTTAACTTTTACCTTTAGAATGCTTCGAGTGGTAAATGAGACTATACATAGAAATTGAAATCATTCTAACAGCTTGTTTGGTATAAAGATAGAAATGGGATTAAAATAAAAAAATCGGGTTACATATAATAAATGGGAAGGAGTGATGCTTAAGCTTTAGTGTTTGGTACACGAAGGGATGAGAATTAACATAAGTATAATTTATACCTTAATTTTTATTTGGCTTTGAGATGTAGCGTAATTTGTTAGTATACGAATGATTATAATCATTTCCTATACCAATATCTATTCTACTAAACAGAAAAACAGGCTTATCTCATTTCCAAACCGATTTCATATATCCAAGGTATACAAACAAACGACCCCTAAAGAGATTAAGAGAGAGTGTGTCATATTGACACATTGGAAGTTTTTAATTAAAAAACTAACTTCAAGTAGTTTTATTAGAGAAAACTAACCCCTTTAATTTTCCTTTTTTCCTTGTAATAGGAGGTTAGTTTCTAAACAGATTGTTTTCCTAATAAAAACGTACACATTGGTCATTGAAATTTCCACTTGTAACTGAAAATAACTGGCTACCAACTTATGGACAACCAATTATTATTTGTAGTTTGTATATATGTTTAACCTGGACGATCAGACGGTAACGGGTAGGGGTCTAGTGTTGACTAGGTGCAGTTCGACGTTTAACGGATAATGAGGCTTTGGTGACGGTATGATAGATAGGATGTCCCAAAATTAAGAAACTACACGTACATAGTGATATTGTTTTCTCTCTTCTAGGACCTTTTTCCTAGGAGTTTTTCAGGGAGAACCACCACCAATTCCTTTATACATTTGTTGAATATTTGGCTCCTTATGCCAATCAAGCTTCATATTAGGATTTTGTTCAAGAACTTTAATCCTTTCTTCTAAATACTCATTCTTGCAACGAGAAGTAAGGAGAGCTAAATCAAGTCTTTAATTCTTAGCATGGAGTTTATTGAACACTTTTTCAAAATCATTATGAGCATGGCACGAAGTATCATTAGGATCTTTGAGAAGATAACTTAAAACCTTACCAGGTCTTACAGAACAGTATGAGTAACATTCTTTTCATGAATGTATAGAGAATCAAGTCTTTCAATAATGGATAGTAACAAGTCATTATCAGAAGGGGAACTGAGAAGGAAACTATTACCTAGATTCAATTTTTCATGCAAATCACAAGTACCGCAGATAACATGAGAAGTCTTGACTGGTTTAGAAGCACCCTCATATTTCTTACACCAAACAACATTTTCATCAGTCAAACAAGAGATATCTTCTTCATTTCCCCTTATTCTTTCCTGAAGGGAGTTATTTTCTTCACTAAGTTTGATAGTCAACCTTATCATGTGTATCTTATCATATTAATTAAGAGAGTTTCACTAAAGTCAGAACTAGTTACCTCATATTTGATAGACTCTAAATCTTCGTGGAAAAGCCCGCACCCGTAAAATTATAACTTGCACCCACTCTTGGGCGCACTTAGGATGCACCCAAAAACTATACCGGATTTTTGAGAATTTTGAAGGCAAAATAAAATAAAATTGGGCGCATCCAGGGTGCGCCCAGAACCGACCCGATGTGTTTGAGCGCGTTAAGGATGCGCCCTAAACGGGTGCGGGGTTTATAATTTTTCGGGTGCGGGGTTAAACGCCCTAAATCTTCTTTTGACACGAGGCATGATTCATGGGAATTGTCGTCTAGTTCATGTTCAGACACTTCTTTAGCATTGATTACCCGTGAGATCTTCTAGTTCTCTTTCAGATTCTTCATCAATGTCTCCCTCAAAGGAGGTGAAAACTGAAACATTTTTCTTTGAGCATCCTCTTTGTCCTTGAAATTAGGACAATTCTTGGAGAAATGACAAATATAAATGCATTTATAACACCTGAATCCCTTTCGCCCACTTTTGTTATCATTCCTTGGGAACTTGTCTTTGTGAAAGTTTCTCACAATTCGATTTAGAAGAGCATTGATTTCGTCATTATTCTCTTCATCCGAGTTCCCATCAATGTGAGATCTTTCCATCCGTTTGGAGAGGATTGGGGAATTGTCTGAATCAGTCTTGGGTTGTTCAATACCCTTGTGCTTGTTCTTTTGTTGCTGAAATAGACCAATGAGTTCTTGGAGAGATCTATAATAGATGGGGTTTGCAACATGATACTCTGAGTGAGTTCGGTGTTAGGATACATCTTGATAACCTGCTAAGTTAACTCACAATCTAGAGCCTTGGCTCTAATACCAATTGTAGGATCTGTGTGTTAGTTCCCGGAACTGAGACACAAAAGTACTCAGTTCGTGAGGACAACGAAATACAAGAAAATAAGTTTATCAACACAATCACTTAAGGTGGAAACCCTAGATAACCAACTAGTTGTATTTGGATGAAAATTAAACCACATCTTTTTCAAGGATTAAAAGTCTACTTGTATATTGAAGTTGATGTTTAAAGATGAACAATAGATTACTGTTTTCTTTCTAAAACTTAACCTAGTTCCTATTAAAAACACACAAATCAATAAATAACACGACTTACTCAATGTTTTTGAGCAAGAAGACTTTCACTTCTTCTCCAATCAGATGCACGTCAAGAGTTCTTCAAATGCATAGTGATAGAAGCGTGTAGCATTGAGTATTTATACAAGTAAGATCACAGGAAAAGATCTCGATAAAGAGATGTTTCTTAAACGATCTTCATTCAACTTAATTCACATGTTTTATGAGTTCACAAACATAAACTCATAATCTTTACTTATCAACTATTATGGAACCGAATTATCAAGTAAGATCTCCCATGAGATATACTTGAATATTAATCTTTAATTCCACAAATGCAAGAATATGTTTGATTTTACCAAAGATAAACAACAAAATTTTACCTTAAAATAATTACAACAAGTTCTAACAATATATGAGATATGTGACATATGTCCATCTGTTATTGACGCAACAAATCTTCTGTGAGTGTCATTAGCAAGTAACAAATCTTCCAAAAATATTATGTAGATTCGTTGAAGATGTGGTTTCCAACCCAGTTCCCTGAAACATCTCTTTGTTCTTTGATGAATGATTCCCAGTCTTTTCATCTGTAACTCAAATACTTATGTAGTCAATAGTGTGTATGTGTTTTTCATCGTCAAAACTGAGGAAGCTGAGGAAACCGGGGAAGGAAACTTCATGAGAGATGAAGTTCTGGAAGTTCCATTCCAACAGATTTTATTTATGCAACTGCCAGAATACTGGAGAAAATGCATTAACCTCGTGACTGAAGGGATAGAAGAATAACCTTTCAATTTATGCAACTGCCAGATTTTTTGACATTAGTTTCTCTTTGATTTAAAACATGGAAAATTTCTGGATATTTGTCTGAATTTCTTTTGTTTTTGTGCTAAGATATGAATGCCTCTAAGAAAATGGCTGGAGTAGTTTCTTCTTGTGGATGACTCACGACTTTCTTAATTCATCTGCAAACAAGGACTCCCTCTACTTCAAGATGAGACCGTGCAGTAACACCACATCAGTCTACAAATGCGCATAAAAGATGGTTTTGATTTGGTATTAGATGCTGAATTTTTATTTGATATATAATGATAAGAACAAAAGTATGTGTGTTCGTTGAGGAATCTCATTCTTACGGATGTGATGAGACTTTTATGAATGTTTATATGTGCAATGGCACATTATATTTATGTAATGACACTTTTATGTGGGCTTATGTGTGTAATGACACTTTATATGAATATAATGACATTTTTATGTGTGTAGTGACACTTTATATAAATATATTGACACTTTTTATGTGCACTTATGTGTAATAATACTTTATATGAAGCTGAATTTCTAATTAGGGGTGAGCAAAAATATCCGATCCGGTCGATCCGATCCGATAATCCGCCGATCCGATCCTTAAAAATCCGTATCCGAAAATATCCTATTAAGATTTTTTTGTCGCATTAATCTTTTTACCGCGACAAATTTGTTCTTCGTCGCCCAAACTGTTTTATGACGAAACTACAAATTTGTCGCCATTGGGTTTTTGTGACGAAAAGAACTTTTGTCGCCATATATCATTTGTGACAAAAATAGATATTTGTCACCGTAAGTCTTTTGTGACGAAAACTTAATTTTGTCACCTTTGTCTTTGGCGAGGAACTTTTTTTGTCGCTTAGACATTCTGTGACGAAGTCTATCACCCTAGATCTCTTGTATTTTCATTTATGAGTTAGTTTTTACAATAATTTACTTTAATGCAAAATGTATATGAAAGTTTGGATAATCAACATTTTTATATATAATACTAAAACATGGTTTCATTACATTCACAATCAAATCACTATACTAATAAAACCCCGTAACTCAAACAAAATTGTACACCACCAACCATTGTGTAATACATGTTCTAAAAGCCGAGTGTTCTTCTCATAGAAAGTTGAGTGTTCCAAGCCCCCCAAGCATACTCATTAGCATATTACTGCATGTGCTGCCAAAATCCAACGCATGAGTAGGTAGTGCCGAGATCGATTCTGATTGTTAGTCTCTCTCTCTCTGCCATCCCAATAGACCAGAATTATGAAGAACACAAATATCTAGGGTTTTGAGAGATTTGTTGGATGATAGTTTAGCGATTGCTTGAATCTGAAAAAGCGGACGTCGTGGATGGAGGAAGAAACGGAGGCGGGAGGACGAAGGGAGGGAATTTCCGACCTTTAGGAAAACCTCATTGTCGTAGGCTTTACAGAGCAGGATTGAGAAGAAAAGAAGAAGAAGAAGACTGCGAAGTACTCGGAGGTTCATACTGAAATCCATTGTGATCTGTAGACAAGTTCTACACCTGGCAATTAATCTGCTCAACATAATGAAGGGATGTTGCACAGAGAGAGAGAGACGGGAGGAGCCCAGAATTTGTAATCTTCCCACTTAATCTTTCAATCAGTCCCCGCCGATTCCTGTGGACTATAAAGTGTTTAGATGACAAATCGAACTTCGTCACACAAATGCAGCTTTAGACGACGAGAACTAAATCTCTCACAGAAGGCCAAGTATCTCGGCGACCAAACACACTTTTGTCCTCCTTATTTAAATCGTTGATTCGCTAAATGAATCAAATATATTAATTTTCACATCTTAATTCCTCTATATAATATATATAATTATATATTTAACATTTATTTTATATTTTGTGAATTTTAATTTTAATAGAAATAAAAAGTTTAATTTAATTTTCATATACCTTCTAAAAATCGGATAATTCGGATATTCGAGTCAAATATCTGATCCGATCCGGACAATATTTACCGGATATCCGCTCCAAAACGGACCGAATATGGATCGGGGTTTTGTGGAATTTTTTTTAGCGAATATCCGGCTTACCGGATCAGATCGGATAATCCGATTGCTCAGCCCTATTTCTAATGACATACACTTTCTCAATGACATAGTAATGAAACTTTTGTAATTACTGTTTCGTAATGACACGTTCGTAACAACATTTTTAAATGATTTTCTATGAACACTTGAGTAATGACACTTTCCTGGTGACACTTTTGTAATCATACTTTAGTAATGACAAATTTTGTAATGTCACTTATGATAAAGATTCATGTGCGAATGATTTTTGTCCTACAAATTATTTATACATGCATACCCTTTCATATTCACATGTACAATCCTTTACATTCACAGATGTGTGCATGTCTCTGACAATATATGAAAAATACATGCGCATGCCTGCATGTGCATGCGAATGTGAAAGAATGTGCATGCGAATATAGAAGGGTACGTGTGCATGTATTCAAATATTTGTAGGATAAGGTCATTCTCACCGGATCCAACTCCATTTAGTGATGCAACTCTTTTTATAAGTCACAGTGCCATTAGTGCACTAAAGTGTCATTATATTGCACTAAAGTGTCATTATATTTCTTTTTCAACTCTAAGTGTCATTCGGACAAAGTGACATTAGAACAAAGTGTGTCACTAGTATATTTTTTTCAACTCTAACATGTCACTCAGACAAAGTGTCATTAAAATTAAGGTTTTTTTTTTACCGAAAACCACCCGTATGATAGACAATATTGCCTAACACCACCCGTATTTGCCATTATTATCGAAAATCACCCTCTAAGCCTCTACGTCATTCAACAATCACTCTCCTCTAACTTCCGTTAAATACTTATGTCACGCGTCATATTATATTATTATTTTATTTAAAATTACTAAACTCACCCCTTTAAAATTAAAATCTCATAATGAATTTTTTCCATGTCTTCAAATCATTTGATTATTTTATATAAATAAAGTAATCAAAATCCCCAAAATTCATCATCTTCCCCCAAACCCCCAAAACTCATTCTACAACAACAAAACCCTACTCACTTGAGGGAAAATTCGCAATCAACCTCTCAGCTCCACCTAAAAAGAGGGCGAATTCCATTACAACAAAAGCACAAGTAAATTTCCAGTTAAATTAGGTCATACGATCAAAACTTCATCAACACAATTGCTCAAGTTCAACAGCAAACCTGAAGAATGGACTTATAATTAACAAAAATATGCACATACGAATGGCGATTGTAAAAAATCTGTGCATGTTATTTGTACAATTACAAACAACGCAAAATTCAAAGAGGGATATTGGAAACATTACAGCTTCATCACCAAAAAATGAACAGAAAACAACGAATTCAATAAACACACTGAAAGTAAATCAATGAATTTTGATCTATCGGGTCTGGTCAATATTAGGGTTCGGGTTGACCTATAAATTAGGCATGGTCCATCTGCTCAAATTGTAACCGAGCTTGGAATTGCGCAGACGAAATCACAATTGTGAGAGATGACATGAGAGGAGATATCGGGGCCGCCAAGACTGAAGCTCGCACAGATGCTCGTCTTCTTAAGTTGATTCCAGCCGCAATCTAGTGAAGATGAATGTGGATTCGAGGTTTTAGGGTTTTGTTGCTGTAGAATGAGTTTTGGGGGTTTGGGGTAGAGGATGAATTTTGGAGTTTTAATTACTTTTTCAGAAATTACATAAAAGATCTAAAGATTTGAAGGCATGAAAATAATGTCATTACAAGATTTTAAAGGGGCGGTTTCAGTAATTTCAAAAAATATAATAATATGACGCGTAACATAAATATTTAACGGAAGTTAGAGAGGGGTGATTGTTAAGTGTCAGATAGGCTTATATTGGTGATTTTCGGTAATAATGAAAAATACGAGTGATTTTGTGAAATATGACCCATCATACGGATTTTCCGGTAAAAAAAACCTTATTGAACGTTTTTGCGATAATGACAATTTCGTAATGACACTTTTGACAATCTAAAGTCTCATTTAGAATTGCTTTTCACCTCTAAAATCTCATCTAATTTATTAAAATGATCAGGGAGATGATTCTACAAATATCTTGTACACATTTTGCAGATTCACATCGGAATTGAATTCAACATTCATTTTGTAGAAGCAAATTTGATTTCAAAGAGAAAGCAAAATCTCAAAACTTCATCTCTGGAAGAAATTTGACATGATGAAATATATACCAAAAACACAGAATCTCGTTCGAAGAAGATTAGCATCAAACACCCCCCGCCCCAAGCTCAGAATCACTCCTCCTTCAAAACATCAACAACAACAACAACATACAGAGAATTGAAGATATGATAGAGAACACTTAATCTGTGTTTCAGATGCAGTTTGCGATTGCAAAACAACAACGAATGCAGTTACAACACTTTTAGAAATACTAGTTCTAGTGATAGAAGGGATCACAATACCATTATGATCAATCTAGTGTAGGCAATAGACATGATTAATTAACACCACATCTATCAATCTCCACTGCATCTAACTAGACAATACCACAAACAAAAACCAAAAAGTATAATTAATTAGGTCATGTGACATGTAGACCACTAGCAAAGAGTTTTTATCTCATGTAATAGTGCAAAGACATTTTCTCGAACGCTTGGGAGTGCATAATTTGCTGCCAACAAAATATCAGAATGAGATTCATACAGTTAACACCAAGAAACCTTCCGCCCAACGTTGTCAGACGTGCGGTTGCGAGCATAGACCGGTGAAGGGCGTCGATGGTGGTGGTCCGTCGGAGAGTGATTGGACGAGCTCGTGGTGTCATGGAGAAGAAAGAGTCCTTGGGAGCGAGCGACTGTAGGGGGAATAATTTGTTATCTGTTATAATTTAATATTATTCCTTATAATAATACCTGTTGGCAAATGCCAATGCCAAAACAAACAGCAAAGGCCAAGAAGAGTTCACTACAACTCAGTGCAAGAACTAAAAAGAATGAAGGACAACGAGAGAGAGATAGTTTTCTACTCAAAAAAACAATTCTGATCTTTCATTAACAATACAGCAAACATAATACAAGACATTATATAGCTAGGATGTCACAAGTAGCTTGCCAAGCTACTACTACACACGATCTTCACAAAAGATCTCCTACACACTGTTACAACTACTACAAAAGACTACTATTCCAACTGCTCCAAAGAAAAGGCTGATTTAATTAAGAAAACATCAGCAAACTTGCTGTCATAAAAACTCGATCAAACTAAACTGAATCTTGCAGCCTAAGTTATGAATCAATCTTCAACACCTTCCCTTGATTCTAACTTCATCATTCCAATCTTCCTTGAGAAGAACTCGTGTTTCACTTGACATAAAGCCTTGGTAAACAAGTCTGCATCCTGGTCGTTTGTTCCACAGAATCTAAGTGTTATGACTTCATCTGCTACCAACTTTCTGATGTAGTGATACTTGATCTCAATGTGTTTGGTTCTGGCATGAAATGCAGGGTTCTTTGCCATTGCAATTGCCGATTGATTGTCACACCAAATCAATGTTGCTTCCTTCTGTTCACAGCATAGATCTCCTAGCATTTTCCTTAGCCATACAGCTTGTCTTGCAGCAGCACAAGCAGCTACATACTCTGCCTCACTGGATGATAGAGCTATAGTTTCCTGCTTCTTCGAGCTCCAAGTAACAGCTCCTGAACCCAGGTTGAAAACTGACCCAGAAGTACTCCTTCTATCATCTAGACTGCCTGCCCAATCACTGTCTGTGAACCCTTCAAGCTTTATCTCTTTCCTGCCTTCATACAGAATTCCTCTATCAATTGTACCAGATACATATCTCAGAATCCTTCTTGCAGCTCCAAGATGTTGTCTTGATGGTGAGTGCATAAACCTTGATACCACACTTACACTGTAAGCTATGTCAGGTCTCGTGTGTGTAAGATAGTTAAGGCCTCCAACTAAACTCCTGAACAACTTCTCATCACCATTCTCAGTTCCATCAACTCTCTGAAGCTTGTCATTTGTGTTCATTGGAGTAATTGCTCCATCACTCCTCTCCATATGGAATTTCTTTACCATATCTCTGGCATATTTTTCTTGGCATAGAAAGATCCCCTTCTCACTTTGTTTCACTTCTAAACCAAGAAAATAGTGAAGTAACCCAAGATCAGTCATCTCAAACTCTGACTGCATCACTTTCTGAAACTCAATTAGCAGATTCTCTGAGTTACTTAGATAGATGATATCATCCACATATAAGCATACTACAAGGAAGCTTTGCTCTTTCTTTCTTTTCACATATAAAGTTGGCTCATTGTCACTTCTGTCAAAGCCATTCCTTAGAAAGAAATCATCTATCTTACTATACCATGCTCTAGGGGCCTGTTTTAGCCCATAGAGTGCCTTGTGCAGCCTTAGCACCTTCCTCTCTTCTCCTTTCTTGATGAAGCCCTCAGGTTGCTCCACAAACACTTCTTCTTGAAGTTCTCCATTCAGAAAGGCTGATTTAACATCGAATTGATACACAGGAATTTGTTTCTGAGCTGTAATTGCCAACACCAATCTCACAGTTTCAAATCTGGCTACTGGTGAGAAAGTTTCTTCAAAGTCTATGCCTTCTTTCTGAGCATATCCCTTGGCAACCAACCTTGCCTTGTACTTCTGAACACTCCCATCTGTCTTATACTTGGTTCTGAACACCCACTTCAAACCAATCACATTCTTTCCATCTGGAAGTTCAGTCAACTTCCAAGTTTCATTCTTCTCAATTGCTTGAATCTCTTCTGCCATAGCTTGCTGCCATTCTGACTTACTTGCAGCTTCCTCATAGCAATTTGGTTCTGTTACACTCAAAGCAACATCACAATTCTCATACAAATCTTCAAGAGATCTATACCTCCTTGGCCCAGATTCACTTGAGGAGCTTGATCCTGAGCTGTCAGATCCTGTGCTTGGGCTACTCACTCCTTCACTTGACTGACTTGAGCTTCCTGATGAATGTGAGAGAGAGGGGCTTGACTGACCATTCCCAGTATTGAAGCCTTGCTCTTGTTCAGCTGTCTCTGTTGCAGCTCCTTCAGACTCAGTGATTACAATCACTTCTTTCTGTATTGTTACAGCATGCTTTAAATTCCAGTCCCATTTAGACCCTTCATCAAATTCAACATTTCTACTTATGATTACCTTCTCAGCTATAGGATCATAAAGTCTATATGCCTTAGACTGTAAAGCATATCCAATAAACACACATTTGATGCTTTTGTCATCTAGCTTTGCTCTCACATTCACCATTGAATAAGCAATGCTCCCAAATACTCTTAGGTGACTTACATCTGGTTTCTTTCCACTCCAAGCTTCATAGGGAGTCTTGTTCATCACTGCTTTTGTTGGAGAGATGTTCAGAATGTAGACAGCAGCACTTACAGCTTCACCCCAGAACTCATTAGGCATATCTCTTGCTTTCAGCATACTTCTTGCCATTTCTACAACTGTCTTGTTCTTTCTCTCGGCCACCCCATTTTGTTCAGGAGTGTATGGTGCTGTCAACTCCCTTTTAATTCCATGCTCATCACAGAATTCAGCAAACTTTGCTGACATAAATTCTCCTCCTCTGTCTGTTCTCAAAGCTTTGATTCTCTTGTTGCTTTGATTTTCCATTAGAACTTTGAATTTCTTAAAGTTCTCAAATGCTTCAGACTTTGCTTTCAGAAAGTATGTCCAGCTCATCCTACTATGATCATCAGTGATCATAAAGAAGTATTTGCTCCCTCCTATAGACTCAGTTTGCATTGGACCACACAAGTCAGCATGGAGTAGCTCGAGTATCTCACTTGCTCTCCATGCCTTGCCTTTAGGAAATGACTCCTTGGACTGTTTACCATAAATACAGCCCTCACACACTTCTAGTTCACCAATCTTTGGCAAACCTGACACCATCTCCTTAGCTTGCAACAGCTTTAAGCTTTGCAGATTTATGTGTCCATATCTGTCATGCCAAAGCTGTGTTTTATCAGCCTTCTTAGCCATCATTGCCTTCCCTGCTCTAGATGACAGCTGAAGGGGAAAGACCTTATTCTTTCCCATAGCAGTACTTACTACCAACTCATCTGATTTCTTATCTCTGATGAAGCAAGACAGATTATCAAACAGAACATAGAAACCAGTACACAACAGTTGTCCTACACTGAGCAGATTATGAGCTAACTTTGGCACATATTGAACATCATAAATGAGCTTGACAGTACCTTTCTCAGTCATCATGGCAACTGTACCTCTTCCTTCAACCTCAATTTTGACACCATTGCCCAATCTGACATGGTTCTTTCTTGATTCATCGAGATCTTTGAATAGCTCCCTCTCACCTGTCATGTGATTGGAGCAGCCACTGTCAACATACCATGCTCCTCCAGCACATCTGCCTTGTGAGTTCTGTGACAACAAGAGTTTTCTTTCTGGTTCCTTTATCTCAGCCAGAAACAAGCATCCTTCATACTCCTCGAGTTCAGCATAGAAGAGCTTCTCCTCTTGATCAGCAAAGTTCAGTTTCTGATCCTCCTGTTGCACACCTTTGCCTTTATCTTTCTCCTTTGTCCAGCATTGAGCTTCCTTGTGACCAGACTTCTTGCAGTAATAGCATTTGATCACCTTCTTCTGTGAGTCAGAACTCTCACTGCCATGACTAGACCTTCCTCTTCCTCTTCCTCTGAAGCTAGTCCTTCCTCTTCCTCTATTGGGGTGATAATGACTTCTTTCTTTGCTTTCATTTGAGCTTATGAAAGCCTTTTCTTCTCGTTGTTCATTTGATCTACTCAACCTTTCCTCATGAGCTTGCAGTGATCCCATGAGCTCATCAAATGAATACTCATCCATGTCTTTAGACTCCTCGATGGCTGTCACTATGTGATCATACCTACTGGTAAGACTTCTCAGCACCTTCCCAACGACATGTTGGTCAGAGATCTTCTCTCCATAAGATCTCATCTGTTGAACAATGCCTGATATCCTGGATAAGTAATCCTGCACCTTTTCCTTATCTTTCATAAGAGAAGTCTCGAATTCTCTTCTTAGAGATTGCAGCCTCACAGTAATCACCTTCTTATCACCTAGATATTCCTGCTTCAGGATGTCCCAAGCCTCCTTGGATGTTGTTGCTGAGGCGATTCTAGGAAAGATCTCATCATCGAGTGCTTGTTGTATCATGAACAAAGCCTTCGCATCTCTTTTCCTTTTCTCTTTCAAGGCCTGATCCGGTGTCTCTGTTCCATCATCTTCGAATCCTCCTTCGACAAGTCCCCACATCTCGTGAGACCTGAAGAGGGTCTTCATCTTGAGACCCCAGAACTGGTACTTCGTACCCTTGAAGATAGGCAACTGAGCCCCACCATTTCCATTGCCTCCATTGTTCTGCATCTTCAATATCTTGTGAATGAATTCCTCACACACTCAATTGATCTCTTGGGATCGAAACCCAGATGCTCTCTGATACCAATTTGTTGGCAAATGCCAATGCCAAAACAAACAGCAAAGGCCAAGAAGAGTTCACTACAACTCAGTGCAAGAACTAAAAAGAATGAAGGACAACGAGAGAGAGATAGTTTTCTACTCAAAAAAACAATTCTGATCTTTCATTAACAATACAGCAAACATAATACAAGACATTATATAGCTAGGATGTCACAAGTAGCTTGCCAAGCTACTACTACACACGATCTTCACAAAAGATCTCCTACACACTGTTACAACTACTACAAAAGACTACTATTCCAACTGCTCCAAAGAAAAGGCTGATTTAATTAAGAAAACATCAGCAAACTTGCTGTCATAAAAACTCGATCAAACTAAACTGAATCTTGCAGCCTAAGTTATGAATCAATCTTCAACAATACCTCGAAGGAGGGGATTAGTTTTCTAAGGACTAATTTTTTAATAAAAACGCCGTTTATTGGTTGTTTTACTCAACTCTCCGCACATTGCATGAACAATATTATTTTTCAAGAATCAACCAGATTAGGGATTTAATTATGTCATAATAGGAGAAACTTGCAGGACTCAATGAAATCGAGGGTAAACCACAACGATAGCGCATGGTCAATGAAATCATTCAATTTTGGGGGCCAAAATATTAACTGTTACGAAAATAAAATGATCTATTCGGTTATTTTTAGGCTCATTTGCAAAAATACCCTAGGGAGTAACTAACAAAAATGTCCAAAGCATTTTGGATATTACTGCAATATCCAAAATGTATTTTCTTTTCACTTTTCTTTTTGAGTTGGAAAATCAAAAAACAATTATGGGAAAAGGTAAATAAAAATGCAATAACAATATAATAATGAGGTGAAAAAAGAAGAAAAGAAAAATGGAATTCGGCAGGAAAAGAAGAAAAGAAGGAATTTTTTAAACAAAAAACGGCTGAATTGGGAAAGCTGTCAGAAACTTCGACGATCAGCCACACAAAATTTCTGACATCCGTACGGAACACTGTTCACCCGTTCCAGAATGAATCTCAGCCATATAAAAAGTCCAAGGCGCCAGTTTTTCCCGCCAAATTGATGGAAGGTCACTTAGAGCAAAATTTTGCTCGTAAATGAATGTAATTTTGCTAATCTTAACTTCATCTTCTTCATTAAGTGTGTTTCTTTCTTTCACTCCATCTTCCTCATTAAAGTTTCTTCATATCCTGTTGGCCATTTGTTTTAATCTCTTGCTTCATTCAATTTTCTTCATATCCTGCCATATAGAAGAAGGAAAGAATGAGTAAGTTTCTATATTAAATGCAAACGGTTTTTTGTGTATTGGCTTGTTTAGGTGAAACATATATCCTCTCCTTAATTTGTGGATGCAATTGGAAGGTAGAAAATGAGCAATGGGTGTATGAAAACCCTAAAAAACCAAAGGCTTTGATGGTCAATGATGAGATCAAATATGAAGGGCTTCTGAAAATGGTGGAAGAAAAGCTTGTCATAGATGTTAAGAGGTTTGCCTTAAAGCTGACGTACATGTCTCCAAAAAACCAAAATCTTCCTCCTTTCGATATTTGCGATAGTGATGATTTAGATGCTTTTTTCTTCTTGAACATGTTAACATGCAAAGATAGAATATGGTCAATTCCTTTGCATTCTGTGCTGGAGCCTATATGTATTGGTTTAGATGAAAACCCTAATGTAATTCCAAAGGAAGAAGAAGAGATGATGGATGTTGAAGGTAGTGCACCTCAACCTTGCTCTCAGACTGAAAATGTTGGTGGTCCTTCTTACCATGTAAGAGTCCTAAAGAGAATGTCAGATCACATGCTACACAACATAGTAGATGATGAGCTGAGAGAAGAAGAAGATGTGTCAGGATCTTCTGATAAGCTCGTCAGGATATCTTTGGAATGTGGAGGGCAATCAAAGAAAGCTAAGAAAGGCATTGAACCTGAGATTGTGTCACTAATCAGTGACGATGAAGAGGAGGATTTTATTATGTCTGCAACCAAGCGACAAGGTTTGGACCTTGTCAACCTTTCTGATGTAGAATTTGATGATGATCATGTGAAGGTTGAGGACGGCTGTTGTAGCAGATAGTGTGGATGTGGTTTTTGCTGTAGTAGACAATGAGAATAAGGATTCTTGGTCCTTCTTATTTGAAGAGTTGAAGACGGCTATTGTAGCAGATAGTGTGGATGTGGTTTTTGTGTCTGATCGTCACCTTGCTATTAAAGCCGCTCTGAGAAAAATTTACCTTCTTGCACAACATGGATATTGCATTTATCATATGCTGCAAAACTTCAAGCAAAAGTGCAGTTGGGCAGGTTTGCAGGACCAATGGTTTAAGGTTGCAAAAGCGTACACCGTAGAAGAGTATAGGACTGAGCTTCAGATCCTTCAAAACAGAACTACAGTTGTGGCAAATCTGGCTCTCAAAGTGCCTCTTGAAAAGTGGTCTAGGGCATATTTCACAGCTGAGAGGTACAACATCATGACTACAAACAATGCAGAATGTATAAACAAGGTGTTTAAACAGGAGCGTACCTGGCCTATTGTAGCATTGTTTGATGTTATATTACTTACCTTTTCCACCTGGTTCTGTGAAAGGAGGGAGTCGGCTAATACATGGTGTGAGGTGACTACTAGGGCAGTGACCAAGACCATTGATAATAGGTATGCGGCATCTATGAGCATGAGCATCAATAGGCTTAGTGATATTGAAGAAGAGGTGACTGATGGAAGGAACAAGTACGAGGTGACTCTTCGCCAACAACGGTGCCAATGCAATGTCTTTCAGAGAGATCAGATTCCTTGTAGGCATGCTTTGGCATTAGCAAAGGACAGGGGAGTTGACATTTCTACTCTTGTTAGTCACTTGTACACCAACAACACCTTGAAAGAAGTTGATAACAACAATTTGTCGTAAGAATTATTACTATGCAAGTATCCAAACCTACTCAAAACTATAGTCTTTAGTAAGCAAGGGTCGAATCCACAGGGAGACAGATTTATGCCTTTTAGTATGAGCTTTATGTCAATCTTAAGTAACAAAGGGGGGTTTGGTTTGTTTTAGAACCTAAGCATGCAATAACTAACAAAGTGAAGTTTGTGAATATGATTTGGGAAATAGCTTAGCCAAACAAGTATCCACTATTCGTTTGATAAGTCGATCCTAGATAATCATTCAAGACTTCATGCCATGGAAATTCCAATTCCTTTTCTAAAGTAACTAATAGCACAACCAGACGCTATTAGAACTAACTAATTAAACAATCATGAAACTATCAAGATTTAGTTTAACCGTAGCAGTAAGGATAGGAATATGATAGGATACAATTCTAGCATAAAACAACCAGCTTTTATCCTAGAATGTAAATCGATTCTCTCTACATATGACTAGCACAACCAGATACTAGTTCGATGCAATTGCTACTTTGAAATAGATATGCTCAACCAATAACAATCTAAATCTGCAATAGATTCATAGAGACCATATCTAGTTGCGCAACCTAGAAACTATCAATATTAACCATAGGCAATTCAAGCAAGAGAATAGATAAAATCCATGCAATAGATAAGGAATGAAAAACTCACAACTTGTTCAATACGAAAGCTTTAATGGTCGGACTAAGCAATGTAAGCTTAGTTCTCCATGGAAATGGTGTAAAAACTAGATGAAAAAATGAAAGTCAAGTTAGAGAAGAAACAACTTTCTCTCTAACTCTAAATACTCACACAAAACGTCCATAATCAAGTCTAAAAACTGAAACAAACATAAATGCAAAACATAAAAACGTAATAAGGCAGAAATGGAAAAAGCTTCGGTTGACTTCGACGCAGGCGGCGGGCGCTGCCTCGGCGGCGGGCGCTGCCTCGGCGGCGGGCGCTGCCTCGGCGGCGGGCGCTGCCTCGGCGGCGGGCGCTGCCTCGGCGGCGGGCGCTGCCTCGGCGGCGGGCGCTGCCTTCCAGAATCTTCAACATCTTCGTTTCTTCAGCTCCAAGAACTCCTATAATGCGTCTTCAGCCACTCCTCGCCAATGCTCCATAACACCTCAAATGTATCCTAAAACACCACTAAAACAATGCTAAAACCCCGTCTATATACACAACATAATCTTGTATATCAAACTCCCCCACACTTGAATCTCTACTCGTCTCGAGTGGATATAGAACAACCACCCATCATCAATAAACACACTAGATCATCAACCATGGATAAGAGCTTACAACAAGAACAATAGCATCCACATGAAAGCTCAAAATCTTACCTACCATCCAACATACCCAAATAATGGAAGTACACCATCAACACCTCATAAATCATCAAAGAGAATGATAATCATCAATATTACTACAACTTATCCCTCCAAGTGAAAACCTACCCAAAACACACCTATACTCCCTTCTTATGTCGCCATCGCCGGTAAACTGATAGTCCTAAAACACTCAATTTTTTTTCTCTCTTTTTACTTAGGCGCCTTTGCAGGTTTTCACCTAACACTCTCTTTTCATTTTTTTAACTCACCACCTCACAACACTCTGAATCTATTTTTGCCAAGGCCTAATACCCGCCAGATTACCTGCTTATTACTTGAACCGCCCTTTCAGGTTTTCAGTCCACCCCAAGATTTTTATATGCCTTTTTATTCATATTTTTGGCTTTTTCATTTTTTTTTTTTTTTTTTTTTTTTTTTTTTTTTCCAGAATAGTAAAGTAATACATAATCAACTCCCTCTCACTTGTAATGAACATTGTCCTCAATGAAATAAGACAGAATTAAATAGGGGAAGTAGAAGATGTACCACTATTGTGGAGGTGGTAGAAAGTCAGGATGTTGGGAACCCATGAATAGGTTCCACTGCCTCATCTGTTCCTGCATGGCCCTCATGTTGGTGGCCTGCTGCTCCATCATGGTAGTCTGGGAGGTCTGAAAGTCTCTGGTGGTATCACGGAAACTGTAGAAGTCTCTCTCCAAAGTCTGCTGACGAGTGTCCATGCGTTGGACAGTCTCCCAAATCTGCCTCTGATAGTCAAACTGAGGCTCAACAGTAGTCTGAGCTTGAGGCATATCAATATCCTCATGCTCAGCATCATTATCATCCCCAGAGCCTTCCTCTTCCTCATCATCAGAATCCTTCTCAACAGCTGTACGAGGAGCGGCAGAGGAAAAACTAGCACCTTCAAACCCAACCCGGAACCTACTCAGATCAAAATCAGCATACTCGGGTCCGAAGGGCATCTCAATAGCAAGAGGTAAGGGAATCTTGTAGCAACCTCTAGCACCATATACCCAGTAGCTATGATCTCCCTGCTCTGATAATACCCCCACCTGCTTCAGCTGCCTGATGTCATATGTAAAAATGGAAGAGAGCTGCTGAGACCTATCAGGAAACTCAAGACCTAAGAAACGAGCAATCAGTGACACCATTCCCCCAACCACAATCTTGCACTTGTTATCTCGTTGCATCTTCTTGCAGGAAGCAAGGAAGAGGGTTTGCCACCCCTGTACTAGCTTACACTTGGGTGTCATACTCCAAATGGCCTCTAAGTCAAGATGAGGAATCTTATTAATCTCAGATTGGCCCAACCAGGCCATACGAATGACCTTGTGAGCTAAACGCAGGCAAGGGTGAGAGCACTTATAATTATATTCCCCAGCCTTAGGGTCAAAACTCCTGGTACGCGTGGATCGAACCCAGAAATCAAGTTGTTCTTGTGCCTTACTCCAAACAGCAGCAGAAGAAGACTGCTTGGTAATACCAAGTGCAGTATCAAGATCATTGTAACTCAAAGTAAACATCGATCCAGCCAGACTAAATCGAATACATTCCTCATCAGGCTCATCATCCAAAGTGATCAAAAATTCCCTAGTCCACCTAGGAAAAGTAGGAGCAGACATTTCATAGAAGTTCCCCAACCCACAATGTTGCAACATCTGTTTAGTACAACTCTCTAAACCCAACTCCCTCATAGTAGCAGGATCATAAAACAGTGTAGAAAGCATTTGCTTTCCGTCTACAAATTTCTGCCTTGATTTATGCTCATGGGAATACTTAGGACTAGATCCGGATTCAGATTTACGCTTACGGAGGATATTCATAATTGATAACTGAGTCACAAAACAACCGTAAAGATTAATGGATTTCAGAAAATCACCCGGATGCAAGGCGGCGGGCGCTGCTTTGAAGACGGCGGGCGCTGCTTTGAAAACGGCGGGCGCTGCTTTGAAGGCGGCGGGCGCTGCCTTGAGTATTCAAACAAGAACTGCAGAAAAACGGGTGGCGGTCGTCGCCGAGGTAGCGGGCAAGGTCGCCAGCGGGCGCTGCCTTTCTCTTCTCCCTTTCTCTTCTCTCTTTCTCTTTCTCTCTTTCTCTTCTTTGCAGATTTCTCTCTTTCTCTTTTTCATTTTCTATTTTTTTATTTTCTCTTTTTATTTTTTTCGTAAAAGGGAAGTGTCTGAACCTGAAAAGGCGGCGGCCGCTGCCATTTGCCGTAGCGAGGCCTCATTTCTGGAGTGAGCGGCGGGCGCTGCCATTTAGGCGGTGGGCGCTGCCTTTAGGCCGTAGCCAACTCCATTTTTAGCGATGGGCAGCGGGTGCTACCTTTAGGCAGCGGGTCGCTCCCTCTCTATTTTCACCTCTTCCGAGCTTCCTACGGGTTAGTTCGAGACAGAACTACGAAAACCAAACAAAATAAACGGAAATAAGCTAAACGAAGGGAAGGAAATGTACCTATACCTACATCGGGTTGCCTCCCGAGAAGTGCCTTATTTACCGTCATGGCTCGACGTCATGCCAATACATCAGTTGTCAGCGTCAGGCTCTGTTAAGATTGCTTCCTCTACAATGTCCTTAGTGAATCCGTCATGGTACTTCTTCACTCTCTGGCCATTTACCTTGAATATTGTGTGTGTTCCCTCATCATAGAGCTCGATTGCGCCATGAGGGAAAACTTTAGCAACAACATATGGCCCTGCCCAACGCGATCTCAGCTTACCAGGAAAGAGCCTAAGGCGGGATTGAAATAGGAGGACTTTGTCACCAATGCGGAAGTCCTTCCTTAAAATGGTTCGGTCATGCCATGCCTTAGTTCTTTCTTTGTAGAGAATGACATTATCATAAGCTTCAATCCTTGCCTCCTCCAATTCCTGTAATTGAAGCTTACGAAGCTCTCCAGCTTCCTCAAGCTTCAAATTGCACTTCTTAATGGCCCAATAGGCCTTGTGCTCTAGCTCAACGGGGAGGTGGCAAGCCTTACCAAACACCAACCTCTAGGGTGACATCCCAATAGGTGTTTTATAAGCTGTTCTGTACGCCCATAGCGCATCATCAAGTCTTTGGCTCCAGTCTTTCCTATTGGGGGATACTGTCTTCTCTAAGATGGATTTAATCTCCCTGTTTGACACTTCAGCTTGGCCATTCGTTTGGGGATGATAGGCAGTAGAAACTCTCTGCGTGACATGATACTTTTTCAACAATGCAGTGATTGTTCTATTGCAAAAATGAGTTCCCCTATCACTGATCAGAGCCTTTGGAATTCCAAACCTGGCAAATATGTGTGACTTCAAGAAATCTGCCACAACCTTAGAGTCATCAGTTCTGGTGGTCTTCGCTTCCACCCATTTGGAAACGTAGTCCACCGCAAGCAAAATATACATATTACCACAAGAGTTTGGGAAAGGTCCCATGAAGTCAATGCCCCAAACATCAAAGATTTCACAAAAAATCAAGCCTGTTTGTGGCATCTCATCCCTCCTAGACAAATTTCCAACCCGTTGGCAACTATCACAAGATTTACAGTGGTTATGTGCATCCTTAAAGATGGAAGGCCACCAAAATCCTGCATCGAGTATCTTTCTTGCGGTTCTTTGTCCCCCAAAATGCCCACCACATGCTTCTGAATGACAAAAAGTAAGGAGAGAATTTACCTCATTTTCTGGAATGCAACGGCGGATTACCTGATCAGAGCAATGCTTCCATAGGTAAGGGTCATCCCAGATGAAGAATCTAGATGAGTCACGCAGTCGATCTCTCTGAGCCTTGTTGAAAGGTGGAGGGAACTCACCTGTGGTGAGGAAATTCACCAAGTCCGCATACCATGGCTCTATAGTACTTAGCCGCAAAAGAGACTCATCAGGAAAGTTTGTTTGGATCTGACTGTGTGGAGTGCATTCCTTAGACACAATTCTGCTGAGATGATCAGCAACAAGGTTCTCAGCACCCTTCTTATCCTTATTCTCAATGTCAAATTCACTGAGCAATAGGATCCATCGAATCAATCTTGGTTTTGCTTCTTTCTTTGTCAGCAGATAGCGCAGGGCAGCATGGTCAGTATAGACAATGACCTTTGTACCAAGGAGGTACTGCCAGAACTTTTTAAGAGCAAACACCACAGCAAGCATCTCCTTCTCTGTGGTGGAGTAGTTTCTTTGTGCATCATTCAGGGTCATAGATGCGTACTGAATCACATAAGAATCTCTTGCTTCCTTTTGGCCTAGCACAGCCCCCATAGCATAATCACTTGCATCACACATGATCTCAAAGGTGATGAAGGATCATCTGGACAACAACCGACACCTCCGGTCCCTGAATTTAAAGGTGCATTGACGCGCTCGAGAGCTAAGGAAGTCCAACAAGAGCTAGACAAGTTAGTAGCGTTCTTCAGTTCCAAGGAGTTGAATACAGACGAAGAACCACCATTGAAGACTGTTCTAATGATCGAGGTTCGAGAACGAGCAGAGGACGACAGCGAAGAACCGCGACCGCGGCTGGAAACCGCGCCCGCGGCTCCATAACAGCGCCCGCGGCCAGGAGGCAAGAACCGCGCCCGCGGCTCCATAACCGCGCCCGCGGCCAGGAGGCAAGAACCGCGCCCGCGGCTCCATAACCGCGACCGCCGCCAGGACCTCGGCGAAGTGTTTCAGAAACATTATTTTCGGATATTATTTGTTTTCGGATTATTATTTTAGGATTTACTTTTATTGTTTATTTCTTTAGTCGGCATCCTTATGAACCCTATATAAGGCTGCCTTAGTTATTGTTTTGCCCCCCCCAGACTTTGATATTGACTACAACGTTTATCGTTTTTCCTTCCAAAAGAGAGCTTTTGTGAGAAGAGTGCCCCATGTGCATTGTCGTTCAGTTGGCCCTAGTTGTGCTTGTGTGTGTCAACCTCCAGGTGCCTTAACCCACCAAAGTCATTGTGTTTGGTTGTAATCATCCGTTGGGGTTTCTTCATCATTCGGTAAGGTTCTTGTTCTTAAGTTCAAGGGTTTTATCGTTGTTTGATTTGGTTCCAATTGGCCTATCATTCGACTTATCCTTCTTTCATCTCATTCTAATTCCGCCTTTCTTCTCTGTTCGAGTTCCTATTCGAGTTTGGTGTCTAGGTCGGCAACTGCGGCTTATCCCCGCATCAAATTGGTATCAGAGCTGTGTTGACACCATTCGTCTTCACAAGAACATCAAGAGACCCCCTATCCAGAAAATCACAAAAAAAGAGTCAGCTTTTATTTTCTTGTTTGTCAGTTTCTTTCAGAAATTGATTTTGAGTCTTCCATTGCTTTGATATTTCTTGTTGAGTCATTACAGGTTGTGTGCAAGAAGCTTGGATCGATTAGTGTTGGTGGAGATCGAAAGATTGGAGTTTGGAGCACCCTTGTTCCCAAAATCCATTCAGCCCTTCATCCATCACAAAATATATCCATCCCTACCAAAACGCAGCCGTCAAAACCCTAGAAGAGTTGCTGAAAATTTCAGTCCTTGCACCCCAAGCCAAGATCTTCAAGGAAGGAAATCTTATCTTCTTTACAAGGAAATCAAGGTGGTTAGTAGTTTCTTTTATTTTAAAATTCGAATTTTCTGAGATAGTATCTCAGATCAAGTCTGTAATTTCGTTTTGTTTAGTTGAGACAAAAAAAAAAATATCAAAAAAAAATATTCCAAAAAAAAAAAAATCGAAAAATCGAAAAGTCTCAAAGTCAGTTGTTTGTTTTACGTTTTGTTGAGTCAAAGTCTAGTTTGATTGGTATTGTTTAAATCGGATCTCAAGAACTCAAAGGAAATCGGGTTGAACAAGCCCGAACGGAAGTGAGAAACCACAGGACGCGCCAGAAACCGCACCCGCGGTACCTTAGCCGCACCCGCGGCTTAGCCTCAAAAACCCGCACCCACGGAATTCAGGCCGCGCCCGCGGTTTAGCCTCAAAAGCCACAGTTCGAAAAAATTGTCAGATACGGGCCTCCATTAATTACCTAACCCTCCCGACTCCGTCTTCGATCCTTCAATCGACATCAGTCGGAACAAGTTAAGGTACGCTTCCTATTGGCTTGTCTTGAAATTCGAAGCTTAATCATATCTCTGTTTTGCATTCTCATTCTTGCAAACGCCTTCGAGTTTTATTTTCTTTCTTTCATTGAGTCAGTCTCTTGTTTGAGTCAGAACCTTACAGTCGAAACCCCGCACTACACTAGCCATCTCCATCTCTACCATCATTCATATATTGCTAGGAGCTCGGTAGTTTCAACTTAGTGGGTTATTGATCCATACAAGCCAATTCATCAAAGAAAAGCTGATTGCAACGACAATTGAGAGAGAGTGCAGAGGAAAACATACGAGAGTAAACACTAGCGAGTTGTTTTCATTTACACTTACCTTAATATTGTTCTGTGTTAGTCTTTTCTTTAGTGATGAGCAGGTCAGTTTCTCCCCATGGGAGGCAAGAAGGCCCGGAGACCCGCGCCCTTACCCCGGAATTTATGACCAACATGTTTCGGGAGATGACGTCGGCCATTACCACCGCCATAGAGCGGCAGCAGCGATCCACCCCGTCCCCAAGGGTTCGAGAGCACATCGGGACCTCCTATGATGCCCCAGTCGACAATCGGAGGCCCCTGCCTCCTCAGCAAGAAGCCTATGAGGCTGCCCGCATGGGTCGGGAACCCAGACGCAGACCTACACCCCGGGACGATTTTCCACAAGACCGGAGAGGACGTTTTCGTAACTCTCCTATACCTCACTTTAATAAATACAATGCTGCTAACCGTTTTGATGATGCATTTCAGGACCTAGGTGATAATGATAACGAAGAGGAGCCTGAAGAAGAAGATGAGGCGGGATGGCGACCACACCGTCCCCAAGGAGGTTACCAAGGAAGGCGAAGAGAGCCTGAGTAAGATGGAGTGGGAAAGATAAAGGTTAAGATCCCGAGTTTTGAGGGAAAGTGTGATCCAGACGTATATATGGAGTGGGAGACCAAGATTGAACAAGTCTGGAATTGTCACAACTTTCCTGAAGCCAAAAAGGTGCAGCTGGCATCTTTGGAGTTTAGTGGCTACGCGTTAGTTTGGTGGGATAGCTTGATCAGAGGAAGAGTTGCCAATGGAGATTATCCTGTCACTACTTGGGAACTTATGAAGAGGATGATGAGAGCTCGATTTATTCCCCGACATTACACTAGGGAACTTATTCAGCGGCTCGAGAATTTGAAGCAAGGATCAATGGGAGTCGAAGAGACTTACAATGCTATGCAAATAGCGATGGTTCGAGCTAATTTGGTGGAGGATGAGGAGACAACCATGGCTAGATATCTTCGTATCCTTCACCCATATGTGTCTAGTGAGATTGAGATGTTCCCTTACAACTCAATGACTGAGTTGCTACATTTGGCTATCAAGGTGGAAAGAAAGACCAAAATTAGGAGCCAAGGGAGCAAAAACGCAGGTGGCTGGAAAAATCAGCAAGGAAGGAACTCCTATCCTTCAGCCCGAGATGCCCCTAACAAGGAAGACAGTGGCTCTCGAAGGAATCCGCCATCCACTACTCAAGTGCCCTCCAAGACAACACTTGGCCCTTCCAATCCACCCCGAGGGAGTACTTCTAACCCTACTTCTAGAGCTAGGGATATTGAATGTTTTAAATGTAGAGGAAAGGGTCATATGATGAAAGATTGTCCTAATTCTAGAGTATTAATTGTTAATCAACTAGGCGAACTTGAAAGTGAAAGTGAAAAAGAAGAGAACCTATGTGATATGCATGATGAGGATGATCTTAGTGATGAAATTGGTTATGAACATGGTGATTCTTTGATTTGTAAAAGAAATTTACATGTACAACCCGCCCCTTGTGAAGATAATCAAAGAGAAAATTTATTTCACACTAGGTGTTTAGTTCAAGGAAAGGTCTGTAATATGATTATCGATGGTGGAAGTTGTTGCAATATTGTTAGCACTGAATTGATCACTAAATTGCAGTTTACTACTATTTTCCACCCTAGACCTTATAAATTGCATTGGATGAATGAATGTGGAGAATTAAAAGTTCTAAAACAAGCTGAAGTAACATTCACCTTAGGAAAATATACGGATACGGTTTTATGTGATGTAGTTCCTATGCAAGCTTGTCATATATTGTTAGGAAGACCATGGCAATACGATCGAAGGGTTACTCATGATGGTCATACTAACCGTCATACATTCATCTTTAATGGTAAGCCTATTACTCTTAAACCCATGACTCCAGCGCAGATAGCAGAAGCTTACGAAAGGAGCAAAGGCAAGGAAAAGGTTTCTGACAGAAACGAAGGAACAACAGCAGCGACCAAAAGCCGCACCCGCGGCTCACGATAGATCGCGACAGAAGGAGCGGCACGAGAACCGCACCCACGGCCCAGAGGCCGCACCCGCGGCTCATTCTCCAAACCGCGCCCGCGGTGATTCAGCCGCGCCCGCGGGTCATTCTTCTGGCGCACTGGTTCCTGCAGTGACGAATCGAGCCCTATTGTCGTCCAAAGCCGAGCTGGAAGGTGAGTATTTACCCTTCGATACTACTTTAATGATGCTTTGCAAGAGATTTGTGTTGACAGGTACCGATTCCCGACTTGATCTACCCCTTAGCATTCAAGCTATTCTTGATGAGTTCGCTGAGGTGTTTCCGGATGAGATTCCACCGGGCTTACCGCCCTTTAGGGGCATTGAGCATCAAATTGATCTTATTCCAGGAGCGTCGTTACCTAACCGGCCAGCTTACAGAATGAACCCTCAGGAGTGTCAAGAGATTCAGAAGCAGGTGCAGGAGCTTGTAGATAAAGGGTATGTTCGAGAGAGTCTTAGTCCTTGTGCAGTTCCGGTCTTACTTGTGCCTAAGAAAGACAATTCTTGGCGGATGTGTGTTGATTGCCGAGCTATCAACAACATAACTGTCAAGTATCGTCATCCTATACCCAGGCTGGATGACATGTTGGATGAGCTTCACGGTGCCACAAACTTCACCAAGATTGATCTGAGGAGTGGCTACCATCAAATCCGAATGAGAGAAGGCGATGAGTGGAAGACCGCCTTCAAGACCAAATTTGGCCTCTACGAGTGGCTTGTTATGCCATTTGGACTTACTAATGCCCCCTCTACTTTTATGAGGCTTATGAACCATGTCTTGAGGAAGTTTATAGGGAAGTTTGTTGTAGTTTATTTCGATGACATTCTGGTTTACAGCAGGTCCCTAGAGGAGCATGAGCAACATCTCAGGGAAGTACTCGTTACTCTTAGTATACAACGACTATATGCTAATTTGAAGAAGTGTGATTTTTGCACTGATAGAGTTATATTTCTTGGTTTTGTAGTGAGCTCCCAGGGATTACAGGTGGACGAGGAAAAGATCAAAGCCATTCAGGAATGGCCGACACCCATGACCAGCAGCCAGGTACGCAGTTTCCACGGGTTAGCAAGCTTCTATCGGCGCTTTGTGAAGGATTTCAGCACCATTGCTGCACCGCTGACTGAGGTAACTAAGAAGCATTCAGCGTTTGTTTGGAAGGAGGCTCAAGAAAGGGCGTTTGAGGAGCTAAAACGCAGATTGACCGAGGCACCTTTGCTTGTGCTTCCCGACTTCACTAGGCCGTTCGAAGTGGAATGTGATGCTTCCGGAGTTGGCATTGGAGGAGTCCTCATGCAAGAAGGTAAGTCTATTGCCTTCTTTTCTGAAAAGTTGAAAGGTGCAAGTCTAAATTACTCTACTTATGATAAGGAACTGTATGCGTTATATAGAGTACTTAAGACTTGGCAACACTACCTATGGCCTAGAGAGTTTGTCTTGCATACCGATCATGAATCTTTGAAACATTTTAGGAGCCAAGACAAACTTGATAGGAGGCATGGTAGGTGGATGGAATTTATTGAGACTTTCCCTTATATTATCAAATACAAGAAGGGAAAGGACAATGTTGTTGCTGATGCACTATCTAGGAGGCATGCTTTAATTGTTCAACTTGACTCTAAGGTGTTAGGCTTTGTTTACATCAAGGAGTTATATCGTAATGATGCTGATTTTGGTGCTATTTATAAGCAATGTTTAGATAAAGGGACTTTGGATAAGTTTTACTTGTTTGATGGTTTCTTGTTTAAGGCTAGTAAAGTGTGCATACCTAAGTGTTCTTTGAGATTATTGCTTGTTGAAGAAGCCCATAAGGGTGGATTAATGGGACACTTTGGTAGAGACAAGACATATCATATGTTGCATACTCATTTTTATTGGCCTCATATGCTTAGGGATGTTGAGCATTGTTTGAAAAGATGTTTGGAGTGTCTTAAGGCTAAGTCTAGAGTTAAACCACATGGATTGTATACTCCTTTACCTATTCCTACGACCCCCTGGGTAGACATTAGTATGGATTTTATTGTAGGGTTGCCTAGGACTAAGAAGGGGAGAGATTCTATTTTTGTGGTTGTTGATAGATTTTCTAAAATGGCTCATTTTATTGCTTGCAACAAGACTGATGATGCTCATCATGTGGCTGACTTGTTCTTTACCGGAGTTGTTAGGTTACATGGAGTACCAAAGACTATTGTGAGTGATAGGGATGTGAAGTTTCTAAGTTACTTTTGGAAAACTCTTTGGGGAAAACTAGGGACTAAACTTCTATTCTCTACATCTAGTCATCCTCAAACTGATGGTCAAACTGAAGTAACCAATAGGACCTTAGGAACCCTTTTGAGAGCCATTCTTAAGAAGAATTTGAAAGCTTGGGAAGAAGCCTTACCCCATGTTGAGTTTGCCTACAATAGGGCCATCCATTCCTCAACCTCGATGAGCCCCTTTGAATGTGTGTATGGTTTGAATCCACTAACCCCTTTTGATCTTATGCCGTTACCTACGAAGGAGCGAGTGGATTTCAATGCAGGAAAACAGGTTGGTCACATCAAGGAAATTCATGAGAGGACAAGAGCTAAATTGCTAGAAGTAGCTGCTACAAATGCTAGCAAGGCAAACAGGAATAGGAAGAAGGTCATCTTCAAGGGGAGAGACCTCGTGTGGGTCCACTTTAGGAGAGAGCGTTTCCCCAGCAAACGCCACTCAAAGCTGTCCCCAAGAGGCGATGGACCATTCAAGGTGCTTAGGAGGATTGCAGATAATGCTTATGTCTTAGAGCTTCCCGGCGACTATCAAGTGAGTGCTACTTTCAATGTGCAAGATCTGACATTATTCGAGGGTGAAGAAGAAGAGGAGCTGGATGATTCGAGGTCGAATCCTTTTCAAGAAGGGGAGGATGATGAAGGATCATCTGGACAACAACCGACACCTCCGGTCCCTGAATTTAAAGGTGCATTGACGCGCTCGAGAGCTAAGGAAGTCCAACAAGAGCTAGACAAGTTAGTAGCGTTCTTCAGTTCCAAGGAGTTGAATACAGACGAAGAACCACCATTGAAGACTGTTCTAATGATCGAGGTTCGAGAACGAGCAGAGGACGACAGCGAAGAACCGCGACCGCGGCTGGAAACCGCGCCCGCGGCTCCATAACAGCGCCCGCGGCCAGGAGGCAAGAACCGCGCCCGCGGCTCCATAACCGCGCCCGCGGCCAGGAGGCAAGAACCGCGCCCGCGGCTCCATAACCGCGACCGCGGCCAGGACCTCGGCGAAGTGTTTCAGAAACATTATTTTCGGATATTATTTGTTTTCGGATTATTATTTTAGGATTTACTTTTATTGTTTATTTCTTTAGTCGGCATCCTTATGAACCCTATATAAGGCTGCCTTAGTTATTGTTTTGCCCCCCCCCCCAGACTTTGATATTGAATACAACGTTTATCGTTTTTCCTTCCAAAAGAGAGCTTTTGTGAGAAGAGTGCCCCGTGTGCATTGTCGTTCAGTTGGCCCTAGTTGTGCTTGTGTGTGTCAATCTCCTCCATAAGGTTGGTGCTATCGGGACTCCATAGAGCAACCTCCAGGTGCCTTGACCCACCAAAGTCATTGTGTTTGGTTGTAATCATCCGTTGGGGTTTCTTCATCATTCGGTAAGGTTCTTGTTCTTAAGTTCAAGGGTTTTATCGTTGTTTGATTTGGTTCCAATTGGCCTATCATTCGACTTATCCTTCTTTCATCTCATTCTAATTCCGCCTTTCTTCTCTGTTCGAGTTCCTATTCGAGTTTGGTGTCTAGGTCGGCAACTGCGGCTTATCCCCGCATCAAAAGGGCTTGGACCAATCAGGAGCCTGAATAATAGGGGCACTTGTCAGGCGAGCCTTCAAGTCATTAAAGGCTTCCTTACACTCAGTTGAGAACTCAAAACCCATCTCTTTTTTCAGCAATTCACACAGAGGTGCAGAGATCTTGGAGAAGTCTTTAATAAACCTGCGATAGAAACATGCATGGCCTAGAAAAGAACGAACTTCGCGAACATTAGTAGGATAGGGCAAAGACTGAATTACTTCAATCTTCGCCTTATCGACCTCAATACCTCTAGACGACACGATATGTCCTAAAACAATACCCTGTTCTACCATGAAATGACACTTCTCAGAATTAAGCACTAGATTAGTATCAACGCATCTACCGAGCACAAGTGATAAGTGATTTAGACATGCATCAAAATCATCTCCATGCACAGTAAAGTCATCCATAAAAACCTCAATGAAATGCTCAATGTACTCAGAAAAGATGCTTACCATACACCGCTGAAAGGTCCCTGGGGCATTGCACAACCCAAATGGCATCCGACGATAGGCAAAAGTGCCAAATGGACAAGTGAAGGTCGTCTTAGCTTGATCCTCAGGAGCAATGGCTATTTGGAAATAACCCGAATACCCATCTAGAAAGCAATAGAAAGCGCATCCAGAAAGTCTTTCAAGCATTTGATCAATAAATGGCAGAGGGAAGTGATCCTTTCTAGTGACCGCATTCAGCTTACGGTAATCAATGCAAACTCTGTAACCTGTCTGCAGTCTTGTAGGGACTAGCTCTCCTTGCTGGTTTTCCACTACTGTAATCCCTCCTTTCTTCGGGACAACCTGTGTAGGACTAACCCATTTACTGTCAGAAATAGGAAATATCATACCTGCTTGTAAGAGTTTCAAGACTTCTCTCTTCACAACGTCCATCATAGGTGGGTTTAGACGCCTCTGTGGCTGCCTAGATGGCTTCTCCTCTCCTTCCAGCAATATGCGATGCATGCAGGTGGTAGGGCTGATGCCCTTTATATCAGCTATAGTCCAGCCTATCGCTGCCTTATGCTCTTTGAGAACCACCACCAACTTCTCTTCTTGATCCTTTGTGAGCTTGTTGGAGATGATAACTGGCAATGTCTCCTTATCTCCAAGAGATACATACTTGAGATGGTCCGGGAGTTGTTTCAATTCAACCACAGGTGCCTGCACAATAGAGGGCAAGAGCTTCTCGCTAGGCAGGGTTAGTGGTAAAGGTGAGTTACCTGGTCGCTCAAGAGGAAGCTTATAGTAAGCATCCAACTCATTGACAACTTCCTGCATGTCAGTTGATAAAGTGAAATCCAAACTAGAGTCAACAATAATAGATTGAGTATCATCTAGGTGGTTCTCATCAAAAACGTCTTGCACTACCGGCTCAAGTACATCAATAGCATAAACAGAGAGATCATCAGATGGATATTTCATGGCCTCATAGATTTTATAGTTAAGAATTTGGCCATCGAATTCCATGGTTAAAGAGCCAATGCTCACATTGATCTTAGTATTGGCTGTTTTTAGGAAAGGTCTCCCTAACAAGATAGGGGCAGCATGCTTATCATGTTCCATATTAAGCACATAAAAATCAGCGGGAAAAGCAAGCTCACCAACCGTAACCAAAACATCCTCTACGACTCCTACAGGACGCACATTAGATCTATCAGCTAACTGAATGGAAATATTAGTGGCATGTAAAGGTCCGAGTTTCAAAGAATCACAGAGAGAAGAGGGTATAACATCGATGGAGGCACCGAGATCTAACATAGCTTTAGCAAACCGAGTACCTCCAATAGTGACAGGGATGGTAAACATACCTGGATCTCCACACTTCTTAGGTAAGCGCTTTTGGAAGACTGCAGAAATCTGTTCGCTTACCTTCACCTTCTTCTTACTGTTCATGTCTTGATTTCTCTTCGTAGTGCACATCTGTTTCAAGAACTTGGCATAACGAGGAACAGATTTGATCAAATTAAGAAGAGGAATGTTTAACTCGACGTTTCTGAACATCTCGAACATGTCCTTGTCCTGTACAAGTGACCTGGTACGCTGCAATGCAGATGGGAATGGAGCAACAGGCTTGTACTCCGAGAAAACAGGTGTTTCGGACACTTTCGGAACGTTGTGAGCTTCTTCAGATGGGCGGCGGGCGCTGCCGTTTTCTTCAGAATCACCGATAAGCAGGTCACCTTGGCGGCGGTCGCTGCCATTTGGGCGGCGGTCGCTGCCATTTTGATCACAATTGCCGAGAGTAAAGTCACCTGGGCGGCGGGCGGCGCCTTGGCAGCGGTCGCTGCCTTCAGGTTCTTCATTTTCCGAACTTTTTTCTTCTGTTCCGTCTGCATTGCTCCATTCCAGATTCTTCCCACTCCTTAAAGTGACAGCACTGACATTCCGTATGTTTGGATTTGTCTCAGTTTGAGAGGGAAGCTTTCCGGAATCTTTTGCCTCAAGTTTACTCACCGCTTGAGAAATCTGACCCACCTGCCTTTCCAAGTTATGGATGCTAGCTATTGTAGTTTCTTGGAATTGTACTTGACTTCGACTCATCTTAGCAATGTTCTCATTGGTGGTGACATTACTTTGCATCAGCATCTTCAACAACTCATCCACAGAAGGAGATGAGTTAGAGCTTTGCCCTTGAGCCCTTGGTGCAGGTGGTCTAGCTTGTGGAGGGTTACCTTGTTGATTTGGATCTTGATCTCTCCACCGCAAATTGGGGTGATCCTTCCAACCTGGATTGTATGTGTTAGAATAGGGATCATACCTTTGTCTCTGTTGGACATTCACCTCCTATTGTAGTGTAGGGCATGAGTCAGTAGGGTGCAGGTCATCAAGGCAAATCTCACATGCTTTAGCCTGATGGGGTGTACCCTTCAATTTCATACGCCTCACTTCCTCTTTCAGCACATCAAAATCAGCTTGATCAATTTTAGATTGAGAACTAGCAACAGACAAACTTTGGGAGCCTCTTCCACTATATTGTCTATAATCATCCGCTAGTGTGGCAAAGATTTCTAGAGCTTCGTCGTAAGTTCTTTTCATAATGTTACCACCACAAGAAGAATTTACCATCCGACGATCATCCTCACGGAGTCCTCCATGCAAATAAAGAATCAGATCATGTTTAGCATAACCATGATAAGGACAACACTTCACCAGTTTCTTAAAGCGCTCAACGTAGTCATAGAGAGACTCATTAGCAAGTTGCTCTATGTTGCAGATTTTCTTCTTGAGCTGATTGGATTTAATTGCTGGGAAGTATTTGTCAAGGAACACCTTCTTCAAATTCACCCAAGTGGTAACACTTCCCGGTGGTAAAGAGTGAAACCAGTCCTTAGCTGAGTCCTTCAGAGAAAAAGAAAAGACTCTCATCCTCATCTGATCTTCAGTAACGTCAGATGGACACATACTAGTGCAGACTTCAAGGAACTCATCCAAGTGTTGGATAGGATCCTCAAGCGGAGTTCCACTAAATTTTGGTAGTAGATGGACTACTCCCGTCTTAAGCTCAAATTTAACTCCATTGCCAAGTGGTGGAAATTCTATAGCTCGAGTTGGTTGCTCCAAGTCAGGAGCTGTCAAGGACTCAAGCGTAATACGATCACCCATTGTTGCAATCCCTTGTAGTAGTGCTCGCGCAACTCTGCGAGTTCTATATAACGTTCTCTCGATTTCTGGATCAAAAACGAGAGGTGAAGTATTAGTAACACGGGTGTGAACCATAAGATAGGTTCACACCAAGATTGGCACAAAAATCACACAAAAGACAAATTATTGCCTCCCCGGCAACGGCGCCAATTTGATAACAGCAATTTGTCGTAAGAATTACTACTATGCAAGTATCCAAACCTACTCAAAACTATAGTCTTTAGTAAGCAAGGGTCGAATCCACAGAGAGACAGATTTATGCCTTTTAGTATGAGCTTTATGTCAATCTTAAGTAACAAAGGGGGGTTTGGTTTGTTTTAGAACCTAAGCATGCAATAACTAACAAAGTGAAGTTTGTGAATATGATTTGCGAAATAGCTTAGCCAAACAAGTATCCACTATTCGTTTGATAAGTTGATCCTAGATAATCATTCAAGACTTCATGCCATGGAAATTCCAATTCTTTTTCTAAAGTAACTAATAGCACAACCAGACGCTATTAGAACTAACTAATTAAACAATCATGAAACTATCAAGATTTAGTTTAATCGTAGCAGTAAGGATAGGAATATGATAGGATACAATTCTAGCATAAAACAACCAGCTTTTATCCTAGAATGTAAATCGATTCTCTCTACATATGACTAGCACAACCAGATACTAGTTCGATGCAATTGCTACTTTGAAATAGATATGCTCAACCAATAACAATCTAAATCTGCAATAGATTCATAGAGACAATATCTAGTTGCGCAAGCTAGAAACTATCAATATTAACCATAGGCAATTCAAGCAAGAGAATAGATAAAATCCATGCAATAGATAAGGAATGAAAAACTTACAACTTGTTCAATACGAAAGCTTCAACGGTCGGACTAACCAATGTAAGCTTAGTTCTCCATGGAAATGGTGTAAAAACTAGATGAAAAAATGAAAGTCAAGTTAGAGAAGAAACAACCTTCTCTCTAACTCTAAATACTCACACAAAACGTCCATAATCAAGTCTAAAAACTGAAACAAACATAAATGCAAAACATAAAAACGTAATAAGGCAGAAATGGAAAAAGCTTCGGTTGACTTCGACGCAGGCGGCGGGCGCTGCCTTCCAGAATCTTCAACATCTTCGTTTCTTCAGCTCCAAAAACTCCTATAATGCGTCTTCAGCCACTCCTCGCCAATGCTCCATAACACCTCAAATGTATCCTAAAACACCACTAAAACAATGCTAAAACCCCGTCTATATACACAACATAATCGTGTATATCAGAAGTTTACAAGGAAACCATCCATTTGATCCCTCCACCCAACCAATGAGATGTTCCACAATCAGTCTCCTCTCTTCCTTGTTTTCCACCACCATGGAAAAGGGGACCTGGAAGACCAAGGTTGAATAGATATAAGTCTAGGTGAGAGAGGCCCTACAAACGAGTGTCCACGAGATGTGCAAGATGTGGTCTGCCTGGCCATACTCACAACACGTGCTACCGGGCTGCAAGGGGAGGACAGACAAGTCGAAGACCATAGGATACAAGGGTAAGACAACAAGGTTCTAACTTTTTGGTATGTGAACAATGCTAACTTTTTGGTAAATGAACAATTGTAACATCAATCCCTCCGAAAATGATGTTATATCCTGACAATACAACGGTTTTATCCTGTCACACTTAATTTCATATGTCATATTATTTTGGGTTGGATGTTGAAATTCTGTTAGTATGAATGTTTAAATGCTTTTTTTTGTTTGCTTTGTTAAGTTTTATTTTGTTTTCCCTCCGTCTATTCTGTTTTATCCTGTCACACCTCAAATTTACCATCCCGCCACCTAACTCCACATAATAAATGCAGTCAAATTTGCCTTTACTCTGCACTAACGTCAGTACATGTTTTCAAGCAAAAAGGAGTCAAACACATTTACCTACCCAGAACATTTACTTACCACATTTACTCAGTTTTGGTGAAATTTTTCTTTTATATAAAGGCCACTCTTTCTCATTATCGAACATAACTCATTCCTTTCTTTCTCTACTACCAAGCCTTTGTTTCTCTCTTTCTCTCAACTCCTTCATGGCTGCTTATCACGTCGTAGACCCATTTCTCGACGAAAATTACCAAAGAACAAGTTTTTTCGTCACAATGAAACGGTCATACGTTCATGGGGACTGCCGTCTATGTATTCCCATTGGTCATGGAGAAAAGTTCTTGAAAGACTTCAAGAACTGTGAAATAACACTTAGAGTTGGACTTCAGACTTGGAAAGTTCTTCTCAAACACCACAACAATGTCTACCGCTTGGGCAAGGGTTGAAGAGCCTTTGTTCAAGACAATAAGCTCAAGTACAACGATGAGTGCCTCTTCGACCTACAAACTGCGGATTCCAATGGTGTCGTGTACGATATTGAAATGTAGAACTATTGATGTTGTCTCATTTCATGTTGTTTCGTTCATTTCAGTTTCCTTTTCTCTGTTGTTTCCTTCTATCTTGTATTGTGTTTCCATAAAAGAATTTAATGAATTTGGTATTACTTTCCGTCCACCCTTTCTTTATTATCCTGTCATATGTTCACTTTCATCCTGACTAGGATGAATGCAACCACAAACTACAACTTTTAATCCTCAGAAGTCACACTGAAGAAAGATAATTTTTCATTAAAACAGAATATTAAAGCATAGAAACTGAAAAGCAGACATAATAGTACTTAGATCACAAACTAGAACATATCCCTCCACACTTTCCCAGACATCCTGACGAGCTACATAAATTACATAACAGTAGAGTCTTCATCTCCATGGTGTGGTATGTCGAGACTGGGGGGTAAGAAGTCACGCCTCCACCTCTTGGTGAGCTCCAAGGGGTGTTCAGCAGTGACAATGAAGATTTTGATTAGAGCAACGGACCTTGCTAGATCTGCAAGGGCATGGGCATCACGTGAGTGCTGCAAGGCTCTTATAGTGTTCCTCCCTCCATGAGTATGAACCATCTCAAAGAAATAATGGTCATGATGCTGGCGGTTGTTGAGGTTCCAAAGCTGTCCTCTTAGCCAATTGATGTCCCTCACACTATCTGCCGCTGGAGCCCAATCTTCGCAAAGACCACCTTCATAGATGTGGCTCGTCACACTGGCCATTCTTCCGCTGCTGGGGACAAGGGAGCCACCATGGTAAACTTCACTATAGACTCTTGTGAAATCCATAACGCGATCCATATTTTTGATAATTAATGGACTGAGAGCATGACAATATTCGGTAGGAAACTATGCTATTTATAGACTTCAAGTGTAACACAAAATGAAGGCGGGGTTATTTTAAAATTTGAAATTTTAAAATCAAGTTTGAAAACTTTATCCTGACAACACTCTTATTTCACCCTGACACTTTACAACTGGTACACTTTGAGTTGTCATAGTTGGTACGGATAAGACTAGAAACTTGAATTCAAACTAGAAATTTGTAGGAAGTGTAACACAATATGAAGGCGGGGTTTTTTTAAAATTTGAAACTTTTATACGATTTCGAAAACTGTTTCTTGACAATATTACTTTTTCATCCTGTCACTGTGCAACTGGTACACTTTTGCAGTTGTCACATCCTAACATTTTGAGTTGACATAGGTGGTACGGGTAAGACTAAAAAATTGCATTCAAACCACAAATTTGTATTACCTTCTCCTATTATGTGGTAAGCCTTCAATCCTTCCTTCATAAGCCAGGTCCTCCTGAAGTCTATCTGCGTACTTTGTGGACAGAGCCTCGTGATTGCTCAAAAACTTTGGCAAATACTTCAGGATTGGGGCCATCTCTTTTTCTATTACCCGCTCTGGCTTCAGATTGGTGTTGCAGTCATACATATTTAGCTTCTACTTCTGGAGGTCTATTTCAATTGCCACCCAATGGTTGCCTTCAACGAAGAAGGGTGCATAAATGAAGTCCACATCTTCCCAGTTTTTTCCAAATAGGAATGGAAGACTTCCCTTCAAATACCTGACAACACGATCTGGAATTAATGCTACTTCATCTCCACGACCTTCACTCCTGTATTGGTCCTTGTAATCCTCAGACCATAGACAATCCATTATGGCAGCTTTGTGATCATCAGATGGTTTTTTCCTCAGCTCTGCCCTCACGTGGCAAAGGACCTCATCGATGTGCTGCCAATACAAGTACACAATTACACTTAAGATTGAAAAAATAAGAAATCAAATTTATATCTTGTCACACATACCAAATTATCCCACCAGTGTCTTGGTTCAAGAATTGCCTCATGGAAGACCTTGTCAATAACCACTCCACTCATGCCCTCAAACTCCTCAGAGCTGAAACATTAAACACAATATAGGAGTTTAATATTTCATTGTAATCAACATAAAACACAATATTGTTACACCAATTTAACTCAAGTACCTTTCGTCAATGTACCATGCTATTCCTTCTGTCATTTCTTTCACAATTGTATTCTTGGTTATCTTCTTCCAAAAAGCTTTTGTGTAGACTTCCTTCTTCTTCTGAATGTCCTTGGTGGTGTCCTTCTTGGTGTTTTGCTTGGTGGTGTTCTTGGTGGTGTTGGTTGTGTAAGGAGAGCTGAGAGAACTAGAAGGCCTTGTATTACGCTTGGGCATGATCCTGCAAAACCACAGTGAATTCAAAAAATATCATAACCTGTCTAGTTCAACAAACAATCCTGCCAGGTTCAAGAAACTATCCTGTCATATACAAAAAACAATCATGTCATATACAAAAAACAATCCTGCCATTCAACATAAACTATCATGTATTATTCAAAAACCAATCCTGTCATGCAACAAAAAATATCCTTTCATTTTCCTAAAACTACCTCTGCTTCTGTGGAGACACCTTGTTTGGAGAACGGCCACTAACATGCTTCACCCTGTTGCTAAACACCAGTTTGGGTTTGGCAAAATCATTTGCCTTGTCCTCCTCACCTTTCTCCACCTCAACCACATCCTTTCCCTCCTGAGTGTTTTCCTCCTCGCCCTTGGCTTCCTCCTCACCTATCTCCATCTCAGACTTGGCTTCCTCCTCGTCCTTGGCCATTTCCTCCTCAGCCTTGCCCTTTTCCTCCTCAACCTTTTTCTTTTCCTCCTCCTCAGCCCTTTTCTCCTCCTCAACCTTTGATTTCTTCTCAGCCTTTTCATCCTCAGCTGTAGCCTGCTGGGTGAGCTCTTCCCTTGGTGCATCTACAAGATCATTATCTTTCAATTCATCTTGCACATTAGGGTCGCTCTCATCCTTGTCAGTTGCCTTCTCAGCTAGCTCAGCAACAATATTCATGACCACATCACCTTCTCTTCTACCAACACCAACCAACTGAAAATCTTCGAGACCCTGCAAATAATCCTGTCATATATCCATATATATCTTGTCATATTCAACAAACAGATCCTAGACACCAATAACCTAATCATACCTCATTGTCACTGGAATCTTTGGAGCTTACCAACTCCTCATTCACATTCACACAAGGAGCATCAACATTATCCACTGGCTCCTCAGCCCTTTTCTCAGCATTCCCAACAACTTCCTCAGCCCTTTCCTCAACATTGTCAACAACATCCTCAACATTCCCAACAACTTCCTCAGCATTACCCTGTGAAACCATTTGGTCCTCCAACTCCTCAGCATTACCAAAATCAAATACTGGTTCATGGTAAATAATAAGTCCTCTTTCCTGCAATAACAAGTTCTTAAATCCAAGATTTCAATCTTTAGAAAATATCCTGACATACAACATAACCTATCCTGTCATATTTCACATTATATCCTAGTATGATTTAACATTATCCTGTCATAAGCTTAAATTATCCTGTCATTCACCTAAAATTATCCTGAATTATTCAAAAATTATCCAAGCATAGTGTACATACCTCATTCTCAACTGTCACAGCATTTGCCTCAGCTTTCTCACACCCATCATCTCCATCTCCATCATCACCATTCCCTCCATTGTCATCCCCATCATTGTCCCTCTCTTCTTCCTCCTCGAATTCTTCACTTTCTCCATCATTTTTCACTCCTGTATCCACCTTTTCTTCCTCTCTCTCCTCCTCAGTACCACTCTCATCACTTTCAGACGGCTCTTGATACTCTTCACTCACTTCTTCACTCTCTTCACTAGAACTTTCAACTTCAACCTTCTTCTTACCCTTCCCGGCTGGTTTCTTGACACTCTTCCTTGGCACACTCTTCCTTGCCAATCTCTTCCTAGGGACCTCCTCCTCCTCAGACTCTTCTTCCTCCTCCTCCTCCTCCTCAGAAACAACATCTTTCTTCACTCTCTTCCTTCCCATCCTTTTCTTGGTGATCTCCTCCTCCTCTGCAACAAAGTTCCTTCTCTCCAGCCTCTCAAACCTCTGACAAACAGCAGCCTCCAACTTGTCAAACTTCATGAACAAAGCCTTCATGACATCTCTGCTAAGACCTTGATCCCCAGTGGATTGTCCTTGAGTTTGTCCTTGGTCTTTGAAGAGGTCCTCTACTTGTGTAGGCTCACTGTCCTTGGTCTTTGACATAAACTCAGATGTGATCTGGTCAAAGAAGGGGTCCTCTACTTCATCTGAGAATGTGCAACCATTAAGCAACTCCTTCTCATATTCATCTGCAACAAGTAGAGGCAAGACTTCAAGATCTTCTTCTTCAAAAGCCAGCCTTAGGAATCCATGCTCAGGGCATTGGGTTGCAGACCAAAGCACTCCTCTAGGGATTTGGGTCTCACTAATCTTGGAGGCAAACTTGACTCCAACAGACTGTACACACTCCCAAATCCACACCTACACAAACAAACAAACAAAACCATTAAATATATATCCTGTCACCCTTAAATATATATCCTGTCACACTTAAATGTACTACTATACCTGAAACACCACTGACATCCCTTGAAGGTTGTATGGTATCCTACCACAATCTGAGACTTTGATAGACTTCTCCATGGATATCATTCTTCTTTCCATTGATCTGGTCAGTGCCTTGTGCAGCTCCATGTAGGCAACTCTTCCCCATGGATACCTCCAGAACTTGTCAATTGTTCCCACTAACCTCACATGTTCTGCTTTGACAAGTCTCTTCTTATCACCTCCAAGAATTATCCCTTCCACAATAAGCAAGACTGCTAACTTGAACTTGTGGTTGTCCAAGGGTTTGTGCTTCATGAACCTTTTATAAAGGTCTTGCACTGAAGTTTTTGAACCATCAGGAACACCAAAAAAGTTGTTCATCACTTGGTTGTCTTGCTTCCTAGATGATTTTATCTCCTTGGGAAGAGGACCACAATTCAAGCCAGTTATCAAAGCAAATTCTTGCAGTGAAAATCTCAATGGCTGACCAGCAATCTCATACCATGTCTCCCACTTCTTTTCACTCTTCAACTGCTTGAAGAAAACTGAATGGACAGTTTGAGAAGAAAATGTCACTTGATTGACCATCTTGACAACATCCCCAAAGGGGCTGCCACAGATCCTTCTCCAGTCTTGGCAAGTCAGTTTGGACTCAATATCTTTCAAATATTTCCTCCTACAGTTGATATTTACACGTCCATGCAATGCATATCCCTTGTAGTAGGAATACATCACCTACGAAAACATAACATGACAGATTAATAATAGTATTATGGCAGGACACAGTCAAGAGTCTCTCATGATAACAAATAAGCTACACAACCAAAGTTCAAGTGTGGGGAAACAGATATGTATATGTCAGGACACATTGAAGAGGCTGTCAGGATAAAACTAAACAATCTAGACCAAGTGAGGAGAAGAGGATGTACATGCATTTCTTTAAAAACTGTCAATATTCAGAAAACTGAAATCCACATACTTCCACTACATAAAATGGTTCACAATTGCACATGACAGGAATTATTTTAAGAGGTGTCAAGATTCATAATACAGATGTACATGCATTTCCTTATAAACTGTCAATATTCAGAAACTGATATCCAGATACTTTCACTACATAAACTGGTTCACAATGCATATGACATGAATTATTTTAAGAGGTGTCAAGATTCATAATACACATGAAGAAATGAATCTACATAAACTGGTTCCACTCCTGAATGCACATAAGCTACACAAAAATTAACTGCAAGTGTCTGGACATAGACAGCAGGATGACAGGACAAAGATAACTGTATTCCCGGACACAGTAAGGAGTATGACAGGATAACCCTAAACAATAATCAAAGTATTCACAACTTTGTTCTGAAATCGGAAATTAGGTTCAAACTCTACATCCCTCTTTTAATTAGGAAACTTCACCGGAAACGCGTTTCCGTCCATTTTCCGAGTGTCGTGTCCGATTAAAAGGTCAACGGAAACATTGACCGTTTCCGAGCCCTCAGGAGACGATTCCGACGTGTTTCCTGGCGTTTCCAAGTGTCCCGAAGTGTCCGGCGCGAGATACGCTTGGTCTTAGGAGTTTCCGAATTTAGAGTGATAATTTTACACTTTCCTGATCGGAATCACAACTTTAGACCGATCTTGGTCATAGTTAGATTGCATTCAAAAGCAATAAGGATTCGTAATTGCTGTATATATTAACAGTACTGTGGCAATGTATGGTCGAAATTGTGACAGAGCTATCTTTGACCTCCATAAGATATGAAAAGGCAGAGGCTAAATGCACTCGAATTGACGGATGGACGGGGCGAATGACTAGTTTTTTCCGGCGGAGCTGACCGCCGCGCGGAGCTTAGCTTCGCGCGCTTCCGTAACATCGCCCCGTACCTCACGAATTCTGAATTCGTGAGGTTTGCTTGAACTTTTCTTCCGACCGGTTTAAATAAATAAAATATATATGAGGCGACCGGTTCAGTAATAAATTGAACCGGTTCAGTAATTAATTTTTCGGAAAACCGGTTTTGAAATGATAATCCGGTCTAGCATGTACAGACATCACGAATGCTGAATTCGTGAGGTGTTAGAACAAACCTCACGCATTCATAATTCGGGAGTTTGTACGTAATGAATTCCCAGTTTCGTCAGGAATCTAGGGCAGGGATATGATCGGTTTCCCGAGGAAAAAGGCTCGAAGACCTCGCGAATTTAGAATTCGGCTACTTTACATGCCCTAATTGATTTAGTCGGGTATATATATAGTGTACGTGATGATGAGGTTGGGAGAAGGAGAAGGAAGAGAGTAGGAGAAGAAGAGGAAGGAAAATCGACATTATTTCAAATAAGAGATTCGAAGAAAGAAAATAAGACAATTATGGTAAGTTACATAATGTACTTGTAATTTAATTGTTTCAGTCAATATTTTAGTTTTGTGAATGTATATATATATAAATACATTGTATGTTAGAATACGTATCCAAGATTACAATTTTTTAAGAGTGTAAAACGTCATGATGTGTACGTACATATTGTACTGTAATTTAGAGGTGGTGAAGCTAATATTTGCGTACTATATTTTTAGAAATGGAGTTAGAAAGTAAACTGTTGTAGATGAATTTGAAGTAAAATATGAATCCCGAATTGAGGATTCGGGAGTATGAATTGTGCCTTGCGAATTTAGGATTCGCGAGGTAGTTAAGAATACACATTGTTCTGTTTTAGCATTATTTATGTTATTTTAACTGAATTATTTAATAAAGCGGAGTACATAGTTCATGAGTTATATTGCACATCGTTATTTGTAGGAAGACTACACATGGTTATTTGAAAACGATTATGTGTGGAATAACAAAGAAGATGTGTTATGTTGGGCACGTGGAATCGGTACAGAGAACAACATGGTCTTAATAATTGACCGTTCAGGAGAGAAGTATGTGAAGCTTACATGTGAGAAATATGGGGCTTATCGTGGGGTAAAAAATTTGTTGATTCGCAACCCGAGGTCCAAAAAAAGTATGTGTCCGTTTCGCCTCCATTGTCACTGTGAGGATAACGAATGGACATTGAGAGTGGTGTGCAGGTGTCACAATCACCCCCTCCCAGAAAGACTGGTGGGTCATGCATATGCCGGAAGAATGAACGAGGAACAGAAAAGGGATATCATTTCTCTGATAAAAGCGCATGTGAAGCCGGCGAAGATTTTTTTATTTTTGGCAGCGAAGCATGGTGGATGGGGGATGATTACGTCGAAGACTCAAATTAAAAATATGTGTTACACTCTACGTCTTAAGGAGATGGATGGAAAAGATGTAACAGAGTTTACACGAAGTTGGTTGTTGGAGAGGGGTTATATGGTACGATCCCGTGCTATGTCACACGACAACGACATAATTCAAGATTTTTTTTGGGCAAACCCGAAGTCGTTCTTTTTGTTGCGGTTATTCCCATATGTCATCATCATGGACGCTACGTACAAGACGAACAAGTATGATAAGTGTATATGTTTTTGTTTAATTTGAATAATTTGTTAGAAAGTGTGTAGTAATAAATATTATGTGAAAATGCAGGTACAATATGGCGTTGTTGGAGATTGTAGGGTTTACTTGCACCGGGCAGACGTTCAACGTTGCGTACTCGTTCATGGCACGAGAGAACTTTGACCACTACAGGTGGACTCTCTTGAAGGTGAAGGAAATGTACGATCACATTGGACAAAGTCCTGGAGCGATTGTGACGGATCGTGATATGGCGGAGATTAAGGCAATTGCTGAGGTATTTCCTAATGCAAAACACCTATTGTGTTGGTTTCATATATTGTGTAACTGCAAGGCACAAGTAAAAACAGCAACGGGAAATCATAATTTTGCTGAAGCGTTTGGGAATAGTTGTAGAGGTGTATTCAACTCTAAATCAGTAGAGACGTATAATAGCCGTGTCGCTGAGATAAGGAAGAAGTATCCAGGCTTTTATCCTTATTTAAACGAGACGTGGTTGTCTCCTTACAAGGAGCGCATTGTACGGGCATGGACGGACAATATATTCCATTTGCTTACGAGGACAACGAATAGGTATTACTGTTGTTATTTATGTATGTGTTGAATTTGTATATATAATCATGTCTTACAATCATTGATAGTAATTATTAATCTGTATTGTAGAGTTGAAGGTGCTCACTCGAGGTTGAAAAATTTCATAGACAACAGTGTTGGTTCGTTTAACACCATAGCACAAGAGATCCACTCAACTATCTTAATTCAGATTCTGGGTATTCAGCGGAAAATGGAAATGGATGTCAATACCATACTCTCCAAAGTAATTCGCATGGAAGGAACTGGGTGGTATACATATTATGTGGAGCTCGTAAATAAGGTTTCAACTGACTGTATGAATATACTTATGGAGACCATGGATAGGATCGAGAATCCTTCCAAGGGTTTCCACCCTCATTCGTGCAGCGATAGATGGTGGAGAAATGTAAGAGGCCTTCCTTGTGCACATGATTTGTACAGCTACATGAGTATGGGTGTGCCAATTCCTTTAGGGGAAATTCACGACTTCTGGAAACAAATTGTCTGGCATAAACCACCAGAAGGATATACAGTCCCCCTAGATGAGGAAAATGAGGTGAACAATGGTTGCAGACGTCCTTTGCAAGAGCCGCCACCGGGATATAATAAAAAAAAAGGCAGGCCACGTATGACTGAACCTGAGAAGAGGGAGCAGACTTGGTATGAGCATGTATCAGGCAATGATAATATAGGTCGGAGGAGGTACAGAAGGCCAAAAGGGGAGATATTTGTGGAATCCGACGAAGAATTTGAGGACGAGGACGAGGACGACTTGGAAGACGATGCTGATGATGAGCAGTCAGGTGTAAGTCAGGGTATTGATTATAAGAAAGTGTTTGTCCAAAACCAGATAGATCATTTCATTTTTGGTTACATTACGAACTACAAAACCGTAAGGGGAGATGGTCATTGTGGGTACCGATCTCTTGCATGGCTTCTTGGTTTAGAAGATGAGGATTCATGGAAACATGTGCGCACAACAATGGTGAACGAGGTTCAAGAGAACTACAGCTTTTACAACAACATTGGTTACACATTCACAAGATTACATGTATTGGTCCAGCGTATAGGTTGGTTAGGGCAATGTACAAACCGAGAGTTTTGGATGGAGATGCCTGCTTGTGGATTTATAGCTGCTACAGCATTCCAAAAAGTTATTGTGTTGTTATCATGGGGCGGTTCACATACTACGCTCCCATTCTACTCCAAGGGTAGCCCCGTAGAGCCGAAAGACGTAATTGTCATTGCTTTGGTGGGAAATCAAGATCATTACATACCGGTTAGTAAAATGTGATGTACTTTAATTATTTTTTGAAATCGTATGACTTGGAATATTTTTGACATTATATTTATGTTTTATGCAGGTCAAGTTATCAGATAACGCTCCTATTCCTCCGGTTGCTTTTAATTGGACCCACCACCATCATTCGAGCGTAAGCGGTTGGGAACATCAATTTCAGGATCGTATAAACCATTTCCAATATTTACGACAGCTACACAGCAGACCTTTAGCGTAGTCGATGCGTATGTTCATTATTCAATCCGTTTGTTGGTATGTTTATGTAGTATTTATTTTGACTGTTGTAGTGAATATGGTAAGAATTTTTGAAACGATACGAACCAATATAATTTCGTAAAATAAGACATATTCCGTTAACGAGATTCATCATAACTTCTTACTGAAAATAACAGCTGCCTTGCATAAACAAACAAAGTACGACCCCCCCCCCCCTCTAATGCCTCGAAAAGCCGTAGCTGCAGCGCCCGGTTCGCTCGGTCGGCCTAGAATACTCACGGGACATCAAAATCATCATTACAACAAGAAGGATAACCGTAAGAGTTTTAGCATATCTATTGCTTTGAACTGAATTTGCGTATGGCATGGCAGGAGCTTGAAGAACCTCTTTCGGGTATACCTCCCCCGAACTCAACATTTTCTTATGGTCCTCGTACTTCTCCTTATACCAAGACAATTCGAATTCCAAATCATCGATTGTCATTAGAAGTTGACTATTTTTTTCGTTACCCGCATCTAAACGCTTCTTCAATATGTTTACTTGGTCCGGGTAGTCGCAATCCTGTATTTACAAACACAATCAGTTATGCACATTCAAATTTTCGACCACATATACGTAAGAAATACAAGTTGGAAGCAGTATACCCCTAAATAATCGTAAAATCTGTCAACTTCGGGAACCGAGCGAGAGGAGTTGCTAGAACCTTGACTGACCATATTTCTTTTGGTGTTTGGTTTAGATGAAAATTTATTCGTTGCATATGGCCATATATATAGGGAAACAAAACCTCACGAATCCATGCTTCGTCAGGTGATGCATTGGTGAGGTTTACGGTGTTTTGAGGATAGAGCAATATGTCAGGAATCTAAGGTTTTGGCAAATTGTAAATTCCACCCTCCCGAATTCTGAATTGGGGACCTATTCACCTTCACGAATTCTGAATTCGGGACCTATTCACCCTCACGAATTCTGAATTCGGGATCTATTCCGGATAGGATTCCCTTAATTTTTCAGCAGATATGGCAGAGGTTTGTACTGCGCAGGGAAACGTATATTCCAGACCTCGCGAATTCACGATTCGGGCACTATTCCAGAAAAGAGTTGATAACTTTTCAGAACCTAGGGCAGAGCAGAGTAGTCTGGATTTTTGTAAAAAGTAGATTCCACACCTCGCGAATTCACAATTCGGGAACTGTAAGAAAAGACTTCACAACTTTTCAGAATCTAGCGCAGAGTAGTCTTCATTTCTGGTAAAAAGTAGATTACAAATGTTATGGAAAACCGCCAATACATATCACGAATGCACAATTCGGGAAGAGTTTACTGAGGCCATTTTGATAGCTTAAGAATTCACAATTCGGGACCTTTTGGAAAGCATTTTCGTAATTTGGGAAGGACTACAACGTTGCACTACGTCTATAAATGGACGACTCCAAATCAAGGTGGGACAACAGATAGTTTTGACTCTGTGTAACTGTAAGCTATTGAAATCATGTCCGAACTCAGCTCATCTGGAAGCAGCAGAGTACAAATGTGCCAATGCAATAAGGCAGCCGTAATGGCGGAGTCGGAATCGAGGAGAAACTTAGGCAGGAAGTTCTGGTCGTGCCCTGGCACCGGTTATACCATGTGCTACTTCACTCAGTGGATCGATCCTCCTCATCCCGAGTACTCGCAAAACGCCATAAGAAAACTACTGCAGCGTATTTCTTCGTTGGAACATGAAGTCTCTACTCTAAGGGATCCCATGGCTCCTAACGACCGTGCCGACTAGGCTTTACTATTTGAAACTGTAAGTGTGAACTTCTGTGTTCGTCTCATAACTACGTACCCCTTTGTTTTCCAATGTTTTCAGATTTACCATGGTTGTAATGTTTTAATTGCGCGATTGTTGTTATATTGTAGTTTCACCAATGTTGTGATGTTTGAGTTGTATTAATGTTGTAACGTACGTGTGAAATCCAACTTTCAAAATGCGATTGTCGATTTGGACGTACGGATCTGAGTCCCTCAAATTCTTCCATATCTAAAAGTCACACTCCATCTCCATGTATTTGATGCGGAATGAGTCATAAAACACGGTTATTACGTTGAAACGCATGAATTCATCGTAAGCCGTACTTAAGTTCTTTCGTAGAACTGAACGACGCATATCTGGAGGTAGTTCTGCACTTAAAATGAATTTGACTTTGCTACAATTCAACCCTCACGAATTCACAATTGGGGCCCTTTTCCAGATATGATTCCATTACTTTTTCAGAAGATGTGGTACAGGTTTGTACTGAGAAGGGGTGGATTAGACGCCAAATCCTCACGAATCCACAATTCGGTTGCCTCACAACAAAATAATCGAAAACTATGAAAAACTTTCATAACAGGACGAAATGCAGAATTGAAAACAAACGTTCGGAATAGAGCATGCATGATGTCTGTCATGCGTCATTCAATACCCAGATGTATGGCCTGTATCATAACCGTCGAAATAGTTCGTAGTTGGCTCTCTGGACGGGGGAGAACCATAACTTCGGCTACTGCCTAAACCAGTTGCACTTGGTGTTCTGAAATCTGCAAAACCATAACCTTGACTTCGATGTTGTTCGGTCAAATTGAAGGGTTGAAAGGATGATTCAGGTTGGCTGTATGAACCGGGCATGTACGAGCTAGGTCCGGGATTCCCGAGATTGTACGTTCCAAAGGTTTGCCCGCCGCTATATCTTCGGGGTGATCCGTCCTGTAACGTTTCGGCATCTGAGTCCAACCGCTCTGCCCTTGTTCTTTGGGAAGAACCAACACCTGTATTACGGAATACCTCTGGAAGACCTGGAGTCATGACCGACCCTATTACTTGCATTATAATTTTTTTCAGTGGATCGTCATCTGCATAACCTCGAAGTACTTCCACATTCTCCAGAATAATTGATTCAATGTGGTTGAGGCGCTGTTCAAGTAACCAGATGGTTGGAGTTAGTATTTGTCACACTGCTACAAGTAGTTTTAAAAAAATGACAGGTTATATGAATTTTACTTACACGGACAGCTTGCAGTGCTAATGGCATGGGTTGTTCGTCAAGTTCAGCGACTAGTTTCGCTGACTCTGCATCGTTGTAAGGATGAGAGTGTTGTCTATACCAGTCCATATAATCGCTTGAAGTTTCCCAAACTTGATTGCTGATGGGCAAATCATCTTCTTCCAGGCAGTGTTCGAACCAAGTTCCAAAATTATTGTCTGCCCAGTGATATTTCACCTTATAACCGCCTACATTTCTTGATGGTCTGTTACTCTGCACTGGCTGGATAGGTGGATTTCTCGGTATTATCTGTTTTCTTCCAAATTGTCTTACAAACCTATCTGGGTTATAACCTTCTTCCATACCCAGGTATTGCAGCGTCCCTTTGTAGTGAGACACTTTGAATGCGCGTTTATTAACCACTTCCTTCCACGGCATCCAACATACCTACAAACAATTTGTATTTATGAATACATGGTATACGAACAATATTAGGTACAAAACGGGAACTAGCTCGAACCTCGTCCACTCGCATTAAATCTAGTTGTTTTCGTATTCCTTGAATCCTCTCTTGTGGTGAATTTCTAGCACGACGTCGATCGTTACAGTAAGCGTACGGCCCGGTAGTTGTACAAGATGGATCTGCTGTTTCATGACCTTTGAACATTGGGAAGTACGCCCATATCCAACTCTGAAACGAATTACAGTTAATTACTCCGTCATTTCAATAGTAAAAACAAATCAACTTTAGTTAGGAAATCAATATCTGTAGAAGTAAAGGGGATCCACTAAATTGTGCAACATATCGTCGACTAGCCATTCCCAATTCGCGATAAAGGTATGCTAACGTTGCAGCTCCCCAAGCGTACCTTTGCGTGTTGGTGTGGTCTAGCAACGGATGAAAATTCCGAATATTCATTTTTGTTCCACTCTTGTCTTGGAACAAAAGGGAAGACGTAATGGTTGCGAGGTACACAGAGGCAATGGTGTGTTGCTGATCTTCATGTACGACTCTTTCTGTCATCATTTCACGTAATGTTGCAAGGGTAAAACCTTTGTTTTTTTTGTACACATACACTTCCTCAACGTCCATGCCAAACATTTTGGCTACTTCGTTGAACAACTCTTTGTCCGTCATTGAAGGGGCTACCGGCAGTCCAACAACTTTAAGTCCAAGCAGTTGATACACATCATGCAATGAGGGCGCCATTTCTCCCCACGGAAAATGAAACGTATTTGTTTCGGGGTGCCACCTCTCTATGAACGCCGAAATGAGGGCCGAATCAAATGTAGTGTGAGGAATCTGCAGTAATTTAGTTAAACCGCTTGTTTCAGCTATTCCCCTCCAAGCCCCATTGGGCATTGAATCCCACTCCGACACTCCTTTACTACGAGCATGCACTCTCACGACCTTTTTCATCTATATGACATCAATCATTTAGCATCAACGGTAAATCTATGTAGTAGTAAGAGGAATGAAGTGACCTTGTAAAAATATTTTCATTGACATACCACTGCGTCGTTTGTATTGTTCCATAAGAAACGTGCAAAATGCGTGTTGAAATCGCGCAATAACGAACTGTCTGCAGGGCCTCCAGGGTACTCAGTTTGCCGCATTTCATCAGCGTCTAACTGAACGTGACTTGCACTAGTAGATCTTTGCATTGTAGGTCCACGACTTTGGGGAGTGTCTGCAACAGCAGAACAACTCCTCCTTGCTCTTACAGTAACTGGGGTACTGCTTCCCATCATAACAGTGTCTTCGTGAGGTAACGGAGCTTCATTTACGGTGCTACGTGATGGAGGGTTGTTCATGTTCCGACGGGAATCTGTAGACGACCCCGCTCTGCTAAATAGGTTACGCGTTGAATCCTGAAACGTCATATGAATACATACACGAAATTTACATCCACACAGATTTCTTATATTTAAATTAAGTGAACTACATAGGGACTACATATTACTTACCCATAACCGAGTTCGAACACTAGATCGTTCATTTCTACGAGGAGGTGGACCAGGGCCATCATGCCTTCTTGCCATCTTCTAATATGTTCAGAATATTTTTCTACACTTCGGGACTACATTTATAACCATGCAGTTACACAATTCTATATATACGATTTTGTTTACCTCAGAATGTTATCCCGAATCCTGAATTCGTGTAAAAAAGGAGAATATCCGACACCGTCTTTTCAGTGATTTCAGATGTTGCCATGCCTCGATAACGGATAAAGCACAAAGTTGCCGAATCCTGGATTCGGCAACTTTGGCCATCGAAGCAGAATGTTGCCGAATCCAGGATTCGGCAACATGTTGCTTTTTCCGCAACATGGTGCTTTTTCTGCAAGTCAGGAAAAGTCAGGCATCTCTGCAGGGCAGGAATAGCTGCATGCTCTCTCACGAGTTCAGAATTCGTTTGCTCCAATGATATCTTATAAAGAACCCTACGAGTTGTGAATTCGGGAGGTTTCATGTGCATTACCCTTACCCTACGAGTTGTGAATTCGGGAGATGTCACATTCATTGGAGCCTATTAATACGCCTTAGATTGTAGATACTCACAATCACCCCAACATTAGTTTTTCCAAAACACTTTCTGAAACGCATTTATAATGACTTTGAGGTACGGAAGCAGCAACGGTCGTGCAACGGTAATTACCTAAGTTCGTTTTACTTACCTAATTTATTTCTGAACTTCGTTTTCCGTCAAGTTTTTTTTAAAAAAAAATACTTGACACATTCAATTCGCAGGACGACATTCCTTTTAGTGGCCCTTACACCGAATGCTCGTTTTTCGGCCCACATAATGACTTGTACAACCACTTACACTTCGTGCATGGAGACGCTAAGTATGATCTTACCCGACACTTCCAGTTTGTGATGAGAAGAACCGATGCTTTTGTGGTGTTCCTTGACGAGGACGAAGATTCCAATATCTTCGTACTTGACACCAAAACTATGGAAATTAGTTCAATTGCTGACATGAACAACGTAGCTGACCCTCCCACATGGCTTGGTACCTTAGTTATTAAACGAACCTTTGGTGCGTTTTGGTATTGTCCACTTACGAACTACATTCGGTGTAATTCTGAGCTTTTCTGGGTAGGTGGTTCAATCCATACAGGTGACAGTGTAGCTAGGTCACAGATCCTAGCCCTATTATATGATGAGTATGAATGTTTGTTTGTGGAACATGTCCCCGGGGAAAACTAAAGCACTTTTAGATCTTGCTTAAGAAGTTTCTAACGCACTTTCCTTGTATTTCAGTTACTAATCTTATGTAGCAGCTAATTTTTTATTTACTACCCATGTACAAAGGTGTTTTTAAATACTAAACTTACCCACGAATGCAGAATTCGTTGGGTATCACGAATGCACAATTCGGGATATCTAGGTTCATTATGCATTTTCAGAAACACTTTCTTTTTTTACGTAGTGTATTTAAGTAATTTAAGTTGAATAATAAGAACTCATCTACGAACAACTACTGTTTCAAACACCGTTAACAGTAATGAAGAAATTTTATTTAAGTACTTCAATTTGTAACAGACAATGTTTGTAACGAACATAACGTTTTACCGAGAAACGCAAATACCGTGTTCAACACCAAAATGTGACGTACTAATACATCAAATGCAATACGTATCATCAAATAAACCATGTCTTATCAAACACAAAAGTTAAATGTCTAAAACCAGGAACATACAAAAAACAAGTAGCCATAAACATTAGACAATAAAAACATGAAAACCGTCAGACATCATCATCAAGGCCTGCATCATTAAGATCTTCCTCGGGGTCTGCCCCCACCTGCTGGCTCGGCTGCAGCGCGCTCCTCCGCCATACGAGACGACTCCCCTCGCTCAAATAAGATGGAATGCCGGGTCCGGCTGTCGAAGAAGTCCCGGGATCCATCTGTGTCGCCCTAACAAGAGGAACATCATCGGTGGCAAGTTGCAAAATATTTCTCAACTGTTCCTTGCAACAAGGAGAGACTATCTGCAGCTGTCTCTCGACATAGGACGTAATAAGAGCAAGACGCTGTAATTAAAGAACAATAAGTACGTAAGTAGATGTAAACTGTATAATAAAATATTGTAACGCATGATACTAAAACAAACTTACCCGATGAGTGTCAATAAACGGCGAAGGAACAACATCGGGAGGGGCCTGCCTCTGTGAGAACCGACTGACATATGGATGCGATATCTGGAGGTACCAGTCTAAGTATGCAGGATCCACCGACCAAGGAGGAGAAGCTACGGGGCTCTCCAAAATGTACGGACAGAGATGGTCTTGCATCCTCTCCCAACGATCCCACTCCTCAGCAAACTCCACAATATACTTGTTCTTCCCGCGTTTATTAATTGGTCGACAGACCCGTGATGGTGGAATAGGATCTAGTGGTCTGCTCTGCTGTCGTCCGAACTGACGTACCACCCTATCCGGCATATAGGGCTCCTGAATATCGAGGAACCTCAACGTTCCTCGATATGTAGAGGCCCTAAACCGGTCAATAAAATCTAGTTGCCCGTAAGGCATCCAACATATCTACAAGATTACAATGCAAATGTAAAAAGTTAACAATTTGCCAAGTTCAAATAATGTACGTATACAACTAGTCGTTAAACAATACTTACATCCTCTGGTCGATACTCATCCAGAATCCGCCTGTAAACATGGGGGCTCAACTCGTGCTGCGTAGCAGTCCTGTCGGTGTGGTAAAGGGATGCGCGTCTCTCATCATCACCTGCCATATCACGCTGGAAGTTCGGGTTCCCCGGGAAGTAAATGAAGTACATCCATATCCAAATCTGATACAATTAATGCAAATCGTTAACGTCAGACAACTTTACAAGTGTATATCACTTCTACTATTACTACGAACCTGTAAAAGATAAGGACAACCGCCAAAACCAACCACTCCACTCCTAGATGCCTCGCCTAATTCCCGATACAGATTTGCGAGGACAGCAGCGCCCCAAGCCGTATCGACTACTCTCGTCGGATCGTCAAATAATGGCAACAAGCGGGTCTGCAGAAGGGTGGTGCTCTTGTCCACAAACAAACTACTGGACATAAGATACCACAAATATCCAGCGGCAATGCAATCAGGATCATCCTCGTCCTCAATCATCCACAACACGTGGGGCCAAAAACTACAAGCCCTTACCCGACCCTGCCTCAGAGGCCCTGTCATGTTCCACTTATCTAGTGGGGACACATAACTGGGATCAACTCCGAACATGTACCCAAACAGATCATTACAATACCTCCTCTCTTGCATGGCATTAGCAAATGGACCTGTAGTCGCAGGTAATCCCTCAATAGAAAGGCCCAAAATCATTGCTACATCATGCAGCGTAATCGTGATCTCTCCCCAAGGAAAATGGAAGTTGTTCGTCTCCGGGTGCCAATGCTCAATGAACGCTCCAATAAGGTTGTGATTCACAAACCCATACTGCAAATCCCTGTTACGTGTTAACCTCGTCTGCTCAGCGATCCGGAACCAAGAACCAGGAGGAGGATCATGTGGTAAGTACGGCCTAAAACGTCCGAAATCAGTGGGCCGGGTGTAGCATCGGGTTCTCCGTGTGAACTCCTGTGGGGGATCGCCTGCTAGTTCCTCATTTGCAATCTTATGAGCAATGTGCGCCTCGAAACTATGCAAAACAGGATCGGCCAGAACGGGAGGAGGAGGTGGTGTATCAACTGGTGCAGAAGGTTGGGGGTCAGCTCTAGGAGGAGACTGAAGAACAGGACGTTCATCATCAAACCCAATCGGTGATCCATCCACAATACGCGGGGACTGTGACTGCAACTCAACAGGTGCAGTGGAAGTAGAGGGCTCAACTGAAGCAGGAGGCACGCTCATAAAGGGTACTACTGGAGGCTGTGAAAAAGACGGGTCGGCATTACAAATATCATCTAAGTCAAGGCCTACTGATGATTGCACCTGATCAGAAGCGACAGGCCTACCCCTACCGCGACCTCTACGCCCCCGGGATGAACCAACACCCCCTCTAGACCCACCTCTCTTGCGGCCCGAAGCCGTGACTATACGCTCGGAAACTCTTCTTCCACCCGCAGTCATTCTCCTAATTTTACCAGCTATGGCCTAACATTTTCACATTTCTTATACTAATTAGTTATTTAAACACACACATGTCTATTAATTTAACATTCTGTACTAACGTCTTTAATATCTTTTTACATGCAATCAATTCAACTTAACGTTTTAATCTCTTTTCAAATGCAACTTATGTTGTTACTAGTTTTCCTTCTTACAACACTATAAATTAAATGCTCAATAATTACATTTAACGATTTTGCTTCATACCTACATAATTACACTATTTTTACAATTTTTTCAATATTTACAATTTTTACCGTTTTTAAAACTTCATAATTAAACGCTACATAATTTTTACAACTTTTCATTACACTATTTACACTATTTATACTGTTACTTACACTATTTATACTATAATTACTATTTTATATCATGCCAAATATATACATTTACTATTTTATATCATGCTAAATAATTACAACTTTTATGCCATGCCAAATATTTACATTTACTATTTTTAATAACATTTCAATTATTACTTTAATTATTACGATAAAACATTTAAAACTTTTTAATTTTACATACCTCGTCGGAAATCCGTCGGGCTCTTTTCGGAGGAGGGGGATCAGCAATTAATTCTTCCGCCATCTTCACCGCCTCTGCTCCGACCCTTGCTGCAATGCTTATTGGGTCATCTTCAGATTCGCTTTCCTCAGACCTCCCGAATTCTGGATTCGGGTGCCTCTGCCCATACTCATCTTCTACCTCCCCTACCGCAGCCTTCCCCTTCCTCCTTTCTTCCTCAACCCCTTCGTCTTCAACCTCCATATTTCCGCCTCCATCCTCTTCCTCCGCCACCGCCGCACCCAAAGATCCACATCTCGCAAAAACATTCCCGGATTCCGCCTCTGCTTCACGCCGCTCCTCTTGCCCCAGACAAACTCCTCCGGCCAAACCCGCCACCCATTCCATCGAAACCGCCGGATCTACTCCTCCCACCAAACCCGCCTCCAACGCCTCAGTAACTTCTCCCACCGACCCGGGCTCCATCGCCTCCTCCCGATTCGGGCCAACTGTCGGATCTACATCCGACCCTCCTCCTCTACTCGGATCTGCAACTTCTTCTCTAGCCACCGTATCACCGCCTCCGTTCATCTCTCTCGATTGCCTCATCACCTCTTCAACAGAAATTTCCGAAGGCGATGCATCGAAAAAATTGCCGGCCAATATTTCAGACCACCAGTTGTTCTCCATTATTTTTTTGGGATGATGAAAACACGGCGAGTTCACAATTCGGATGGTTACTTATAGGAATTTCACCGTTTTTTTTTAACCTATTCCAAACTCTCCCGAATTCACAATTCGGGAGTTTCAAATACAAATTTCAACCTCTCCCGAATTCACAATTCGGGAGGTTAAAATACAAATTTCAAATTCTAAGTTCCAAGGTCAAACTTGCATTTACGAGGCAGATCCAATTTCCGAGATTTTTTACTGTTGTTACCATCTCACGAATGCAAGATTCGTGAGGTTTCCTTTCACAAATCCGAAGGTTTTTGCACTGGTTTGTCTGCCATTTGAATTGATATAAGAAATGATTTTGCACTATCTGCCTTTGAAAATTCGGATATAGGAAATGATTTTGCACTGGTTTGTCTGCCATTTGAATTGATTGCATGCATGGTCAGTCTCAAATTTAATACAGTACTAGTATCCAAAAACTGATTTTCAATTGAAAGAGCATCAATACTAATTATTTTCTTAATATATATGAAAAACTCTAAATGAAAAATAAATAGAAACAAAGGGAGTATGTTATAGGCTTGTAGCATTACGGTTACAGAAAAAAACGCTCTCAAGAAAGAGCGAACTGCCTCTCTTCCTTGTTGGCTATCGACTACTAGAAATTTCTTTATTGATGTCCTTTGTTGTAACAAGACAACACAACTGAGCATTACAAAGTATATAAACGTGACCATTTCTAATCATCATCATCATCTTCTTCCCCACCATCTTCTTCAACGTCATCATAATCATCTTCATGTTCTTCTTCCGATTCGTCTTCACCTTCGTCTTCACTTTCGTCTTCACCTTCGTCTTCACCTTCGTCTTCACCTTCGACTTCACCTTCGCCTTGACCTTCGACTTCACCTCCGTCTTCACCGTCGTCTTCACCTTCGCTGTCTTCATCATCTTCACCACCATCTTCAACTACATGATCGTCATCATCGTCATCTTGGGGTATCGGGTTAATATTTAGAGGCGGCATTGGTTTGCACGGTTATGACGTTAAAGAAATCCGGGACTCACCGCATGGCTGCCATTTATAGACGAAAAGATAAGATCTGTTTGGGATAAGATCAATGACGGAAATATCTGACCGGGTCCCACACCATCTCGTTCGGAACCCCATTCCGAACGAGATGAGTTGATCTTATCTTTTCGTCTATAAATACCTCCAAAACAAACCATTTCAAACACACATTCACTATCATTCCATTATATTTATTTTCTCTCAAATTTCCTTCCTCAAATTTCGATATGTATCCAAATCGTCCAACTCTATTTCCCGCCTCTTCCTCGACAATGGATCCTGGTCCGAAATTGTGTTGGTGTCAGAAAAAGCCCACGGTGCATATGTGTACCGAACAAATAGAGTGGGACAAGGTCAACTATGGAAGAAGATTTTGGGGATGCCCGGATGCATGTTGGGATGCTCTTACTGAAGAAGAGGAAGAGAAAGGGTGCAAATACAAACATTGGATCGATCCACCATACACAGGTCGTGCAAGGGTCGTTATTGAAGAACTAAATGCAGACAACTTATGCAACTGGTCAAAGGCTGAAGGAATTGAGGAAGGGATGGAGCTGCTGAGGATTGGAACAAAAGAATGGGCCAACGAAATAGATGAACTGAAAGCCAAAAACACCGAGCTCATGGAGGAAAACGCTGCACTTGCTGCAGAATTGGCAGCAACACGTAACAAATAGAGAATTAAGTATTTTTAATTTCTTGTATCGTTAGTTGTTCCCCTCGTTCGGAATGGGGTTCCGAACGAGAGGGTGCTGTCGGGCGCAAAAAGGGTGTTGCCCGGTTGCAACCCGTTTAACTACGTTTCATTCCTCCCGAATCCACAATTCGTGAGCTTGTAATTCAAATTTTAAGGTCAAACTTGTTCTGACGTGGCAGTTACAATTTCCGAGATTTTCTCGATTGTTACTACCTCACGAATGCTCAAATCGTGATGTGTGGTTTCAAATTTTTATCTTCCAAACCCGGTTCAATACCCGATTTCTCAATTGCTCAAACAGGTTTACTAGATCGGGTTCACTATTTGCGGTTCACTATATCCGGTTCCCTAATTCTGAACCGGTTTGTTTATTTTTCTATTTCCCACGCTCACGAATGCTGAATTCGGGAACGTCTATAAATACTTTAAGCTCCCGAATTCTGAATTCGAAAACTTCTATTACTATTTAAATTTCGCGCGGAGCTGGGTGCCGCGCGGCGCGGAGCTGGGTGCCGCGCGGCGCGGAGCTGGGTGCCGCGCGGCGCGGAGCTGGGTGCCGCGCGGCGCGGAGCTGGGTGCCGCGCGGCGCCCAGCTCCGCGCGGAATTTAAACCCTGACATGTGTCAGGAGTGCAATAAGCCTTTCTGGGCAATGATGCTTACTGCATTGATAAGACAAAAAAGATAAATGATTAATTCCCAGCTAGGAAGCTAGCTGAGCATCAAGTTCCTGGCAACATAAAACAGAGCGAGTCCAAGGATAAGGTGTGTGATCACCTTTTAGGGCTCTTTAATTTTTTTCCTTTTAATACAGAGTATCAATTCTCTGCGTGGAACGTTTTACGTGTCACAGTACGTATGAAAAACACGCTCCAGCCTAAATCTAGCTTAAACGAAGATAATATAGATAGTACGGGTTCCTACGTAGTGTATTAAATAGGAAGATCCAAATTAAATTAGCTTGAATTCTTACATTATTCATATTTGACAACTCTACGTATAATGAAAACTATTGTAGTCAAACTTTTTTCTTTTATGAATATACACAAAACATCCCTACCAAAATTTTCAACGTTCTAATTCATATTTATGCCACAAAGTCCACATATTTGCCACGAGTTAGCGACCCAAAATCCATTTTATTTTCTAAGTATGTGATCACAAACATCTTATTCTCACGGTAAAAAACAAAGGAACGAAAACGATAGAATTCGTCAAGAAATCAAACTCATCTTATTATTAGCAGAGCTTATTGCAATATCACAGTTGTTAAAATCTTCAAAAATATATTCTAATTGATCGAACCCACTTTAATTTGAAAATATTTATATAAAAATGATTATTAATGTATAAATAAAAGAATGAATTATTTATATATACAATTTTTCACATTGCTTGTACACATGTTTATACGAAAAATACATGCACATATGTGCATACAGACGTGAGCATTTGAAATTTTGAAGCTAATAAATATGTGTTAATCTATGTGGAAAATTATATATATATTTACATCAATAATTATTGGAACATGATCTTTATCCATTACATTTTACATTTAGGGTTTACATTTGACAACATTACATCAATTCCTACCCTAAAATCTTTAAAAAGGAAACTCCAATTGTTAACAAACCACTAACTTAACTAACTTCGGAACGAAGAATAGAAATCTGGAACAGAAAGGGCAGAGTTTGCCTGAATTGCAAGTCCACACAAGTCATGAAGAGACAACGGTTGTTTTGCCTTACATTTTGGCATCACAAAATACAACTCCCCTGGATTGAGTTCTTCCTCCGCTTTCACCTCCGGCGCACACTCGCCTAAAAACATGGAGTCCGAGCTGCACAGGTAGGCGGCGCCGCGCATCCCGCCGACCACCTCCGCCGCCGTCACTGGCGACGTGAAATCCCTCACACCTCCGTCTTCCCATACCACCTTCACCACCTCCGACCTCTGCTGTGGGAAATCGAGCGATGTCGGCGGGTTTTGGCGGTTGGATGAAAAGCAACTTCCCATAGATTAGAGATGGATAAACTTTAGAGTAATGATGATGATAAGCTTTATTAGTATAGGTTAAGGTTTGTTGGTTTGCAATGACTACGTGAAGACATAAACTTAGGAAGGTTCGTATATAAAGAGCTTTGGATAGACCGGATTAGTCATACGTGGGAACTAGAACTGAATTCATGTTGGAATATCAATTTGAAATTAGAGGTGGAAGTCGATAAGCAGTTGAAGCTATACAGGATATTCCGAAACTCTATAGAGCATGTGTTAACGTGTCGGAAATCTTAGGAACTCGGATACTCCTCAGGAAACGTTTTCTAGGCGTTTTTAATTGCCAACGTTTTTCGTTGACCACAAAATCGGAAATTTCAGAGTTTCCTACTTGTTTTTACGCATTTCTTAGTTGTTTTTACATGTTTTCTAATATTAGAGGCATCAAATTGTCCAACTATTTCAAAACTCTAATAAGTCAACTTCTCATATTCTTTTCTCTTCGAACTTATTTAATCCACCTCTAATTCTCTTTCTATTGCACTTTTAATTAGTCCATATATTGAAAATGAATAAGAACATCAAGTGTTTATGTGTTTATAACATTTTAGTTGATAAAAGTCTCACTTTATTTATTTTATATAATATATTTACTCTAATTTTTATTTTATTTTAAATAATATATCATATAGTTTGCTGATTCCCCACCGTCTCCTATTTTCAAAAATTTGAATTGGTCATTTCCCGTTTCCGAAACGTTTTCATTTCCCGTTTTCCGTTTCCGGATAACATAGGTTAGCTGAACTGAAAATAGAAATATTATTAGAGTTTGTTTTTGTGTCATATCTGGGTTGGCGGTAGCATATCTTAACTAGTTCAAACCAAAATTTGAAAAAAAAAGAGGTCTAACTTTAGTCCTCGTTAAACTATAACGTGGGAATTTAAGTTCTCGGAAACTTACATACTTCGCATGAATTGTAAATTACTACAATATGAGAAATTATGTTCGGTTTAAATTGAACTAATTGTGCTAATATAGAAATTAAGAAAATTATTAGTTAAAAATATAGGAAATTGATCATACCTACTTGAAAGAGGTAAGAACAATTCCAATGAGTGGATGAATTACAACTTTCTATGAAGTAAGTTCCTGTGTATTTTTATTGAACCAAACACAAGAAGAAAATTTACTTTTTGGGTTAGTTCTACTTCCTGGGAAGTATCTGTTCCACATATAGAGTTGAAATAATAGTTGAAGTTGCACAAATATTTGAAACTGGAGTTAGAGCTGAATTTTTAAATATTGTTTGGCTTAACAAGCCAAATAATACTTTTCATAATTTTACACTCCAAGATTAATGGAGCTTAAGAAGCTTGATGTAATTTTTAATCCACTATTTCCCTTTATCAATAAAAGATTTAAATACTTCATTATATTATTATTCATAATTTTACCATTATTATTACAAATTCAGCTAGAAGTACTGAACATTCAAGTAGCTTTTTAAACAACATTTTCATCTTCAGCTTCATCTCCAATTCCAGTTACTTGTTCAACTCCAGCTACTATTTCACCTCGATATACCGAATGGAGCCATAATGAATTATTTGAACTTTTTATTGATAAAGGGTAATACTCACGTACTGGATTCAAAATTACATTAAACTTGTTAAGCTCCATTAATATATGGGGTGTAACATTAACAAATTAAATTTATTTAATTTACATTAACTTTGTTAGGCTAGATGGATGTTTATTTACCGAACACTCAACAAATATATGAAATTAAAAATTAAGCTCTGTAATATGTAAAAAACTATGTTGAACAGAGCCTTAATTAATTTTTTAACTAGTTATTATCTAACTTCAATTACAACTACTTAAGTAACTCGTATCATTAGAAAACACACCTAAACATGTTTAATATATACTTTTAGGGTATAGATTAGAATGACGTACTGTTACTTGATTGTATACAGATTTACTTGATTGTATACAACTACTTAAGTAAATCAAACCATCATTGATCTTTTCTCGCACGTAATGGCAATCTATTTCAATATGTTTGGTGTGCTTGTGATAGACGGGATTTTTGGCAATATAGATTGCGGCCTAATTGTCACAACGAAGGGGAACTGGAACAACTGAAGGTATACCTTCATCTCAGTTAAGAGCCTAGTAAGCCAGGCTAACTCTGTAACTACGATGCGCATAGAGCGGTATTCAGCCTTAGCTGAGGAGAGAGGAACCGTTGTATGCTTCTTCGATTTCCAACAGATAGGAGAGCCTCCAAGAAAAACAAAGAAACCACTTACAAAGCGCCGAGTAGAAGAACAAGCACCCCAATCGGAATCGCATTAGGCTTCCCACTTGTAATCAGAGATTTTGGACATGACCAAGTCGATGGAAGAAGTGTGTGTGACGGCATGAAGAAGGGCATCAAAATGAGGGACACGAGGTTTGGACATTAATTGGCTTAAATGTTGGGCATTGAATGCTAAATAAGGTCGGGTATTGACCAAAAAATAAGCTTGCCCACCAATCGACGATATAGTAAAGGATCATTGAAGAAATCACCGAAATCTTGCTTGAGTTTTTGAGTTGGATCAAGAGGAGAAGAAAATGTAGCCCAATCAGATAAACGAGCTTCGGTGGAAAGCTCTAAGGAAAATTTTCTTTGGGTAATAACAAAGGCATGAGACTCATCAAGAATCTCCATTCCCAGAAAGTAACTCAATCTTCCCAAATCCTTGATCCTGAATTGTTGATCCAAATAAGACTCAAGCTTGCAATTTCATATTCATTGTCTTCAGTAATACGAAGGTCATCCACGTAAACAACCACAATGATGACAATCCCTTCTATGTTTTTAACAAACAAAGAGTAATCATTCTTTGAATACTCATAACCTCGGGACTAAAGAGCAGTGGTTAATTTTGAATACCACTGTCTGGATGCTTGGCGAAGTCCATATAAAGACTTGATTAGTTTGCACACTAAAGGAGGAGAAGAAGAAAGGCAAATTATAACCAGGAGGAAGACGCGTGTAGACATCCTCAAGAAGATCTCCATGTAAAAAGGTGTTGTTTATATCAAGTTGACGCATAGGCCAAGATTTCTTAGCAGGTGTAGCAATTTAGCATCAAATTGTGGTCATTTTGATAATAGGAGAGTATGACTCAGTAAAGTGTATTCCATCTTTCTGAGTATTACCCTTAATGACCAAGCGAGCTTTACATCTTTCCAAGCTACCATCGGCTTTGTACTTAAGCTTATAAACCCACCGACAAGCAATAGGTTTCTTGTGAGAAGGCAAGGGCACAAGAGACCAAGTGTCATTAGCCTCAAGAGCTTCAAATCCCTATTTCATATTTGCACACCACTCTGGAGATTGAGAAGCCTCACTGTATGAGAAAGGTTCTTATAATTGTCCAACAGATAAAGCAAAAGATTGGCTTTCTGTGGATAAAGCAACAAGACAAACATGGTGTGTAGGTTTCTAGTCATCCAATAAGTAAGGATCATCAATGATAGAAGTATGACAATCAAAATTTTGCAAGTAAGAAGGTGGTTGAACCACTCTAGATGACCTCCTAACATATGAGACACGGGTAAGGGGCAAGGAAGGACAGTTGGTGGTGGTGTTAAAGGCAGATAAGAAACACTGGTGGTGTGAGGAAAAGGTGGTTAGAAGAAATTGGTTGAGGGCTCTTTGTAAAAGGTAAGATATGCTCATAAAAGATTAAATCTCTGGTGGTAAAGAAAGTCTTTTTCTGAATACATAAATCTTGTAGGATTTCTTACCATAAGGATATCCCAAGAACACATAAGGAGAAGCACGGGGTTGGAGTTTATCTTTGTTCCTGGATAGAGTAGAAGCATAGCAAAGACTGCCAAATACCCTTAGATGAGCAAGATCAGGTTTCTTATCAAAGAGCACTTCATAAGAAGATTTGCCAAAGAGAAGTCTAGTTGAAAATCTATTGATTAATTAAGTAGCGGGTTGTCAACGAACACCCCAAAATATTGTTGGCAAATGAGAATGGAAGAGAAGAGCTCTTAAAGTCTCCAAAAGGTGCTTATGCTTACGTTCAACAACTCCATTTTGTTGAAGGGTGGCCATACACGAGGTCTGATGCAAGATGCCTTTGGAGAGAAAATAATCTTTAGCGGTACTTCCAGAACCTAGCTCAAAAGCATTGTCAGAGCAAAGGACTTTGACTTTCTGAGAAAACTAAGTCTCAACCATGTTGATGAAAGATTTGATCATATCAAAAGCAAAAGATGTAGATTGAAGAAGGTGAAGCCATGTCACACGGCTGAAATCATCAACAACAGTAAGAAACTATTTATATCCTCCATGAGTTGGTACATTATAGAGACCCCAGACATGTACAAGCTCAAATATATGAGAAGTATGTATCTGAGATCTAGGAAAACAAAGTTTGTGTTGTCTACCTTGATGACAAACATCACATGCCTTATTAGAAAATGTACTAACATCAGTAGCTTTATGTATTCCTAATTCATTAAACATGAAAGTCAACTTATAACCAGGAAGATGGCCTAGTCTATAATGCCATGTACTATAACTGTCAAGCTGAACAACATTGCAAGAAGGTAGAGAAAGACTGGAAGCAGGTTGTTACAGGAAATATAAACCACCGCTTGATTTACCAAGAACCTGAGGCTTCTTCAGAGAAGGGGCCTGCAGAACACAACTATCATGAGTAAAAGTGACAAAGCAAGACAACTGAGCACACAATTTTTGTATAGAAATCAGATTGTGTTTAAAGTGTTCAAGATAAAGAACATCTTTAATCACAAAAGAAGAACTTAATACTATGTCCCCACAATGTGTAATATGTACTTTCTGACCAATAGCCAAAGAAACAAGACAGGTACGAGTCAATGGACGAAAAATGTTGAATAAGGACTTATCACAAGCCATGTGCTCGCTCGCACTAGAATCAAGAATCCATAGTGTTGTAACAGACTTCCAAGTAGGTAAGGAAGAATAGATGAAATAGAATATGTACCGGCAAAGTTCACTTGTGGATCTGATGAAGAAGGCTCCATCTGGAGAGAAGAGGAAAGCATAGACAAGAGCTGCTGAAACTGAGCATCAGAGAGACCCGGAGAAGAGTCAAAAGCAGTCGAAGAACTTTCAACATCAACATTGTTGGCAGAACGACGAGATCTGTTACGATAGCCATGAGGGAAGCCAATAAATTTGTAGCAACGATCAATAGAATGACCTTGCATGTTGCAATTGGTGCAAATGACAAGAGAACGAGTAGGAGCAACATGGCGGGAAGGTGCATTTGATTGTTGTGAAGTTGCATTTAGAGAAGCAGAATCTTGAAAGAATTGAGTGACAGATTGTAGCTCACGTTGGCGTTCTTCCTGGATGAGAATGGAATAAGCCTGAGATATTGAAAGAAGAACTGACATCATCAAGATACTGCCTCTAGTAGCAATGTAAGAAGAATTGAGTCCATAAGGAATTGCATCAGGCGATGAGTTTGCTCAATTTTGAAGAATTCCTACGCAGCACCGCAGGGGCAAGTAGGAGAACACTGAAGAGAGGCAAGTTCGTCCCATAGTTGCTTAATCTTGGTGTAATACAAAAAAATTCCATCGAAACCTTGAGAAACATAGCTGATTTCTTTCTACAATTGAAAACGACGTGCACCATTGGATTGAGAATATCGCTCTTGAAGTTCAATTCAAATTGCTTTGGCAGTGGTGCAATAAATGACGCTTGAAGCAATGTCACGTTGGAGAACACTTAGAATCCAATAAATAACCATATCGTTGGCTCGATTTCAAGAACAGAGGTTGGGAGAAGCAGGATCAGGACAAACGCAAGATCCATCCACAAAAGCTAGGTTGTTCTTGGATGAGAGCGTTAGAAACATAGCTCTTCGCCAGGCGCTAAAACCAGTGCCATCGAACGACTTAGACACAAGAATCAAGCCAGGATTTTCCGAAGGATGGAGATAAGTAGGATCAATAGGAGAAATAGTACTGGAATGTAACTCAGGCGCCATTGAAGACGAGGAGATAAAATTGCGAGAAAAAGAAAGCAATCACAAAGGATTGAAGAAGATGGCGCGAAAGAAATAATCGGAAAATTGTTTGATACCATGAAAACAAATTTAAACAGAGAGCAAGAGGAATCGGGAAATATTGTTGTGTATTATTTGGGGAAGGATTTACACCAAGCTTAGCAATAAATAGCTGTCACATCAGAGACATTACAACCAACTGTAAACAACTAATATCCAACTAATACTACAAACCAAAAAGGTTTATTTACAACTAACCAACAAAAAAAGTTCTTACTATTTCTTTTTGATGCGGGGATAAGTTATTGATGACGATATAGACACTAAACCTCGAACAGAAACTCGAAAAAGAAGATGATAGGCGGAATTAGAATGAGATGTAAGAAAGATAATCGAAGGATATAGACCAATTGGAACCAAATCAAATAACGATAAAACTCTTGAACTTAAGAACAAGAACCTTATCGAATGATGATGAAACCCCAAAGGATTACAGCCAAACACAATGGCTATGGAAGACCAAGGCACCTGGAGAATGCTATATGGAGACTCGATATCACCAACCTTATGGTGAAGATTGACACACACAAGAACATTAGGCGAGTTCAACAACAATTCTCTCAAACACTCTTCTCACAAAAGCTCTCTTTGAAGGAAAGAAAACAACGTTTCTCAATTCAAAAAAATCATCTTCGTCTAACCTAAAACAATACCTAAGGCAACCCTTATATAAGGCTATCAACAATGGTAGTTGCATAGAGTGGGTTGCATAGCCCATTTTTCACTTTTCTCTCTCAGCAATGCAACTTATCTCACTTTTTCTCCACAAAAAAGGTTGCATGAAGGGGGTTGCATATCTACATATTTATTTATCACTCATATATTTATACTTTATAATAATATATATATCTTAAATTTTAATTTTTAATAAATACTAGTATATTATAATTTTAATATGTTAGATTAATATTATTGAAAAAACATTGTCTATAGCTTTTAAATGAAATTAGTACAAATCAACGTCATTACTCTCAAACTTCATTCAAACTAAAAAACATGAAATCATACAACGTCGACTAAACATGAAATCATACATAAAATTAACATGTATAATTTATATAAGGATGTAAATAAAAATAAATTATAAGCCTAATATGATTATCTAACTGTAAATAAAAATAAATTATAAATATTAAAATATTTTTTATTATTTTTATAACTTATATAAGCCTAATATTTTGGTTGAAAGAATATATAATATTACTTAAATAAAAATTTATGAGAGATATTGGATCATTATTGATCAATGGCTAAAAAGTGGCCAACTTTAATGATAGCAAATAGTCAAAATACAATGTCGACTAAACATGAAATCATACATAATTATGTCTAATTAACATATATAATTTATATAAGCCTGTAAATAAAAATAAATTATAAACCTAATATGATTATCTAACTGTAAATAAAAATAAATTATAAATATTAAAATATTTATTTTTATTTTTATAATTTATATAAACCTAATATTTTGGCTGAAAGAATATACTATATTACTTAAATACAAATTTATAAGAGTCATTGGATCATTATTGATCAATGGCTAAAAAGTGGCCAACTTTAATGATAGCAAATAATCAAAATACAACGTCGACTAAACATGAAATCATACATAATTATGTCTAATTAACATATATAATTTATATAAGCCTGTAAATAAAAATAAATTATAAGCCTAATATGATTATCTAACTGTAAATAAAAATAAACTATAAATATTAAAATATTTTTTATTATTTTTATAATTTATATAAACCTAATATTTTAGCTGAAAGAATATATAATATTACTTAAATACAAATTTGTGAGAGTCATTGGATCATTATTGATCAATGACTAAGAAGTGGCCAACTTTCCTATGCAACCCTCATGCAACCCAAGTTTGAGTTGCAAGATATGCAATCCAAACATGAGTTGCATAGAAAAAAACACTTTTTGCTATGCAATCAAATATTAAAATATTCCATGCAATCCCATTGTGGGTGGTCTAAGGGTTCAAAGGCTGCCTAATTAAAGAAAATAAACATTAATAAAAGGTTTCTTAAAATAATACTAAAAACGCATCTAATAAATCCCGAATAAATAAAATAACGAAACAACTCGGAAAGACTTATGCACAGCGAACTTGATCTATACGAGCTTGGATGACTACTATATATACGAGCTCAGATGAGTAACAACAACTTCAATAATGGCTCATAACGTACTTTAGCTCTTGCTCTAGCGGTTAGAACAACTCTTGATTTGGGACAAGACGTCCTTGATGCTAGCTTAGATGCTCTAGATGTTAGCTTGAAAGTTCAAATTTCATTTTGATATGTTAATGAGAGAGAATTATTTTCATTATGCTCTAGATGTTAGCTTGAAAGTTCAAATTTTATTTTGATATGTTAATGAGAGAGAATTATTTTCATTCATTATGAAGGAGGTTATAAGCTATAAATATTTGGCAATCTACGGTCAGAAGTTGTGACAAACTCTAAGATGAGTGATCTATATTATATGGAACTACTGATGCTTATGCAGCAGTGGACTGGACACTGATATATGAGACAACAAAGCTAATCTATCTATATATAAAAGTTGATCAGTTTGAAGAAGTAATGGTAATTTGTACTTAATAAATGCTAATGTTTTAAATTTTATCCTAATTATCTCTTCTCTTAAATGTTAATTACATCATCAACTAAAAACACATCATTTTCGTCTCCTTCTTCTATCAGAATCTCCTAACTCATTCCCATCTTTATCCCGTTCGTCAATCTCTTCGTTTCATCCCGGTGCCCCCTTCTTCCCCGGTTAAAAATTAATCTGAATGCTAATATTTTAAATCTTTACCCTAATTATCTCTTCTCTTAATGCTAATTTCATCACCAACTAAGAACACATCCTCTTCGTCTCCTTCATCTACCACAATCTCCAAACTCATTCCGATATCTACCCCGTTCGTCAATCCCTTTGTTTCATCCCGATGCCCCCTTCTTCCCCGGTTTAAAATCAATCTAGGGAAAGTTGTGGAGTTGCTTAAGGAGATGGAGGACGATGGTCGTCTTCTTGATATATCGAATTGGTGAGAATGTGAGGTGATAAGTTGTAATTTAGCCATATACATAATTGTTGTTTCATATACGTGTCATATTTTTATTAAAATAAATAAAAAGAAAAAAAGTTTAAATCAAAGAAAAAAGGTCGCTCATCGTCACCCTCCTTCTTTCGAAGATCTCCGTTTGATCTTCATTTTCATGGTTGTCCTCCGACTATCTACACCCTAAACCGCCTATTTACAACATTACACCATATACGAAAATCCGTAATTTCCCCGCGCTACGAATCTAGTTGATTAGCTAAAGGAGGTAGCTATAGTTGAAAGGCATGCTTGAACCTATGAATGCGCGGGGGTCGGAATCTAGTTGATTAGCTAAATGAGGTAGCTATAGTTGAAAGGCATGCTTGAACCTATGAATGAACATAAAGTACTGCCTTCCTAGCAAAAACAGACAATGATATATATAAAGTTTCAAGGATAAAGATTTAATGTCATAGTCGGTCACTTTTCTAGCAAGAGAACTCAATATGTGGATGTTTTTTGTTATTCCTGAGGAGGGACCTGCACATAATGTGTCGAATGTGTGTAGTGGGAACATTGGTATCCTTTTAGGGCTCTATTTATTTTTTACTTTTTGACATGATTTAGATTTTTCCCTTAGTTTGTTTTAACTTTTAATCCTGCTAGAAGGGTACATGGAGTTCACCAATTATATACAAGTTCTCTTGTACTGTATATAGTGGAATACTTACGATGATTTTAAACGAATTAAAAACATAGTTAAACTTACTAACTCGAGATAGTTTGGGAATTTTAGGCTTCATTCAAAGAGAAACAAAGACTAATTTAAATTAGATTGTAGTCAAATCCTTTACATCTCACTTTTAATTGAACGAATATATTGTTGGAACCGAATTTTCCGGGCACCGTTGGTGTCGGATAATGGGAGCGTTGGCTTCGTCTCCGCGAGCACTATTTCGTAGTATGCTCATTTGTATAATTCGGGTTCCGTTTGAATGAGAAATAAGGGAGTTATATTTAATGTAATTAAGTTGAATTTTGAGGATTAATGTTTATCTCACATTGATTAGGAGGAGAAAAACTCACTAGTATATAAACTAGGAGTGGATTGTAATGGATGTGATTGGGCCAGAGGAGGCTATCCTGGTGGGCTTGGGCCTTGGAAGACCACACGCGCGGTTCGGCTCGGCTCATGGGCTCATTGGTCTCATTGGATGGGCCGTAGGCCCGAGGAGGATGTTGTCTTTTTGGGCCTAGCTCAAGACTGATATGACTTTTGGGCCTCGTTCAAAGTCAGAGTCAGCAGATCTCGGGCATTAATGCCACGCGTAGTTGACTTGGACCAGATCAGCCTATTCATTACACACGGATTGGGCCATTTAATCCACGCGGATTGGACCATTCAAGTCACAGATTCTCCTCTGCAGCCTATAAAAGGAGGCTCTGCAGAACTCAAAAATACACAGCAAAATTATCAATCTCATTCTCCTTCCTTCACTCGTTTTTCTCTACTAGGTGGTGAACGCGTGCGCAGAGCGCACGCGGCAATGAACACAATTCATCTGAGCACGCGGTAATGAACATAATCCTCTTTGTTATAGGTTTAACATAGTTTTTAAATGAGCGAGGAAAGCATAAGTAAAAAAAATTCACGCCAAATGCAACGAACTCAAATATATCCAGGTGACTCAAAAAATTAGAGGAACAAAATAAATGACCTCCATTTGATTTGTATAGCTAAAATTTGAACAAATGAAAATATACATACAAGTTTAATAAGGAAATAAATAAATGAGCATCATCACTTGTTTCTCACTTGCTAGTGTTGATGCACAAAAGGATCATAAAATGTTGTAGAACCTTATTTACATATTGCTTTAACTTTGCTCATTACTTTTTTTCTCTAACCTGCCAATGTTTTTATCCACTAAGTATCATATTATATCGTAAAAGGTCATTTACATATTGCCTTATTTTTCATGAACAAGCTGATATGCGGCCCATTTTCATTTAGTTACTCTTTATCTCTTTCCTAAATGGGTAACTATGTTCTAGTTTATTATTTCCAAAACTCTATGATTCAAGTGCTTATTATTTTTTATTGATTTGTTGTGTGAGAGCCTCCATGCATATCCTCTTTCATATCAAATGTTGTAGCCAAGTATGTCTTAGTTGATGTCATATGAATCTTCTCTGGATCAGTCTCTATCAGAAGAGGAGCATTATGTTGTTTCATGCAACGAATACAATCAGTTTTCATTTCAAAGTGTTGCTCAAACAAAAAAGACATAGGTTACCTCACAATGAATTTTCACTATAAACAATTGAGGAATATTTTCCTTTATAACTTTTCTTAAAATATATGACACTTCTCAAAGTTTTTTCAAACATGTCCACAGTAAGCCAAAGCCTAAGCCATAAGATGATTTGAGTAACCAAAGATGGATGCTGTCGTGGAGTTACATATCAATGACTTTAATCAGCAAAATTGGGAAATGTACATAAACCAATTCAGTAAACCTTCCCCTACAAATAAATTCTCAACTCCGAGCAAAGTCTTGAAGATAATTGACCGGTTACACCACAATTCTTTTTTGATTCAAAGCAAGATGTTCCAGTCTTTTTTGACTTTAACATCAGCTGTAATAGTTAATGAACTCGCTTACCAAAGACTTCTTCTGAGCATTTTGTACCATGTGCCACCTTCAATCCATTCCTCAAGTATGTTGAGTGTCGGAGAAAGAAGGAGAAGTGAAGGGTTTCGTGGTAAGGACGGAGGAAGCTAAAAGATGTTGGTACCGTGACCAACTAAAAGAGGAAAAAAAACGTTAATTAGAGGACATCGTATACAAAATCAAGCATGTAAATCAAATCCAGCTTTCCCAATTCCGATAGCTAGGCTAGGGGACAGAGAACAAGAAGCATGTCAATACATCGACTATGTACCAGACAATTCATATCTCTAATCAGATAGACACACACAAATCTCAACACCAAACAAAACCTAAGTTGATAATGATCCAAGAAAACAATGCTGACAAAAAATTCTAAATTCTCTACTCCACTACGTAAGGGTTTCTACAAATCGCGAAAGTTTGAGGGCATTTCTCACCCAAAACTATCTCCAGATCTTTTTGTAAAACTTGAGTCTCAATACAATTACAATCATACATAGAAGAAATAGGAAAGAGAAAGGCAGAGAAATCAAGAACCTTGATGGATGAATCACAAGTCAATTGTCAATGCCGAGTCAGAGCGGAGAAAAGTAGACACCAACGAGTGTGGAGACGACGATGTTTGTGGCAAGGAGGCGGCGTCAGAAGAGATGATGAGGGCCGAGCAAGAGAGTCACGAGCGGCGCAATTTCAGAGATCTGCAAATTGGTCGGTTTGGAGCAAGACTTGAGGTAGATATAAATAGGTTCTTGCCATTCACCGCCCACCATTTTTGTTATTCAACGCCCACTTTGATGTGTCCCGTATGGATTCATTCCATACGTGATGCACCGATGACATTAGTAAAAAACGCATCCATACTTCGTGTGTGGAATCCTTCCATACTTCACGTATGGATTTTTTGTTTTTTTCCACAATCTTGTAGATAATTTCAATAAGATCGTGTGCATATAAAATTCGTCAATAATGGACATCGTTTGCTCTTCAAAAGATCAAAATACAACTTTATCGCACATAATTTCTCGTGTCAACAAGTGCGATAAAACTCAACACACCATTTTCATTTTTTAATAATATTGTAGATAACTTAACGGTGATAAATTTGTAATACTTACATATAATCCATAACTACAATTTATAAGTAGTATATTTGTTACACTTGAGCATAATTACACAAATTTTCTTTGTTTTTTGGCTTTTTGAAGGGGCAAATGATGTTCATTTTGGACGAACTTTATATGCACGCGATCGTATTGAAATTATCTACAATATTATAGAATAAAATTAAAAAACAAAACAAACCATACACGACGTATGGAAGGATATCATACGGATGTATGGATTATTTTTATAATAATGTAATTCATACGCGACGTATGAAATATGTTCATACACGGAAACACGACCTATGGAACTGAGCGGTAAATAGCAAAATAGGTGTGCGGTGAATAGAAACCATGTATTAATATGGCAATGAAAATTTTGTGTTTTATTAAAAAGGGCAAAATAGTAATTTGACACAAAAGTACTATTCATTAGAAGAGGCTAGACTTTTAAGTAGTAAAAGATTCACATCTTCCTCTTCTTTTGTTCGAGTCTGAGAGTACACACTATAAACTAGAGTTCGTTGGCTTCAGTTCTTTGAATTGTGCAAGTCAGAAGTGTAGCAGTTGTATCCTGGGATTCGGAACGCCGGTAACCGTCACACTACGGGGCGTTTTCAGAATTAAGGAAAGAGATTTCGTTCTCGACTCTTCTTAAGTTTGACCGTACGGTTTGGTATTGGTTCGATTGTTTTTCTCTTCTCCTTAATACTGATATATTCTTGTATTTTATACATATTTATAAGTTGTAGAAAATAGGATTCCTACAATCTTAATTCTGATTTTTTTTTCCTACGTTTCTACGACTAACAAATTTGTTTTTTGAGTAAACAGGTTAAGGCGACTTGGAAAATTGTTCTCGTTTTTGTACGAGAAAATCCGGAAAAAATATTAATTTTTTATTTCGAATTTAATCTGAATTGGTTAAATTAATTATATATTTATTCGAGTTAAATATATGGTAAATCGGTTTTTAATTTATTAAATTAAATTAAATTCGTAATTAATTAATTAATTAAATTAAACTCGGTTAATTAATTAAATAAAAACGGAAATAATTTTTATTTTATTTCCTATTGTTTCGTTTTTGCATTTGTTCTAATCTGTTTCAATTTTATGTGGTCTCAGATTTGAAAAATGACTAACGGAAACGACAACGTTGTGGATGCTACCGCTACAACTAAGAGTGGTGAGTCGACACTCCAAATTCAGTTTGGAGATGGTCTGCCATCAGTGACTCTGGAACGGAATATTGTTCAGAACCCTGAAGTGACTAAGGTCAATGACCCACCTGTGGTCGAGAACCAGGCTCGGGTTATACCGAAACCAGGTGGACAGTCTCAAACAAGCCATCAGATGGACTTGTCGGATGTTCAAATGCCCCATGTGAGGGTACCAGAAAGGTCGTACACGGCTAGCATGTCGAAGTGCATTTCATGCTGGGGTCTTGCCCGATAAGTTTAACGGGAAGGGATTCAGGATTTGGTCTCATAAGATGCAATTCTTCCTGAGCACAATGGGTCTGGACAGATTTCTGACGGAGGAGAAACAAAAGTTCTCCCCGAACAACACTGATGCCCTTGCTGATTGGGTTAGGGGAGACTATTCATGCAGAGGCTATGTTAAGTGCCGCATGATAGACTCGTTGTACAAGGTCTATTGCAACCATGATACCGCCAAGGAATTGTGGGACGCTCTGGAAAAGAAGTACAAGACTCAAGATGTTGGGTCGAAGAAGGCAGGAGTGGCTAAGTTCCTGAACTACAAAATGGTAGATTCAAGATCGGTAGTGGAACAAGTTGAAGAGCTGCAACTTATCGTCCATGAAGTCCTCTCCGAAGGCATGAATATCTGTGAGACGTTCCAGGTATGTGCCTTCATCGAGAAGCTTCCTCCATCATGTGAGCAGTTCAAAGTCTACTTGTTGCTGAAGCAAAAGGCAATGAGGATGGAAAACTTGATTGTGAGGCTCCGGGTTGAGGAGAACAACAAGAGGGCCAATGGCTATGGACCTTCGAACAAGGTGAACCTGGTTGAGCATCAGGACAAGGGGAAGAAAAGGAAGTTTCAACGCAACAACTCCAACAACTTCAAGAAGCAAGGGGCTAAGAAGTTCAATGGAAAGTGCCACAAGTGCAACAAAGTTGGACACAAGGCGGATGAGTGTCGAAGCAAGGTCGACACAAAGAGGGACAAAGGCAAGTCCCAAGCCAACCTAGCTGAAGGGTCTCTCACAGAGGATGACTTGTGTGCGGTATTGACTGAAGTCAACATGGTGGGCAGCAACCCAAAGGAGTGGTGGTATGACACCGGTGCAACTAGGCACATATGCTCGGATAGGAGTCTCTTCACGACCTACAAGAAGAACCACACCGAAGAGCAACTCTTCATGGGAAACTCCGCTACTTATAAGGTGGAGGGATATGGGAAGATCGTGCTGAAGATGACTTCCGAGAAGGAGTTGACGCTGAACAACGTCCTTCATGTGCCGGACATCTGCAAGAACCTGATTTCGGGAACTCTACTCTCCAAGAATGGGTTCATGATCAAGTTCGTGTCTGACAGGCTGGTTCTCTCTAAGAAGGGGGTCTATGTGGGTAGGGGTTATGTACAGGAAGGACTAATCAAAATGAATGTAATGACAGTCCTCCCAAAAGCTATTGTAACTGATGTTTCAATGAATAAGAATAACCCTATTGCTTATGTTGTTGAGTCTTTTAATATTTGGCATGAAAGATTGGGACATGTTAACTATAAGTCTATAAGTAGATTGATAAGTTTGAATATGATTCCAAAGTGCAAAACAAGTAAAGACAAATGTGAAGTATGCGTTCAAGCGAAACTCACAAAAACACCATCACCCCATGTAGAAAGGACAACCGAACCTCTAGGGTTAATTCACACTGATTTATGTGATTTAAAGTTTGTACAAACTAGAGGAGGTAAAAAGTATTTTGTGACCTTCATAGATGATTGCACAAGATATTGTTATGTATACTTGTTACGTAGCAAAGATGAAGCTTTAGAAAAGTTCAAAGAGTACAAGTTGGAAGTTGAGAACCAACTTAGTAAAACGATTAAAATCGTAAGAAGTGATAGAGGAGGTGAGTATAGTGAACCTTTTAATGCGTTTTGTAGAGAACATGGCATTGTTCACCAAACTACCGCTCCTTATTCGCCAGAATCCAACGAAGTAGCGGAACGCAAGAACCGAACTCTAAAGGAAATGATGAATGCAATGTTGCAAGAATCTAGGTTAGCCCAGAACATGTGGGGGGAAGCGTTGCTTACCTCAAATTACATTCTCAACAAAATACCACATAAGGTGACTGGTAAGACGCCTTATGAGTTGTGGAAAGGTAACGTACCTTCGTACAAATACCTCAAAGTGTGGGGGTGCCTAGCAAAAGTAGCAGTACCACCTCCTAGATCTACAACATTTTTTTTCCGCATAGAATCTAACACTAGTGTGGGGGTGCCTAGCAAAACTAACACTAGTACAAAAATGATATCTAATACCGATGGCGTTGACAGCGGTTGCAAAAAACTGGTATAGAGAAACAAACAGATACCGGATTTTTGAAAACACCGATATAAACTCGTTTTTTCTTTTGAAAATTAAAATTAAGAACTTTTCTAGATCGGTTTTGTAGAAAAGCGGTGTGCCAATGTTTAACTAACGCTTTTAAATTTTTTATCTAATATATATGTCCTTCTAGATCTACAACATTTTTTTTCCGCATAGAATCTCTTTCTCCCATGTCGATCCAAACCCTAGGTTTTGGATTACCTCTTTCTCTATGTTCCCCCTCATGAGATCTGACGCAATTTTCTTCAACCTGCTCTTCGTCGTAATTATCATCATGGAGTTGGATTGGTATCGATTTGACGGGCGCAAATTTCTCTCCTCGCTCAATCGTGTGTATTGCTCATTGTCTTTATTTAGGAAATTACACAAATTGCCCCATAACTTTCAAACTTGTTATTTTCTGTAAAAATGGAGGGGTAAAAGTGTAATTTCACAAGTTTTAACGGAATATCTAACGGAAAATGTCAAGGGGTGGTGAATTGTAAGAAAATGATACAATTTGGGTGGTTTGGAATAAATACGTTAATAGCAGGTGGTTACCTGCAAATTCCGACAAATAACGGGTGGTTTCCTGCAAAAACCCCTATTCTAATAGTTGCTCAAAATGAGTAGTATATCTTAGTAAGAAAATGATTCATATGTTGGATGATTGCAATGCTTTCTAGAGTTGAAACACAACTATTTCATTATGTTTTCATCATTCTCCTGCTCTAAGCTTGATGAGTTGTAATTGGTTGTGTTTAGAAATCGGACGGGTGTACTGATACGCTGCACTTTGTATAGCGTAACTAGGGATTATTACATTAGTTTAGGAGTATTATCATATGTGTTTCGAGTCATTGTTATGTTCTGAGTTGTTTATGAAGAAGTGAAGAAATGAAGACCAGAACCGAAGAAGAAGAGGATAAAAGATTGAAGACTTGAAGACATTCTGCGGAGCAGCGACGATCGTCACCATCACTATGGCAATCGCCATTCTACAACAGAAGCGTTACATGAGTTCGAGAGGTCATGGCGGTCGCCATGACTCTACGGCGATCGCCATGGAGCGACAGAGACCACGGCAGAGCTTTACATGAAGACCGCGATCGCCAGGCATCTATGGCGATCGCCACAACAAGGCCGAAGACATTCCGGACTTTCCTTATTTTCCTTTGTTTGTTTTATTTCTTTTTCCTTATTTTATTATTTCGTTTAGGATATTTCTTTTACCATATATTTTTAGGGTTAGTCTCTATTTATACCTTAGCTTTCATCATCTTTTCCATCAGACAATTTAGTTTTGCAACCATGAGCAGGAACTAATCTCCATTGTTTTGCTTAGCGGTTGAAACCTTCAGTTATTAAGTTGTGAGATTTCTAACTCTTGTTCTTTTCCTATGGGTTTGTATTAATTCTTTTGTCCTTCATCTATTGATTTCTATTAGTTTTGCTAGCTTGATCACCTAGTTTGATTGATAGTTTTCTATTGCTAGACTAGGAATATACGGTGGAATTCCTTGTCATTGTAGCACTCATATCTGCATGATCTGGTAGTTGATTGCTTTTATGAAAGAGAATTGATTGCATGTTAATACTTGACGGTTGTAAGTTATTGCATGCATCCTTATGATTCTTGTGCCCTTTGCTGCTATTTCATCTAATCTTGAGAGGTTTCCCTGATTGCTGAATAGTAAGTATTATCAGGACCGGTTGGCTCGCTGATATATTAAAGATTGGAATAGGAACATTTCCTAGGATTGAATAGAACTTGAGATAAATCTATGATCAACTTGATTGACTGTAGTGTGGATACTTGCTAGGTGAAACCCCTTCGTATAATATTTTCACCCAAACTTTCTCTGCTTGTTACTGGTTACTTGTGTGTCCTTGCAATCAACCCCCCCCCCCCCCCCTTTGGTTACTTGTTACTAGTTGATATTTCACTTGACTGCATTGATTTGGTGTTTTGATTCCTTTGGGTTCGACCTCTACTTACTTGCTATACTCTAGTTAGTGTTTAGGGTTTTCTTTGATTTGGCACTACGACTTTAGCCTCATCATGTACTCCTACCTAAATCAGCAATGAAGTTCGACAAATATTTTATAGTCAAGGCCTGAATAAAAAGAGCTTCTTTTCGCTTATTTATGCTCATCTTTTTCAAAGTTCTTGATGAAGTTGACCGGGGAAGAAGACCCTCTTCTCATATATAAAAGCCTATGAGATCAACCTTAAATCCTAAGTGAGAAAACACCGTAATAAAGAAATTCAAAGAGAAATTTAAAGAGAGTTTCTGCGAGAAAGCACGAGACTTCGCAGCAAATTGTGGTTGCGTTTAGAGTTTCAAGTGTGAGTTCAAGATATAGTGGAAGCGGGTATTTAGACAATAAATCGAGTTCCAGTGACGATAGTAGTAGTGAATCAGAGGATGATCAATGAAATAATAAATTAGGGGAAATTGAATCAAGCTCATCACAACAACCGACGAGACCAAAGAAAAGGGGAACGGGTGAGAGCATTTCTCAGCTGGATAATGACAATCATTTAAATAAAAGCAACACAGAATCAGCTTACTTGAGAAATGTTAAGATTATTCAGTCTTCATGTCAACTTTCATAGAAGCTAACTCATCTATGACAAATCTGTTGTGATAACAGAATGTGCGAAGAGAATCATAGAAGAAGGAATGCCTGATTCAAATACAGAGAGAGCTTTTCGTATTATTTATTTTCATAAGAGGTTTCCCTCATTTATTTTTTGTTGGAAACTCCTTACACACATATTTGTATATGTTCTTTGGCATTAAGACATCTTTTATTTTAATTTTTTTCAAAAGCTCATCATCAAAACTTTAATGGAAAAAAAAATTGACACATGAAAATAATATGCATTGAATAAATACATAATCAATGATCACGATCAATCATGCAAATAAATGGAAGAATGAGAGTATGATTAAGCCGATTTACGGAACCCCCTGAGTTTAAGAGACAACCATAGACGAGTTAATGAGGTGTGCAAAACCAATCAGGGGATTACGGGAGAGAAGATGGGAGAACTCTAGGACCCTTAAAGGGAGTTTACTACAGAACTCGCCAATGTTGTGTTCTGGTGATCTTTCGCAACCCCTGTTTTACCAGTGACTTTCAATATATTAACCAAGAGTCACACATGCACAGGTTTGCCTCCTAATCTTTTTCCATATTCACACCTACAACTCAATGTAATCAGACATATTTACAATATATATACATCCAATATGCATGAGCAAAACAATGAAACTACATCGTCGTAATCAGACAAGTTGGCTAAATTTTAGTATTTACGGGAAAAATAGGAACCGTGCATCGCATGGTCATGGACAACAGACTCATTATTATTGTAAAATGAAGGGAAAGGAGTCGTGCATCGCACAGGCCTCATAGGGCTAGATTATTACTAAACAGATAATAAAATAGTGAATGCCCACATACATTGCAAAAAACAATTGCACATTAAAAAAAATACAAACAACATATATTTATCGCAAATTAATTTGTATGTCAACAAACATATGCAGCAACATCATTGGTAACACCCTTAAATTAAAGGTCGGTCTTACAAAGCGCAAACAGAAAGCACAAACACAAGGGGAAAATAGGACAGAAATCCAGGCCACCCTAAGACCACCACATCAGCAGATTAGCCATCTCCCCTACGCGGCGGAAGTTCCAGTGCATGGCGACCGGACACTACAAATCTACCTACAAACGCCCAGCAAGACATGTATCATCAGTTACGAATATCATCAAAGCCAGGAGGAAACGGTTTCAATCAATGCAAAGTAGGGTCTTCTGAGAGCATTTACGAGGGATAAAAGAAACTACCATACCTCAACCAAAGTCTGACGGGGAGTAACGAGCCTAACACAACTTCAAGCAACAAAATAAGGAAAAGAGGGCCCAACTCAGAAGAGGGATACTACCAAATCTGGACAACAACACCTACAACCCACAAGCCGAAACGGAGTACAGGAATGGCCCAACTCACCGAAAAGCCCAAACGGCCAAAAAACAAAAACATGAATAGCACAGTACCCAAAAAACAACACAACCAAGGAACAAAAAATGTTGTATTAAACGTGATTTTATTTAAATTAAACAAATATAACATACAAAAAACATGCACAATAACCCGTAACAAATGGATTCATCAAAGAAATGTCGGACACATAGAATAACATGAGATACTACTACAAAAACTGCAAAAGTATATATTCACAAAACTCGGGAACGAGGAAAATGACATTAAACCACAAACCAACACACCGACAAAACAAACATACAGCATTAACAGTGGGTAAACCATAAGCAAACACAAAACAATTACCAAAACAATAAAGCACACACAAATTATTGTTGCCAGCTACAACGAAGACGTGCCATGCATTGCACGGCCCCCGTAGGGCTAGTATATATAAAAATTCATGGGTTTGAGAAAGTAATGGCAATTGAGACTCATTAATGTTTAAACTTAATTTTTTTTTCTTTTTTTCTATTTCTCATATTCAAATGATAATTGAGACTTATTAAATGTCTAATAAAACCATAATTATGTGCTTAATTGGTTAGTTTTTCCACCATTTTAATCTTTTTTTTTCTTCGCTCTTCACCTTCAATCCGTATGACGATGAAGAACAATCCGAGCAACGTAAACGACTATGTGATTTTGGTACATATATAAGAGATATTCAATTCGTTTTAATATTTTATTATAATTTACTAAAAATATATTAAGTATATGAATATAGACAAAAATAAAAAGTGTTTGGCTCGCGCAAAGCGCGGGTAATGACGTAGAAAGTTGTCATTAAGTCGTCATTACTATGTGGCCTCTTGAATTCCTCTTCTAATTTCAACTTTTGATTTTTCGACTTCTTCGAATGGGATTTCGTATTGAATTCTCCTATCAAGTCGTCGTTACTCTTCTGCATACTGTATTTCGTCGTTACTCATTGTTATTCTCAATTGTAATTGAACTAATCAATTTGCTATTTTTATCACTTCTATTGTTCGTTTATTTTTGTGTTAATGTCTTGATCTGCAGGTTAGATTTGCTTTGGCCTGAATTGGATAAAATATGCCCTGAAAAAATTGTAAATATACAATTAGCCCAATCCATTTTTGAGACGAAAAACTGTAATTACCCTGCGCTACACGCGGGGGTTCGATTCTAGTTGTTGAACAATAATTGATAGTCGGGGGTCCAGGGGGCGATGCGCCCCTGACCTTGGGGGTCCGGGGGGCGGAGTCGCCCCCGGGCCAAACGGTATACGATCTCTATTGTATGGGCTTTATTGGGCCTATCAGTTTTGTTGTTGGGTTTAGGGTTATTTAGCGCTATATATAACGGCTTATATGTAAATCCTAATTGTACCGAAAAAACTGTAATCAACCTCCGTAATAATCTGATCTCCCTCTTCTGTGGACGTAGCCAAACTTGGTGAACCACGTAAACCTCTGTGTTTTTCTTGCGTTTATTGTTCTCGTTTCGATTATGTTACAACACTCTATTTCCATTGTGTGACATTTTGAATGTAAATTGATGGTCTAGTGATTTTCGAACTGATACGAACTATGCTTAATATACATGTATGTGGAGTTGTTCAAACTCGGGACCTAGATACTCTGGCTCTAATCTCCTGACTTAGTAAGCGTCAGCAGAAGTCTTCTTTCTCCAAAGAGGCCAAGGGTCCAGTTTGCTAATTCGGCCCATAAAATACAACTCAAAGATAGGCCCAAACTACACATCTGAACACAAGGCCCATCAAGTAACAAAGGACATCTCACCACCAAGCTATCATGACTCAATGGAAATGGCTCATCAGTCATCATGTATCGAGCAAGTCTTTCATGGTCCGAGTCTTCAATTCTAGGTATAGTCTCTACTCTCTACCTAGCCTGAGATCTTGCATATTTATTTATTTTGGTTAAAGAGAGACGGCACTCTCAGAACTTTATTGAAAGAAAAGGGCTAATTTAAAACTAAACGGGGCATAGCCACACCCCTTACATTGTCAGAAATAATACTCGAAATAATGTTAGGAACAGTTCCAAAGTAATGAAAGTCTACACTAAGCGAGAAAGCATAGTTCGCTAATGAAACTTATGGAATACAAAACATTATACAAACGGATTAGAAAATCGTATACATAAGAATACACTTATGCAGTAGGTCCAATAAATAAAGTTAATGAAACTTCATAAAAAACCAATTGACATTAAGTAAAAGGATCTATAAATTTAATTATATACTACATGATAGATATGATCTTAAACTTTCAAGATCTAGGACTCCGCTTGAATTCACTTCTTCTTTTTTATAATATTCGCCAACCAATCCATAACTAAACACACACTATTAAATCCCAACTAGCCTAGAGTTTAGACTTTTTTCGGTTTACAGAATAGAGACGGATAAAATTTCACGTGCGATTTGCAAAATAATGAAAAGAGATAGAAACAAATTAATAAATCCAGCTGTTTTTTCTATTAATTAAGACGGCAAGCTAAGTAGATCGAGATAATAATGGCAGATTAGGGTGCTAAAAGTGCGAGTGGGCTACTGGTACGAAAGTAAAGAAACCCAACCCTAATTAGCAAACAACAAGCCATATCATATAGAACAAATGCAACAATGCAGCTTCTAGCTATAACTACAAACATCTTATAACAATTATCCTTATCTGTCAAATTAAAAAACTAGCACACATACGGGCAAATTGGTTCATGAAATTTACATATAATTAACATGCCGCATTATGAAAAAACAAATCATGACCTAGGTCGAGATGAAGTTATAATAACGTACGGATAGAAAGATGAATATGTAATCTTCGGTATTTAAACATAGTTTCTATTTGACGTCCACCCTTTTTGCTATTTACCGCCCAGGTCATCCGTGCGTCACGCATGGATTTAATCCGTGCGTGACGCACGGATTGCACATTCCAGAAAACGCATGGATTGTATCCATGCGTGACGCACGGATTAAATCCATGCGTGACGCACGGATACAATCCATGCGTGATGCATGGATTTGCATATATGAATCTAGGGTTATTCAATGTATTCAATGTATTTCTAGTTAAGTGTGCAAAGAAACACATTTTTAGTGTCTTTTTTAAGGCGATAAAGCCCAATTCGACAAAAACGTCATCGAAACTTTATCGAAATGGAATGAAACTTTGTTTCAATCCTTATAATGTCTATTTGATCATGTGTGTAACTTGAAAATCAAATTTAGACCTTTGTAAGTGAAACATAGTTTGAAAACCGAACGAGGTCGCAATATGTATGGCGTACCATATACAATTTGAAATATAATAAGGTTGAACATTCGTCAACATAACAACAATATAAGCATTCTAAATATAAAAATAAGATTTTGCAACATAAAACCATGCGTCACGCATGGAATTAATCCACACACCACGCATGGTTTTACACCATACGTGACGCATGGATTTTCATATGTTTTTTTGTTGCTTATATGATTCATGTCAATGTATTCAATGTATTTTTAGTTATGGCACACAAAATAATTCATGTTCCGTGTTGTTTTTAAAGGCTTTAAAACCACAATTCGCCATAACGTCGTCGAAACATCATCGGAATGGAATGAAACTTGTTTACAATGCTTATTAGAGATATTTAACCATGTCCGTAACTTTGCATCAAAACCTTTTGCTTTTAGAGTAACACGCTCTTTGTAAAACATCAAACTACTCACTACAAGCTTAACTTGTTGCAATATATATGGTCGTAACATTGATGTTCACGTATGTTTGAAAAATTTATACAAAAATGTGTTATAAGGCATATAAAGTCCCAATAATGTCTCACACATACAAAACGGGATTCGAAACTATGCCAAAATGCTAAAACCACTAAAAACGCCTTAAATGGACTTAAGGCGGTTTTTGGCGAAACGACACACGAACGATGTCCGAATGTAATGAAACTTGTTTTCAGTGGCTATTATGGATATTTAACCATGTGGGTAACTCCCAATCACAACTTCTAACTTTTAAAGTACCGCCTCCTTTGTAAAAAACATACTAGTCGTAACTCTCTAACTTGTCGCAATATGTATATTCTACAACATTGACGGTGATTATTGTTGAAAATACTATACAACATACTCTTATTAGGGATATTCAGTAGAAAAGAGGTCTCGCTCACACGAAATGAGGCACGTAAACGCTAAAACCACTAAAAACGCCTTAAATGGACTTAAGGCGGTTTTTGGCGAAACGACACTCAAACGATGTCCGAATGTAATGAAACTTGTTTTCAATGCCTATTAGGGATATTTAACCATGTGGGTAACTCCCAATAACACCTATTAACTTGTAAAGTAGCATATCCTTTGTTTGGACTTCTTACGTGGCCTAAATGTCCAACCTTTGACAATATGTAATTTTATTTTGATTGGAAATCATCCACACATCAGTGTTACTAAGAATCAAAGGGATCATGTGTCCTTTTGTGCGTCACGCATGGAAGAGAACCGTGCGTCACGTGTGGATTATATCCATGCGTGACGCGTGGACATAAACCGTGCATGACGCACTGTTTTTCTTTTCAGAACTCATGTCAGCACGTACTAGTTGTATGACTAAACATGTTGATTTGTGAATTTATGTTGATTTATGATATTTGAAATGTGAAACCTAGTTTGAAAGTGAAACGAGTCGACATGTTTTAAAATACCAACAAAATAGACACTCTTAAGAAAAACAAGTAGTTCTTGCAACACAATAAGGTTCACCACTTCAAAGGTGCAACACAATAAGGTTCAACATAATAAGGTTCAACACTTCAAAGGTGCAACACAATAAGGTTCAACATAATAAGGTTCAACATAATAAGTAGATCTAACGACGAGGGTTGAACGGCCTGAAGAGGTTCCTGTATTCTCGTGCGGTCATCCTTGGTCTAGTGGATGGTTCCCCTCTCTCCCTTTGACGTTCTTGTCTCTCCCGTTCACGTCGCTCACGTTCTTGTCTCTCCCGTTCACGTCTCTCCCGTTCAAGCATATCAAAGTTGTCTGCCATGCTAGACGCCGTACTAATATCGGAAATATCAGATTCTTGATCGGAATAGGACATCTGTATAATCACAAACATAACCAAATTATAGTTACATACTCAATTAACTTCTGCATAGTCTTAATGTTGAATGTGGCAATTCCACGCGTGACGCATGGTCACTAACCATGCGTCACGCATGGTTATAACCCATGCGTCACGCATGGAATTGCCACTTCCAGAACTTCAGTACTGCTTTCTAATCTATTCTCAAACCCTAATCTCAACATTTTTTCTGAAATTCAACAGTTTGTCAATAATTTGATTAAAACCACACCATATCAAATTTCAACACCCTCATTTATAACCCTAATTCACAAAACCCAATTCAGTATCAAAATCCTAATTACACTATCTACACATGAAAATATCAAATTCAACAAGAAACTATCAACAAAGTACACAATCCATTCATATATTACAAGTTTAATCTCTTCTAATCAAAGTATAACATACACATTGGATCTACATACGTAAATATTATCAAAACAACATCAAAACCTCATATATACATCAATACCATACCATAACAATGAAATCTTAATGTTTACATACCTTATATGTAGAAAGATGATGAAAATTGTTGAAAATGGGGTAAATCCGTGCGTTTGTGCTGCTGCTGCGCCGTGAAGAGAATGAGGAAGAGGACAATATGGTAGGGTTTCGATGTTGAGCCTTTTATAGGCAAAAAATTCCATGCGTCACGTATGGATACCAACCATGCGTTACGCATGGTTTGTATCCATACGTGACGCATGGATTTCAATGTATATGTTTTTGCTTATGTAATCAATTTCAATGTATTCAATGTATTTGTAGTTATGTCACGCAAAATAATTCATTTGTCGTGTTGTTTTTAACGGCTTTAAAACCACAATTCGCCATAACGTCGTCGAAAATTCATCGGAATGGAATGAAACTTGTTTACAATGCCTATTAGAGATATTTAACCATGTCGGTAACTTTGCATCAAAACCTTTTGCTTTTAGAGTAACACCCTCTTTGTAAAACATCAAACTACTCATCACAAGCTTAACTTGTTGCATTATATATGGTCGCAACATTGATCTTTTTGTATGTTTGAAAAATTTATACACAATTATGTTATAAGACATATAAAGTCCCAATAAGGTCTCACACATACAAAACGGGACTCGAAACTATGCGTAAACGCTAAAAGGCCTAAAAAGGCCATAATGGACTTAAGGCCCAAATCAGCCAAACGACCCTCGAACAATGTCCGAATGGAATGAAACTTGTTTTCAATGACTATTATGGATATTTAACCATGTGGGTAACTCCCAATGACAACTTCTAACTTTTAAAGTACCACCTCCTTTGTAAAAAACGAACTAGTCGTATTTCTCTAACTTGTCGCAATATGTATATTCTACAACATTGACGTTGATTATTGTTGAAACTACTATACAAATTACTCTTATTAGGGATATTAAGTAGCAACAAGGTCTTGCACACACGAAATGAGGCACGTAAACGCTAAAAGGCCTAAAAAGGCCTTAAATGGACTTGAGGCCCAATTTGACGAAACGACACTCAAACGATGTCCGAATGGAATGAAACTTGTTTTCAATGCCTATTAGGGATATTTAACCATGTGGGTAACTCCCAATAACAACTATTAACTTGTAAAGTAGCATATCCTTTGTTTGGACTTCTTACGTGGCCTAAATGTCCAACCTTTGACAATATGTAATTTTATTTTGATTGGAAATCATGCACACATCAGTGTTACTAAGAATCAAAGGGATCATGTGCCATTTTACACGTCACGCATGGTTGCAAACCACACGTCACGCATGGTTGCAAACCACACGTCACGCATGGATGGCAACCATGCGTGACGCACGGATTTTCTTTTCAGAACTCATGCAGCAAGCACGTCTTGTCTCACCTACTGTAATAACTCCATTAATTTTTTTACCATTTCCGTAACACCTACATTAACCCCTATTATCTTCCTTTCTTTCCATATTTCAAATGTCAAAACACACCATTGTTGAACATTCTTGAGAGCAAAACACACCATTTTATCCCAAAAAAGCTCTTTCTATATGGAGAATGAAGAGGAATGCACCAATGAAAGAGGTGGAGAAGCACCATTTTCAAGTTACAATCTTAATAAGGTAACATTTCTTGTTCATAATATTAATTTTTAAGGTGTTGACTTCTTTTAGGGTTTGATTTAGTTAGGTTTAATGGATTTCAAATGTTCAAGGTATTAGTTGTATGACTAAAGATGTTGATTTGTGAATTTTTGTTTACTTAAGTGATTATGATGTTTGAAAAGTATTATAATATTAGTTTTTAAGGTGTTGACTTGTTTTAGGGGTTTGACTTGTTGGGTTTTATGGACTTCACATGTTAAAGGTATTAGTTGTATGACAAAACATGTTGACTTTTGAATTTATGATGTATGATGTTTGAAATGTTAATGAAACATAGTGTGGTTAACAGAATCATACGAACCATGACAAAAGATGAATGAAACGTGATGTTGTATTTCCACACGTCACGTATTGGACGTAACCATGCGTCACGTATGGGTTGGAACCATGCGTCACGCATGGAATGGATCCACACGTCACGCATGGCTTCCATCCATGCGTGACGCATGGTTTCAATCCATGCGTGACGCATGGAATTGCACATTCCAGAAATTGTGTTCTGCAGTTTTTCCATGGCTTTCAAACCCTAATCTCAACACTTTTTCCAAAATTATAACAGTTTTTCAATAATTTCATTAAAACCATACCAAATTTCAACAACCTAATTCATAACCCTAATTCACAAAACCCTAATTCAATATCAAAACCCTAATAAACTATATACACATGAAAATATCAAATTTGTCAATAAATTATCAACAAAGTACACAATCCATTCATATATTACAAGTTTAATCATTTCTAATCAACTAATTAACATACACATTGGATTTTGAAGTAAATATCATCAAAACAACATGAAAACCTCATATATACATCAATACCATACCATAACAATGAAATCTTAATGTTTACATACCTTATATGTAGAAAGATGATGAAAATTGTTGAAAATGGGGTAAATCCGTGCGTGAAAGAGCTTCAGCCGCCGTTGTTGTTGTTGAAGAATATGACAAAATGGTAGGGTTTGATGTTTTTGGGCTTTTATAGGGAAAAAATCCATGCGTCACGCATGGATTTGTTTACCTATAAAAGCCCAAAAATGAAACTCTACCACATTATCATCTTCCTCAACATTGTTCCACGGCGGTTGCGCTCTCAAACGCACCGATTTACCCTATTTTCAACAATTCTCATCGTCTTTTTGCGTATAAGGTATGTAAACATTAAGATTTCATTGTTATGGTATGGTATTGATGTATATATGAGGTTTTCATGTTGTTTTGATGATATTTACTTCAAAATCCAACGTGTATGTTAATTAGTTGATTAGGAAGGATTAAACTTGTAATATATGAATGGATTGTGTACTTGTTGATAATTTCTTGACCAATTTGATATTTTCATGTGTATATAGTAATATTAGGGTTTTGATATTGAATTAGGGTTTTGTGAATTAGGGTTATGAATTAGGTTGTTGAAATTTGGTATGGTTTTAATGAAATTATTGAAAAACTGTTAAAATTTTGGAAAAACTGTTGAGATTAGGGTTTGAAACATGGAAAAACTGTTGACGAACAATTTCTGGAACGTGTGGAATTGCACATTCCAGAAATTGTTCGTCAACAGTTTCAGATTGGATTTGATGATATACTGATTGAGTTTTTGATGATATTCTGATTAAATTCAGTAAACTGATTAATTTTGTGGAATTGCACATTTTATGATGCAGATATGGATGGTGGTCGTCGACCTGGACGCGATACTCGTCAAAAAATCAGAGAATTGAAGAAAAAAGATCTCATAGTTCCAAAACCAAGGAAGAAGAAGAATAGACAAGAATCACCTCCTCGTCGTTTAGAGTTTTCTGATGAGAGGGAACAACAACAGCAACAACAGCAACAACAACAGCTACAAGAGCAACAACAGCAGCATCAACAACAACAACAACATCAGCAGCTAGCTTTGTCTGCTTCAAGTTTCGATCCCCAGGGTTCCCCTCATTACTTTCCTGGCACCCCCATTTTGATCCCACAAATCTCGGGCTATCCACACCAATCACAGTTCCCGGGTTATCCACAACAAACACTGTTTTCGGGCTATCCGGGCTATCCTGTTGTGCCTCCACAACAAGAGCAATCATTTGTGGAGATGATGAGACAAGCTAGTGGTTCTCATAACTTTGAGAACCCTCAGACGGGTGATGACCAATACGCACTGGTTGCTTGTAGCAGTGCAGGGCCATCAGCTGGGGGTGCAAATGCTGATTCTGATTATGAGCAGGAGCATGAGCATGAGGAACAGGGTGAGGAAGAGGATCAGACATATGAGAATGTTCATGAAGAACATGAAGAAGCGGAAGAGCAAGAGGAGCGAGAGGAACAACCCAGAAGACGACGACGACGACAACCTCCGGTCAGAGACATATACGTCCCTCAGTCAGAGGGGGGGTACTCCCGGAGGTCCACAAATTTCGGAGCTGCTCATAAGCTTTGAAGCTCATACAACCTTTTTTGTGCAAAAAGGAAAGGTATGTAATTAGAATTTGGTTTATAGATTCATACTTATCATAACTAATTTAATATGAATTTAATGTTAGGATAAATGGTTGAAAAAAATGAAAAACATACATAGTTCATTATTTGATTATATGAAAGATGAAGTATGTTTATTTTTATTTATGTTAATTTATGAATTGATTATGTCTTGTGATATTAAATTTGTTAATGTATGAATTGATTTGATTAAATTGATGGATTATTTGTTTAACTATTTGTAGTTTTGTTGAAAATTTGGTTAAGGTGTTTTGTACAGAATGCAGAAACTGGTTTCTGCACATTATGTGAAATGAACTTCCACGCGTGATGCATGGTTCATGTCCACACGTCACGCACGGTTCTGTTCCACGCGTGACGCGTGGTTCATGTCCACACGTCACGCATGGAATTTCATTTCACAGACTGTCAAGTTTCTGCAGTTTCTGGAAATAATTTATGCGTTATTGAAATGATTTGTGTTACGTAATCAATTTACAGGACAGAGGCATACTCCCTTACCAGACAAGACAATCACATCTGAAAGATTGGGAACTTAATCCTGACTTGCCATGGGGTAATCACGCATCTGCAACGCAACTGACTCATCTCAGGCATTTGATGTACGATTACATTGATTATCCGCTCATCTGCGCCTTTATTGAAAGGTGGCATCCTGAGACAAACAGCTTCCACATGCCATTTGCTGAGATGACAGTGACGTTGCTCGACATCAAGAAGATGATGTTGCTTCCTATTCACGGGAAACCTATGGTGACCGACCCCACCTCTATAGTCGGGAGAACTACCAACAAGAACTTTTTTGGTGAAAAGGGACGAAAAAAATTTCATCTTGAAAATGAACAGCTCGATAGTTATTGGATTAGAGCGAAAGAGTTTAAGGCGCACATTGAAAGCCTAAATGATCCCGTAGTTCATGGAATGGGCTATATATTCCACTTGTTGGCTTCCACAATCTTCACAGACAAGTCACAACAGAGACTCCCTGTGAGATTTGGTGCATTTCTAGGGAGTGTTGAAGAGGCAACATATTGTAGTATGGGAATATGCGCGTTCCAAGCTCTCTCTATAGTATCCAACTTTTTTTCATATCCTTCTACGGTGGTTTCCTCGAACAAGTTGTAGTAGTCGTTGGATAAGTTTTTTCCCTTTAGTTTCGATCTCATTTCGAGCGAAGCTTTGGCCTCTATGTTTTTCCTTATATGTCGTCTACATAGAAGAAACTTTGCATTTGGAAAAAGAAGATCCGTTGCACTCATTAAAGCTTGTTCACGGTCGGTGACAATGCAAGTCGGCGTTGCTCCAATTCTTCTATACATCTCTTGAAGTTGTTGCACTGCCCACAAATAATGCTCTTTAGTCTCGCCCTCAAGAAATGCCCCACAAACTACAAAGTTCCTCCATGTAGACGTGATTCCAACAATCTCGAAAAATGGAATTTTGTACCTGTAAAGAGATAATTTGAAATAATATTATTGCAATGTTATGGAAAATCATATGTAATGGTCAATAATCACACAAAACTTACTTGATTGTGGCATATGTGGAGTCCATTATAAGTACATAGGGAAATGATTTCAAGAGCTTCATTGATTCCGGGGACGCAAAGAACATATCACCAATCATAGACGCATCATCTTTTCTTGTCCTATACTCTATGAAATAGTCGCTCTGTTTGCATTTGTAGAAAAACTCTTGGATAACAGTTCTTCCTTCCCTGTTTTCGATCCTCGTCTTGGCCATCAAATTGTAAACTTGTTTTTTTTTTTGTAAGGTTCTTGGGAGACTTGTTGAGCATAGTGTAAATCTCATTTGGTTTACAATGAGCCCTAGTCATTTCAACTACTGTACACACTTCATCAGGCGTCAATTTGCCTGCAAATGCATTCCCAAACAAGATACTACCAATAGGATGGTTGTGGGTACCTAACATTACAGTAAGTTTCCAAGCCCCTCTATGCTCCTCTCGAAGCTTTAATTCGAACCAACATCTACATTTTTTCGTCTTGATGTTTTTCCTCACTCCCTTAGCTTTTGAGTAATTCACTCGTCCTCTATCACAGATAAGCTGAAGTTTTCCAGATTTTGTTTCAGTAGGTGCTCTACTCCTTTCATTGACTGTGCAGTGTTGTCTAGAGGCGAATACCAAGTCATTTGCAAACAACTCTGAGTAAACAACAGAGACATATTGTTCTTCTTGAACTTCAATATCAAATTGTGGTGCAGTACGCAAAGGACGAAACACATTTAAGCTACTTGTGTCTGAAAGTGGCCTCATCAAATGCGAAGGCCATTGCGACAAACCGTAACCGGTTCCAAAAGATCCAGTGTTGATATCACCAAACTGTGATTGCGGTTGCTCCCATGTTGTAAAATCAATGCCCAAATCAAATGAAGGTATGTAGTCGAGGTATGACGGAGGTGGGCAGTCATTAAGAGTAATCTTGTCTAATACAATAAACACAGAAAAGTTCATCTATGCACAAACACACAGATAACAAACCAGTTAAGCTTCTGTATGGCAAATCCACACGTCACGTGTGGATCCATTCCATGCGTGACGCACGGTTTTGAACCATGCGTGACGTGTGGAATTGCCATAAGTCATACATTTGAAACCCCTTAACCAACAAGTCATACATTATAATACATTTCAAACATCATAATCACTAAAGTAAAAAAAAAATCACAAATCAACATGTTTAGTCATACAACTAATACCGTGAACATGTAAAATCCATAAAACCTAACCAAGTCAAACCCCTAAAACAAGTCAAAACCTTAAAACGTAATATTATAATACATTTCAAATATCATAAATCAACATAAATTCACAAATCAACATGTTTAGTCATACAACTAATACCGTGAACATGTAAAATCCATAAAACCTAACCAAGTCAAACCCCTAAAACAAGTCAAAACCTTAAAAAGTAATATTATAATACATTTCAAATATCATAAATCAACATAAATTCACAAATCAACATGTTTAGTCATACAACTAATACCTTGAACATGTAAAATCCATTAAACCTAACTAATACAAACCCTAAAACAAGTCAACACCTTAAAAAATATTATTATGAACAAGAAATGTTACCTTATTAAGGTTGTAACTTGAAAATGGAGATTCTCCACCTCTTTCATTGGTGCATTCCTCTTCATTCTCCATATAGAAAGAAAGGAAGATAGTTAAAAATGGTGTTTTGCTCTAAAAAATGTTCAACAATGGTGTTAAAAGGGTTTTGACATTTGAAATATGGAAAGAAAGGAAGATAATAGGGATTAATGTAGGTGTTACGGAAATAGTTAAAATATTAATGGAGTTATTACATTAGGTGAGACAAGACGTACGTGCTGGCATGAGTTCTGAAAAGAAAATCCGTGCGTCACGCACGGTTGATGTCCACGCGTCACGCATGGATATAATCCACGCGTGACGCACGGTTCTCTTCCATGTGTGACGCACAAAATGACTCATGATCCCTTTGATTCTTAGTAACACTGATGTGTGCATGATTTCCAATCAAAATAAAATTACATATTGTCAAAGGTTGGACATTTAGGCCACGTAAGAAGTCCAAACAAAGGATATGTTACTTTACAAGTTAATAGGTGTTATTGGGAGTTACCCATATGGTTAAATATCCCTAATAGGCATTGAAAACAAGTTTCATTACATTCTGACATCGTTTGAGTGTCATTTCGCCAAAAACCGCCTTAAGTCCATTTAAGGCGTTTTTAGTGGTTTTAGCGTTTACGTGCCTCATTTCGTGTGAGCGAGACCTTGTTTCTACTCAATATCCCTAATAAGAGTAAGTTGTATAGTATTTTCAACAATAATCACCGTCAATGTTGTAGAATATACATATTGCCACAAGTTAGAGAGTTACGACTAGTATGTTTTTTACAAAGGAGGCGGTACTTTAAAAGTTAGAAGTTGTGATTGGGAGTTACCCACATAGTTAAATATTCATAATAGCCATTGAAAACAAGTTTCATTATATTCGGACATCGTTCGAGTGACGTTTCGCCAAAAACCACCTTAAGTCCATTTAAGGCGTTTTTAGTGGTTTTAGCGTTTTGGCATAGTTTCGAATCCCGTTTTGTATGTGTGAGACATTATTGGGACTTTATATGCCTTATAACACATTTGTGTATAAATTGTTCAAACATACGATAACATCAATGTTGCAACCATATATATTGCAACAAGTTAAGCTTGTGGTGAGTAGTTTGATGTTTTACAAAGAGGGTGTTACTCTAAAAGCAAAAGGTTTTGATGAAAAGTTACCTACATGGTTAAATATCTCTAATATGCGTTGTAAACAAGTTCCATTCCATTCCGATGAAGTTTCGACGACGTTATGGCGAATTGTGGTTTTAAAGCCTTTAAAAACAACACGGAAAATGAATTATTTTACGTGACATAACTACAAATACATTGAATACATTGACATGGATCACATAAGCAACAAAAAACATATGAAAATCCATGCGTCACGTATGGTGTAAGACCATGCGTGATGTGTGGATGCATTCCACGCGTGACGCATGGTTTTATGTTGCAAAATCTTATTGTTATATTTAGAATGCTTATATTGTTGTTATGTTGACGAATGTTCAACCTTATTATATTTCAAATTGTATATGGTGCGCCATACATATTGCGACCTCGTTCGGTTTTCAAACTATGTTTCACTTACAAAGGTAGAAATTTGAATTTCTAGTTACACACATGATCAAATAGACATTATAAGGATTGAAACAAAGTTTCATTCCATTTCGATAAAGTTTCGATGACGTTTTTGTCGAATTGGGCTTTATCGCCTTAAAAAAGACACTAAAAATGTGTTTCTTTGCACACTTAACTAGAAATACATTCAATACATTGAATAACCCTAGATTCATATATGCAAATCCATGCGTCACGCACGGATTGTATCCATGCGTCATGCATGGATGCTAACCGTGCGTGACGTATGGATACAATCCGTGCGTTTTCTGAAATGTGCAATCCGTGCATGACGCACGGATTAAATCTATGTGTCACGCACGGTTGACCTGGGCGGCGAATAGCAAAAGGCATAGGCGGTAAATAGAATGTATCGCATGGATGACCTGGGCGGCGAATAGCAAAAGGCATAGGCGGTAAATAGAAAGTATGTATTTAAAGTTGACCATTGTATAATACTCCTTAAAGGATTGAAGGTCTCCCCAATCAACTTTTTTCTTCCATTAACACAAACCTATCTACTAAAAAAACAGCTTTGTAATTCAACAAGATACTAATACGAAGTCCGTGTATAGTGAGTGGTCCTATTTCAATAGTATGTGATCACAAACATGTTATATTTTATCACCAAAATCAGCTTGAAGCTATTACTATCTTATCAATATATATATAAAAGTTGGTTGGTTTTAGCATAAAGTAATGGTAATTAGTACTAATTAATGATGTAGGTCTCATTTCTTTTATTTCTTATCCCTAAAAACATTATGTGTTTTGTCATTTTCTTGTTTGATTACGTTTATAAATCTAACTTTGTTGATATTACATGTAATATTAGAAGATTGAAGATATGATTAGTCTCAATATAATTTGGGACATATATTTAACAACGTTGAACCGTATAAGAAATCCTTAATTAACTTTGTTGATATTACATGCAATATTAGAAGATTGCTAATATGATTATCTTCAATCTTATTTTAGGACATATATTTAAAAACATTAAGCTGTATGCGAAATCCGTAATTGCCCCGCGCGAAGCGCGGGGTCTCGGGTCTAGTATACTATAAAGATGACCTTTTGTTTAAGCATTAATGATGTTTAATGGTGTATTTAGATCTGTGAATTGAGTTGTGGTGTGTGACAATTGTGGACCCGGTTTAGCTCATTCTCCTCTTCCCAATTGTGGATCCGGTTTAGTTCAAACTCTTTTCCCCGGCAATTGACATGCAGTATGAAACTAATAAACCATCCATGTTAATTTTATAAAGTAACTAGACTTTTTGGGCCCGCGCTACAAGCGGGTTTTACAGCCTATAAAACTTCACACCTTGCGAAATCGAAGAGTAGAAGATGATGATAAAATTCATACAGATCCACTATAGACCTATGTTGGTGGGTAAAATCTTCATTTGAGTGACATATTCGTAAACGTATGAAAGAAATGGAAAAAGGAAAAAAATCATAAATAAACAAATTAAAAACAAAGCATTTAATGCGCTGTAATTAATTTGAGGAACCCCTAATTTTATAGTATATTAAGAAGATTAAGATTAAGATTAAGATTTTTAAAAGGGTATAGAAATTTTTAAAAGTAAATCAAAACATATATGGTTTAAATGGTGTACCTCTTCAATGGAATTTATGCCTCCATTTATAGTAAACATCAAGTCTCGGAAGTCACGCAACAAACCAAAGTAATATTTATAGGGCCTTACTATTTAGCACACCCTTTTTATTTATTTAGTACACCCATACATTCGTCACGGATCTCAAACATCCGTCACGAAGGTATGTAATAGTTCCGTGACGAAGGTCTTTAATACTTTCGTGACGAAAGTCTTCCCGAGTTCCGTGACGAAGAAACCGCATAGTTCCGTGACGAAGGTCCTCTTTTTCAGTTATAAAAGAGATTTTTTTACCCAACCCTAATGTAACTTATTCCTCTACATCTCTAACCCTTTCGGCGCAGCAACAACACACCACAACACTACCATTGTCTACATTTCTTCATCTCTTTCACTACAATAATCAACAAATCAAGTGATAAGGTAATTTCTAACTCTCTTTTGCATTAATTTTCTATGTTTGATGAAGATATGTCAAAACCATTGAAATGGTGTGATTAAATTAGATTGATATGTGTATTAAGCATGTTTTTTAGTTAAAATGTTGTTTGTTTATGTTTAATTGAGAATTGTTTCAAATTTTAGATATAATCCCCAAATTGATGAACTTATGAATTAGGGTTTGACATTTTGATTAAGAAAGATATGGTATGAAATGATGTAGGGGCTAATTCAATTGGATAGATTAAATACTGTTTTTTGTGCTTGAAATTGTGGAAATTTGAAGCAAATTCATTCATCACCGGATGTTTTGGCATTGCTGAATTTCTGGTTGTGCAAAATCCTTCGTCACGAAGGTAATAAGTAGATCCGCGACGAAGGTCAGACAGACATTCGTGACGGAAGTCCACTGGACCTTCGTGACGGAGGGTATGGCGAGATCCGTGACGAAGGTTGAGGAGAGTTCCGTGAGGAAACTGTACTGGACCTTCGTGACGGATGTTTATGCATATTTTTGGTGTTTTTTTTGTTTTGTTGGTTTGTTATGCGTAAATTGACAAAATATTATGTTTGTGTAGATGCATCCGTCTTCTAGAAGTGCCCGGAAGAATGCCCGTAATCAAACTCGAGAAGAAATCGAGGCTGGAGAGAGGCCCACTTATCAGCCGAAGCCGAGGAAGAGGCGCGAAAGAGCTGACGAGGGTACAAGTGCAAGTCAAGAGGTCCCGCTACCTTCTTGGCATGAACAACAACAGCTAGCTGACCCTAGTGCATATTCGAACCTTTACGAGAACATGGTTAGTTAATTTGAAATTCACATTATATTACTGTTTTTTGTTATTATTAAATTAATAATTTCTGAAATTTATTTGATTACAACAGCAAATCCCGATGACTCCAACCTATGAGGCACAATATCCAACTTGGAGTCCGCAGAGTGCTGTAAGTATTAGTTTAAAATTTAATTTATAGACGATTATGAGTGAAAGTTGTACATTTTACTAATAACCACTTTTATTGTAATAGATCCCTACATGGGTTCCCCCCTCTTCTCCACAAGTAGCATGGGATGAATCAGTAGGCCGTCAACAGGCCTTTCAGCCAGAAGCACCAGAATGGCAATCTGGTCCAACTGCTTCCTGGGCTGAAGGACAGTTTGAGGGCCATTACGGGGGGATCGATCTTAATGAACATGGCGATGAAAAAGACGACATTTACCCGAAGTTACAGTGGCCTGTGCCTGGAGGTCCTAAGGAGATAGACTTGTTGCATAGCTTCAGCGGGCACACTGCTTATATGGTTTGGCAAGGACATGTAAGTAAAGCTATCACCTTTGTTTGAATTGTTAATTGCGTAATTTCCATGCTTTGTTAATTTAGACATGATTTGTTAATTGATTTAAATGTACTTAAAAAACTTGAAATATGATAAATAGGAGAGACCGCAATTGAGAAATACGGTCAGAAAAGAAGGTTTGAAAAAATGGAAGTTAGAGGGCGAATATCCTTGGGTTTCGTTGGCTAGGGCTTCTGGTTTGTCACATTTGCAAACCCTCATGTATCCCAACCACGACCAAGCGTTGATCAATGCATTTGTTGAGCGCTGGCAGCCAGAAACAAATTCATTTCACTTGCCATTTGCTGAAATGACAATCACCCTATTAGATGTGCACAAGATTTTGGGTATCCCTATAAACGGAAAGGGCATGGGATTTCGCACATCTGCTGATGGAGTTGGCAAAGCTGACACGAAGGTTGTAATGGTCAACAGAGCAAAGACGACTTTTGGTATAGATTTACTTGACGCAAGAGTCAAAGCTGGTAATGAAGTTTCAATGGAGCTTTTGAAGGAAGAATGCATGACAGTGGATAATGAGGGGAACTTTGAAATGGATCAAGTCTCAATCGCTAAGGGTTGGTTGACATACTTGTTGGGAATGACATTGTTTCCTGACAAGTCGTCGTACATGATCAAGTTGATTCACCATGAATGGCTTAATGATATGGCAAATATCCATGGTGTGCCTTGGGGTTCGGGTGCGTTGTTTGCTTTGTATGGGCAACTGGGTAAATACTCCCGCAAAGATTGTGCAACGATATCTTTCTGTTACACCTTGTTGATGGTATGTTTGTCTTTAATTAAATGTTTTGATTTTAATAATTTTCCTTTTGTTTTCTTTAGTTTTGTTTGATGATGTAGGGTTGGATCTATTTGTACTTTCCTGCTTTTGCCCCTCCACAAAACTATGAGTGGGATGAGACAATGCCATATGCAGCCAAATTTGATTTGTCTGAAAGACCGGACAATCATCGCAACTACAGAGAGGAGCTAGACAATATGAGCGTAGAAGGGGTATGATTATATTTCCATTATCTGTTAATTTTTTATTGTAATTTTGAACTTGTTTTATTGATTTGTGTACAACAGGTTGAGTGGCAACCGTATGGACGCCTAGATTTTCGTAGGGAAGATCTTCGGCCGGCTTTCTTTCATGGGATCCTGCATGTTTTGTACAAGACCGAGCCTCACATGCCACTTCGAGTTTGCGGACAATTTGGTCGAGTTCAAGGTGTGCCAATCCCTCCCATTCAACCAATTAAAGCTAGAAGGTGTGGAAACAATCGTAAGTATGTAGTGAAGTATGATCCCACCAACTGGAGTTGGGACCAAAGGGAGAACAACTCTGTAAGCTTATGGGACATGGGTGTAGAAGCAGATCCTCCATCTCTCTGCACTGATGATTACTTGGAGTGGTACTTGGCTCATACTCATCCAATAATCTCTCCTTATACTAAGGAGCAACTCCTGCAGGTATGTAATTAATCTTCAAATTCTATACATCTATAACATAATCAATGTTTGCCTTAATTTATTTTGTACTTCACTGTAGGCAATTCGGAATTCTGTGTACAATTTGGAGCCGTATCGGGATGCAGATAATGAGGAGAAGTACTCCCGTATGAAAGACGTTGTTTGTCACACTTTGGATGGGTTCTATCCTTTCCTTGAGTAGTTTGGATTGATGTTGGTTTTGGATTTGGTTTGTTCTTGAGTTTTAAGAACATGCTTTGTAGTGTTTGAACGAATTACTTGTTATTTGGTTTGTTTGCAATTGTCTGATCCAAATCAATGTTCGGCCCAAAACGCCATTATCTAATCCAAATCAATATCCGGCCCATCAAATGTAGATCAGAAGATGGTGGGTTATAGCTGTAACACACTCAGGACAAGTAAGTGTGTTACAGTTGTTACTCGATGTTGCACACTGAAGGCAATAAGTGAGTTACACCTGTTTCTAGCTGTAACTCACTGAAATGGAGTAAGTGAGTAACAGCTGTTGCAAGCTGTAACCCACTTACCTTCAACTCTATATAAAGGACGTTTCAGCATGGAATAAGCAACACATTTCAACTTCATACACACACAAAAATTATGGATCCAGGATGGAAGCTCTGTTGGTGCAACAAAGTGTCAACTGAACAGACTTGTACTGAGCAATTCTATCATGATAAGGTGAACTACGGGAGAAGATATTGGGGATGCCCTGATAGGACGTGGAACTTGCTTGATGAAGATGGTGGGTGAAAATACAGGCATTGGATCGACCGTCCATACTCAGGTCGAGCAAGGGTTGTTATAGAACAGCTGAATGAGGATAATTTGTTTCACTCTACAGAGGCTGGTGGACAGGAGGAGCTAACTGAAATGCTGAGGGCAATGTCAAAAAGCCTAAACGACGAGGTAACTGAACTTAAGGAGAAAAATGATGAGCTCATGGATGAAAATGCTGCACTTGCTGCGGAGAAGCAGGCCTTAGTTGATGAGAAGTTTGGAGCAAGTTCCAGTGGGACTAAGTAGTTTAATGTTTGTTTAAGTTAGTGTTTGTTTAAGTTATTGTTCGCTTAAGTTGTTGTTTGTTTAAGTTGCTGTTTGTTTAAGTTCTTTACTTTCCAGTTTCTTGTATCCAACTACGTCTGTAATGTTTGTTTCATTTGGAAATGGAAAAGTTTATGTTTTATTTTATGAATCAATTTAATAAAGTTTATAAGTTTGTCAAATTTTGATAAAAAAAATGGACACCAACTGAGAGCAAACTCAGATCAGTTAGCAATAAATAATACATTCGTCACGAAGGTATTCTTGACCTTCGTGACGAATGTCTACAAAAAACGATCCGTCACGGAACCCCTAAAAACCTTCGTGAAGAATGTTTACAGAGAAGACATTCGTCACGAAGGGTCCAGAAACCTTCGTGACGAAGGTATTACTTCAAGACATCCGTCACGGATATCTTGAACATCTTCGTGACGAATGTTTTTTTTTTTTGCAAACTGAGGTGCTCAAAGTTAGACATGAGTACCTAAAACTTAAAAGTGAGTCCAAATACATGCAAACATTAAAAATCTTAGTCATTACAAATCCTAAACAATCCATTTCGACTCAATCTTAAACAATAAGATTAATGACGTTGTTGCCTTTCTTGTTTCTTGCCGGAGCTCTAGGCCTTTTATACGCCGCTAGTTGCTCAGTAAAAGGGTCTATCAAGGAGCGAGTTGCCGGTGAACAGTAACGATGCCACATATGATAAACTTTAGGTAATGGAGAGTCATCGGCAATTGGCATCTACAACAAGGCAAATGATTTACAAGGCAAATGTAAGAGGTATTGATTTCAAAATATAAAAACCAAATTGATAGAGTGAGTTAGAAATTACCGAAATGAAGTGTCTTTCATCTTCAACAAGGCCAATGCAACATATGGGCAATTTCTCTCCCAGAGCGATGTTGTCGTCCAATACTATAGGCAAATATGTTTTCCAAATTGATTTCGCAAGCACAACTAATGCACAATTGAAAGTCGTAGCAACTACACACCCCATCGCCGGGACTTGTAACCATGTCTCTTCGGGTGCCATCTCTCTTGGTCCAGTCCAAGCTAGGTTTGTAACTGCTATCTGAACAATAGGCGTTTGAACTGGCAATACCCAACAAGCTTGCAACCCATTATTCCAATGTGCAAATGTCGTTTGAGCCATTTCAGATCTAACTCTCCTCCAATTATCTTGGTCCCATCGTAATTGTTGTGCTATAGCTCTGTATCCACAATTTCCATCAGCGACAATGGGATACCAACCTTGCACGTAGGGACGCATGCGTGGAGGTACGAGAGCATTATACTTTGTAAGCTTCTTCAAAGCCCACTGACCACTCTTACCCTTCCCGTATGAAGCCGGTTTTTGCTTCTTTGGAGGCGTTTCTTCAAGTGTTGCATCAGTGTGCTCCCAATGTGAAGGTTGTCTTTTCATTGGATTGTACTCTTTGTTTGGAGCTCCTGGAGGTCATCCCTTCCCCCTTTTCACACGAGCTGGCTCCTGGAGGTTGGTCATTTGAGGGTTACTTATTGCCAAACACTTCATTGCACACTCGTGTTGGTCATAAGGTGACATTCCCTCCCATTGCTCAGCCATAAACTCATCCATCAAGTTTCTTGCTACTACCCTCCGCACTTCTAATTCGTCTTCAGTATCTACTTCTTTCAAAGTCAATGTCCTCCAAAAGGCATGAACCGCTTCAACTAGAATTGGTTCTTGACGCCTCACATATTCATAAATGTCATGCACACATAGCAATCCATCTCTCTTCCTTATTATGCATTGACAATGTTCAAGATGCATGCCATATTCCCCTTTCTTGTATTCAGTTAGCAAGTGACTCAAACAAGTATAAGACACTCTGTATTTAAGAAGCTTGAAGAGATCAACGTCTGTAATGTTACTTACAGTATTTTGCCGACTTTCATTGAAAGTACCCAAGATCTCCTTGAACTGATTGCGCATCTTCGCATTGTATCTTTCAAACACAGTGTCTATCTTCTGGCTTGGCAGTGACAAATAATTTTTGAAGCTAGAATGTTCACTTTCAACCCTGCATAACAAAACAATTTTTTATAAAAACAAATATAAAGCTAACATAATTTGTAAAACAATTTCAAACGTTATCACATTACTAACCTGTTTGTGGTGTTGGAACCTAATGTAAAGATTTTATCCACATAGATCGAAAGAAATCTATTGCCGTAGGGGTTTAGCCAATTCTTCTTGAGGTACCTAATCTCAGATGGATATTCAGCCCAATCCTTTTCAATACGCCCTAGCTCAATGTTATATGCCAATTGTGTCGACTGTTTGAATAACTTAAGACATTCAGTTGCAAAATGGGTCCCCCTTGCTTGTGACCGCATTGCTAGCTTAGCATGGTCCTCAATGTTCTTTTGGATGTGCCGCCTACATAGGAGGAAAGTAGAATCTGGAAAGATCCTATCTAAAGCGTTCATCAAAGCTTTCTCTCGATCAGTGACTAAGCAAGTTGGCGTCATCTTAACAACCCTAAACAACTCAGCCAATTGATACATGCACCACGCATAGTTTTCTTCTTTCTCTTCTGACACAAAAGCCCCAGCAACAACATAGTTCTTCCACGTTGATGTTATTCCAACAATCTCTATGAAGGGCATGTTGTACCTTTGCAAGATAATACATTACTATAAGAATTTATAGAGTAAAAACAAACATCAGACTTTTTAACTTAATTATACTTACTATATTGTGTTGTATGTTGCGTCAATCAACATTACGTATGGAAACACCTTAAGCAGTTTCATCGACTCTGGGCTTGCGAAGAACACATTTGTGATCTTATTTGTCACTTTGTCGCTCTTGTGTCTTACGAACTAGTTCAACTCCTTCGAACGATAGAAGAATTCTTGGACCACAGTTCTTCCCTCCATCCTCTCTGTTCTGAACTTGTTACAAAAGTTGTAGACTTGTGACTTCTTAGTCATGTTGTTAGGAGATTCATTGAGCCTTGTGTACATCTGTATTGGTCTAGCATTTCCCTTCCTCATGTCTAGTAACACCTTTTCCTCCTCAGGTGTAAGTCTTCCAGCAAATGCATTACCGTGTAAGGATTGACCAATAATATGGTTGTGAGTTCCATGATCAACCCTTATGATCCATTTCCCTTTTTCAGTCTCTCTACATGCAATCTGAAATTTGCAACCACATTTCTTTGTGTGGGTGAATTTCCTAGTTCTCCCCACTGAATCAGGAATATAATGTCCACTACGCTCGCATTTAAGCCAAGACCTTCCTAACTTCCCTTTGAAGTCAGTTCTACCAACCTTCAACATGAAGTTATGAGTTTTTCCAATATCTCTTGTCCACTGTTCTGCTTCTGCTCTTGAGCTGAAGATCTTATCAGTGACGAAAACTTCTGAATAATCTGATGATATATGTGGGTCCTCATAAGGCACAACACTGTCAAACTGTGGTACTGTCTTCAATTTCGGGAAATACTCAATGTCTTGATATGGTTGCGATAAAGATTGGTATTGAGGAACATTAGACCAATCAGTTTGATGGGAATGATATGGAGGAGGATCAAGCTGAGAGACTATTGGCGGAATATCAAAATCCAAACCAAGATCAAACGAAGGCACTCCATCAGGTCCCAAACGAATATCGACATTGATCGATAAGTTTCTTAAACGATTGAACATTGGACTATTATTCTGTAAAAAAAAACAAAATACACAAAACTACACTCAGAAACCTGTTTTTCCTACCTTCGTCACGAATAAAGGATGAACATTCGTCACAGATTGAAGCAATAATTGCGTGACGAAAAAATTTGCACATTTGTTGTGCAAATAGATTCATCACGAATGTATTCAGAACTTCCGTCACGAAAGTCTCATATTGTTCCGTCACGAATGTCCTATTTACCCCATTTCAGATTGTTTTTTACACTTTTTTACCCCTAAATTCGAATCAAACCCTAAATTCCAACACAAACACAAATTTCCACACAAACCCTAACTTCAACATTATTTAAGCATCTTCTTATCATGCTCCTTATATGTAACACCTAAAATACACATATTTTCTATCCAACTCTATATTACAACATGATTTTCACTCAATCAACACAAATAACTAACTTCAAACTATTCAATTTCATACAAAAACATAAATTTTACCTACAAACCTTAACATGAACATTATTAAAAACAACTATAACATACCTTATTGTAGTTCCCCCATGATGGACCATCTTCATCAACATTTTGGTGTATGTAATCATCCCAATTTGACATTTTCAATTGAATATTGTGTTTGAATGAGAGTGTTTAGGGTGAAATGGGGGTAAAATGAAGGTGAAAATATAGAAGATGAAGTTGGTTGCGGATATTTGATGGTAATTAAATGTAGTTGGTGTGGATTAGACATAATAGCTTCACTTTTGCAGATATAGCTACATTCTTCACGGATCTCTTACGTTTCTTCGTCACGGAAGTCACCTATACCTTCGTCACGAAGGTCCCAAATACATACGTGACGAAGGTGTGGCCGAATACATTCGTGACGAAGGTCTTACTATATACATTCGTGACGAAGATCCTGTGTAATACATCCGTGACGAAACTTTGGGTGTGCTAAATAAATTTTGAGGGTGTGTTAAATAAAGGCTTTGTATTTATATCTGCACGATAGTCAATCCAAGAAATGTGTATTTGATTAGAATTTCTCCAGAATTTTCTTTGTATTTGAACTGTTGAAATTGAAATTAATAGATAGTAGATCATATACTTCAGTGGAGGAATTGTTCGGTTTTGAGTTGGACTAAGTCCCTCCAGAATTTCCTTTCTTGAGTGTAAGATGAAGTGCTTGGTTGGGGAAGTTAAATTTATAAAGTAATTTTCAAGGCCATGAGTATGCATATGTTTTCCCTCTGCCTAACTCTTATTTTGACGACTACACAGGTTTTTGGGCTTACGGTCGTTTGTGAATGTTGGATTTGCAAATACATCGAAGAAAAAAGTACATCACGCTCTGGGTTTGATGAGTGCTCATTCCTACGCACATTTAACCTAGAAACAAAATCAATAACACTCACACATCCAACACACACAAAAACAACCAAGGAAACACATGTTCTTGTAATTACAAAAGGAATTCTTTTGTCTATCAAAATATAGAGCTAAAAGCAAAATTCTTCCTTTCTCTTTCCCTCTTCACACCTTTACTACAGAGGAATCCACGCCGATTGAAGTACGAAAGTAAAGCATAACGAAAACAACCACAAGCACAACAAGTGTGCCCGACCAATAATACAACAAATTTTACTACACAAAAACCATGTACATGACCAAAACCACCAACATTACAAATAAAAAATTAAGCCAAGCACTGTAGCATAGGGGTCGTGCATCGCACGGCCTCCGTAGGCTAGTTACTATACGATAGATCACGTGAGAATGAATACGAATGCATAAAGACATTTGTACAAAAGTGTTTGTATGTATATGAATTTTCATCTTATACACGTAAATATAAACCATAAACACTTAGTATCTTCAACTGATTTTCATGTAAATATTGTGTATAATCTATGTTGGATCGATTAGTATAGAAATTACCTTGGAATTCCAAGACTTTGTTCTTTGGTACATAAGGGAGTAAAGAAATCACAATTCAATAAGTATTTTGAAGTAAAAACCACTCCTTCTAGCTTTCATTAGAGAAAATTTAAACGAGTCTACTTGTGTTATTGTTTTCTAGATTACAATAGGACTTGGATCACTCTTTTAGATTTTCCACTCAGATCTCAAATCACTCTTCTTACTTGAATCTCAGTCTCTAACACTCGTAGAACCTCTTTAAACAATGCACTATGGTTTCGCTCTTCAAAGTCTTGCTAAGTTATGTAAATCTCTTACAATATATAGCAAACTAAATAGCTCTAACCTAATACAATATCTAGTCGTCCTATCTTTTTCATAAAATCTTATCCTAGAGAATATAATATTCTATCAAAGGAAATCCCTTCCTAATAATTTTTTTTTTTTTCTGTGTAAGTTTTGCAACATGTTCTTCAAGTAAATTTTTAAACTTGATCTCTGACCTTCATTAAATAAACCGTCTCACATATATAGAAATTCTATCTTCCTTATTCATTTTAGATATTATTTTCATCGTCGCGCGTCACTTTCTTGACCTAGATCTTCCATCAAATTGATCTTTTCTTCCTTGTAGTGTCTTCTTTTCTTATTTGTGATTCAACTCTTCTTCATTATCTCCAAAGCCATCCTTCATAATATCTCGATCGATATTCTTCCTCGGATGAACCTTGACCTTGCACAATTGTCTTCCACTCGACGTAATCTTACGTCTCGTATAATCCAGCAAGTATTTTCTTATTCATGTGACCACTAGTAAACATACTTATCTCCTAAAGTAAATCATTAATGAATGTTTGTCATTAATCAAAACTCATTACATCTCAACAATCTATAATTTGATAAAAAAAAATTGAAGTTTAAGTGGGTACACAATTATTTAAAGTGTAGAGGAGGAAGTGGTTAATTTGATTTGAAAAAACATGAAGATAAAAGTAGTGGGGGCCGGAAAGCACAAGTTGATGAAGTGATAATATAATTGGATGGGCAGTCGAATGATGGGTTGGGTAGAAGACAAAGGCCCAGACTACCAACAAGTACAGGCCCACTTCAATTTTCTTTATTTGAATTTCCCTCCTTTTTTATGTTAACTTATAGGGAAGTCACCATCGGTCTGTAACCCAGATTCAAGCCACGTCGTACGTTGTGGCTATTTTAATTTTATTCATCTCACATAAAACTTAGGTTAAAGTGCCCGTTTGAAATGTTATACTTGTATAATTACATATCGACAAAGGTGATCATTAATTTATGAAAAACGTTAAGGGTGGTCCTTGCATATATATGTTTGTTATGTTAGGTGATGCTATATTGTGACATGAGCTTAAAACAACACTATACTTTTCCACAATGGAATCTGGATAGATCAGAATTCTTATCAACGCTGACTCACATATATTCCTCCTTTCACGGTCAAACAATCCAAATGTTACGCCAGCCTGGATTTCATCTCCAAACACCAAAACCCATTCCAATTACTCTCTCCGTCCCATAATGTTTATCTTGTTTCAAATTTTGACACTATTTACTAATCGAGAGAATCTTCTAAATATCTTTCAATATATAAAATAAAACATAGTCATGAGTGGTCTTGTTTGATTCGTTTCGATTAATACTTTAAGAATATTATGGGACGGAGAGAGTACTACACTTATACTCCTCCCGTCCCTTTAAGTTTGTCACGTTTCCTTTTCGGGTGTCCCCTAAAGTGAGTCACATTTCCATTTCTATCCATTAATATCTTCCAATAATACTCTTACTCAATTCATTTTATTCACACCCAACAATACTTTTTAGGGGTAAAGTTGTCGTTATATTTAATAAGTTTTCTATTGGTTGAATTTCATGGTTTTATTTGTCATTATTTACATTTTTACCTTGATTAGACTTGTCTTAATTCTTGTGCGTAGTACAAAATGTGACAAACTTAAAGGGACGGAGGGAGTAATTTACAATTAAATTGACATCTTGAAACAGTGGGTACATGCATGATCCCTTCTTTAAGCCGATAATAATTCATTGTTTTCCATAAGACCATAACTCAAATAATTAGTTCTAATTAATCATTTCAACCCCTGAACTAACTACCTTCCAATATGTTCTGTGGGACAAGAAATAAAATTATCCAAGATTATGTGACATGATAGATATACACGTTTTTAACGTCCAAATTGACTCGATTGTTCAAATGCATGAGATATTGAGAAGGCTTCGTGAAGAGACGCTTTAAATTGTGTTGTTTGTTCACTTTTCTTTTCCGATGTCCTATTTTGTTTTTCTACTATTTTATTTATGTTACTTTATTTTACTCATTTTATCCCTACTATCAACCTATAATTATCACTTTTTCCCTTTCTCAAATTCCAATATTATCTACTATTTCTCTTTGTCTCTCTCCTCTAACCATTCAGTTTATATTTTTCTCTCTCCTATAATCATTATATTCCTACAATTCCTCAATTCCCGCAAAAATCGTACTTGTGGACAAACAAAAAGGGACGGAGGGAGTAACATATTAATCCATTAAGCCCATTGGTAAAATGCCAACACACGAAAGAAAAAACAAAAGTAAAAGAAGAAGTAAGAAAATCTATCATTGCTCGCTGCACCTGCAACATGTGTGGACAATAGACAGTAATGCAGTAAAAAATTGGGTAGCCCTTGTCTTTTTCCCTCTGTTCTGGAATCGACCCATCATCCTATCCTATTCCTGGCATATACAATGACACTATAATTTTTCACTAAATTTCAAGATTAGTTCTGCCTCGGATTTGGGCTAATAGGCCATTAAGGTAAACCAAGATTATGCTTAAAGTTACTTCCTCCGTATAATGTGGAATTATTTATCTAATATACGCCATTAAAGAACACAAATCTTGAATAGAACTAAAGTAATTCGTTCAGCAACATTTTAGCTCTAACTCTAAAACCAAATTCAAAATTTAAAAACAAGTGGAGTAAAAGAATAACCGAAGTGGATTTTGGCAAGTGGTAATTATATACACAAAAATTTACTTGGTTGATCTTCTTCCCCAAATTTCCTAATTGAGAAACCCTAACAAGAATGCCTATTCTGGAATCGCACTCAACTTCTCAGTGCCTCCCTTCTTCATACTCCTCCCTCCGGCGCCGTTAACATTCCTCCTCTGTTTAGGTCTGGAAACAGGCGCCGATTTCAGATCCTTCTCTGTGAACGCAAGATTGTTCCGATTCCCGCACTTGTCATTTCCGGTTTTAACAAAAGCGGCGTTGGCCTTGACCGCCAATGCGGCCATCTCCTCCGCCTGGAGCGGGCGGCGGAGATTACTGAGCGGGAGAACGAAGTAGAGCTGTCCAGACTGAAGCTCCTCGTCGGCATCGACTGCGGAAACGATGTTATCGAACTCCATTTCGTCGGAGTTGCAGAGGAAGAAATCAGGGACATCGGCGATGCGGTTGAGGACGTATGAGACTTTGACTGGATATGAGTACTCCTGGAGGCGGCCGTCGTGGAGGATCACCTTCGCCGTCGATACTGTTGCTACAGCGTCGGATGATGTGCAGAGTCCCATTCTTGGATGTTGTTCTTGATTTGTTGTTTGTTATGAGGAGGAGAGATGGAAATAGAGAGATTGTCGTTTTGAAGGGAAGGGAGAGAGGAATGGATGCGTGTTTATAAAGGGAAGGGAAGATGGGGATTGGAGGGATGAAACGGCGTCGCATTGGTTGTGGGATTTGGATTCCGAATAAATGGTCGCCAGCCTGTAAACCCGGTGAGGACAGCTTGTATTGCTGTCACTTTCTGCTTAATTCCCACTCTCGTATTTTGGTTTCTTTTCTACAGTTTTTGACCGCATCTATGCATTCAATATTTCAACTCCGGATAAATAGTGGTAATAAATTAATAATGTATGCTAGTATTTTTCTTATATTCTACACAGAAAATGTATGCTAATTTTTCTTAGAATATTTATAGACAAAATAAAAAAATAAAAAAATTCCATATTTGAAGAACATATATTGAAAAACTACTAAACATTCAGGTAAAAAATGTATATATACATCACTTTTTAAAAAGATGTACCCCGTACATTAAAATGTTTATAAATAATTACTTAGGCTCCGTTCGGTATATTGAGCTGAAATAATAGCTGGAGCTGAATAAGTAGCTGAAACTGGAGCTGAAGCTGAATGAATAGTTGAAGCTTAAGATGAAAATGTTATTCAAAAAGCTATTCGAATATTTGGTACTTCTAGCTGAATTTGTAATAATAATAGTAAAATTAAGAAAAAGGATACAATGAATTATTTAAATCTTTATTGATAAAGGGTAAAAGTGGATTAAAAATGAAATTAAGCTTGTTAAGCTCCATTAATCTAGGGGTGTAACATTAACAAATTAATATACTCTAATCTACATTAAGCTTGTTAAGCTAGATGAATGTTTTTTCACCGAAAACTTAATAACTAGATGTAATAAAAATTTAAGCTCTGTAATGTGCAAAAAAAATTTTGTCGAACAAATTAGTATATTTTAATGAACATCAGACACCAAATCTTATTCCTACCTCCCTCTAATTACAATACAATTTATTTTGGTCGAATTAGTTACAATACATTATACATTATAATAATTCTAAGTAAGTTATAAAGTACGTTGAGTTACATCCCAAAAACAGATTTTAATTACATTCTGAAAACACTTTTTGATAAACAATGAGAGTTATATAGCTTGTTATTTTTCTTTTATTTATATTTTTAATTAGATAAGAATAAAATATATTAGAAAACTAACTAAAAAAATATCTCTGATTTGCGTTATATCTCAAAAACACTTTTCCAATTGTAATCTACTCCCTCCGTCCCCTAATATTCTTCTCATCTCCAATTTTTACACTATTCACAATTTAATACAATTCGCTAGATTATTCTCAATCTATAAGAACAAACACAGTCATGCGGGATCTTGTTTTGTTCGTCTCATTGAGTACTTTAACAATATCAAAACTTTATAATTTTTAGAAAGATATAATAAGAGATATTAACGACGCAAAACGTGTCTCGGCAAATGTGCCAAAATGAAATGGGAAGAACATTAAGGGACGGAGGGAGTATCCTATAGTCCGCACTAAGGAATTTTTGTTTGTTTCTTCTTCTCTTGGCTTTTTATCTATGAGATGTAATTCTTTGATTTATTTATTTCCTTATAGGCTTGGGTTACTAAATGTTTGACATGATAATTCAAAAATTAAATTAAGCATTAGTGAATTGTTTCTAGAGTGTTTTTTTTTAGTTCATTAACTGTTTTTCTAGCTATATTTTCTCTTGTGTTGTTTAATTTTACTGAGTTAGAAATTTTTATTCAATGAATTTTTATAGAAGAGTATTTTGAAAATTTTGTATAACTATAAAAAAAATTGGGTTGAACTGATGTAATTATTTTATTTGTGTATATGCTTGATCTATTGATGTGATCAGTGTTTTTGTGCGAAATGTGCCTAATTATTCCCGGATATGTAAGAGATTAAATTGCACCCACATCTCCTTTTCAGTTTTCACCATCTATCCTCCCTTTGGATGTCAAATGTGGGCCTATTCGGGTCAAACTGGGCGGGTCAAGGAATAGGCCCGGCCAGCTCTGGTGTATATGTAATGTAAACCCAATTAATAAAAGTCTTGTTTGTAAACTTAAGATTGTTTGAATTTAAAATTAAAATGGGCACTTTTATTTTTTGGTGTACAGAAATTTCGTAACTGGAAAATCCAAAGTCATACTGCAGACATGCAAGCTAGGTTATGTAAATAAAATAACAAAGACTTTATTTGGCACACCCTAAAAGTTTATTTAACACACCCATACATTCGTCACGAAGGTATTTGGTCAGACATTCGTCACGAAGGTATATGGCCAGACATTCGTCACGAAGGTTTTGGGGAGATTCGTCACGAAGGTATTGGAGAGATCCGTCACGAAGGTATTGGGGAGATTCGTCACGAAGGTATTGGAGAGATCCGTGACGAATCTTTTTTTTTTTAAAAATAAAAAATTCAGAATCTTGTAGAGAATTTCGATACGAGTCCGTGCATATAAAATACGTCCAAAACGGACATCGTTTGCCCTTCCAAAAGCCCTAAAAACAAAACAGTCGTTTTTGTTAAGTTCGTAATATTTAAACATAATGCATAATTATAAAAAAAATAAAAAATTCAGAATCTTGTAGAGAATTTCGATACGAGTCCGTGCATATAAAATACGTCCAAAACGGACATCGTTTGCCCTTCCAAATGCCCTAAAAACAAAACAGTCGTTTTTGTTAAGTTCGTAATATTTAAACATAATGCATAATTATACTTTATAATTAATAAACTAGTGATATTAAATGATAATATACAATTATAGTATATAAATTTAATTGCATGATTTTTAACTATAATATATAATTATATTATACAAATACTAAATTTATATAAGGTTTTGCTTTTACAAACTTAACGCATGCGACTATTTTGTTTTAGAGGCTTTTGGAAGGGCAAACGATGTCCGTTTTGGACGTATTTTATATGCACGGACTCGTATTGAAATTCTCTACAAGATTCTGAATTTTTTATTTTTTTTACAAAAAAGATTCGTCACGGATCTCTCCAATACCTTCGTGACGAATCTCCCCAATACCTTCGTGACGGATCTCTCCAATACCTTCGTGACGAATCTCCCCAAAACCTTCGTGACGAATGTCTGGACATATACCTTCGTGACGAATGTCTGACCAAATACCTTCGTGACGAATGTATGGGTGTGTTAAATAAACTTTTAGGGTGTGTCAAATAGTAAGCGCCTAAAATAATGATGTTCCAGAATTAGTTTTGATGAACGTAAATCAAATGGAATAATTAAAAGCATATATTATAAGCCAGCAAGAAAAGAGAGGGAATGTGATAAAGGAGGGGAACAAGAAGCACCAGGCATGGGTTTTACACATTGCAGACCAAACCGGCCGGCGTCTGGACCGGACCGCCAACTGGCCCTTTAATTTCAACACTAATTAACGCCACTTAATTTCTGCTCTTTTATTAAATTAAACATAAAACTACCCTCAACTTGCTTCTTAATCTCCAAATCTAAACTAATGACGAAACAGTGTGCGGGGTCGTAGTAGGACAGGATAAGATAAGGGACGTTATTACGTAGAAATAAAAAGTGCGGAAAAGGCACACAACTTTCGCTTTTTATAATTATTGACCTACTTCTACTTGTATGGTACGGCTTATAATCTGTAACGTAGTATGTTACTATTAGGCCGCGGTGGAAGCGCCACTTTCACATTTTTAAACATTTTTATACACGGATGTTATATACAGCCCGATGCTTTTACCAAACACCGTCTGGCCACTCGCGTTCTGCGAGGTACGTGACACTCGCGTAATGCGAGATTAAGTTAATTTTTAAAATGCTAATCTCGCGTAACGCGAGTGCACGTCACCTCGCAGAACGCGAGTGCACGTCACCTCGCAGAATGCGAGTGCACGTCACCTCGCAGAACGCGAGTGCACGTCACCTCGCAGAACGCGAGTGCACGTCACCTCGCAGAACGCGAGCATTACATATCACCATTAATACATGTTTTGTCCCCACCTAACTATAATAACTACCCCCTTATTTTAAGTAATCCGTAACACCTATTAACCCTACCCTAACACCTCTTTTTATCATATTTCACCTCTTTCACCCTCCATTAAAACCCATTTTCAAAACCTTCAAACTTCAAAACACTCTAAAAACACCTAAAATAATGGAAGATGAAGAGGAATTCAACAAAGGAGGGAATGAAGATGGTGGTTCATCAAGTTACCATGCAAATGAGGTAATGTTCTTACTTAATTTTTGAATTTTAATTTGTTTTGCACCATTAAGAGCTAAAATGAAGTTATTATGTTGTATTTCATGTTAAATGTAGTAGTAGTAAGTGTTGAAGAGATGACTTTTGCATATAATGTCCAAAACTTAGATTTGTTCATGTTTTTAGGGTTTTTAATGTAGAAAATTTAAATTTGTTCATGTTTATGTTAAATGAGCCCGTTTCACTGTGTTTCAACGTTAGCAAGTTCCCGCGTTCTGCGAGAATTGGAGCAAGTGTTTGCCTCTAAGGAGATTGGTCATTTGTGGGCGTTGAATGTTGCAAAGCAACATAAGTTTATGATCTCTATTGGAAGGAGTGTACCATCTAAACCGGGGCAAAGTGGTAAGGTTCAAATCATTTGTGAGAAAGCGAGAAGTTATAAGCCTAAAGGTGTCGGAGTTAGATCAAACACAAAGAGCAAGAAAACGGGGTGTCTATTTCAGTTGAAGCTCATGGAGAACCGTGTTGAAGAGAATTGGAGATTAACAGTTGTTTGTGGTTTGCACAACCATCCTATTGGAGATAGTTTGGTCGGGAATGCATTTGCTGGGAGGCCAAATCAGATTTACACTGAGATAAACAAGGATCCCGGAAGTTGCACAAAGAAGAGACAAGTGTACAATTTGGTAAGAGATATAAGGGAAAAGGAAATGGAAGGTAGAACCGTGGTTCAAGAATTCTTTCACCAATGCAAAGAGAACAACTACTTCATGGAGTATAGGCCAAGTGCAAAGAATCCTTCGATAATAGGCGACTTGTTCTTTGCTAGCCCCGAATCAATGAAACTCTTAAAGGCGTTTCCATATGTCCTTTTGATGGACTCGACTTATAGCACGAACAAGTAATTATTTATCATTCTGTTTTTATGTTTTATTTTAAAATTCATGAAAATTTGAAGATTTGTGGTAAAAAATGCTTCTCGCAGAACGCGAGGACACACCACCTAGCGTTACGCGAGGAATGTCCTTGATTCAGTGTTTATGCATCTTTGAATGCAAAGATTCTGGACAAAGTACAAACTCGCGTGACGCGAGGTGGTGTGTCCTCGCGTGACGCGAGAAAGAGCATTACAGATGCTATTCCTAGTAGAAACATTTAAGACTTTGAATTAAAGGTGCAATCTTTCTGTATTTTGGTCTAAGGTACAATGTTCCCTTCTTGGAGATAGTCGGTTTGACTTCTACATGGAAGAATTTTGTTGTGTGCGAGGTATGGTTAGAGGTCGAGAGCGAGGACAGTTATTTGTGGGCGTTGCAACAGCTGCAGACGATGTATTTGAGAATAGGAGCATCGCCTACTTGCTTCGTCACAGACCGTGAGATGGCTCTTATGAATGCAACGGACATGTTATGGCCAAATGCAAAGTTTCTCTTATGTAAACCAACAGAATTGTAATTCAAACAGAATTGTAAACCAACAGAATTATCCCTTAACTGTAAACCAACAGAATTATCCAACAACTAATCCAAGCAACAAAGCAATCCAAAAACATAAACAATCCAAAACACAATTAAAAATTATCCATCAACTTAAGGAAATTCAAACAATGGCTACTCTTCTTGTTCTGGTCGGAAGGGAGCGAGATCTGCCATACATAGTAGCATTTGAGCGTGATATGAAGGAAAATTCTCTGGAGTGGCAAACCGATACCGATCCATGTCATTGTACATCCGGCCAATCACCTATACGCATGTAAACATTCATTCTATATTAATATTAGAGACAAACAAAGACTAGAAACGCAAGATAAACAAAAACAAATAATATTACCTGTTTCTCAGTAATCATCCCAGGGATTGCAGGACTGATATACCTATGGGTCCTCCTGATGTACCAATCCATGTAATCATGGGAGCATTCATTGTGGTTCGGTGACGTCACAACATGATAGCACCCCGTGAAATAGAGCGAGAGCGAGCTGAGGATTAGAGAAGTCTTGGAATCCATACGGGTCCCGACATATCTAAAAATAGACAGAAATAACAGAAGATTAGAGAAACAACTAACAAACAGATCATTGAATCTGCACCATAATGTGCATTTTCTCGCGTTCTGCGAGTGTGTGCATCCTCGCGTTCTGCGAGTAACACACACCTCGCGTTCTGCGAGAAAATGCAGACGCTGTTGAAAATGCAGAAAATGCAGAAACTTAACACAACCTAATGCACACACTTAAAAAATGAATTAGATAATTACCATCTTCGGTATAATAATATCGAGCGCGCCTCTATAGTCCCTTCCGACTTGCCCCTTCTTCACCTTTAAATTCTTAGGCATCCAACGGTAAACCCATGGTTGTGCTTCCGTCCACCGAGGACGTTCAGTAGGTCGAAATTGTGGGAAGTAGTTGTACATCCATGCCTACGAAATATAAATTTCGTTAAATATGAAAATATAAATAAGTAGGTAAATTAAACGCTTAGAAAGTAAAATACATGCAACAAGGTGTAACAAAAAGACATATGGGAACAACCCTGGCGTGTGCATATCCCCAGCTGCCTATACAGATGTACCAAAGCAGCTGAACCCCACGACATTTTTGCAGCCTTGCCATAGGATTCCACATAAGGCCCATATCTAAGACGAATCAAGTTCCGTGACTTGTCGGGAAATAAGATCAAGGCAACAGTATACAACACCCAACCTAAACCCTTTCGTTCTTCAGAAAGGGTTTCACAATGACTTCTAAAAAAATCGGCTTTCACCCTCCCAGAATCTAACGTTAGAGGATCTATTCCAAAAATTTCCGCCCCCTTCCTAGCATAGAATTTTAAAACCTCGTCATGACTAAACTTGGCACCCAGTTTCTTACTTGTTGTCATAGCTTTCCCTTCTATAGCAAGGCCTAATATCTTATACACATCAAGAAGGCCAATAGTAATCTCACCACAAAGGAGGTGGAATGAATTTGTCTCGGGTTGCCATCTTTCGATGAACACTTCAATCAACAGGAAGTCGATTTCGTCGTACATCATTCTAGGGAGATCTGACAGTCCAACTGCACCGGGAATCTCTGACCAATAATTGTTTTCTAATGGCCATTCACTGCTTTGCTTTGTCCTTTGTTGTGCCTTCATCGGACCTTTGATCTGCAGTAAAATATATAAATTATACTCTGCAGAAACATGAATTACAAAAAATACAGATTCTGCATAAATGGAAGAAAATGCAGAGAATGTGCATTTTCTCGCGTTCTGCGAGAAAATACACATTATTAGGTATTCTCTGCAGAAAAATGTGCAGTTTCTGCAGAGAATACCAAATTCGGAAAATATGCATTTGGTATTAAACTTCAGAAATCTCTTAAATAAATGACTTACCACCCCTTTTTGGATGTGGTACGCAACATGTGCTTCAAATCCCTTAAGCAACTCGGGATCTTCTGGACCTCCAGGTACGCCATGACTGAGCTCAGGATCATATTTTGGCACATTCTTCTTGGACTTCCTCTTTCTTTTTGGTTTCTCGACCACTTCTTCTTCTTCTTCATCATCATCACCTTCTTCTTCATGTGCTTCCTCTTCTTCATCCCCAACAACTTCATCCTCGTTTTCTGCTTCCATCGGTTCTGGTTGTTGATTGTAAGAAGAGGAACAAGGTTGTCGACTTCCCTCAGCATGTCCACTTCCCTCAGCATGTCCACCGCCCCAACTTTGTCCAGCAAACCCCTGTTCACCGCCCCAACTTTGTCCAGCCCACCCTTGTCCGACTTCCACTAGTGCATCCCGTGGAAAAAGATGGTCCCAGCAACCCGGTTGTCCAATTGAATAACTATCTTGGGAAACAAGGTCCCAACCAACTGGGTATGAGTTCCAACTAGTACACGGTTGTCCAATTGAATAACTGCCTTGGGACCAATTGGGGGGGGGGGGCGTTCATCAACGTTGGGGCGTTCATCAACGTCGGGGAGTCCCTCGGGGAAGAGCTCCACAGGTGCAGTCTTCTTTGCTTTCCCCTTCCGTTTTGTTTTTTCAACCGGGGGTTCTTCCCTCACAACGTCTCGGTTCTTCCGACGAGTTGAACAACCAGGACGATACATTACCTAAAACAATACAAAATAAAATCAGTAAATAAACGCATAAAGACGAAAACACAGAAAACAAATTGTGCAGAATACACATGTTCTGCAGAAGGAGAAATTGCCAGTAATGGCAATTTCTCGCGTTCTGCGAGGTCATGACCCTCGCGTTCTGCGAGTGGCATGACTTTTGCGTTCTGCGAGGAGTGACGTCACGCGTGACGCGTGATTTAACACTTTCTTCTCCGGTGATCTTATACACCCCGGCGACATTTCCGGCGACATTTTCCGGCGAAAAATTGAATATTTTAACTAAAAAACCTATCAATTTAAGTAAATTACCAAATAAACATCAAAACCCTAAATAAAATGTAAATCCTAATAAAAATCCCTAACCCTAATGAATTTCAACCTATTCAACATAAAAAAAACATCCACTAATCAACCATAATTCAAAATCATCATCTTTCATCCATTCCAAACAACCTAATACTATATCAAACCATTTCTAAATCAACATTCAATATCAAAACATCATATAATATGAAATTTCCTATACTAACAACATATATTCATCTAGAATCAACATTATAAAGCATAAGGGAAGAAGAAACATACCTTAATTGAAGATTTGTGTTGAAATGAGGAAGATGATGTTCGTTTTTTAGAGGGGGAGTAAAAAAACGGCGGTGAATGTAAAAAATGAGCTGAAGTAGGGTTTTTTCCCCTTTTATAGGGAATAAACCCTCGCGTTCTGCGAGAGACACGTCCCTCGCGTTACGCGAGGGGCCGGGCGTTATTTAGTAAAACGCCCGGGCTGTATTTAGTAAGGGCCTTTTTATATACACTTGAGGGCCCGTTTGTTTTGTGAAAAAAAGACTTTGGAAACGGATTGGTAAGGCTTAAGCCCACTAGTGATGTTTGGTTACTTCTGAAATTAAGAAATTCCATTTCAGGCCCGAAACACTTAAGGCCCATTCGTTACCCCTCATTTTTTCCCTGATAGTTTTAGGTTAACCTTCTTTGTCGCCTCCAATTTTTTCTCCCCGACACTCAGCAAATTCCATGGAAAATTTTCCCCATTTCACGAGCTTATCATCATCTCTTCCAACAACTCTTCCCCGATCTTCTCTTCTCGATCTTCTGCTGCAATAGGCCAACTATCTCTGAGTGCTCTTCGCCCTCAACTTCCCTCTGCAATCGAGCTCTTAGCAGCTCCCATGGAGGATTTCCGAGCTAGTTTCCAAGCGACTCTTCCCTAGGCTTCTCTTTTCAATCTTCTGTTGTGATTACCAGCATCTCCGAGCTCTCTTCGCCGTCAATTTCCTTCTCAAAGTTGGGCCGAATCTCTTTTTATGTAAGTTTTACTTACTATAATTTTATCACCTAATGTGGCAAATGTGTTGAGTAATTATGCAGCAAACCTGTTTGTGAAAATGTCTGAACGAGAGCCTTTCCTATTCAGTTGCTACGTTGCTGAATTTTTGTTCCTACTTACTGCTGCTTGATTCATCAATTCATTCTGCTGCTGCTTGCTGAATTTTTCCTACTTACTTACTGCTGTTGCTTGCTGAATTTCAACATTCATGACATGTGTTTAGGCTGCTGGAATTTTGTATTGACTTTAGTTCTTCTGTATCAGAGTGGTGTGATCAATTTCTGTTTATTTAGAAGTGATTAGTTTAATCATAAATGTAACGATCTGTATTATGGGTGTTTGAGAAGGTTTATATGCAAAAAAGTTAACAAGTAGAAAGAAGTGTGTTTATGGAATGATGAGAAGAAAATTTTGCAAGTAGAAAGAAGTGTGTTTATGGAATGATCTGTATTATGGCTATTTTTTTCAGATTTTGAATCTTTTGTGTGCAGTTGAATGCAGTTTACCTTAATAAAGTCATTCAGTTTCGGATTCTGAATGCAGTTGAATGCAATTGATATTTTAGCTGAATGCAGTTTACCTTAACAGAGTCATTCAGCTGAATGCAGTTGATATTCAATTTTTTTTTTTTCAGATTCTGAATGCTGTTGAATGCAGATTCTGAATCTTTTGTGATTGTACTCTGTCTGTCATTCAGTTTCGTTTTACCATTTTGATTTATATTGTCCTTTGCTAGATCTTGACTATTTTCTTGCTTACCTTAACAGAGTCATAAGAAGGCAAAAGGTTTATATGGAGTTCCATATAAACCTTGATCTTGACTATTTTCATGAAGATTTGTTCTTTATTTATAATATTAGATTCATGTAATAAGTTGTAATGATAACAAGAAAGATCTCAAATTTATTATGTAATATATCTTTGCATATGATCTTGCTTTCTTAAATACACTCATTCGAACGCCCTTAGGACTTATGCATTCAGAGAGTTTGAAGAGTGCATCTTTCTAAGAAGAAGAAAGTGTTGTTCTTGGTTAAGAACATAAAGTAAGTCTTTTTGTGTTTTGATTTGAGTTTATGATCGGAACTAGATTAGCTCTTAGGAAGAAGATTGTAATTCTACGTTCATCTCTAAACTCACAACTTCAATATACAAGTAGACTTTTAATTCTCGAAAGATGGGTATTTTTTCTTCTAAAAATAACTAGTTGGTTATCTAAGGTTTCCACCTTAAGTGATTGCGTTGATAACTTGTCTATTTACTTTCGATGTGCCTAGGAACTGAACAACTTGTGTCTCAGTTCCCTTGATACTAACATACAAATACTAAAATTGTCCTTTTCATTGAAGGTCCATGCATCAAGCATTTCTCATATGTAAACACAATCTCACAGGAAATCTAAGCACACAAGTTCTGTACTGAGAGCAGATTGTAATGAAAATTCTCAATGAACAACACATTTAAGGCTTTTCAATTGAAACAAATACATCACCACACAATCTAAGTGTCATCTTAGTTCTATTAGAAAAAGCCACACATGGATAGTGTAAGTTTCTAATATTGGACAAAAGATGCTTCTCAAAGGTCATATGCTCACTTGCACCAAAATCTATAATCCACATACTAACTCTTAGAGCTACATATTGCTTAACAATAGGCAGTAAGCTAAAAGTGAGGAAGTAAGTGATACCAACAAAATTGGTTAAAGTAGTAACAGTTTGATCGTGATTTTATGACCATCAATCAAGGAGTGAAGCTGGTAGTACAAATCTTGAGTAAGGGAAGAGTTGCATATGGCATTTGTAGATGTAGATTCTTCATGAAACACAACATTTGAAGCCATATATTTTTCTTCCTCTATGATTCTTGAAGTGAAAATCCAATCAGTATGTAGCATTTTTCCTGGTGTAACTTTCTTTCTTGAAATGCTCCATGCGTCTCCTTTCCTCTTCCTTGAGAATTTGCAGTTGAGGGGTACTGAATTATCCAAGAATTGTGAGTTAGCTAGCAATTGTGTTTGCTTTTCATCTTGAATGAATAACAATAATAAGCTTGACTGATTGTAGGCAATGACATCATCATGAGTATGGTTCCTCTCACAGAGGTATACACCTCATTTAACCCCATCGAGAATTGCATAAGTTTCCGAGTTTACTCAATTTTAGACAAAGTATCTGGAATACCACAAATGCATGGAGCAAAACTTTGTAAACTCCCTAGTTGATCCAGTAGCCTCTTGAGCTTTGTGTAGTATACAGTGATTCCATCTAAACCTTGACATTCGAAAGAAATAGTTTTCTGAATATTGTACAACGTTGCTCCATTCAACTTGTCGAAATTCACATACTAAATCAATTTGCTATGTGAATTTGCAAAACAAGAACTCCAATGGAGAAGAAGTCGAGCTTCAATTTCAGTGCATTAGGGAAAACAAAATCCGAATTAGTAATCATGTTAAAACACTTTCTCATTTTTATTTATATATAAATAAAAAAAATTGAAATCGCGTAAGAGACGCATGTTGTACGATAGGAAAAAGAAGTGTTCAATGTGAGAAACCAAGTCTTCGAGCTATTTTTCAATTTGTTCATCGCGGCTTTGAATCTCAACACTTTCGAGTATATTGTTAATGCTTTCCTTGGAAGTAAATACAAGAATGGCTACGCTACACTACATGTAAATAAAAGAATAAATAACATACCAAAAGATGCTTAAAAACCGTACACTACATGGCTACGCTACGTACACTACATGTAAATGATGACGTGGCCCGGTGGAGTAACACGTGGCTAGGCATGCATGCTGAGCTGGACTGTTGGAATGGAAAAGGAGACGCCACGTGGATTCTGTTGGGACCCATCTTAATTAAGCATCCCAACACAAGGGAATGGAAAAGGAGTACTCGCTCACATATACGCTCTTCATTCTTCAACGCCGCCCATCTGTCTTTCCGCCCAGCTTTTTTCATATTAAATCTTCAAGAAAATTTCACTCTATACTGTATTATTATTGATGATATATAGATTTCTCCTATTCATCTTTTTCTTATGATTGCTAATGAAACAGAAATCAGTTTCATTATTTTTCTATACCATGCATGAAACAACTAGTAAACCAACTCCATACACGACACCCTGCTACTAATTGGAACCAATCAATATCATCTTATTGTTTAGCATTACATTACATATACGCTAATCTATGTCTTAATGACATGATTATTTAGGTATAATATGACTGAGACATTTACTAAATTTCCGATCTATATATAGAAACAAGTACCAAGTAGAGGAGGATGGATCTATGCATCATGCAATGCGTTTGTGAACTGTATCAATCAATACTAGTATAATAAGTTAATAACATGATACTGTAGTATAATAATGATATACTCTATCAAATTAAGTTGGCTGATCTTGCATTTATATCATGAACCAACAATTATTGGACATGTTCCCTCATCTTGCACTCTAACCGGTCTTCGCACGAAGCTTCTTCTGCATCACATAATTGTAAAGTTTATATATTTATGTTTTTATGGAAAAGGTTATGCGTTCTTAATGAGCCACTCGTGCAACGAAGTCAAATTATGGTGGACAGCCCATGATCGGCCATCTTTACTCAAACAGAACAGATCTAAGTGCTGACTATTTGCCCCTTTTTTCGTCCTTTTTCCAATAGTCTTTTGTCTAGATTTTCTTTTCTTGATTGCTATGTTCAATTACTTTTTATGAAAAAAATATATTTTTAATATAATTTTTCTATCTTGTGCCGTGAAAATAGGCTATAAATCATATTTAAATATTTTATTGGTGATTTTTTTATTTCAAAATGTAAAAGATTCATATGAAAATATTGTATGGAAATAGATTACTCACGTGTGCATACATAAACGTAAATACATACACTTGCATATATAAGCGTAAATATATGTACATTTGCATATTTGTACATGTATTCAAGATTGTATAGAAATGTGTGTATATGTGATAAGCGTAGATATATGTACATTTGCATATTTGTATATGTATTCAAGATTGTATAGAAATGCATGTATATGTGAAGAAATGTATGTGTTCGTATGTTCATAAGTTAAGCATATTTGAACTATGTTGTTATTCTTAATAAATTTACTATTTTATCTTTAAGCTATATTTTCTTAATAAGACTTAAATTATAATTAACAATATAGCATAACCCATATAAGCTAATTAGTTGATTCTATTCTAAAACAATTGGTAATCGAAGAAGTAACTCATCGATTTGCTTATATGCTAGGTTTGGAATCCTCAAACTTCCAAACTTCCGACGTGGGAGCAATATTCAGTGATGTCCAACACCTCGTGTTGTAACAGAAACGAAACGAGAACAATAAACGCAAGAAAGACACAGAGGTTTACGTGGTTCACCAAATTTGGCTACGTCCACAGGAGAGGGAGATCAGATTATACGGAGGCGGATTACGATTTCGGTACAATTAGGGTTTACACATAAGCCGCTATATATAGCGCTAAACAACCCTAAGCCCAACAACAAAACTGATGGGCCCAATAAAGCCCATACAACAGATATCGTGTACCGTTTGGCCCGGGGGCGACTCCACCCCCCGGACCCCCAGGCCAAGGGGCGCATCGCCCCCCTGAACCCCCCGACTCGCTGACCGGGCAACGAGACCCCGTGCTACCTGTCGCAGTGTGTGATTCAGATTCAAGGCATACTAACACCTCGTGGTATCCTTCTCTATCGTGCAACAAGCTCATGTCAAACCTAGCTCCGATACCACTTATTTTAAAAGATATTAAACCGGATCACAACCACCAAGCCCAACACATATAAGATCACATAAGATCACGATGGCTGTGTATACAACATTACAGCCTATACAAATCATACCTCACAATATATTTCGCATTACATAATCACATTATATTGCTAGCTAGTGTGTGGCAAATCAATAATGAATCAATGTGGTAGATTTACGTGTGGTTTATGATTGAATCTCACTGTTCCGCTCGTAATGATAAGCCTAATAGACTCGATACATTGTATTCGTACGAGTACGGTTTGAAGTTATTGACCCACAAACATCAATAACAATTGTTCTTGACCCTATCCAATTAAGTGATGTAACTAGGCTACCTAGAATATATGTGGATGTGACTACATCTAATTGGTACAAATTTATTGCGCACGTACTTGAGGGCTATGGTATGGGTGCCAACCCCTTCTTGTTGTTTTAAGATTTGATTGGTGGGTGTATATCCAATCTCTAGTTGTTGTTTTTTTGGTGAAAGGGAGGGCCGGAGCCCTCGAATAGAATATCCTTGACTATTTCGGGAGAACCCGGGAGTAGCCCGAACACCCTGGACTACTTTGGGATAACCCGGGGTGCAGTCCGACCCCTTACATCGTCTTCCAAGAGCGATAAAACAATATTAGGAGCACTAGACAAAGTGGTAACTCCTAGTGGAAAGTTTCGAGCCAAAGAAGCTAAAGAGTCGGCTACACAATTGGCCTCTCTAAAAACATGTCGAACTTGAATGGACCAAGTTCTACGGATAAAGCCCTGACATTGAGTCACAAGGCTAGCTAGGGGATGGTTGGAGTGGATGGGTTTGAGGATGAGATCAATGGCAAGCTTAGAGTCCGATTCCAAGATGACAAGGCGATGTCCAGAGTTCTAGGCGAGGCTGAGACCGTCGAGGATACCCCAAAGTTCCGCCATCGGGATGGAGCAAGAGCCGAGATTGTGAGCAAAGCCAATAATCCAGTCTCCCTTATGGTTGTGAATAACGCCTCCCGCACTGGCTTGACCGCCCTCCAACCGAGCTCCATCGGTGTTGATCTTGACCCATCCATCAGGAGGGTGGATCCATTTAATCTCCACCATCTCCTTGCCTCTGTCTAAAGCTTTACCTCCCTGAGCCTCCATAGCCAAAAGGTAGTTCCTCATTTCGTTTAGGATATGTCTTTTCCTATCACCATTGAAGATAAGTCCTTCGAAAGTCTTCTTGTTTCTCCATTTCCAGGTCCACCAGAGGCTCGTAGCAAAGACATCTCTCCATTTAGAACCATCTGCAAGAGAAATATTCGAAACAATGTTAGAACGCAACCAAACAGCAAGAGGAAAGGTAAAGAAGGAGTCAAGTATAGCCGTTTGGGGCCAGCCAAGCCAGAAGGATCGCAGAAGTGGGCAATCTCTGAGCATGTGCTCATAGGATTCTGGATCACGGTTGCACATCACACAAGTCTCAATGGTCGCAATATGTCTCCTAACACGCTCGGCATTGCACAAGACCCCACCTTTGGATAGAAGCCAGATAAACATATGAATCTTTTCCGGGACTTTTAAACACCAGATTGATTTGTATAATTGGCCATCTATAAAGGGAGTCTTAGTACTACCACGAAGCATGTCATAACCAGATTTCACCGTGTAGTTGCCATCGGGGGTGAACGCCCAACTCAACTCATCAATCTGATCAGTCTCAGCCGAGATGCAGCAGGCCGCAAGGGAACAGATAACAGAAAGAGGAAGGAGATGGCTAAAAAGCTCCCACTTCCATCCCACATCATCATCCCAGTATTCCCTGATAAGATCAAATTTTCTATCTCCAATATCCATCGTAGCAAGAGTGATAAGGGGGCCATCCAAGAACCAGTCATCGGTCGAGAAATGGATAGCACTCGCATTACCCGGAATCCATTTCGCCCCAGGAGCAATGGCCCTAGCATAACCTTTCTTCATACCCCTCCAAATATGAGACGAAGGTTTGTCAGTGATCCGGTTACTCATGTCATACTTGCTCTTGAGGACCGTGGCCCAAAGAGAATTCTCATCCATAAAAAAGCGCCAACTAAGTTTGCCAAGGAGTGCGATATTAAGGTCTTCCATGGATTTGATTCCAAGACCACCCAAGATTTTAGGTTTGGTGATCTCTTCCTAAGCCACCTTGTCCATCTTCCGGTGACCATCGGTGCTACCCCAAAGAAAAGAGCCACAAATTTGGTCGATCCGCTTCCAAATTGGGCGGGGGAGGGGGGCCGTAGACATAGAGTAGACATGCAGTGAGGAGAGCACTGATTTAACCAAAGTCATCCTCCCCGCAAGGCTCCGGCAGTTGGTCTTCCAACCTGCCAGTTTAGCGGAGAACTTGTCCAGAAGTGGCCCAAAATCATCCTTAGAAATGTTTCTGTTGAGGAGAGGCATTCCCAGGTAGATCCCAAGGTCATTCGTGACAGCATAACTGCTAGTAGCTTCCAACCGAGTACGCATCTGAGCATCAACATTGTCTGAAACATAAAGCCTGGATTTCAAGTGACTAATCTTTTGACCCGAGGCAGTGCAGAACATATTGAGGCAATTCTAGATGACATTGATCTGCTTTACAGAAGCTTCGGCAAAGAGCATGATATCATGAGCGAAGAAGATGTGGGAAAGGTGTGGGCCACCCCTATTGAGTTGGATTGGTTTCCAATCACCTCGGTCCACTGAGCTGCTAATAATATGACTTAACCTCTCAATGCACATAATGAAGATGTAGGGCGAAAGCGGATCCCCTTGCCTGATACCACGAGTAGGAGTAAACTGTCTCGAAACTTCCCCATTCCAAAGGATATGCATACGAGGGGACCTAATGTAGATCATAGCCCATTCAATCCATTTCTCCGGAAACCCAGCGGCAATGAGAGTTTCTTCGATGAAGTCCCAACTTAACCTGTCATAAGCTTTTTCGAGGTCAAGTTTCAAAATCATCCAACCCTTCTTACCTTCTTTGAGATGCATAGAGTGAACCACCTCTTGGGCGATGACAATGTTGTCTGTAATTAACCTTCCCGGTAAAAAACTACCTTGGAAAGGTCCAATAATATTAGACATGAAGGGTTGAATCCTGACCATAAGAATTTTTGTAATGGTTTTGTAGGGAACATTACAGAGACTTATGAGTCGGAATTGACTGATGAGCTTAGGGAGGTTGACTTTAGCAATCAAGACGATGAGGGTGTCATTCATACCTTCTGGAAGAATACCATTCTCAAAGAAGTTGGTAACCAGACGACAAACAGAATCACCGACCACAGGCCAACACTCTTGAAAGAAGACGGGTTGGTAGCCATCAATCCCGGGAGATTTGAAGGCCTTCATAGACTTTAAGGCCTTCCAAATTTCCTCCTTAGACGTGTCCTTAGAAAGATCCGAGACAAGATTCTGAGAAGTGGGAGGGAAGCCATAATTATCTAGGAAGCCCGAGGCTTCCCCCGAGTCTTTGTAGAGATTCTCGAAATAGCTAATTGCATGATCTTCCAAAGCCGCTTTGTCCTCAATCCAGGCCCCAGCAAGATCCTCCAATCCAGCAATTTTGTTACGGTTACGTCTGATCAAAGTAGAGGTGTGGAAGAAACTTGTATTGCGGTCTCCAAAAGAAAGCCAAAGTTCCCTCGACTTGTGCATCCACAAGATTTCCTCTTGTTCCATGGTAGTACTCAGATCCTCCTTGAGACTAAGTTCCTTGGCGAGAAGAGCATCTGTGGGGGATAGACTGATACAGTTTTGCACATCTAGGAGCTGAGCTATAATAGATAGACGACGTTCCTGAATGTTACAAAATACCCGTCTATTCCAAATGCGGAGATCCTTAGTGAGAAATTTCAGCGCTGCGGGCGTGTCAATAAACTGTCTCCACTTCTCACGAATGAAAACCGGAAAGTCCTTGTGCTTGAGCCAAGCTCCTTCAAAGCGGTAAGGTCTACGGTTAGGATTACGAGTGAGGTCCGGGTCGCTGCACAACAGTAAGGGACAATGGTCGGAAGAGAATCTTGCAAGGTGCTTAACTATTGCATTAGGCCAAAGAGAACGACCCTCTGCATTAGTAAAGACCCTGTCAAGTCTTTTCGAGACAAGTGTGGTTGTTGTAATACCCCTGCTCCAAGTATAATCAGTGCCAGAATAACCCAAATCAAGAAGACCCAAACCATTAAAATTGTCCAGGAAAGTGTCTGAATCTGAGTGGAGACCTCCACTACCTCCTTGCCTCTCATAAGAGTGGAGAATGCAGTTGAAATCCCCCCCTACAAAGATAGGCCCACTAGAGTTGCTGACTGCATCATGGAGAGCTGGCCAAAAACTCAGTCGACGGGTGGCAGTGGGAGGTGCGTAGACGGTGAAGAGGTTGACGTCGACTGAATTAACCCTGAGCTTGGCATGAACAAAATGATTTGAAGAAGAGGCAATCTGTAGGTCCACATGATTGGCGTTCCAAAGTAGCCAAACCCCACCTGAGAATCTAATTGCCTCAACACGAAAATTGTTAGAGAAAGCAGTTCGAGTACACGCCTCATCGGCTTGTACTCCAGAAATCTTGGTTTCAAAAAGAGCAATAACATGACAAGAGTGCTGATTACGGAGATATCTGACTGCTCTGAAGAACCCGTCATGACGCGCTCCGCAACAATTCCAGAAACAGATTTTAATCATTAAAAACTGGACGGGGGGGCTTAAGCTTAAGCCTGAGACATAGCTTCGACTCCATGGTCGATGTCGTTGGAATTTCCAAGCGGTCCTTCTTGACCAATAGCTGCTTCGGGATGTTTAGAGACAACTTCTGGAGCATCAGGTTCGACCTCCTCACAGTTCATCTCGGAAGAGCTCTGTTCGTCATCAGAGTCTTTATCCTGCAAAGACAACGAATTATCATTAGGGGGAGAATGAGCAATCAGATTTGGGTTATAATTACTGGGTACTAAAATGGAATCCGTGGGCCTCGGCCTTTTAACGGGTCCATCTCCTCCTCTGGTGAGGAGAGCAAGTTGGGCCGGCTCAGTTGGGAGTCCAACTGATTGGTATTTAGGCCCTTTGCTCCTATTAGCACTCCTCCTTCTATTCCTTTTAGCATTTCGAAGGGCCCTAGCTATATCAGTTGGACTAAGCTCCTTATTCAGGCCCAACTTCGCTTTGGACGACTCCGCCTGGAATGGACTACGGATTGGCCCATTTTTCACTTCGTTACAAAACTCCTTCCGAGGAAGGGAAGCCGCCATTGCTTCAGGGTTTTTTCCTTTACTCTCCAGCCTGGAATTGGTGTCCTCTGTATCTCTTTTATTTGTCATGGGACCACATTCAGCCTGCAGATCTGCAGAGGAAGCCTCCACTACTCCATTATCCATCATCTTCCCCAACTCATGGTATCTATTTCCAGTACTATGGTCTCTAGCACGATCCCCCGCTCCTTGGCCTGTTTTCCCCTGCGATTTTGTAGCCGTTTCCTCCGTACGATCCAGATTGGCTGGAGCAACGGTCACATTCGCAGACGTGGCAGATTTGCGCGTCTTCCAGCTGTTGTTGCGCTTCCTCCATGATTCATCCATCCAAGGTCCATGGGTACCCTGTTTCGGGCCGGCGCCACCAAAATTAATGGGCTTCGCCTCTTGTTTTCCAGCGGCGGTGGTGCCTGCTTCAGGATTTTTGTCACTACTCGTAGACTCAGGTTCAGTGTCATTACGGAATGGACAAGCATTCTTTAAGTGGCCATATCTACCACAATCATGGCAAATCGTAGGTAAGCCTTCATATTCCACAAGATATCGATTGAGATTAATCAGGATCATTCCTTTGAGGGGTCTCTCCAAGTCAATCTCCACACAAATTCGGGCGAAGCAGCCCCGATTGGTGTAGAGTGTTCTTGAATCGACCTTCACTGGGTTTCCTAGGCTTGATGCAATGCTTAGAAGCACATTTTCCTCATACAATGTAATCGGGAGATCAAGGATTCTGACCCAGGTGGGTGTGGTCTTGATCGGGTCTGAAGGTCGGAACGAGGGGGTCCAACTCCGAACCACAAGGCAGCGTCCGAACAGGGTCCAGGGCCCCTGAGTCATGGTTGCCGTGTACTCCTCTTCCGATCCCAGTCTGACCAAGAAGCATCCATCGGCTAAGTCCAGAATCTGCATACGCTTACTGAACCACCACATTTCCCTTATCTTCTTGTCCATCACCGGGAAAGCAACTGGGCGCCCAAGAATCTTCACGACGACCGACCACTTCCAAACTGAGGCAAGAGCTTCCAGGAGATCCGGTGCTATCGAGACGCAAGGGTCGCCGTCTTCTCCATCAGGGAAGGTAACAACCACTCTGCCTTTAAGGAACTTTGCATCTAGGATCGTTTTCTGTTGGCTCAGGCCGCCGGTCACCACCACCTCCTTCCAGGGTTTCTGGGCGTCGGGGGGATCTTCTTGTATATCTGTATCTCCTGGTGGTTCTTTATTGGGGTCGGGGGCCTCCGTTTGGGTTTCAGGGACGAAGTCCACCGTGTCTGGGGGGGAGAACTCAGGTTCCATAGGGCAAGCAAAAGAGAGCGAGACTCACTTATGCAGGATTCTCACTAGAAGCATTTGAACATCCCAATCTCTAGTTGTTGATGGGCCTAAAACCAATCTGTCTAAGTCTAGGAAATTAATAGTCACAACTTAAGTGTCGATCTCATGATATCAAACCAATAGAAAGGCCATCCATAAAGTTGATTATCTAGTTTTTTTTACTAAAAAATAGACTAGTTCTCGTGCCTACACAAGATTTAAACAATACTTTTATATTTCTATGAAAGTATTTATACAATTTTAACTGAAAAATAGATTATTTAGTAAAAAAATAGGTTATAATGTAATTTAGATATAATGGTATAAAAATATAAGCACTAATAACTATTATACGACAAATATTTTTATTGTCAAACAATATACTGAAAGACTAATAATATTTTTTTGGATTTTATGAAAGCATATTAATAAAGTTTATAATGTATATAATAATCGTGACTATTCTCACCAATAAAAATAATAATAATGACTATTTCTTATTTTTGTGTAAATTTCATTATCAATATAATTATTTGTTCATTTTCAATGTGAAACTGTTCATATTAAATAAAAAGTAAGTTTTTCATTTTTAATGTGAAATCTTTCATAAATACTTAATTTGTAATAATTTTTCATTTGCCTTATATATCAATCAATCAATCTTTTACAACAAGCAATCAATCTTTTTTATTTGTAACATCACAAATTTCAATAACATAATAGGTATTGACACTTATGAAAGATATGCAATCTTTTTGTACATAATTTTTCAAATTTTATACTTTTTATTAGAAAATATTACAAAAACCAGTAAAAATATTATGACCAATAAAATGATTACAAGTGAATGGTTTAATTAAAGGGGATCATATCATAGGTGGCATAGCTTAGTAATTATATAGGGGTTAGAAGAAAAATAATAGGGCGTCACAAATTGAATAAGTTTGTCATGGGCTGAAGGGAACTCTTCTATGTGGAAACCGAAGGGCACGATGTGTGTCCAATACCCTGATCAGAATAAGACAAACTCCCACTAAATTCTAACAAAATACACTCTCCTTGAGGGTACAAGGTTTCGATCTAGGCCAACTTTTTGATGATGAGCTGTTGATTTGCCAGTGCAAAATGTTGAAGAATGAGATAGTGGAAATGTACAAGACATAGAACGCTTTTAACATGTTGCCTCCAAGTTGTTTGATATAATGTCCCAGTGAAATTTTGTATTTAAGTGTAATCATTGTTGCATACTTGCATTTGCAATATTTTTTTGCTTCCTTTTGTATAGACTTGTTATCGTAAATGGTGCACTAGGATGATGAGTTGTTGATTTAATTCTTTTTCCTTTCTATTGAAGGGTTTTGATGTGATCAATGCTTAATTTTTCTGAAGAACTGTCAAGAATATGAAAATGGTGCACTGCGGTGTTTGCGAGAAATTTGGTATCACTTGGAGGGTCTTGTTTGGTTGAAATGATATACATAGATGATATTTACATCAATCATTATCCCTTGGGTTGCTTTAATGTGCTTGTTGTTATAAGCTATCATGTTATAGCTTCATGCCACAAGAACAAATGCCATATGTCTTATTTGTGTGTTGTTGACAAAGTATTAGTGACGTTGACAGAATATTAGTAGTGATGAAATTTTATTTGTGCGTTGTTGACAACTTATTAGTGGCGTTGACAGTTATATTTTGTGTCTTGTTGATAGTTTATTTATTGTCTTGTTGACAAATTTATTTAGTGTCTTCTTGACAGTTTTATTTAGTGTCTTGTTGACAGACTTGCTTAATATCTTGTTGACAGTTTTATTTAGTGTCTTGTTGACAAATATAGAAAACGGGAAACGGCAGGACACTGGAAAGCGACAAACCTAAAATAAACAAATATAGAAAACGGCGGGAAACGACGATATATTTTAATATTATATATCATTCTAAAACTATTGTAATGAATAATACATTAATATCACTAAGAGGCATATAAAATATAAGTAACTTAAGTCTTTAACAAAATTATAGTTTATAAAAACCAAATCTGACAGAAGCATTGAAAACTAAGTCTTAAACCTAAACCAAATGTGAGGGTTGAAAACGTGAAACCGATGGTTAAGTTTTTCTATTTTCTATTTTTCTTTAATTTATTAAAAAATATGTATAATTTTCTAATTTTTAGCTCATCAAAACGTTTGCTCAGACGTTTCCTTCCGTTTCCTCAGACGTTTCCCGACGTTTCCAGCCGTTTCCAAAATGTTGACCGTTTCCCGACGTTTCCTTGATCGTTTCCAGCCGTTTCCAGGTTTTCGGCACCCCGCTTCGGACCCTAGGAGAGGTTTCCGTGCTACACAGCTTTTAACCAAATGATCATATCCAGTTTCAGATAAACTAAACAAGTGTATCCAGACTTGGAGTTGAAATATGGCATTATATGCTTACTAATCAGTTATCATTAGTTATTTGAACAACTTTCTCAAAAAAAAGTTATTTGAACAGCTGAACAACCTAGCATTCACATTGTTTTAGCAAAGAAAACAGAAGAAATGACAACATTAAACCCATGAAGACGATTAGAGTTTTATTTATAGACTTCTATTAGATATTCAATTTGTTTTTGATTATAATAGTAAGAACAACATAAGCCCCAACAAAACGAATGAATGAAATTAGGCCCCAACTGCTTCATCCTATGAACTTTGGTATGAGCAACACATCTTGAATCCCATGGATGACGAGTCGATCACATGAAGCAAGTCTTCTTGGACAAGTCTATCACGAGCCAAGGCCACTACATTTCTTTACCTTTGCGGTTTTGTCAACGAAGTACTAATAGATAATAACCCATCTTCATGAGTCGAACTTATAACATACGGATAAGGAAAACTAGTTCACACAATCAGCCAATTGGATCACACAAATCAACACATAGGTCACCTTTAAAACATAACTCCAACATGACGCGATCACACTTGTATTGATACCTCTCATAATATTGCGTAATACTAATAGTCTCACATAGTTATATCAGATGGAACCACGTTATCGACGTGCTTGTTAGGGACAAAAATAGAGGAAGAAACGAAACTTAAAAGAGCGCGCTATGTTTATTTATAACTTTGTGAATCCAATAGCTTTGATTACAATTGTAGTTCCTCAAAGATCAATTCTTTTCTCAGAAAACACTCTCTTGTTTTCTCTCTCAAAAAACCATGACGAAGAGAAGTGAGGAGTATTTATAGATGTAGTGGTTCCTGGTTCCACGTATCTTTCGAAGGATGTGTGTCATCCTTACGCAGTTTGAGCGCATCAAGTGGTGGCTCTTTGAATAGTGGCACGTGATGCAAGCAGGTGTCTTGAGTCGGTAATCTGTAGCTGGAAGTGGACGAGCTCCATGCGCGTTCTCAAGGTGCAAGGTGGTACTCGAACTAAAGAGGGGGTGTTAATAGAGCGCAAAGCCATCTCGACCTTCAACTTCGATGTTCAAAACTTCGTATCATGCCTCGATAATTTGGTCCAACTCAATATCCAACACAAAGTGTAAGTCAAGGGGCTATGCTCTACGAAAGAGAGTGCGATGTATCAACGCACTATTGAACGTACCGGCCTTCAGCAGAAAAACATGGACCATAATTCATACGAACGCGTAGTCTCATGTTTGTTAAAGGCTTGGTGTATCAGGGTGCACATCCTAAGCATTTGTTCTTTCTTGAGAGCGCGACTTAGTGTTGGAGAGCAAGCTCGTTAAAATGAGGTACCATCAATATCATCTATACAATTATACCTCTAATATATACAATTGTACCTCTAATATATACAATTATACCTCTAATATATACTCCCTCCGTCCCTTAATGATCTTCCCATTTGCTTTTGACACATTTGTCGAGACACATTTTGTAACGTTAATATCTCTAAATATACGATGATAAAAATTATAATTTTTCAATATTCTCAAAGTACTCATTGAGACGAATCAAACGAGATCTCACATGCCTATATTTATTTCTATATATTGGAAGAAAAAGAGAAGATTCTCTCGGTTTGTAAATAGTGTCGAAAAAGCAAATGAGCCTTATATTAAGGGACGGAGGGAGTACAATTATACGAGTGATGTCCTTTGATATTGGAGTGCAGTAAGGTGTCTTGGATTCTGTCTCTTGAATCTTGATGCTTAACCGCCTCTTAGATTGGGTAAGAAAATTTGATGCGTTAGAGATTTTAGAGTTAGTAACCAATTTCTGATGTCTACACAAGAAAGAGTGTACTTTGATTTAATGGCAATTAGCCGGTCATTCTTAGGCCATCCACAATGCACATACCAAATTTTAGTTTCTTATACGACTATTTTGTTTTATCTTTCCTCCACATAAGCAAAAAAACTAGCAGTGCAGTAAGGTGTCTTGGATTCTGTCTCTTGAATCTTGATGCTTAACCGCCTCTTAGATTGGATAAGAAAATTTGATGCGTTAGAGATTTTAGAGTTAGTAACCAATTTCTGATGTCTACACAAGAAAGAGTGTACTTTGATTTAATGGCAATTAGCCGGTCATTCTTAGGCCATCCACAATGCACATACCAAATTTTAGTTTCTTATACGACTATTTTGTTTTATCTTTCCTCCACATAAGCAAAAAAACTAGCTGAATACAAATTTTATCCTTAATAGGGAAATTGATCTACAATTCTCTTACTTGTTGCATCACTAAATGGTCTTCTGTTTTGTGGGGATAGAGAAATAGAGTTCTTTAAAAAATCAGCACAAGGGGTCAAAACTATGTGAAAAAAATAATTGGCCCATGCAGGTCTCAAACCTGCGACCTTCGCGTTATTAGCACGACGCTCTAACCAACTGAGCTAATGGGCCGTCCGTTGCTCTTATATTACTTTACTGTATCTAAATCAGGAATTCTGGAATACAAATGCAGAATCAGAATTTCTAATACTGATCAAAGTCGTCAATCGGCATCGCATTCTATGCCATTTTAATAAGTCAGGGGATTCTTTGTATTGCTCCAGCTTCAAGCATAAAAGCATTTGCGTTTGAGATGGTCAGTGGAGTTAATGTATACATATATAGTCCATACCAGATGTATGATTACTTGATCGATTATTCCATGGAGGAATAAAACCAATTCAATGTTATCCATGTTCTACCAAACCAGGAGTGGTACTAAAGTAACGAGGAAAACACCTGATTCTCCATCCATTAAAAGATGCAACCAATTAAGGAGTACTTCGCAGGATTGTGAATGATGCTATCATTTAATCTACTTGCGCAATCACTATATGGAGACAAAATACTTGATGCTACATTCCTTCCGTTTCATGAAGATTGACTCATAATAATTATGACTTGTTTGATATGTGAGAATTGATATGCGCAACTATAATCGATCGAAAACCCGTAAAGTAAAGATAAAGCGAATTGACACAAGATCTGTTGACGCGGTTCGGTGAACCCTAATCCGTGGAGCCCGGTGACGGGAGGCTCAAACCCAATGCACTAGATCGAGGATTACAGAGTATCAATTACAAGGGAGCACTCAGGAAACTCAAAGACTCAACAACGAAGCAAAACAGAAGCAAGAGGAAGCAAGAAGACTAAGCAAAAGGGAACCAACCCCCTTTATGGGCAACTGAAGTTCTTCACAAGAACTTCCACACTAGTGACCAAGATAGCCACCAAACAACGCCGGAGAAGACAACCGGAGACGTCGCAAACCACTTCTTCCTTCTTTCTCTCTTTCTCTCTTTCTCTGCTAGGTTTTAGTCTCGAGCAAGTGAAAAACTCTGAATGATGAACAGTGTCAAGCCAGAGGCTTATATACACGAGCAAACAATAGCTCACACCAGCTTCTGTAATGGGCTTCGTATCTTGCTATAGTAAAAGCTCAGGCCCAAATCTGTAACCTCACTTAAGCCTCCAAACCAACAACATTGGGGTGGCTTAATTTGATCACAAATTAAGACTTAGCTTTATACACTAAAGTCTCTAATTTCCCTAAGTAACCTCAACCTTATAATACACATACTCTAAACATATATACTAAGTTGGCTTATAATTACAACAATTGCCCTTCTAAGCCTGACTTAGTATAAACACAGTAATCCTATCCTAAGTGCAAATGGGTCACCTCCAAATCGCCCCGAGCTCATCCATGCCTCATATAACATCATTGACATGGAGATTGTTCCTGCAAAAACAAAACTTGTCAGTGGGAACAATCTTAGTACCAAAATCTGCTGGATTGATCTCTCCAGCAATCTTAACCAACTTAACATGTTCTTTTTCTACTTCATCCCTAATAAAGTGAAGTCTAACATCAATATGTTTAGACCTCTCATGATAAACAGGATCCTTACAAAGATATAGAACACTCTGACTATCCATATGAATCACAGGTGTATAAACAACATTCTGTATTTCATACATAATTCCTTTCAGCCATAATGCTTCCTTACAAGCCTCAGTAGCAGCTATAAACTCTGCTTCAGTTGAAGACAAAGCTACTATAGACTGTTGCTGAGACTTCCATGAAATGCAGTTACCAGCCCAAGTAAAGAAGTAAGAGGTAATAGACTTACGAGTGTCTCTGTTACTGCCATAATATGAGTCAACAAACCCTGCTAACTCATTTCTGGAGGTGTGTTCTGAATAAACAAGTCCATGATCTTTAGTACCAGAAATGTACCTCAGAGCATACTTCATGCCACCCCAGTGTTGTACACCAGGAATTGACATATACCTGCTTAGAACACTTATGGCAAATGCAAGGTCAGGTCTAGTACATAACATAGAATACATCACGATCCTACAACCACATCATAAGGAGTATCCTTCTTCTTATTTATTTCCTTAGGGGTAGAAGGACACATGTCATTGGACAGATCCAAGTTAGCACCCAATGGTATAGGTGCAGGCTTGGAATCTGTCATGGAAAATCTACCTAGCACTTTGTGCAAGTAGTCAGCTTGAGACAACATCATGGTTTTATTTTTCCTGTCTCTAATGATATTTACTCCTAAGATTTTTTGAGCAGGACCCAAGTCCTTCATGTCAAAATGCTTCTTAAGGTCAGTTTTAACACCAGAAATAATAGTCATGGAGTTACTAATTAAAAGTATATCATCTACATACAGGAGAATGTACAAGGGAGAGGTTCCCTTCACATTCTTAAAATACAAGCAAGTGTCATACTTACTTCTGGTAAAACCTAGAGTTCTCATGCAATTATCAAACTTAATATTCCACTGCCTAGGAGATTGTTTTAATCCATAGATTGATTTATTTAACAAACAAGCATGCTCAGGTTTGGACTCATCAATAAAGCCCTCAGGTTGAGACATATAAATGGTTTCCTTTAAGTAACCATGTAAGAAAGCTGTCTTAACATCCATCTGTTCTAATTCCCAATCAAACACAGTGGTCATAGCAAGCAAGAGACGCATGGTTTTATATTTAACAACTGGAGCAAAGATATCATTATAGTCTACACCTTCCTTTTGGGTAAATCCCTTAGCTACAAGTCTAGCTTTATATCTAGGAGGGTCAGAGAAGTGAGTTCCTTCTTTCAGTTTAAATATCCACTTACAGTCAATGAGTCTAGTGTTACTAGGTTAGGTACTAGGGACCAAGTATGGTTAACATGCATTGACTGAATCTCTTCATGCATAGCTTTCATCCATTCATTAGCTTTAGGGCAGGAAATAGCTTGTTTATAAGTCTCAGGGATAAAAGAAGCAACCAGTTCAGAAGCAACAAATGCAAACTCAACAATATTAGAGGTGAACTTTCTATTAGGAATTTTTGTCCTAGGTTCTCTATCCCTAACAAGTTGATAGTGTTGCAAAGGGTGCTCAGTTTCTATGTTTTCATGTGAATGATTACTAGAATTAGCATTAAGAGGGGTAGAAGAAAGATCACTTACTGCCCCACCTGATTGGTGAGGTTGCATATCTTCCATTTGGTCACCTTGACCACCAATTTCCCCTTCATCCTCATGTTGCACTGGTTGTATGCCTTCAGTTTGCCCTTCTGAGCTAGCAGTCTGTTCAGGTGAGAAGTGTCCAATGTCGAACTCTTCTTCAAAGTCAAAGTCTTGATTATTTTGGCCTGGAGCAAAGAATTGTCCTCCCAAGTAGACAGTAGCAGCTCCTCTGCTTTCTTCTGTACCTGTATTCTCATGTGTAACTGTTAACTTAGTTTTGAAGTGAAATTCTTTTTCATTGAAGGTCACATTTCTAGAAGTTATTACTTTGTACCCATGGGGTTGAACAAGTAGTAACTTATAGCCTTTGACCCCCTCAGGGTACCCTAGCATTACACATTTTTGAGCCCTAGGATTTAGCTTGCCCTGAGATATCTGAGAGTAAGTTGTGCATCCAAAAGGTCTTAAATGTGCAATGTTAGGGACCTTACCTGTCCACAATTCTTGTGGAGTTTTGAATCCCACTGCAGAGGAAGGAGACCTGTTTATGAGGTAAGCAGCAGTAGTCACTGCCTCACCCCACATGGAGGGTCTCATTCCTGAGCTAATTAACATGCATCTGGCCTTCTCTAACAGTGTTCTATTCATCCTCTCAGCAGTACCATTCTGCTGAGGGGTGCCAGACACTGTTAAATGCCTCTTTATGCCATTATTGAGGCAATAGGAGTTGAATTCCTTATTATAGAATTCAAGTCCATTGTCTGTTTTTAGTCATTTTATCTTTAGGCCAGATTGACTCTCTACCATTGTCCTCCAGGACTTGAAAGAGTCAAAAGCTTCATCCTTAGTCTTTAGGAGACTCAACCACACCTTCCTGGAGTAGTGATCTATTAGAGACAAGAAGTATTTCTTGCCTCCAATAGAGTCTACTTGAGCTAGCCCCCAGAGGTTAGAATGAACATACTCTAGGGGTTTGCTGGCTGTGTAGGTTGATCTCCCAAAGCTATGTTTGGATTTCTTACCAAATACACAATCTTCACAGAAATCAAGTACACAAGGGTGTTTGACAAGCATACCATTTTTAAACAGATTTAGCATGCCAATATTTCCAATGTGACCTAATCTATCATGCCAAAGCTTAGTATAGGCAGAATCACCATGACTTATCACATTAAAAGAGACATTTAATTCAGGAAAAGCAACCACATAGTAGAGACCCCCCTTATTAATGCTTCTAATTAGAACTTTCCCATCTCTTATAACATCTTTAATTCCATTATGAGTGTTAATATGGCAGTTCAAGTCATCAAACATAGACTCAGATAAAAGATTTCTCCTAAGGTTAGGGACCCATTGAACATTTTGAATGAGCCTAACTTTACCATCATGCATTCTCATGGGAACAGACCCTATTCCTTTTATCCTAAGGGTGGTGTGGTCACCAAGCATAACTTCTCCCCCATCACAAGTAGACAGTTTAGAGAAATAACCCTTATGGGGTGTAGCATGCATAGTGCAGCCAGAGTCTAAGATCCAATCATTGCAGGTGTAATTTTTAGAAACCATAAGCAACTCATGAGAATATTCAGTGCATGATTCAAACACATTAGAGAAACCAGAGTTGTCCTTATCTTTGTTTTTCTCATCCCTAGCTTTCTTGTGACAGTCTTTGGCAAAGTGTTCTAGTTTATCACAATAGAAGCATTTAACCTTAGACTTATCTAATCTCTTGTTGTCATTTTTATCATGCTTGTCTTTGTCGAATTTTTTATTGCCTTTTCCTTTGGTCATAAGGACTTCTCCCTTGACCTCTGTTTTCGACTCATTTTTGGTCTTGTATTTAGATTTAAAGACTTTAAGAGTCTCTCCTTTTGAATAATGGAATCAGTAATTTTAGTCATAGTCAAATCATCACGACCATATTGAATCACATCTTTTAGAGTGTCAAACTGAGCAGGTAAAGAGTTCAATAGTAAGACAACTTGGTGAGTTTCTTTAATGTCATCATCACATCTCTTTAAGTCTTGAGTCATTTTTAAGAAAATGTCAAGATTATCATGCACAGTCAAAGAAACATCCATTTTAAATGTGAAAAGTTTGCACAACAAAGAGATTCTGCTAGGTAGAGACTTAGTCAAGTAAATTGACTCTAGAGCATCCCATAAGGCTTTAGGTTGAGAATGACTAACCACCTGACGAGCTACGTCGTCAGCAAGCCTTATCATGATCTCTGAGTGAGCCATTTCTTGTAGATCCTTCATCTCTGAATCAGTTATGTCGATAAGCCAATCTTCAGAGACAGCCTTATAGCACTTTACTTTGATGAGGATAGCCTTCATCTTCATCTTCCACATGACAAAGTCACTGGTTCCATCATAGGGCTTGAGTCTTGGATTATCAGACATAGTTCCTGACAGATCAAATAGTCAGTAAAATGGGTAGAGAAACACAAGTAAAAACAAGAAACCCTAATTTGACAGAAAAATTAGAAATCTTGCTTGATTCGAAATGAAGTAACAACAACAGAAACTACAGAGAATCTCGAAGATCTTAATTGAATAAGATCGAGATCTGAAGTCACAGCGGAAGCCAAGATATCAGAGACAACAACCTGGCTCTGATACCACTTTGAGAATTGATATGCGCAACTGTAATCGATCGAAAACCCGTAAAGTAAAGATAAAGCGAATTGACATAAGATCTGTTGACGCGGTTCGGTGAACCCTAATCCGCGGAGCCCGGTGATGGAAGGCTCAAACCCAATGCACTAGATCGAGGATTACAGAGTATCAATTACAAGGGAGCACTCAGGAAACTCAAAGACTCAACAACGAAGCAAAACAGAAGCAAGTGGAAGCAAGAAGACTAAGCAAAAGGGAACCATCCCCCTTTATGGGCAACTGAAGTTCTTCACAAGAACATTCACACTAGTGACCAAGATAGCCACCAAACAACGCCGGAGAAGACAACCGGAGACGTCGCAAACCACTTCTTCTCTCTTTCTCTCTTTCTCTCTTTCTCTGCTAGGTTTTAGTCTCAAGCAAGTGAAAAACTCTGAATGATGAACAGTGTCAAGCCAGAGGCTTATTGATACGCTGCACTTTGTATAGCGTAACTAGGGATTATTACATTTATTTAGGAGTATTATTATATGTGTTTCGAGTCATTATTATGTTCTGAGATATTTATTAAGAAGTGAAGAAAAGGAGATCAGAACCGAAGAAGATTGAAGACTTAAAGAAATCACCGACGACGATCGCCATGGATAAGCGGCGATCGCGGTGGAGCAACAGAGAGGAGCCGAGAAGATTTAATAGATCCGCGACCGCGGATTAATATCCGCGATCGCGGGTATTGTGCTGAATTCTACCTTTGCTGGATTGAAGATGGGCCGTGATTTTCTGCTGGCCCATTTAATGAAGAAGCAGATGGGCTGATTTAGAGGAAGCAAGCAGCTCAAATGAATTAGTTACCCGAGCACTTCGTGTTTGACGCTTTGATTTAGTTCTTTTCCTTTGATTTATTTATTTTCCTTGTTTTGTTTTATTTCTTTCCTTTTATTAATTAGTTTTAGGATTTATCTTTTACCATATATTTTTAGGGTTAGTCTCTATTTAAGAACCCTAGTTCTTTCTATCTTTTTGATCACCTTTTCCATCAGACAATTTAGTTCTGCAACCATGAGCAGGAACTAATCTCCATTGTTTTACCTAGCGGTTGAAACCTTCAGTTATTAAGTTGTGAGATTTCTAAACTCTTGTTCTTTTCCTATGGGTTTGTATTAATTCTCTTGTTCTTTATCTATTGATTTCTATTAGTTTTGCTAGCTTGATCACCTAGTTTGATTGATAGTTTTCTATTGCTAGACTAGGAATATACGGTGGAATTCTTTGTCATTGTAGCATTCATATCTGCATGATCTGGTAGTTGATTGCTTTTATGAAAGAGAATTGATTGCATGTTAATACTTGACGGTTGTAAGTTATTGCATGCATCCTTATGATTCATGTGCCATTTGCTGCTATTTCATCTAATCTTGAGAGGTTTCCCTGATTGTTGAATAGTTAGTATTATCAGGACCGGTTGGCCTGCTGATATATTAAAGATTGGAATAGGAACATTCCCTAGGATTGAATAGAACTTGAGATAAATCTATGATCAACTTGATTGACTGTTGTGTGGATACTTGCTAGGTGAAACCCCTTCTCATCATATTCTCACCCAAACTTTCTTTGCTTGATACTTGTTACTTTTGTGTTTCATACAATCAAACCCCCCCCCCCCCCCCCTTGGTTACTTGTTACTTGCTCGTTAGTTGGTATTTCGCTTGACTGCATAGCGATTGGTGTTTTGATTCCCTTAGGTTCGACCTCTACTTGCTTGCTATACTTTAGTTAGTGTTTAGAGTTTTCTTTGATTTGACACTACGACTTTAGCCTTATCAAATTTGGCGCCGTTGCTGGGGAATTGAATTATTCCAATTCTGTGCTAATTGTGACTTATCTACTGTTTGGTGTGAACCTTTATGGTTCAGACCCGTGCTACTAACTAATCTCTTGTTGCTTTTGATTCAGAGATTGAGAGGACGTTCCACAGGAACCGAAGAGCAGCTTTGAACCAAAGTAGCGAGATGGGTGATCGACATGGACCGCCACTGCCTACTATGAGGCAGCTCACTGCCCCGAACTTAGATCAACAACCTCTAGCAGTGAGGTTTCCTGAGATAGCTGAGGGTGTGAATTTTGAGCTAAAAGCTGGATTGATTCATGAGCTTCCACACTTTCATGGCTTAACAGGTGAGGATCCAAACAAACATTTGGCTCAGTTTCATGCCATATGTTCTAGCATGAAGCCAAGGGGTGTTACTGAGGAACATGTAATGTTAAGAGCTTTCGGATTCACTCTGAAAGACGCTGCTAATGATTGGCTTTACTATCAAGCCCCTGGGAGTATTGATACTTGGGCCAAGATGAAAAAGGTTTTCTTGGAGAAATACTTTCCAGCAACTAAACTGAGCATCCTGAAAAAGGACATTACAAATCTCCAACAACACGCAACTGAAAGTCTCTATGAATATTATGAGAGATTCAAGAAGTTATGAGAGATTCAGGATCTTCTCATGTATTTGTTTAATGGCCTGATAGATGAGGATCGTCGTATGGTGAATGCATCCTGTGGAGGTAACTTTTTAAGATTAACTATACCTCAGGCTACTGAAATGTTTGAGGAATTAGCTGAGAGCTCAAGGCAGTTTGGTAGCAGGCAAAGAACACAGTCAGTAAGTTCACTTGATCCCGCTAAAATTCAAAGTGATATGAATGAACTGAAAGATATGATGAAGTCTTTTATGCTGCAAAGTGGTGGTCGACAACACGTGAGAGCTTGTGGGGTATGCACACTTACAGGGCATCTTACTGACGAGTGCCCACAACTCCAAGAACCGAATGCTGAGGTAAATGCTGCAGGAGGATGGCAACCTAGGCCTAGATTTGATCCTTATGCTAATCATTATAATCCAGGTACAAGGAATCATCCTAACTTGAGGTGGGATAATCAGAATAATGTTCAAAACCCTCAAGTATTGCAAAATCACCAAAATCAGCCTAGACCTCAAAACTCTCTGACTGCTGAAGAGATGATTAAGTCCTTAGCTCAATCTGTGATGCAACAAAATGCTAAAACGGAGTCGAGTATTCAGAATCTTGAGAAACAGATAGGACAGATTGCTCAAGCTGTGAGCAACTTAGAAGCTAGAGATTCAGGAAAGCTACCATCTCAAACCGTAGTAAACTCGAGAGAAAGTGTCAGTACTATGACTTTGAGAAGTGGAAAATTATTGGTTGAGGAATCTAATGCTGAAAAGGGCAAACAGAAGCAAAATCTCGAGATAGAAACTCCAGAAGACCGACCGTGATCGCCAAACATTGGTGGCGATCGCGGGAACATCACAGAGAGCAAGCAGAATCTGGCCGAGAAGGAACCGCGATCGCCACATATCATTGGCGATCGCCATACTTCAACAGAAGCTGAAGGGTCGCGACCGCGATCGCCGTACATTGATGGCGATCGCCATGAGTCATCTGAGCCGATTGACAATTATGTTCGCCCCAACTTTCCTCCTCTGTTCTCACAGAAGCCTGTGGCTCCCTTTCCCGAGGCATTGAAGGACACTCGAAGGCCAGAGAACGATAAAGAAATCTTCGAAACCTTTAGTAGGTGCGAGGTAAACATCCCTTTACTTAAACTTGTCAAGAGTATTCCTAGATTTGCAAATTTTTTAAAAGAAGTTTGCACAATTAAAACGAATCAAAAACTTAAGGGAAAACAAAAGGTTAAAGTTAGTGAACAAGTTTCTGCTGTGTTCCAAAGACGTATGCCTAAGAAATGTGGTGACCTAGGCATGTTTAGCATTCCATGTGTGATTGGTGAAACTAAATTCGAAAAAGCTATGCTAGATTTAGGAGCATCAATCAATGTTTTGCCTTATTCTCTATATGAATCACTAGGCTTAGGACCATTGCATGAAACAGGAATTGTTGTTCAACTTGCTGATAGATCTAATGTGTACCCGAAAGGGGTTGTTGAGGATGTTCTTGTTATGGTTGGTGATCTGATTTTTCCTGCTGATTTCTTTGTGTTAGATATGGAGCATGCTAATAATGTCACACCTATACTGTTAGGTAGACCTTTCATGAAAACTGCACAAACGAAAATTGATGTTAATAGTGGGACTCTCTCTATGGAGTTTGATGGGGATAAGGTAGAATATAATATTTATGACATGGATCTCATTGATAAGAATTCTCTATGTGCTATTGATGTGATTAAGCCTATTTGTAAGGATGAATTGCAACCTGTTTTAGAGAATATCTTAGAGCCCCTAAAAGTAGATGTTGTTTTATCTACTAACATGCAGGAGTGCCAGGCTAAGCCAGAGTCTAAAGGTAAGCTCTCTTCACATCCTTTGGGCAATCGCCCTCCATTACTGACCTCGCCAAGCGAGATACCATTGATGTCTAGTGTGCAGGCACTTGACATTGAGCTTAAACAGCCGCCTGATACGGTCAAGGAGGAGAAAGTGAATGAAACCACCTTCATTGCTAAAGACAAGGTGGTCAAGGTAAGAGGGACGAGATTCAAGGCGTTTCATGAGCGGTTCAAGAGGGAATTCAGACAAGAGACGGTTTTCACAAAGCCAAATGGCGTTAGTTAAATCTCTTGAGTTTCATGTCGAGCCACGACATAAAATAAGGCGCTACTCGGGAGGCAACCCGAGGTTTGAGTTTGTTTTTATTTGTTTTTGTTCGGTTTAAATTTCTTTTTAGTTTTTCTATGGACAAGAGGAAATCACCGAAGCTTAGGGTCAGCTACAGTCAGTAGCCAATCTCGTTGTAAGTCTTCTCTTCCGTCTAAAAAACAAAAAAAAAAAAAAAAAAAAAAAAAAAAACGAAAATCATTCCGAGAAAAAAAAAAAATATATCGGATTAAAAAAAAAATAGAGTGCAGAAAAAATATGAGAGAAAAGAAAGTAAGGAGTTGTATTACATCAAGTTTGATTTCATTAGTACTATCATTCTAGATCTACATTCACTGGAGCTTAGCTTGTTGGTGACATGTTCTTTGCAAGGAGTTGATTTGTTTGGGTCACCTTCTACATTGGAGGTATTCTTTCTTTTGCTTTAGATGAGCTCAACATTATTGGATTACATTTAGTGCTCATCTAGTTTCTCATTCTACCACACTTTGAGTTTTATTGGAGGAAGGTCATCCGACCTTGTATGTGAGTCTTCTGTCTCTTTCCCTGGGTTCATTTTTATGTCTTCCATTTCATTGAGGACAATGCAATGTTTAAGTATGGGGGAGGAGAATGTATTCACATGTAATTATTTGGGTGTTGGTTGTATCTGCATGAGCTTATTGAATATATATTGTATGAAAAAGCCACAAAAATTGAAAAAAGGCATACAAAATCCTTGGATAGCAAGTTCTATGCAATAAGAAGGTGGCTTGACCGACATTAGGCTGGGGCAAAAATAAGTCTTGAGTGATGTGAGTTTTGTGAGCCTGGAACAATTATTGAGTGGTTGGGATGAAAATCCGAAAGGGCGCCCAAGCAAGATGAGTGTTATTAAAAAATTGAGTGTTTTAGGACCATTATCATCTTGGCGTATGGAGACATAAGAAGGAGGCGTATAGGAGGATTCAGGTAGGTCACTTGGAGGAATAAGGTGTAGTTCTGGGTATGTGCTTATTTTATCACATTGTTCTTGATTGTTGTTGTTATGTTTGGAGGAGCTTATTGGTTATGTAATCACTAGGAGATATTCTTGTACTTCCTGAGGCTTTGAGTATTTTATTGTATGGGTAGATTTTCTGTAAGTTACTCGGGACGAGTAAAAGTCTAAGTATGGGGGTATTTGATACGCTGCACTTTGTATAACGTAACTAGGGATTATTACATTGATTTAGGAGTATTATTATATGTGTTTCGAGTCATTATTATGTTCTGAGATATTTATTAAGAAGTGAAGAAATGGAGATCAGAACGGAAGAAGATTGAAGACTTAAAGAAATCACCGACGGCGATCGCCATGGATAAGCGACGATCGCTGTGGAGCAACAGAGAGGAGCCGAGAAGATTTAATAGATCCGCGACCACGAATTAATATCCGCGATCGCGGGTATTGTGCTGAATTCTACCTTTGCTGGATTGAAGATGGGCCGTGATTTTCTGCTGGCCCATTTAACGAAGAAGCAGATGGGCTGATTTAGAGGAAGCAAGCAGCTCAAATGAATTCTACCTTTAGGATTTATCTTTTACCATATATTTTTAGGGTTAGTCTCTATTTAAGAACCCTAGTTCTTTCTATCTTTTCGATCATCTTTTCCATCAGACAATTTAGTTCTGCAACCATGAGCAGAAACTAATCTCCATTGTTTTACCTAGCGGTTGAAACCTTCAGTTATTAAGTTGTGAGATTTCTAAACTCTTGTTCTTTTCCTATGGGTTTGTATTAATTCTCTTGTTCTTCATCTATTGATTTCTATTAGTTTTGCTAGCTTGATCACCTAGTTTGATTGATAGTTTTCTATTGCTAGACTAGGAATATATGGTGGAATTCCTTGTCATTGTAGCATTCATATCTGCATGATCTGGTAGTTGATTGCTTTTATGAAAGAGAATTGATTGCATGTTAATACTTGACGGTTGTAAGTTATTGCATGCATCCTTATGATTCCTGTGCCCTTTGCTGCTATTTCATCTAATCTTGAGAGGTTTCCCTGATTGTTGAATAGTAAGTATTATCAGGACCGGTTGGCCTGCTGATATATTAAAGATTGGAATAGGAACATTCCCTAGGATTGAATAGAACTTGAGATAAATCTATGATCAACTGATTGACTGTTGTGTGGATACTTGCTAGGTGAAACCCCTTCTCATCATATTCTCACCCAAACTTTCTTTGCTTGATACTTGTTACTTTTGTGTTTCATACAATCAAAACCCCCCCCTTGGTTACTTGTTACTTGTTCGTTAGTTGGTATTTCGTTTGACTGCATAGCGATTGGTGTTTTGATTTCCTTGGGTTCGACCTCTACTTGCTTGCTATACTTTAGTTAGTGTTTAGAGTTTTCTTTAATTTGACACTACGACTTTAGCCTTATCACTTATATACACGAGCAAACAATAGCTCACACCAGCTTCTGTAATGGGCTTCGTATCTTGCTATAGTAAAAGCCCAAGCCCAAATTTGTAACCTCACTTAAGCCTCCAAACCAACAACATTGGGGTGGCTTAATTTGATCACAAATTAAGACTTAGCTTTATACACTAAAGTCTCTAATTTCCCTATGTAACCTCAACCTTATAATACACATACTCTAAACATATATACTAAGCTGGCTTATAATTAGAACAATATGAAACTAGTACAAGCAATAGCGATAGCAATTGACGCAGCGTTACTAGTAATTATTGAAATAAACATTCAGAAAGGGGTTGAGGTTCAACTTGTTGCGAGGCTACCGACCAACTCACATTGTATTGATTTGATCTAATGAGAGTTGATTTGATGAGAGTTGATTTGATCTAATGAAAGTAGTGCTTGAAATACGTACTACAAATGATCTACCTCTACATTTCACAAACTTATATTTCTCCATAACGTTGAATGATATTATTTGACTTTATCAGTCATTTTGAGTCATACAAATGCCAATGTATCTACAACATTGTGCTAAGTTTTGATTCCATCTCACAAAATTTAATATCACTATTCTTGTAGGCAGTCAATAATAGAGTCGATTTTGACATCTTTTGATCATACTAACTCTGATATTTACCACCATCCCCAATTATTTTGAATTTTTGATGATACAGCCAAATGTAGGTGACAAAACAAACAACACTGCAGTGGTCATTTTAGATGCATTCCACATTACCGATACACAAACCACAAAAAAAGCCCCAGAGAATTTAAACGTTCCATTTCACTTACAACCAAAATTTTATAAAAATGCCAAAGATTTCAAGTACCAAAAACTGCACCCAAAACTCCAAATTCATCTTGGTCCACTAGTGGTCTTAGCTGCAGTGCGGTGCTAATGTATAGTCTAGACTCCGTGTGATTTAAACTCTACATTAAACTCCAAAAGCTTTCATAAATATAGTCTGACCTTCAAAGCTGGAGACGAAAGAAAGTGTCTATTTTCTCCAAGATCTTCCAAGAATCAATTATTGGTTAATTAATTTCGACTATGTGCATTGCTTGTGACACACCTTCCTCTTCTCCCGCTTTCAACGGCAGTTGAATCATGCGAATCACACACTTGAGTCTGAAACTTGCACCCGAATCTGCTCATAAACGAGCCTTTTCGTTTGTCGAACTTCTCGATCACTTTTTTCATGGTCGAGCATTCTCGTTCGAGCTCGTGCATTCTAGTCCTAACACTATTCATGTTGAAACGCAGCACTTCATTCTCCCTTACACTCCGTCTGCTGCTCTCTGGCCTCTCATTTTGTTCTACATTGTATCTCTGAAATGAAGCTTCTTCGGTTTTAGCAGCTATGGTGTTACGAAGCTGGAGCTGCTCGAAGAACAGGACTTGGACTATTGCACGTAGTGGAAGACGCTCGTTCTGTGCTGCGTGTGAGCACGCCTCCATTGTTAGCTTCTGGAAATCCATAACTTCACATATCCTTTCCCTCTCTGAATCTGTTATCCATGGATGCGCCTAAAAAACAATGCAAATAAATGGATTCATATTTTTAACAAGATGAAACATGAACAATGTATGAATATTATGTACCTTGAGATACAAATCGACGGCTCTGTAGAGGCCATCATCGTATACTCGAGCTTGATCAGGCAAAGACAATCCCAAACTGTGAAATTGTAGCGGCTTCAAATTTGCATCTGATGCGATTTCAGATAAGTATCCGTCCATCAACTTCCCTACTAACATTATATCCGAAACCCTAACACCCCCTCCGCCGTTAAAATTCTCGGCCAAGAAGTATCGAAGGGTCCTCTCAACACAATCAACATCATAGAGTGTATCATTCAGATACGAGTAGCTCGGAATCAAGAGATCATCCAAACTGGCCTGCTCCAGTTGAGCCCCAATCTTCCTCTCCAGAATAGACCTGCAATTCTCAGAGGCTTTTAGAATATTGGAGGCTCGAAGCAGTCCGAAGAGATACCTCGTTGTTCGAGCCGATATTGAGCATCTCTCAACCGGCAATTTAGTTACTATTGATTCGATTAACGCTCTCTGCTCTGCCTCTGAAGCAATGGCCGATTGATTCGCTGGTTTCCTGCTTGAGCGACTGATTCCAGGAAAGGACTTGTTCGCGTAATGGAGAAGACAGCTCTGGATAACGTTGGAGCTCACCTCCCGAGATTTGAGAGCTTCGATTACTCGACCAAAGAAATCGTAGCGCAGAGTTGAGAGTTGTTCGAACCATAGCGTACTCTTCGATTTCCTGGCATTCGAAATTCGGCCTTCGGAGACCGAAGGAGAACAGTTTGCGGATTCAATCAGCGGCCAACCGAAGAGCGAGCAGTCGACAATCGCAGCCTTGACGGAAATCGCATCTATGCAACGCTCGACGATCCCTAAATCTTCCGCCATAGGCGTGAGATTCTCGCAGGAATTCAGCGCGACGATGGAAGCCCTAAGGTTACGAAATACGGAGCGGGAGAGGAATCGCTCGGTGCGCGAGATGAGATTGTCCTTGGAGTACTCCTCGCTCATCTCAAGCACCTCGCCGGCGCACCGGAGAGCGGCGACGTTGGTGGCGGAAAGCTCGATCTTGGCGCAGTAACAAAATTTTGCGGCAATCTCAAACGTCTCCGAGCCGCCGGGGAAGTCGGATAGCGAAATTTCACCTTCTATTTCTGATTTTGTTGATGCCTCTTGCTCCACTATCAGATCGTTGAGCTTCTTGCTTTTCGTAATCAGAGGAAGCTGGTACGTAGTATAGCAGAAATTGATGAAAAGTTGAACGGAAATTGAACGATTGTGAGAAACGGAAAAAGAGAGGGAGAGGACCTTGTGGAGATGAAAGGTCATGTAATCGACTTGGACGATAATATCACTGGGAAATCCGTTAGTGCAGAACCTGGAATATAGTTATATCAGAGGGAAAAGGAAACAGAAAATTAGAAATGTCAATTTATGGAACAGAAATTCCAACTTATTTGATCGAGACGAGACACTTACCAAGCTTGGCCTTTGGAGGTCGGCTTTTCAGCTGCCATTTGTGTACTCTCAGGCGAGTTACAGTCGACGTAAAGCATCAAATAGTTTCAAGTTTGCCTTAAATGTATGTGAGAGGTTTTGATGGGGGAGGGAATGAGAGTTGTATGTTTGATATATTTTGAGTCTGTGGAGGAAAGAGTTGGGTACAGGGAAAGTGGAGTAAAGATAACAAATTTCATGTAACAGATTATGGTCATGCAAATGCATACATAGTTTGTATTTACCGAGCACACCATCAAATGGTTATTTACCGCAGAGTCTCGTGCGTCACGTATGGATTAAAACTATACGTCGCGTATCGATTGTATTTTTTCAAAAATATTCCATACGCGACGTATGGATTTTTTTTATTTTTGTTTGTTTTTTTCCATAATCTTGTAGATAATTTCAATACGATCGCATGCATATAAAATTCGTTCAAAACAGACATCGTTTGCCTCTTCAAGAAGTCAAAAAACAAAGAATATTTGTGTAATTATGCTTAAGTGTAACAAATTTACTACTTGTAAATTGTAGTTATGGATTATATTTAAGTATTATCATTACTAAATAAAATCTTTGTTAAGTCATCTGCCATATTTTTAAAAAATTAAAAATGACGTGTTGAGTTTTAACACACTTGTTGACACAATAAATTATGTGTGATAAATTCGTATTTTGGGTTTTGAAAGGGCAAACGATGTCCGTTTTGGACGAATTTTATATGCACGCGATCGTATTGAAATTATCTACAAGATTATGGAAAAAACAAACAAAAAAATAAAAAAATAAAAAAAATCCATACGTGACGTATGAAACCATTCCATACGCGACATATGGGTTATATTGGTTTTTGAAAAAATGCAATCGATACGCGACGTATGGTTGTAATCCATGCGTGACGCACGAGACTGAGCGCTAAATAGCAATTTGAGTGGGCGGTGATTAGCAAGCGCCAATATATACTCCCCCGTCTCCCCGTATATTTTAGGTCCTCGCTAATCACCATTCACCTATTTTTCTATTTATCGTCCAATTTCATACATTGTGTATTAATTTTTATTTATATAAGGTTCAACATCGAAACCCTACCATATTCTTCTTCTACTTGTCTTCTCTTCCACAACGCAGCACAACCACCATCGCCTATGACGCAAGGATTCACCCTTATTTCTTCCCTTTCAAGCATTTTTTGAATTCATTTGCACTACAAGGTTAGTAAATATGAATATTTCATTGTTATGATATGATATTGAAGTAGATATGAAGTTTTGATGTTTTTGGTGATATTTAATTCGAAATTGAATATGTATTGATTATAAAGGATGAAATTTGTATTGTATGGATGGATTGTGAATTTTGTTGAGAATTTATTGTTGAATTTGATATTTTGATGTTTAGATAGTATAATCAAGGCTTCAAATTTTGATATTGTTTTGTTGAAATATTTGATAAATTGTTGAAATTAGGGTTTAGGGATTCTGTTGATGACGTGAATGCAGGAAAACTGAAATTTGTATTGTGTTAATCCATATGCGACGTGTGGATTGTATCCATATGCGACATATGGATTAAATCCACACGCGTCGTATGGATTAGCACATTACATATTTCAATTTTGTTGCAATCTGTTATCGAGGCCAAAAAATCTGCATAATGCAATTTCTGTTATTGTTATTGAAATAATGATTTTGATACATTTATATGATGATTTTTTTTTATTGAAATGATTTGTCTATAAAGCTATTGTGTTGAAATGGTGAATTTTGTGATGCGGGAATGGATCGTCGTCCTGGACGCTCTTCTCGTGCTAGAAATAAAGAGGAGAAGAGAAAAGAACCCCAAGTTGAAAAGGGGAAGAAGAAGAGAAAATACCCCCCCGGTGTTTAGGGTTCTTGGATGAAAGACAACAGGAACAACAACAAGGTCATCATATGTCTGCTCTTAGTTTCATGCCTCTAGGTCACTCCTCAAAATTTCACTCAGATCCCCAACTATGACTTGCGGAACTTCAATTTTCCTCCTCTGCAAACCACATCCAGAGCAATCATTTACAAATATGAGGAGGAGGAAGAGGTTGAGCAACAAGCAGAGGCCAGAGGGTGATCAACAGAGAAATGTTCAAAAAGAACACGAGGAAGAGGAAGACGAACAAGAAGAGGAACAACCTAGACAACGACGGAGAGCACGAAAGGTCAAAGTTATATTTGACCCTAAATTAGATCACGGTGTTCCCGGAGGTTCACAAAATCCGAAGCTGCTCAAAAGCTTTCTTGTTCATACAACATTCTACGTGCAACAATGAAAAGTATGTAATTACAATTTTGTTTTTAGATTAAATAATTTAATGATAATAATATATGAATTTAGTGATAGTATATTTGGTTGAAATATATGACTAAAATACATTTTGAATTGATTTGCATATTTTGCAAAATGCATATTTTGCATTGCTTTACACGAAAATATTGGATTGTGGATGTTACTAAGACTAAATTTGTCTAAATCAACATTTTGAATCCTCACAATCACTAAAGTTAACAAAATAACACAAGCCAACATATTTTAACATACTAACAATGTAAATCATGAAATGTTAACCAAAAGAAACCATAAATCATTCCAACACCTCAAAAGTCACCATTTCCATGATCACATTCACTAAAGTTAACAAAAAATACACAAATCAACAACTTTTATCATACTACTAATACATTTAACATGTGAATCCCATAAAAGCTAACTAAATCAAATCCTGAAACAAAATAACACCGAAAACTAACTCTTTTAGTCTCTTGTTGAGTATAACCATATCAAGACAACACGTCCCTCTTAGACATACCCGCACTATCCCAAGGTCAAGGAAGGATACCTCACTAAGGCGAAAAAGTATTCAACGAATCTCAAGGGCCTCATGATTATGACATGAAAATGCATAATCTTAATATTCTTCTAAGGGACTTTTAGCATGCAATGATTGTCTATTTATAAGTGAACTAAAGAATATAAATAAACAAATATTCATGCAATGCAAGAACTAATAAACACATTCACATAATGCAAAAATTAAAATTTGGACCCTAGTATGGCCCCTAAAAAAGATCTAATCTTCGATAGTCTTGACTTTTTGAATCACCATCCTTCAGTTGTCATAGGATCTTCTTCGTGTGTTACATAAATTTGAATAAACTCTCTTGCATAACGATACACAAATTGTATTTATCTATCCTAATTTTGATCATACTAGTCACCGCATGCAATAATATCATAATATTAAATATACATGCAATAATATCATAAATGAAGTGTTGTTTAACTAAAACATGCAATTTATCCAAATAAAAAGCATAAATAATTAATCATAATTAACTATATAATATTTGAAACAATTCTTATTATTTTATTTTAATAAGAATGTGAATGGAGTTAATACCTAATATTAATCATTAATTTGCCAATAAAAAGAATAGAATATTCTTTGATAATTTTTAATTGTGTTAATTAAAAATTAACAAAATAAGATATCTATATATCTTATAGATATAGAATAACTAAATCTTTATTTATCAAATAAAGTATCAAATATTTTATAATATAAATCGTATTTATTAACATTAAGTATGATTAGAGCCATTACTTAAAATTTAGATTTTTTTTTTTCTGAAATGGGCTGTTTTTCCAAAAAAATTCCCGTTATAGGCTCGTTTTGATATATATTCCCAACATAGGCACAAATTTTTGGTTCAGAAAATAAACACGTTGAAGAGACGCTGGTTTTCCCAGCGTCTCTCATCCGAAGCTGATTACTTTTAAAAAAAAAACTTATGTATAAGAGACGCTGGGAAAACCAGCGTCTCTTATACATGTAATTTGTTTTTAACCCACAGTATTTCAGTGTAAGAGACGGTGGTTTTACCAGCGTCTCTTACACGTATAACTTTAAAAAAAAAATTGCATAAGACGCTGGCAAAACTAGCACCTTATACAAAGGCTTCAATTAATGGATTGAGCCATTGAGGTGTACGTACTAGGGGTGAGCAAAAATACCCGATCCGGCCGATCCGATCCGATAATCCGCTGATCCAAGTCCGAAAAATCCGTATCCGAAAAAATCCGTTTCATATTTATCCGATCCGATCCGGGTGATTTTTCCGGATATACGGATTAGGGATTCTGCTTATCGGATATCCGAGGATATCCGGGGATATGTGAAATAAAAATATATGTTTTTAAAATTAGAACTATATGTTCTAGTATATTTAGTTAAGGAGTGTAGGGCTTTTATTAATTTGACCCAAGCTCAAGCCCAAAATAAAAGTCCAGCTGAACTAACCTAATTTAACGCTTTGAGCTGCCTTTCCCAGTCTCCCTACCGCCTCCTATCTCTCTCATTTCTCGCCTCTTCTCTCACTCTCACTCTCTTGGCTTCGATTTCTCAATCAAACCATCTAGCTGAATTTCTAGCTCAAGTTCTCCCTCATAAACTGAATTGTAAGTGTTCAATTTCCTCTTCTTTATGCTCGTTTATACTTTATAGTCATGTTTATATATGTGTCTTCGTTTTTTGGTGTTCGATTTCCTCTTCTTTATGCTCGTTTCTAGTCATGTTTATATATGTGTCTTCGTTTTTTGTCTTCGTTTTATTTTTGTTCAATTTCCTCTTCTTTATGTTCGTTTCTAGTCATGTTTATATATGTGTCTTTGTTTTTTTTTTGTGTTCGATGTTTATATATGTGCTAGCTAATAGCTAACTGCAAACCCTTCAATCCCTTGCTTGGGGAGACGTATGAGGCTGATTTTCCTGACAAAGGCCTCCGCTTCTTCTCTGAGAAGGTGTTTATGGTTAACTCATCTATATATATATATATAAAAGTTAGTCGTTCTTTGCCGAAAGTAAATGAAAACGGTACCGCGGCCCGTTTAATTTATTATAGTAAGCGTATTTTTCTTTTTTCTCTTTCTTTTTCCGGAAAAATAACCTTTTCTATTTCTCTTTTTCCAACTAAACCGTGTTAATACTTACTCCAGCCACCTGTGTTTTCTCCTCCAACTTCTTCTTCCCCAAAAATCGCCAACCCTAAATCCTCAGTCACTCCAACCACATTCATCCTTCCCAACCGCATTAATCTTCTCCATCTTCTTCTCAATCTCAATTTTCGATTCCTCCGCTTCATCCGAAGCCACAATTTTAAATCCTCGAACTGTTGTTCGGTCTCTGGCTCATCCAGAGATCGAACCTGCATTTCCCGCAAGCAAAATGGTGTTTGACAACGCACTCTTCGGCAAATACGACCTCGGAAGACTCCTAGGCTGCGGCGCCTTCGCCAAAGTCTACCATGCGCGCAACCTCCGCAACGGCCAAAGCGTCGCGATTAAGGTCATAGTCAAGAAGAAGATCGCCGGCACAACTCTCATGTCCTTTACTTTTGACAATGGTACAAAATCCCAACAGAGCGCAAACATGGGAAAATAGGGCTCCGTATGCTGAAACGTCTATATAGGACATCGGAGGAAAAAGGAGAAGAGCAGGCGTTACAAATCATAGGTCTACGCGGTGAAGTTTTATGATCACCATCAATACGGGCAAATTTTCCTCCAATTTATGGTGATTTCTTGGTATTAATCACGGTCTTCTCTATTTATCAGCATTTATCAGCATTTATTTTCGTTCATCTTAATTTCGTCTCCTTTAATTTCCTTAGGTCGGTCGTTTTGCTCTGAACTATATACACTGGCTTCTCCGTTTGTTTCTTACTCATTCCCTCCGTTTGTGTCCATATCATCTCCTTTTTGCTTAAACAATTATGTCACTGAAAATAAGTTATGGATCTTGCATTTGCATCTCATGCTGATGTCGGCTATGTGCATGGTATATCTACTTAGTCACTGCGATCAATAGTTGACATACCAGTATGTTTGGAGTCTCCTAACTGAATTTGAATAATAAACTCGCCTTTTTTCCCCTTTATTTGAAACTTTATGATGATACTCTGTATTTTTCTCAATGATTATAGGAGTGGAACATGAAAGCAGTACAAATTTTGATAATTGTGAAGGGAAATGTGGTTTAGTGGAGCATATCGAGGGATATAGATGAAGATGGTGACCTCATTGTAGCTCAGAAGAGTGGTAAATCCAGATATTTTTGCGTGCTCCGCTGTTCATGTTTGAGAAATTAATATGATGGCTTCAATGAATGAGTTATCCAGGTTTGAAACCTTTGTTGTAAAGTATCAAATTGATACCATATGTTCTGTGTTTTGTGTAATAGATTGATCGAATTGGTTTACTTTTGTGGAAATTGGTCATTGACAATGAAATTCAGTATTTTTCATGGTTGAGATTCTGAATTAGTTTCTCTGGGTTGTAATTTCATTGGTCAGTGGCAATGAAATTCTACGTCTTCCAAGGTATGCTGTCATTTTAGCGTGTATCATTGTTTATGTGAATGCTTGCTCTAACTGGTTTATTTCTAGGATGTAATTTTATTGATGGATATAGATTTCGTCTTCAGATAATATATGTGTGTTTTTTCATTCTTCTAAGTTATGCTGCAGAATTCTGAGTTTTGTTTGCTATTTTTTGTGCCATTTTGCCTATTTCTTTCTAGGTGAACAAAGTGCTTAAGTGAGAGAATTGCATTATCTGGGATTACTAGATGAAGAATAAAGCTCAAATGGAATAGATGTATGTTGATTTTTTGTTGGCCTATTTCAGTATTCATATTATTTATTCTCTATGATTCTGCAGTTTACTTATATGTTTTTACTTTTTAGGTATGTGTCATCATCTGTGTAGAGATTGGAGGTGAATCTGATAATCACAGACTACTCCATTCCTGGAATGACAGGGTATGGGCTCATGAAGAAGATCAAGGTCAGATAACTTTTCTTTTATTCATGGTTCAAATTATATTTGTCTCTTTACCCCAAAAAAGATACCGAATATTGTCAGTGATCTTCTTTGATCAAGTTCATGTTCTTAGTTTGGAAAAACAGGATCATTACATACTGATTTAAATTAGATGGACTCTAATTTCTTTGCAAATTAACCCTTCATTCAAATGGCCACTAAGAAATCCTTTTCTTCTTCTTTGAAGCAGGAATCGTCGACTCTGAGGGAAATCCCTATTGTGATTATGTCTTCGGAGAACATTCTAGCGCGTATGGATAGGTAAATTACATTTTGATTTCACATTTAACTTCATACATACTCTCAGAGTATAAGTTTGCTGAATTTTCTACAAAAAAAAAGATGATCTACAACCTTAAGTTTTTGAATTTTATAGGATTTTAAACTGGTCTTGAAGTACATGGTCATTGAGACAGATGCAAGATACATTGTGGTCCTACAAAAGGTAATTTTCCAGGCAAATTTGCGATTATTTTTGGTGCTCATACAATTCTTAGGTTTTCCTCCAATTTATTGCGATTACATTGTTTTAGTCCCGGTCTTCCTCTGTATTTAGTGTCATTTATAGCTATCATTTATCTTCATTTAGTATCATTTATATCTATCATTTATCTACATTTAGTATTTAGTATTGGTGTTATTCTCTTGAAATCAGAACATTTTGGCTAGGAAGACTAATGTTTCTATTGCCATTTAACCGCTGTCATTATAGAGCCAAAGAGGGGATAAAGAACCACGGGCTGGTATCACAATAACACAAATGTCAAGGAAGCTCGGTATAAATACCTATTGAAGAAGAAATGTCAAAGAAAAGTAATGACAACGGTTAAATGGCAATAGAAACATTAGTCTTCTGCTTAGAACTGCACATTTATGTAAATTATACCTATTTTTCAGGACCCTGACATGAGTAGGGGAAAGCCTCTGTACCTGAATGAAGAACGGTATTCTGCTTTGAACTATATGGTGAGTTCAAAATTGCAAAGAGAAGTTTGTGGTTGCAGAAATAAACATAAATGGTTGTTTTAATGTTGTTTTTTAATCATTGAAATTTCATAGGTGTCTTCTCATGGTCTTGATTGAACTTCCAAGGTACTAAGTCACACAACCACCACCACCTTCTTTGTGGCCTAGGCCATAAAGATCACAGTTTTCAAGGAACTACGCATATTATACATGTTGTGCAATCCTTTGTGAATATAGTGCATATAAGTGAGATGATTTTTCAAGGAGAAAGTAAGAGTCTCAAACTGATCATCATGCTACTGTCACATATATGACTGGCCTAAATGGATTCATTCATTTATCAATTCAGTATTGGTTGACGTCTCTTTCCTATATTAATTTTTTCTCCTTCAATTTCTGTAGGTCGGTTCTTTTGCTGCATTATATATACAAAAATTTCCTGTCATTTGGAGAGTAGTTGTATTCCCCTCCCAATTCTCTTCCAACTACAATACTATGGCTTCCAACTCTAAGCTCCAAGTGTGTGAAGCAGTCCTCGCTGTCGATGATATCAAGCATAGGAAAATTCGCAAGTCAGTCGCTGCTCGTATGAATGCAATGGACTTCAGAAGTGGTATTTCTATGGCAGTTGACTGTGTAATGACAAACTCAAAGAGTACAACAAGGAATATTAGTACCTCATAAGAGATTGCTCAGGTTTATTTTTCGCTTGATCTCGATTTCCCAAAGTTCTTATTTTGTTTTATCATATTCCTTTAACGAGTTCTTGACATAGTACTGTGCTGATTTCTACTTTTGTATTTTGTATAGATTGGTACCGTATCAGGTAATGGTGATAGAGAAATTGGTGAGATGATTCCAAAGACCATGGAAAAGGTTGGCAAGGAAGGTGTTATTACAATCCAAGTAAGTTATATATCGGCAATTTATAAATAGTCTTGGCATATGACTTTACATCGGCCATGTCACTCTATTCTTCATGCTACTCAATCGACCATTTTCGGCTGGTTGGGCTTACACTCATCAAACCTTTCCTTTACTATTGGTTAGCTCTTAGAGAAACAATGGAACCCTTGAAAGACTAGACAAGGTAATTGAAAACTCATGAGCAAAGTAATTGAAGATTGCATTCTTATTAGCGTTTGATTTTGATGGTGCTTGAGACCAATAGTAAATTTGCTCTCTAATTTTGCAGTCGTGATTTCGTCTCGGTAGGGTTTATTGTTCGTTCTTTCCTTTGATTTTTCTACTCGCTGGAATCAGATTGATGTTGTAGGCCACTGGAGGCAGAGTTGGAGAGCTAAACTTCGTCGATGATCATCACCACCTTCTGGTTCATCAAGAGGGGTATCGTATTAGATTTCAATGAGGTTCTCGCTGCCGCCAATTCCATCCTGCTTCCAACTACAAGTTCTCCTCTCAGATCCTATCTCAAATATTTCACTGATTTTTTACAATCTTTTCCCTGATTTTTTATTTTTGTAGATCCGTTATCTGGTACAATATTATCTAGCACCAATCTCTCTTAATTCATTGGTATATGAAATCAAATTATCTTGCGTGGCTCTGATGTCTATAGCTTTCATCTATATTGTTGTAAAACATGGATTTTTCCCCTTTCCTAGCAAAGAATAGTCAAACTTGATATAATGATCTATTATGCAAATTCTGTTTTGTGTGAGTGAATTTATATAATATATTAGTTCGAACGCCAGGGATTACAACTCATAAAATGGGCACTAATTGCACATTTACTTTCCATGAAGAACAACTTTGACATTTAGAAAGGAAACAAATTAAATAGATATGGCATACAAAAAACTTTTAAAGACATCTTTAGAGGACTTGGCCTTTCCAGTGATATGCTATATTATAATAATGTAAGTTAAAGGATATCAAAGGTAAGGTAAGGATTGTAGATTGATTTATCTTATAATCATGTTTTGCAAATTAACTAACACTATTGTTTAGGATTTATTATGATTTAATTTAATTGTTGATTCTCCTTAAAGATATGACAACCATAATGAGATGTCGAATCGATTGGCAAAAAGAAGAGGTCTGGTATTTAAACCAACCTGTGGGGTTTTGGTGAATGGAAGTGTTGTTGTGTTTTGGGATGCGTCAGGTTTAGGGATTTTGTTTTGGGGGATTTATTGGGTTTGTTTGAGATGAGGAGGGACTGAGGATGAGTACTGTTTCAGAGAGTTCTCATCACTCGCCTCAACTTCAAATTGCTGATATGATTGCATACTGCAACTGAGTGTTATTGACTTGATGATATACTTATGATTGTATTATTATTTGAATTTTGACACAGTAGGTGCTACTATAAATTTCCTTAACCTAATATAGGAACAAGTTCCCCAAAATTTGATGCAGTAGCACATGCATCGTGGTCAACTGGTCATGGAACTTAGTTTGTATATTGTTCTTTACAATATATATTCTATTTTTAGCTACTTTGTTAGGCAGTACAACTGGCAGCTTTTGTTCTTTACAATTGCATCTGTTTTCTTAGCTTCTGTTTTGCAGCACTTCCGTTAGTAAGTATAACAACCAACAACTACTTCTGTTTTGAAACAATTTTTCACTCAATTGATTACTAGTTCAACAACAGAGAAGCCCCCTTTTATTGTGCTTTATGAGCTTGCTGTAATTTATTTTTCTTTTGTAAGTTAGAGATCATTGTACATTTCTAATTTACTCTGAAAATACTCTAGCAATCTGTTGGCAATTGATAAGCGTACTGCTGAGACATTGGCAATGGACTACCGCCGTGGTGCTGGTGTTGAGGTTGGTGGCCATCATTGAATTTTTTCAATTCTGTGTTATGGATTTTTTTTGCTTTGTGAATTTTTCATTAAGATTGTTATGGTGTTGTCAGGTGAGGATTGCTAGGATTCAGAACCTGACTGTGTCACAAACATGTAATATGATGATGAGTCACCTAAATTTACATGTACCTGAATGTTCTGACTGAAAGAGCTGCTCTTACAACTACGCTTTCTGGTGCTTTTCACTCAAACACGGTATTGTTCTTAGAGATTAATTTTGGCTCATAGTAGAAGTGAATTAAGCATACGTCTTTTTAATATTATTCTAAATCTTTACTATCACCTTTTTCACTTCCAAGACGTCCTTCATCCAAATCTGCAGAGTGTGTTAGTGATTTTCTACTAATTTTATGAAGCGCAGCATCACAAGTCTTATATTCTAAACCACACATTCAGAATAACTAAAAATTTTACTCTTTGCGTATACTTATGTCTTGAACTGGTGGGTTTTGCTTGATTGGTAAATGGTAGGTTCTGATGAACAAAGATTTCTAGAAGCATCAATGGCTTATGTAGCTGGAAACCCGATAATGAATGATGTGGAATATGGTGCCTTGAAGCTGAAACTTAAGGTTTATATGTTGACTCCATTAATCTTATCTGTTTGTTACTTGAAGATGTATTATTATTTACTTGTCTAATACTAAAACGACATCTAACTTTGTTTTGCTTCTAATTTTCCTTCCAGACTGAAGGCAGTCAAATTGTCGTTGAGGGTCCACGATGCAGTCTCCGTAGCAGGAAGGTATGCTCTAGCATCATGTGACTCCGAAGGTACTCAAGAAAGCACGTTCCTCAAGGTAATCAAATTCCGATTCTGTCAATTCCTTCTTGAGATTTCTAAAGCCTAATTACTGAATTTTTGTTTCGGTTCAATCCAGAGGCTGAAGAGAGTGGACAGTGCTAGGAAGATCCAACAACAAATGGAAGGAATTACAGTTTTGCTACGTTGAATTCATCTTACATTGGATGATGTGCCTTTCTAGGGTTTCTGTCATTGCATTCGCGTTTCTCATCTTTCTCTGCTTCTTTCCAAGTATATGGATCTTTTTCAAGCTTCTTATCTGAAATTTGTAATCGGTATTCCAAATTGTTTAAATTGATTTCATATTTATTATTGATGTCTGAAAAACTGCTATTGTAATGTGAACTAAAGAAGATAACTCCGGTTCAATATTATAAATTGATTCTTGGGTATATTCGTGCTTTTCATTTGGAGCAATGTTAGCTTACAATTTAGTTTCCCTCTTGAATTCAATGGAATCATTATGGACCAAGAAATTCCTTAGCCTAGAACGAATTTGCTTGCTTTATTCAATAACTCACCTAATGTCATTTAGCTTGAATTGGTGATATGTTCACAGACAGTGTTTGTATGACATTTGCTTGAATTGGTGATATTTTCCTCCTTCTGGATGCGGGTCATTCTTTTGTTTATTTTTCAGCTGATAATATGATATTTTCATTTCGTTTTTTATTTGATTAATCAATTCATTTAGTGTTTAGTATGAGCTGCTACAGAGTGATCACCTGAACCAAGTCAACTATGTAGTCCAATCATTTTAAATTATTTCCTAATGGCTGTTTTTTTTTCTTTTCGAACATCCATCTCATAGAGTAATCGACCGAACCAAGTCATGCTTCACCTAAGTTGTTTGAATATGCTTTGTTCTGTTCTTGGTTCGGACTTCAAGAAAATATTAAATGGGGGACATCTCAGTTTATATGGAATTGAAGAAATCGATCGTAACATGTTATCAAACTCAAACCAAACAAACAAAATAACTTAAATAGACAGAGCCCCGCGTTATAAATGTTTAATTGTCAACAAATCAAGGTATGAGGAACAAACTATATCCTTTAGCGATTAATTCGTTGTAGCGTCAAACGATAGTCTATGAAATTCGACAACCACTCAATTCTAAGAAGACACATTCAATACGACATGCGCACATAGCATAACCACCAAAAACTTAAGAAAACATATTGAAGACGATATGTACACATAGCATAAGAAACAGTCGAATCAAACCGAATTATACCTGCGCGAAGCGCGACTTTCCGTTTCTAGTTCCTCATTAATCTTCCTTTCATTTTCTTTGTTCATTGGAATAACTGATGTTTACTTCTTGCTTTGACTCTGTGAGACTTTTTTTTCTTCAAGATTTGAATACACAGAAGCATTTTCTGTTTGTGCTGAACAACTTGTACTGTAGGATAAGAAATTTTGATGTTAAAATAGGAATCATGTGTGGTAGTTCTCTTTTTGCTTGAAAGAAAATAGTTAATCATTAAAATCACATTTTAGGTTTTGCAGAAAAGGATTTTAGTCAAGAAATTAGAAGGTTACTATTTAATTTATAAGTACTTTTTTCTGTTTTCTTACACAATTAAATGTTATTGATATCAATACTTTTTTTTTTGCAGTGGCTGATCTTGGAAATTTATGAAGCACTTTATATTATTGGTTATCTTTGTTGTTAAAAAGACTTTTGGTTTGTAAGAGAACGTTGTGGATATAGTATTTTAGTGTGTATGCAGATTGCAGGTTTTATATTATTGCAAGTTTTTATTGTGTATGCAGATTTGTTTTTGAACTTAGCTTTTATGTATGTAGGTTTTTAATTGTATTGTGTATGAAGGTTTGTAGTTTGTAGTATGTACAGGTTTGTGTATGCTGAATTTTATTTGGTGCAGGTTAATGATTTGTGTTCTTTATTATGCAGGAATTTATTGGCACAAAAAAAACTGAATTCAAAATCCTTATAATTATACAGATATTGGTCAAACGGATATTTTGGATATCCGTAGTAAATATCCGATCCGGATCCGATTAGCCGGATATCCGAGGGTTATCGGATCGGATACAGATCACTATTTTTGCAAATATTTTTTCCGGATATCCGGCTGATCGGATCAGATCGGATATATCTGAATGCTCTGCCCTAGTACGTACGTACTTGCCTTGCAATTGAATAATGATGTAAGGCCAGCGCCTTATGCAAACTTTTTTTTTTTAAGTTATACGTGTAAGAGACGCTGGTAAAACCAGCGTCTCGTACACTGAAATACTTTTTTTTAAACCCTACGTATAAGAGACGCTGTGGGTTAAAAAAAAATGTATAAGAGACTCTGGTTTTCTTAGCGTCTCTTATACATAAGTTTTTTTTTAAAAGTAATCAGCTTCGGATGAGAGACGCCCTACGTGAAAAAAATCCGACCCTCCCAAGAGTGCCTATACCGGAAAATAGTTTCAAAACGAGCGTAGATTGAGAATTTGTTAAAAAAAAGGCTTACTTCACAACAAAAAAAAAATCTAAAATTTACTACTAAGTTGAACGAAACATTTTCAGTATAAAATAAATCTTATTTTTTTAGCATCAAGTGTGAATAGCCAATTCTCTTGGTCAAACAATTAACGAAAACGTATTTTCTGTAGAAACATTTACTATCAGACATACTTGTGACCTACCCTAAGTCCATCTGCAACCAAAAAAATTGCTAGTGCAAGCAAAGGAACGAAAAGCAAAGATTTCATTAATCCAATAATTTTGAATCGATTAGAAAACAGAACCATGAGTTTGGTCTAAATCAAACAATTTTGATTTATTTAGCAAATTAATTCAAATATCGTATTTTCTTATTGAATCACTAGCATTTGTGAATTTGAAAGCCTATTTAAATAACAAAAAAACTAGTTGAATGCAAATGTTCATCAGCAAGCATAAATCAGAAATGAGCATAACACATCAAACCATTCAAGCATCAGCTTAAATTAAAAAAAAAAACTAGTTCATTTACGTATTTGACATGAAGATAAAATTCACATTATACAAGTTATGCTCCTATAATCATTCATACAATACAAGTTATCTATAGTGTAGAGGTTAATCTAAAAGTTATAGCCAAATTGTATTACATGTGGCCAAGAATTTTCATGTGGGTAAGAATGCAATCATTGTTTTCTACTGCAGATGTTAATCAACTTAGTTTTACTCCTACATATCTCCACATTATATTACAGCTAGTGAACAAAAACTCAAGCTAGGTCTAACAACCTTACAAATTTCAAAATTTGGTTACATTCTAATGCAGATGTTAAGTTATGTTTGATTTCCAACAATTTACAGCAGTTTAATTTTTTTGGCATTTTAACACACCTAGAGTGCACAACTAGCAAAGGCAATAAAACACAGTAAGGAATGGATTTCAATCAAGTTTGTTTTTATATCAACCATAGATAATGTCAAATCAACAATTTGTAAAAGCTTGAGCATATTTAACAAAAAATGAAGACTTGAGACCAATGAAACTCATAAATTTAGGGTTCAAGCACATTCGAAATTAGGGTTCAAGCACAACCGAAATTAGGGTTACACATACATTGGAAAGTCATAAATGAAGCTTGAAACTCTTCGCTTTTGACTTCCTCTACAAATCAATCTCAAATATTAGGGTTCATGGAGGAGGCGATTTGTCGTCGAAAGAAATACCAAAAAGAGAGAGAAAGCAGTGAAGAGAAATACTTGAGATTCGAATGGAGGAGTCGAACAATCCCCAGGGGTATTTCAAAAATTTGATCAACTTCATCTAGGTTGAAGTTAATGGAATTGCTTCAGGTTGGGGGTGCAACCTGAAGGAATTTCCAACCAGATGGAATTGCTCGGGTTGGGGGTGCAACCTGAAGGAATTTGCACTATTTGGGTTGATTTTGGAAAAATCTTCAACTCCCTTCACTCTTCTTCAACCCCCTCCACTTTATTGCTTCATCCTTGCCTAACATGTCCAATATGTTGCATCCCGGTTGATTTCTCATTCTTCCATCAACTTCAACCTGCTTCAATCCTCAATTAATATTTATTGAACGCGACCTTAGTATAGCTCACATACACTTGCATTAATCTGTTACGTCGATTCGATAAAAAAAAACTCAATCCAATCTCATTCGAAAACTCGAAAAGTTTATGAAATGCGATAATTCGAAGTTTGTTCTAACGTAGGGTCGGGTTTCGGGTCGCGACAGAGGTCGGGAAACATGCTTTTAGGAGGCGGGTTTGGTTGGGTTTGTCTCTGTGATCGTTGGAACGAGAATCACCGCCTTGCCCCAACGCTAAATCTCGTCAGGGGCACCTCTTCTTCTTCTACGGGCCAGCCCCCGGAACACTTCGAAGCCTCCAATTTGTCAGGCTCACCACCACCACCGCCTGGAATTGTGGCCTCATCACTACTACCTCGCTTTGCTGATGAAGATTCCATGAGTTGATTTTGTGTTTGGGTTGACTTTGTGTTTGGGTTGACTTTGATCGGCGGCGATTTTTAGGATTTATCGATTTGGGGGAATGGAGGAGGAAGAAGAAGAAGAAGATGTTAATTGTGTGGTAAAATTTAACGCACATCTTCCTGCATTAAATCTTACTGCACAATGATGATATTTATATACAGTATTTATGTTTGCTTTTATTATCATTAAGTGAATGTAAGTCCAACCACATGTATTTGTTTATTTTGATTTGATATAGTTGTCGAGTGATTTTTATGTATTTTAATTAAAGTTGTTAATCTGGTTAGTTAACTTGAGTTTGGATTCAGAATGGATTGGATCAATTCGGATTATTGATTAAGACGGGTTGGGTCTATATGTGTTAGTGTGCAGTTGATTCAATTTATTTATTAAATAGTTTTATTTTTTTTATTAATAATATTAGATTTGGATATTGTGTTCGAATTGGGTTTTCAATTTGAATTGATCATGTTGTTTTTTACTTGTACTGTTAGGTTTTGACTATGGACATCATCATTTATTTAGGAAGATTAAAATTAGCAAAATTAGATAAAAGTTATTTTAATCTTTTTACATTACATATATTATTTAGTTAAATTAGGACAATGATAAGATTAGGAAGAAAAGATAGATGATTAATTGATAGAAAAACAATATTATAATGGATCTTGAATTTATTAGGTTTTAAAATGATTAAGGTTTAACATTGATGAAGTACAATTTTATTATATTTACTTTGGGTGAAATGGATCAATTTTTATATATACACAGAGATAAATTCATGAATTAATAGGACAAGATAACATTTATTAGGTATGGTTTACATTTACTTTCATCTAATAACGACCATTATATATATATATATATATATATAGAGGGAGACTCCGGTAAGACCACTTTTGTAGTAAAACGGAGTTAACGAATAGGAGCCATAGGATGAGATTAGATGAATGGCTTAGATTAGAAGTCTTGTAATTAAAAGAAAATAAGAAAAAAAAAATCATAACCCTTTCCTTAATTTACGGCAATCAACTATTCTCTCTCTCTTCCATCAATTCACGCTGCCTCTCTTCTATCGTTCTTCTCCTCCCGTTTTTTCTTCCCGGTAACAATAGTTGATTGATACAGCACCACACAAATCTCCATGGAAGAAGGTTAGTATCGAGATATTCATAGGAATTAGATTAGGGTTTTATTAGGATTTGATTAGGGTTTGATTAAACGCCGACTTTGATATATGCATCAAACTAGGGTTAAATAAGGTTTCGTTCTGATATGCGGCAACAATAAAACGATATGCATCAGATGATTCGGTGGTATGCAGTAGCAATTTAGGGTTTCACATGAATTCTGTTATGCAGTAAAATGGTTGTCGTATGCGTTTCGTAATCACTGTTATGCAGCCGGATATACTTGATATGCAGTATATACGTTTTGATTCTAACAATGGTTTTCGCCTCTCAAATCGAATTCTTAGCCAAGTGAATGTGACATTCGACTTTCATATTAGATTCATAAGATTCTTTCATGTAAATTGACGGTCATGAGGGTGAGAAATTTGATTTACCTATTGAATTTTGTATACCTATTTAAATTTTACGATAGGTTGCTAGGGTGAGATTTGATATGCCATAAAGTAAATCAATATTCAGTTCGTAATCTCCGTTATGTAGTAGTTATGTTGGCTTTTGCCCTAAGTTATTTTTTCGCGGCTATACAATCTGATTTATTTGGTATGCACTTGTTCTTAATGAATATGCATTTACGGTTCATTGATATGCACAAAACTGTATCAGGTATGCAGAAGAACCGACCCGATGATGTGATTTTCAAGGTTTTTATCATTTTCATGTTTGTTCGTATTCATCATTATGCATTTTGATTTACTTGATATGCACTCAATATGTATTGATATGTAGTTCATAGGTTGGTGTATGCAAAAGAACTCAAAGGATGATGTCATGTAGTATTCCTCGGATGATGATATCGATGTATCTAATGACGGTGTGTCAGACAAAGAAGAAGAATTAATATATGGTACCGAATGTGTTACTGACACCGAAGACAAACACATAAAGCATTGGGTTTGATATGCATGAAGTAGTAATTAATTTTTGCTTCCACCAAATTGATGATATGCACCAAATTGCTTCCATTTATCTCAGATTTTCTAAACTGATTTGTTTATTTTATTTCATTGTCAGAAAGTATGCAGAAAATTTGCATGTTGAATGTCATTTACTAGTTGTGTTAGTTAATAAGTCCATTGCTATAACAAGTGTTGTTCAACCTTATAAAAAGTTGCAGCTTTACTCGAATGCTATTGTGATTCTATGGAATGGTTCTACTAGGTGTGGAATGCAAGAAAAGAATGAGACTGAAGCCAAGAATTGCAAACAACAAGTTAACGACAACTTGCATATATTTTATAGATTTCATACCTACATATCAAAGTGGATCCAATCATATAAGATACAAGTATAATTATACAATATACAAAATCAACAGTCACATGAAACAGTAAAGACTCATTCATGTTCAAAACACAAAGCAAAGACCCAACTCACAATATATCATTAGCTTCAACTGTAATTCATCCCTTTCTTCTTGCTTGATCTGCAGTACTCAATTCGAAGCTCAAACTTGACAAGAAAGATTTAGTATTTACAATGATCAGAGAATGTTCAGGACGGATTCAACGTAGCCAGACCCTCGAAATTATGGCCACCATCTCAGAGTTGTTGTTGTTGTGAAGGAGGAATTCAAGTGATCTGGCTTTCTACTCCTCCCTCTTCTTGATTTTTTCAACATATCTTCAAGTCTCCTTTTTTCATCATCCACAACTGGATCTGTTGTTCCCTGCATATATGACTTCTCCTCAAAAACCCTGCAGTTTCATAACAGCACTTTTCAACATTATACATAGTTGATCTAGATTAGTCAACTAGGATTGCAAAACTGGGGCATCAACATTATACATATAAATGTTCTCCAACTAGAAAAATCACATCGACTCAACCAACGCAAACTTTTTACTCAAGGTAGAGTCCATGACCCAAAAAACGAGACATTTAGACAGAAAATCAGCAAGAATAGAAGTACCAATTATTCACTAATATGTCATTTTACACATATTTATGTATTAGATAGAAAATCGCAAGATTCAGGGTTGTTCAGAAATTCGACCAGAAAATAGAAGCAATTTTTTGTGTGGAGTGTGTTACTTACGTCGGTATTTGATGTCAAATCGGCAGAACCGTGTTCCTTGAGGTTTAAGAGCGGCTTTGTTCTCAGTTGCAGGCTTAGAAACGTGTTCCTTGATTGTGAATCCGGATACGCCAGGAGATCTAGGATCCGATTCGGTCTCATCGTCATACGAGATCTAGTTACCTTGTGAATTGTGGATGTGAGATGTAATTAGAAGGTAAATATTGATGATCATCTAGTAAAGGACAGTCAACGAGAGAGAGTGAGGAAGAAAACCAACGATGAACGAGGAGCTTCAATGGAGGCTATTAGGGTTCCTAACAATCGATCGTTTATAAAAAATGGAGAGAGAGGGAGTTAATAAGAATGGAAAGTAAATCCCTTAAAATCAGCAAAATTAATTTTACATATTACAATTTTATTTTCTAGCCTCTTTTTGTCAAATCTGGTCTATCTATTTCAATTAGATCCAATGGATATAAATCGTTAACTCCGTTGTACTAATAAGAGCTGGTTTCTCAGAAGCTTAAATCTATATATATATATATATATATAGATATATAGATCTCTTACACATAAAGCAAATTGACCAATTATTTTCTTTCTTTTTTATTTCTAAAATAAAAAATACTTATAACTATTATTATTTAATCTTTGAGTGATGTAATTATGACAAGTAAAGAAATTTTAGATCAATTTCTCCATTGTGGATCAAATTTGTGGATGGCTTAACGATAAGTTCATAGTGATTAAAATAATTTTGTTTTAATCGATATATAAAGGATTTTACTAGCCTATATTACCACATATAATATTGTTTTAGATCAATTATTAATAGATTGAATAATTGTATTAACAATTAAATCTTAATAAATTATCATTACTTTCAAAAATAAATATACAAGGTATTTTTTTTGAGAATAAATATTATGTTGAAAGTTAATATATATTCTTACGATAAAATTAGATTATTTTCATTAATAAAAATTAAGTCAATCTACGTACATAGCCTTCATGAAATAAAATATATTTTTATAAATAGTCTTTACAAGAAAAAAGTTAATCATAATTTTTTGACGAACTCGATTATAAGGATATACAATTTTCATACGAATAATATGAAATTTCTCGTGCATGGCATGGATAACTACACTAGTCACTTCATTAAATCTATGATTTGATACTACATACTCTCATTTTCAAGATTGGTGAGTTACGAGGTATGTTATTGAAAATTACATATATTGACATTATTTGCTTTAATTTTATTGGTTCAAAATTGGTGAATTATCAGATATGTTATTGAAAATTACATATATTAATTTTATCTTCTTTAATTTCATTTTTTTAAAATGAGGTGATTAATTAATTAATTATTTTTATATTTTTGGATGGAAAATAAAATGTATTTTCATATTTCTTGCTGGTTGTTGTTATCGTAAATGATAACCCCACGTTCAAAAAACTTGAAATATCTGAAAAAATAATTTCTTGTGGTTTTGAAATCGAAGTAGTACAATTTTCTTGATGCAGCTGATTCTTCTTCAAGTCGGATTACATGAATGAGTGATATTTTGTGTGATCAAGCTCTCTACCTTTCTTTGTTTTTTTTTGTTTCTTCAGAAATCATATATACTCCATAATATAAGAAGATACTAATTCAGGTTCTGTTTTTGGAAAAAAGATCCGGTGATGATAAGTTATTAAGTTAAGACTAAGGACACTTTTATGTTCATGAATTATAATATGTGTGTTCATCAGTCATAACGTCTGTATTCATACGCCAAAGTATGTGCATGTCATAGTATGTGTTCATATGTCACATTGTTTGTTCATTGGCGAAAATGTATTCATACATTATAACGTGTGTTCATGCGTAACAATGTTTGTATACGTCGTCCTTATTTCTTACCTTAAGATTCATCTTCACCGGAACTTACCCACTGTTTTTGTGTGACATCAGTAATCATTTACCTAGTTTCTATTTAGCATGCCCTAAAATTGTTATTTAGAACAAAGATAGCTTTGTCATGGATCAAAACAAGACTAGAAGGCAGCTTCGTCACAGACCAAAAGGCTAGATCCGCCACAGAGCAAAAAATGTAAAAAAATCTGTTTCGTCACGAAGGAACCGAGTTGGCTCATCATGGATTGATTTTTTTAAAAAAAATTCCATAATTTTGTAGAGAATTTCAATACGAGTCCGTGCGTATTAAATACGTTCAAAACGGAAATCATTTTTCTTTCCAAAAGCTCCAAAAACAAAATTAGTGATGTGAGTCTGTGGCTGACCTTATCGCTAAATTACACTTGAATTTGCAATGTTTTCAGATCTCATCCTTCGATATGGCCCAAAACGATATCATTCGAAATAAATGAACCCCTCAACGCTTTCTTTTAAAAAAAAAATGAGCTATCCTTATTTCATCTTATTGTCTAAATTACTATTACTAATGTACAACCTACCCACTTTCTTCTACGTTGCAGCTAGCCCATTCTTCGTCTCCAAGTCCGATTCAACGATAAAATTTCTTCACGTAAGCAGGCCACTTAACAATATAAACGAGCCACTTAGCACTTTATCAGGAGTCCACATTTTAGCACCCTAACGGTAATTTTACTCATAGTGGGTTAAATTTATTTTATAAATACAAAATTAAGAAAATGGAATATGAGGGGTTTTAATAATTTTGTTTTAATAAATATATAAACTTTTACGTTTATATTATCACTTTCAATAAATCATGATTTGTTTTGAGAGTGTCACACGCTATATTGTCATATCAAAGATTGGTGAGTTACGAGGTATGTTATTGAAAATTACATATATTAATCGATTTCTTCTTCTACTACGGCTCCCGCGTCTCCTTTCATGCTTTGGCTGTTGGCTTTAATTTCTGTTCTTTCGCCCGCTAGCTCTTAACTCCCAGCATCCTAGTGCTAAAGAAGATCTGCCTCACGCATCTCCTTCAACTCAAACTTTCCCCTTCAACTCAAACTTTCCCCTTCAATTTCTTCAGAAAAACCCCCATTTTCCTCACCACACCCACCGCGTAAAATCAAAATCTTTTCTACTACTCAAACAAGTTTTGAAGATATCACCACTTGATTTTGTTCTGAAGATAGACAGAGATACCTGTTTTTCTTCTTCGCCCACTGTTTGGTGAGTAATCATTAAGGGCTTCAATCTAACTTCGCTGATCTTATGTTGGATTTGGTTCGCTGCTTCTTCGTCTTTTAGCGTGCAAATTTAGGTTTTCGCTTTCTATTTGGGTGGAATCTGTGAAGCGAATAATATGTATGGATGATGAGCTATCCCCTAAGGTCTCTTTAATTGAGGGATAATGGACAGTCTCTTCATTTTCTGATGTGAAACGGCTAGGAGGAGAGAATTTTGTTGATGCTGACATGCCACTGTCAACTGATACTGCTGTGATTATGTATACAAGTGGTAGTATTGGCTTGCCTAAGGTGAGGAAAATTTGGGTGCATTTTTTAATCAGCGTCAATCAATTTCTTATTTTACTGGATTTCATGAACCATTTCTTCACTTTCATCTTTACTCCTCCGTAAGTTAGTAGTCTTCATTATGTCTACCTTTCTTATGATGTTGACTAAGCATAATCTGAATGTAGAAAATATGGAAGGAAAAAGTAATCAATAACCAATCTATGTTTGTTGACTCTACTTATATGGACTACATAGTATCTTTAATCATATGGGCTTTGATGAGCACAAAGTTGCACCATATGTTTTTCCAGAGCAAATTTTCTCTTCGATATGGTGTGTGTAATGTATTGGTACCAAGACTGCTGTTCAGATTCGAAGTCATGCTCAAAAATTCTTTATTAAGATGAGATAACAAACAAGACTCCGCTGACATTTTATATGCCAGCGTTGGGGGTTGTTCCTGATTTGGTAACATACACTACTCTTTTAGGTGCATATGTTAGGGGCGGTGATTTGGAGAGGGCTAAGAGATTATCCGAGCGGCCTTTTCTTGCATTAGATGTAATTTGAGGGCTGAAAAGACAACTCTATTTCCAACAAAAACTTTCAATCCTCAATTTGATTTAGAATTTTGAATCCATATCATTCCCACATTCATGTATATAGATTCTGAATTATTTCTCTTTTTGTAACATATCCTTCATTTAGATCAAAACTCAAACTAAGCAATCTTTGAAGCTCATTGAACGTTTTCCACGCAATCTAACTACTCTTCCACTTGAACCATGGGTTGAAGCTATCACTTGCAATACACCTCTTTATCGCTGCTGTCTTTTTTGCAGCTTTTGTTTTTTTTTTCCAGCTGAAAACTTGTGCTCAGTTTCTGATCTCCTACCATCTTCAATGTCATCGAATCTTACTTTCCTTTGCCACGTATACTTTTGTTGTTAGTTGTCTTATGGTTCAAAATCACAAATACTAACTAATCTATATTATTTACACCACTTGATAGCAATTTTATGCCTGTAATTTCCTAATTCTTTGCCTGATTATGTTGTTGGTCTTGCTTTGTTTTCCTGTTAAATGTTCTATAATGGTGGGTTTTTTTTGCAGACACCCCTATGTTGTTACTTTCTGCATTTATATTGTGTTTCCTATCCTTTTATTATTCTTCAGCGTTTGAAATTTTACGTCATACTTAATGTTTTTCATTGTCTTAATGTCAGCGGTTTCATCTGGCTTATAATGTCATTTATGGCTTTAATTTACCCCCATTTATTATTCCTGGCCGTTTCAATTTCTTTGACTACTAGGTCAGCCATTGTTTTTAATACATTTTAATATGTATACACACCTTTCATTCCATTTGTTCCATATTGTTTTCTCCCCCTCTCCATTCTTCTCCTATCAACAATCTCATGGCTTCCAACTCTAAGCTCCAAGTGTGCAATGCTGGTGCTTTCGTATTGAGTGATAGAGGTATCTGCTGCATTGATGAGTTTGACAAGATGTCAGACAGTGCAAGAAGCATGCTACACAAAGTAAGATTTTTCTCTCACACTGAGGGTTAGAACCACCGTGACGACAACACCGTCAACAATTGAATGACGCTGCGGTGATATAATGTTCTGTCATCACCCTCCTATTGGCTTTCACAAATTAAGCTCTCAGAATATGTGCCTCATATGTCTTTATTATCTGCATTATTCAAAAGTTCCTCCTGCCTCATTATGTTCTGTGCAATGATATAAAATTTTCCTTTCATGCCTTAGGTATTTGGATATTATGAAATCAGAAGGTTTGGAAATATCACACCCAACTCTTGACCCAAATTACCTGGAATTCATCATAGGATTACTGTCCGCATAAAGACACAAAAAAATCACAGGTAAATTAGATTGCTTTTGGTTGTACATTTTTCAATATGCTCAGGTTACTAAACAATGCTTCTTTAAATAGACAGGTGTATGAAGATAGAGGCAGTTTGAAATGTTCGGGCTCAAGCAAGGGTCCTCCATGCACTGGGTATGTTCGTGAGACATTTTTTAGAATTGATGGTGTCCTGTCTTTTTTTATCAGCATACATCCATTCCCCCTCCCCCAAATGTGCAACTTCCTTCTTTTGATTTCAGTCCTTCCATGAACCCCTTAACTCATCACAAGGACTGATTACACATTCTATTCCTGAGCTATGCTGAATTTTAGGAAATAGTCACTGCATGATGCATTGTGTTGTGTATGATTTTTCTCATGACCAGTAGCTTCTCTTGCTTCTATTCATTGAATATCATATGGAGGCAATTTTACAAAAAATGAACTGTGGGCTCAATACCCTTACTGCTCTTACAAATTTCATATTTTGTCTGCAATGCTTTTTATGGATATGACATTTAGGCAGACAACATTATAGTGATAATTGAAGTTGCACTTGTACTTTTATCTGTTTGAATATATTCATTTCATCCTTTATGTTTTTCATCTTTAGATGGGTGGAAGGAATGGCGCCAGTGTTTTCCAAGGCTGCTTGGTATTGTGCGTGGAATCTCATACAGGTAATATATCTAGCTGAAAGTGATATTACATTAAGATGATTAAATCTGCTTTCCTAGAAGTTTGTTGTGGTTTACTGGATTGAAAATCTCATATGAATGCTCTTTTTAAGGAGATCTACTCTTACCTAAAAGTTTGTTTACCCTATATACACACTTGAAATATATTATTTCTACATTATCATGTATGATTCTGAAATAATTATTTGTATTAAACTATGCATGCTAAATGCTGTTGTGTTTCATCTGGCTTTAATGTCATTTGTCAGTGGTATTCAACCACATTATATATTATATATACATAACTTCCTTGCAGATTGTCACTTCTATTAAATTTGAGTTGAAGGCTTCAATCCTTGTTTTTCAATTTAATGTGTTGCCTATGTTCATTGTTCAATCCAAAAGCAAGAAACAACAATATAATAGCTCCATTTTTCATATGATTTGATATCAATAACAGGGTTTTGTCTTCCATAGTGTAAATCATAACCTCTGCTTTAATATTTGTTCATGAATTAAGAACTATACATTGATGTTTGATAAATTTTATTATATATTGTATTATTACTCCAGTACAAGGAATCTGAGTTATTTATTTATTATTTATGGTAGGTTCTACACGAATCTTATAAACTCTGCTTTCATCATTATCTTTTGCATGAGATGTAATTAAAATCTAGATTGCTAACTACAATCTTCCAAGATATTTTTAAGGTGGGGTTAATGAAACACTGTAGTTTCTGCTGAGATTTGATCTTGGCAGAATAGTTTGCAGCAAATCCTTTCATGAACTGTTTCCGAAAGAGATTCTGACATTAAAGGAGTTGGAAGTGTTACACTTGGGTAACAATGACTTCACTGGACCTATTATATATAATTCTTTTTAGTAGTATAGAATTTGTCTTACATATTATTTCATTGATTATCCAATATGCGTAAACTTACACTATTTTTTCCCAGGTTTCGAGGATGGTGAATTTGACACAACCAGGTTGATGCGGTCTGCAGGATCACATTATCATGCCTCTGATGTAGTTTATATTTTGTGGACTCAAAGGTAGATAATTTGTATCTTCACTACGAAATCCATCTCCTTTGATTTATGTTTTTACTTTACTCTTGATGCAACTTAAGCCTCCCAATTTTTCCCTTTACAATAAAATGTTCATATTAGATTCATTTACCTGAAATAGAATGTTCATATTGGTTGAATTTTAATGTTGATAGTCAGCTTTAGTACATTCAGATATACATCAATTATTATTGGCTTTAAATGCTCATATTCTTATGATGTGCTCATGTATGATGGTGAAGTTTTGTTGGGGTGTCGCAGAGATAGTGTAGAATTTCTACATTTGTGTTGTAGATAGCTCTAATATTGGTTGAGTTATTTATCATTGATTATGAATAAAGGATGACTTAATTTGATCATGAATCATGATTCTCTTATGTATGCTAATATGCTTTGCATTTGGCTCTCTTTAGGTGTTAAAGTTCTCTTTCAGATGGCTCAAAACTTTCTCCTTCTTCCTTTTGTGATAAGCACAGATTTAACTCCAGTAAGGGTTTTTTAGCCTCTGAAACCAAGGTTATTATTCAAGATCTAATTTCAAATCAGTGAGGTATAATAAGGGTTTTACAAATATATGGGGTCCTAAGAATCAGAAAATAGATGTATGCTTTAACCGTCAATTGGTTTCAGAGCTCTGATTCCGGTTAAGAAGGTGGGTGAATTCAATTCTGTTCTGTTATTATGCTTTTATTCGAACCTTAATTACTTACAGACCATAGCTAATCTTGGAACCCTAATTACTGGATATCGAATGCTTTGTTTTTGTTTAAATCAAACTTATAAGATTAGAGCCTCTACATTAGGATGGTTGAGTTAAATTATGTGTTCTCTGTTTGTTTAGGTGCTCCTTGGTATTCTTTTTGTAAAGCTGGTTTGTGTTCGTGGTTGCATCCTGCAATCAGAGTTTGTTTGAGGGATGAAAGTCGCTTGATTAGCGAGCTTATGAATTTGAAGAGAGACAGTATTTAGTTTATTAGTCCTTCATAAAACAAGATATCTCATGCAAATTGCACTACAATTTTAAAATACCGAGAAAAGAGATAGTCTTGAAGAGAACAAAAATTCAGACAATATAACTTCATTTTACCAAGAGATAAAATATGCTTTCATAGTGAAGCCTTGGGCATACAAAATAGGTTTTTTTTAAGGGAAAGCATTCTCTTCTTCTTCTTTTTCCGACACAAACCTGCTATCAAAACCTACCTACATCTAAAAAAAACTTGCTACATGCTTTCTATGATAATCTAGAAAACAAATAGATTAAGTTCTGATTTTGAATCATTCTACGATTCACATATCCAATAAACTTAAATGTACCAAAAGACTTCCAGAGACTTGAAGAATTTGAGAGCAACTATCATCTTGGTCGATTGATTAGAAATGAGAAGCTATATAAAGGCTTTAATTTCCTGGAAGATATGGTTTACCATAGCGATCTTCAGGCTGTTGTTGATTCTTTTTTTTTTATGTTAAGGAAATAGTATTTTGAAACTAAAATGTTCCTGTAGGTTCAAATATAAGTAGGCTATGTTTGAATCTTGAAAATGTCACAGCTAGAGGATTACAAGTCTTTGATTAACTTAATATATTATGGTGTTAGTATTTTGTACAGATTGCCTCTGATTGCGAAACTGTTTTTTGTAATCATACATAAGTTTATGACTCTTTGTTTGCATTGCAGCTGATCCAACAAATGACCTAACGCGACAGGGGATCCTTATAAAACAGTGTTTGTTGCTAGGCTTGTAAGTTGTTCTCTGATTTGATCACCTTTAGTTTAATTTTACTAAAACTGTACAACTGGGATTAAGCCGGATTAAGCTAATTTTGATGGAGCGAGAGCTTGAGGAAGGAAGGGAACAAGTGCAATCATTTAGGATAACCCTTCTGATAACAGCAATTTGTCGTGCTAACTGCTCATATGCAAGTAATCCAAACAAACCTAATATGCAGTCCTAGGCAAGTAAGGGTCGAATCCTCAGGGAGACATATTCTAGTTATGTATGAAATATATGTGTCAATCAAGTAACCAAATGGGGGTTTTGTTTGTATTAAGTAACCAAGCATGCAAATAGTAACAAGTAAAAGATGATGGAATCAGTAATTGAGAAATAGCTCAGCCAAACAAATATCCACACTTCGTATGACAAGTTGATCTTAGATAACTCATTCAATATCTCATGAAATGGAAATTCCTATTCCTTTCTGAATTAGCTATTAGCACAACCAGATACTAATAGCTCTAACTAATCAAACAACCATGAAACTATCAAGATTCAATTTAATACCAGCATTAAGATCAGGAACATAATCAGGATACATCAGCATAAAACAACCAGCTTTTATCCTAGATGTAAATCAATTCTCTCCACATAAGACTAGCACAACCAAATACTAGCACGATGCAGTTGCTACTACGAATTAGATATGCTCAACCAGTAACAATCTAATTCTGCAATAGATCAATAAAGACGATACCTAGATGATCAGGCTAGAAACAATCAATATTAATCATGAAAGGTTCAAGCAAGAGAATAGATTAATTCCAAGCAATTGATAAGGAACGAGAAATCTCACAACTTAAACAAAACGAATGCTTCAATTGTCTGACTAAGCAAAAGGGCTTAGTTCTTCATAACGAATGTCTGCTGATGAAAAGAAAAGTGTAAACGGGGTTAGAGAAGAACAAGCTCTCCTCTAAACTAATTATATAGAAATAATATCCTAAAAATAAAGCATAAAACGAGTTTAAACAAATAAGGAAAAATAACAAAAACAATAGAAAATAGAGATAGTAATTCGGATCTGACAGAGGCAGCGGTCGCCGCCAGAACAAGACTTCAGATTCTTCACGTGGATGGGCGGCGATCGCCGTAGGTTTGGCGGCGGTCGCCGGCAGTAGATGTCTTCGTCTTCTTCTGTCTTCTCATCGGTCTTCTGCTGGCTTCTCTTCTTCTTCTGTAATAAGTCTCTAATATCAACATAAAGCTCCATACGTCCTCTTCACTCCAAATGCATGAATAAGCTCCAAGACGCTCCTAAAACTCAGTAATCTCACCCTAAAACACCATACTTACACACTATGATATCGTGTGTATCACCTTCACCTTACAATTATATATGCTCAATCAACATTATTTTTCTTCACTTTTCTTAGCCTTGATTGTCTATACACAGGGTTCCTGCGTAGGCAGCACGATGGATCATCTTCCATCATCATCCAGCAGCAATTCGAACACAAGTTTTCTTTCTTAAGATTTAACTTCATGTTGCTTCGGTTGACAGATAGTCATTTCCTTCTTACCCATAAGATATACTCTTTTCCCGTGTCGACTGTAATGCAAGATTTGTTTGGTGAAATGCTTTATTCCTAGATAGTAATCAGTGTTTTAACACACTCCTTAGTGAAAATATTATACCTATGGTAATAAATTGAAAAACCAAGAATGATGGAGTTAATTTATGAATTCTGTACAAAAATTTAAATGAAGGGGGACAAATAGAGTAGGGTTCGAGACAGCGAGAGTCATGGATCTTTGTGGAGTCCACACCATCGTAGTGGCTAGGAACATGGAAGATACAAAGGAAGCCAAAAGAGCTAATTTCAAGGAAAATGCATTTGCACGAGTGGATATCCTAAAACTTGACCTCTTCATTCGAATCCATTAGAGATGATGATTCGTTTTCTGTTGTAAGTGACGTGTCTAGGTTTATTTTGTTGGTTTGTGAGCATAAATGAGGAATGCAAACAAGAAAGAAAGGTAATGAATTAGTGGTAAACACACTGGTAAATCTGAAGTACTAATAACCCTTTAAAAAACATCTACGCCCCTTTCTTCTTTATTCAAGTTTTAATGTGAACCATTTTACATACTTCGTACAAGCCATAATTCTATATCATCATTGTTCTTATTTTATCTAGCCTTATTTGACCGAGTAAATTCAAATTTGATTTTGGTCTTTCTTGAATATTTTCTTCCAGGATAAATAAGCTAATGCTCTATGAGTTTAGACAAGTAAGCGATGATGAACTTGGTTTGTTTGTGATATTCAAGTTATTTATGAATCTATGTTTGACTACAGCTGTTATCCTTATATTTGTTTTTAGTTTTCTATTCTATGTTTATAATAAGTTTTCTTTTTTATGGGAAACCGTAAGATTCATGTCATTCTAATTGATGGATATAAATTTCTTGCACGTGATAGAGATGGATAACTTATCACATGTGAAGTCATCTTTGAAAACAAATGGCATACTTGCTCAAGGGGGGAGGGCCTCAGATGCATCAGTATGGTGATTGAAAAATTCCAAGTTCATAGTATATATATGGATATACGTTGTGCTCTTAATTAAATAATTTATTTATTTGATGATATAGATAAGTGGAACATTGAAATCATAGAATTATTTGGTGCTAATATCTTTTATCCAAACATTGTATATTTTTATAAATGATTAGCATTTGGAATACTTAAATGTAATAGACAATGATCACATTTTAATTTCAAATCAAAGAATCACTCCTTATATAACGTAAGTACACCGTATACATAGTTCGTAAAAGACTCCACGCATCGTGCGTTCTCGACATTGATGTCAAATTAAAGAAGGGATTGTCCTTTGCTTAAAAAAAAACTATTTGTTAATGGTTAAATAATTAGTTTTTTCTATTTGTAGATGGTAACCGAGTTGTTTGATATTATCAGTAAAGTTGATGTAGCAATTGAAGTGAGAAATATATATTCCATCTTATTAAAAGATTTAGTTGGTAAATAATGGTCTACATTGATTGAAAGTTATCTAATAAGCTTAATTATAAGCACAATGCTGTTCATGGACGGAAGAGTTGTCCATTCTAAATTCGGTATTATTACATAACATATATGCAAGTGTTTTCCAATAATATATAATAGTACTGCTTTATACCTTATGAACAATAAATATATATAGGAATGTGATATAAGAGATATTACTACAATTTTATATTAATATATTATAACATTAATTTCATATTAAATTATTTACAATACATATAACATTCGCAAAAAATCTACACAATTACTCATTAATATGACCATAGTGTGTAGCTTTCTTTATATTTCGCTCTGTTCATCTTGACCCATGGTTGTCCAAGACATATATAATTAAAACAAATACAAATGTACAACATATTGTACATCTTGTAAGACAAAATCTTGTTGCGATCTGCACAATAACCGCACCTTCTCTAGGAATTATAACATCGAGCCACAAGAAGATCGAGAAACAATGTACACAAATCAAAACGATCCGTCGAAAAAACGGACAAAATACCCGCCCTTCGCGCGGTTCCCATTCCTAGTAATATAAGAAGATATACTAATTCAAGTTCTGCTTTTGTGTGACATCAGTAATTAATTATCATGGTTCAGTTGAATCCAATTAGAACTAATTAATTATTCTCAAGTAACATCTATACTTGCACTAAGTTCAGTTCAGCTTCTCTTGTGTTCACGGGAGTGGAAAAAAAGCTTCTTGTATGAAAAATATAAGAAAGATGTTACTTTAAATAATATAGTTCATTTTTTTAATATAAAATGAATTTTTATCCACGTTCATGTTATTCATATCAAATAACATGTATTTTATCTTTATTTTTATTATAAATTTAAATAATATATTAGTTAATATGGATATCAATATGTAGATAAAAATAAATAAAAAATATTTGAAAAAGAATTACAATAAAATTTTATGTATTGTGGGTGTTATAAGATATTTACCAATAACTAAGTAATATAATTTTACTATTGGTCCACATGTTGATAAATGATTGGACAAATAAAGTGATTTGAGAAATTTCACATACACATTGCACATACACATGTCATTTTTATTATTGGTCCACATGTCATTTTTATTTTCAATTTTTAAATGGATTTTATTATTCTAAGTAACACATTGCACATACACATTGTAGATGATCTAAGAATTCATTGTATCTATATTTTCTATTTTTAAGTTATAATTATTTATGCGGTTTCAAAGCTCAGTTTGAGAAATTTCACCAGCGATTTCTTTTCTTACTTACTTCATTAATAAGTACTACTCCCTCTGTCCCTAAATGATAGTCTCATTGTTGCTTTAGAGAGAGGGAGTATGTCATTTCAAAGCTATATTCCCAGGCTATATATTCTTTCATCTCTGTCATTTGCTTCTTCTTCTTCTTCTTCCATAATCTTTCTTCTCCCAAAAATCCTTACTGTTAAAAGTGCCGCTTGCTCATCGATCTTGCTCATGTACGCCACTTTCAGTTTCTGGTATGTCTCTCTTTTTTTAAGCCATTTTTTCCTACTTGTTACTTCTGTTAGCTTTTTAATGACACCATTCATATACCAATCTCAAGAAAATAGTTTGGCATTTGTGTGTGAGATTTTGACTTGACAGATTATAAGATGGAGATGGCAAAAAAAATAGTTGAGTTAGAGGTTGAATGTAAACACTTGAAAGAAGATAATATCAAGTTCAAAATGGAGAACGAAAGGAAGAAGAAGAAGGTTATGGAACTCAAGCAGAGATCAAGTTCCGAAGTGTCGAATTTAAAGGAAGCATGCATGAAGCTGGAGATGCACAACAAGAGGCTTGAGATAGAAAACGTGTTGAGTGCTCAAGTTTTGGGGAAGAATGAGTTCTTGGAACTGGATCGAAAACTCGAATCCGACCATATGATTACGAAACAGAAAGATAGACTCTTGGAACTTGAACAAAAGATTGCAGTTTTGGAGATGGAGAAAGAAGGATTGACTGCTCAAGTTTTAAATCTACAAAAGGAAAACAAAGATGAAAGTGAGAAGATTTTGAAAAAGGAGCTATTGGAGATGGAATTAGTGCAGGACAAAATTCCTGATCTTGTGAAGAAGGTTGAGAAGGCAGAGAAGGCAAAGCAGCGTGTACAGAGTAGACTTTGTAAGGAGGAAAAGGAGGTTAAGACTATGCACAAAATTACCCAACTTAGAAAGAAAGTTCTGGAGGTTCAAAAACTGTTGATTGAGAAGATGGGTTATGAGGAGGAGAAAGGTGTAATGGAGGCAAAGATTGTTAAACTGAATGCCGAAGTTGAAAGGCAAAAGATTGAGGCAGAAGTCTCCAAGAAGAAGTTTGAGGAGAATGTGAGGATTCGGCAACAAAACATGGTTTTGAAGGGTCAAGTAGAGCAGTTAAGCAAGGATTTGGAAGATATGCATGAGGCCAGCAAGGAGTTGTGCAAGGAGATTGCAAAGTTAAAGGCTTGGAACAGGGAGAAAGATAGAGTGATGATCAAGATGGAGCATACATCATAATCAAGGTATGTAGCAATTAGTTAATCTCTTCTTATATATCTTGCATTGTTTGACAAGTTTCGGTAATAATCATGTCTTAGTTAGAAACGTAGCAACCGTCATTATTGTTTCGGTGATAATCGTGACACTGACCATGAATATTTATGGCTTTGAACTTTAATGTTCATGGCTTTAAACATAAAAATGCTCATGACATGTTCACAACGAAAGCTCAATGAACGAAAAATAAAATTAATGAAAATGAACAATTTGGTATAAATGAGTGAATATTTTATGAAGACAGCCGTGAAAATTCGAAAGCAAGTGTCATGAACATAAAAAGATTGCTACCTAAGATATGTTGTTATATGATTATATCCGTGTTTGACGAAACTTTCTTTTTGTGTTTATGATTTTGGGTTTTGTTGTGGAATGCATTCTCTTTTTGTTTCGGGGATTCCACATAAGTGTTCATACTAATTGATTTCTTTTTGTTGTGGCAGCCTACTTTAATTGTGAATTGCATAGTAATTTATTGTGAATTGCATACTAAGTGCTTTTGAATTGTATTCTATTGTGGTGTGGTTTGCACAATAAGTGATTTATGAATTGCATAAAGTGATTTATGAATTGTATACTTATTGAATTGTGGCATGCATATTAAGTGTTTTGTGGTTTGCATACGAAGTGTTTTTTGAATTGCATATGCATTGATTTTTGAATGCATATATAGTGTTTTTTGGATTATATACTTAATGATTTATGAATGGCATATGAAGTTTTTTTATTAATAGCATTCTTGGTTACTTTATGAAGTGATTTGTTGTTTGTATACAAACTGTATTTATTTTATATTTTATTTTCATTTTGTAGTTGTGTTATGTTGATGGAGTTATGATTCTCAACGGTTCCAAGGGAACTTCCTCTAGTCAAAGTATGGACAAGTGCAATGTTGAAATCCAGAGAGGCTGATGAGATGCTTTTTGGTGGGTTTGGAAAGGGCAAAATTTTACTTGTGTCTTTCTTTAAAGAATCATTCAAATCTCAAGAGCCTCCTTTGCAAACAAAAACTACTTTTGTAAATTCACAATCTCCTCAATGCCTTGGTGATTGTAATTAGTTTTTAATTCGTAGGAAGTATTTTGGGCAAGAGGAAAGAGCCCTAGAGGAGGACTACTATGGTGAGTACTTGCTCCTACTAATCTTAAGTTTAATCTAGCATAGGAAAGTAGAGATATATATGTATGTAGTAGTTTGACTTGACTTGGCTTCCCAATTCCCATCTCTTTTGGTGCTGCTATATGTAGTAAAACTACTCTCAGGTTAACGAAACTTGAATTTTATGTTAAATTTCTTGTTAAAGCTGTGTTTGTGTTCAAGTTAGGATTTTACTTAGAAGATGATATGTTTCATACGGATTCATTGTAGACATGTGTTGGTGGGTCAAAATCATCATTTGGCCGACATATTCGTAATCGTAGGAAAGAAATGAAAAAACAAAAAAATCAAGAAAATGATTAATTAAAAACAAAACATTAAATGGAGTGCGATTAATTTGAGGAACCCCTAATTTTATAAAATACTAGGGAGAAGGTTCTCGCGCGGAGCGCGGGTCTTAGTGTTCTTTTTATGTGTGTTCGTGTTTTCATTAGCTTATTTTTATTTTATTTAGGTAAAAATATTTTTGCTACGCGAGAGAAAAAATATGTTTTAAAAAAAAGATTAAGACTATGTATCAAAGTGTATAATTGTTTTTTGAATTTTGCATTTATAGGTAATAGAGGTGAATATTTATTTCAAATGTGTGAAGCTATAAATATGTTATTTGTATTGCATTATATATATTTTTCAACTATATATGATTTTGGATTAATTCTTCTTAGTAGAATTTACAAAAGAATTGCTTTTATTTATTTATAAATAATTACATCTTATTTGAAAAGTGACATATATATATATATATATATATATATATATATATATATATATATATGTTGAAATTATGTTTTTTTAAACATCGTTTATGTAAATAAACTGAAGTTTGAATCGGTTAGGATAAAAGTTCTCTTTTATTTTTATAAAAAATAATAAATATCTTGCAAAATGTATGTTTTAATTAAATCTTCATATATTCAAGTTTTTATTTTATGGATCTTGATCCATCTATCTATAATGTATAAAAATCACCAATAAAAAGATAACAACATTGAATTGAGGAGCATGAATTAACCAATTAAAATGTGACGAATTTAATGCTATGTCTTTAATTTTCTCTCTCCGCAATTTTTATATATAAGATAAGATATAAGATAAGATAAGATAAGATAAGATAAGATAAGATTAGATTAAGACTAGAGTCGGACCCCCGCGCTACATGCGGGGAATTTATAGGATTTTTTGCATATGGCTTAATGTTGTTAAATATAAGTCCTAAAGTTAAATTGAGGCTAATTATGTTCACAACCTTAAACAATGCAACCTCAACAAAGTTAAATTTGTAAACAGAATCAATTAGAAAAATGACGAATGATTTATTTCGACGAAAAAAAAGTCACTAAACCCCTCCAAATATGGGACGCAATTCCGGTGAGAACGCCCCTTTAGAGAAGGAATAAGGCTGGGCCAACAGCTAAAGGAGGATTGTGGTGGGGCCCATTGATACATGCACTATATAAAGCTTGTTAGGGCTTGTAGGATCTGTATGTTAGTATCAAGGGAACTGTGACAAAGAGTTGTCCAGTTCCTAGCCACAGCGGAAGTAATATGACAAGTTATCAACGCAATTACTTAAGGTGGAAACCCTAGATAACCAACTAGTTATCTTTGGATGAAAATCACCCCTCTTTCGAGGATTTGAAAGTTCTACTTATATATTCAATCAATGAGTTTAGAGATGAACGAGATTACAAAACTTATTGGTAAGTACTAACCTAGTTCCTATCAAAAACTCTAAGATGAAAATACCAATGAGCTTACTTGATGTTCTTTTACAAGAACACTTTTCTCTTCTCTTAGTCTGATGCACTTTAAGCTTCGTCAAAATACACAAATCCTAAGAACATAAAGATGATCATATATATAGGAAGCAAGTCTCCCGTATAAAGATATTCCAAGAATATATTATACGTCAAACTTATTTCCTAATTTATAACAATCTCTATGGATTTCAAGTTAACCTAATTAACTCGAGATTTACCAAATATTACATAGACAATATTACAACCAACTCTAGCAATATCCTAACAAGGAAAAGATCTCCTACAAGATCTTCTCGGCTCGCCGCCCACGCTAGGGTTAGAAGCAACACTGATGTAACGCAGTTCCTTCAGACTTCCCTTAATACTTCATCAGTCTTCAAATCTTCAATCTTTTCATCTGAAATATCAAGATAAACTATACCATAGTATATGCTAAGGTTGTCATCGTCAAAACATAGAGTATTGTAGAATCTGTAATATGACAAGTTATCAACGCAATTACTTAAGGTGGAAACCCTAGATAACCAACTAGTTATCTTTGGATGAAAACCACCCCTCTTTCGAGGATTTGAAAGGTCTACTTGTATATTCAATCAGTGAGTTTAGAGATGAACGAGATTACAAAACTTATTGCTAAGTACTAACCTAGTTCCTATCAGAAACTCTAAGATGAAAATACCAGTGAACTTACTTGATGTTCTTTTGCAAGAACACTTTTCTCTTCTCTTAGTCTGATGCACTTCAAGCTTCGTCAAAATACACAAATCCTAAGAACATAAAGATGATCATATATATAGGAAGCAAGTCTGCCGTATAAAGATATTCCAAGAATATATCATACGTCAAACTTATTTCCTAATTTATAACAATCTCTATGTCTTTCAAGTTAACCTAATATAGGAAGCAAGTCTGCCGTATATAGGAAGCAAGTCTCTCGTTCTTTCACTCTCGCTCGACCACCTCCACTACAATCTCGCTTCCTCTTTCGAGTTCTCGAGCCGATTTCGCTCACAAACCCTAGAAGGAAGAAGAAGTCATTTCAACGCTATTCCAAGCAATTTCACGGAGATTTCAGCGACGACAACACAAATCAACAAAAACAACAAACAAAACAGCAACAATGAGGTCAAAAATAGCATCTGGAACCCCAGGTATAAACTCGACTTAAGAATTTTGGTTGTAAACTCCATTTGTTAATCACTTCATCGTATGTTTATGGATTTTATACAGTATGCATGAATAGATCTAGAATAACTGTGTATAGATCCTTGAAATTGCATGTGTTGTCACTTGATATAATGTTTATGCATTTTCTTTAACAGATATGAGGCGTTGGTGCATCGAATGTGTTTTTGAAACATAAATTGGTTTTGGTGCATCATCCACTGTGTTTTGGTGCATCATCCAGTAGGTTTTGGTGCATCGTCCACTGTGTTTTGGTGCATCATCAAGTAGGTTTTGGTGCATCGTCCACTGTGTTTTGGTGCATCATCCACTGTGTTTTGGTGCATCATCCACATTGTTTTGTTGCATCATCCACATTCTTTTGGTGCATCATCCACTTTGTTTTGGTGCATCATCCACTGTGTTTTGGTGCATCATCCACTGTGTTTTGGTGCATCGAATGTATTTTGTGCATGGTATGTGATGTACTGAATCAAATAGTTGTGTTGGTGCATTATTTAGTGTGTGTTGGAGCATCACACAAGAATATTTTTTATGTATAAAATGTAAGGAAGAAATAGGAGCTAAGATATGGAACACTAATTATTAAGTTATCCACCACATATAAACATTGGTACGTTTGTAGAAATGCATGTATAATTATTGTAAAATGCATGAGTGGTTATTTATTAGTGCATGGGTTGATGTCTATTGGTACATTGATGCATAGGTATTGGCTGCTATTTATTAATCATATATATGTATATGGTTTAACAGTAGCAGAAGAAGAGGAAATACCATCAACTTCATCAGAATATCGTGGAGAAACAACTCCACTAGATGGTAAACACTAATCATTTTGCCATTTTTTAATAATCTGTGTGAGTTGGTGCATCACCCATTTGGTTTTGGTGCATCACCCATTTGGTTTTGGTGTATCACTCAGTGGGTGTTGGTGCATGGATCACCCTGTGGGTGTTGGTGCATCACTCATTGGGTGTTGGTGCATCACCCGATGTTTGTTGGTGCATCACCTAGTAAGAGTTGGTGCATCAAGGATATATCTATTGTCTGCCATTTTACTAATTATATATGCGTTCTTTTTAATGATAACAGAAAGTGGAGAAGAAGTTGACACATGCCGACAAGGGACGTGGACGGGGACGTGGACGTGCAAAGTAAAGAGTAGAAAGATGTAGGGATGAAATAGGAAGATGTGAACAATTTGGATGTTTGTAAACAATTTCGTTTGTAATAAGACATATTTGGTTTTAGAAAACAAGTTTGGTTTTTAGGTTGCAAGACAAGTTTGATTTTTTGGGTATTTGTGGTTTGCACATGAAAATGGTTTGTGGTTGTTGATGACTCACAATGACAGAAAATGCATGAGTAGTTGTTTGTTGGTGCATCACATGATGAAAATGGTGCATCACAGAATCGAAATTGATTCATCACCGGATATATAGTTTGTGCATCACTTAATGAAATGTAGTGCATCACTTAATTGAAAATGGTGCATCACATAGTGATATTTGGTGCATCACTTAGTGATATTTGGTGCATCACTCAATGATAATCGGTGGATGAATAAGCTACAAAAAATGAATGGATAAAAAATTGAAAAATAAAATCAAGACTAATTCAGTCAAGCAAACAAGGTGCTATGCATTGTTAATAAAAGTTGGTGCATCACTGAGATGCAATTGGTGCATCACCGATATACAAATGGTGCATCAGCCATAACTAATAGGTGCATTACCAAAATATCTGGTTAATAACTCATTACAATGAAAGCTCAGATAAACTAATGGACATATTGAGGACACGTAGTAATGTTGTGTCCCGGCCTCTTATAAATTTTACAAACCCGTTTCTTCTTCTTGGAATTTTCAATTCCAACTTCTTGGTCACCTTTAATACACCTCTTCTTGAACTTGTTCTTTGTCATTTCAGGAGGATGGATATTTACTTGATTAGGTAACGGGCCAACAAATTTCTCAAACTTGTAGTTTCTAGCTAGTGTTAAGGAAGAAGGACAACTACTTCAGATCTTGTGAATGCAGCCTTTTGATCCTTTAAAATAGCTAAAAACTCTTTCAATATATCCATGTCATCACCACCAATGTCAACACAAGAATACATTTATGTCATCACTTCGGCCAACAAACGCTTTCTTTCATCAATCTCAACACTAGAATCATACACTGCACCGTCTACTTAAAAAATTGGTTGTAGAATAGCTTGTTTGGTCAATCTTATAATTAGGTGCATCACATCCTAAAATAAGATGCATCAGTCAAAGCTAAAAGGTGCATCAATCAATGAACATTAATGCATTATGCACAGAAATCATCAATGTTTTCAACTGATGCATCATAGCATATTATAAGGTGCATCAGTCAAAGGTAAAAGGTGCATCAGCCAATGAACATTAATGCATTATGCACACGAATCATTAAAATTCTCAACTGGTGCATCGTAGTCTATTAAAAGGTGCATCACTCAATTGTAAAAAGGTGCATCACTCAATGGTAAAAGGTGCATCCCTCAATGGTAAAAGGTGCATCACTCAACCAAATCCCGTACAAAAATCCAGAAATCTGAGACATTATATTGATATTGTAATAAAATGCAATATATATGCAGAAACAACAATCAAATCAAACACACAGTACAGATCTAAACCTAAATTAGGAGAAGCATTATCCATATCACGAAGGACATTAGATTTGGCCGACGACAAACGTAAAAAGAGAAAACACAGTGGCGCGAGCACCGTCGAACACACTCTCGCCTAAGGAACACCAGGAACAGCCGAAGAACAACAATGGCGGCGAGTAAACGATAATAAGAAGGATTCGATGAGAAGAATACGATGGCGGCAATGGAGGATGATTCTCCTCTACCGAATTTTCGCAGCTTTCCTTCTTCTATAGAGAACGAATTCGTCAAATTCGAGCGATGTGATGGAGAGATCTACGGAGGAGCAAGTCGGCGACAAGAAGAGGTCGGGAGAGAGTGGCTGAATTTTATCGTTGAAAGAGAAAGGAAAGGGAAAGAGAAAGGGAAAGAGAAAGGGAAAAACGAACGGACGAGATTAAAACGTGACGGACGGTGGAGATTGATCCTCACTCCTTCTTTGTAAAGGCATCCTCACCGGATCTTTTTCTGGCAGGGCGTCTTAAACGAAAGCTAGATAAACTTGTTGATTCAAGCTTTGATTACTCTTTTTTCATGAATTTCTTATGATTTATGTCACACCTTTCTTAATATCGATTTTTTCAATACATTAACTCACTGCATTAACTCGGTACCAATTGACATTACTTTGTTGAAGCCATGAACTTTTATATAGATAGAGATTAAGATAATAATCAAGAACATGAATTAAATTGTAAGAGTAAAATTTGATTCAATTAATTTATGCAAGAGATAATTGATACCACTGTAGGCTTTTAGATGCTCTACGGAATTGCAAATAATGTTTTTCTAAAATCTAAACGAATGATCTATTGCATAAACCAATTGGATTAGTATTAGGAGAAACGATTACCTCTTGATGCGTGTTGGAAGTCTTCTCTAATGGAGATTTTGAGAGCCTCACTTGAAAAACTCCTCTAGTTGATCCACCCGAGCAAAGAGATAATTGATACCACTGTAGGCTTTTAGATGCTCTAAGCGGAATTGCAAAAAATGTTTTCCTAAAATCTAAACAAATGATCTATTGCATAAATCAATTGGATTAGTATTAGGAAAAACGATTACCTCTTGATGCGTGTTGGAAGTCTTCTATAATGGAGAGATTGAGAGCCTCACTTGAAAAACTCCTCTAGTTGATCCACCCGAGCAAAGATCTGAATCCTTATGAATAACTTGTTAGGTTGAGGATGTAAGGTTTTGAGAAAAAAAGAAACATATTTTTTGGTTTGTAGAGAAAGTGAAAATATGATCAAGGTTTGTACGATCTGTATGTTAGTGATACGCTGCACTTTGTATAGCGTAACTAGGGATTATTACATTGTATTAAGAGTGATTCCATATGAGTTTAGAGACATTTCTATGTTATGGGTCATTAGAGTTATTATGAAGACTTAGAAAATATAAAGTGAAGAATTGGAGTCAAGAAGAGTTGAAGACGAAGTTGAAGTAATATTCTGAGCCAAGATGGCGATTGCCATTGGTGTATGGCGATCGCGGGTATATATGGAATGATGGTGCGCTATGGCATGGGGTACATATTAGCCCATTATTGATGAAACAAGGCCGGCCCACATTGAGGAGGAGGAGCCCACTCTCACGAATTGAAGATGGGTCGTGTATTATGGGAAGCAGCCATGACAAATTGAAGAGGAAAGCAGCTGATGACTTTTTGGGCTGAAGTGGATGGGCCAATGCTTGGGCTTTACTTTACTTGATGGGCCGAATTGTGGAAGCAAGTGGAGTACCGAATTGTGCAAGCTAGCAGCTGATCTTGACAAGGCTTTTATGCCGTGGAATGTTGAGCTTTTGCTTTTGTTTGTTTTATTTCCTTTTTCCTTATTTTTCTTATTTCGTTTAGGATTTATCTTTTACCATATATTTTTAGGGTTAGATTTCTATATATTGTTTTAGACCTAGTTTTGAAGGGCAGTCTTCTTCTGAACCCTTTTTCCCTTTTCCTTTGTTTTAGAGTTGGGTAGACAATTGAAGCTTTCGTTTGTATTTGGTTGTGAGATTCTAAACTCTTGTTCTATTTTCTATTTGGATTGTATTAATTCTCTTGTGTGTATCGGATTGAATCTACGGGCCTTGCTGGGATAGTATTCCTGGTTGGAACTCTTATCACCTACGGGTAGTTGTATTCATCATATGATTTCTATTGGTTTTGCTAGCTTGATCGCCTAGTTTGATTAGTAGTTTTCTATTGCTAGACTAGGAATATACGGTGGAATTCCTTTGTCATTGTAGCACTCATATTTGCATGATCTGGTAGTTGATTGCTTTTATGAAAGAGAATTGATTGCATGTTAATACTTGACGGTTGTAAGTTATTGCATGCATCCTTATAATTCCTGTGCCCTTTGCTGCTATTTCATCTAATCTTGAGAGGTTTCCCTGATTGCTGAATAGTAAGTATTATCAGGACCGGTTGGCCTGCCAATATATTAAAGATTGGAATAGGAACAACCATAGAATTGAATGAACTTGAGATATCTATGATCAACCTGACAAACTGAAAGTGGATATTTGTCTAGCCAGACTATTTATCTTTTATTGTTTTCTTAGTTAGATTGATTACCACAATAATCGCCCCTTTCGTCTTCGTTATCAATTGGTGAATGATTTTACAAATAGAATATATAACTTGATTCTCTGTGGGATTCAACCCTTACTTACCAAAGCTACATTAGTTAGGGTTTAAGGTTTATTTTGATTAGGCACGACGACTCTAGCCTCATCAGTTAGTATGAAAGGAACTGTGACAAAGAGTTGTCCAGTTCCTAGGCACAACGGAAGTAATATAACAAGTTATCAACACAATTACTTAAGGTGGAAACCCTAGATAACCAAATAGTTATCTTTGGATGAAAACCACCCCTCTTCCAGGATTGAAAGGTCTACTTGTATATTCAATCAATGAGTTTAGAGAAGAACGAGATTACAAACTTATTGCTAAGTACTAAACTAGTTCCTAACAGATGATAATACCAGTGAACTTACTTGATGTTCTTTTGCAAGAACAACTTCTCTCTTCTCTTAGTCTGATGCACTTCAAGCTCCGTCAAAATACATAAGTCTAAGAACATAAAGATGATCATATAAATAGAGGGAAGTCTGCCGTATAAAGATATTCCAAGAATATATTATACGTCAAAATACTTTCCTAATTAATGATAATCTCTATGGCTTTCAAGTTAACCTAATTAACTCGAGATCTTCTAAATATTACATTGACCGATTACAACTAACTTTAGCAATATCCTAACAAGGAAAAGATCTTCTTGAAGATCTTCTCGTCTCGCCGCCCACGCTAGGGTTAGGAGTAACCCGGATGTAATGCAGTTCCCTCTGGCTTCCCTTAATACTTCATCAGCTTCAAATCTTCAATCTTTTCATCTGAAATATCAAGATAAACTATACCATAGTATATGCTAAGGTTGTCATCTTCAAAACATAGAGTAATAGAGGAAAATAAGCTATTGAGGAACCAGAGTTCCTTAGGTCCCTATTCCAACAATTTCCCCCTTTTTGATGATGACAAACTCAAATAAGTATAATCACAGAGTCAATAGGCAATTTGAATAAAAGACTCAGGACAAAGATACTGAGACCAAACGCTTCAAAGAGTTCCCCCTTAACCTTTGAATTGTCTAACAAGTTCCCCCTAAACATGATACCAGTCCTATTCGTACCGAGATTTCAGAGTATATTCCCCCTTTTGACATCATCGAAAAGATATGAAGATAATATAAGGAACAATGATGCTAAACATGAACATGCAAGATTCACAAATCATAGAACACCAAAATATTATTATTTTTCATTTATGAGCCCAAAGACAATCGCGACTCAGACAGACAAACACAAAAAGATAACAAAAGCATGAAGCAAAGAGAACAACAAGAACAGAAGGATTGATGTGCTGGGGAACCCTAGGGGAATTTTATGCCAACTACATCGGAGGAACTGCTGGAGAAACTCTATCCTCTCTTGGCAGTGAGAACGTCGGCGAGCTTGACGAAAGCAGAGCTGAGGTCACGAATAGCAGCCGAAATTTCTCGCAGTTCCTCAACAATCTCTGAGGTGGCCTCCTCTTGATCATCTGTAGGAGCGGGTCGAGCAGGTATATTTCTGGAGGGTCTGGACTTCTTGGAGACAGTCTCTTCCACCTTGAGACTGTTAATGTAGGAGCCATCCATCTTGTGGGAGAACGACGTCTCTCCCTCTGTTGTCGGGTAAATGTCAAGTCTCTCCAAAAGAGCCTTGATGATTGTAGGGAACGGCATGGAGTGGGATGGATGGCTGTGGCATGCCTGCATGTGATGCATAATGATCTTAGGCAGGTCGAGGAACTCCCCAGAGACGATATTATCCATGAATACAGCATTAGCGATGAGAACAGTAGTCCTCTTTTCCTGGCGAGGAACAACGTTGTTGATGAGGAAGGCATGGAGCAGCTTCATAGACAAGGAGAGGAACCTGGTATTGAGTTCCTTGAGGTCCGGGTTCCCAAAGACGGTCTTGACATATTCGCTTTTCTTTGTGGGCCAATGCTTTTTGTGGATAGCAAAGAACCCAGTTCTTGTTGGAATGCCAAGAACTGAGGAGATCATCTCTATGGTGATCTTGTACAGCTTCCCTCGAATGTTGACCACTATATCATGGGGATCCTCAACTTCTGATACTTGAGCGAATGACATAGATGAGTAGAAGGACCGAATTACCTCTTCATTGACGCTCTGAGGGGCGAAGAACAAGGATTCCCAGCCTTGGGAAGTCAAGACGGAGCGGAAGGTGTCAACTTCACTCAGTTCCGAGTTCCAGAGCCCGTTGTCCACAAACAGAGGACCTAAGATTTTCCTCTCAGCAAATTCCGGTTTGAGAGAAGTGGTGGCGGTGGCGAGAGAGCTGGAGGAGGAGACTATCGGCTTAGCAGATCTGGTGCGAGCGGCGACAGAGTTGGGTTTGATTTTCTTTTCTTGTCGACCACCGTGAGTGGTGGTCGTGGTGATGACTGCTTCGTCATCGTCAGCCTCTTCCCTAAGGCGCTTGAGGAAAGCGTTGCCTACGCTTTCTGGTTCAGGGACGTTGGGTGGTTGAGAGGGATTGCCCATGGAGTGGGGTGAGATTTGGGGGGGGGGGGGGGGAGTGAGTGGAGGAGTCACTTTTGGCAGGGCTAGGAGCAGGTTTTGTGGAGCTCTCTGGAGAAGGAGGAGAGTTAGCCGGAGATGTGGAGGGAGAGATCTATGGGATGATGGCCATAGCTATGGGGTCGGGGGAGGGTGTGTTGTTTTTGGGTGGCGAGGCTGGTTTGGAGGAGGGCAGTGGAGTGGAAGAGGATGTGGGAAGATCGGCTGGTTTGACTTCCTCCGTAGGCAGGGCGGAGGACGATGGAGTTTCCTTCTCCACTTGTAGCATGAAGGCCTTGAACAGTGCCATCTGTTCGTCGGTGAGAGTCATGGGTGATTTTTTTGCGGCCATTGGAGAGTATGAGAGTTTGAGAGTTAGGGTTTGAGAAGATTCTGAGAGGAGGCGAGAGGAAGATTAGAGCAGGAGAGGGAAAGTAGGGTTATGCCGTCCCTTAAAAAGATTTCCTTACGCAAGATCACCACAAAATCCTTCAAACGGTAAAAAAATATCGTCATAAAATCCTTCCCCAATTACCGATGTTCAAACGGTCACAAAATCCCTAAGAATTCGTCCAAAATTTCCATAATCATGGAAGCTCCAACGTTCACAATTTTACCATAAATTTTCACCACACAATAAGCCATCATTTCCCTGTTACATCGGCACAAGGAACTAAGCCCAAAAGCAGTGTGTCAGTCGGCTGCGCATATTCCCGAGGCAAAGAGGTAAGCGACAGAGAAGAGACTTTGGAGTTCCTTTCACAGTCCCGTTTCAGTAGTTGGCATGGATGGGTTTGGATGCATTTAAGTGATAGGTAATAAAGTAAATCAAGAGTACACATCCAAACAATAAAATTTAGGGAGGGCCAATTTTTACACAAACATAAACAAGTTCCAGAGTGGTGCTAATATAAAAAGGATCATAGGAACAGTTTATGTAAGTCAAGCTAGGGAGGGCCTATAATCAATCTTTATTTCGGCTTATAATGCGGGTTCCAATAGATCCGATTGATTATTTTGTGTTCAAAGAAGTACGATTTTGTCAAATAATCATGAGTGAAAGCAAATTCCGTATATTATGCACGTCACAAAGATAATAACACATTTATAATGAATATGACTATAGAATCAAGGACCAAGTGAGCATACAAAGAACCAGAAAAATCAATCAATCATTTACTAGTCAAGACAAAGAAATATACAAGGGAACTCAGAACCGCTATTCAATGGCAATCATACCTAGGAGTAACCTAAAGTATTCAAAAGGTTCTCTATTTAGGGATTTAGTGAATATGTCAGCTATTTGATCCTCAGTACGACAGTGTTCCATGAGAATGATACCCTTTTACACATTATCTCTAAGAAAGTGGTGCCTTATGTCAATATGTTTAGACTTAGAGTGAAAGACAGGATTCTTAAATATACTAATGGTGCTAGTGTTATCACAAAGAATTTTTAGGGGTCCATAGGACTTACCAAAGTCAGTAAGTTGTTGCTTGAGCCAAAGAAGATTTGCACAACAAGATGCAGCTGCGATGTATTCCGACTCTGTGGTGGAGAGGGAAATGGAGGATTGCTTTTTAGATGCCCATGACACCAGGCATGGACCAAGGAACTGAGCCATCCCTGAAGTACTTTTCCTGTTCTTGAGATATCCTGCATAGTCAGCATCAGTGTAGGATAATATTTCAAAATCATCACTTTTAGGATACCATAGGCACAAATTCTCAGTTCCCTTGAGATATCTAAGGATACGCTTGACGGCAGCCAGATGTTTGACTCTTGGGTCTGCTTGGGATCGTGCACACAAGCACACGGAGTACATGATATCTGGGCGACTAGCGGTCAGGTATAGAAGGGAACCAATCATTTTCCTGTAGAGAAATTGATCTGCCTTGATGTCTGTGGGAACCAGCGTCAGTTTGGTGGTTGGAGAGATTGGAGTGGAGAAAGGCTTTGAAGAGCTCATCTGAAATCTGTCCAGGAGTTCTTTGACATACTTTTGCTGATGGATTTGGGTTCCTGTGGGAAGTTGATTTATTTGCAGTCCCAGAAAGAATGTGAGTTCCCCAATCATACTCATTTCGAATTCACTGCTCATGAGATCCTTGAACTTCTCTACAAGGGACATGTTAGTGGAACCAAAGATAATATCATCGACATAAACCTGGACAACCAGGATGTCTTCATTTTGTTCAAGAAGAAAGAGAGTTTTATCAATCAAACCTCTTATGTATCCATTGGATATCACGAACTGAGCTAACATGTCATACCACGCTCGTGGTGCTTGCTTGAGTCCATAGAGTTCTTTGTCGAGGAAGTATACATGATCGGGCCTGCTTTTGTCCTCAAAGCGAGGGGGCTGCTTGACATATACTTCTTCTTGAAGAAATCCATTTAAGAAAGCAGTCTTGACGTCCATTTGGAATAGCTTAAAACCCTTGTGAGTAGCAAAGGCGATCATGAGACGAATGGCTTCCATTCGAGCAACTGGGGAAAAGGTCTCAGCATAGTCAATACCTTCTTGTTGACAATACCCTTGGGCGACAAGTCGTGCTTTATTTCTGGTGACCATGCCTGAGTCGTCAAGTTTGTTTCGAAAGATCCATTTAGTTCCAATGATAGTTCTGTCTGAAGGACGAGGAACCAACCGCCAAACTTTGTTCCTTTCAAATTGATGAAGTTCCTCATGCATGGCATGCACCCAGTCTGCATCATTGAGGGCTTCCTTGTAGTTCATAGGCTCAAGAACAGAGAGGAACGCAGTGAAGGCGTAGAAATTATTCAATGAGGATCTAGTGGAGGGACCTGTCTTGTCAAAAGGACAGAGAATCTGATCAACTGGATGAGAGCCCTTGTATTTGTAATTAACCACCGGAATGGATGATGAAGAAGGTTCATCCGGAGGAACCGAGTTGACATCGTTCTCATTTGAATCTGGGTCCTCTGACGGAGGATCTGGAGCTGAATCAGAGGAACCAGGAGCAATGGGAGGAGATTCTTCATTTTGCACAGGGGAACTTGGGCCAGAATTGTTGGGAGCACGAGTTTCCTCAGGGTGCTCATTCACGATTCCGGTAGGATCTAAGGTGAAGTCAGGTAGTGAAGAGGAACTAGGAGCAAGAGGATCCTCTTCTTCATCAGCATTGCTGTCACCTGTGGGAAGTACCTGTGAAGACACATGAAATGCAAATTCATTGAAAACAACGTGAAGGATTCTTCAAACTTGGATGTCCTCGTGTTGAACACTTTGAAGGCTTTTCTGTTCGGAATATATCCCAAGAAGATCCCTTCATCACTCCTGGGATCAAACTTTCCAATGGGAGTTTTGCCGTTGTTGTGGACGAAACACTTGCACCCAAAGACCTTGAGATGAGATATGTTGGGAACTCTGCCATGAAGCAGTTCATATGATGTCTTCTCAATCTGGGGGCAAAGCATGACTCTGTTTAGAATGTAGCATGCAATGTTGACAGCTTCAGCCCAAAATCTTTGAGAGAGGCCTGCTGAGATGAGCATAGTACGAGTCATATCTTCAAGTGTCCTATTCTTTCTTTCAACCACTCCATTTTGTTGGGGGGTTCTGGGCACAGAAAAGTTGTGAGTAATCCCTGCAAAAGGTTAGGAACTTTGCATTTTGGAATTCGGTTCCGTGATCGGAACGAATAGCCTTAATTTTGTGTCCCAGTGACATTTCGAGAGTATGAACTATTTCACAGAATCTATCAAACACAACGTCTTTAGATTTTATGAAAATAGTCCACGTATATCTCGAGAAATCATCCACAATCACAAGAATGAATCTGTTACCTCCAATACTTTGAGTACGCATAGGACCACAGAGGTCCATATGGATCAGTTCTAGAGGTTTGGAGGTACTTATGATGGTTTTAGGTTTAAAGGAACTACGTACCTGTTTGCCTCGAACACATTCAGAACAGAAATCAGATTCATCTACCTTGATGGAAGGTAGATCGTGGACCAGTTCCTTTCTTTGAAGTTTATGAATGAGATTTAGACTTGCATGACCAAGTCGTTGATGCCAAAGGGTGGATTTATTCTTCATTGTGGAAAGACATAGCTTTTCTTGAGGAGAGTAGCTATGGTCGACGATGTAGACATTATTGAATCTCTTACCTTTAAGGAGAGTCTTCTGAGACTCAGGGTGAATTACAAAACACTCAGAGGGAGTAAATAGGACATTCTTCCCTCCTTGGTCACACAGCTGTGACACACTGATTAGATCAAAACCAAGATTATCGACAAGATGAACATCACTTACCTTAATGTTTTCAGAAAGATCAACAGTTCCAGTTCCCAGTATTGCTCCTTTCTTCTTATCACCGAAGGAAATTTTTCCTCTGTTGTATCTCTGAAGTGAATGAAGTTGCTCTTTATTACTTGTCATGTGGCATGAAGCACCACTGTCTATGTACCACTTAGCAACATTTTTCACTTCAGCCTGCAAGGAGAAACATTAATTTTTACGAACCCAGTTCTGGGTAAGTTAGTCTTATAGTTCCCTCGTTGGGCAGTTCTGACATTTTTCTGAGTTTTGGAATTGATGTCTCTAACATTTTCATTTGTGGTATAGTATTGAGGGTCATTAAAGTATGGGGCACAGGAAGGTACATTTTTCTATGTACCTTCCTTGTCTAAATTTTCTGGAAGCTTTTTTCTCTTGTTTCCTCTTTTTCTCACAATCATATATAAGATGTCATTGGTTCCCACAGTGCCAACAAACACGATTAGCAGGAATCCACTAATACTTATCTTGAGTTTTATAGTGAGATTTCTTCTTACCTTGATCAACTTTTTTCCTGGGGGTATTTCAAGGTTTATCCTTTCCCATATTCCTGTACATGTCTTGAATGTGAGGACTAAAGTATGGGGCACAGAGCAGTTCCTTCGTAGAGGAACTTTCAATCACTTTGATTCTTTGTTCCAGAAATTCATTTTTACTATTAGAAGTCTGAAGAGCTAAGTCAAGTCTTTCATTTTTGGCTTCAAGAATTTTTGTTATTTCCTCAAAGATTGCATGAGAGCCACAAGGAGGATCAGATACGTCATGAGATTTATAGCCTAGGCCTCTACTAGGTTTGACAAAGACGGTCTGAGTAACAGTTTTCTCATGAATGCATTCAGTAAGAGAATCAAGGTTTTCAATAATGGTTTGGAACATGGATTCAGAAGGATGTGGAGAGGAACTGTTTCCTAGATTCAGTTTTTCATGCAAATCATAGGTAGGACAAGAAGTGATTTTCTCAGATATGATAGCATTTTCGTATTTGTTACACCAAGCTTCACTTTCGTCAGATAACATAGAGATTTCTTCCTCATTTTCAGCAAGTCTTCCTAAGAGGTTACTGTTTTCTTTGCTCAAGGATTTGATAAGTTTAACCAGTTGTTTCTTATCATATTTAAGAAGAGTTTCAGATAATTCAGAGAAGGAAGATACCTCAATGGGTGGTGACTCATTTTCAGGTTGAGCCATGAGACATACTTTGGTCATGTCGTCCTCAGAGTCACTGTCTCCCCATATGGCTTGTGGTTCCGAGACTGTCATGAAGCATAGTTTTGAAGGATTTAGATCCAGTTCCTTGTCAGAGTCACTATCACCCCAAGTGGTGGTTGCGACCAAGGCCTTTTTCTTAGCAGGAACTTCTTCCTCTTTGGGTTTTTCTTCATTCTTAGGACAGTCTCTAGCACGATGCCCTAGTTGATCACATTGATAGCATCTTAGTTCCCTCTTTTCCTTTCGATTTTCATTTCTGGGGAACTTGCCTTTATGAAATTTCCTTACTGTACTTGTCAGTAATGCAGTCATTTCATCGTCATCATCATCAGAGTCAGCCCCAGTGGAGAGTCTTTCCAGGACTTTAGTCAAGGCTAGAGCAATGCCAGCTTCAGTGGAGTTTTTCTCATTTCCCTTCATTTTATCCTCATGTCGTTGAGCTTGGCCAACCAGTTCCTCTAAAGTTAGTTCCCTGAAGGAAGGAGTCTGAAGCATGATGTCTTGAGTAACACCAAATTTTGAGTTTAGTCCATTGATGAACACCATGGATTTATACCATTCTTCAAGCTTTACCCCACAAGCACGAAGTTTGTTGCAGAGTATCTCCAGACGACCATGATAGGCAGAGACGTTTTCAGTTTCAAGCATCTTGAATTTATGATATTCTCCTTGTAGATCGAACTTTCTGCTATTTTGGAGATCTTCACTTCCTAAGTTGAAAGTTTCAAGAGCTTTCCACATATCTTTTGCATTGTCGATGTCCATAACCTTATCCTGATCAGACTTGGAGAGGGCATTCAGAATGTATTGTCTTGCTTTAGCATTCTTCTCTTGTTGAGAAAATTGTTCAGTGGTCCATCGCTTGAAGTCAAGTTATGACTTGGGCTCAGTTGGGTCCTTTGGGACTTCGTAGTTTCCATGCTCAACAATTTTCCAACATATCATGTCATTTGTTTGGAAGAAACCAGTCATCTGTTCCTTCTACCATTGGAATTGGCCAGGTTTCAACAAGTATGGCTTGTTTGTCGAGATACCTAGTTCTGGTTCGTTTGGACGAGACATGTTGATAACCTGCGAGTAACACACAATCTAGAGCTCTAGTTCTGATACCAATTGTAGGATCTGTATGTTAGTATCAAGGGAACTGTGACAAAGAGTTGTCCAGTTCCTAGGCACAACGGAAGTAATAGAACAAGTTATCAACACAATTACTTAAGGTGGAAACCCTAGATAACCAAATAGTTATCTTTGGATGAAAACCACCCCTCTTTCGAGGATTGAAAAGTCTACTTGTATGTTCAATCAATGAGTTTAGAGAAGAACGAGATTACAAACCTATTGCTAAGTATTAACCTAGTTCCTATCAGAAACTCCTAAATGATAATACATGTGAACTTACTTGATGTTCTTTTGCAAGAACAACTTCTCTCTTCTCTTAGTCTGATGCACTTCAAGCTCCGTCAAAATACATAAGTCTAAGAACATAAAGATGATCATATAAATAGAGGGAAGTCTACCGTATAAAGATATTCCAAGAATATATTATACGTCAAACTACTTTCCTAATTAATGAGAATCTCTATGGCTTTCAAGTTAACCTAATTAACTCGAGATCTTCTAAATATTACATTGACCGATTACAACTAACTTTAGCAATATCCTAACAAGGAAAAGATCGGCTCGCCACCCACGCTAGGGTTAGGAGTAACCCGGATGTAATGCAGTTCCCTCTGGCTTCCCTTAATATTTCATCAGCTTCAAATCTTCAATCTTTTCATCTGAAATATCAAGATAAACTATACCATAGTATATGCTAAGGTTGTCATCTTCAAAACATAGAGTAATAGAGGGAATGAACCTATTGAGGAACCAGAGTTCCTTAGGTCCCTATTCCAACAAGGTTTCCAAAAGAAAGTACACCTCTATTTATAGTTCACTAAATAAGATTATATTTAATTCTATAATGAAATATTATCTTTCATATAATTTACAAATTTTTTTATCCTTTATATAGCAATAACTCCTTGTTAATAATAAACTCTATTTTAAAGTTATATAAGTTTATATTATATACTTTATATAATAATTCTCCTAATATATCCAGTCTATAAAATCTCACGATGTGTGATGAGGCTAAAGTCGTCGTGCCTAATCAAAATGAACCTTAAACACCTAACTCATGTAGCTTTGGTAAGTAAGGGTCGAATCCCACAAAGAATCAAGTTATATATCTTATTTGCAAAATCATTCACCAATTGAGAACAAAGACGAAGGGTGGTTTATTGTGGTAATCTATCTAACTAAGAAAACAATAAAAAGATAAATAGTATAGCTAGACAAATATCCACTTTCAGTTTGTTAGGTTGATCATAGATATCTCAAGTTTATTCAATCCTATGGTTGTTCCTATTCCGATCTTAAGTATATCAGCAGGCCGACGTCCTGATAATACTTACTACTCAATAACCTAACAGACCTCCTAAGTTAAATCAAATAGCAGCAAAGAGTATATAGGAATCACAAGGATACATGTAATAACTTACAACCGTCAAGTATTAAAATGCAATCAATTCTCTTTCACAAAAGCAATCAACTACCAGATCATGCAATTATGTATGCTACAATGACAAAGAATTCCACCGGCTATTCTTAGTCTAGCAATAGAAAACTATCAATCAAACTAGGTGATCAATCTAGCAAAATCAATAGAAATCATATGATGAATACAACTACCCGTAGGTGATAAGAGTTCCAATCCGAAATACTATCCTATCAAGGCCCGTAGATTCAATCTCATAAGCACAAGAGAATTAATACAATTCAAATAGAAAATAGAACAAGAGTTTAGAATCTCACAACCAATTACAAACCAAAGTTTCAATTGTCTACCCAACTCTAAAACAAAGAAAAGAGAAAAGGGGTTTAGAAAATGACTTCTCTCCAAAACTAGGTCTAAACAATATATAGAAATATAATCATAAACATATGATAAAAGATAAATCCTAAAACAAAATACTAAAAAAATAAAAGAAAAAGAAATAAAATAAACAAAACAAAGCACATCAATCTTGAAGTCGGCATAAGCCTCAATGTTTAGTTTATTCTGAGAGAAACAAAAACTCCCGCCTCTCTTTAGAAACCAAAAACCCAAACCCAAAACCAAATCTACAACTAAAATCAAAACTCAAAACCTGAACCACTCAATTTCAAAAACCAAATCACCCAAACCAAACCCTCTTCAACAATCATAATCTACTCCGTACAAGACTACTCTCAACAATGGCAAAATACATCAGTTACCAACTGGAATCAACTAGAGTAAGACATTTTCCTTCTCTAAACCCCCCAAAATCTATAGGATTATCTATCCTTAAAACTCAAGGGATAAACTTTCACCAAAATCGAAATTGATTAAGTTTTAGCTTCATCCTTTACTACATTTACCGATTCACCATATTTGTCTATCTTCATGATTCTATCTGGATCCGGATTCAGTCCTCGGTTTTTTTTAGTATCGGGGAAGAAATCAGATCTAAAATCACAAAATGGAATTTACCACAGAAAATAAAAAATGAGGGTTGTCTTACACCGCAGGAGGGTGTAGATCTCACCCACTATTATGTCTAACTGCATCATATGAGATTTAGGCTTGCTGTGCTCAATCACCGACCAAGACATCCACTCAAACCCTAACAAGGATTAAGAAAATATTAGAGACCATCGTACCTGATTGGGCTTTTTGGCCCAATTGTTTTTGTTTGGTCTCTTGGCCCAATTGTTTTTGTTTGGTCTCTTGGCCAAGTAAAAATAACAAATACTCCCTTCGTCTCTAAATGATAGTCCCATTGTTGTTTTTGACACTATTTACAATTCAAGAGAATCTTGTAAATATCTTTTAATATATAAGAAAAAATATAGTCATGTGAGATCTTGTTTGATTCGTTTCAATGAGTACTACAATAATATAAATTTTTTATAATTTTTACCAACTTGTAGTTAGAGATATTAACGATACAAAACGTGCATCGGCAAATGTGCCGGAGTGAAATGGGACTATCATTTAGGGACAGAGGGAGTATAAAAGAAGGATTTGTGCCGAATGTCCTATTGGGCACTATAATTGTAACAACTACAATTCCTAATTAAACATTAATAAAATATCCTACCTATAAATACTCCCTTTTTTTCAGATCTAGATCTCCTCGTTCTTTCTTCTTCCCTGTTACTCCCAAATCCTCTCCTCATTCTTTCCTCTCCCGAAGCACGCAGAACTCGTTTCCTCCTCTCCTGCATCTTCTTCTGGCTCGAGTTCATCTTCTTCTCCAATCTCCCGAAGCACGCAGATCTCCAAGCCTCCAAGCACGCAGATCTCATCAAGCTTGAGGTCATGATTCGCTCGTTTCCTGTCATCATCCGCAGGCGAGATGCGCTTCAGCTTTCAGGTACGCATTTTAGGTTTTTCAATCGCTTCAAAATCAGTTAATCGGAATTAGCTTTGCATAATTCTCTGTGCTGCATCTGTTCAAGCTTTTCTAGTTCATGCGCTCAATTTCGCTCTCGTTCTCGGCTCCAATATTTTGAGTTCTGTTCTGGAAGATTGTAGAGGTTTCGTTTCTGGAATTCCTTGATTTAGTTCTGCGTGATGGATCTGGTTGCTTATTTGTTCAATCTCCAGTTCATAGCATCTATTCCTGTTTTTCTCATCGCGCTCGTAACGAGTTCAGCTCTTTCCAATTTTTAATCCTTCGTTTTTCTGATTTTAGTGTTGTTGTTATAGATTCTGAATTAAAGATTCCAAGGCACCTGCTGATCTAGAGAACGAACAACATCAGGTAATGATTGGAGTTTCTGAATATCACAATGTCCTAGTCGTGTAGTACTCCCTTTCAAGTATTTGAAGGCTGAACTCTCAATTGAAATATGTTCATCAGAGTTAATTAGTTTATTTTTACTGTTGCATTATGCTATGTTCTCTGTTGACTGGTTCATTATGAACGATATGAATTGCAGCATACTGTCTATTAAACTCCTGGTGGTTTAATTGATTTGAGATCCCTTTGTCCTAATCCTAAGTTTTGCTTGTATAGATGTGAATACACCTATGACATTGCAATCAAGAGGTCTGAACAGTTTGGAAATTCAAGATGAGCACCCAAGCAGAAGCAGTGAGGAGTCTGATGAATCATCTCATCATGATACCTATGACAAAGGCTTGGTTTGGCATCAAACTTGGCAACAACCATGGCAGCAAACATTGTAGTACGATTAATAAGGGTGTTTGACCTCTTATTAATCGTGTTGACAAATTAATTTAGTATGTTGATAATTTAATTTAATGTGTTGACAATTTTTTAGTGTGTTTATAGTTTTTAAAATGTGTTGACAATTTTATTTAGTATGTTGACAAGTTTTGTAAAGTGTTGACAATTTTGTAATATTACCCGTGTTGTATATTGTTGACCGTAAATTAGTCGTGTTGACAACTTATTTAGTTGTGTTGACAACTTATTTAGTCGCGTTGACAACTTATTTTGTCGTGTTGAGAACTTATTATTCTTGTTGACAACTTATTATTCTTGTTGACAGCTCTGTTAAAAATTTTGTTGACAACTCTGCTAAAATTTTTGTTGACAGCTCTGTTATAAATTTTGTTGACAACTCTGTTAAAAATTTTGTTGACAGCTCTGTAAAAAAATTTGTTGACAGCTCTGTTAAAATTTTTGTTGACAGCTTTGTTATAATTGCCACGTCAGCAAAGGGGTATTTACTTATAACTTAAAAAACATAACAGTTTTGGGGTATTTACCCAAAAACTGGAATATAAAAACGAATTACTATATACTCCGTAACCAACACTTAGTTTAGTTGTATTTAGTTATACAACTACTGAAAAAACAAAAACAAAAAAAAACAAAAACAAAAATAGTATCAACAAATTATAACAACGAAGTTGTTTGATGTATAATCAGATTATAACAACATAATAAATCTAGGTTTTCACCAAAGAAAAAATAATTGGTTTTTCTGTTGCCTTTCAAGTCATTGAAGTTACTTTCATTTCTTTTGGCTAAAGTTGTATACCGGCTCTCGTGATGAAATGTCGTTCCGGATGAGACTACCGTCATGGCTGTGTGGTTTGGATTGTCTGCTTTAGATGAAGCACTTCCAAGAGTTAGTTACTTGCCTAGGTGCATCACACAACTTGAAGATTGATTGTTTTCTGCTTCCGGTGTCACAACGTTTGTGTTGGCCATAGTGCAACCCGTGTTCGTGTCCATTCTCTTTCCATCCCGGTGTACTGAGCTTAGTCATTGATTTGTTAGGCTCTTTTTTGTCATTGATAATGGTGCGGGGAGACCTTATTGTTTTTTTCTCACTCCGTTTCAACCATTACCTGATTTTGCAACATTTTCTTAGATCTTTATGATCTCATCCTTCGGGATGCTCTAGGACGGTTTATTCTTGTTAGGTAAACCCCCTAAATGCTTTATTCATAAAAAATAAAAAAATAAAAAAAGTCGGCATAAGCCTCGTCAAAACCAGCTGCTAGCTTGCACAACCAATCATCATGAGTCCACTTCCTTCCTCAGCCCAATTCACATGGCCCGCAAACATTCAGCCCAATTCACATGGCCCGCAAACATTCAGCCCAACATCAAAGCAGTCCACGCTCACGTCTGCGTCACAACTTGCGTCAGGTGACATCAGCAGCAGCCTCTCTTCTTATTCAACGCGGGCCAACAATTATTGGGCCGATCCAGCTCCTTCCTTCCTGTGGCCCATAATCTTTTTCTAACTTATCTTGATCCTGGGCCTGGACTCTTCATTTAATTAATTAAATGGGCTGCTTCATATATTTGTTTAAGGCGAACTTCTTCTTTAAAGTATAAACCGCGACCATCCTTCGAAGCCCGCGTCCGCGGTTTCTCATCTGCAGCACCTTCGTTCTTAACTTCGTCTTCACTTCTTCACCTGAGGCTCTAAATCTAAATCTTCTATAATTCCTATGATTTATACACTTCTAATCTCCATTCCCGAATTATAGAAAAGTCTCAAAAACATATCCAAAACTCCTCTAAATAGTGTTAACAAGTCCTAGTTACGCTATACAAAGTAGAGCGTATCAGTGTGACCTCGTAGGACCCAATTACAATAGCAATGAACTTTATAACATAAAGTCCATAAATCATAGTTGACTTATAGCAAAACACCAAAACTATCTGAAATAACCGGATTGTAAATCTCCATTAAAATATCTCATTTCATAATTAGTAATTGCAGATTAGATAAATGACACAATTCCTTCATTGCTCACACCTTCTTCTTATCTGTTGGAATGGAACTTCTGGAAGTTTTATTTCCATGAAGTTCCCTTCCTCGGTGTCTTCAGTTTTGACGATAACAAACACTTATACTTTAATGGTCATATTAGTATTTGAGTTTCAGATGAAAAGATAAGGAAACCAAGTCCAAGTGAGCAAAGATCAAGATCAAGGGAACTGGAAGGGGAACCGCGTCTCTGACGCTGCCGAGATTAGGTCAAACGTGGGCAGCAAGGAGAAGAAGATATCATGAAGATTTTGTTCCTAATTTATAATATATGATTGTTCGAAATTCGTGGTAATTGATTTGAGGAAAGATTATGTTGTTTATCTTTGGTAAATAACATAATCTTGAATTTATGGAATTAAAGATTTTTCAAGTATATCTCAAGCGAGATCTTATTTGATAATTCGGTTCCATAAGAAGAGTGAAGTTGTAATCGGTTGTAAATGAACATTTGAAGATCTTTTGTTTATTTAGTCAACCAAACCACGTAAGGATATATATTAATATGGAATGAAGATATTTTGTGTAATATATCTTAACTGATATCTTTACACGAGATCTTACTTGCATATAAATATCTATTCGGACGACCTTAATCACTATGCATTTTGGAGAGTTCGACTTGCATTTGATTGAGAAGAGAAAGAGGTGTTCTTGCTCAAGAACATTAAGTAAGTCGTGTTGTTTATTGATTTGTGTGTTTCTGATAGGAACTAGGTTAAGTTTTTAGGAGAAAAACTGTAATCTATTGTTCATCTCTAAACTGCAACTTCAATATACAAGTAGACTTTTAATCCTCGAAAGAGGGGTGGTTTTCATCCAAAGATAACTAGTTGGATATCTAGGGTTTCCACCTTAAGTGATTGCGTTGATAACTTGCTTAATACTTCTGCTGTGCCTAGGAACTGGACAACTCTTTTTCACAGTTCTCGTGATACTAACATACAAATCCTACAATTGGTATCAGAGTCAAGGCTCTACATTGTGTGTTACTTCCAGGTTATCAAGATGTCTCATAACACCGAACTCACTCAAGGTATCTTGCTGGAAACTCCATCTATTAAAGATCTCTCTCTCCAAGAGCTCATTGGACAACTTCAGCAACAAAAGAACAAACACAAGTGCTTTGAGCAAGCCAAGATTGGTCAAGACAGTTCCTTGATCCTCTCCAAACGTATGGAGAGATTTCACATCGATGAGAACTCAGATGAAGAGAATGACGACAATATCAATGCTCTTCTAACTTTTGTGAGAAGCTTTCATAAAAAAAAGTTTCCTAGGAACGAAAACAGAAGAGATCGCAAGGAATTTCGTTGTTATCATTACGATCAAGTAGGACATCGTGCTAAAGAATGTCCTACGAATGGAGAAAAGGAAAAGGAAGGAGCTTCCTAGAAGAAAATGGATCTTGTTGCAACCTCCTTCTGTGGAGAAAATGATGAAGAATCTGAAAGGAAATTGGACGATCTCACGGGAGGTCAATGCTTTATTACTCAAGAAGTGTCTGAACAGGAACTAGACGACAGTTCCCATGAATCATGCCTCTTGGCAAATGTAGATTCAAATTTTCTCAAAACAGAGGTAACTGATTTTGGTAAGGAACTGGATCGGAGCTCCTCACATATATGTCTCGTGTCCACAATGAAGACTACTTCCTCAATTCTTGATGTGGTCTCTTCCATTTGGGGAGATAGTGACTCTGAGGGGGGATTAGATGATATATGTCTCATGGCTCAAACTGAGATTGAAACGTCTACTCCAAAGGTAAATTGTTCTTCTGATCTCATTGAAACTCTTATTAAATATGATAAGAAACAGTTGATCAAAATCATCAAATCCCTGAACAAAGAGTATTGTAATCTTCAAGAAAAATTGGCTGAAAATGAGAAAGAAATCTCTATATTAACTGATGAAAGTATTGCTTGGTGTAAGAAGTATGAAGATGCTTCTAAATCTGAAAATGTCTCTAATGTTGTTTGCCCTACTTGTGATTTGCATGAAAAATTGAATCTAGGCAGTAGTTCCTCTCCTAGTTCCTCTGAGAAAATGCTTATGGCTATCATGGAAAAACTTGATGATTTGACTGATTGTATTCATGAAAAGACTGTGACTCAAACTGTTTTTGTGAAACCTAGCAGAGGATTAGGTTATTTTCATAGAAATCCCACCGATCCTTCTTGCGATGCTCACAGTGACTTTGAACAAGTGTCTAATGAAATTCATGCTAAAAATGAAAGACTTGATCTGGCTTTACAGACTTCTAAAAGAAAAAATGAATGTTTGGCTCAAAGAATCAAAGTGCTTGAAAATACCTCTAAGGTCAACCTTACATGTGCTCCCTATGATCCCAAAATTCATGAAATGTATAAGAACATGGGACGCGGTGCTCCTCACAAGACACACAAACATAAGATTGACCTAGGCGAAGGTAAGAAAAGTAAGTCTCATGATAGAACCAAAGATAAGTACCAATGGATTCCCGCAAACTGTGTCTGCTGGCACTGTGGGAACCACGGTCACTATATCAATGAATGTGAGAAGAAAAGGACACTGGAAGAAGAAGCCTATAATTGGAGACATGCTAATAGAAAGGGAAAAACTCATATTAATGACTTGAATGATCCTCACTTTTATTCGTATTCTCCACAGGAAACTGCTAGTTCATATTCTCCACAGGGAACTAAGAATTTTGCTCAGAATAGAAACTCTCACACTAACAAACCCAGAAAAGCTTTGTTGGACCTTGTAATGTTTTTCTATGTAGGATGAAGTGAGTAAGGGGGCGAAATGATACGAAATAAGTACTCACTTTAAAAACTCGACGGAGGAAAGATTTTCGTCGATGATTAGAGAATTGATCAAATCAGTGTTTCTCAACTTGTGTGATCAGAGAGACCACCATGTGTTTTGCACAACAAAGGAAGAGTTCCCAACATATATCTTCCTCATGTTAAAGGGTGCAAGTGCTTTGTGCACAACGATGAGAAAGATCCCACAGAAACTAGCCAATTCTCAATATGATGAGGATAAATCAGAACAAAGTGTTCTTCCTTCATATGTAGCCTCACCGCCAGAGTCCCCCCATGAACTGAACTAGTGACTTTTATGGGAACTCACCTGAAACTGAACAGAAAATCATAAGATTCAAGATGAAGCTTTTCAAGTAAGAATCCTAGCATTGAGGGAACTCGTGTTCCAATCCCCTTCCTGGATCAAGACAACATCATTGATGTCTCTACGCCAAGTTCCCATGATGTTGGGAACCAGGCTGCCTCCACACGGAACTCTGATGAGAATGATGTTGCAAACAATACAACACTCAACCATTTGGCTACCAAGACGTCAACTTCTCTTATGCCAAACTTCAAGTACAACAGGTCCGTCTACTAGATCTTCTTTCCATAACCTTCATACTTTCTATGCTTTCATGTCTCTTGTAGATCCCAAAGAACTATAAGAAGTGTTAAATGATCCCGACTGGGTTCATGCAATGCATGAGGAGCTGCACTACTTCGAATGAAACAAGGTTTGACGCCTAGTTCCCTGTCCTCCAGATAGGACCATCATTGGCATTAAGTGGATCTTTCGCAACTAGCTTGATGACTCTGGTGTGGTCACAAGAAACAAAGCTCGTCTAATAGATCAAGGATATAATCAACAAAAGGAAATTGATCATGACTAAACAGTTGCTCATGTTGCTAGATTGGAGGCAACTCACTTGATGATTGCCTTTGCTGCTTACAAAGGATTCAAGCTCTTTCAAGTTGGATGATAAAAATGTCTTTCTCAATGGCATTTTGTAAGAGGAGGTGTATGTCAAGTAACATCCTAGCTTTGAGGACAAAAATCACCAAGATCATGTCTACTTCCTTAGACAAGGTACTCTATGGCTTGAAGCAAGATCCTTGTGCATGGTACGATCGATTGGCTCAGTTCTTGATCGACAAAACACTTTTTCTTCTTGAGGTTAAAGAAGACATTCTAGTTATTCAAGTTTATGTCGATGATATTGTTGTTGGATCCACTAATCTGTCTCTTGTAGAGAAATTCAAAAATCTGTTGAGTAGTGAATTCAAGATGAGCATGATAGGGGAACTGACCTTCTTTCTAGGTCTCCAGATCAATCAAATCTTCGAGGGAACTCAAATCTATCAACAAAAGTATGTGAAGGAACTGCTCGAAAAACTCAAGATGAATTCATGCAAACTTTTGCAACCCCCATTTCCTTTGCCAAAAAACTCACATTGACGGCCACTGATCCGAAAGTTGACCAATCTTTGTACATGCAAATGATTGGTTCCCTTCTCTACTTAACTGCTAGTAGACCATACTATGTATGTTGTGTGTTTTCGTGCTCACTTTCAGGCTGATCCAAGATTGAAGAACCTTGCTGCTGTCAAGCGTACTCTCTGCTATCTCAAGGGAACTGACAACTTGTTCCTATGGTTTCCCAAGAGTGAGGACTTAGAGATCATTTCCTACACTAATGTTGATTATGTTGGATTCTTGGGAAATCAAAAGAGCATCTCTGGTACGACGAAGTTCCTTGGTTTGTGTCTTGAATCGTGGGGATCCAAGAATCTGTCTTCCAGTTCCCTATCGTCCATTGAGGAGAATTAATGGTTGATGTTTCATGGTGTGCTCAACTCCTCTGGCTCAAGCTACATCTGGCCGACCAAGGTAAGTCCTTTGGTCCCCTTAAAATTGCATGTAATAATACTTGTGCCATTCGCATCTCTAAGAAGCATTTTTTCATTCTAAGTCAAAGCATATTGACAAAAGGCACCACTTCTTAAGAGATAATGTGGAAAGCTGGTTGATTATAATGGGACATTGTCGTACTGTGGACCAAATAGCTGATATTTTCTCTAAATCCCTTAATCGAGAACCATTTGAGTACTTAAGATTGCTTCTGGGTATGATTGCCATTGATTAGAGATTCTGAGTTCCTTTGCATATTTCCTTGATCATGACTAGTTATGTGATTGTTTGGTTTATCTCTGGAAATTGCCTTGGTTGTTTGCTACTTGAGTCTATTGTCATTCGTTTCAAACTATGAGTATGTGTCTTGTTTTCGCATAATATTCCAAGCATGACACTTAATCTGTTTAGTTGGCATGATCGTACTTCTTTCAACACAAAATAATCAATCTGATCTACTAAACCCTCATTATAAGCCGAAAGGATGATTGATTATAGGCCGACCCCAACCTGGGTCTCTAGAGTTCCCTATGGGCATTTTATGATTAGTCCACAACTGGGAACTTCTAGCTTAGCGTCAAAATTGACCTACCAGGTATTTTATTGCTTTTGGATGTGTACTCTCTTGAATTTTATTCCTATCACATATATGCATCCAAAGCCTTCCATTGCCAGTTACTTCAAAGGAACTTCGGGGGAATTGTTTGTAGCGAAATTATCAACGAGATGATAACTAAGCAATTGTAGGGCAAAGATCAAAGAGAATGGTATAATCTTAACACTAAGAGAACGAGACGAGAGAATAAGGTTGAAACTTGAACTTTCTTGTGGTATTGATATTACGGCGTAGCGTCAGATGATTACAAAAGGTTGGCGTTAACCTTTATATAGGTTAACCCTAGGATCCTACTAAGGAAATAAGATCTTTTTCTTTTCCTTCTATCTTCTAACGATATAATAAATATGGTAAAAGATATTCTTTTATCTTACCTTTTACCATTTACATGAATATAATACAGAACAAGGTAACTAAGTGGCGGCTGACCTAATTCCCATAGCTTAACGACACGTTCTTCTTTATAACGTCACGTCGACGCCATCCTTCGTTCTTCACGTCGCGTCGCTTCTATGCTTCTACGCGCAGCTCCTTAGCGTTCCATAGTCGTCGTCTTTTTAGGCACAAACAATACCCGTAAGGCGTCTTACAGGGCGTGATATTAAGAAGAGCTGGGAGACGCCTTCTTTCTTTGCAGAATACGTCTTCAAAATTACTGGAACGCGTTGATGATAACGTCACCAAAATTCTCGACATCGTCGTTAAGCTTCGATCATGATTTTTCTTCAATTATTTACACGTGCCGGGAGGAAGACTTCGTTTCTCGCGCCGACAACGTCTATATCGTAACGGCTACTTCTTAGTAGAAGATAATGCCATTGGAGAGAGTATCTCTTCCCGAGATCCTCGCGATTTTCTCCTATAAATGAGTGGCGAACGTATCTTCTTTTACACGCCCTTATTCTGAACTCTTACCTTCTCTGGCAATCTTTGTTCTCGTCATTTCCTCCGTTTTCTCTCGGTCATTCTTCTCATTCACTCTTTTCTTCTATTTCCCTTCTCTCAATGGCAACTCCAGTGATCTACGAGCCTCGACAAATACTCCGCGACTCCGATCACTACTCTTCGCTTGCTCGCGAACCCAATCGCTTGAGGGTTATTGCCGATCTAGGGTAGGAGGTTAAGATCGAGATTCCTCCGGAGGGAGTCAGTGCGGATGCCTATCGCCCGGGATGGATAGAAGTTTATGAATATCCATTTCTGGCGGGACATCGATTCCCTTTCTCACCCCTTACTCAGGCTTTCATGCTTGCTTTGGGGGTAGCTGTGGGGCAGCTTTTGCCTAGCGTCTGGAGGATTTTTGGGGCTCTAGACGACGCTATCGAGAAACATGGCTTAAGCTTCATCGCGGCGGATCTTGCTGAGTCTATGGCGGTGGCGCTCAATTCTGCGGGTCGCGTTTACTTCAAACTTAGGCAAAAGAAGGCCAGGATAGCTTTTGAGAAGAGTACGGCCGACCGTGGTTGGGCCGAGGTCTTTTATTTTGTGGAGAAATCTGCTCTTGGAGAGGAATCTTCTTGGCTCATCGAGGAGTGGAACTCAAAGAGTAAGCTTTGCTTCCCTTGCCTGGAATGTTTTTCTTTCGTTTATGTAGCGTATCCTTACGTCTTTGTGCTTTATAGTTGATGAGAAAGCTCTTAAGGCTCGTAAGGAGTCTAAGAAGGTTGTGGCTGCACTTTGGGTGATTCCTGAAGCCGACCGAACCTTCTTTGGTCATGACAGAGAGGGTCATCGATGTGGGCCTGCTACGCCGTCTGGTAACTTTGGCTTCTTCTTGTTCTGTGCTTAAGGATTTTTCTCGTTTCTTTCTTTGCAGCGTCGATCTCTCGTATTCGTTCGCCTTTTGTCTCTGTTACTGAACTTGTGATGTCGAAGAAGAAGCGTCTGGCTTTGCAGGGGTGTTCGTCCGGTGCTCCTTTGAACGTGGAGCTTATGACGAGTTTGGAGTCTTCTCCGTCTCCACCACTCGTCAGGGCGACACGTTCCACAAAGGGGAAGGAGAAGGTAGATGATGTTTCTGGGGAGCCGTTCGTCTCGGTTGACGACTTTCCTGGTGTAGTTTCAATAGCTTTTGCTCCTAGACGAGACCTTTTGAAGGCTTTAATGGGTCTTCGTTCTTCTTCTTCTCTCGAACATTATACATCGAAGGATCCTGCTGACGTTATGGGGGAGGCTTTCGCTGCTCAGTGGCAGGTAGGGTTATGACTATGCTTGTTTGCTTTACTTTTGACTTTGTAGTTTTAGTACGTGTCCTTTATCTTTCTTTTGTTCTTCTCTCTAGGGGATTCAAGCGTCTATGTGTGCTTGGACGTTGCTATCGAAGTATCCAGAGCAGTTGGAGGCGTTGGAGAAGAAGATGGCTAACGCTACTTCTAAGATTGCTCGTTTACAGAGTTCTTTGGACGAGTCTCGTAATGCGGAAGCAGCGGCGAAGAAGAAGGTGGACGACACCGTTTCCCTTAATGAGAAGTTTACTGAACGCGTCCAAAGGTTGGAGCAGGAGCTTCGTACTTTGGAGATGGATGTGACGGCGAAGATGATGCAACACGAGAGGGATTTGTCTGAGGCGAGGATTTATTGGTCTTGGATGTCTCGGGTTGAGGTCTACGAGGAGTATGCTGCTGGCAAACATAAAGACTGAGATCCTGTTGGCGAACGTGCTGAGTTCCATAGCGTTTATCCTGAGCCCTCTGCAGGTGTTGAAGCTGGTTCTTGTCCTACGCGTCCGGAGTCTCGTCCTGAAGATATGGATGTCGATGGAGAAGATCATTCGGAGGAAGGAGAGGAGGATGCGAATGGTGCTTCCGGGTCGTCCGAAGGAGAATCCAGATCTTTGTAACTTTATGTATTTGTTTTTTGTCTGCAGACTCGTGCTTTCTTATATCTCTATCTCTTCCCCTTTTGGTAGGTTTGATCCAAGCCTTTTTCATACGCTTGGTTTGAAGCTACCAAAGAAATTTGTGCTAATGTTCTTTTGGTCTTTCGCGTCTTTATCTTATGAATGCGTAGGATTCTCTTTTCTTTATGGGTTGTGACTTTTTAACCCCTTAGTTCGATACTCTTTTGTTCGTAACTCATGTGCTCGAGGTGTGCTTTGTTGACTTGATCAAGGAGTGTGGTCAATGTGACTTACTTTAGCTTATTTGCCGACTTACATGAGGTTTGGGTCCAGCATTTCCTCCGAACCCAGAAGCGAGTGGCGGACGTAGGTCAGCTTGTGATTTTGATCATCTTGTGACGTTACCCCTTACTTTAAAGGTGGATCCTTTGCCTCACGCTAGCGTTTAGGTCGACGTCGAACTCTTTTAATCGACGGGCCTATTCATCGTGTATGGCGTCCGATTTCTTGATTCTTAGGACTTACGATGTCGGTGGACGCGTCCCTGCCGGTTTGGCGAATTGCCTGTGGATTCATGACTCTCAGAGGGACTGGAAGGCGTTAAGACGCATTCCTGGAGAATGATCGTGTCAAATAGGTTTCCCTTGTTTGCTCAGAGGATCCGGCCGACTTCATGACGTACCGGGCTTCATTCCCCATGACCATTGCCACACGTCGCTAACAATCATGGGAAGCGTCGACTCAGGGTCGGCGGTTCGGCTAACGTTGCCTACGCGTAGATGTGGCCTTGAACGCGTAAACTAACGAAATTCTCCCCCGGCGCGGATTTTCACCGCGGCCTTCTTTCTTCTTATTTGGTACACCGTACTCGAGAGGCACGTTCTCTTAATAGACATGGAGCAAGTAATTGGAAACGAAACATCTCAGCATGCTTGACAAGTTGGAAGGAAAGGTCTACTTGTATATAAATTAGAAGATGCATCATACTTGAACTAAACGTGACACTGACGCCTACCCCTAGTCTCTACAACCCCCTGTCGTATTGACCTAATCGAGAACGACATGTCTTTATTGAAAACTTAAAAACTACTCATGCAAAGGAAATAGAAGGGTAGTTTAATGGACGCATAAAAAGCATCTTGATTACTCTCTCGACCATGACTTATCACGGCGGATGGTGTTTCAGGAACATGTAGCTTAGATCGGGGTTCTCCGCCATAAATTTTTTCCATCTTTGGACTCGGAGACTCTGCTTGTACTTCCTTAGGGATACGTTGTTCTTATCGACGTCTTTGCTCAGCGTAGGGGATGAATCTTTTCTTAATCTTTTGGGATGCGTCTTTTTCTTTTTGGCTTTCCTCTCTAATTTCTTGTTCTTCTTGAGTTTCTTGTTGTTTGGGCGTTCTGACCATGAGGAAGCTTTTCTCTTCTTTATCTTTCGGATAGTATGCAACTTTACTTCTAGAACGTATACTTCATCGCCTATCTTGCCCACTTCTTCTTTCATGTCGCAAATCTTCCGTCGGGCGTATCTTAGGCGTTCTCCGTGGTCCTTTCGTTGCTATGCTTTGATCTTCCTTTCTATTGATGCGTTGCTGGTGTTCTTCATCCCTACGCTATAGCACTCTCTCGCTACTTGTTGTTCGCCTTTAATTTCTTGTATTCCCCAGGGGAATGGAAACTTCAGGGACTGATGATACGTGGATGGGATGGCTTTCATTCCGTGAATCCATGGTCTTCCTAGGATGGCGTTGTATGGGGATCTTGCTTCCATTACTGCGAACTTGGGTTGCATGTTTACCCCTTCCGCTAGGGTGGTTAGAGTGATTTCTCCAAGCATGTCGGCCACTTCGCCGCTGAATCCTACTAGAGGGATGTATTTCTTCACTACGTTGTCGCTGGAGAGCCCGAGTTCCTTGATTGCGGATAAGGTGGCGATGTTTGCTGAACTTCCATTATCTATAAGGATCCTCTTCACCCTGCAGTTGCTAATGGTTAGGGAAATAACTAAGCCGTCGTGATGATCCACCGACCCGTTTGGCTCATCGAACGTGATGGGATAGTCCTTCTTGATGGTCCTCACGTGATACACTGGTAAGACGCTTCCTTCTCCGCGTAGTGTTTTGGCGTTCCTCTTGGCGGCTGAGACCGTATAGCCGCTAACCGGAGATCCTCCAAAGATTGTGTTAACTGCCCTTGACCGGCTTGATGGAGGCGGTGGCGAGGCGAATCTATTTCTTTCTCTGCCTCTTTCGAACGCGTCACGACCTTCTTTGGAGAGTAGGTCTAGCAGGTCGCCTCTTTTCAAAAGACGGAGAACTTCTTTTTCTTAAGGTATAGCAATCGTCTGTTGGGTGCCCCGAGTCGTTATGGAACTCACAATATCCTCTTCCTGATCCTGGCTTCTTTTCGGGGTTGGGTTTTCTGGGCCATCTTACGTCGTGTAACTTCTCCATTGATCTTATGACTCTTAACGCGTCGACCTTCATGCATATCCCTCTCTCGATCGCGTAGACGTTATTGATCTTGCTGACGTTATGAACCATGGGGAGTTCTCTATGGAAAGGCTTAGTCCTCTTATCATGGCGATCCCCCTCTCATCTCTGAGGAGAGTCTTTTCGCGATGGAGAGTGCCTTCGTGGAGATCGACGCCTTTCTTCGAGGTGATTTCGAAGATCTTCCTCTAAGTGTATTGCTTCCATTGCTCTTGCTCTCGTTATCTCGAACGACTCGGTACATGTCCTTGTCAGTTCTTTATATAAATCGCTATCTTTGGGGAGGGCGCGTCTGAACGCGTCGGAGGCGGTAGCTTCCGTGCAACTTGGGATCGTGACTTCATACGCATGTTGTGGAGATCTGACGGTTGTTTCGCAAAGAGCTTGCTACTGGCGAATTTTAGCCTGAATTGGTTGGATAGTTCCGCGTAGGACGAGATGCTTTCTTGAGTTAAGTGGATGAACCATGTCAAGGCGGGACCTTTCAATGTCGAGCTAAAGAATTTGCACATCATTGCTTCTTTAAATCTTGGGTCGATAGGACTTGTGGAGAGATTGGCTTTGTACAGTAAGATATGTTCTTCGGGGTCGCTTGACCCATCGTAGACGGGGAGATCCGCAACGGTGAATTTCTTTGCGATCTTCTGGATGGCGATACTCCTAATAAAAGGGCTTTCCTCGAACGCATGCTCTTCTTCGGGTATTATGGAATTTGGAGCTCCTGGCCTAAGCATTATCTCCTTTCTTAAGGCTCCGACTTGTTGGGCTACGATACTCGCGACCGCGTTGGGAGTTAGGGCTTGCTTTTTGGATGGCTCTCCTCGGCCCGCTCTCGTCGATGTGATCGGTCTTGGGCGTCTTGAGAGCTCAAGGTCTTCTTCCTCGTCGGCTACGACATCCATGTCCAGACGACGAACGACACTCCGATCGCGAACGTAAGTGGGAGGCTTAGCGGACTCTGTCATGAGTTCTTTTATAACAAAGCGTAGTCGCTCGTTTTCTTTGGCGAGTCCCATCGTTTTTTCTTCACTGGCGCTCTTGGCCTCTTCCCAGGATTTTTGGACGCTGTAGAAGTGATTCTTGACGGAGGCCACGTTGGTGACGTCATCGTCGGCTTTCTTTTTGGTTGCGGGATCGTCGTTTCTGGCGACGTCTGAAACGTTCTCGAATTCTTCTTCCGAATCTCCCTGCATTGGATCGTTGGGGTTTGTAACTCGTTCTTTGTTCTTGAGACTGAGGGAGTCCTTTACGCGTTCTTCGGTCTCTGAATCCCTGTTGTTGCGAGGGCTATTGGTTGGAGACGTCATGGCTTCCTGCAAAAAAAAAGAGGTTCCCTTTGTGTGGAAAGATGACACCTTTTTGATCAAGCCCCACAGTGGGCGCCAATTGTTTGTAGCGAAATTATCAACGAGATGATAACTAAGCAATTGTACCCTTGATAAGGATTTCTATTCATGATAGTCGGTTAGTCTGGATTACTTTTGATCTTTGAAAGATCTTCTCTGGAGTGAGTTAATAAGGAGATGTTGGCAAGATCTTGTCACAACTGTGAAATATCTTTTCTTTGGAAGGACCTTTTGTTACATAGGGGTTATATCTACCCTCATTCCGGTAAAATCCTCTCAAGTTCAAGCTCAACAAAAAAAAGGAAGAAAGAAAAGAAGAAGAAGAAGGAGAAAATATTGCTCCCCTAGCTGCTTCAAGGTCTCTCGAATTATCTCTAACACCGACCTTGAGTTCCCTGCTGAACGACAACGCCAAGAAGTTGTTTCCTTGGCCGTTGCTGTAGAAAAGTTGGCTAATTCCCAAAACGTCGCCACCCTTGTCACGGCTGACGTTCCGATTAGTGTTGCTCCTCTGGATTCCTCTTCTCTGACACCGATGGTTTCTGATTCAACTATATGATCTATCCATTACTGAGGCAATTGTTTCCCGTGTCTCAGTTCGCCCTAAGAAAGCTATATCTATGGGCATTGAGTTCCTCAAAAGGTTTTGTGAACTCCCTAAGGAAGATGTTGTTGTTGACGAAATAAAAGTGATCTCTCTTGTTCTGAAGGATAAGTGTCTCTATCAACCACTTTGATGTAGTTTGATTGATCAGAAGAAGTCGAGTTCCTCTTGAGTTCCCTTTGGTAACTTTGGCTTAGCTTTCCCTTAGGGTTCCCCAGCACATCAAGCCTTTTGTTCTTTGTTGGTTATTGTTCTTCATGCTCATGTTCTTCTTTACTGCTTTTTGCGTCCTGCTTGCGTTGTCTTTGGTCTATCTTGATATAATATGAATATTTTGACCTGCAATACCTTGTGACTCTATGTTCTCTCTTCCATGCTTAATTACATTGATTCCCTTTCAATCTTTTCGATGATGTCAAAAGGGAAAATATATTCTGGAATCTTGGAACCAATAGGACTGGTATCATTCTATAAGGGGGAATTGATTAATGTGTTCATAAGTTAAGGGGGAATTGATTATTGTGTTCATAAGTTAAGGGGGAACTTTGAAGCTATTCCCCTAAGTATCTTTGCTCCATTAAAATGTCTCTTATCTTTGCCTATTTTTTCTATGTTTGATTTAGTGTTTGTTTGTCATCATCAAAAAGGGGGAAATTGTTGAAATGTAACTTATGGAACTTTAGTTTCCATGAAGTTCCCTTCCTCGATTTCTAGTTTTGACGATGACAAACACTTATACTTTAATGGTCATACTAGTGTATAGACCCGTGTCATGCACGAGTATACTTATAATAATTATTTTATAATTACTTTAGTAAATTACTAACATAGAAATTGATATTTTTATTATAACTTATTAAACTACTATGGACTTTATATTGACTTATAATTTTATAAAAAAAAACCTAAACAAAAACAATTATATATCAAATGATATAATATCTCTCCTTTAAAAGAAATTCATGAACCAAATCGAAAAAACAAAGCTCATTATTATATAAATTAAATACTAATAAATAATAAATTCTAATGCAACTTCAAAAAATTATTTCCAAAGAAATATTAGTCTAGAAGTTAGTTACAACAAATTTTTATAAACGATTCTCATATAGCTTTTGTTGAAATGTTCTCATACGTACGTTAGGTTTGTTCTTTGTTGGAAAATTCGGTTTATAAACCATAAGATAATATATTAAAAAAACAGCTTAGAGACTTCAAAATCGATAAGAAATCAAGTAGCCAAATTATATTTGTTAAACATTTGGAAAAGGTTAAAGATATTTTGATTGAGTACATGACACATAGAATTGATGGAGCTATTAAATACATTTTCCTTAATATTTCTTTAAGCACTCTTTGCTTTAATATAGATGTATAATCAAAGTTATCTATCAATCAACTTAACAAAAAGGCTAAAATTAAAAATTGGATCTGATCTTTATAAAGAAGGCTAAAATTGACGAGAGCTTTAAAAAAAGGTGAAAACTGTGTATATTATAAGATATGACACATTAATGTAACAAATGTTTAAGTAATATTTTATTTTAGTAGTATAGTTTATAGTCATATTTATTAGGAGTTATGTGTGTATATATATTTACCTACAAAAGTGATTAGACAATAATATTTTATTTTAAATCAAATAGAAATATAAAAATAATTAAAAGAGAACCAATAAAAAATTACCACATGGATGTGGTAGGGCCAGAATCAAGGAGAAGCCTTGAAAAGTCTCAACTTTAATAGATTATATAGATTAGTATTTGAGTTTCCGATGAAAAGATAAGGAAACCAAGTCCAAGTGAGCAAAGATCAAGATCAAGGGAATTGGAAGGGGAACCGCGTCTCTGACGATGCCGAGATTAGGTCAGACGTGGGCAGCAAGGAGAAGAAGATATCATGAAGATTTTGTTCCTAATTTATAATATCTAATTGTTAGAAATTCGTGGTAATTGATTTAAAGAAAGACTATGTTGCTTATCTTTGGTAAATAACATAATCTTGCATTTATGGAATTATGGATTATTCAAGTATATATCAAGCGAGATCTTACTTTATAATTCGGTTCCATAAGAAGAGTGAAGTTGTAATCGGTTGTAAATGAACATTAGAAGATCTTTTGTTTATTTAGTCAACCAAACCACGTAAGGATAGATATTAATATGAAATGAAGATATTTTGTGTAATATATCTTAACCGATATCTTTACACGAGATCTTACTTGCATATAAATATCTATTCGGACGACCTTAATCAGTATGCATTTTTGGAGAGTTCGACTTGCATCTGATTGAGAAGAGAAAGATGTGTTCTTGCTCAAGAACATCAAGTAAGTCGCATTGTTTATTGATTTGTGTGTTTCTGATAGGAACTAGGTTAAGTTTTTAGGAGGAAAACTGTAATCTATTGTTCATCTCTAAACTGCAACTTCAATATACGACTTTTAATCCTCGAAAGAGGGGTGGTTTTCATCCAAAGATAACTAGTTGGTTATCTATGGTTTCCACCTTAAGTGATTGCGTTGATAACTTGCTTAATACTTCCGTTGTGCCTAGGAACTGGACAACTCTTTTTCACAGTTCCCGTGATACTAACATACAGATCCTACATTATCGTTTATGTTTCCGTGTTTTCTCTATTCAATTCTTCTATTTTATCGTCTTTGTTTGCTCTATAAAAGACTTGTTACGAGGCTCCACAGATATAGGCTTTGCCGAACTTTTGCGCCCATTTTTCGCTGCTGCATGGTTACTTTTGGTTTCGACTATGTTTTTTCCCCAAAGTGATCGAAGTGAATGCTTATAGTAGTTGTTTCTTCAACGTGATTGTTCAGGATATGTGCTATCTAACACCCCCTCGGTTGTAATATCTTTAACGGTAACTTGTTGATTGCATAGATTGAATACAAAATCACAGAATAGTAGATATGGTATTGGAACGTCTCTAATCCACTAGGGAAGTCCGGTAGTGAAATGTGATAGAATTCGACCTCGGTTTCTGACCCCGCCACTAGTACAGAAGTATTGTTTTAGGACATACTGTATTACTACGGTCCCGTGTTTCTGTGTAGGTTTTTTTGAGTATGGTTAAATTACAACAATCATTGGAAGAACCGTTTAATTTTTAGAAGATTTACTACGCTTCTACGGTTAAAATACTGACAAAATAACGACGGTTAAACAATAAAATTGATTAGTTACTACGGGTTTGAAAGAACTGAAGTAAATATGTTACCAAATTATTAGGGTTGTGTAAATTAACACGGTTCATAACCGAGATAAATTTGAAATAATTATTCTAGATTTTTTTAACGTACAAAATTCCTAAATTAAGAAGAGAGTATGCAATTGTCTTCTCGATCATCCTCATTCCCGTGTGCCCTATAGAGACGAAGACTTAATTGTGCAGCGAACGGTGGCCTTCAACCACCGAGAAGAGACAGGCCGACGACCTCGACCAACTACTCTACCGCCAGATTTGACCACCGAATGACCTCTTGATTCTATTGCTAATAACCTGTAGCACTCCTCTGCCATGGACTCCCTCTTACTCGCTGTAAATTCGTTTATCTCCCTCCTCTCTTTTTCTCAATCTCTTCTCTAACTCCGTATTTGATTAGCTTAGGTCTGTGCATTAGATTATGGTTTTGGTTGAATAGCTTCATACAAGTTTTTTCAATGCTGCTCTGATTGATTTAGACTGCCTTTGATAATTGTGCATTTAGTGCAGCAAATTGCTCTTGGATTGTAAATCTTGGATGCTTTTTACTTGATTTATTGCTTGTTGTTGCTTTGGATTGCTACTAGTGATGGCTTATTATCGATATTTTTCAACTTTTAAAGTCAGCTATAAAGAAGTTCATGGTCTTTGATTTTTAGTTGCTATCTACGCAACGTCTATATACACTAAAAAAATATGCTATATATACTCAAATATTCACGCAAGCGGACGGTGTGGGCGTGGGTAAGGGCCACTCTAATTATTAGCGTGGACATGACAAATTCAGATATCCAAAATAAGAAAAGCACGGGCATGCTTCGTGTAAGCGTGGGCTGTAAAAAAATTTGTTTGTCCCACGTTTGCTATACACGAAGGGTAGAAAAGGAATTAAAAAAAAAACCACGCCCACGCTTTGTGTGAGCGTTGTTCTTCTTATTTCAGCGTGAGTTTCACGGATGGGCTGCTGGTGGTAACTGGTAAGTGCAAGTGGTAACCCAGACTGCTTGCTCATTGACTATTTTGCATGAAGCTGAACACATATAGTTTTATCATTTAAAAACCCTATTATGTCATTTTTTAGTTCAGGAGTTGAATGATCTATCTTTGTTTGATAAGGTGCCATTCACCCATCTATAATCATCTTACATTAATCACTGAAAATATCATTTTAGTCTTTTCAATTCCTTCTGCAATAGCAAACATTGTGTGAGGATGGTGGTTGGAGAGGAAGAAGTCGTCGAAGAGGGTGGCTGATAACAATCAACGGCTAACTTTTCGGCCAGATCTGCATCTGAAAGGTCATCGACAATGGAGGAAGCTAAAAAGAAGGTTGTCGGATCAAGTTGCGGCTGCAGCGGTCTAAAGAGAAACTTAGGGGAACTGAGGCACAAGTGTGTTCAGTTCCTAGGCACAACGGAAACAATAAGCAAGTTATCAACGCAATCACTTAAGGTGAAAACCCTCGATAACCAACTAGTTATCTTTGGATGAAAACCACCCCTCTTTCGAGGATTAAAAGTCTACTTGTATATTGAAGTTGCAGTTTAAAGATGAACAATAGATTACAAGTTTCCTCCTAAAAACTTAACCTAGTTCCTATCAGAAACACACAAATCAATAAACAACGTGACTTACTTGATGTTCTTGAGCAAGAACACCTCTTTCTCTTCTCAACCAGATGCAATTCGAACTCTCCAAAATGCATAGTGATTACGGCGTGTACCTATGTGTATTGAAGCAAGTAAGATAACAAGGAAAGATCTCCCTAGAGGATATTGCTTGACCTATCTTCATTCCTAAAATACACATATCACACATTATACAAGTTCAATGAATTAAACTCATAATCTTCACTTCACACTTATTATGGAACCGAATTATCAAGTAAGATCTCGCTTGAGATGTACTTGAATAATCTTTAATTCCATAAATGCAAGATTATGTTATTTACAAAAGAAAAACAACATAATCATTCCTTAAATCAATTACCACGAATTTCTAACAATCTGATATAATAAATAAGGAACAAAATCTTCATGATATCTTCTTCTCTTTGCTGCCCACGTTTTACCTAATCTCAGCAGCGTTAGAGACGCGGTCCCCCTTCTAGTTCCCTTGATCTTGATCTTTGCTCACTTGGACTTAGTTCCCTTATCTTTTCATCTGAAACTCAAATACTAATATGACCATTAAAGTATAAGTGTTGAGGAAGGGAACTCCATGGGAACTGAAGTTCAAGAAGTTCAATTCCGACAATTTCCCCCTTTTTGATGTTGGCAAACAAACACTAAATCAAACATACAAATAATAGGCAAATATAAGAGACATTTTAATGGAGCAAATATACTTAGGGAAATAGCTTCAATGTTCCCCCTTAACTTATGAACACAGTAATCAGTTCCCCTTTAGAATGATACCAGTCTTATAGGTTCCAAGATTCCATAATATACTCCCCCTTTTGACATCATCGAAAAGATTGAAAGGGAATCAATGTAATCAAGCATGGAAGAGAGAACATAGAGTCACAAGGCATTGCATGTCAAAATATTCATATTATATCAAGATAAACCAAAGACAACGCAAGCAAGACACAACAAGCACTAAAGAAGAACATGAGCATAAAGAACAATAACCAATAAAGAACAGAAGGCTTGATGTGTTGGGGAACCCTAAGGGAAACCTAAGCCAGAATTACCAAAGGGAACTCAAGAGGAACTCGACTTCTTCTGCTCAAACAAACTTCAGCAAAGCGGTTGATAAAAACACTTATCCTTCTATTCAACAAATATCACTTTTATTTCCTCAACAACATCATCTTCCTTAGGGAGTTCACAAAACTTTTTTTTTTAGGAACTCAATGCCCATAGACATAGCTTTCTTGGAGCGAACCGAGACACAAGAAGAAGTTGCCTCAGTAATGGATGACTCATATAGTTGAATCAGAGACCATCGGTGTCGGAGAAGAGGAATCTAGAGAAGCAACACTAATTGGAACACCGTCCATGACAAGGGTGGCGACGTTTTAGGAATTAGCCAACGTTTCTGCCGCAACGGCCAAGGAAACAACTTCTTGGCGTTGTCGTTCAGTAAGGAACTCAAGGTCAATCTTGGAGATAATTTGAGAGACCTTGAAGCAGCTAGGGGAGCAATATTTTCTCCTTCTTCTTTTTTTTTTTTTTGAACTCGAGCGGCTTTTACTAGAATGAGGGTAGATATAAGTTTGTAACAGAGATCCTTCCAAAGAAAAGATATTTCACAATTGTCACAAGATCTGGCCAACATCTCCTTAATAACTCACTCCCGAGAAGATCTTTCAATGACCAAAAGTGATCCAGATTATCCGAATATCATGAATAGAAACACTTATCAATGATCCAACCGCAACGAAGTAGCAAAGTACATTGATAAATAATCATTGGCCGACAAAAGAAAAACGCAGAAAATACACAGTTCCCCCGAAGTTCCTTTGAAGTAAGTGACAATGGCAGGCTTTGGATGCATATATGTGATAGGAATAAAATTCAAGAAAGTACACATCCAAAAGTAATAAAATACCAGGTAAGCCAATTTTGACGCTATGCTAGAAGTTCCCAGTTGTGGACTAATCATAAAATGCTCATAGGGAACTCTAGAGAAGCCAAGTTAGGGTCGACCTATAATCAATCATCCTTTCGACTTATAATGAGGGTTCAGTAGATCAGATTGATTATTTTGTGTTGAAAGAAGTACGATCATGTCAACTAAACAGATTAAGTTTCATGTTGAATATTATGCGAAAACAAGACACATACTCATAGATTGAAATGAATGACAATAGACTCAAGTAGCAAACAAGCCAATTTCCAGAGATGAACCAAACAATCACATAACTATTCATGACCAGGGAAATAGGCAAAGGAACTCAGAACCTCTAATCAATGGTAATCATACCCAAAATCAATCTTAAGTACTCAAATGGTTCTCAATTTAGCGCTTTAGAGAAAATATCAGCTATTTGGTCCACAATACGACAATGTTCCATTATAATAAACCATTTTTCCACATTATCTCTTAAGAAGTGGTGTCTTATGTCAATATGCTTTGGCTTAGAATGAAAAAATGCTTCTTAGAGATGCTAATGGCACAAGTATTTTCACATAAAATATTAGGGGGGCCAAAGGACTTACCTTGGTCGGCCATATACCATGGAAGACGATAACCTTCCCGTAGTTAATTCTATAATTAGATTATGGAAGATACAATGGGAGATTAGGAATAACATTCATGATTTACATGTACTTCTCTGTAAGTTTCAAAGTATTAAGTTTTTTCCATTGTTATAGAGAGGCTAATCGAGCTGCTGACATCATGACAAACCCAACTTCCAATAATATTGTATTTAAAAAGGCTTTGATGAGTATATATGAAGCAAACTTACCTGATGATCTTATCAGGAATTCGCGTACTCAATTACGACAAGCTAGTCGCTTGTTCATTTCTCTTCCATTATGAGAACCATCCGTTTGAATGGTTTAGGACTGTCTTCCACTTGGGAAGGAGGTCGGTCCTTACCTAAGGGAAAAAAGTTTTTAGAAAAAGTTTAGAAATTTGTACCGTGCAATTTTTTGAAAAAGTTTGACACTAAACGAAATTTGTGAAAGTTGAGGGTTATTTCGCGGAGTTTTTCTATTTTATATATGCAGTCTATTGTAGCAACACATACGTTCTCTCTTTCTCTCTTTCTCTCTCGACTTTGTGTTCTCGTCTGCTCGTCTATCCTATGCTGGAGAGGGTTGAAAAGGGCCTGAAAGCGAGAATAAAATCAAGGTTAGTCTCCATTGTCATGTTTAACTCGTAAGGTAATCAACACCCACCAAAATATTTTCCAACTTCCTTCTTCGAGCGATTCATCGATCGCAGCTTAGGGTTTGTGCCTCGTTTCCTGAACTTTCTGCGGAACTTACTCTTAGGTTTTAATTTTGGGGGTTTAATTTCACATCTGATGTGGGATTGCACAATGCTGTAAAGGCGGCTCCTTTGTAGCCTTTGCAAAATTGTCTAATCAATCAATGTCCTATCTAGGTTATTATTTGTACTCCGTTTGTGTTTGTTCCGACAAAGGGTTTTACAGAATTTCCAGGATTGACTGTTAATATTCATCTTTTGCGCAGATTCTGGTATATTTAATTTGATCATCTTCATTTTATGGTTAATTACATGTGTGTATCCATCACTTTCATATATTTACAGATAGACAAAATGGCTATAGATATTCCGGAGTAATTCTGGTCCTTTATTTTCGAAATTATCTTCATCCTTTGATTGTGTAAATGTACTGATTAAATAGGGGTTTGTTTTATATGTTTTTGATTTTTGATTTTTCAATTTTGAGTTATCTTGCATTCAATTGCTTCAAAGTATGGTAGTTACCCCAATTATCAAAGTTTTTAACTAAAATTTGAAAACTTTGATCTTTCTGAAGAGTATTGATAGGGCACCACAAACATTACTTTGGTACCACTTTTTTGAACTCTACTTCGTTGAGTACAGTGGTGCCCCAATAAAACTTATGGGTGCCCCTGTCTCGAGGTTTCAGAAAGATCTATGCTCAGTTACGGAAAAAAACTGAAAACTAAAACCCAAACCCAGCAGGCATGGTCGATTGTCTTTTTTTTAAAATTTATTTATATTGTTGTTTCTGTAGACTTGTATTTGCATTGATACTTCTGTTCCTGTAGCATAGACAAAGAAGATATACAAATTGCAGTGATATTTTTATTTTCCCCTTGAGATCGTATTTTAGACTGATCATCATCAGTGTTTGGTTGCATCCATGTGTCTGTATTGATGGATTTATGTCGAAATATAGTCAGAGATCATAGAAATTACTGAATTCCTTGTTGCATTGCATAGACAGGAAATGACTTCAAAGAAGGTTATAGCAATTTGCCAATCAGGGGGCGAATTTGTGACAAACAAAGATGGGTCATTGAACTATAACGGAGGTGATGCTTATGCAGTAGACATTGATGAAACAACTAAGCTGAGTGATTTTCGGAAGGAGGTAGCTGAGATGTTTGAGTGTAATTCGGCCACCATGACCATAAAGTATTTGCTTCCTGGGAACAAAAAGACATTGATAACAGTGTCCAAGGATAAGGATTTGAACCGCATGGTCACCTTCCTAGGGGAGACAAATTCTGTGGATGTTTTTGTTATTCCTGAGGAGGTTCCTGCACAAAATGTGTCAAATATGCTATGCAGTAGGTATGTTGATATACATTGGTTCTCTGTTTCGTTTCTTTGGCATTGTTCAGATATTTCCATTCTTGTAGTTTGTTAACTTTTGAGCCTGCCAGGAAGGTGGAGTAAAAAAACTTTCCCATATGTTACGCCTTTAGCGACTGTAGAATTTGGTAAAGGTTCACAATAAATCTGCTACAGTGCACTTTAGAAGTTAATATAGTCATCCTAGAAGTCTGAAGTCAATATAATAAATGAAAAAGTCAAAAGATTTTCCAATTGTTTTTATTCTTTTTGACGTGCTAGGTTATGAAGTTCCAAATTTTCTATAGGATAAAGGGCATTGTTGAGGCTAAAGTGACAAACATAGCTCCACAAGCTATTTAAGAAAACAAATGATTGATCATCTCAATTGAGATATAAGCTAGCTATTGGATTGAGTAACTAATCTGATCTTAGTATGATCTTTCCTGTGATCTTGCTTCCTATGCTATAGGGATGTGGATTAAAGGAGCGTCATCTTGGCTGTAAGTACCATATGTTGTTCTGCTATCAGAACAACAGTCATCCCTTCAAATACACCAGTGGAACTAAAACATGAGAATTTGTTTATTGCATGACTATTGATTTGAGTGACTTAGGGTCTGTCTGGCAATTGTTAAAAGAACTTTTGAGTTTTGACCCTTAGTTGTTTAGCATGAAAATATAGAAGCCGAGTTGCATAAATATGTGTTGCTGTCAATAGATCAGACTGGAACTCTATTTGCTCAGCAGCAATCTTATCATGTATATTCTGTCCATACTTCGTAGTGTGGAACTTTAAATGAATGTTTTCTGCTGGGAACCAAGTATGGGCATATTTTTTATTTACTACGTCTCTGAATTTTGTAATTCTCTGTTGGACTTATATGGAAGTTAATAATACAGGTCCAGCAGGTCGACTACATCAGAACCAGTGATTGTGTCTGCTGCTGTTGCTGATGATCCCATTGATACGAACATAGTCACTAAAGTTTGTGACGATCCACTCCCTGTGGATACTACTCCTCTTAGATCTTATCCAATGGGTCAACCTTTGTCATCAGAGGGGGATGATGCTATAAGTGTGGGCCAAAGGTTTGCTAGTTTTGATGAGTTCAGGGATGCATTGCGCAAGTATTCACTTGCTCATTGTTTTTCATATAAATACAAGAAAAATGACAATAATCGTGTAACTGCAAGATGCAAGACGGACGGTTGCAACTGGCGGGTATACGTGTCAAGGTTGGCTACTACACGATTAGTTTATGTTAGGAGAGTATTGGGAGTTCACACATGTGAAGGATCTGTTTCTAAAACTGGTTACCGTGGATCACGGGGTTGGATCGGGAATATCATTAAAGAGAAACTGAAGGCTTTTCCAAACTACAAACCGAAAGATATTGCCGATGAGATAAAGAATGAGTATGGCATTGAACTGAATTACTCCCAAGCCTGGCGTGCGAAGGAGCTTGCTAGAGAGCAACTTCAAGGTTCGTTCAAAGAGGCCTATATACAGCTGCCATTTTTTTGTCGAAGGATTATTGAGACTAATCCCGGTAGTGTTGCAACTTTTACCACAAAAGAAGATTCAAGCTTCCACCGTCTCTTCATCTCTTTTCATGCCTCACTCAGTGGTTTTCGACAAGGTTGCCGTCCTTTACTTTTCCTGGATAGCATTCCTTTAAAGTCAAAATACCAAGGAGAGCTAATTGCTGCATTAGCGCCTGATGGAGATGATGGAGTGTTTCCGGTAGCTTTTGCTGTTGTTGATATGGAGACAGAGGACAATTGGCTATGGTTCCTGCAAGAATTGAAAACTGCTCTATCAATGCCCCAAGCAATCACATTTGTTGCAGATTTCCAGAATGGGCTGAAAGAGTCACTGGCTGCTGTTTTCAGCAATGGTTATCATAGTTACTGTCTGCGATACTTGACTGAGAAGCTTAATGAGGATTTAAAGGTCCAGCTTTCTCATGAAGCACGCCGTCTCATGATCAATGATCTGTATTCTGCTGCTTGTGCTACAAGACTTGATGATTTCCAGCGTTGTCTTGAGAATATTAAAGCCATCTCTGTTGAAGCCTACAATTGGGTTATGCGAAGTGAGCCAAGGCAGTGGACCAATGCATTCTTTGAAGGAGCCAGATACAATTTAATGACATCAGACTTTGGCCAAATGTTCATCAATTGGGTTTCTGAGGTGAGTGACCTGCCAGTGAATCAAATGATTGATATTTTACGTGGTAAGATGATGGAATTAATGTATCAAAGACGTGTGCAATCTAATCAATGGTCCGGGCGCCTAACACCCTCTAAAGAGGAGCAACTGAGGAAGGAAATTCTGAAAGCGCAAAGTCTACAACCTTTGGCTTCACAGGGCAACATTTTTAAAGTTGTTGATGGCCAATTTTGTTGTGAAGTTGACTTGGATAATTGGATATGCAGCTGCAAGGGGTGGCAGCTTAATGGTCTGCCGTGCTGCCATGCTGTCACTGTGATTGAATATATCGACAGGGATCCATATGATTTCTGCTCTAGATGCTTCACGCTTGATAGTTATAGATTGACATATACCGAGTCGATATACCCTATCCCGAATGTAGAAAGGTTTTCTGCCCCCGAGGCGGAATCTCAAGTTACTGTAACTCCTCCTTCCAATAAGCGCCCTCCTGGTCGGCCAAAGCAGAAGCATGTTGAACCGGCCGAATTGTCAAAACGACAATTTCAGTGTAGCAAGTGCAAGGGACTTGGGCACAACAAGAAGTCTTGCAAGAGTTTATAGTGTTTCAGTTGGCAGAAAAGGGTACGCATCTTTTTCTGCTCCCATACTCTGGAAAAAAAAAATTCATTTGAAATGTGAAATAAAATCTTTATGTTTTCTCCTGAGGCTTCAGAACAAAGTCTCTCAATTTTTCTCCTCTCTATTTTTAGTGAGGAAACTTTAGCTATAACTTCACTGAAATCCCTTCCTTCCATGTGATACTTTCGCGTGTCAAATGAAAGCTTAAAACGTTCACAAGTTCTTGTGGTTTTCATTAGAAAATTATTTTTCTTGACTTAGATACGTCTGAGCTCCATACAAAATTTTAATGTGATTTTTTTCGGTAATGCCAGGAAGGTTGATATTCAAGGATGAACCATTTCCTTCATGACAAGCTTGATGGCATCGAAAGACAGGGATGAATGATACAAATCTAGTGTGGTATCTTGTTTGTTTTGTAGTTGTCTGTTGGCAGTGGTAGAATCTAGTGAGTGGAGATCTGTAGGTTATTCTTGTACCTATTGAAAATGGTTTGAGCTGGAAAATGGTTAGGATCAAAGTAGAAAGACTTGTCATAAAAATGTATTGTCTTTGTTAGTTGGAGACGCTTCTGATAAATGCTTCATGTCGCTATATTATTTTCTTTTTAGTTTCAATATATATTGTCAAATGTGTATGGATTTGAATTCTGGTGAAAGTAGAAGTGTCTGTTTCTGTCATAAATGCTTATTCAATCTTTATAATCCATACGAGAGTTGATTAATTGATTTGTTTTCATCACCTCCAAGGTTAAACCAAAATTTATACTGGAAATGAACTGTTTGGATACTTGTACGGTTGCTTATCATCAATCTTTTGGATTATAATATAAGGTTTGCATATCAGACTATTTCAGTTCAGTTCATTAGTACAATGCATATTTGTTTGTGGACGAGTTCATTGGCTATGTGATCACTGATCAGCATTATTATGTATTGTACTTTTGTTCACGTTGTAGTTACTATGGTTTAACAAAATCTTACTTAGACATATCCAGGGCTTGGAGTAGTGGAATACGTTCCCTTGGACCTTATCTTGGAAAAGAACTAAGGTAATGTTTCACTTGGAACTTAAGAATGCTTTCTCAGCTTCTGTCCAGATTTGCATTGAAGGTTTTGTTTCTTTTTCTACCATGATTCTTATAGGCGTTACTCTTCTTTCTCCAAGTGTATAACCACAATCTCATTCTCCCTGATTGTCTATTCGTGGTACAGTTATGCCCATCTCTCATAGCAGTGTGTTACGGGCCTTAGAATAGGATCTAGTCACGGGTTTGAAGACTCCTAGGAGCTATGGTGGATAGGTAGAAGATGGATAGATGAGGTTGAAGAGGTTCGTCCTTGACAGAGCCCTTCTATGTTTACTCTGAAACGTCCTTAATAACTTTCTGCTTAATTTTATTGAATCATTAAATCCCCTTATATAGGCTAGAGATAACAACCCTAAAATTCTAATAAGTAAACTATCAATAATAAGAGATATATTTTCTATCCTAATATAACAAGATAATATAAACTACTCCTAAATAATAGTGAAGTAAATCAGTAGTATATCTCTTTATTCATTGAACGTATCTTCTTTCTCAGCCCGTATCTAAGACCGTATCACAGTGTTCCTTTGAAGTGTTTATTTCCTTCAACCCTCTTATGCAAACTGGCTGTTGAGATCTCTTCTACTCCTAGTATCTTCTTTTTAGTTCAATAAGCTTCACATTTGCAGCTTTTACATGCGTGTGAAAACACTCCTTACAGTTCGCTTTATTCTCATGGCGAAATTATCTTTTGAAGCCATAAAGCACATATACCAGAAACCCCAGTTGCTCCACTGTACTAAGGAAAGAGTTGGTCAGTTGTATTCAGAAATTTATCTGCAGCATCGAAAATATTGAAATCTGTGTGTATACATTTTTTACGATGCCAAATATAAATCTATTCTGCAAGTTGAATTGGGTAGAAATGGATAAAGGAAAAGTATGTGATGATAATATGCAAATATAATTTAGCAGTTCCTCTTTTAGTATGAATTGATTTTGTTTAGTATTGAAAAGATTACACAGATGTAAGCTTGCCTGGATAATTTATATATTTTTTATCATAAGATTTGAAGTTTTTGTTTTTGGTTTATTTTGTGTGGAACCGTTTGCTGTAACATCTTTTGTTTTCGTGTCATTCTTATAAGTTATATAAGTAGAGCTTTACAATGTTTTTATGTTTCTTCAAATATGTTGCAGCCTACAAGATAACAATTATAGTAGGAACTGTAGCAATTACAGTAGTGTGTTTCCGCGCCATGCATTAAGCTCTAATTATATTGATAGTAAAATAAATAAATAACAATATATATAAGAGAAAATATATAATATGGTAAGAAAAAAAGATAATATAATTTCTTTGATATTTTTTTAATTTTATAAATTGATAAAAGATAAAAGTGTATAATCTATTAGATATCTTTTTAGTTTCCTTATTTAATCTATTTTCTAAAGATATATATATGAAAAAGATAAAAAAAAAACTAATGACGTGACGGTGATGTGGAAGATGAGGTGATATAGCTTAGAGGCCGACACATAAGCCAATTGAATAAAAGGATGACATTTGGCAAAACACCGCTCTGTTTTAGTATATGTATATAGATATATAGATAGATAGATTGGTAAATCTCTTCACCGAAGGTAACTCTAGGCTATAGCTTCAATCCATTTGGTGGATTCTGAATCTCGTCTTTCATGAGAAGTAACGCATATTCAGAGTTTCGATCATGTAGAAACTATATTTAGGATTTCATGGCTTTTTTTAGAAATTATATTTAGGATGAAAGCTCCACTTTGTAGTAGTCTTCCATCCTGTTTTTATTGGACTTGAGGATTATAGTTCGAAGTTTGAACTAGTTACACAGGTCGAAGTTAATCTTATTTTTTACTAAAATAAACTTGGAAGGTTGCGGAAGGTTGCATGATATGATTTATTATTACCTTGTCCCCTATTTGATTGTCTACTTTTCTTTCGGGGAAAAACCGCACACTCACCTTTTTCTCACCATACACTCACCCCGGGACTACATGTCGTGTAGTTGGCTTGAACCGGATTTATTTTTTGGAAAAAATGGCGACCTGTAGTTGGCCTGAACCGGTTCATTACTAAACCGGTTTTGAAACCTGATTTAGTATTTAATTGTAAACCGGTTGAGTATTTAAATTTAATAATTAATTTAATTTTTAAAACCGGTTCGCCTATAACGACGTCATAATTATTTTTATTTTTTTCGAATTTGATGACGTCATTTTAGCGCCAAAACTTTGAAATTCAAAGTTTTGGCGCTAAAATGACGTCATTAATGATTTAAAATTAAAAAAATAGGAAAAATGACGTCATCATACCAGAAATCAGAATTCCAACTACACATTGTGTAGTTGGGTTAGGTTTTGAAAAAAAATCAACATATAGTCCCGACGGAAAGATTTTGTCGTCGGGTTTTGTTTGAAAAACGTAAAATTCGAAAAAAACGGGTGATTCGATTCGATTCGGATGTCGAATTCGTTGCTCAATTGGATCGAAGAGTTGTTAACGAATGATGTGACCGTCAACATCTTTGAATCGTCCACCGGAGTTGTTGAGGTCCTTGGAGATTCAGTCGTCGGAGTGGGTGGCGGTGCTGGGGTCGGCGGCGGCGGTGCAGAGACCATGGATGGCGAGGTCGAGGAGGGTGGTGCTGGGGTCGTGTCGGGTGGTGCTGGGGTTGGCGAGGTCGTGGTGCTGGGGTCGGGGAGGGATGTGTTGGGGTTGGCGAGGCAGTCTGGCAGGGGTCGGGGAGGGTCGGGGTCGGGGCTGGGGTCGGGGAGGAGAGCGGAGAGGAGGACGCCGGAGAGGAGAGGAGGAGGAGGACCCCGGAACCAGGGAGGAGGAGGAGGTGGTTGGGGCTTTTCCGTTGCTGCAGACGTTGGGCGAACGCGGAGGTGGAGGAGGCGGTGCAGCCCAGCTACTCTTGAATATTTTTGGAGAAGAAGACCCCAACTACACAGTAGTTGGGAAGGAGAAGAAAACCCCAACTACACGTCGTGTAGTCGGGAAGAGCAAGTGGAACGAACGGAAGACGTGGGCCCGAGCAGCGTTATTGGACCGGACAACGCTATTGATGTCGTTGTAGCGGTGGGAATTGAAGCTAGTATGCCCGCCCCTCGTATCCGAGTTCGGAAGCCGACGGAAACGGTTAGTTCCTAAAAAACGCTAAATTTTATTTAAAAAAAATCATTTCGATTAGAATAAGATGCTAAATTATATAGATTTATTAGAAAGTAATATATATTAGAAAAACTTGAGTAATTAGAAAAACGCTAAATTTACATTTTATAATAAATTCGTCAAAATATTACATGCTAATTAATAATATATAATAAATTGAGTAATAAGAAAATAGAAAATTGCATGCTAATTAAATAATATATTATAATTGCATGGGAATTAAATTATTATTATTGTTTATACATGTTTAGTATAAATTTCCAAATTATGATTATTTACATTTATAATAAGTTTAGTAAATTACTAAGATTAGATTATGTTGCTCAATTATATAGATTTATTAATGGGTGTGAATCCCATAATAAAATCTCTTATAGAGATAAATAAGAATGAATCTAAGTCATTGGATATTGGATGCCAAGGCATCTAATGATTTAGATTAAACTAGTTACCCCACTACAAGTGGGGGTAGTTGTGGTGGTCCGGCGACCTCCCTGCGACCACCCGGTGGTTGTCCGGTAGAGGTCCAGCGACGGTCTGGAGGAGGTCCGGCGACGGTCCGGCGGAGGTCCGACGGAGGTCCGGCGGAGGTCCGGCGACGGTCCGGCGGAGGTCCGACGGAGGTCCGACGACGATCCGGCGGAGGTCCGACGGAGGTCCGGCGACGGTCCGGCGGAGGAACATTTTGATGAACATTTTGTTGGTGAACATGTAAGTAACATGTGATGAACATTCAGTAGAGTATATCAAAATGAACGTTTATCAACATTTTGATGAACATTTATGAACAACGTGATGAACATTTAAGCTAATTGTAATAAACTTTTGAGTAATGAACATTTTATTAAATGTCCGTGAACATTTTATTAAATGTCCGTGAACATTTAAGGATGTTTGATGAACATTTAAGTATGAGATGATGAACATTTAGGTAATTTTTTATGAAGATCAAGTGTTTTTTTACTCGAAATTATATTAAAGTGGTGTTCCACATAAGTGGTGGTCCGACGGTGGCTTGATGGTGGGTTAGTGGTGGTGCGGTCGTGGTGGTGGTCCGGCGGTGGTCCGCTGTTTGTCCAAATAACATAACCATTTAAGTTTTATAAACTTGGTGAACATTTAAAAATAATTTGATGAACATTCCGTTGATGAACATTTAAGTATAATGTGATGACCATTCAGTTGGTGAACATTTTTAAGTATAATGTGATGAACATTCAGTTGGTGAACATTTAAGTATAATGTGATGAACATTCAGTAGAGTATATCAAATGAACATTTATCAACATTTTGATGAACATTTATCAACATTTTGATGAACAAATATCAACATTTTGATGAACATTTATCAACATTTTGATGAACATTTATGACCAACGTGATGAACATTTAAGCCGATTGTAATGAACTTTGAGTAATGAACTTTTTATTAAATTCTTGTGAACATTGAAGTATGAGATGATGAACATTTTAGTATGAGATGATGAACATTTAGGTGATTTTTGTTGAAAATTAAGTGTGTTTTTAAAAGAAATTATATTAAAGTGGTGTTTCACATAAGTGGTGGTCCGGTGATGGCTTGATGGTGGGTCAGTGGTGGTGCGGTGGTGGTCCGGTGGTGGTTCGCCGTTTGTCCAAATAACATAAACATTTAAGTGTAATAAACTTGGTGAACATTTAAATATAATTTGATGAACATTTTAGTATAATGTGATGAACATTTAAGTATAATATGATGATTTAATTGGTGAACATTTAAGTAGAATATGATGAACATTCAGTTGCTGAACTATAAAGTCTAATGTGATGAACATTCAGTAGAGTATATACAAATGAACATTTATGAACATTGTGATGAACATTCATGAACAACGTGATGAACATTTAGTAATAAATAATTTTGAAATATTTGTGAACAATTTTATACATCTTTGTGGCAATTTTATTCCGGCAAGGCCTAAAGGTGGTCCGGCGGAGGTCCGGTGGTGGTCCGACGGTGGTCCGGTGGAGGTCCGACGAAGGTAACAAGGCATGACAAGGGGTGTCACGTGTCATCATATGGGCTCTTGGATCTCTCTTGATCCAATGGTTTACAATCATTCTCATTTATCATTTTAACAAGTATTATTACATGACACTTTTCCTTTATTAATTTAGTGTAAAATATATAACTTTGTTAGAATTAGATTTATTAAGATTAGAAGATGTTAAATATATGTTTATCTATGTATGATTATTTATAGTTAGACTAAATTTTTTGTAAATTACATGCTAAATTGGCAAATAAATTGTGAAAAATAGGAAGCGCTTAGAAATGTGCGTCAGAGAGTTGGTACATATAGAAATGTACCAGGTCGTGGTTTAACTGCATCTGCTAGGACTAGGAGGAGCAGAGCTCTGATAGAGGGTGGTGATGAGTCTGATAGCGAGATGTTGGGAGCCGAGGATGTTATATTAAGCGACTATATTCCTACATCTAATCCTATTCGTACACCAGAGTCGATCCCATCTAGCCATGCTCCTACCATAGCCAGTCCAGTACCCACTATTGTTCCTTCTCCTAGACCCACGCACGGATCACATATTGTTCCTTCTCCCGCTCCCCCTCCCTCTCCTGTAATCGATCGTCATTACGAGTCAATATTGACTAACTTTGATACAGATGTTGCGAGACTAATCTGGAACTCTCTTAACCCGGATGCTTGTTCTCGGTTATTGAGGGTTCATACTTGCAAGACCTCTTTTTTACGGTGGCGTGAATCGTTCCTACAGACCCGGCTCCGGGATCATGGTATTCCATTGCTGCAGACACAGGCTTGACATCTTTGATGGTTTTTCAGTTTCATAATGTTGACCACAACCTCATTTCAGCTTTCGTGGAGCGTTGGCACCCCGAAACCAACACATTTCATCTGCCGTTCGGAGAGATTGGACCCACTCTACACGACATTTTTTGTATCATGGGTTTGGCTATTGGCGGGGATGCAATCATCAGCCCTCTTATGTCGTTGGGTATCGATGGAGAGAGAAAGGAGTGTGCGAAGATGTTTTCGTACATGTTTGGTATTGACGTAGATTACAGCTTTGACAGGGATGACGAGATGATGTTAAAGCTTTTGGAGACATGTGGTGCGTATGATAGAGGAGTACGACCAACAATTGGCGAACCCACCGTTAGAGGATGATGAGGATGCCCCTGCACTACTTGATCCTGCATGCATTGCTGCTGGTTTCTTGTGGCACGCCATGTCCACTTCTCTATTCGTGAAAAAGACCACGAACCAGATTTTGACGAAGTAGTTGCCGCTTTTGGAGGATCCGAGCCGCTTGAGTTCCATTGCTTGGGGGACCACGGTTTTGGCAATGTTGTACAGACAGCTTGGTATAACATCTAGGGAGCGTGCTGCGGGTCTTTCTGGGTGCGGCAAGTTGCTGGAGGTTTGGATTTGGACATATTTTCCAGGACACCCAAACCTGAGGGAAGGCATTGTTGATGATCATTGTCGATGTGCACGGTATTACACTGGACGGACCCCACTTAGGAGTGGCAGGTCAATTGTGGACTATAGGCGCATCCTAGACGAGTACCGGGCAGAGGATGTAAGTTATTTACTCTTTTTTTTTTTTATCTTTTTGGTATAAGTTTATTTTATATAGAGAGAGTAATGTTCATACATGTTTGTAGGTACGTTGGATGCCGTATGAGGAGCTTGACTTTGGAGGGCCCCCACAGAGTTTCCACTTATCGGGGCGGTATCCGATGTCTCGATGAGTTTGAGATGTACAACCCAGATCAGTTGTGCAGATAGTTCGGGCGGCGTCAGAGCAGACCTCTAGATCCAGTAGAGCCACTACATGTGTCACGTCCTCCGCATTTTCGTGGGAACAACACTTATGCTACTGTGTATGACCCCGAGTGGGATAGATGGGCTCAGCTGGATCTACAGCTGTGCCCTTACTAGCATCAATTCATACATATTCCGGTTTGTCTGCAGGTGCCTCGAAAGCTCTAGACGGACGTGAACATACTGCTCTTGTGGTAATCCCAATAAGCGTGCAAGGGACCGATAACCACAATGACCGTCATCGCTTACTTGCTCCACACTAGAAATGTATGCGAGCATGAAAAGATCAATATTATCCTTCCCCCAATCGAAGTCTAGATAATATATCGACTTGCCGGTACTAGATTTGGACTTTGCTCTAGCCCTCGGTGGTTTAGTTGCACTCCTTTTTCCTGACGTTGCTCCGGTTGTATCTCTATTAGATCCAACCGAAGATTTCTTCTTCTTTGGAATGTCTTGCGGTGCCTCCTCCTTTTTCTTTGCATTTTTCTTCTTCTCCTTCTCCTTATCAAGATCAACATGCTCGACCCAACTCCGATCCCGCTTTGTACCCGTCTTCTTCGCATTGGTCCTAGGCCTTCCCTTTTTGGTATGCCCTCGTGGGGAGGTCACGAATATCACTTGAACAAGGATCCTTGCACTCACGCCACTTTTCAGCCATTTTTTTCATGTCAAAATCATCAACTTCCCCGCAAAACACCTCTTCAATGAACTCTTCCATGAGGACCTTATCCGCTGGCAGTTGAACGTCATCATCAAAGTCGAGATCCTTCAATTGCACTCCTTCCCACTTGATTTGCTTCCAAAAGATATCAATGTCGCCGGGCAACAACGACATTCCTTCCTCCACAAACACTTTGACTTTGTGTGGGCAAGGCAATCCGAGTGTTGATTCCCACCAAGGATCCTCACATGGGTCACATATCTTCCCCTCCTTTGCCTTAATAGCTTGTGTCAGTAGCATCCTCAAACATTTGTCCGAGCACTTCCTCACGAGGCGCATGAAAGTAATCTTCAACCACTGGGGCCCTTCTTGTATCTCCTTTGGCGTGGTATGGTTGGAAAGCTCCATCTCAAACTGTAATCGACGGTGCTGATCAACAAACATATTGTCAATGTGTTGCGCTAGCGTGTCAAACCCTCCAACAGCTGAATCAAACATATCCTTCAACATGGAGTGTTGACCTTCAACCCTGAAAACATCATTATACATGTTTAAAGTTCAATTAAAATGACGTATATCCTTAAACAAGAAATTAGATTTATATTTACCGGTTGGATGTTCTTGTGCCAAAATGGCGTACATCATCGCAATACGCAACTATAAGTTTCTCCTTGTGGGGGGTGAACCATGTGTTCTCAACATATTGTACAAGATGCCCATTATTCCATGTTTCACGGAAGTGAGCAAGCCTCTCCTCATACTGCTTCTCAGTGTGTGACCGCATCACCCGTCGAACACTAGCAGATGCACCTTCTTCGTTCAGGTTGTTCAATTTCGCAAATGCTTGTACATTACGATCAACGTGGACCTGGCAAAGCATATGGCGCACACCCGGAAATACATAGTCAACCGCTTTAATACAACCTAGCTCTCGATCAGACATGATGCAATCTGGTCCCCCAATAGGCCCATACAACCACTTCACTCGTTTCAATGCCCATGCATAGAATGGTGCTGTCTCACTAGAAATGAAGGCCATGGCAATACAATATGTATAGTTGGTGCAGTTGAATCCATCAAATTGCAGCAATTGCCAACCATACCTAGGAATTTGAATAGAAATTTTGTTATATTTGAAAAAATCTAATAAATAAAGAAGCTTAATAACACTGGATGTACCTATTCGTCTTGTATGTCGCATCCATGACTACCACCCGAGGGAACATTCTCAACAAATGTCGGGCGTCCGGATGAGAAATGAAAAGGGCTGTCATGACTTTTTCCCCTCCTGCATTCACTTCTTCATCAATGTCGATACAGTAGCGCCTCTCCTTAAAAAAATCCATAGACCATTGGGTCACATTCAGATTTCCCAGTGATTTTATCCTCTCCTTTGCCCTAACAGTGTAGACTTGCCTCCTTGATATCGGGGCAGTTGGATCTTCATGAAGCATCTGTGTATAAATCACCTTCGGCCTTGTGCCCGCTGCTGAGGCAATCATTACTTTCCGTCGTTGTGCTTTCGTCATTCTCGAAGCAAATGCATGACCAATCAAACTAGACGAAAGACAATGGTTGTGGCATGCAAATACTACTTTTAATATCCACCCCGCCGGCAGATATTCAGTTGTTTGACGATAATATCCTTTCAATAAAAAAGGACACTTATTTTTCTTTGTCCTCATTTTGTTTTTTCCCTTGGAAGAAGGTTGTACAACACCTTCTGAAATACTATTGTTTCAATGCGGTCTATATCGGCCTGATTGCTCACAATGAAGGACAATATTCTTGTTCGCACATGATGATTTTGTAGTGATTACCATATAAAGCCCGTATCCGACACTTCTAACCCACTCTCTCAAAGCTTCCATAGTCGGAAATCTCTCACTAGTCGTAAAATGGGCAGAATAGTCGATTTCTAAATATTGATCATCACTATAGTAACCCTATTTCAAAATTCAAATTTATATAATTAATTACATGCTAAAAAAGACGACATCAAATTTACATAATTTACATAATTAATTATTACATGAAAAAAATACTTAATATCAATAAATGTACTTACTTGGAAATATGTAGCTTCTAACGGCGGCTCCAAATCTCTCTCCTTGTCTACAGACGTCCCACTAGTGGAAGAATGCTCCGTTGGTTCCCTCCAACTACCCGCCCTTGAGTTACTATCAGAACTGTTTGAAGACGTAATTTTTTTTGTGATTCCTAATGAAATTCATGGATGGTGCATCAACTCCATACACAAAACATGCATATATAGTCCCCAAAATACTCAATATAGCCGTTACTAGCCGTTATGGTCCAAAACTAGCCATTATGGAAGCTTCTGGTCCAACTACACGACGTGTAATTGGCTTCTGGTCCAACTACATGACGTGTAGTTGGCTTCTGGGGCCAACTACACGAAATGTATTTGGTCTGCACTTAAATATAAGCCCAACTACACGTCGTGTAGTTGGCACCGGGCCAACTACATGTCGTGTAGTTGGTCTATACTTAACCATTTTAACAATATAAATCCAACTACATGGGGTGTAGTTGGCTTCGATCCAACTACATGACGTGTAGTTGGCTCCGAAGACCCAAACCGGTTTACCCTAATCCGAACCGGTCCGGAACAAACCGGTTCATTTAATTATTTTTATTAAAATTATATTAAAAATTAAAATTTGAACCGGATTACAACTACACGACGTGTAGTTGGGGTGAACCCAAAAAATTTCCAACTACACGTCGTGTAGTTCCCAAGTGAGTGTACGGTTTAAAAACGATGAGTGCGCGGTTAAACGGCCTTTTCTTTTCAAGTGTCCTATTTTGTTGGGTGTGAATCCCATAATAAACTCTTCTATAGAGATAAAAAAGAATGACATCCAATGTCTTATATTAAACTAGTTACCCCCAACGTGGTCTGGCGGAGGTCCGGATGTGAATCCTATTTTGTTGGGGGGTAGTTGTGGTGGTCTGGCGGCCTCCCGGCAACCACCCGGTGGTTGTTCGGTGACAATCCAACGTGGTCTGGCGGAGGTCCGGATGTGGTCCAACAATAAATAAAAAAGTATAAAAATAAATGAAAATTTAAGTCTAATTCAAATTGGTGAACATTTAAATATAATGTGATGAACATTTTAAAATAATGTGATGAACATTCTATTGGTGAAATGTAAGTAAATGTGATGAACATTCAGTAGAGTATATCAAAATGAACATTTATCAACAATTCGATTAACATTTATGAACAACGTGATGAACATTTAAGCTGATTGTAATGAATTTTTGAGTAATGAACATTTTATTAAATCATTGTGAACATTTAAGGATGTTTGATGAACTTTTAAGTATGAGATGGTGAACATTTAAGTAATTTTTGATGAAAATCAAGTGTTTTTTTACTCGAAAATATATTAAAGTGGTGTTCCACATAAGTGGTGTTTTGGTGGTCTGACGGTGGCTTGATGGTGGGTTAGTGGTGGTGCGGTCGTGGTGGTCCGGTAGTGGTCCGCCGTTTGTCCAAAAAACATAACCATTTAAGTGTAATAAACTTGGTGGACATTTAATAATTTGATGAACATTTACGTATAATGTGATGAACATTCAGTTGGTGAACATTTAAGTATAATGTGATGAACATTCAGTAGAGTATATCAAAATGAACATTTATCAACATTTTGATGAACATTTATCAACATTTTGATGAACATTTATCAAAATTTGATAAACATTTATGAACAACGTGATGAACATTTAAGCCGATTGTAATGCACTTTTTATTTAATCCTTGTGAACATTTAAGGATGTTTGATGAGCTTTTAAGTATGAGATGATGAACATTTTGTTAATTTTTGATGAAAATCAAGTTTTTTTTTACTCGAAATTATATTAAAGTGGTGTCCCACATAGTGGTGGTCCGACAGTGGCTTGATGGTGGGTCAGTGGTGGTGCGGTCGTGGTGGTCCGGTGGTGGTCCGCCGTTTGTCCAAATAACATAACCATTTAAGTGTAATAAACTTGGTGAACATTTTAATATAGTTTGATGAACATTTAAGTATAATGTGATGAACATTCAGTTGGTGAACAACATTTAAGTATAATGTGATGAACATTCAATTGGTAAACATTTAAGTAGAATGTGATGAACATTTAGTTGGTAACATTTAAGTAAAATGTGATAAACATTCAGTAGAGTATATACAAATGAACATTTATGAATATTGTGATAAACATTTATGAACAACGTGATGAACATTTAAGCCAATTGTAATGAACTTTTGAGTAATAAATAATTTTGTAATATTTGTGCACAATTTTATACATCTTTGTGACAATCTTGTTCCGGCAATGCCCAAAGGTGGCCCGACGTGGTCGGAGGTGGCCCGGAGGCGGTCCGGCGGTGGTCCGGCGGTGGTCCGGCGGTGGTCTGGCGACAGTCCAGCGATGGTCTGGCAACGGTCCAGCGATGGTCCGACGATGGTCCGGCGGCGGTCCGGTGGTGACAAGGGGTGACAAGTGGCACCACGTGTCATCATCTAGGCTCTTGGATATTTCTTGATCCAAGACTCCACAATCATTCTCATTTATCATTTTAACAATCTTTATTACATGACATTTTTCCTATTTTGTTTGCTCACTATTCCATTTCAGTAAATTTATTCTATCCATTCTATCTACTATCAACATATAATTATTACGGAGTACTTTTTCTCTTTTTCCTTTTCTCTCCCAAATTTTAACCATCTTATTTTAATATATATAATTAAAAGTTGAATGTTGTGCTAAAAAGTTAATGATAGTATTAATAAAAAATTTATTCCTTATTTTTATAATTAATAAAAACGAATGTAAAATTTAAAAACGTTGTCTACCATGTCTTTTGTCTATAAAATCAATTCATTTCAAGATTGAATTATTAACAAAAAAATTTGAGCTCTCAATCCTTGGGTCATGTACTAAATTTAGTTATTTTCATAATATTATCTATTTATCTCAAATTTTATCATCCAAGCTATATGTTTTCGGGGCTGAATAATCTATTTCTTGATGATTTACCTGGAGCTGGATTATATTATTATTAATTGGTTGAGTCTTTGCTCTGAGCTGAATTGGTTGAGTCTTTTTCTAGACAACATTTTTTATAAACGCCCGGGGTTTTCTTATGTCGTGCATTATTTCCTTATGCGACGTAAGGATTTTTTATTCCTTACACGACGTAAGAAAACAACCATTCTGCGACGTAAGAAAATAATCCTTGTGCGAAGTAAGGATTTTTTCCCTATATAAAGCCAACATCAGAAACTCTAGTCACTTTCATATCTTCCTCGTATTTTGACGGCGCCATCTTTGAAGCAAGACCATTGACGCACACTTTTGCTCTTCTTTCTTCAATTTCAAGCTCTAATTCAGCTTCATTGTCATCTAAAGGTTAGTAAAACACCTTTCATTGTTATGGTATGATATTGATGTGAATATGATTTTTTGATAGTTTTTTGATGATATATATTTCGAAATTGAAAATATGTCACTTACTTGATTAAGCATGAAATTGTTCTTGTTTGGATAAATTATGAATTTTATTGAGTATGTATTGATGATTTGGTATTTTTATAATTATATTGTATAATTATGGATTTGATATTGAATTTTGTATTTTATGGATTGATTTAGTTGAATTGATAGATTTATTTATTGAAAAATTTGATTAAGTGTTGAAACTGCATTAAGGTTTTTCTATGTAAACTGACGCAATAATCTGATCCTTACGCGATGTAAGAAATCTATAAATATACTAAAAAAGAGCGATGTTTTGCCACATGTCACCCTTACGTTCAGTACGCCTATGTGTCGGCCTCTGAGCTATGCCACCTCATTAAATGCCACATATTTATGAAACTTGAAAAGAAATATCATAACATTTATAAATTGATTATCTCTTACATAAAATTCTTATCATCTTTCTATTTGTACGTATTAATTTAATTAATTATCTTTTATCTAAAATTTTGTATCATCTTCTCATCTATACATATTAATTTAATTACGTAATTATCTTTTATCTAAATTTTTATCTACTTTCTACTAGACGTGGCAAACGGGTCGAACGTGTCAGTTCGGGTTCAAGTGAAACAAGTTCGGGTGGAAAAGGGGTTCGGGTCAATCGGGTTGACAAAATTTCCATGTTGAACGGGTTCGGGTCCGGTCGACCCATCGGATTTCAAATGTTTGATTTTTTTATTGTAATAAAGAATTAAAAATATAAAAATATTTTTATAATAAAATAAGATTATTAAACTGTTAATTAATAAAATATATTATTATTTTTTAATTTAAATGAAATAAAATATGTGAAAAGTGGGTCCCTCTAGGAGTTTTGAGAAGTTCGGGTGGGTCCGGGTTTGACCCAACGGGTTCGGGTCGAAAACGGGTTTGACCCAAACAGGGTCATTAGCTTTTCGAGTTGGGTTGGGTCGAGTATTTTCCGGGTCGGGTCAACCCAACGGATTGGGCCAACTTTTGATAGGTCTACTTTCTACACACTATCCAAATATAATTTAATTCCTATAAGTTTTATCTTTTTCCATTCATATACATTAAGATAAGGGGTTTTTGCAGGAAACCACCCGCTATTTGTCGAAATTTGCAGGTAACCACCCGCTGTTAACTTATTTATTCTAAACCACCCAAAATGTTTAAGTTTCTTACAATTAACCACCCCTTGACAGATTCCGTCATCATTTCTGTTAACAAGGTGAAATGACGATTTTACCCTTATACTTTTAAATTAGAAGCAAACAAATTGATGGGTAAAATGGTAAAATTACTAAATCATTTTTAAAGCCAAAAATAAAAAATAAATAAATAAAGGACAATGGTAAAATATTAGCATACCTTCTTCTTCCTCCATCCAATCTCCGCAGGAACCTCTTTTGTAACAACAACTCTCTCGTCGGAGATGGAGTCTGCTTTCTCGATCTCGAATCTGAAAGTGAAGAGCGTGAAGGACTCGCGTTCGCGGTCGGGGTGTTCATCGAAGAGTCATTGAGAGATGCAGATGAAACCAATCTCACACATGTCTAGTTTTTGATGTACGATGAAATTGACTATCTGTTAATTTCAGCGGTCATTGAGAGATGCAACATGAAAGTAACTCCTTCCACATGCTTTTTGGTGAGATGACAGTCACATTGTTGGATATGTTGAAGCTATTCTAGATTCTTATCAATGACTTGTCTATGGGGCCCAATGAAGAAACTCGCTTAGACACAAACAATCTGAAGCTTTGGTGGGTAAAAGGGGAAGCGGTTTTTTCAGAATTCAAATGAGATATGCCAAACCGGCCTTTATGTGACTGCTGCAAATCTGAAGGGATGGTGTGAGAACTTAGATGACCCCGAAAAACATGGGTTAAGACTTGTTTTATACATGATCACATCCACCCTGTTTCCAGACAAGTCACAAAATTGCATCCATCTAAGATATGGGGTTTATATCTAGAATCTTCGGTGTGCAAAGAGATACTCATGGGGATCTTAGGCACTGACATACTTGTACCGGTGCATGTGCATCAGTTCACGTCAGGAATGTGCATTGTTGTCATCATGTATCACTTTGTTGAAAGTAAGTATCTTATTATTTTCCTTAAAATCTAAATTATTTTATTTTCTTTAATCATAATTGTATTTATCTTATAAATTAGGCATGGATCTACACATATTTCCTGATCTTCGTAACTGGCGTTCCACATAATTAACATTGGGCTCCTAATGATCCTTATGCATCAAGATGGGAACCAAATGATTTATTGGGCAAAAATGCCCCCACCCGAAGTAATTTTAGAGCAGAACTTGATGCAATGACGGAGGATATACTAATATTTGATTTGTGTTGAATTTGAAGTGAATATGATTTAGTTGAATTGATAGGTTCATATGTTGAAAAATCTGATTAAGTGTTGAAACTGCATTCTAGAATTGTATGTAAACTGCATATAAAGGTATTGCATTTCAGAATGCAATTCCTTACGCGAAGTAAGGATCTAGTCCTTACAGAATGGCATTCTGAAACAGAATGCAATTCCTTACATAATGGCATTCTGAAACAGAATGCAATTCCTTACATAATGGCATTCTGAAACAGAATGCAATTCCTTACATAATGGCATTCTGAAACAGAATGCAATTCCTTACATAATGGCATTCTGAAACAGAATGCAATTCCTTACAGAATGGTTATTCAAAAATATTATGAAAATTATAGATATTTAATATTTTATCTTTTATTTAAATTAACTGGATTGCGTATGGCCCGATCAACTTCAATGACCCTCAGTATTCGCCGACATTGTCTTATGGAGTGCACACCATGATGGACATCACAGAGCCCCACATGCCAGATCGTGGGCCTAGGCAATTTGGTCGGGTTCAAGGTATTCCAAGGCCACACATTCAACCTTTGAAGGGATGGAGGAAAACTAAACCTAGGAGTTATGTGGTCGAGTATGACCGAGGTATGTGGAGTTGGGAGGGTAGAGATATCCACACAGTCATGCTAGAGGAGATGGGCCTTCCTACATATCCCGCTTGGCAGGTTACCCCTTATTATCTTAGGTGGTTCATTCCTAGAACGCATAGGTTTGTGACGATCAGAAATTCCATCGAAATGGATGCTCGTTTGATAATTTATATCTCATTTAGCTTTCTATTAAATTTTCATAGAGTTGTAATGTTTGAAACTTAGTATTTAGGTTTAATTTATGCAATTCGTTGAGTTGTAATTTTTTATTTTTTGTGCAGTCGACACTTCACAAGGCTTTGGACCATTTGAACATGTGGGACAAGATCAGTTCTAGGCAATAAAGCAGGCACTCACCCAAACCCTATATGATTTGGATCCCTTCCGCCATCGATAGTAGTTTGGTTTTTATGTATTTGGAGTTTTAGCTGTTGAACCGTGTGTTGTTGAATTATTTCACTTATGTTTTTGTTAAATTGTTTTCTAAGAATGAAGTTGGATTGTTTTTGCTTTTAAATTGTGGATTATGTTATTTAATTTTGCAGTTAGTGTTTATTTTATGTACTTGAAGTTTTAGCAGGTTTTGCATAATGCAGTTTCTGGGGCACTAGATTGCAGATCCTTACGCGACGTAAGGATGACATCCTAACGAGAAATCAATGAACTGTAGAGTTCCATCATTGCACCACCGAGTTGTGGCACAAATAAGGCATAGTGATCCCGGTTCAACTTCAGATTCCTAGTTGAGGATATAGCTCATTAAGAAGAAAAGGTTTAAACACTATGACAAGTCATGCATCAAATCTGAAATTCATCTACACCAAAAACATGGATTCGAAATTGACTTGTGTGTGCCACACTTTACTGGATCTTTAACACAAGTAGAATAGTAAAATAATGTTTTATAAGCTTCAAAATTAACATGAAACCTCATCTATAACTCACCCAATGACCTTATTCGAGTACTATAAGGGTCTCTCCCTTCGAACTCGGTTGATGTATATCCTATAAAGATCTTTGGAAAGCCCATCTACCAAAACCAATGAACAAATAAATTGATAATTACAATATCCACTAAGCAATGTAAACAATTCTATAGTATGAAGGCACCGAGAGAAATCCTTACAATAATGTAACTCAGCTACGACATTACTCATTGTCACTCAATTGCACTGGGTTACATATATCAGCCATGTCAAAAATATCAAGCCCAACATCAGAATATCGAAGCATGGAATTAACATCACTGTCTCCATCAAATTTCCCCCAAAGTGAAATTTGTTTGTGATGAATTTCCTTTAATTGAATATTAAGGTTCTTCAATCTGTCTTTGCTCTTGAAATATTTCCAACACAATAAAAAACTTAACTGAACACATGTTCATTTGCATAAACAAAATTTGGTATTAAGATGGAGAGATTACTACCTTCAGACGTTCAGCAAGACAATTTATCGACTGCTTTGTGTTGTTTTCTCCATCTGCTCTAACTTATCAGAAACATAAAATTTAATATTTGAACTTTCTGGTCATTTGCTTTGAGTGCAACAGAAAACTGTAAGTGGAAAGTAATCAGGATATATATGCATAATAGAGCAACTCTAAGAAAATAGTGATGAGAAGTTCCTTTAAAAAAAGAAATATTGCATCCCTTCAGATGTATTTTTTGTATATTCTAGTTCTTTCGTTAATTTGTCAGTAAAGGGTCTTTTGGAGAGGCAGAATAAAAATGGAACATATAGTAAACGTTTTTTTGTCCTCAGTAAACAACAAACAAAGACATAAAATAGACCACTTTTAGTGTTAGTGTTCAATGCACCAAAACACGAGTGGAAAAAGGTACAATTCCTCCTTTTCATCCAAAAGAGATCAACCCTTTCAAACGAAATAGCCCAAAGTATTAGAATGAGGATTTTCTATAGCTATTTATGTAGCCAAATCTGCACCAAAACACATCAAGAATTTTAATTTTATTTTTTAAAGGTTTAGTGTTTATAATTTAGAAAATGGGGTTTATAATTTATCATTTAGGATTTGTTATTTAGAGTTTAAAATTTTAAATTAAAAAATTAAAAATAGAAAATATGTACATTTGTGCTTTGGCATACAATTAGCTATGAGATGTAGAAGATCTGGACTGAAAGGATTAGTAAACAATCCCAACTTAGTAAGTATAGACAAAATTCATCAGCAATCAATCAACAACAACATCCATTAGGTCAAAAGAAATTGAAATTTTAAGAATCAACCTTATGCATTGCGTTCACCCCTATGAGCCCGAGGGCTTGAATTGTAAGGTGGAAGTTAGATTGTTCTAAGACAACAGCGGAGGCGAACACGACAAAAGCGGCGCAAAATGGTGGAGGTTCTTCGACGGTTTTGGAAAACAACGACGCCAACTCGCAGGCTGGTGTGGTGCGGGATTCAACTCGCAAGAGAGAGGAGTGGGCGAGAGATCAACAAGAAGATGGTTAGGTTTAGAGTTAAGTATGCTAGTTCAATACGAAATGAAGGCATTAGAAACCAAAAAGGAATTGGGAATTTGAAGATTTAATTTCTCCGGAAAGCAAGAAGTCAGAGGTTCTGGTGCGACAAACCGAAAAACAGATGAAGATCCGATTCAATTTTCCTTCTACAGAACGATTTTTTTCATTGTGTGAGATGGGATATTAACTATTTCCGTGTACGAACCTGAGCATGAGACTGAGAAATATGAGGCATAAACCAAGAGAGAAGAAGTTCCAATTTGATGTGGAATCGTGTAGAAGGCGGTGTAGCCGGTGAAGACTGGGAAACAAGAGATCTCAAAAAGGCACGGTTCTACTTCTTACAATTGTCTTTCTCTATCAATGAAGGCTCGTCGGAGGCTGAACGAATGAGGAGTTAGAGAAGACCGAAGTAAAATCTGATCCTTGTCTTACATTGACACCGACGACACCAATTGATTAGGATTTTGAAAGTGAGCGCCCAAAGCAAGAGGATGGAGGAGGTCGAAGAACGCGTGAATTGGAGAGTGAAAATGCGTGAATTAAAGAGTTAGAGAAGACCGAAGTAAAATTTGATCCTTGGCTTACATTTTCAACGACAACGCCAATTGATTGGGATTCTGAAAGTGAGGGCCCAAAGCAAGAAGATGGAGGAGGTCGGAGAACGCGTGAATTGGAGACTGAAAATGCGTAAATTAAAGAGTTAGAGAAGACTGAAGTAAAATGTGATCCTTGGCTTACATTTACAACGCCAACTGATTGGGTTTCTTAAAGTGAGCGCCCAAAGCAAGAGGATGGAGTAGGTCGGAGAACGCGTGAATTGGAGAGTGAAAATGCGTGAATTAAAGAGTTAGAGAAGACCGAAGTAAAATATGATCCTTGGCTTACATTTACACCGACAACGCCAATTGATTGGGATTCTGAAAGTGAGTGCCCAAAGCAAGAGGATGGAGGAGGTCGGAGAACGCGTGATTTGGAGAGTGAAAATGCATGAGTTAGAGAGTGAAAGAGAGAAAAGAAAAATTAGGTTTAACATTAACTCGGTCTCAATATAATTGGCCCATACAGATTGACCAAAAATACGGAAAAAAAAATGGCTCGGTATTAAACCTGGTACCGGTTACATTTACTTTCATCCAATAACAACCGTTTTTTTATATATATAGATGATGGGTTGATTGATGGTATTTTATTCCGATTTTTATTTTCGTAATAGTTATTTTTTGTAATGAGTTAAAATGACATCTTTTTAGAACGTGGGAGTATGATGCAAGTGATGAATAAAAATAGTTAATATATCATGTATCATCTTATACATTGAACGGTAGTAAATCATGAATCTTCTTATACACTGAACGGTAGTAAATCATTGAATCTTCTTGTAATTAACCTTTCAAAATATGAAAATACGAAAATATCAAATTGAAGATATATTACATGTTAGCCACATTAATTCAAAATGTTCCGTTGCCTATAAATTAAACATCCTCAAATCATTTTAGGGAAAGTATCGGATGAGAATAACTTTTAAAATACGAATGTGAGAATGATGCACATTAGTAGTAAATTGGTGCACATTTAGTAGTAATTTGATGCACATTGACAAACTTAAAAACATCCAAAATTTGAAAAACATTCATTTTTTAAAGAACATTTATTGAAAAATTGAAGAACATTCATGTAAAAATTGTATATGTGCATCATTTTTTTAAAGGATGTGCGTCAAAAAATTTGATGCACATTTAAGTATATTTTGATGCACAATATCAATTCTCACGTTCTCATTTTAAAATTTATTCTCACCGAAACCGTACTCATCATTTTATGCATAAACATTACTCTCCAAATCTCCACTCAATTTGTTTAAAGAGACGCTATAGAAAAAAATATCAAATGACGATGCACAAGTTAGTGTTTTACCTCTTCTTCATTGTCGTGCTTTCTGCTATCCTTCCCCATCTTGAATGTAAGTCGACTTACTAAGATATATATATCTTCCATCTTCTAATTCAATTAATAATACAAGTCTATTATCTGCACATAAAACTTATGCAAATATATATATATATTTACACTGTTGGAGCCCAGAAAATGATACCTTGCGACACAACACCTCGCGAGATATGGGAGAACAAGTCTTCAGTAAAATGCCGAGACTTCTTCAATACTTCTGGAACAAACAACTTGGAAATCACGTCTCGCTCGATCAAACTCCACTTTCTGCCTTCTTTTCCATGAGCTGCTTCCTTGTTCTTGAGCCTTGAGAAACCTGCGAAACCAAACCAGGAGGGGGGAGGCTCCAGATATTGCTCTCCGACGCCCAAGTCAGCAAATACTCAACAATGCAAGAGAGAATGAAGCAAAATGACACAAACAAAGGGAATTTAGGTAAAGAGGAGAAAACGCAAGCACTCAAAACACCATGAACAAGCTTTACAAACTAGCTCATTACTTAAAACTCCAAATATCTCAGAATTCGCTCATTCCTATCACAAAAGCTTGATCTTAGCACCGAGAATCAAAATCCAAGTACCGATCGTCCAAACGCTTCGGAAATAAGGTCGAATGAGTGAAATGAAGCAAAGGGAAGATTCAGTGTTTTCGCTCTCGGAGGGAAGAAGAAGAAGAGGATTTTGCTGGTAATAATTATATGTCCCTTCTCTCCCCTTTCTGTTATGATTTTATACCCTTTCCTGGGTCCCACGCGAATTCTTTCCGAATTCTCCCATTCACTGCTCGAGCTTATTGGACTACTTCTATTGGGCTTTCCCTCATTTATGGGCCGCTCTCGCTCGCATGGGCTGGGATTTAATCGCTTATGGGCGCGAGTCTTAATGGGCTGACTTCTCATGGGCCTCACGAGGGTCTTGGAGAACCGGATCCAACATCCAACCCCCCAAGTTTTTATACCTTATGGTCTAAGACTTGGGTTTGTCTCATTGAAGTCGGGTTCTCGCTTCGATTTTTTTATCTTGACTTCGCGAGGTTTACTCGCCTGATATCTTTGCTTGGTCTTTTTAGCAGGCGATGTTTCGGATTCGAACCTTTTCGTTTTCCCGCGCCCGGGGCATGTTCGACACATGTTGCCTTTTGAGAGCTTCCTTTTTTCCGCTTTTCACTATATATACGACTTCGTCTTATTCATTTGCCCTTTTCTCCATTCTCTTACTCAAAACTCTATATTATTCTACTGAATAAAACTCCCCGTCGACGACTCTTTCCACTTCTGCTACTCATTCTGATGTCATTCGATTCGCAATTTCAATGGCAGGTTAGTTCTTCGCTCCTCTCTTCGTTTACCCTTCTAATTTCTGTTTTTATACACTTTGGAAAATCGGTTCAAATGGTATGTTCTTCGCCTCTTCTTCTCATGTTGTCAGATTCTTCAACGCTCAACCCTAAACTTCTTTCCTTTGGCCTATTTTCTGCAAAGTTTCTGGCCTATTCGGCGTTACTCTACTACTTTCTCGTTGATTCTCATTGATTCACTTTCTTCTTTTGCCTTTGTTACAAAGATTTGATCTTTTCTTCCTTTTCCGCCATTACGGTTCTTGAAGGACTCATTGTGTTCTTGAGACGGACTTTTCTGTTGACGTTTCAACTCCTTCTTTGATCCTTCAAACTTCAGTTTTCCAGGGATTTTGTGTTTTTCTCGTTTTTGTCTCCTCGCGTCCGCTGTCCTCGCGAGGCTGTTTCTACTTATACTTTTCCTCCCCTGGAAAACTGACTCTTTTCTTCTGAATATTTCAGGTAGCGACGACTTCTCCGAGCGTTCTGCGCAAGCCGAGTATTCGGGCCGCACCACTTCTGGTTCTGAATAGGATTCCAATGGGTGGGAGCCCAGCTCTCGCTCGCGTAAGAGAGCTCGCGTTTCTCGGAAATCCAAGAAGGCGAAATTGATTTTTTTTTATTGTAATAAAGAAATAAAAATACAAAAATATTTTGATAATAAAGTAAGATTATTAAACAGTTAATTAATAAAATATATTATTATTTTTTAATTTAAATGAAAAATATGTGAAAAGTGGGTCCCTCCAGGAGTTTCGAGAAGTTCGGGTGGGTCCGAGTTTGACCCAACGGGTTCGGGTCGAAAACAGGTTTGACCCAAACGGGCTCATTAGCTTTTCGAGTTGGGTTGGGTCGAGTATTTTTTGGGTCGGGTCGACCCAACGGATTGGGTTAGCTTTTGATAGGTCTACTTTCTACACACTATCCAAATATAATTTAATTCCTAAAAGTTTTATCTTTTTCCATTCATATACATTAAGATAATATCCATATTCTTTTGATATCTATTTTTTTCAATATCTAATATCTAGGTTAACTTTTCATAATGCTCTCTATATAAACTTATTATACATAAGCCAATACATTCACTTTTCATAATCCTCTATGATGTTCGACTTAGCATATATTTGACGAGTACGTTAGTTTGATTCACTTTTCATATATTTGATGGTCGGGTCTTCTTTTTTAATTGAAGATTTAAAGATAAAGAATAATGTCACTTGAAAGATTCACATTCGCGTGTTGCATATGTAAAATAAGGTTCGTAAATAAAGATGTTATTATTGGCAAAGAAATAATTTTTGTTGACAAGAAAGTAAATTTTTTGTAAAGTTTATTTTTGAAATATTTATCTTTTATTTAAATTAACTAGATTGCGTATGGCCCGATCAACTTCAATGACCCTCAGTATTCGCCGACATTGTTTTATGGAGTGCACAACATGATGGACATCACAGAGCCCCACATGCCAGATCAGGTGCCTAGGCAATTTGGTCGGGTTCAAGGTATTCCAAGGCCACACATTCAACCTTTGAAGGGATGGAGGAAAACTAAACCTAAGAGTTATGTGGTCGAGTATGACCGGGATATGTGGAGTTGGGAGGGTAGAGATATCCACACAGTCATGCTAGAGGAGATGGTCCTCCTGCATATCCCGCTTGGCAGGATACCCCTTATTATCTTAGGTGGTTCATTCCTAGAACGCATAGGTTTGTGACGACCAGAAATCTCATCAAAATGGATGCTCGTTTGGTAATTTATATCTCATTTAGCTTTCTATTAAATTTGCATAGAGTTGTAATGTTTGAAACTTAGTATTTAGGTTTAATTTATGCAATTCGTTGAGTTGTAATGTTTTATTTTATGTGCAGACACTTCACAGGGCTTTGGACCATTTGAACATGTGGGACAAGATCAGTTCTAGGCAATAAAGCAGGCACTCACCCAAACCCTATATGATTTGGATCCCTTCCGCCATCGATAGTAGTTTGGTTTTTATGTATTTGGAGTTTTAGCTGTTGAATTGTGTGTTGTTGGATTGTTTCCCTTATGATTTTGTTAAATTGTTTTCTTAGAATGAATTTGGATTGTTTTTGCTTTTAAATTGTGGATTATGTTATTTAATTTTGCAGTTAGTGTTTATTTTATGTACTTGAAGTTTTAGCAGGTTTGGCATAATGCAGTTTCTGGGGCACTAGAATGCAGATCCTTACGCGACATAAGAATAGGGTTGAGCAAAAACCGGGTCGACCCGGTTTTTTGGACCGGACCGGACCGGTTCGGACCGAACCGGACCGGACCGGTCCATTCCGGTCCGGGTTTCGGTCCACATGTTTATGAAAATCCGGGTCCGGTCCGGTCCAAAATCCGGTCCGGTCCGGGTCGACCCGGTTTTTTTATTTTTTAATATAAAAATTAATATATTATATATTATATATAAATTACAAATATTTTTTAATAAAATTATATATTTCTATACTAATATTCTTCAATATATTTATAAATAATATTTTTTTTAAAATTTTTATTAATTTTATTAATATTTTTTAAAATTTTTGCAAAAAGTATAAATTCCGGTCCAAACCCGGACCCGACCCGACCCGGACCGGATCTTGGACCGGACCGGACCGGTCCATTCCGGTCCGGGTTTCGGGTCACACATTTTCGGAATTCCGGTCCGGGTCGGTCCGGTCCGGTCCGGGTTTGGACCGATGCTCAACCCTACATAAGAATGACATCCTAACGCGACGTAAGGATGTAATTCTTACATCGCGTAAGAATTTGCATTCTGGTGCTCCAGAAACTGCATTTAACAGGACTGTATTTTTTATTTTAACATTGTTATAAATGTAACCAAGCATGCAGTATCAAATTACCAAAAATCCACCATGAAACATAGCTTATTAGTACATAAGTAATGTCAAAGTGAAGTACCATGTGCCTTCATGGCCAAATATCTTGGGGACAACGTACTTTGACCCTATAAATCCACAACTACAACATCAACTTCAATACAGAAAGGAATACATGATAAGATGGCAAGCAAATGCTATTAGTTAAAAAAAGAAAATTAACCATGTTGAATAATCGCATGGGCAGGACAATACTGTTGATGAGATATATTCGAAAGAAGTCTGTAATTAAAATTCTTATACATCAAATAGAGAAGACAAAATTTAAAAGAGTTTGATCGCCAAATACCTTATCATTCCAACAAACAAAGGGATTGAACTGATTGTGTTAACAACCAATGTTCAAAATTCAAAAATATAGCAAAACTGTAATAAAGAGAAATCAATGAACTGTAGAGTTCCATCATTGCACCACTGAGTTATGGCACAAATAAGGCATCGTGATCCCGGTTCAACTTCAGATTCCTAGTTGAGGATATAGCTCATTAAGAATGTTGGATCGTTAGTTCAATTACTTCTGAGGGAACAAAGTGTATTGTTCCTTCAGAGGTGTAGCAGCGGAATATTAACGCAGGAAGTATAGAAGAACACAAGTATTTAGAGTGGAAACCTCAACCACTAAGAGTTGAGTAAAACCACTACCTTCAAGCTTCTCACTTGAAGGATTTGAATGAGTATACTTATCTTATTAATTTCTTGTTTGTTACAAAAGAAAGCAAGGATTACGATCACGAATCTCTTCTTTCACTCGAGCCCAAACTCAACGCCTAAGACAAAGTATTGCTCACTCTTTCTCTCTTTTCTTCTTGTTCTTCTTTTGGACGATCACACTTGATTCACACAAGTAAAACTCTCTAAATCGTCACACCATTCCTAAGCCTAAGACTAGTTTATATAGCAAAGATAAAACTAGGTTTAAACTAGGGAATAAACAAGATTATGGAAAATATATCTTTCGCATAAGAAGATATTATTTCCATCTTTGAATTATATCTTATTCCTTAAGATCTTCATGATATCTTTGCAGCTCAATCATATTTTCCATAAAGGAAACAAGATATCTTCGTTGTTCTCTTCTCAGCCATTTCTTTCCTTATTTATCTCGCCTCTGTTGAGTAACGTTCCTGCTCAGAGTAGACATCCTGAAACACTCAAGTATACGTTAGTAGGAATGTTTGTTACCATCAAAACCAGAAGGAACTTTACTTCAGCTGTAGCTTCAACAAAGAAGAAAAGGTTTAAACACTATGAGAAGCATGCATAAAATCTGAAATTCATCTACACCAAAAACATGGATTCGAAATTGACTTGTGTGTGCCACACTTTACTGGATCTTTAACACGAGTAGAATAGTAAAATAATGTTTTATAAGCTTCAAAATTAACATGAAACCTCATCTATAACTCACCCAATGACCTTATTCGAGTACTTTAAGGGTCTCTCCCTTTGAACTCGGTTGATGTATATCCTATAAAGATCAAGCCCAACATGACTTCTTACAATAATGTAACTCAACTACGACATTACTCATTGTCACTCAATTGCACTGGGTTACATATATCAGCCATGTCAAAAATATCAAGCCCAACATCAGAATATCGAAGCATGGAATTAACATCACTGTCTCCATCAAATTTCCCCCAAAGTGAAATTTGTTTGTGATGAATTTCCTTTAATTGAATATTAAGGTTCTTCAATCTGTCTTTGCTCTTGAAATATTTCCAACACAATAAAAAACTTAACTGAACACATGTTCATTTGCATAAAAAAAAAATTTGGTATTAAGATGGAGAGATTACTACCTTCAGACGATCAGCAAGGCAATTTATCGACTGCTTTGTGTTGTTTTCTCCATCTGCTCTAACTTATCAGAAACATAAAATTTAGTATTTGAACTTTCTGGTCATCTGCTTTGAGTGCAACAGAAAACTGTCAGTGGAAAGTAATCAGGATATATATGCATAATAGAGCAACTCTAAGAAAATAGTGATGAGAAGTTCCTTTAAAAAAAGAAATATTGCATCCCTTCTGATGTTTTTTTTGTATATTCTAGTTCTTTCGTTAATTTGTCAGCAAAGGGTCTTTTGGAGAGGCAGAATAAAAATGGAACATATAGTAAACGTCTTTTTGTCCTCAATAAACAACAAACAAAGACATAAAATAGACCACTTTTGGTGTTAGTGTTCAATGCACCAAAACACGAGTGGAAAAAGGTACAATTCCTCCTTTTCATCCAAAAGAGATCAACCCTTTCAAACGAAATAGGCCAAAGTATTAGAATGAGGATTTTCTATAGTTATTTATGTTGCCAAATCTGCACCAAAACACATCAAGAATTTTATTTTTATTTTTTAAAGGTTTAGTGTTTATAATTTAGAAAATGGGAATTATAATTTATCATTTAGGATTTGTAATTTAGAGTTTAAAATTAAAAAATAAAAAATAAAAAAATATGTTCATTTGTGCTTTGGCATACAATTAGCTATGAGATGTAGAAGATCCGGACTGAAAGTATTAGTAAACAATCCCAACTCAGCAAGTATAGACAAAATTCATCAGCAATCAATCAATAGCAACATCCATTAGGTCAAAAGAAATTGAAATTATAAGAATCAACCTTATGCATTGCATTCACCCCTATGAGCCTGAGGGCTTGAATTGTAAGGTGGAAGTTAGATTGTTCTAAGACAGTAGTGGAGGCGAACAAGACAAAAGAGGCGCACGGATGGTGGAGGTTCTTCGACGGTTTTGGAAAACAACGACGCCAACTCGCAGGCTGGTGTGGTGCGGGATTCAACTCGCAAGAGAGAGGAGTGGGAAAGAGATCAACAAGAAGATGGTTAGGTTTAGAGTTAAGTATGCTAGTTCAATACGAAATGAAGGCATTACAAACCAAAAGGGAAATTGGAATGATAAGATTTAATTTCTCCGGAAAGCAAGAAGTTGGAGGTTCTGGTGCGACAAACCGAAAAACAGATGAAGATCCGATTCAATTTTCCTGCTACAGAACGAATTTTTTTCATTGTGTGAGATGGGATATTAACTATTTCTGTGTACGAACATGAGCATGACACTGAGAAATATGAGGCATAAACAAAGACAGAAGAAGTTCCAATTTGATGTGGAATCGTGTAGAAGGCGGTGTAGCCGGTGAAGACTGGGAAACAAGAGATCTCAAAAAGGAACGGTTCTACTTCTTACAATTGTCTTTCTCTATCAACGAAGGCTCGTCGGAGGCTGAACGAATGAGGAGTTAGAGAAGATCAAAGTAAAATTTGATCCTTGGCTTACATTTACACCGACGACGTCAATTGATTGGGATTTTGAAAGTGAGCGCCCAAAGCAAGCAGATGGTGGAGGTCGGAGAACGCGTGAATTGGAGAGTGAAAATGCGTAAATTAAAGAGTTAGGGAAGACCGAAGTAAAATCTTATCCTTGGCTTACATTTACAACGACAACACCAATTGATTGGGATTCTGAAAGTGAGCGCCCAAAGCAAGAGGATGGAGTAGGTCGGAGAACGCGTGAATTGGAGAGTGAAAATGCGTGAATTAAAGAGTTAGAGAAGACCGAAGTAAAATCTGGTCCTTGGCTTACATTTACACCGATAACGCCAATTGATTGGGATTCTGAAAGTGAGCGCCCAAAGCAAGAGGATGAGGAGGTCGGAGAAGGCGTGAATTGGAGAGTGAAAATGCATGAGTTAGAGAGTGAAAGAGAGAAAAGAAGAATTAGGTTTAACATTAACTCGGTCTCAATATAATTGGCCCATATAGATTGGCCAAAAATACGGAAAATGAAATGGCTCGGTATCGAACCTTGTACCGGTTACATTTACTTTCAACCAATAGCAACCGTTTTTTTATATATATAGATGATGGGTTGATTGCTGGTATTTTTATCCGATTTTTATTTTCGTAATAGTTTTTTTTTGTAATGAGTTAAAATGACATCTTTTTAGAACGGAGGGAGTATGATGCAAGTGATGAATAAAAATCTAATCTAATCTAATTTATCTAATCTATCTAATATAATATAAAAATTGCGGAGAGAGAAAATTAAAGGCCGCATTGGTTAATGACATTCTCAAATTAGTACTACTAGTATTTTTATGTCTTTTCCTTTTTCTTGGTTAATGACATTCTCAAATTAGTACTACTAGGATTTTTTGGCCCGCGCTATGCGCGGGTTTTACGATGGCTGTAACATTTAGATAATCCCACCTAATAAAATGAGAAGAGAATCTATATATGTTTTTGTTTGTTCAAACTGCAAAAAAAAAAGTTATAACATTCGGATAAAATTTCATATCTAGTTACTTACTAACATTAGATGCTCCATAATTTGTGTATTGTATTATATAAAGGTGTTGTACTCCATTTAAATGTGTAGTCGTCAATATTCCTGAACTCAAATCGACGTTTTCTTTAAAAAAAATCAAGCGGTCTTTACCAAGTGTGTCATCAAAAAATGATTAACTATCCTTCTTTGATTACAAACATATATATACGTCGGTTATTTTTTGAAAGTATAGATAATGCAGACTTGCAGTAGATATTGCACAATCAAATTGCTAATTAAGACAAATACTACAATATATTTGAAGTTGTTAGTTGAGACTTTGCAAGAGCAAGTGTCAAATTGGACACTCTAATTGCTCTTACTTTCCATTCCCAATTTTGCAGGAGCAAGTATCAAATTACACATTACTATTTGTTTATTAAAAAAACAATTGCTCTTTCTTTCATGGATTCTCCTTACGGAGATTAAGTGAACCTTTAACAATAAATTATTCTTATTTTTAGATAGGAAGAATTACGAACCATTTTATTATTTATTCACGGTACAAATCTCAAAGGTAAAGGTAAAATAAAATAATTATTTTTCATTATTTCAATTGAAGTTTAGGAAGAAAAAACTTGAACAAATTCACAGATTCATTGAATCTGAATCATATTCACTCATACAAAGCTTGTCAAATTACATTCATTCCATACAACTTTCCATAAATATTAGATTGGCCCGTATAACCGATCCAGTTCGTACTGAATTTTTTTAATTCTTAGCTACAGTAACCCTTGGTCTCACTTATCAGTATGGAAGATCAGTTTAGTACCTCATTTCTATATTATTCTGGAACTTAGAAAGATGTTGCATGAAGCTTACTTAGATTTTACTACTCCTTACTTAGTATACTTTAGTATAACCGAATCAAAACCGAATTCGGATTTTTGTGTAAGGCCACAAAATTCAGCATCAAGAAGCTAAACTTCTGTACAAATAAACAACTACACAATACATACGCAAAGATTTCTTGTGACAACCTAACTAAAATCCAGCAAGTTTAATTTGTTAACACAATAGAGGAAACAAAGAACCTTCACTGGAGTTGAGACTTGAGAGGAGGGCGAAGAAAGAGGAGGACTGGAGGAGTCGACTGAGGTCGGATCTCAGAAGGAGTTTGGGTTTCTACCTCTTAGCTTTTTAACTTTGTCAACAATGAAATTCAGAGCTACAAAATCAGGGTAAGCCGATCCATTTGGATGTTTCCATGGCGGATCGAGGGAAAAAAGTTGCAGAGGAGTGCGAAGGAGTTTCGTAACCTACGGGAACATAACCAAGAGATTAGAAAAGATAGTAATCACTAATCAATGTAAATACAAATTATCAATGTCGTTCATATAATGTTTTTGCATCACCAACAAAAACTCTACCATGACTTTAGAAGATGGTTTGATCAAGACCTGGTGATTTCTTTCCCTTATTCACAGTATTGTACATGTTTTTCGGAGCTTCCTTTTAGGTTTGACGATTTCCGATATTGGTTGTATCACTTCCGTAGCAACGGGTTTGAGGTGGTCAGTGGAGTCGTCGATCTGGGAGACAGTGGGGTTGGGGACGGGTTCAGAGGCGCTGACACAGGTAGCTTCAGGATGCTCCATGGGTGAATGCAAGGGAGAGGTGAACGGATGAGTTTCGAGACTTTTGAGGTAAGCTCATTTCTATCCAACACCATCAAGCATTTATAGGAAAACGTCGGGAGAGACGAATAGGTTGATAGCTCCATAACTCCACGATCTGTAACGGAAGAAGATTGAAGGACATAATCTGGAACGATCGTCGTCGCCGTGGGAAGGAAAATAAGCTAAAACCTAGTTGGGAAAAGAAGGATGGAAGTGAAGCGGGTAAACTCTTTCTTACCACTGATGGGCCTCAATCGGCCCAAATGAAGGATACAAACCAGATGACCCATCTGAAGATAATATTGAATTGGGATTAATGTTAGCCTTGAATTTTAGGTGTAGTATTTATTGTTTGGAATTTATTACTGATTATTTAGCTTTATATTATATTAAGATTATTTTCTAATTAAAGAGCTTTATACATTATAAATGGATCAAACGCTATAAAAATATTGAATGTGTGAAAGTTTATACAATTAAAACTTACATTTTTAAAAGATGATTACTTTTTATTTTCTATCTAATCTATCTAATCCAATATATAATTTACGATTTTGACTAATGGATCAAACTTTATAAATGATCTTTTATTCTCTCTTATTATTTGAATGATTTGCTAAATACGTATGTCTGATACGGCCGATTTCTACGAGTCTTATATTTTTTTGGAGTTGTCTAATAAAAAGACGGACCATTACTTTGGTTATAAACAAAAGACAAAAAACCCTATTCTTCTCAAATTCCTTACTCTATTTTAATTTTGAATTTTCAAATGGATTGATTTGATGATAAATCTCAAATTCTATTTTTCCCTGTCTTGCTCTTGAGTTATGTGAGTGAGTAATTTATGTTAATAGTTTTATTGGGTATAAAACTATAAAAAATACTAATGAATTAAGCATTGTTTCTTCAATGAGTTGGTGAATGTTGTTTTGTTGTAGTTTGATTATAAGCTGGATGTTTGATATTTTTTGTTATAGTTTTAATTATAAATTGGATGTTTTATATTAGGCAAATTTGCAAAAATACCCTGGGGGGGGGGGGGGGGTAACTAACAAAAATGCCTAAAGCATTGTGGATATTACTGCAATATCCAAAATGGAATTTCTTTTGCCTTTTCTTTTTGAGTTGGAAAATGAAAAAAGAATTATGGAAAACGGTAAATGAAAATGAAAAACAATATAATAATCAGATGAGAAAAGAAGAAAAGAAGAAAGGAATTCGGACGGAAAAGAAGAAAAGAAGAAAAGAAGAAAAGAAGAAAAGAAGGAAAGAAGAAAAAGTGGCAAAATCCGTACATGTGTGAGGAATTTTTTGAACAAAAAACGGCTGAATTGGGAAATCTGTCAGGAAAAATGAAGATCAGCCACACAAAATTTCTGACATCCGTACGAAAGATTGTTCACTCGTACCAGAATCAATCTCAGCCACAAAAAAAGTCTTTGGCGCCAGTTTTTCCCGCCAAATTTGATGGAAGCTCACTTAGAGCAAATTTTTTCTCGGAAATTATTGTAATTTGGCTAATCTTAACTTCATCTTCCTCATTAAGTCTGTTTCTTTCTTTCCTCTGTATTAAACTCCATCTTCCTCATTAAAGTTTCTTCATATCTTGTCGGCCATTTGTTTTAATCTCTTGCTTCATTAAATTTTCTTCATATCCTGCCATATACAAGAAGGAAGGAATGGGTAAGTTGGCATATTAAATGCAAACGTTTTTTTGTGTATTGGTAGTAGTAAATGATTATGTTTTCTTGTTTTGGCTTGTTTAGGTGAAACATATATCATCTCCTTAATTTGTGGAGGCAATTGGAAGGTAGAGAATGAGCATTGGGTGTATGAAAACCCTAAAAAAACAAAGGCTTTGATGGTCAATGATGAGATGAAATATGAAGGGCTTCTGAAAATGGTGGAAGAAAAGCTTGCCATTGATCTTAAGAGGTTTGACTTAAAGCTGACCTACATGCCTTCACAAAACCAAAATCTTCCTCCTTTCGATATTTGCGATAGTGATGATGTAGATGCTTTTTTCTTCTTGAACATGTTAACATGCAAAGATAGAATATGGTCAATTCCTTTGCATTCTGTGGTGGAGCCTGAATGTATTGGTTTAGATGAAAACCCTAATGTAATTCCAAAGGAAGAAGAAGAGATGATGGATGTTGAAGGTAGTGCACCTCAACCTTGCTCTCAGACTGAAAATGTTGGTGGACCTTCTTACCATGTAAGGGTCCTAAAGAGAATGTCAGATCACATGCTACACAACATAGTAGATGATGAGCTGAGAGAAGAAGAAGACATGTCAGGATCTGTTGATACGGGTGTCCGGATATATGTGGAATGTGGAGGGCAATCAAAGAAAGCTAAGAAAGGCATTGAACCGGAGGTTGTGTCACTAATCAGTGACGATGAAGAGGAGGATTTTATTATGTCTGCAACCAAGCGACAAGGTTTGGACCTTGTCAACCTTTCTGATGAAGAATTTGATGATGATCATGTGAAGGTTGAGGACTATGAATATCTGGGAGGAGATGATGAGGAACATGAACAAGGATCTTACCACTATGATGTTCCTGCTGATATTGAAAATTTGTAGGAAGAAGAATTGTGCTCTAACTCTCAGCCATTGGCAATCAAGGTTGGAGATGTCTTTCCAACCAAGGAGGAGGTTCAACGGGCTTTGGTCTCATTTTCTGTGGAAAAATGTGTAGAAATGCGTGTGAAGAAGTCTGATAAGACCACTTATGTGGTGGAGTGCAAAAATGGAGGAGCATGTTCATTTGGCTTTCGTGCTTCAACGAGGGGTGGTAAAGGTACTGGTCCGTGGTGGGTCCGAAGGCTTGAACCAAACCATACATGTGCGATGCTGTTCAGGAACAATCACAGCAGACATGCCACTTCATCCTTCATTTCCAAGAGCATTCTTGATAGGTATGTATTGCTTCTGTCTTGTTCAAATATTTAACATGGAGGGATAGAGTGTGAATTGTGTCAGGATGTTTTTGAACACATGTAACAGGTTTAAAGGTCGCAAGGACGCACCAAGGGCAAAAGAGATACAGGCTGTCATGAAAGAGCTAGGAGTCGATACCGGTTATTCCAAAGCAAACCGAGCAAGACAAAAGGCAGAGGACATCATTCGAGGGTCTCCCGAGCAAGGTTATAGTCAACTTCACTCATGGCTTCATATGTTGAAAGAAGTCAATCCTGGATCATATACAAGCTTAATATTGGATTCTCAAAACCGGTTTAAGTACTGTTTCTGGGCATTGGGTGCTTGTATCAGGGTTGTTCCTCATTTGAGAAAGGTAACTTTTTAAACTATATCTTTTACTTGTCCAGATAAAGGGTAGTGTGTGGAGGGATAAACACTAAGGGGTGAAGGGATATGATTTCAGAAGAATAGATATAATTACTTGTCGGGATACATTATAGAGGGTAAAGGTTATATGATGTATCAGGTGATTTGTGTTGATGGAGCACACTTGGGAGGGAGATTCAATGGCCATCTTCTTCTTTCTACTGCCCAAGATGGAAACAAACAGATCTATCCCTTGGCTTTTGCTGTAGTAGACAATGAGAATAAGGATTCTTGGTCCTTCTTCTTTGAAGAGTTGAAGACAGCTGTTGTACCAGATAGTGTGGATGTGGTTTTTGTGTCTGATCGTCACCTTGCTATTAAAGCCGCTCTGAGAAAAGTTTACCTTCTTGCACAACATGGATATTGCATTTATCATATGCTGCAAAACTTCAAGCAAAAGTGCACTTGGGCAGGTTTGCAGGACCGGTGGTTTAAGGTTGCAAAAGCGTACACCGTAGAAGAGTATAGGACTGAGCTTCAGATCCTTCAAAACAAAACTACAGTTGTGGAAAATCTGGCTCTGAAAGTGCCTCTTGAAAAGTGGTATAGGGCATATTTCACAGCTGAGAGGTACAACATCATGACGACAAACAATGCAAAATGTCTAAACAAGGTGTTTAAACAGGAGCGTACATGGCCTATTATAGCATTGTTTGATGTTATATTACTTACCTTTTCCACCTGGTTCTGTGAAAGGAGGGAGTCGGCTAATACATGGTGTGAGGTGACTACAAGGGAAGTGACCAAGACCATTGATAATAGGTATGCGGCATCTGTGAGCATGAGCATCAATAGGCTTAGTGATATTGAAGCAGAGGTGACTGATGGAAGGAACAAGTATGAGGTGAATCTTCGCCAAAAACGTTGCCAATGCAACGTCTTTCAGAGAGATCGGATTCCTTGTAAGCATGCTTTGGCATTAGCAAAGGATAGGGAAGTTGACATTTCTACTCTTGTTAGTCACTTGTACACCAACAACATCTTGAAAGAAGTTTACAAGGAAACCATCCATTTGATCCCTCCACCCAACCAATGGGATGTTCCAAAATCAGTCTCCTCTCTTCCTTGTTTTCCACCACCATGGAAAAGGGGACCTGGAAGACCAAGGTTGAATAGATATAAGGCTAGGTGGGAGAGGCCCTACAAACGAGTGTCCACGAGATGTGCAAGATGTGGTCTGCCTGTCCATACTTACAACACGTGCTCCCGGGCTGCAAGGGGAGGACATTCAAGTCGAAGACCATAGGATACAAGGGTAAGACAGCAAGGTTCTAACTTTTTGGTATGTGAACAATGCTAACTTTTTGGTAAATGAACAATTGTAACGTCAATCCCTCCAGATTTGATGTGCTATCCCGACATAGGAATGATTTTATCCTGTAATACTTAATTTCATATGTCATATTATTTTGGGTTGGATGTTGAAATTCTGTTAGTATGAATGTTGAAATGCTTTTTGGTTTGCTTTGTTAAGTTGTAATGTATTTTCCCGCCACATATTCTGTTTTATCCTGTCATACATTACATTTAACATCCCGCCACCTAACTCCAGAACATAAATGCAGTCAAATTTGCCTTTACTCTGCACTAACGTCAGTACATGTTTTAAAGCAAAAAGGAGTCAAACACATTTACCTACCCCAAACATTTACCTAACACATTTACTCATTTTTGGTCAAATTTTGCTTCAATATATAGGCCACTCTTTCTCATTATCGTACATACCTCATTCCTTTCTTTCTCTACTACCAAACCTTTGGTTTTCTCTTTCTCTCAACTCCTTCATGGCTGCTTATCACGTCGTAGACCCATTTCTCGACGAAAATTACCAAATCAAAAGTTTTTTCGTCACAATGAAACGGCCATACGTTGATGGGGGTTGCCGTCTATGTATTCCCATGGGTCATGGAGACAAGTTTTTGAAAGACTTCAAGAACTGTGAAATAACACTTAGAGTTGGACTTCAGACTTGGAAAGTTCTTCTCAAACACAACAACAATGTCTACCACTTGGGCAAGGGTTGGAGATCTTTTGTTCAAGACAATAAGCTCAAGTACAACGATGAGTGCCTCTTTGACCTACAAACTGCAGATTCTAATGGTGTCGTGTACGATATTGAAGTGTACAACTATTGATGTTGTCTCATTTCATGTTATTTCGATCATTTCAGTTTCCTTGTGTCTGTTGTTTCCTTCTGTCTTGTATTGTGTTTCCCATCAATGAATTTGGTATTACTTTCCCTCCACCCTTTCTGTCTTATCCTGTCACGTATTCACTTGCTTCCTGACGAGGCTGAATGCTACCACAAACTACAACTTTTATATGATAAGTCACACTGAAGAAAGATAATTTTTCATTACAACAGAATATTAAAGCATAGAAACTGAAAAGCAGACATAATAGCACTTAGATCAAAAACTACAACATATCCCTCCACCCTTTCCCAGACATCCTGACGACCTACATAAATTACATAACATTAGAGTCTCCATAGCATGGTATGTCGAGACCCCGTGGCTGGGGGTATGAAGTCACGCCTCTACCTCTTGTTGAGCACCAAGGGGTGTTCAGCAGTGACAATGAAGATTTTGATTAGAGCAACGGACCTTCCTAGATCTACAAGGGCATGGGCATCATGTGAGTGCTGCAAGGCTCTTATAGTGTTCCTCCCTCCATGAGCATGAACCATCTCAAATAAATAATGGTCGTCCTCCTGGCGGTTGTTGAGGTTCCATAGTTGTCCTCTAAGCCAATTGATGTCCCTCACACTATCTGCCGCTGGAGCCCAATCTTCGCAAAGACCACCTTCATAGGTGTGGCTCGTCACACTGGCCATTCTTCCGCTGCTGGGGACAAGGGAGCCACCATGGTAAACTTCAGTATAGACTCTTGTGAAATCCGAAACGCGATCCATATTTTTGGTAATTTATGGACTGAGAGCATGACAATATTCGGTAGGAAACTATGTTATTTATAGCCTTCAAGTGTAACACAAAATGAAGGCAGGGTTTTTTTAAAATTTGAAATTTTTTTACAAGTTTGAAACTTTGGCTCTGTTCGGGAAGGAAAAAATAAGCTAGCTTATTTTTCCAAAAAGCTTGAAATCCTAGCTTATTGTTTTCATAAGCTAGCTTAATTTTCTTTGAAATTAAGTATAAAAGTATATCTGCCGAACAGGCACTTTATCCTGACAATATTCGTTTTTCATCCTGTCACTGTACAACTGGTTCACTTTGGCAGTTGTCACATCCTACCATTTTGAGTTGTCATAGGTGGTAGGGGTAAGACTAGAAACTTGCATTCAAACTACAAATTTGTAGGAACTGTAACACAAAATGAAGGCGGGGTTTTTTTAAAATTTGAAACTTTTTTACAAGTTTGAAAACTTTATCCTGACAATATTCGTTTTTCATCCTGTCACTATACAACTGGTTCACTTTGGCAGTTGTCACATCCTACCATTTTGAGTTGTCATAGGTGGTAGGGGTAAGACTAGAAACTTGCATTCAAACTATAAATTTGTATTACAATAAAGCCATTGTTCTAGACCTACATAGGTCAACAAAACCAAACCAATATTCACACTAACCAAACCATTATTCAGAAACATAAAACACAAGGATCAGAGATACAAATTGTTCTTACTGTGTAACAAATTGTTCTTACTGTGTAACAACGTCATCAACATTATTCAACCTACTCACCCATTTCTCACCATACAGGCTGGTAGCAATGTCTAATCTGTGCATGTCGATTGTCTTGTCTGAGATTAGGGAGAGATCATTATTGCCAAAACACAACCACTCAATGTACTTCACAGTGTATGCACCACAATCACCACTGTAAACAAAACAATCATTAGTGACATATTTATAAAGGTTGGAGGGTAAATAATAGAAGGGTGGAGGGATATATTACCTTTTCTTATTCTGTGGTAAGCCTTGAGTCCTTCCTTGATAAGCCAGGTCCTCCTAAAGTCTATGTGCGTACTTTGGGGACAGAGCCTCGTGATTGCTCAAAAACTTTGGCAAATACTTCAGGATTGGGGCCACCTCTTTTTCCATTACCCGCTCTGGCTTCAAATTGGTGTTGCAGTCATACACATTTAGCTTCCAGTTCTGGAGGTCTATTTCAATTGTCACCCAATGGTTTCCTCCAACGAAGAGTGGTGCATAAATGAAGTCCACATCTTCCCAATTTTTTCCAAATACGAATGGAAGACTTCCCTTGAAATACCTAACAGCACGATCTGGAATTATTGGTACTTCAGCTCCACGAGCTTCACTCCTGTGTTGGTCCTTGTAGTCCTCAGACCATAGACAATCCATTATGGCAGCTTTGTGATTATCAGATGGTTTTTTCCTCAGCTCAGCCCTCACGTGGAAAAGAACCTCATCGATGTGTTGCCAATACAAGTACACATTTACACTTAAGATTGAAAAAATAAGAAATCAAAATTATATCCTGTCACACTTACCAAATTATCCCACCAGTGCCTTGGTTCAATAATTGCCTCATAGAAAGTCTTGTCAATAGCCACTCCACTCATACCCTCAAACTCCTCAGAGCTGAAACATAAAACACAATATAGGAGTATAAAATTTCATTGTAATCAACATAAAACACAATATTATTACACCAATTTAACTCAAGTACCTTTCGTCTATGTACCATTGTATTCCATCTGTCATTTCTTTCACAATTGTATTCTTGGTTATCTTCTTCCAAAAAGCTTTTGTATAGACTTCCTTCTTCTTCTCCTGATTGTCCTTGGTGGTGTCCTTCTTGGTGTTTTTCTTGGTGGTGTTCTTGGATGTTGTGTAAGGAGAGCTGAGAGAAATAGAAGGCTTTGTATTACGCTTGGGCATGATCCTGCAAAAACATAGTGAACTCAACATAAACTATCCTGTCATACTCAAAAAACAATCCTGTCATTCTACAAGAACTATCTTGTCATATTCAAACAACAATCCTTTCATTCAACAAAAAATATCCTGTCATATTCCTAAAACTACCTCTGTTTCTGTGGAGACACCTTGTTTGGAGAACGGCCACTAACATGCTTCACCCTTGTGCTAAACACCAGTTTGGGTTTGGCAAAATCATCTGCCTTGTTCTCCTCACCTTTCTCCACCTCAGCCACATCCTTGCCCTCCTGAGTGTTTTCCTCCTCACCCTTGGCTTCCTCCTCACCTTTCTCCACCTCAGCCTTGGCTTCCTCCTCAGCCTTGGCTTCCTCCTCAGCCTTTTTCTTTTCCTCCTCCTCAGCCTTGGCTTCCTCCTCAGCCCTTTTCTCCTCCTCAGCCTTTGATTCCTTCTCAGCCTTTTCCTCCTCAGCTGTAGCCTGCTGAGTGAGCTCTTCCCTTGGTGCATCTACAAGATCATTATCTTTCAATTCATCTTGCACCTTAGGGTCGCTCTCATCCTTGTCAGATGCCTTCTCAGCTAGCTCAGCAACAATATTCATGACCACATCACCTTCTCTTCTACCAACACCAACCAACTGAAAATCTTCGAGACCCTGCAAACAATCCTGTCATATATCAATATATATCCTGTCACTCAACAAACAATTCCTAGACACCAATAACCTAATCATACCTCATTGTCACTGGAATCTTTGGAGCTTACCAACTCCTCATTCACATTTACACAAGGCGCAACAACATTATCCACTAGCTCCTCAACCCTTTTCTCAGCATTCTCAACAACAACTTCCTCAACATTGTCAACAACATCTACCCCAACAACTTCCTCAGCATTATCTTGTGAAAACATTTGGTCCTCCAACTCCTCATTATTACCAAAATCAAATACTGGTTCATGGTAAATAACAAGTCGTCCTTCCTGCAATATCATTTTCTTAAATCCTAGATTTCAATCTTCAGAAAATATCCTGACATGCAACATAACCTATCCTGTCATAATTCAAATTCTATCCTATTATGATTTAACATTATCCTGTCATGCAACCCAAATTATCCTTTCATGCTCAAACATTATCTTGTCATGCTTTAATATAAATTAACTAAGCATAGTGTACATACCTCATTCTCAGCTGTCACAACATTTTCCTCAGCTTTCTCACATCCATCATCTCCATCTCCACCATCATCATTCCCTCCATTGTCATCTTCACCATTGTCACTCTCTTCTTCCTCCTCAGATTCTTCATTTTCTCCATCATTTCCCACTGTTGTAGCCACCTTTTCTTCCCCACTGTCACTTTGTTCACTACCACTCTCTTCACTTTCAGACTCCTCTTCATACTCATCACTCTCTTCTTCACTCTCTTCACTAGAACTTTCAACTTCAACTTTTTTCTTACCCTTCCCGGCTGGTTTCTTGACACTCTTCCTTGCCATTCTCTTCCTAGGGACCTCCTCATCAGAAACTACATCTTTCTTCACTCTCTTCCTTCCCATCCTTTTCTTGGGGATCTCCTCCTCCTCTGCAACAAAGTTCCTTCTCTCCAGCCTTTCAAACCTCTGACAAACAACACCCTCCAACTTGTCAATCTTCATGAACAAAGCCTTCATGACATCTCTGTTAAGACCTTGTTCCCCAGTGGATTGTGCTTGAGGTTGTCCTAGGGATTGGTCTTCTTCTTGTGTAGGCTCACTGTCCTTGGTCTTTGACAGAAACTCAGATGTAATCTGGTCAAAGAAGAGGTCCTATACTTCATCTGGGAATGTGCAACCATTAAGCAACTCCTTCTCAAATTCATCTGCAACAAGTAGAGGCAACACTTCAAGACCTTCTTCTTCAAGAGCCAGTCTTAGGGATCCATGCTCAGGGCATTGGGTTGCAGACCAACGCACTCCTCTAGGGATTTGGGTCTCACTAATCTTGGAGGCAAACTTCAATCCAACAGACTGTACACACTCCCAAATCCACACCTACACAAACAAACAAAACCATTAAATATATATCTTGTCACACTTAAATATATATCCTGTCATAAATGTACTACTATACCTGAAACACCACTGGCATCCCTTGAAGGCTGTATGGTATCCTACCACAATCTGAGACTTTGATAGACATCTCCATGGATATCATTCTTCTTGCCATTGATCTGGTAGTGCCTTGTGCAGCTCCATGTACGCAACTCTTCCCCATGGATACCTCCAGAACTTGTCAATTGTTTCCACTAATCTCACATGTTCAGCTTTTACAAGTCTCTTCTTATCACCTCCAAGAATTATCCCTTCCACAATCAGCAAGACTGCTAACTTGAACTTGTGGTTGTCCAAGGCTTTGTGCTTCATGAACCTTTTATAAAGGTCTTGCACTGAAGTTTTTGAACCATCAGGACCACCCAAAAAACTGTCCATCACTTGGTTGTCTTGCTTCCTAGATGATTTTATCTCCTTGGGAAGAGGGCCACAATTCAAGCCAGTTATCAAAGCAAATTCTTGCAGTGAAAATCTCAATGGTTGACCAGCAATCTCATACCATGTCCCCCACTTCTTTTCACTCTTCAACTGCTTGAAGAAAACTGAATGGACGGTTTGAGAAGAGAAGGTCACTTGATTGACCATCTTGACAACATCCCCAAAGGGGCTGCCACAGATCCTTCTCCAGTCTTGGCAAGTCAGCTTAGACTCTATATCTTTCAAATATTTCCTCCTGCAGTTGATATTTACACGTCCATGCAATGCATCTCCCTTGTAGTAGGAATACATAACCTACAGAAACATAACATGACAGGAAAATATTAGTAATATGTCAGGATCCCATGAAAGAACTGTCAGGACACAGTCAAGAGTCTGTTAGGATAACACATAAGCTACACAACCAAAGTTCAACTGTGGGGAAACAAATAAGAATATGTCAGGACACAGTGAAGAGTCTATCAGGATAAAACTAAACAATCTAGAAAAGGTGAGGAGAAGAGGATGTACATGCATTTCCTTAAAAACTGTCAATATTCAGAAACTGAAATACAAATACTTCCACTACATAAACTGGTTCACAATGCACATGACAGGAATTATTTTAAGAGGTGTCAAGATTCATAATACACATGAAGAAATGAATCTACATAAACTGGTTCCACTCCTGAATGCACATAAGCTACACAAAAACAAATTGCAAGTGTCGGGACACACTGTATGCCCGAACACAGTAAGAAGTATGACAGGATCACCCTAAACAATAATCAAAGTATTCCCAACTTTGTTCTCGACTCCAATTACAGGTGAAAATTCCTTTGGGAGAATGTCAAATGTACATGCATTTGCTTCAGTCAACCCTAAATTCACCAATTTCACTCATACACTCGAATTGAAAATCAAAATTTCACAAATTTCACTTACATTCTCCTTAAAAGGCAGAGGCTCCATGGTTCTCCATTTGTCCAAGAGATTCAATACCTCTTTCTTCTTCTGGGAGACTGGTCTTTCCACTTCCGGCGCCGACTTCGCCGACGACCCCTTCTTAGATTTGGGGGTTTTCTCGGTTTGCCTCTTCTTTCTCCCTTTAGAGTCTCCTTGTGAGTCTCTCTTTCTTTTCTGGGATGCGGGGGGTGCGGAAGCTTTCGTAACGGGGGCCATAACTGCAGCGGTTGCGAGGGAGAAAGAGGGAGAAAAAGGTAGAAAGACGGAGATAGACGGAAGCGAGGCTAGCGAGACTGCGAGAGAGGTTGCGAGCGTCGATTTCGTCTGAGAAATGGTGAGGCTGAAGGTTGAACGAGAGGGAGAGAGTGAAAATGGTGAAATTTTGAAAATTTGGTGAAAGGAGGAAGAAGACTCAGTGAAAACGAGAGAGAGAAGTTGAAAAGAAAATGAGTGAAATGGTTGAGATGATTAATGGAAGTTAATTATGCTTAAGAAAGCATTTAACGTTTTTTAATTTCAAAACCGTCATTAACCTTTTCCCTTTTCTTTTCTTAATTTTCCTTTTTTATTAATTTATTTTTCCTTTTCTTTTTTTTAAAGTGTTTATTATATAATTTAATTTCCTTTTCTTTTTTATTTATTAATTTCATTATCCTTTTTCTTAATTTCAGATAATATTAAAATAATCATTTCAGTTAAAAAAATAAAGATAAATGAAATTATAATAAATCTTTTCTTTTTAATAGGAAAAATATTTTTTCGGACTATTATAACCCTCATATGGATATTACAGTAATATCCATATGAAATTGGGCATATGTGTAATATTGGTACAAAAACTTGGGTATTTGCGACATTATATTCTTGATATTATTATTGAACCATACCGAAAACGTAAGATTATACTATGATTTAACTTTTCATTGAATTATGGAGTCTAAGTCCACCAAAAGGATAAAATGAAAGATTTTTATAATCAAAATGGATTATCATCTCAATCTAAAAAAAATTATTGTCTTGAAAATTACTCCAGAAGTTGGTAAAAATTACAAATTATGTCTATATAATATCAACCTATGTAATATCAACAAGAATCACATATCCAAATTATCTTTTTAGAGAAACACTAAGATGACGAGAAACTCAACAAAGAGCAATCAAGAAGACGATCAATCAAGGGCTCACAACCTTTTATATTACACAACATGAATTTTTTCTACAAATCAGTAACGTTTATATATAATGATATAGTACGCGCGGGCCCCAAAATACTAGTAGTTAATACTCCCTCCGTCCCACTATATAAGCCCCATTTGACCTCGGTGCGGATGTCGATGCACGTTTTGTTTCGTTAATATCTCTAATTGTTTATTAGTAAAAAATATAAAAATTTGATATTGTTAAAATAATCACTGAAACGAATCAAACAAGATTCCATATGACCATATTTTTCGTTATATATTGGAAGAAATCGAGAAGATTCTCTCGAATTTTAAATAATGCTGAAAAAGCAAATGAGGTTATAAAAGGGGACAGAGGGAGTATATCTTGTATCCTCTTATACATTGAACGGTAGTAAATCATGAATCTTCTTATACACTGAACGGTAGTAAATCATGAATCTTCTTATACACTGAACGGTAGTAAATCATGAATCTTCTTGTACATTAACCTTTCAAAATATGAAAATATGAAAATACGAAAATATCAAATTGAAGATATATTACATGTTAGCCACATTAATTCAAAATGTTCCGTTGCCTATATATTAAACATCCCCAAATCATTTTATGCAGAAACATTACTCTCCAAATCTCCACTCCATTTGTTTAAAGAGACACTATAGAAAAAAATATCAAATGACGATGCACAAGTTAGTGTTTTACCTCCTCTTCATTGTCGTGCTTTCTGCTATCCTTCCCCATCTTGAATGTAAGTCGACTTACTAAGATATATATATCTTCCATCTTCTAATTCAATTAATTAATACAAGTCTATTATATGCACATAAAACTTATGCACATATATATATATATTTGCACCTATTTCACCATTCACTAATTAGCATAATAAGGTCTCGATCTGATTCCCTTGGAAATAGAGCTTATATAAGAACTGACTGCGATATATATGTATGTTATGAGTCGTGTACATAAATATCATAAATAATGCAGGTTTGATGATGCATATAATCTGTGGCTTTTTCCAAATTCTATGATAAGTACCTTGTTTATTAATATATGTAGTATAACGGTATTATATTTAGTGTAAATAGTTTATAAATATACTACAATAATACCAAATAAATATGTAATATATTGTTTACTTTATTTTAATTTCTTTTTATATTGGTAAAAAGAAAAATGTAAGATTTATTATTGTATTGGAATCTTGTTGATTGATTTGTTTTCAAAAAAGGAAAGAATAATTATATATTTAGGATAGACATAATATATTTTGGAAAATAAGAAAAATGAGAGAAAATGACACATGACAGGTTTAATACATTATGTGGCAGATTTAATAAAAAACACCATGTGATAAAAAGCTAGTTTTACGTCAATATGAACAGGTCATGACAGTTTGATTGCTAACAAAATTCATTTAATGGGTGGTTGTATGTAATTACTGATTTAAGGGGTGGTTGTGGGTAAAGTGTCCTATTTAAAGGGTGGTTTTCTGAATTTTATAAAACCATTCCTTAAATATGGTACTTTCCCTGCAACCACCCCTTAAACTACTAATTACATACAACCATCTTTTAAATGATTTATATTAACAATCAACCAGCTTTAGGAGTCTCTATCCAGTTGTATTTAATACATTATAGTAGATTGACTTGGCAATATGAACAGGTCGAGTGATTGGTGATATAGAAGATGCGAGCTCAACAAAAACAGGAGTATTAGTTGGAGGAGAAAAGCTTAATATACCTCCATGCGTATCTGATTACTGTCCACCAGACAAACTAATCATTAGTGCAGCTGGTTTACACCCTAAGGGATGGAAGAAATGTTATTGTTGTATAACCAATACAGATGTAGGCTGTTATTCGGGTGATACGGGTCAAGATGATTGCATAGCTCATTGCCCTACATGAAACAATGTGAATTGTGGATGCTCGAACGATGTTATGTCAAGAGGCCATGCCATGAAAATTAATAATAAATTATTTTCCCCTTTGTTGGATCGGTTAGTGTAGTTACTTCCTAGGGAACAATAGGTATTGTTCCTCAGGAGGTATAGCAGCGGAATAATAGTATGCAAGAAGTAAACTTTGACGCAAGATTTAGAGTGGAAACCTCAACCAATTTGTGTTGAGTAAAACCACTACCTTCAAGCTTCTCACTTGAAGGATTTAGAAAGGTGTACTTATCTTATTGATTTCTCGTTCGTTACAAAAGAGAGCTCGGATTACGATCACGAATCACTCCTCTCACTCGAGCCCGAACTCAACCTCTAAGCTTAAGGATCACCCTTCTTCTTCTTCTCTCAATCTCACCGTCTTACAACTTCAATCAAAGCCTCTCTACTTTTTCAAGTCTAAAAACTTTCTTTTATACCTAGATCATCTAGAATAAAACATGGAAATAAATCTCTAAGAAAATAATATCTTTTAGCAAAAGATAATATTTCCTTCCATAATATCTTCAACCGTCTCATCACCGAGATCACAATCTTCCTTGAATATCTTCGAGTATATCTTCTTCGAATATCTTCTCTCAGATCTTTCCTTTAGAAACGCAATCCCTTGTCTTTCTCCTTTCTCGGTCTCGCCTTCCTTAGATAGAATACCGCTGTGTACCACTGTGTAACGTTCCTTTCTGAGTGACGATCCTGAAACACTTAGTCATTTCATTAGCAGAATGTTTGTCTCCATTCAAAACCGAAGGAGCTTCAACAAATTCCCCCTTTTTGATGGTGACAAACATTCTCTTCTTTAAGGCATATAAACACTTAGGATATAGGACATGAAAAGTGTATTCACAGTAGACCATAAATAGTTTCTCTTAGGATTGTTACTCATAGAGAAAGGATCTGAAATTCCCCCTAAAACCTTGAACTTCCTTTATTTTCCCCCTTTTGGCATCATCAAAAAGCTGTACTTAATCATATAAGGACTTAAAGCAAGCGAAGTCAGGTCACAAAACAGTCATTCCATTGATTAATAGGCGTCTAAGTGGCCGACGCTAGTACATAGTGAAGCAAGAAAAGAAAAACACAAGCAAAGCAAACAAACGAAGAACAAGTACATCAAGCAGAGGGTACAAAAAAAACATAGAAGAGAAGAAGTTGATGGGCTAGGGAACAGAAAGTGTGGGTCAGATATAAGGAAGGAAGAGTGCAAGGCAGCGTCTTGATACTGCGAAGGGAACCTTACTGGTTTGATGTCGTCCATCGACGGATCTCATCCTTCAGAGCAGTGATCTCCTTAGCTAGCCTATGTTGTTGTTCAGACAGGAGTCCAACAAGCGTGCACAATTCCTCCAACTTATCACTGTGATAGACCATAGTGGGCGCTTCATTCTGTTCCTCTTGAGGGTCTTCAGACAGGGCATCAATCTCAGTATTGTCCAAAGCCCTCACCCAAGCACCATCAGCGTTCTTGTCAAAACGCATCTTCTTCAAATTTGCCTCAGCAAGCTCTCGTGCATGTACAGCATCAGTAGGCCCAGACTCATACACCTTTAAATACTCCAGTACCTTTTTCACAACTCCAGGGAAAGGAAGACCATGCCTGTCATTCTTCCTGGCATGAGCCATGTGCAGCATGATAATTTTAGGCAGATTTATGGCTTTCCTGAGGAGCATTCTATCCATGATTAAAAAATCCTGGATCAGTATTGTGGTGCGCTTCTGCTCTCTGGGTGTAATGTTACTGATAACGTAACTGTGGAGCACACGATTCACAACTCCCATGGATGCTGTTGACATTTCCCCTACCACCTCAGTATTGAAGTCCTGAGAGACATTCTGAATAGCAGCCAAGCTCACCTCCTTAGGCCACTGACCTTTAACATATTCCTCAAACCCACAATGCGGGACACCAAGTATTAAACCTAATTCAGTACTTGAGAAGACGTGAGTTTCCTTACCCAGTTTGAAGGAGGCTTGCACGGCGTGAGGTTTTTCAGTGATTATGAGGGAAGTGTAGAATTGACGGAGCAGTTGAGCATTTACCTGTTCAGCGGAACAAAACAGTTTTCCCCAGCCTTGGAAGCGAACCATGTCCACCAATGCTTCCATTCCATTGTTGATCAAGAACTGATCGTTGAATATTAAGTCCCTGATGATTACCCTCTTCCCCAGAGTTTTGCCTTCGGCAATCGTTTTTGGGGCTTTCTTGGCTCTGGGCGGTTTTGCTGCGAGACTGCGAGTGCGAGGGCGAGAGAGAGAGATTTCAACTTTTGCTCTTTTGGTGGAAGGTTCATCAGACTCCTCAGATACGACGGTTGACGACCGTCGAGGCGTAGATCGTGCCTTTCTTTTGATGATTGGTTCATCCTCATCTTCCATTGTCAGGTCTGTTACATCCAGACCCTTTTTCTTCTCCTCTTTTCTGCTCTCTTCCTCTAATTCCTCAAGAACTCCTTTAACGCCCAGATCTGTTGGCGTTGTGGCAGAGGCGGTGCCTTCAGATGTGGCTTTTTGTGGGCTAGGTTCAGGCTCTGCTAACTTTGGTGCATTGATGGGTTCAGGGATAGAACTAGGGTTCGACTTTTGTGGTGAAGGATCTGTGGAAGGAGATGGGCTGTGGAGCTTTACTGTGGGAGGGGTAGAGACTTTTTCAGTGGAGGTGTTGGAGGTGGTGTGAATGGGTGTGACAGGAGGAGTTTTGGATTTGGCTGGAGACGGCGTGGGGGTGGTTGTTTTGGCTGTTTTTGGTGAGAGAGATTTTGATTTTGTTGGAGATGGAGATGGTGATTTTTCTTTGATTTGGGTTGAGGGAGTTGATTGGGTTTCTGCGGGATATTCTATGGCGACTCCAATGGCAGCCAGTATCCGTCTAATTGTTTCTGGGCTTTCTTTGCCCGTGAGAGAGATGGAGTTGGAGTTCACCATTGTTGAGAGCTTTGATGGGGATTGAGGATTTTATGGTTCTGGATATGATTTTCTTAGAGAGGAACTGAGGCGTGAAGAGGACGATTGCAGGAGACTCCTTTTATAATCAGTTGTGTCCAGAACAAAAACGTTTCAAATTTCAAATCTTTAATTTCCCTTGTGTGAATTTGTTTCCATAAATTCACCGGTTGATTTTTGCCGCAATTTTCTCCAATCAAAATTCTTCCCTTTTCATCATGACCCTTGGGAGTAAAAACTGTCATTATTGGTCTGTGCCTTCAGTCACTTCACTCGTCCCTAATACCCATGAGTTCCCACTGCAGATTTCAGAACATTGCCTTTTCACTTTTCCTTCCTTATCTGATGACGAAGGTGTGTGATGGTTGGGGTAATGTTACCAGAAGGAGTACAAAGAGAACATCACACAAAGACAAAATATATAGCATGAATTTTAATAATTTTATATCATGGCGAGTGAGTCCAGTTGTGAATGAATAAACAGGGCTCATAGGACTATCATCCATGAAGGCTAAGGGTGGCTGTAGATTTCCTCTATCCTTTGGGCTTATATTGTGGGTTCAGTACATCAAGAGGAATCTTTTGGGCTGGAAATAAGACCTTTGCTCAAAATAACATGACTTCAATTGAATACAATGAATGGTAACTTTCCTAAGCATGTATAGTACTAGCATGCAGCACAAAAGACACGAATTCATATCATGCGAAATCAAGAGTGACCATGCTTCAAAAGATCAAGTACAGAATGAATAAATTAGCTAATTTCACCAATCATTGGGGGTTTTATAGACGAGCAAGATCATTCGAGAGAGATCATACCTAACCCTAGTCGTAGCTTCTCGAAAGGGGCCTTATTTAATGGCTTTGTGAATATGTCTGCGATTTGATCCTCAGACCGAACGTGCTCCATAGAGACGATTCCCTTTTCCACACAATCACGTAGAAAGTGATGTCTAATATCAATGTGTTTGGTCCTTGAGTGCTGCACAGGATTTTTAGAGATATCAATAGCACTTGTATTGTCACATAGAATAGGAACGTTACCTAGGGTGATACCAAAATCACTTAGCTGTTGTTTGAGCCATATGAGTTGAGAGCAACAAGCAGCTGCGGCTACATACTCAGCTTCTGCGGTGGAGAGAGCTACTGTGGTTTGTTTCTTGGACGCCCATGACACGAGACATGGACCGAGGAATTGAGCCATTCCAGAGGTGGATTTCCTGTCTGGTTTGTAACCATCGAAGTCTGCATCTGTATATCCTAGTAGTTCAAGACTTCCTCCTCTTGGGTACCACAAGCACAGATCATCTGTTCCTCTTAAGTACCTCAAGATTCTCTTCACTGCAGCAACATGTGTTTCCCTGGGGCTTGCTTGAAACCTGGCACAAAAACACACACTTTGCATAATATCAGGCCTACTGGCGGTTAGATAAAGCAATGAACCTATCATTCCACGGTAGACTTTTTGATCAGCTTCTTTCTTGTCTGCATCAATTCCTATTGTGTCATTTGGAGACATAGGAGTGGAACAATCCTTAGCATCTGCCATCCCGAACTTTCTGATGCATTCCCTGAGGTACTTTTGTTGATGAACCTTTGTTCCTTCCTCAGTTTGTACCACTTGTAAACCCAGAAAAAACTTAAGTTCCCCCACCATGCTCATCTCAAATTCACTTTCCATCAGTTTAGTGAACTTTGTAACTAGTTGCTTGTTGGTGGAGCCAAAAATAATGTCATCAACATACACTTGGACAACTAGAGTGTGCTTACCTTCCTTCAGAAGGAATAGAGTCCTGTCAACTTCTCCTCTGACATAACCATGGGATAGGAGAAACTGAGACAACCTTTCATACCATGCTCGAGGAGCCTGTTTCAGACCGTATAAAGCTTTGTCAAGAATGAATACGTGATCTGGATTTGAAGGATCTGTAAAGCCAGGTGTCTGCTCAACATATACTTCTTCTTTGAGAACACCATTCAAGAAGGCAGTCTTTACATCCATTTGTTGTAACTTAAATCCATGATGAGCAGAGTAAGCAATCAAAAGACGTATGGCTTCCAACCTTGCAACTGGAGCAAAAGTCTCATCATAATCAATTCCTTCTTGCTGGTTATACCCCTTTACAACCAGTCTAGCTTTGTTCCTGGTTACTTGTCCCTTATCATCCATCTTGTTCCTAAAAACCCATTTGGTACCGATGACGGATCTGTCTTTAGGTCTGGGAACCAGTCTCCATACTTCGTTTCTCTCAAATTGATGAAGCTCTTCTTGCATAGCATTTACCCACTCTGGATCCCTTAGGGCTTCTTCAATTGTCTTTGGTTCCACTACAGAGACAAAAGCACAAAAGGCATGAAATATAGGATTTAAGGTAAGGATGGAACAATCCTTCAGATTAGGATCTAGTGATGCATCAGTTGTTGAAGTAGAAGCACAATTGCACACGTAGTCCATGAGTCTTGATGGAGGACCATGAATACGAGTGCTTTGACGAGTTCCTCCTACTTGAGGTTCTTCAACATCTGTTTGTTCCTCGGTAGGGATATGTTCCCCCTGAGATCCAGATACTTCCTCCAGTACATCTTCTGTCTGAGCTTGATCATTGTTTGTTTCTGTAGAGATAGATTCTTGTACTTGGTTGACTTCTTCATTTGGATTGTGTATCTGATCTTCCAAGAGTTGAAACTGTTCCTTGTCATCTTCAGTTAATGGAAGAACATTTGAATCTTGGACAAGTGTACCAGCCATAATACTTTCATCAAAGACTACATGTATGCTTTCTTCAACTTTCTTGGTTCTCCTGTTGTACACTTTATAAGCTCTACTCTGAGGTGAATATCCAACGAAGGTTCCTTCATCACTTCTTGGATCAAACTTTCCCAGACTTTCCTTCCCATTGTTGTGTACAAAGCATTTGCAACCAAAAACCCTAAGATGAGAGACATTAGGCTTTCTTCCCCTAAGCAATTCATATGGAGTTTTCTCTATCATGGGTCTTAGCATTGCCCGGTTGAGTACATAGCAAGCAGCATTCAGTGCCTCAGCCCAGAAGTTCCTAGGAAGACCACTCGCAATCAGCATTGTTCTTGTCATGTCTTCCAGTGTTCTGTTTTTCCTCTCAACCACTCCATTTTGCTGTGGAGTTCTTGGAGCAGAGAAGTTATGATTAATTCCTTTGGTCCTGCACAGGGACAAGAACTGAGAGTTTTCGAACTCCGTTCCATGGTCAGTACGAATAGCCTTTAGGAGAAGACCTGACTGATTTTCAACAGCATGCAACCAATACTTAAACTCATCAAACACATCTTCCTTAGATGCAAGAAAGATTGTCCATGTGTACCTGGAATAATCGTCCACTATGACAAACACATATTTGTTTCCTCCACGACTCTGAGTGCGCATAGGCCCACACAGATCCATGTGGATTAGTTCCAGAGGTTTAGAAGTACTTACCTGCTTCTTCGATTTGAAGGATGATCTTACCTGTTTTCCTCTTGTACATGCTATGCACACCTCTTCAGCTAGACAGTCTATCTTTGGTAGACCTACCACCAGGTCCTTGTTGTGAAGTTTTGATAGTAGTCTGAGGCTAGCATGTGCGAATCGTTTGTGCCACAGGTTTGATTCCTCAGTTTGGACAGTTAGGCATAGTTCCTCTTCTGGGATGAAAGAGGGATCCACCTTATATAGATTGTTTTCAGTAATGCCTCTTAAAAGAACCTTTCCTGTCTTAACATTCTCAACCAAACATTCATCAGTGGTAAAGACAACCCTATTTTGACCATCCTGGCACATTTGACGTACACTCAACAGATCAAAGGTAAGGTTGTCTACAAGAGTAACGTTGTTCACAAAAAGTTTGTCAGAAATTCTTACCTTTCCTACTCCTACTACTTCTCCCTTACTGTTGTTCCCAAAGGTTATAGAACCCTTGGTTTGTGGATGGAGAGATATGAACCAGTCTTTGTTCCCTGTCATGTGAATCGAGCAAGCACTATCTATATACCAAGAACATTTCTTCCCTCCATCCTGCAAGTAAAAGATTAGTTTTTACGTACCCAGGCAAGCTTAGGCTTACCTGGATTAGAAAATACTCTTCTATTTCTTGGTTCATTAAGTTCAATTTTTATCCTAGGAGTGTTCCTAACATTGGACTGTTGCCTAGAATAGTAAGCTGTGTTCCTAACATTGGACTGTTGTCTAGAATGGTAAGCTCTTTCATCGTCTTCCCTTTTAAGGTTACAGTTTTGTTTGTAATGACCTGCTTTACCACAATACCAACAAACTTTGTGATTCCATAGATTCACATACTTGCTTTGACCTGGCCAAATGGGTTTATTGTTAATCCTTGATTGGAAGTCAATTTGTACCGGCTTGATGTTCTGAACCTGTTTAAGCCACATGTGGTAAGCCTTTTGTCCATCAAACCATACCTTCTCCTCACGGGCTTTGATCCTTTCTTCCCCCTTGGATCCACTGTGGGAGCAACCAGAGTTGGATCCACCACAATGTTCCTCGGAAGGAGAAGGACTTTGAGATCCGGAGGGAATGTTACTAGATTGGGAGTCTAAGGACTTACAGTAGCCAAGTCCAGTACGGGGTACAAATCGCGTGGAGAAGTCAATCTTCTCCTTTTCAATTTTGGAAGCAACATACTCATCCAGCCAAACTTTCTTTCTTTCTTCTTCACTTCCCTTAAGATCTACTGCTTCTTTCATTAGCTTAGAGTTACTCAGCCTTAACATAAGAATTTCTGATTCGAGCTTAGTAACTTTACTGTCAAGGGAGGTGATGGTGGATTGGTAGGTAGGGCAGGATTTGCATACATCTGGGGACTGGAATGACACTTTCTCGAGTTTGGTGACTTTTGAAACCCAAAGCTTGTTTTCTTCAACTAAGTTAGAGATAGTTTCGTTCTTTTCTTCCAGAAGTAAATTTAGATTTCCATTTTCTTCCCCTAAGGACTTTATAGCTTTTATGATCTGAGATTTTGTTCTGGTAAGTAAGATAGAGTCGAGTTCAGAGTCGGTTACCTCATCTTCCGATTCTCCTCCAGCAGCCATAAGACACGTTTCCTTTGAGGTAAATGTTGAGTCATCATCTGAGTCAGACGCACCCCATGCAGCTATCATGGCTTCCTTTCTTTCCCGAGCAGGGACAGGTGTTTCTCCTGCCTTCTTCTTGAAACAGTTCCTTGCAAAATGTCCTTTCCTTTGACAGTGATAGCAGACAATGTCTTTGGTATCTTTGTTCCCATCAGTGGAACGTTGCATATTGCGACTTCCTCTCCAGACTTTGCGAAATGCCCGTGTGATAAGGGCAATTTCTTCATCACCATCTTCATCCTCATCATCTTCCTGAGCAAGATCGAAAGCCTTTTCAACCTTTAGAGCAATGCTTTGAGATTTTTCAGATTTTTCACTCTCTCTTCTAGAGGCTTTGCTTTGTTGAATGCCTGCATTACTCTGAAGGCGAGCAACCAACTCCTCTAGAGTAATGTTCTTGATGTCGTTTTGTGCCTGAAGAGCCAGAGAAAAGGCGTCCCATTTTGCTGACAATCCCTGAAGAAATTGATGAGTGATCTTCCATTCAGGAATTGTTTCTCCTAGAAACTCCAGTTGACCTACATATCCCTGAAATCGAGAATGAAACTCATCAAGAGATTCATTCTTTCCTTGAACAGCGCTATCATATTCCTTAGTGAGTGCAAGAATTCTGTTCTTCTTGATATCTTCGTTTCCCTCATACATCCTTTTGAGTGCATTGAAGATATCATGGGCAGTTTTGTAGCGGAGGACCTTTCTTTGATCAGAAGGACCTAGAGCTGCAAGCATGACTTTCTTGGCTCGCATGTTGAGTTCCAGAACCTTGTAATCAGCGTCTTGATAGTCAGCCCTCGACTTTAATTTGACTCCAGAGGGATCAGTAGGATCAAGAATTTTGATATCGCCAAACTCTACCACTTTCCACATCTGTCCATGGAGCGAACAGATATGTGATTCGATCTGTTCCACCCAATAAGAGAATTCTCCGAACTTGAGCACAGGAGGTTTCCAGAACGAATCATTGATGGCAGTTTGTGAACTCATACTTCCTGCAAAGCTAACAAAAATCTAGAGACCAGGCTCTGATACCAATTGTTGGATCGGTTAGTGTAGTTACTTCCTAGGGAACAATAGGTATTGTTCCTCAGGAGGTATAGCAGCGGAATAATAGTATGCAAGAAGTAAACTTTGACGCAAGATTTAGAGTGGAAACCTCAACCAATTTGTGTTGAGTAAAACCACTACCTTCAAGCTTCTCACTTGAAGGATTTAGAAAGGTGTACTTATCTTATTGATTTCTCGTTCGTTACAAAAGAGAGCTCGGATTACGATCACGAATCACTCCTCTCACTCGAGCCCGAACTCAACCTCTAAGCTTAAGGATCACCCTTCTTCTTCTTCTCTCAATCTCACCGTCTTACAACTTCAATCAAAGCCTCTCTACTTTTTCAAGTCTAAAAACTTTCTTTTATACCTAGATCATCTAGAATAAAACATGGAAATAAATCTCTAAGAAAATAATATCTTTTAGCAAAAGATAATATTTCCTTCCATAATATCTTCAACCGTCTCATCACCGAGATCACAATCTTCCTTGAATATCTTCGAGTATATCTTCTTCGAATATCTTCTCTCAGATCTTTCCTTTAGAAACGCAATCCCTTGTCTTTCTCCTTTCTCGGTCTCGCCTTCCTTAGATAGAATACCGCTGTGTACCACTGTGTAACGTTCCTTTCTGAGTGACGATCCTGAAACACTTAGTCATTTCATTAGCAGAATGTTTGTCTCCATTCAAAACCGAAGGAGCTTCAACACCCTTGGTGACATATTGTGCTTAGTAAGACTATAAATTAATAAGATTAAAAGCTGAATATTACAAGGGAGAAACTTAGGTTAAAAAACGGAATTTTTTTTCTGAAATGAGCTTTTTTTCATAAAAAAAAATCCCGACGTAGGCTCTTTTTAAAAGAAATTCCCAATATAGGCACTTATGCCAGCTTCAGATTTTTTTTATGTGTGAGAGACGTCTCTCGTCCGAAGCTAGTAATATTTTTTTTGAATTATTTTATGTATAAGAGACGATGGCCAGACCAGCGTCTCTTATACGTTAAAATAAATGGTCTTTTTTTTTATTTGAACATGTATAAGAGACGCTGGTTCGACCAGCGTCTCTTATACAGATTTTTATTTTTTAATTCCCCCGTGTAAGAGACGCTGGCAACTCTTACACATAAAATGTTTTTTTTTTAAAAAAAATTTGTATAAGAAGGTGAAATTAAATCGGAATGGGCTCGTTGGCAAAAAAATTGTTTTAATTTTTTTTTTTCAAAGTTTTTATATATATATATATATTATATACGACTTACTCGTGTTTGGATGGCTCGTATGGGCTCGTTTGAAATCGGAATCGATCACGACCAATTTCGTTGGGTCCGTATTCATCCCAGCTTTCACCAGATATGTCTCTCGCTCGATTCTGATTTCGAACGACCCCATACGAGCCACCCGAACACGTTTAAGTCTCGTGCGTACCTTCTACTGTAAATGGATATTTACAAATCCGTTCCTCCATATCAGGCGATGAGAGACATATCTGGTGAAAGTTGGGATCAATACAGACCCAACGAAACTGGTCGTGGTCAATTCCGATTCCGAACAAGCCCATACGAGCCATCCGAACAAGCGTAAATCTCGTGCATACCTTCTTTCACCAGTTCGGAATCGGAATTGATCACGACCAGTTTTGTTGGGTCCGTATTGATCCCATCTTTCACCAGATATGTCTCTCATCGCCTGATATGAAGGAACGAATTTGTAAATATCCATTTACAGTAGAAGGTATGCATGAAACTTACGCGTGTTCGGGTGGCTCGTATGGGGTCGTTCCAAATCAGAATCGAGCGAGAGACATATCTGGTGAAAGCTGGGATCAATACGGACCCAACGAAATCGGTCGTGATCGATTCCGAATTCAAACGAGCTCATACGAGCCATCCAAACACGAGTAAGTCATATATAATAATATATATATATATATATAAACTTTGAAAAAAAAAAAATTAAAACAATTTTTTTGCCAACGAGCCCATTCCGATTTAATTTCACCTGCGCCTTGTACAAATTTTTTTTTTTAAAAAAACATTTTATGTGTAAGAGACGCCGAATTAAAATTAGTCCTGGCTAAACTAGGGTTGGCCCGTCCGGCCCGCTCGGCCCTCAAAAACACCCCTCTAAACCTTCCATAATGACATTTAAAACTCATAATTACCGAAATTACCCTTTTAAAAGTTTATAATAACATTTTTCCATGTTTTTAAAATCTTTGGGACATTTATATAATTTCTAAGAAAGTAATCATAAACTCAAAATTCATCTTCTTCCCCAAATCTGAACGAACAACTCTAAATCTTTTTTATTTAGGGGAAGCTCCTTCGACATAATCTTAGGCAACGCCGCCCCGTCTTCAGTCAATACAACGTCGTCACCGCCCAATGCCGAAACGACCTGAACCAGAACACAATCATTGTCATCCACAACTCCCGAGTAATGCCCGCTTCCGACCTCGCCGCTCACGTCTCCACCGCCGCTCACGTTATTCGGGTGATACGGGTCAAGATGATTGCATAGCTCATTTATCACTATGAGTGATAAATGTTTCCTCGAGGTTTATAGTTGGGAGATTCATTGCAGGTCGGGCTTGGTTATCGGCGACTGGGGTGCCCTATACTTTCGGCCTCGAGGTTCCCCTAAATTTTTTAATTTAGAGATCTTCATTGAGATTTGGGGAGGAAGAAGATGAATTTTGGGAATTTTGATAACTTTCTCATAAATTACATTAACGATTCAAAGATTTTGAAGGTGAAAAAATGTCCTTATAAGATTTTAAAGGGGTGGTTTCGGTAATTTCGAATAAAAAATAATAAAACATGTCACGTATCATAAATATTTAACGGAAGTTTTTAGAGAGGTGGTTGTTGAGTGATGGAATACATTCAATAGGTGGTTTCCGATAATTATTGAATATACGGGTGATTTACAACAATACGACTCATGATGGTTTACAGCAATACGACTCATTATACGGATGATTTTCGGTAAAAAAGCTCATTAAGATTTGATACAATAATATTTTTAGTTGTTAAGCATTTAAAATTAAGATAAACTTTTTTTTTCAAAATTCCAACCTTATTAGTTCAGTCCCGAACTCGTCGGCTGTCACAAGTATTATAAATATCAAAATAGCATATCCTAATATAGATAAAAAAATCATCACGATTCCTAATTTACTCGAAAATATCTTTTCAGTTGCACTTCATGCATTCTCTTTCACTAGTGGATATTGTGGGGCTTTAACTGCTGAGATTTAGGTCATTTTTCATGGTCTTAAGCTGCTCCATTCTTTGGCCATTACACACTTCGAGGTGGAATCTGATTCAATTCAAGCTTGTATGCTCATCTCCTCCTCGATCATTTCCGGATTCTCATCCAACCGATGTCGTTAGTTAATTCACACACAGGGTTGTACTGTTCGTCTATCACACATTTGTCGCTCTACAATTATAATGCTTTGTTTGATAATTTTCTTGTTCCTCCAAATTGCATTGTTAGTCTCTTGTAGGATTTTGTAGCTTCTTCTAAGCAAACTCCAATTGATTTTTAATATAGTTTAGCAAAGGTTTTGACATCTTTCATAATGAAAAAAAGGGAATGATTGACATAGGAAATCTAATATTTATTTGTTATAATGAGTTTATGCCAAGAAATTGTTAAAAATCTTTCCTTTCTAGTCTCCTATTATGGGCGTGTGTGTCAAATCCTATTAATAATGGTATATTATTTCGATGTCTTCTAGTGTCGAAAGCAGTTTGACAGATGTCAAGATGGTTTATGCTCTTACGAAATCTGCTGTAGCGGCTATTCCGATTCACATAGTGAGTGTTGTACTGCTCCCGACTAGTATTATCAAAACCATGGAGCACATTTCTAGGAACTTCATTTAGGGGAGTACCATAAGAGGCGAATTCACTTGATTGTCTGGGATAATCTTTGCTGCCTGAAATAGGAGGGAGGTGTCGGCTTGAAAAAACCAAAGAACATGAATCTGGGTAAGGTGGGCAAGATGAGCTGGAGACTTTTTAAAGATGAGAGGAGCCTTTGTGAAAAAGTGATGAGAGGGAAATACAAAATAGGGCCTATAAGTGATCTGGGCTCTCTGAAAGTGAAACTCGGTCCCTCACGGGTCTGGCGAGGTGGTGAGTAAGGGTGTGGTGTGGATCCCAGATAATGGGTGGGCTCAGTACCTCTTATGGAGCTTTGCTCGAATCCAGTGTCGGTGGATAAATTGGATAACAGTGTGGTTGATTTATGGATTTCCATCATGGGATGGGATTTGAACGCGGTGGATGCTTTCCTGAACATTGACACTAAGCTTCACTTGGAAGCTATGGCTTTAGATGGCTTGTCGGGATCACCAGATATAATTTCTTGGCAGGGAGCTCCCGACGGGTAATATTTGGTTAGATCTGCTTATAATTTGATAAGCGAAAAGGCTGAGTAGGGGAAATAACGGCGAAAAACCCCGCACCCACTTTTTTATAACTGGCACCCGCCTTGGGCGCAACCCGGATGCGTCCAAAATGTTTTTAAAAAAATCCGGTTCAGTTTTGGGCGCATCCAGGATGCGTCCAACTTAAACCGGGTTTTTTAAACTTTTGACGGCAAAAAAAAAAAAAAAAAAATTTTTTTTTTCTTGGGCGCAGCCAGGATGCGCCCAAGAATGACCCGGTTCAAAAAAAAAAAATTGGACGCACCCGAAATGCGCCCAAGACGGGTGCCAGTTATAAAAAAATGGGTGCGGGGTTAAACGCCCGGAAACCATTGAGGGATTTCTACTCCTTGATCTGGAAACTATGGGTGCCAGAGAGGCTGAAGATCTTCCTGTGTTTTACGGAGAATCAACGATTAATGACCAATTGTGAGAGACGTACGTCGTCGGAGCTTGACTGAGATTGATTGTTGCAGGATTTGTGGAAGGGAGAGCGAGAACATTCTTCATGTTTTGCGCGATTGCTCAACGATTAACTTGGTTTGGAGAAGTCTGGTGTCACCGGAATATGGAGAGGATTTCTTCTCTGCGCCGCTTCATCAATGGTTGTATGGGAATTTGAAGAAGGCGGGCGAAGGTGGGGATGGGAAGTGGCAAGTTCTGTTTACTGTCACTACTTGGTGGAGTTGGCGGTGGAGGAACAAAACCATTTTTACGGGCCAAAGGAGGTTGGAGATAAGGTGGGCTTTGTTTCCAAAACTGCTAATGAATTTTGGAATGCCGATGAGAAAATCAAGAAGGGACTCGTTGTTTTTGATAAGCATGTTAGGAATACTGCTTGGAAGAAACAATGTAATGAATGGGTTAAACTTAATACCGATGGTGCGTCTCAAGGTAACCCAAGAACAACGACGGCAGGTGGGGTCATCCGGGACCATCGTGGGGAATGGAGAGGGGGCTTCGCACTGAATATTGACAGTTGTATGACGCATATGGCTGAACTTTGAGGAGTATATTGCAACTTACACATTGCTAGGGAGTTGAGTTTCCGATCAATTATGTTGGAGGTGGATTCTAAGATTGTTGTTGGATGGATCAAGAAAGGGGTTTCACACTCACATCCTCTTTCATTCCTGGTACGCATGTGTCATGGCTTTACTTCAAGGGATTGGAACGTCCGGGTTACTCATGTGTACAGGGAGGCTAATCGTCTTGTTGATGGATTGGCGAACCGTGCTTTTAGTTTAGACTTAGGGTTTTTTCCTTGCGAATATTCCTAATATTTTAGTTTCTATTTTGATGGATGATGTGCGGGTGATGCGGGGATAAGCCGTTGTTGTCCGATCTAGACACCAAACCTCGAACAGAAACTCGAACAGAGAAGATAGGCGGAATTAGAATGAGATGAAAGAAGGATAAGTCAAATGATAGGCCAATTGGAACCAAATCAAACAACGATAAAACCCTTGAACTTAAGAACAAGAACCTTACTGAATGATGAAGAAACCCCAATGGATTACAACCAAACACAATGGCTATGGTAGGCCAAGGCCCCTGGAGGATGCTCTATAGAGTCCTGATAGCCCGATAGCACCAACCTTATGAAAGATATTGACACACACAAGTACAACTAGGGTGAGTTCAACAACAATGCACTCAATGCATTCTGCTCACAAAAGCTCTCTTTTGAGAGGAAAAACGATAAACGTTGTATTCAATATCAAAGTCTTGAAACCTAAAACAATAACTAGGGAAAACCTTATATAGAGTCAATATGGTGGCCAATTAAAAGAAATGAAATAAATAAAAGTATTTCCTAAAATATCCTTAAAACAAACAATCCCGAAAAACAACTAAATATGAAAAACTCGGTGAAGCTGGAACACGATCCGCGCACGGCCTGTGCGAAAAACGCACAGCCCGTGCATTAGCTACAACTTTTGGAGTTAATTAAATCCCACGATCGCCATGGGAAGGGCCGCGATCGCGGTCGCTCTCCTTCGGGATTCCTTCGTTGCCTTCGCCCGGGTCGTCTCGAACGCTGATAATAAACACCATTCTCATGGGTGTTTCCAGAGAGGTCCTTTGTACTTAGAAAAGATAAAGGCGACTAACTTGTCTAACTCTTGTTAAACCTCCTTTGCTCTCGAACGAGTCAATGCACCCTCGAACTCGGGAACCACCGACATTGGTTGATGCTCAGATGATCCTTCATCATCCCCCCTTCTTGAAAAGGATTCGACCCCGAATCATCCAGCACATCCTCTTCTCCCTCAAAAAGCGTAAGATCTTGCACATTGAAGGTTGCACTCACTTGATAGTCACCGGGGAGTTCCAACACATAAGCATTATCTCCAAACTTCTTAAGCACCTTGAATGGTCCACCACCTCTTGGGGACAGCTTTGAGTGGCGTTTGTTGGGATAGCGCTCTCTCCTAAAGTGGACCCACACAAGGTCTCCCTCCTTGAATATGACCTTCTTCCTTCTCTTATTTGCCTTGCTAGCATTTGTTGCAGCCACCTCTATCCACTTAGCTCTTGTCCTCTCATGAATCTCCTTGATGTGCTCAACCTGTTTCCCTGCATTGAACTCCACTCGCTCCTTCGTAGGTAACGGCATAAGATCAAAAGGGGTTAGTGGATTCAAACCATACACACATTCAAAGGGACTCAGCGAGGTCGAGGAATGGATGGCTCTATTATAGGCAAACTCAACATGGGTGATGCGACCCTGCCATCACTGACAGCTGTTGAGGAAGAGGAAGCAATGAGTCTTCGCTCACTTGGACCCGTGACTCGATCCCGTGCCAAGCTAATCAGTCAAGCCACGTAATCTCTGGTCATTCGCATTGTGGCCAACTTCAGTTCCTCTCCAGCAGAGCACTCTTTGAGGTTCCTAACCTCCAGTTCCTTAATGTATGCGCTCACTAGCATGGATGCCTCTTATTCCAGCTCCAGTTCTCAGTACCAGTCTCCAACTTCAGTTCCTGAAGCCAGTTCCCTTGGTACCAGTTCCTGCGAGCTGTGAAGGCCGACTTTCTTCTTAGTTATTATTATTATTTCCTATTTTGAGCATATGTTATTAGGTTTAGGGTGTGTCTACTCTCATGTTTGAGAGGCCGGCCCTAGTTTCCCTTTTATTATCATCCTTATTACTTTCTTTACTTATTTTGCAAGATACTCTTTTGTAGGCTCGCCTATATATATGGCTTGCCTTCTTCATTAATATCACGTTTAGCTTTTGGATTAATTGATAAAGTCGAGTGCATCTCCTTGTTAATCCCCTAGGCGTCACCAAACAAAGTCTAACTTCTTTATCCTTTCTTCTTACTTCTAATCTCTTCCCCAGTGGATTTATCTACCAAACCCTACGTAAACCTACACTTCACATTCACTTCATCTCTATAACTCATCCGCTCCATCGTTGTTTCTTGTCGCCAGAAGTAACACCACCACTATCATTCAGTTCCCCAGTTACTATCAAGTCTTCCGCCGCCCTCCGAGTTCCCAAACTCGACCAGTTCTTGAGAAGATCGAGTCTCTACGAGATCTAGATCACTCCAGCAAGTCATTCTTGACCTTTTCGAGGCCAGGAACGCATCAATGGGGTAAGGCTTCTTCCCAAGCTTTCAAATTCTTCCTTAGAATGGCTCTCAAAAGGGTTCCTAGGGTCCTATTGGTTACTTCAGTTTGGCCATCAGTTTGGGGGTGACTAGATGTAGAGAATAACAATTTAGTTCCTAGTTTTCCCCCAAAGAGTTTTCCAAAAGTAACTTAGGAATTTCACATACCTATCACTCACAATAGTCTTTGGTACTCCATGTAACCTAGCAACTCCTGTAAAGAACAAGTCACAAAAATGAGCATTCTTAGAGAATCGATCAACATCCACAAAAAATAGCATCTCTCCCCTTCTTAGTCCTAGGCAACCCCACAAAAAAATCCATTCTAATGTCTACCCAAGGGGTCGTAGGAATAGGTAAGGGAGTATACAATCCATGTGGCTTTGCTCTAGATTTAGCCTTAAGACACTCCAAACATCTCATCAAGCAATGCTCAACATCCCTAAGCATATGTGGACAATAAAAATGAGTATGCAACATATGATATGTCTTATCTCTACCAAAGTGTCCCATCAATCCACCCTTATGGGCTTCTTCAACAAGCAATAGTCTCAAAGAATACTTAGGTATGCACACTTTATCAGCTCTAAACAAGAAACCATCAAACAAGTAAAACTTATCCAAAGTTCTTTTAGCCAAACATTGCTTATAAATGGCACTAAAATCAGCATCATTACGATATAACTCTATAATGTAAACAAAGCCTAACACCATAGAGTCAAGTTGAACAATTAATGCATGTCTCCTAGAAAGTGCATCAGCAACAACATTATCCTTTCCCTTCTTGTATTTGATGATATAAGGGAAAGTCTCAATAAATTACATCCATCTACCATGCCTCCTATCAAGTTTGTCTTGGCTCCTAAAATATTTTAAAGATTCATGATCAGTATGCAAAACAAACTCTCTAGGCCATAGGTAGTGCTGCCAAGTCTTAAGTACTCTAAACAATGCATACAATTCCTTATCATAAGTAGAGTAATTCAGACTTGCACCTTTCAACTTTTCAGAAAAGAAGGCAATAGGCTTACCTTCCTGCATGAGCACTCCTCCTATGCCAACTCCTGAGGCATCACATTCCACTTCAAAGGGCCTAGTGAAGTCGGGAAGCACAAGTAATGGCGCTTTCGTCAATCTGCGTTTTAGCTCCTCAAACGCCTTTTCCTGAGCCTCCTTCCACACAAATGAGATATGCTTCTTCGTTATTTCAGTTAGGGGTGCAACAATGGTGCTGAAATCCTTCACAAAACGCCGATAGAAGCTAGCTAATCCATGGAAACTTCTGACTTGGCTCTAGTAGTGGGAGTTGGACAATCCTGAATGGCCTTAATCTTCTCTTCATCCACCTGTAATCCCTGGGAGCTCACTACAAAACCAAGAAATATAACTTTATCAGTGCAAAAATCACATTTCTTCAAATTAGCATACAGTCGTTGTAGACTAAGAGTAACAAGTACTTCCCTGAGATGTTGTTCATTCTCCTCTAGGGACCTGCTGTAAATCAGGATATCATCAAAATAAACAACAACAAACTTCCCTATAAACTTCCTCAAGACATGATTCATAAGCCCCATAAACGTAGAGGGAGCATTAGTCAATCCAAATGGCATCACAATTTGGTGGTAGCCACTCCTAAGATCAATCCTTGTAAAATTGGTGGCTCCATGCAGTTCATCCAACATGTCATCTAGCCTTGGTATAGGATGATGATACTTGACAGTTATGTTATTGATAGCTCAGCAATCAACACACATCCTCCAAGAATCGTCTTTCTTAGGTACTGTTTGTGCGTAAAAATACGACGAGTGTGGAACGCGTAGAAGGACATCATCGATGCGACGAGGTGAAAGGAAGATATCGTCGACGTAACGAGACGTGGCAAAGGTCTCGTTCTTCTCAAGGATTAGGTCGGCCGAGTGTATTCTATCTTATTCTATATTATATTATTGTAAATGGTAAAAGATACGGTAGAGAATATCTTTTACCTTTTTTATTATATCGTTATTTAGATAGAAGGAAAAGATAAGATCTCGTTTCCTTAAAAATATTGTTAGGGTTAGCCTATAAATAAAGGCTAAAGTCTGCTTTGTAATCATCTGAGCCGTCATTCGAGAAATACCAAGCTAAAGTTTCAACCCTAATTTCCTGTCTTGTTCTTGAGTGTTGAGATTATACCATATTCTTTGATCTTTGCCCTATAATTGCTTAGTTATCTTCTCGTAGGTAATTTCGCTACAAACAATTGGGGCACACCGTGGGGCAAGATCAAAAAGGTATCGTCTTTCCATACGAAAAGAGCTTCTTTTTTGCAGGGAATCATGACAAGTCCGACCAACAGCCCGCTCAATGGTGAAGAGAGGTCCGAAGAAGAGGATCACACAACATTTCCTCTGGCTCCGGTGAATGAAGACACAGAAAAAGGTCCCGAGAACACTCCCGACACTCCAAAGAACGGCGCCCCTACAGGACAAAAGGGGACGAGTGACGATATAGTCAACGTGACCTCTGTCAGAGCCCACTTCGACACCCTCCAGAAAGCGTGGACAGAAGCTAAAAACGCCATCGAAGAGAACACGTCGGGACTCACCAAAGAGAATGAACGACTACGCTCCATCATAAAAAAGCTTAGGACGGAATCAGCGAAGCCGGAAACCTATGTTCGTAGTCAAAGCGTCGTTCGCCGCCTAGATATGGATGCCGTCGCCGAAGAAGGAGAGGATTACGGGTCCCAGGAGCGCCCAAACACCGTCCCGTCGAGAGAAACAAGCCAAAGAGAACGGTCTCCTAAAGAGAACTTGACCTCAGACGTCATCGCTGCGCTCGTAGCACAACAGGTCGGAGCCTTGAGGAAAGAGATGATGTTGATGCCCGGGGCCCCCAAATCCATAGTCCCTGAAGACGAGTTCGGATTCGAGGAAAGCCCGTTTGTTGCCACTATCGCCGTCCAAAAGATCGCCAAGAAGTTCACCGTCGCAGACCTCCCCGTCTACGACGGATCAGACGACCCGGAAGAACATGTCTTGCTCTACAAAGCTAAACTCTCCACAAGTCCGATCGAACCAAGATTGAAGGAAGCAATGATGTGCAAGTTCTTCAGCTCGACGCTGAAAGGCCCAGCCTTGACATGGTTCATCCACTTTCCCAAGGGAAGTATCTCCTCCTACGCCGAGCTCTCCAACCAATTCCGGCTGTAATTCACCAGCAATAAGTTGTTCGCAAAACAACCCTCAGATCTCCATAACATGCGTATGAACAAGGGCGAGACCATAAGGGCCTTCTTGAAATGCTTCAATGACGAGAAGATTACGATCCCAGATTGTACTGAAGCCACGACCGCCAACGCATTCAGACGCGCACTTCCCCGGGATAGTGAACTATACAAGGAACTGACGAAGACTCGCCCTGAATCATTCGTCTCAACTAGGGAAAGGGCCATGGAAGCCATACGCCTTGAAGAAGACCTCCTAAGCCACGCTGAAGAAAAGTCTCGATCTCCACGTAGACGTACTCCTCCGCGCAGAGATTCTCCCCAACGAAAGGATGGTGAACGTTACGATAGAAGAAATAAGCCATTTCATAGAGAACCCCCCATGGTACACAACGTGAGCGAGATCAATAGCGTCTACGCGGTCGAAAGAGGCGTATGCATGAAGTCCAACGCGTTGAGAGTCATGAACGCGATGGAAAAGCTCCACGACGTAAGGTGGCCTAAAAAGCCAAATCCCGAGAAGAAATCAGGATCAGGAAGAGGATACTACGAGTTCCACAACGATTCCGGACATTCAACAGATGACTACTACACTCTGAGAAAAGAAGTCCTACGTCTCCTAAAGAGGGGGGACCTATTAGATTTACTTTCCAAAGAGGGGAGGGACGCGTTCGAAGGAGCAAGGAAGGGAAAAAGATCTGCAACACCGCCACCTCCTTCATCATGTCGTTCGAGAACAGTCAACATGATCTTCGGAGGTTCCCCCATAAGCGGCTACACTGCCTCCGCCGCCAAAAGAAACATTAAAGCATTGCGCGGCGAAGGGAGTGCCTTGCCGATCTACCACGTCAGGACCGTTAAGAAAGATTGTCCAATCACGTTCGAGGAAGCCAACGGGAGTGTAGTTCATCACGACGGGTTAGTTATCTCCTTAACCATTAGTAATTGCAAAGTTAAAAGAATCCTCGTTGATAACGGAAGCTCAGCCAACATCATCGCCTTGTCCGCGATCAAAGAGCTCGGGTTATCTAGCGACGACGTGGTGAAAAAGTACATCCCTCTAGTGGGCTTCAGTGGCGAAGTCGCCGATATTCTAGGAGAAATCACTCTAACCACTCTGGCGGAAGGGGTCAATATGCAAACCAAATTCGTGGTAATGGAGGTCGAGTCGCCCTATAACATAATCCTGGGAAGGTCGTGGCTACACGACATGAGAGCTATACCCTCAACGTACCATCAATCCCTGAAGTTCCCATCTCCGTGGGGAATTCAAGAGATCAAGGGAGAACCACAGATAGCAAGGGAGTGCTACATCATTGGAATGAAGAATACAACTAACGCGTCCCTAGAGAGAAAGAGCAAGGCATAGCAATTAAAGGACCATGAAGAAAATGCGAGATACGCTCAACGAAGGCTCTACGAGATAAAAGAAGAAATAGGCCGGGTAGGCGACGAGACATATGTCCTAGAAGTAAAATCATACGCCATTCGAAGAATAGAAAAGAGGAGAGCATCTTCATGGTCTGAATCATCAAGTAACAAAGAGTCCAAACGCCTGAAAACGAGGAAAAGCCACAGGAAGTCTAAGAAAGAGGCTAGGGGTGGAAGAGTAAACCCCGACGCGTCAAAGAGAAAGCCATCCATGAAGCGATATAAAGGCGTAGATAAGCACGACGCATTTCTACGGAAGCGTAAGCAAAATCTCTGAGTTCAAAAGTGGAGGAAATTTATGGCAGAAAATCCTGACTTAAGCTACATGTTTCTGAAACACCATCCGCCATAAGCCTAAATAAGTAATAAGAGCTTCCGAGTTTCCTAGCGTTATTTCCTTTATGTTCTTTCTTGCATGAGTAGGATTAGTTTCTTTCAAGAGTCTCAATAAATTTAGCATCGAGCGTAGAATTCGAAGTCTGTCAGTTCGTGATGCATTTTCTTTATTAATATATGAATACACTCTTTCTCTCCGACATGTTAAAGTATGCTGAGTTGTTCAATTTCCAAATTAATTGCTCTCTGTCTATGACGTAACATCAAGCTTAATAAGGTCGCGGAGAAAATCCGTGCCGGGGAGGAATTTCGTTAGCCTACCCGTTCGAGGCTCCATCTACGCGTAGACAACGTTAGCCGAACCGCCGACCCCGAGTCGAAGCTCCCCATGATTGTTAGCGACGTGTGGCAATGGTCATGGGGAATGAAGCCCGGCACCTCACGAAACCGGCACGGCCCTCTGAGCGAAGAAGGGAAACCTATCGCCACGACCACTCTCCAGGAACGCGTACTCGCGCCTTCAACGGCCCCTCTGAGAGTCATGAATCCACGGGCAAAACGCCAAACCGGAAGGAATGCGTCCACCGGCATCGTAAGTTCTAACAATCTAGAAATCGGACGCCACACGATGAATAGGCCCGTCGATTAAAAGAGTTCGACGTCGACCTAAACGCTAGCGTGAGGCAACGGACTGATGAGGCTAAAGTCGTAGTGCCAAATCAAAGAAAACCCTAAACACTAACCAGAGTATAACAAGTAAGTAGAGGTCGAACCCAAGGGAATCAAAACACCAAATCAATGCAGTCAAGTGAATTATCAACTAGTAACAAGTAACCAAAGGGGGGGGGGTTTGATTGCAAGAACACACAAGTAACCAGTAACAAGCAGAAGAAGTTTGGGTGAGAATATGATGAGAAGAGGTTTCACCTAGCAAGTATCCACACAACAGTCAATCAAGTTGATCATAGATTTATCTCAAGTTCTATTCAATCCTAGGGAATGTTCCTATTCCAATCTTTAATATATCAGCAGGCCAACCGGTCCTGATAATACTTACTATTCAGCAATCAGGGAAACCTCTCAAGATTAGATGAAATAGCAGCAAAGGGCACAGGAATTATAAGGATGCATGCAATAACTTACAACCGTCAAGTATTAACATGCAATCAATTCTCTTTCATAAAAGCAATCAACTACCAGATCATGCAGATATGAATGCTACAATTGACAAGGAATTACACCGTATATTCCTAGTCTAGCAATAGAAAACTATCAATCAAACTAGGTGATCAAGCTAGCAAAACTAATAGAAATCAATAGATGAAGAACAAGAGAATTAATACAAACCCATAGGAAAAGAGCAAGAGTTTAGAAATCTCACAACTTAATAACTGAAGGTTTCAACCGCTAAGTAAAACAATGGAGATTAGTTCCTGCTCATGGTTGCAGAACTAAATTGTCTGATGGAAAAGATGATAGAAAAGATGATCATAAGATAGAAAGAACTAGGGTTCTTAAATAGAGAACTAACCCTAAAAATATATGGTAAAAGATAAATCCTAGAACTAAAATAAGGAAAATAAGAAAATAATAAAAGAAATAAAAACAAAGGAAAATAAGGAAAGTCCGAAATATCTTCGGCCTTGTTGTGGCGATCGCCATAGATGCCTGGCGATCGCCATCTTCATATAAAGCTCTGCCGTAGCCTCTGTCACCCCATGGCGATCGCCGTAGAGTCATGGCGATCGCCATGCTCTCTCGAACTCACATAACTCTTCTGTTGTAGAATGGCGATCGCCTGGATGGTAGTGGCGATCGCCGCTGCTCCGCAGAATGTCTTCGTCTTCATGTCTTCAATCTTTGATCATCTTCTTCTTCGGTTCTGGTCTTCATTTCTTCACTTCTTCATAAACAACTCAGAATATAACAATAGCTCCAAATACTTGTGATAACACTCCTAAACTAATGTAATAACCCCTAGTTACGCCATACAAAGTGTAGCGTATCACGGACCCACCTTAAAAGTAAGGGGTAACGTCACAAGCTGATAAAAATCACACGCTGACCTATGTCCGCCACTCGCTTCAGGGTTCGGAGGAAATGCTGGACCCAACCTTCATGTAAGCCGGCAACGTAACTAAAGCAGCCGCAATGACCATACCATCTTATTAAGTAAACGAAATCTTCTAACACGTTCACTACGAGGAAAGTATCGTACCAGGGGTGGGAAAACCACACCTTACAAAGATAAAGTAGGAGCCAAAGAACCAACCCTACGTACTCATAAATAAGCTACGCGTAGAAGATCACGAAGGTCAAAAGCCAAAGGTTCTGCACACACGCGAAACAAGACACGCGCACCAAAACAAAGTACATAAGATATCAAGGCCAGATAAAGGGTAAGCTCCCAAAACATCTTCGACGTGAAAAACAACGCAAGGAACAAATGAAGCAAACACGAGAATCTTTGGTAGCTTTAACCTAGTCTACGAAGAATCTAAGTCAAACCTACCAAAAGGGGTAGGATTACGCCAAAAAGAATAAAAGAATACTTAAAGAATAGCAACGACGCGAGAACAAGAAAGCTAGCGGCGACGGAACAAAGTCACCAAAGATATTTATCCGAATTCAGAGACAAAAGACAACAACGTTTTAAACGAGAAAGAAGCGTTCCAAACTACAATCTAAGTGTACAAATACCCTAAACTAAGAAAAAGTTGATAATTACAAGGATTTGGACTCGCCCTCAGATGACCCAGATCCGGATGCGTGACCATCACCTTCCTCCTCATCAGTCGGAGCCTCCTCTTCGTCGACGTGCTCCTCACCCTCAGCATCTGCAACATCGGGACGAGCATCCGGACGCCTCCAAGAAGGACCATCATCAACGCCTTCAGCAAGTTCCGGATAAGCCTCCCTAAACTCAGCGCGTTCGCCCACCGGATCCCAATCCTTGTGCTCGCCAGCAGCATACTCCTCGTAAACCTCCACTCTGGATAGCCAAGACCAATAGATCTTCGCTTCGGACAAGTCCTTATCGTGTTGCGCCTTATTCCTTTCCACATCCTCCTTCAAAGTACGAAGATCCTTCTCCAAACCCTCGACGCGCTTGGTGATCGTCTCGTTAGACAAAAGAACCTCGGTAACCTTCTCTTTCGCCGTCTTCTCTGCGTCACGAGACGTTTTCAACAAGCTGTTCAAACGCGCGACCTCCGATGAAGCGTCAGACGCCTTTTTCTCCAACGCCTCCATCCGTTCCGGATACCTAGACAAGAGCGTCCAAGCGCATAGCGACGCCTGAATCCCCTGAAAGAAGGAATGAGAAAAATAAGAAAAGAAGTCCGCGAGAAAGCCGTCAAGAAAATAGAAATTACAACCCTATCTGCCATTGAGCGGCGAAAGCTTCTCCCATAACGTCGGCAGGGTCCATCGACGCGTAATGGTCGATGGACGACGAAGATCAAAGCCCCATCAATGCCTTCAGAAGTTCCCTTCCCGGAGCAAAAGAATTCAAAATCACTCCAGGGAACTCATCCACAGATGTGTATTGCTCCTCGGGGACCTCGACCACCTTCTCCTTCCCCTTCTTTGAACGTGTCCCCTTGGCCAGAGAAGGAGACGACGTAGATTCCAAAGTGGCCATAAGGTCGACGTCCAAAGGAGCGGCGGACGAACACCCTTTTATGGCAAGTTGCCTCTTCCTTGACGTCACAAGATCAGTGACAGACTCGGCGCGAGCACGAACGCGAGAAATTGAAGGTGCATCACCAACGTAGAGCAAACAATTAGAACACAAAAATAAGGAAATAAGCTGGTAAAAACTAAACGGGAAGAAGCCGACGTACCAGATGGCGTCGCAGGGCCGCAACGATGTCCTTCTCCATCATGACAAAAAAAATCCGATCAACTTCAGGAATCGCTAAAAGTGCATCTATAGACTTTTTTGACTCCTTCCTTGTGTTGAGAGCCTCCCCATTAACTGCAAAGCATATAAAGTTATACGTAAGTAAAGCATCGATGAGCAAAATATACGTCCGTCTGAAAAGAAAAAGTTGTTAAGATAAGGTAACAAAACTTACTCTCGGGATTCCACTCCTCGATAAGCCAAGAGCACGCATCTCCAAGGGAAGATTTCTCCACGAAGTAAAAGACCTCAGCCCAACCCCGATCGGCCGTACTCTTCTCAAAGGCTATCCTAGCCTTCTTCTGGTTAATCTTGAAGTAGACCATGCCCGTTGAATTAAGCGAGACAGTTAAAGAATTGGCAACATCCGCCGCGACGAAATTCAAGCCATGTTTTTCAATGGCGTCGTCGAGAGCACCCAAGATGCGCCATGCCTCGAGAAGAAGTTGACCTACCGCCAGACCTAGAACAAGCATAAAAGATTTAACCAGAGGCGAGAACGGGAACCGATGCCCCGCTAGAAAAGGATACTCGTAGACCGCTATCCATCCAGGCCGATGAGCATACGCGCAAACCCCCTATGGAGGGATCTCAATCTTCACGTCTGGACCAAGTTCGGCAATGGTCCTTAGACGGTTAACGTCATATGCTTGAGAGTAGTAGCGGTCTGACTCACGGAGCACCTTTCTTGGTTCATAAAGTACTGGAGTTGCCATTGGGAAAGAAGTAGATGAGAAAATGGAGCAATAGGATGATCAGACGAGGAAGAGCCGAAGAGAGCAGAGAAATGTTCGGGAAAGATAAAGATTAGAAGAAGCGTATGAAGAAAGAAGAGGTCTCCGCTCATTTATAGGAAGAAAATAGCGAGAATCTCGGAAGGATATTCTCTAACGGCAATATTCTCCACTAGAGAAACTAGCCGTTGAAGATGAACGTTATCGGCACAGATAACAAAGCTCCTCGCCTGCCACATGTAAATGATTGAAGAAGAAGGACGATCAAAACTCTGCGACGATAATAAAAATTCAAGTGACGTAATCATCAACGCGTTCCTGGTGTAATGAAGACGTATTCCATGGAGAAAGAAGGAGTCTCCCAGCTCTACTAGACGTCAATCCCTGTAAGACGCCTTAGGGGTATTGTTTGTGCCTAAAAATACGACGAGTGTGGAACGCGTGGAAGCTACGCGTAGAAGGACATCATCGACGCGACGAGGTGAAAGGAAGATACCGTCGACGTAACGAGACGTGGCAAAGGTCTCGTTCTTCTCAAGGATTAGGTCGGCCGAGTGTATTCTATCTTATTCTATATTATATTATTGTAAATGGTAAAAGATACGGTAGAAAATATCTTTTACCTTGTTTATTATATCGTTATTTAGATAGAAGGAAAAGATAAGATCTCGTTTCCTTAAAGATATTGTTAGGGTTAGCCTATAAATAAAGGCTAACACCTGCTTTGTAATCATCTGAGCCGTCATTCGAGAAATAACAAGCTAAAGTTTCAACCCTAATTTCCTGTCTTGTTCTTGAGTGTTGAGATTATACCGTATTCTTTGATCTTTGCCCTATAATTTCTCAGTTATCTTCTCGTAGGTAATTTCGCTACAAACAGGTACCAACAAGACCGGGACAACACATGGACTAAGACTCTCTCGAACATAACCCTTATCTAGGAGATCCTGCACTTGTTTCTGAATCTCCTTGCACTTCTGGGGGTTCATTCTGTAAGTTGGCCTGTTAGGTAATATATGACAAGCCTGCATGGGAACAACATCACACAAAATTGTATCTTCATATTTCCCTAATGTGAACGTTATTCTAGCCTACTTTGGAACTTTCAATTCACCACATTCATTCATCCAATGCAATTTATATGGCCTAGGGTGGAAAATAGTAGCAATTTGGAATTTAGAAATCAATTCAGTACTAGCAATGTTGCAACAACTTCCTCCATCAATGATCATATTACAAACCTTCCCTTTAACCAAGCATCTAGTATGAAACAAATTTTCTCTTTGGTTATCTTCACAAGGAGCGGGTTGTACATGCAAAGTCCTCTTACAAATCAAAGAATCACCATGCTCATAACCAATTTCATCTTCATCATTACTTTCAACTAGGTTATCTTCCTTATCACTTTCACTTTCATATTCCCCTAGTTGATTAATAATTAAGACTATAGAATTAGGACAATCTTTCATCATATGACCCTTTCCTCTACATTTAAAACATTCAATATCTCTACCTCTAGAAGTAGGGTTAGAAGTACTCCCTCGGGGTCCATTGGAAGGGCCAATTGTAGTTCTTGTAGGCACTTGGGCAGCTGGTGTTGGGTTCCTTCGTGAACCACTATCTTCCTTGGAAGGGGCGTCTCGGGATGATGGATAAGAAGATCTTCCCTGCTGATTTTTCCAACTGTTGGAAGACCCGCTTGCATTTCTGCTTCCCTGATTCCTAGCCTTAGTCTTCCTTTCCACCTTGATTACCAAGTGCAGCAGCTCAGTCATAGAATTGTAGGCAAACATCTCAATCTCATTAGCCACGTATGGATGGAGAATACGAAGATATCTGGCCATTGTTGTCTCTTCATCCTCAACCAAATTGGCTCTGACCATGGCTATTTGCATAGCATTCAAGGTCTCTTCTACTCCCATACTTCCCTGTTTTAAATTCTCAAGCCGCTGTATAAGCTCTCTAGTGTAGTGTGGGGGAACAAATCGAGCTCTCATCATTCTCTTCATTAAATCCCAAGTAGCAACGGGATAATCTCCATTTCCAGCTCTCCCTCTCACTAAGTTGTCCCACCAAACTAGAGCATAGCCATTAAACTTTAAAGATGCAAGTTGCACCTTCTTATGCTCGGGGAAATTGTGGCAATTCCAGATCTGTTCAATCTTCTTCTCCCACTCCATGTAGACATCTGGATCACACTTGCGTTCAAAACTCGGGATCTTCACCTTGATATTCCCCACTCCATCTTGCTCAGGCTCTCTTCTTCTTCCCTGGTATCCTCCTTGTTGGCGATGGGGTCTCCATCCTGCATCTCATGCATCATCATCATTATCATCATGCTCGTCATTGTCCTCGTTGTCACCTAGAACCTGAAATCTATCATGATAATGGTTAGCAGCATTGTATCTATTATTATGAGGCATAAGAGAATTATGGAAACGTTCTCTTCGAGCTTGACGGTTGTCAGCTCTGGGTGAGGTCCTGCCTCTGGGCTCGGGAAGAATCCCATCTTCCTCCTCTCTGGCTCTTCGGGTTATCTGAGCAGCCTCATACACTTCATGTTGGTCTAGTAAGGGCCTCCAGGGAGCGTCTGCCGGAGCGTCTCGGGAAGCTCCAATATGCTCTGTAGCTGGTGGGGTCTGACGAAGCTCCTGCCTGATGGCTGTAGTAACCCCACTAACAAGGGAGTCACTAAATTCTCGGAAGAAGTTCATCATGTACTCCGGGGTGACAGGGTGGGTCGTTGGTTCAACTGGGTTTCTCTTGTTGGGAGAAACTGACCTGTCCATTATCAAATAAAAGACTAACACAGAACAATGTTAAGTGAGTGTAAATGAAAACAACTCGCAAGTGTTTACTCTCGTATGTTTTCCTCTGCACTCTCTCTCAATTGTTGTTGTAACAAGCTTTTCTTGATGGATTGCCTTGTGTGAATCAAAAACCCAATAGACTGAAACTAGCAGGCTCCTAGCAATATGATGAGTGATAGTAGAGATGGAGATGGTAGTGTAGGGGCGGGGTTTCAACTCAAGGCTCTTACTCAAAGCAAAACGACTCAACAAAGGAAGAAAACAAGGACTCAAAAGACGTTTGCAAGAATGTAAATGCAAACAACTGTCAGACTCAAAATTCGAACTCAAGAGGGCCAAAAGGAAGCGTACCTTAACTTGTCCCGACTGGTGTCAATGAAAGATCGAAGACGGAGTCGAGAGGGGTAGGGTAGGCTCAGGTGTGGCTCAGAAGAATTGCAGTAGCTCGAACAGGACGACGGCGGTCGCCAGGCAAGGATGGCGCTCGCGGTATATGGGTGGCGATCGCAGGGTGCTCGCCAGGTGATCGCGGGGCTCTATCTGAGGGTTTTGCAGAAAGTTGGCTAATGATGGCCGCGATCGCGGGAATTTGCCAACTTGAAAATTCTTCGTCTTCGTAACAGGCTCGTGGCAATCCTGTTTCCTCCAAATCTTGAATTTCGACTCTAACAAGACTTAACTTGACTTGACTCAACAAACATAAAATAACTGTTGACTATGAGACTTTTATTTTTCTTTTTTTTGTATTTTTCTTTCTTTTCTTCTTTTTTCTATTTTTTTGAATTTTTTTTTGTCTCAGCAAAACGAAATACAGACTCGATACGAGATATTAATCTCAACAAAATTGAAAAATAAATAAAATAACAACTAACTTGACTTTCCTTGTAGAAGAGATAAGATTTCCTTCTTTGAAGATCTTGTTTGGGCTCCAAGGAAAAGAAATTCCAGCATTTCTTCTAAGGTTTGTGACGGCTGCGTTTTTGGTAGAGAGGATGAATTTGTGATGGGGTGATGGGATAAGTGGATTTTGGGACAAGGGTGCTCCAAACTCCAATCTATTGATCTCCACAAACACGAATCGATCCAAGCTTCTTGTACACAACCTGAAACAGACTCAACAAGAAAGATCAAAGTATCGAAGACTCAAAATCAATTTCTCAAAGGATCTGACAAACAAGAAAACAAAACTGACTCTTTTTGTGATTTTTGATAATGTGGTCTCGTGATGTTCTTGTGAAGACGGGATGGTGTCAACCTCGCTCTGATACCAATTTGATGCAGGGATAAGCCGTTGTTGTTCGATCTAGACACCAAACCTCGAACAGAGAAGATCGGAAGAATTAGAATGAGATGAAAGAAGGATAAGTCGAATGATAGGTCAACTGTAACCAAATCAAACAACGATAAAACCCTTGAACTTAAGAACAAGAACCTTACCGAATGATGAAGAAACCTCAATGGATTACAACCAAACACAATGGCTATGGTAGGCCAAGGCACCTGGAGGATGCTCTATGGAGTCCCGATAGCACAAACCTTATGGAAGAGATTGACACACACAAGTACAACTAGGGCAAGTTCAACAACAATGCACTCAATGCACTCTGCTCACAAAAGCTCTCTTTTGGGAGGAAAAACGATAAACGTTGTATTCAATATCAAACTCTGGGGACCTAAAACAATAACTAGGGCAAACCTTATATAGAGTTAATAAGGTGGCCAATTAAAAGATATGAAATAAATAAAAGTATTTCCTAAAATATCCTTAAAACAAACAATCCCGAAAAACAACTAAGTATGAAAAACTTGGTGAAGCTGGAACACGATCCGCGCACGGCCTGTGCAAAAAACGCACAGCCCGTGCGTTAGCTACGGCTTTTGGAATTAATTAAATTCCGCGATTGTCATGGGAAGGGCCGCGATCACGGTCGCTCTCCTGCGGGATTCCTTCGCTCGGGTCGTCTCGAACGCTGATAATAAACACCATTCTCATGGTTGTTTCCAAGAGGTCCTTTGTACTCATAAGCTCTTTAGACAAGATAAAGGCGACTAACTTGTCTAACTCTTGTTGGACCTCCTTTGCTCTCGAACGAGTCAATGCACCCTCGAACTCGGGAACCACCGGCATTGGTTGATGCTCAGATGATCCTTCATCAGCGGGACTTGGTTGCCCCGGCTTAACAGGAAATTAACCTTATTTGTATTATTATGAATAAAACTGATGAGATTGTCGCCTCTCTTTCTACTAAAAAAGCATTATTGTCTAATTATTTTATTTTATTTAACCAACTAGATTTTTTTCGGCTAACAATACAATAAACGAATTAGAAATAAGTATTTACTAGTGTAGTGACTCGTGCCATGCACGGGAAATTTCATATTATTCGTATGAAAATTGTATATCCTTTTAATCGAGTTAGTCAAAAAATTAAGATTAACTTTTTTCTTGTAAAGACTATTTATAAAAAAATATTTTATTTCATTAAGGTTATGCACGTAGCTTGACTTAATTTTTATTATCGAAAATAATCCTAATTTTATCATAAGAATATATATTAACCTTCAACATAATATTTAGCTTGTATATTTGTTGATGAAAGGAATGATAATTTTTTAAGATTTATTTGTTAATATAATTATCTAATCTATTAATAATTGAAATTAAAGATAAAAAATAATATTTGTGTAACAAACTAAGCCTAAAATCACTTTAAGAGCTCTAAAAGACTCAACTTCAAAAAGTTGGATAAGAGACTGTCAACTAACTTAACTTCGATAACATTATTTAAAGCAAAACTCTTTCAAAGCGAAGGGCGGAATTTAACACCAGTTGCGTAGCTGCACAACCTGGATGATTAAACTAGTTTGTTGGAAGAGAGTCACTCACGCAACTCGAACTCTAGATGTAAAGGTAATAAGAGACCCCTAACCGCTGAATTTAGAGGGAGAAACAAAAAAACAAAAATGTGATGCATGTGGCGTTTACATTCACATAGAAAAACAAAAGGAATATTCAAATTCAAATACTAGTCTTTAGCATTAAAATGGACAATAAATGTTTACTCCACAATTAATTGCATTTGACAGGTAATAATTAATTAATTTATTACTACATCAAGGAAGTAAAGAATACCATGAACCGACTTTGTAACGCCATCAATATAAGAAAGTTAATCAATTTAATGATATATGAGCAACTTAGCCACGAATTTACAATATACAATACTCACCCTCAAAATTGGCTATAAATTGCACCATCAGAGGCTCTCTTGCTCAAAGAGGAACAATAACAATGCAAAAGTTCGTGTATATCATCCTCCTCACTGTCCTGCTTTCTTCCCTCCTTTCTGTTCATGAAAGTAAGTCCGTTTTTATATTTTCTCCAATGATTCATAATCCAAGGCAATAACCTGTATCTAACCGTTGTTCAATGATCAAAGAACAGGTCGGATAACAATCGGCGATAAGAAGAAGCTTAGTGCGAGCGAGGAGGTGAAACCGATAACCGGAGCAGCAATAGGAGCTCCATGTATGCTAGATTGGTGCAGTTATGGAAGATGTTGGTGTTGTGCAACTGATCCAACTACGGGATGTAATCAAGATGAGCAACAATGCTTGATATTCTGTCCAGGATGGCCTCCTGCCACTAACCACACATGATCAAGCAGAGCAGTCACCAAGAGGATAAGATCGAGTTGCAGAATGATTACAAGGAAATTTCGTTGAAGATATCATGTAATTCTTCTTAATTTTCATCTGTATAAACTCGATCTTGGTATCCGAATCTTATCTTCAAAAATTTCAAATCAATGTATTGGACAAGGGTCTCTGGTGTTTGAATAATTGCTCTATATCTTCAATCGTCTGTTCAATTGTAACAAGAAGCTCATCAACTTTCTGCATTAGATCACGGTAAGTTGTGTTAGTAATTTTAGTGTGATCGGTCAATTAGTGCGACAGGGATTTTCTCGAGATCAATGCGGGTTTGAGATGTAAGCCGGTAGGCACAGACTAGAACCTGGGATCAATATCACACTTTACAGATTAGAACGGACAAAGCATTACAGAGTGAATTGCACATACCGTGCAGTTTTCTGGTGCGAAAGTTTGCCAAGTATGGAGATACATCTTCTCTTGACAATGAAATGTATATCGAATTTAAGTTGCACAGAGAGTATTTGGCTACTCGGACGTAGCTGATTTATGATAATTGGCGTGGCTCTCTAAACAATCAAGAAGTCAAGGGTGCAGTATATATCAAATGGTTGAGTTTTTCTACCTCGTCTTTTCCATCATTTGTGAAGAGGGTGATTCCTTCTTCACAGTAGCCATTATTTGAGAGTATTTAACGCGGTTATAATCTCGACAAGCAGAACTCTCAAAGCTGTTGACGTCACTCCAACCTTGGATTAATTTCATACTTTTCCTGCATTTCTCTGAACAAAGCCTCATAGACGAGTCATACAGGCATGTCGATTAATGCCCTTCTGACGTGAAATCAAAGTGTTCCATCCAGGTTACTAGCTTCTGCACTCTGCATATCTTGCACCAAACTGAATGCTTCCTTTAGCATTGAGCGCGACCACGTCCTAGTCAATCAAAGCATCAAGGGTTAATGAATGATCCGACATCTAGAATACCTATGTTGCACGGAAACGGAATCGGCAGTTGGAAACGGGAAACGGCAGGACACCGGGAAGCGGCAAATCTAAAATAAACAAATATAGGAAACGACGGGAAACGTCGATATATTTTAATATTATATATCATTTTAAAACTATTGTAATAAATAATACATTAATATCACTAAGAGGCAAATATAATATAAGTAATTTAAGTTTGTAACATAATAATAGTTTATAAAAGCCGAATCTGGCAGAAGCATTGAAAACTAAGTCTTAAACCTAAATCAAATGTGAGGATTGAAAATGTGAAACAAATGAAGGATTAAGGTTAAATTTTTCTATTTTCTAATTTTCTTTAATTTATTAAAAAAATATATAATTTTCTTTAATTTAGCTCATCAAAACGTTTCCTCAGACGTTTCCTCCCGTTTCTTCAGACGTTTCCCGGCGTTTCCCGACGTTTTCAATATGTTGACCGTTTCCCGGCGTTTCCTTGACCGTTTCCAGCCGTTTTCCGGCGTTTCCAGACGCTTCCAGGCGTTTCCAGGTTTCCGACACCCCGCTTCAGACCCTATGAGAGGTTTTCGTGCTACATAGTAGAATACATATCTATAAGCGCACCGGCTGGGACTATCTCACAAGCTTTGAGAATGCTGTGAGTCACATGCGTGTTCCTTTCCATAAGCACCAGCCAAAACAATCAATCATCTGTATTTCGATTGGGGAATTTTGTCCAACATTTTTGTGGGCAACTGGTACCTTAGCTGCCTCCACTCTGAATGGTTGATTTGTATGGCAGGTGCTTGGAAATCTTTGATTTCTGGCTATTTGCAAGTAGTTTGCCCAGAAAGAGCACTTGATCTGTTTATGAACATGCCTAGAAAAGGTAAAATGCCTACTCCCTTCCTAGAATCAGCTGAGCATCCAGTTTGATTGATATGTACAGCAAATGATCAGAATTTTACAATGATCCCATGATATTCACAGAACAGTTTACCCAATGTAGCCCTGCTACTATTCATACAAATGCGTCAGCCAGATATTGAATGAAATTAGGGATTACTATTTGGCACACCCTAAAAGTTTATTTAACACATTCATACATTCGTCACGAAGGTATATGGCCAGACATTCGTCACGAAGGTTCTAAGGACATCCGTCACAAAGGTATATAGGACATTTGCCACGAAGGTATGTAGGACATACGTGACGAATCAATTTTTTTTTTTAAAAATTCAAAATCTTGTAGAGAATTTCAATACGAGTCCGTGCATATAAAATACGTCCAAAATGGACATCGTTTGCTCTTTCAAAAGCCTCAAAAACAAAATAGTCGCATGCGTTATGTTCGTAAAAGCAAAAACTTATATAAATTTAGTATTTGTATAATATAATTATTAATTATAGTTAAAAATCATGCAATTAAATTTATATACTATAATTGTATATTTTTATTATATATCACTAGTTTAATACTTATAAAGTATAATTATGCATTATGTTTAAATATTACGAACTTAACGAAAACGATTGTTTTGTTTTTAGGGATTTTGGAAGGGCAAACGATGTCCGTTTTGGACGTATTTTATATGAACGGACTCGTATTGAAATTCTCTACAAGATTCTGAATTTTTTTTACAAAAAATTGATTCGTCACGTATGTCCTATATACCTTCGTGACGGATGTCCTTCGAACCTTCGTGACGAAAGTCTGGCAATATACCTTCGTGACGAATGTATGGATATGTTAAATAAACTTTTAGGATGTGTCAACTAAAGACTTTGTGGAATTATCTTACTTGCAGTATACTGTAGTCTGTAAGCAGATCCATTGCCAGATGATTGGAGCAGGGCTAGAGTCAAACGGATACTTACAGGTTTTCGTTTTTGAGCGTGTAACCAGAATGCGGATGTTGCCTCAAAGAGTTTCCTCAGCTTTGCTTGAATATCAGTAGTAATTGGGACAAAATCTCATACCCGGTGTAAAGGAATCAAATCCACGCTCTGGGATCAAAGTGGGGCGGAGAATCCCCTCTACCAACAGGAAATCCCATACGGGGAATAGGGATGGGGATTGTTTTCGGGGACGGAGATGGGGAAAAATAATAACCCCGCATGGGGATGGGGATGGGGATGGGTCTCTGCCCCAGTCCCCGTCCCATCCTCATCCTCATTCCTCGTGGGAATCTCCCATTCTTGTCCCCGTTGGGGTGCGGATCTCATCTCCATATTAAATATTCTTAAACTTTGATATACTTTCTATTTAAAATATTTTTATTTAGTTATTGTTATTTATACATGTATATAAATAATGAAATTTAACGGAGATACAAAATCCCCATTGGAGAAATTAAATGGGGAAAATTAACGGGAGTGAGGATTCCCCAATGGGAACGGGGATGGGGATGAGGCGAGATTTTAGAAAAAAGGGGATGGGGACGGAGATGGGGATCGTAATACTAAACGGGGATGAGGATGGTAAAAGTAGGCCCTTGCTAAATACCGCCCGGGCGTTTTCTAAATAACGCCCGGGCCCTCGCGTTCTGCGAGAGTGCGTCCCCTCGCAGAACGCGAGAGTGCGTCCCCTCGCAGAACGCGAGGGTGCGTCACCTCGCAGAACGCGAGGGTTTTTTTTCCCTATAAAAGGGGAAAAACCCTACTCGGCCCATTTTTACAGCCACCATAAAAAAATTCCGCCGCTCTCTTCTCATTTTACCATCTCTCTCAATTTCAACCTACTTCTTCTTCCTCTTTTCAATTCAAATCTCCATATAAGGTATGTTTCTAATACTCTTATACTTTTTAATGTTGTTTTTAGATGAATATATGTTGTTAGTATAGAAAATTGCATATTATATGATGTTTTGATATTGAATGTTGATTTAGAAATGGTTGTATAATGGATGAAAGATGATGATTTTGAATTATGGTGGATGAGTGGATGTTGTTTTATGTTGAAATTCATTAGGGTTAGGGTTTTTGATTAGGGTTGTTGATTTTATTTAGGGTTTTGATGTTTATTTGGTAATTTACTTAAATTGATAGGTATTTTAGCTAAAATATTGAATTTTCGTCGGAAAATCTCGCCGGAAACTGTTGCCGGAAACTCATGATTGTGCAAATTGACGCAGAACGCGAGGGGTGTAGTATACTCGCAGAACGCGAGGGTCATGGTACTCGCAAAACTGGAAATTCTTTCCTCTTCTGCAGATTTTTATTATATACTGATTTTACTTTATATAATGTTATATTTATATACTGATTCTACTTTACATTTTTTTAGGTAATGGATCTTCCTGGACGTTCAACCCGTCGAAGAAATAGGAACGCTGTGAGAGAAAATCCACCGGTTGAAAATGCAAAAGGGAAAAGGAGAGCAAAGAATACAACACCGGTAGAGCTCTTCCCCGAGGGGCTCCCCGACGTTGATTATCGCCCCATAGAGCGGTACAGTGGTGTCCATAGTTATGCCGGGGAAGACTGTTCTGTGCCTAGTGGGATAGAACGAGCAGATACATATCAAGGGTATCGAAATAATGATTGGGACCTTTATTCTCAAGAGTCAGTTTCATGTGCACAACCGTCAACTCAATGGGCACCACAATCAACTCCATATGAACAATCGGGTAGCTGGGACAATTTCATTCCTCAGTATGCTGTAGTGGAAGTTGGACAAGGGTGGGGTGGACAAAGTTGGGTCGGTGGACAATGTTGGGGAGGTGCATTTGGTGAGGGAAGTGTTCCTGAAGACATGGGTCAAGGAAGTGGACAAGCTTGTTCTTCTTCTTACAATCCTCAACCAGAACCGATGGAACAAGAGTACCAGGATGAAGGTGTTGGGGAAGAACACGAAGAAGAAGGTGATGATGATGATGATGATGATGAAGAAGAAGAAGAAGAAGAAGAAGAATTGGTCCAGAAACCAACAAGAAAGAGGAAGTCCAAGAAGAATGAGCCAAAGTATGATCCTGAGCTCACTCATGCCACACCTGGCGGTCCAGAAGATCCCGAGTTGCTTAAGGGATTTGAAGCACATGTGGCGTTCCACATCCAGAAAGGGGAGGTAATTTACTAATTTATTGATTTTCTGCATTTTTAATACATTAACAGAAATTCTGCAGAATTATCAGAAAATGCAATTTCTGTGCATTTTCTCGCAGAACGCGAGGAGTGGCATACTCGCAGAACGCGAGGGTGTTACTCTTCGCAGAACGCGAGAAAATGCTTGGTTTCTGCAGAAGCTGATAATTCTGCAGAAACTGTATTTTTTGTAAATTTGGCCTGCAGTGTGTAATTTTGTATTTTTCTGCAGTTGAAAGGTCCGATGAAGCCACAACAACGGACAAAGCAAAGCAGTGATTGGCCATTGGACAACGATGACTGGTCAGAGATTCCCGGTGCTGTTGGATTGTCAGATCTACCTGACATGATGTACGAAGCAATCGACTATCCGTTGATTGAAGCGTTCATCGAACGATGGCAACCGGAGACTAACTCATTCCACCTCCCTTGTGGTGAGATCACTATTGGCCTTCTGGATGTACATATGATTTTAGGCCTACCTATAGAAGGGAAAGCAATGACTACTTGTAAGAAACTGGGTGCCAAGTTTAGTCATGATGAGATTATAAAATACTATGGTAGGAAGGGGGCGGAAATTTTTGGAGTAGATCCGCACACTTTAGATTCTGGGAGGGTGAAAGCTGATTGGTTTAGAAGGCATTGTGAAAACCTAGGTCCAGAGCGAAAGGGTTTAGGATGGGTGTTGTATACTGCTTCCTCGCTCTTATTTCCGGACAAGTCACAGAACTTGATTCGGCTTAGATGGCCTTATTTGGAAACCTATGCCCATGCTACGGGCATATCGTGGGGTTCAGCTGCTTTGGCCCATCTGTATAGGCAGCTGGGGGTATGCACACGACAGGGTTGTGCCCAGATGTCTTTCTGTTACACCTTGTTGCAGGTATTATACTTTCTAAGCGTTTAATTTACATACTTATATATATTTTCATATTTAACGTACTTTGTATTTCTTAGGCATGGATCTACAACTACTTCCCACACTTCCGACCTACTGAACGTCCTCGGTGGAGAGCGGAGCAACCATGGGCATACCGGTGGATGCCTAAGAATGTAAAGCTGAAGAAGGGGCAAGTCGGAAGGGACTATAGGGGAGCGCTCGATATTCTTATGCCGGAGATGGTAAGTTTCTGCATTTTCTGGGATTTCTGCATTTTTTTAGTACGCAGCAGTAATTTGTTTGATTATGCAACATTTTCTCGCAGAACGCGAGTCTGTGGCTTCTCGCAGAACGCGAGGATGGACACACTCGCAGAACGCGAGAAAATGCAAGTTCCTGCATTTTGTCATAGTTTCTGCAGTTTCTGGTGTTTTACAGACTTCACCATGCGTTTTTCTGTCATTTTGTTAGGTATGTTGGAACCCGTATGGAGCACAAGACTTCACCGATCCTGAGCTTGCTCCCGCTCTATTTCACGGGGTGCTATCTTGCTGTGACATCACCGAACCACACATGCCTGATAGGTGTCCCAGACAATTTGGGAGAGTGCAGCGTATTCCTAGGCCAGTCATCGAACCGCTCAAAGCTCATAGGTTGAAAAACATTAGGTGTTATAGTGTTTTTTATGACGCCAACCAATGGCTTTGGGAGTCAAGAGATGTTCACTCTTTGTCTCTCGATGATATGGGGCCAGTTGCCTATGCACCACATGAATGCTCCCATGATTACATGGATTGGTACATCAAGAGGACCCATAGGTATATCCGTCCTGCAATCCCTGGGATGATGACTGAGAGACAGGTAATATTAATTGTTTTGGTTTATCTTGCGTTTCTAGTCTTTGTTTGTCTCGAATATTAACATAGAATGAATGTTTACTTGCGTATAGGTGATTGGCCGGGTGTACAATGACATGGACCGGTATCGGTTTGCCACTCCAGAGGATTTTGATTCATATCACGCCCAAATGCTACTAAGTATGTCAAATCTCGCTCCCTTCCGACCACGAGAAGACGAGTAGCCTTTCGTTTTGTGTTTTGGATTGTGTTTTGGATTGCTTTCTTAGGTGTTTTGTTGATTGGATAATTTTGTTGGATTATGTTTAGGGATATGTTGGTGTTGCTTCAATTCTGTTCGTTTTTTGCATAACCTCGCAGAACGCGAGGTGTACACCACTCGCAGAACGCGAGTCTGCCCTATAGGAAACAGGGTGCTCTCAGTTGATATGCACGGTCTGTGGCACGGTTGGTGTTACTCGCGTTCTGCGAGTGACACCATCCTCGCAGAACGCGAGGAATGACATTTTCTGGAAAATGTCCATGACATTAGTTCCAGTTTAAGAATTTAAAAAACCATCTCCAGTTCAACATTACATTACAAATTCAGCGAATAAAACATAACTTCAACATTACATTTCAAAGGCGGCACATCGATGTGACACAAGATCGTGCAAAGAAAAAGCATCTCTTTCAGCGTTTCGCCACCAAGGAGTAAACACATGAGGTAATGAGCAGTTTTCTTCAAGACGCAACTACAAGAAAACAACAACGTTAGGAAGTTGCATATTAGATAGTAATTCATAAGTAGATCCAAAAACTTACCGGAACAAAATGTCTCTCACTCTGAATATAGAATAAGCAGAACGTCGGAAGTGTGTCACCATCTTCTAACCAAGTAGGACGTTGTAGAGGAAGGTAAGTGTAGTTAGCATTTTTTCCCACCGTTACGAACACTATGTTGAATGTGGATGCCACAAGGCATCCCATTTCCGGGGTAGCTAGCCAGTGATCTTCTGGAGCCCTTCCTATTCCTTCCCATGTAAGTTGGTGTAAAGCGCTCTCCAAAGTTGGTTGTTGTGGAGGTCCAATCCAAGTTCCTTGAACTAGGTGCCAAATCTCTTTGACCTTAGCTATCATCAAATCTCTTACTTCCCTCCATAAGTGTTGGTTGTCATGCAATTCATGAGCTATTGCTCTAAATCCACAATTTCCATCTCCATTTACCTCAAACCAACCATTCACATGGGTGCGCATTGACGCGGGTATGTGAGACTTGTACTTGCCAATCACCTTAATCTTTGGTTTCTTGAATGTTTCAGAATTAGAAGCATTTTTTTGCTTCTTTGGGGGTGTTTCTTCCAAATCTCTAGCATCCATCTCAACATTAGTGTGCTCCCATGCAGACGGTCTTCTTTGCGTTGACCTAGGTTGTTTGTTAGGAGCTCCGACTGGACGACCTCCGGTGTGCTTTGAAATAGCCGGCTCTTTTAGAGGAGTATTTACTTTCCCAATGTCTAAAACAGTTTGTGCACACTTTTCTTGATCATGGGGGCACAATTTCGGAAACGTTTCCTCATAGAAAGTCTGAAAAAGACGCCTTGCCACCTTACTCTTAACTTCCAGTATGCCGGGAACATCAACTTCTTCCAAACTCAAAGTACTCCAGAAAGGGTGCAACTCTGATACTCTTAGTGGTCTTTGCTCCTTCCAATGTCTTACAATCTGATGAACACACATCAACCCATCTCTAATCTTGATCCCGCAGCTACAAAACATATTAAAGTGCGCACCTAATCTCTCCCCCTTCGTGTATTCCTTAAGCAAAAATTCTATGCATTTGTAAGAGACTTTGAACTTCAAGACTTTAAACAAGTCGGCCCCTTCAACAACTGTGAAGCTCTTATTCAAACTCTCGGTGAAAGACACAGTAATCTCCTTAAGTTGGTTCTCCGCCATTGTTTTGTATTCTTTGAACATTGTGTCTAGCCTAGCATTTCCACTTGACAAGTATGACTTAAGACATGAATGTGCTCCTTCAACTCTAAAATGTTCGAAAAACAATAAAATGCAAATACAAATCAGAACCTGTGGATCCTTCTGTAATGTGTAACTCCTCGCGTTCTGCGAGGTGTGTACACCTCGCGTTCTGCGAGGTGTGCATTACAGAACCTCTTTTTATCATATGTAGAAGGTAGACATAAATAACAGAACATACCTGTTTGTTGTGTTAGTCCCGAGAGTGAAGACATTATCCGTCCATGCTGAAACAAGTCTTTCTTTGTAACGGTTTAGCCAATTCGTTCTCACGTACTTCAATACGGTTGGATAAGCTCGCCATTCGTCCTCAAGTTTCTTCAAAGTACTCTTGTAATCTTCTTCAGTGGTTTGTTCGAACACGTTATAATAATCATTTGAAATATTAACCCCCAATGCTTGTGTGCCCATAGCTATCTTGGCTCTCGCCTCTATGTTCTTCCTTACATGTCGCCTACATAAGAGAAACTTTGCATTTGGCCATAACTTGTCTGTTGCATTCATAAGAGCCATCTCACGGTCAGTGACGAAGCAAGTAGGCAATGCTCCTATTCTCAAATACATCGTCTGCAGCTGCTGCAACGCCCATAAATAACTATCCTCGCTCTCAGCCTCTAACCATACCCCGCACACAACAAAATTCTTCCATGTAGAAGTCAAACCGACTATCTCCAGGAAGGGAACATTGTACCTGGAACCAAAATACAGTAAGATAAATACAACATAAAAACAGAATGATAAATACTTACCTGTTCGTGCTATAAGTCGAGTCCATCAAAAGGACATATGGAAACGCCTTTAAGAGTTTCATTGATTCGGGGCTAGCAAAGAACAAGTCGCCTATTATCGAAGGGTTCGTTGCACTTGGCCTATACTCCATGAAGTAGTTGCTCTCTTTGCATTGGTGAAAGAATTCTTGAACCACGGTTCTACCTTCCATTTCCTCTTCCCTTATATGTCTTACCAAATTGTACACTTGGTTCTTCTTTTTGCAACTTCCGGGATCCTTGTTTATCTCAGTGTAAATCTGATTTGGAGAACAATGTGAAAGTACCATCTCACGAACCTTTTTCTTTTGATCCGGGGTTGGCCTCCCGGCAAATGCATTCCCGACCAAACTATCTCCAATAGGATGGTTGTGCAAACCACAAACAACCACTAATCTCCAATTCTCTTCAACCCGGTTCTCCATGAGCTTCAACTGAAATTTACACCCCGTTTTCTTGCTCTTTGTGTTTGATCTAACACCGACACCTTTAGGCCTATGGCTTCCCCCTTTCTCACAAATGATTTGAATCTTACCACTTTGCCCCAGTTTAGATGGTACAGTCCTTCCAATAGAGATCATAAACTTGTGTTGCTTTGCAACATTCAAAGCCCACAAATGACCAATCTCCTTAGAGGCAAACACTTGCTCCGTAGTGAAATATTCCGAATAATCCCTAGAAACAACCTCTTCCTCACATACGGGACTATCAAACTTTGGTGCAGTGCGTAAAGAGGGAAGAAAACACATCTCCTCTCCTACGTTTGTTGGTGGGTTAGCAAATTGTGAATCAAACGCATCATAGCTTGATGGCACCTCATATGTACATGGCAATTCATAAGTAGATGGCACGGGCAACTCATAAGTAGATGGCACAGGCAATTCATATGTAGATGGCACATGTTGTTCATATAAAGATGGTTGATGATAATATCCAAAGTCGTCAATCCCTAAATCAAATGACGGTGGCGAAACGGGCACCGTATTCCGCGAGGGGTAGGTGTAGTCATTCAACTGGATTGCATTCAATCCAGTGAACAAAGAAAAATTCACCTATACACAATGCTTCTGTTAATACTCTGTAATGTGCAACTTCTCGCGTTCTGCGAGGGAGGCACTTCTCGCGTTCTGCGAGTGGCTTCCTCTCGCAGAACGCGAGAAGTTGCTATTTCCTGAAACTAGTCATTGAACGGGATAATTTAACATAACATGAGTTCCTACATTCAAAACCATAAAAACCCTAAAAACATGAACACATCTAAGTTTTTGACATTATATGCAAAAGTCATCTCTTCAACACTTACCACTACTACTAGATTTAACATGAAATACAACATAATAAGTTCATTTTAGCTCTTAATGGTGCAAAACAAATTAAAATTCAAAAATTAAGTAAGAACATTACCTCATTTGAATGGTAACTTGATGAACCACCATCTTCATTCCCTCCTTTGTTGAATTCCTCTTCATCTTCCATTATTTTAGGTGTTTTTAGAGTGTTTTGAAGTTTTAAGGTTTTGAAAATGGGTTTTAATGGAGGGTGAAAGAGGTGAAAGATGATAAAAAGAGGTGTTAGGGTAGGGTTAATAGGTGTTACGGAATACTTAAAATAAGGGGGTAGTTATTATAGTTAGGTGGGGACAAGACATGTAGTAATGGCGCACAACAACGTCAATCTGACATGCTAATCTCGCGTTCTGCGAGGGCCGCGTCACTCGCGTTCTGCGAGGACACGTGCACTCGCAGAACGCGAGATTAGCATGCATGTAATTAACCTAATTTTTTGCTAATCTCGCAGAACGCGAGTGTGCGTGTCCTCGCAGAACGCGAGTGACCCGGCGTTGTTTGAATAAAGTGCCGGGCGGTATATAAGAATCCTGTAAAAGTATTCTCCGCCCCATTTCATCCGCTTGCATTCAAAGACGGTATCCTGTTGAGAATATGAGGATGGAACACTGTGCTCCCATTGTTGATCTATTTGCTCAAGGTGCACATATATCTTGGTGTATAAATTATTTAAATATTTAAACAATTCTTGATTAACCCTCTTTTATTAAAAATATTTATCATATTAATTCAAAAAAATTATATTATAGAATTAATTATCTTTTTACTTTAGCTAAATGTAATAATTTAAATTAAGCAATTATTTTAAAAACTTATACTAAAATAAACTAAATTTATTTTAAATTTATTTGGCACGAAAAACTGAACTAGTGAGAAACAACCGTGGGGATCCCCGATGGAGATGGATATGGGTATGGGGATCTCTGCCAGGGATGAGAGCATCTCCATCTCCGTCTACACTTATATGAACAAACTATATGTAAAAATGATCTTTTCACCATTAATAAAATATAATTTATTGATTATGTTTGAAAATAAGAACATTTTTGAAATAAAATAGTGCGTAAACGCAAGTAGTAGAGGTGTCAAAATATGACTAAATAAAAAAAATCAATCTGACTTACATGTATTTTAATCCGATGTGGATGAACTAAAAGTCAAATTTACCGAACCCGAAGCTAATAGAAAAATAGATTTACTCTACTTGATCGACCCGTAGTCCGACTAATTAAAGAATAGATTTGGTTTACAAACTGAACCCGAACTGACCAACTCGATTGATAGCTCTAAAAATTAATGAACTTGTATGAAAATGTGTACAAGTTTATATTTGCCAATTTATTGATTATTCAAATTTGTTTTGGTTTAACAAAGTTATTAAGTTTGCTTAAAAAAACGTTTTTTAAAATTAAACTAATTTACTAATCATACAAAAGTACTAATATGTAGTCAATTGAGGCAAGCTAAATAATATTTTATTTATTATAAAATGTGAAAAAATTTAATAAAAAAATTAAAACTATTATAAAAAAAACATATATGATTATTGAAGTTAGAATGAAAGAGCTCTGAAAAATAATATAAAATATACATAAGAATTCATTACAAGTAACAATTAGCTAAAATTCTAGACTAAAATTTTATTAAATTTTTTAAAAATTATAGGAGTTGTTATAATTAATTATATTTTTTATGTATAAAAAAGGGCTCACGTAAAAAAAATTATATGTTGCATTTACACGAATTTTTTTCTTAAGTAGGCTTTTTTTTTAAAAATAATTCTGATATGGACTCGTTTTGAAACTAATGCCCAACATAAGCACTCTTATGAGACTCGAAAATTTTTCACGTATGAGAGAGCGTCTCTCATCCGAAGCAGAATTTTTTAAAAAAAAACTTATGTATAAGAGAAGCTGGGAAAACAACGTCTCTTATACATGTAACAATTTGATTTTTTTTTTACTCCCACGTATAAGAGACTTATACTACTTTTATTTTAAAAAAAAGCAACAAAACTCTCGATTCGGAGCTATGATCTCCGTGAATTGTCTAAAACAAAACAGAAGCAATCAACAATGACTACATCAAAGAACAGAAGACGAAAACGAATCAAGAGGTGAATCAAGTAGTACCAATTGACAGTGCCAGCCAAGTGAACCGGGAGTTACGAGCCAGATTTCGACGGTTTCGTCTTGTCGGGTGGCGACGACTATAGAGGCGTCGGCGGTGGTGGCTAAGGCAACAACGGGCATCGGCTTCCAATTAACTGAGGTGATTATGTGGACTGTATCCATCACTCTTGGGGTTAAGCAAATAGTGTGATAGACGTTGGAATCTGATCAGCTACGTTTTAGGGTTTATAAGCCTCTGCAACCATGAGAGGAGGAAGGAAGAAAGAACATATACGAAGAAGAGGAGATTTTAAATAAAAGTCACATGATCAAATAAAAAAAAAACTTTGATATATATGAGACGCTAGGTTTTGCCAGCGTCTCATATTATTTTATTTTTTTAAAAACATTAACGTATAAGAGAAGTTGGTTTTCCCAGCGTCTCTTATACGTGAGAGTAAAAACAAATTTAAAAAAAAATTGCTTCGGATGAGAAACGCTGGCAAAACCAGCGTCTCTCTAATGTGAAAATTTTCCGACCCTCCCAAGAGTGTCTATGTTGGGAATTAATTTCAAAACAAGATCATATCGGGAATTTTTTTTTTAAAAAGGCCTACTCCAGAAAAAAAATCCATTTACAATTACTTCTAATATGATACATATAGTTTATAATTGAATTGTTTCAAAATATTAACTTTGATTTATATTCTTAAATAAATTCTTCAAACAAATCTAGTTGGTTAGAGATATATTGGTTGCTTGATTTTTAAAAAATAATTGATTTGCAAAATAGAGTAAATATGAAATAATAGAAAAATGACACGTATGATTTATGGGGCCAAAGTGAATGTGATAGTTTCAATTCATTATGTTTTAATATAAACTAGTGAAGTGACCCGTTCCATACACGGGAAATTAATATTATTCGTATGAAAATTGTATATTCTTTTAATCGAGTTCGTCAAAAAATTAAGGTCCCGTTCGGTAAGGTTGAAGTTTTTTGGGGTTGAAGGTAGCTGAAGCTGAAGGTAGCTGAAGCTGAAGTAAGTAGTTGAATGAAGCTGAAGCTGAAGTTAGTAGCTGAAGTTGCTTTTTGGGTTGAAGTTGGAAAAAGTGGTGTTCGGTAAGGTTTAAAAAACGATAGTTGAAGTTGGGTATTTGGTATGTTAAATTACATAAAAGAACATGGGTATTTGAAGATATTACAAAATCACGTGCTTTTTTGCTGCCTCACGTGACTGAAGCTGGCTCCCTCCTAATACCATTTTTCCCCCCAATTTCTTCCATAACTTTCCCCCAATTTTGAAGCTCGATGTTGAAGGCGATGAACAGCAACTTCAGCTATCTTGCGATTCCAGGTTTGTACTCGACTTTGGTTCTTCAATGTTCTTGTCCTTCGCTGATTCTTCGTTCTCAGTACAGTCAATTTTGTTTCTCTTTATGAACAACTTCTGAGAAATCCTTGAAGAACTAGTAGGTCCGTACTTTACACACCCGAAATCGCACCTTCAGATTATGAACTTACAGGTAAGTAATTTATTCTCTTCTTATTGAATTTGATACTCGACTTGTTATAAATGGAGAACATTGAGAATATTGAATGGAGAAGATTGAGAATGATATTGACATTGTAGGGTTGAATTTCATACTCGACTTATCTCTTCGCTGAATCTTCTTATTGAATTTGATACTGGAATCTGTGGGGTTGAATTGTTATAAATGGATGAGAATGATACTCATATGGAGAATGATATTGAGATTGTAGGGTTGAATTTCATACTCGACTTGTTATACTATAATTTTGTTTCTCTTTATGAATATCATTCTTAGTTATACTCATACGGAGAAGATTGAGAATGATATTGATACTTGACTTCGACATATGTCTTTTATTGAATGGGTGATATTGATATTGAAAATCTTATGTTTTGTGTTTAATTGTTATAAACAATAAACCCTATTGTCATGTACATGTTGAATTGTTGAGATTCTTTTATGTTTGTCACTGCATTATGTGTATTGATGTGCATCCATGTGACTGCATCAATTGATTGAAGACATGTTTATGATGCCTTTGATTATTGAATTCCATTGTCTAAACAACAATCTTTTTGTAAAGTTAGATTGGAAAAATGGATGTTGAAACACCAAATGGAAATACAAGTGGAAAGACAAAAGGCAAAGGAAAGGGTAAAGGTAAGGATAAGGCTAAGGCCAAGTCCACCTCTGAACTAGAAGAGAAGAGAATTTTTAAATTCTCTGATGAAGATCAATTGATGTTAATGCATATTTGTAAGGACTATCACGTGTCTCACGGGTATAATAACACTTTTGCATGGGAGGAGTTATTTGTGACATTCGAGGAGAAGACTGGGAAGAAGATTAGTAAGAAAAGTTTAAAGAACAAGTTTGAACACATGAAAGGATTCTGGCGCCATTGGTCTATGTTATGTAATAGTGTCACCGGAGCGGGATGGGATCCAGTTACTGGCCTAGTTACTGCATCTGAGGAATGGTGGGAAAAACATAGAACGGTAAGTTTTCAATCATTGTAATGCCTCTTCGATTGTGATCTTCGTTGAATGAGTTTTTTGACAATTAAATTGACACTGTGCAGGCTAAGAATGACAAGTTTCATCAGTTCAAAAAGAAGGGGGTTAATCCAGAGTTGAGTGAGCTATGGGATGACGTATTTTTAGTTATTTGTGCAAATGGAAGGTTTGTCATGTCACCGTCTATGGACAGCCCTATGCTTCTTCTCACAAATCCCGGTGTCGGTGATGATTCCCAAGTTAATGACTGCATTGATGGTAGTTCAAGAGGATGTCCTAAAGCTTCTTCGGTACATGGTGGTTTGAGTGGCTCAGGTGCTGATGTTGTTGATGATGTGAATGAGGGTGGTAATGATGTGCAGTGTTTGAGCGGTGATAGCATTGATCGATGTATTACGAAAGATAATGGTTCAGATTGTCAAAGCTTAAGGAATGTTGTAATGGTTTAGATGATGAAATGCCTCTTCATCCATTTCTAGACCGTGTTTGTGATGCAATCAATAAACCTAGCCCGGGAAACCCTCAAAGCGGTGGTAAACAAGGTTCAAGATTAGGTACTGCAAACCAAACCAGATCTGAACCAACTCTTTTACCAGATTCTATGACAAAGAAAAGGAAAAAGCCTTCAGCCAACACATCTGCTTACACTAACACATTGGCTAGTGTGGGAGAGCAAACTCAGAGGTTATATACTCTTATGGAGGGTGAGTTTGAAAGTAGTTCCAGGTCGGCAAATCTATATTCCTTTCAGCGGTGCATGGATTTGTTGGTTGAAATGAGTAAGGATGACACTCTAGATTTTGAAGTCGACTCTGTCATGTTTTGTTTTGCTTGTAGTAAGCTTTCTAACGAAGCATCAAGAGAGGTGTTCATCTGTATTCCCAAGAGTTCTTTGCGACTGGCTTGGCTAATGTATGAGTTCGAAGCAAGAACGAAATGAATGAATGGATGAGTTTGCCTTGGTGAACTGTGTCTTTCCATGACTGAATTACTGTTATTTGCATGAGTGAATTACTGTTTTTTTTCGTTGATGTTCTTGTTTGTAATGAATTACTGTGTGTACTTTGGTTAATGAACTACTGTGATTTTTATCACAGATTTTCCCCTGTCCTTTTTTTCAATTTGTTTGAATCTGTTTTTAACAGATTCATCTCCTGTTTTATTTTAATGTTCAGTTATGGCTTTGGCTTGAACAAATGTGACTGCATATTGCAATGGCTCGAGGATTACGGGTTCGTGCACAGTTGACAAGAGCTCAGCGTCTGAGGAGATATGGAGTTCTGTTGCATCTACTACTGGCAACCCATGCTCGTCTTTGTACTGCTTACTTTGTTAGGTATATGCAAAAAGTTCCTTGTTATAATTCCAAGTTGACCGGCTACATGTGGATGAGGCAGTGTATGGATTATGAATCAGAAGTGTGATGCGTTAGTGCATTCCGAATGGAGAGGCATGTCCTACACAATCTATGTTATGAACTCCAAACTAATTATGGACTCTCACCTTCTCGGCATATGTCAGTGTTGGAAAAAGTTGGTATATTCCTTTACACAATTGTTGTGGGGATCTCAAATAGAGATGCGTGTGAACGTTTCCAGAGATCGGGAGACACAATTAGCAGGGTGTTTCACCAAGTGTTGGATGCTTTGCTTGGGAGAAAGCATGGTTCTGGAGGGATAGTAAAACAACTTCTGAGACCGCGTGATCCAACTTTTGCAAACATTTCTTCCAGAGTTTTAAATGAACCTTGCTATAGGGTATTTAAGGTAAATGTATTATGCCAGTCATTATTTTTTTTAAACATGGTTTATTTATATAGTCCATAATACTATCTCTTTCATATTTTCAGGGGGCTATTGGGGCCATTGATGGGGTTAATGTGGAATATGTTGTCCCAAAGGACGAACAAATGACTTTTAGATGGAGGAAAGGATTCACATCGATCAATGTAACGGTGGTGTGTGACTTTGACATGTACTTTACATTCCTATCTTTTGGGTGGGAAGGAAGTGCTCATGATGCTCGGGTGTTCGACCACGCTTTACAAGAAGCTCATATGAATTCCCCGCATCCTCCAAATGGTAACGGTAAATATTATAGGTCGTTACTACTTGTGTGACAAGGGCTACCCGGATAGGAATGGTTACTTGGTGCCATATATGAAAAATAAATATCACCAATCCCAGTTCATCAAACACATTCCAGAGAACCATATGGAAGCCTTTAATCGTATTCATTCGTCATTGAGGACAACCATTGAAAGATGCTTTGGAATTTTGAAGAAACGATGGAAGATTTTGAAGGGTATGCCTTCATATCCACTAACCACTCAAGTTGACATTATATGTGCATGTTTTGCTTTAAGCAACTTTATACTAGAACAGAAGCATTACGACTCCATCCCAGACGAAGATGATGAAGAAGAGGATAACGCCAATAAGAAGTTTACCGATGAAGATGAAGAAGAGGATAACGATCCAAAGTCGGCAATGGGCGGGATCCGAGATTCAATAGCAACACACATTTTGAAGTACAAAAGCATATTTCTTGCTGGTCTTTGAACTTAGGTAAACATTGTGCACATAACGTATATATATGTATATATATGGGGGTATTATGGTAGATCTTTTTGTGTTTTGTCCTCAGGTTAACATGAATGTGTGGGCATCTCTTTTGAGTAGGTGACTAATGGTTTGTGACATGTATTTCTTTGCTCAAACACTCTCTTGTACGTGTTCAACTATTTGTATGGGCATCTCTTTTGAGTAGGTGACTTTAGAGGGCGTTTTATATTTGTGTATATGCTTAAACATCTTTACGTAACATTGAAGCTTGTGACATAAAAATCAAAGCATCGTCTATCCATTTCAAACAAACATGACAGTTACATGAATGAAAGTTACAAGATCAAGAAACGCATAAAAGATAAGCATGATAAAAATGACACATCACATAAAACAAACTATGGACGACGAAACCGGAAGCAACATAATTGACCACTTATTCGAGATTGACACTCGGGGTATTGGTTGGTACATTACGATGGCCATTCCACACATAATGAAGCCTAATAGCACGGTGGGGGGCCCTTACGGTTTTGTAGCCGAAATGGAAAAACGTGATCTGATACGTGTCATCCGAAGTGTAAACACGACTGATTTTACCGTACCACCAACATTCACGCTTGTAAAATTCGACATGGTCACCAACTTCATACCTATCCTTTGTGTGGATGGGTGGGTGAGTCCTTATTATCATCTCGGTAACAATTTCCCTTATGCGTTTTGAATGAGTGTCATCCTCGTACAAGTTTGCATACTCTACCGTATAGTAACCGATCGCTGGGCCTTTGCATATTATCTCAGCCTCATGAAATGAACCTTTCAATCCCTTTTCCACTCCCATGACTTCGACTTCGTCTCCACCAGTGAATTGAGGCCTACGGTCCATGGTCTTGCAAAACATAATAAGATATTGTCCAATTCTTAGATGCTTTGGAATGTAGAATTTCCTTATAGTATACAATGACAACGGGTAATAAATAAAGATTGACAACATGGTATGAGATCAATTTACCTCACATGAAAATGTAGAATATCCTCAAATGTAGCTCTAAATAGGTAGAGGTGACTTTAGAGGATGATCTTTAGGTTTACATTGTTGGTCCTTAAATAGGAAAACTAAGGACATGAATGGGTGTATAAGATGACCTAAAATGTTATAAAAGATGTAGTCAAAGTTGCTATACATCTCGTTTTTTATGAGCATGCTTTTTAAGATTTGTCCAATTCTATGTGATTTGTCATAAGAAAATGTCCCCTAGTCTCCATGAATGTAATAAGTTGTGATAAGTTACATAAGTTGATAAGTTACATAAGTGGATAAGTTACATAAGTTGATAAGTTACAAAAGTTGTGAAAAGTTTTAATAATGTAATAAGTTACATAAGTTGATAAGTTACATAAGTTTTGAGAAGTTGTAATAATGTAAGAAGTGGGAGTACATATTAAACAAGGGATAGTTAAGAATATGTGCGTCCTTAAAGTTGTACAAATGTGGAGAAGAGTTGCATACATGGGTCGATTTGGGTGCCATGGGGAGACAAGAGTTGCGTGCATGCAACAATGTCATTGTCTTGTGTTTTTTTAGCATTGATGGAACCATTCTCACCAAATGAAGAAGACATTGTGCATGCATGCAAATGTCATTGTCTTTGACCATTTTGTTTTGTTTCAAATCGAGGAGAATAGTGAGGAGCATAGTGAAAGTGACAAGTGAAGACAAAAAATGAATGCACAATATTGTGTATGTTGGGTTTAATCGATAGTGAGGAGCATAGTGAATAGTTATGGATCATAGTGAAAGTGACAAGTGAAGCAAAAAAATTGAATGTATAATGCATGCATGCATTACATTATGATACTGAAAGTGTAAAGTATAGTACTGATGTTTCCATAACAAATGATAGTGATGTTTATAAATTTTCGAAATCTTATATAAACCAATGGAAATGGTAGTTTCTATCAACCCACAAAAACCTAAAATTTGCATACATTATTTGACCTATTGGTAGAAGAAGAAGAGATGGCAGGTAACTTATTATGCATTTTCTGTCATTTTAAATTGGTTCTCTTCATAACTTTGAGTTAAGAAATTGTATATTCCAATTTCAACAGGAGCAACCCCTATAGCATTCACGGAAGTTCACAAGAAGATGTTTGTCGATGTTTTGGTTGACTATCAAGTGAAGTATGGTGCGTATGAGCACTTCATGTGGGGCGTAGTACGAGAAGAGTTTGGTCGAGTTACGGGGTTGAACTGTAGTGTCCTGTTACTGCAGAACCACTATCAGCGGTTGAAGAAAAAATGGAACATATGGAAGTCGTTCCAAACAGCATGCAATGTTGAGTGCGACCCTGTAACGGGAGCCGTTTTGAAAGACGACGATTGGTGGAATTCGTTGTTGGAGGTGAGTAAGTCTACGAAGAACTAAATTTGAAAATTCATAAGTTCATTTTTTTATAACGACGTACGGTTATATTTTGCATACAGGACGATGACAAGTATGTGTGCTTCCGTGTGTACCCGTTCAATCCAACCATGAAGACGTTGTTATCTCGAGTATTCTACCCTTAGTAGAGTCCATGTAAACGACCTTGAGTGGTCATAATCACCCATGTATTCAACGCATGCACTGATAAGCATTTCAAAATCAATCTTGGTACATGATCTTGGTCCTTTTATTTATTATCGTGTCTTACTATAATTTTATGAAATAATGATGCTTCCGAATTTGGTTAAACTTTAGTTTTGCATGTGTATTAACTTAACGTAGGGTTTTCTGTTCAAAGAGAGTAATAAACTAAAAAATAGCTCAAATGATAGATAGGAACACAAACACCATATTAAACGAGAGGACGCAATACATACTAAAAAGAGATGGTCAAACGACTACATTCTCAGTAGACATACTCAACGGACATAGTGAAACGACATAGTGAAACGAAATAGATTGTTTATTACATAGTTCAAAAGGAAGGAAATACTAAGACATAAAGTGAACGTCGATGATCCTCAACTTCAAGCTTTCAACTCTTGAACGTCCTAAAGGTAACGGAAAAGATAAGCACAAGCGTCCTTCGCTGTCGGGGTCAACGGGGTCCAACGGAAGTCCGCAAAATGTTTGTTCTCCTTCACAAAAATATACACAAATGAACTTAAGACTAATATCTTATATGTATAGTGTACTGCAAACAAATGTGCATGTCATACATCTTACCCTGATTTTAGCCGCCCACCAGTGATCATCACCAAGAACTTTGTCCGTGACCGGATCAAACAAGAGGTGAAATACTAGTCCAAATTATAACTTACATAAAAACAACCATTACAACAAAAAGTTGCAAACCAGAGGGGAATACTAGTCCAAAATGACCCCCCTGCATACACTTTCATCGTTACATATAAAATCACCCTTGCATTGCACACAGATGCATACTACCCCATGCATATTACTACATAAAGCCCATGTTTTAGTTCATAAAAGCTGCCCTATTACATAGCCATAAAGATGGCAACTAACATCAACATAAGAGCAATAACAGCATAATGAAACCACACTACGGTTGAGCTTCGTGTCGCAACGTCTCGAAGATCTTTGTTTTCAGAAAGAAGGTCGTCACGCTCAAGTCTCAGCTGAACATTGGAAGCGGCGATTTCGGCTACATGCTCATGTAGCTCTTGGTTTTCATCATTTAGTAGTCTACTTCTAGCAAATTGATCTTGATGTCTTGAACGCATTTCTTGTAATGCAGAAGTCAGGTCTTGTAGTTGATGTGTGGCAAATGCATTTTGTCATAATAATCTCGCAGCTTGGTCACGGAGTGCTCGAGTAGCCTCTTGAACCAATCGAACACGACCATCTCTTTGTTCAACCGTGGCATTGATGATGTAGTTGTATCGTTCCACATTTTCATCCTAAAAACATTTCAAAACAAAGGAGAGAATGCAGAAAATCATGAACTGTGTAGTGCATTACTTTGATAAAGGGAAACTAGATTCAATTGAAAAAGGAACAAGGGATAGTAGTGTTCATTACCCTCCACATAGCCTCCGGTGTTGCACTTCCAGTTGAGGAACTAGTTGTGGTTGGGCTGTAATCTGTAAGGGTTTCCAACACTTCTCTAGGGAGTCCGCAGTATTCATGTTCAGCCTCTTCAGCAAGCAAATGAGCTTCCATATCATGTGCATAGTATTCATCTGACATCTACAAAAGGCTTTGTTAAAAGAATCTTGTTTATTAACTAGTTCCTATACTACCATATACACAAACCAATTCACATGTTCATCAACAAATTCAGAATTTGTAAATTGAAATTCACCATATACACAAACAAATTCACATGTTCCTATACTACTAGGTAAGCATCTGTAAATTGAAAACTGAGGCAAAGATACACATGAATTATATAATAGCAAGCTAGTTAACACTAATCCAAAAGAAACAAGTGAGGACAATATTACTACAAAATCCACAACAACAGAACACTGAGCTCATTGATGGTAATTCATTGCAAATTTGTCAATTCTTGATAATTACCTGGTCTCTCTTTTATCTATAACAAAGCTTTATTGGTCACAATTATTTCCTCTCACTAACTGTTCATCGTGACTATGTTGTCTATATTGGTTGCTATTTTTGTTTGTTGACAAGAACACAAAAAATATTTCACAACAGTTTAACATACTAATAAGTAGTTCTTTATTAGCATAAATACGCATTAGCTTTCATGTTGAGACTAGAACCAACTTATTTTGACTTTACTGATTTATCCTCAACCATCTTCTTATGACAGTATTACTACCTCAGTAACTAATCCAAAAGAAACTAATCCAAAAGAAGTTATCACAGTGAGGACATATACCACCAAACAAATTCACATAGTTAACACTATGACATTCATATTCAGCTAGTTAACTCTGTCAAATAAACAAGTGTGGACATATACCATGAATGCAAATATTCACCAAGATAACTCTCATCAAACCGAGAAAACTCGAGGACATATAATATTAAGATAGTGAATTACACAGGCAAACCGAGAAAACTCTCATCAAGCCATCATCCATGTGTTTGGCATTTCAACAAACACATGGAGTGCACAGCTAGAAATGTCTATAAAACACAATACAGAATTCATATTAACCATCCTAATCGACAATCATTACACCAAAGCTTTGCAATTAGAGCAGAAATTGAAGACAAAAGACATTCGAAAATTTTAGGGTTCAAGAACTGAAATCAGAAAAGAAGAAGTTAGGGCTTTAGGGTTAAGCAAAATCAAAATTAAGGGTTACACATACCTTGAGAAATATGAAACGAAGGTTGGAAGCTCGTCCCTTTCCATTTTGCAGCTTGCGCTGCAAAATCATTGAAGAAAATTTTAGGGTTCACAGAAGTAGAGAGGAGGCTATTTCTTCATAAAACAGAGAGGAATGCATACCAGAAATTTGATCGACACTGATAACATGGGCAAGGGTATTTGATGGAAATATCCCAGCTTCATCTCGGTTGAAGTTGAAGCATTTGCTTCATCTGGGGGGGCTAGATTATTGAAATCGACACTGTTGGGTTGAAGTTTGTCCATTTCTTCAACCAGCTTCAACCAAAAGCACTTTTCGCCTTCATCTTTGCCGAACAGGGCAAAACAGCTTCAACCCACCTCCATCTTCAACTTCAACCCGTTTTTTGCTCAAGTTCATTCACGCCGAACGGGGCCTAAGATTAACTTTTTTCTTGTAAAGACTATTTATAAAAATATATTATATTTCATGAAGGTTATGTACGTAGCTTGACTTAAAAAAGCTATCACCTTTGTTTGAATTGTTAATTGCGTAATTTGCATGTTTTGTTAATAGAATTATTACATATGTAGAAATGATTAATTGCTTGAATTCAATAATGATTTGTTAATTAATTGAAATGTACTTAAAACTTGAAATATGATAAATAAGAGAGACCGCAATTGAGAAATACGGTCAGAAAAGAAGGTTTAAAAAAGTTGCCGTTAGAGGGCGACTATCCTTGGGTTGCATTGGCTAGGGCATCTGGTTTGTCACATTTGCAAACCCTCATGTATCCCAACCATGACCAAGTGTTGATCAATGCCTTTGTTGAGCGCTGGCAACCAGAAACAAATTCATTTCACTTGCCATTTGTTGAAATGACAATCACCCTACTAGATGTGCACAAGATTTTGGGTATCCCTATAAACGAAAGGGGCATGGGCTTTTGCACATCGGCTGATGGAATTGGCAAAGATGACACGAAGACTGTAATGGTCAACAGAGCAAAGGAGGCTTTTGGTTTTGATTTATCCGATGCAAGAGTCAGAGCTGGTAATGAAATTTCACCGGACCTTTTGAGGGATCAATGCACGAGACAAGATGATGAGGGGAACTTCGTTATGGATTAGGTCTCAATCGCTAAGGGTTGGTTGACATTGTTTACTAACAAGCCGTCGTACATGATCAAGTTGATTCATCATGAATGGGTTAATGATTTGACAAATGTCCATGGTGTGTCTTGGGGTTCAGGTGCTTTGTGTGCTTTGTATGGATAGCTGGGTAAATACTCCCTCAGAGATTGTGCAATGATGTCTTTCTGTTACACCTTGTTGATGGTGTGTTTGTCTTTAATTATATGTTTGGATATGAATTTTTTTCCTTGTATTTTCCTTAATTGTGTTTGATGATGCAGGGTTGGATCTATTTGTACTTTCCTGCCTTTGCCCCTCCACAAAACTATGAGTGGGATGAGTCAATGTCATATGCAACAAAATTTGATTTGTCTGAAAGACCGGACAATCGTCGCAACTACAGAGAGGAGCTACACATGATGAGCGTAAAAGGGGTATGATTATATTTTCATTATCTGTTCATTTTTTGTTTTGACTGTAATTTAAACTTGTTTTATTGATTCATGTACAACAGGTTGAGTGGCAACCGTATACACGCCTTGATCTGTGTAGCAAAGAACTTCGCCCGACTTTCTTTCATGGGGTCTTCCATGTTCTCGACAAGACCGAGCTTCACATGCCACTTAGAGTTTGTAAACAATTTGGTCGAGTTCAAGGTGTGCCAATCCCTCCTATTCAACCAATTAAAGATAGAAGGTGTGGAAACAATCGTAAATACTTAGTGGAGTACGTATGATCCCACGAACTGGAGTTGGGACCAAAGGGACAACAACTCTGTAAGCTTATGGGACGTGGGTGTAGAAGCAGATCCTCCATCTCTTTGCACTGACAATTACTTGGAGTGGTATTTGGCTCATACTCATTTAATAATCTCTCCGTGTACTAAGGAGTGTCTCATGCAGGTATGTCATTAATCTTCAAATTCTTTAAATCTATAACTTAATCATTGTTTGACTTAATTTTTATCGTACTTGACTCTAGGCAATTCGAACTTCTGTGTACAATTTGGAGCCGTATCGGGATGCAGATAATGAGGAGCAGTACCGGAGAATGAAAAACGATGTCTGTCACACTTTGGATGGCTTCTATCCTTTCCTCGAGTAGTTTGGATTCATGTTGTTTTTAGTTTCAGTTACTGTTTGGATTTGGTTTGTGCTTGTGTTGTAAGAACATGTTTTGTTGTGTTTGGGCGAATATATTGTTATTGTATTTTGAATGCTCACTTTAATGCATAAGATTGTACTTATGTTTTGTTTGCAATTGTTAGAGTTTAACACATAACCAAATCGACTAAACAGAAAGAAGCCCAATAAGCCATTATCTCATCTAATCCAAATCCATATTCGACCCATCAAATTTAGTTCAGAAGATGGTGGGTTACAGCTGTAACACACTCAAGACAAGTAAGTGGGTTACAGCAGTGTGCTAGCTGTAACACACTGAAGGCGATAAGTGATTTACAGTTGTTGCTAGTTGTAACACACTAACCTTCAGGAGAGAAGCTCTGTTGGTGCAGCAAAGTGCCAACTGAACAGAGTTGTACTGAGCAATTCAATCATGATAAGGTGAACTACGGGAGAAGATATTGGGGATGCCCTGATAGGACGTGGGACTCGCTTGATGAAGATGGTGGGTGCAAATACAGACATTGGATCGATCATCCATACTCAGGTCGAGCAAGGGTGGTTATAGAACAGCTAAATGAGGATAATTTGTGTCACTCTACAGAGGTTGGTGGACTGGAGGACCTAACTGAAATGCTGAGGGAAATGACAACAAGCCTAAACGAATCTGTAACTGAACTTCAGGTGAAAAATGTTGAACTCATGGAAGAAAATGTTGCACTTGCTGCAGAAAAGAAAGCCTTGCTTGATGAGAAATATGAAGCAAGTTCATGTGGGACTAAGTAGTTTCATGTTTGTGTAAGTTGGTGTTTGTTTAAGTTCTTGTTTGTTTAAGTACTCCCGTTGTACTGCTAATGTTGTTTTAATTTCGAGTTTCATGTACTGCTACTGTTGTAATGTTTGTTTCATTTAGAAATGAAAAAGTTTATGTTTTATTTTATGATTCAATTTAATAATGTTTGTAAGTTTAACACATTTTCATTCAAACTTATTTTACTACATTCATCACGAAGATAATAAAGCCACTCGTGACGAAGGCCTTCCAGAAACCTTTCGTCACGGATGTCTTGGTTCTATTCGTGACGAAGGTTTTCCTTTTGACATTCGTCACGGATGTCCTGGTTCTATTCGTGAAGAAGGTCTAGTTTCCAGACCTTCTTGACGTAGATCACGTGGAGTTTCGTGACAAATGTCATAATTTTTTCAAACTGAGGTGCACAAACTGAGTCATTACATATATTGAGTCACTAAAACTAAAACTGAGTCCAAATACATGAAAACATTAAAAATCTGAGTCATTACAAATCTTAAACAATCCATTTCGACTCAATCTTAAATGATACAAAATCACACATCTAATTAAGATTAACGACGTTGTTGTCTTTCTTGTTTTTTGCCGGTGCTCTAGGCCTTTTGTACGCCCCTAGTTGCTCAGCAAAAGGGTCTATCAAGAAGCGAGCGGCCGGTGAACAGTAACGATGCCACATATCATACACTTCAGGCAATGGAGTGTTCGGCAATTGGCATCTACAACAAGGCAAATGAAGTGCGTAATAGTTATTGATTTCAAAATATAAACAATAACTTCTTAGAGTGAGTTAGAAATTACCGAAATGAAGTGTCTTTCATCTTCAACAAGACAAATGCAACATATGGGCAATTTCTCTCCTTGTGCGTAGTTGTCGTCCAATACTATAGGCAAATAAGTTTGTCAAACTGATTTCCCAAGCACAACCAATGCACAATTGAAAATCGTAGCAACAACACACCCCATCGTCGGGACTTGTAACCATGTCTCTTCGGGTGCCATCTCTCCTGGTCCAGTCCAAGCTATGTTTGTAATTGCTTGATTAACATTAGGCGTTTCACCTGGGCATACCCAACAATCTTGCAACCCGTTATTCCAATGTGCAAATGTCATTTGAGCCATTTCGGATCTAACTCTCCTCCAATTATCTTGGTCCCAGCCTAATTTTTCTGCTATACCTCTGTTATAACATAATTATACTTACTGATTTGTGCTATAGGTTGCGTCGATCAACATTATATATGGAAATGCCTTAAGCAGTTTCATCGACTCTTGGCTTGCGAAGAACACATCTGTGATCTTATTTGTGACTTCGTCGCTCTTGTGTCTTACGAAGTAGTTCAGCTCCTTCGAACGATAGAAGAATTCTTGGACCACAGTTCTTCCCTCCATCCTCTTTGTTCTCAACTTGTTACAAAAGTTGTAGACTTGCGACTTCTTAGCCATGTTGTCAGGTTATTCATTGAGCCTTGTGTACATCTGTATTGGTCTAGCATTTCCCTTCCTCATGTCTAGTAACACCTTTTCCTCCTCTGGTGTAGGTCTTCCAGCAAATGCATTACTGTGTAAGGATTGGCCAATGATGTGATTGTGAGTTCCATGATCAACCCTTAAAATCCATTCCTCCTTTACAGTCTCTCTACATGCAATCTGAAATTTGCAACCACATTTCTGTGTTGAAGTGTTTTTCCTAGTTCTCCCCCACTGAATCAGAAATATAATGTCCACTGCGGTCGCATTTAAGCCAAGACCTTTCAACCTTCCCTTTGAAGTCGGTTCTACTAACCTTCAACATGAAGTTATGAGTTTTTCCAATATCTCTTGCCCACTTTTCTGCGTCTTCTCTTGAGCTGAAGATCTTATCAGTGACGAAAACTTATGAATAATCCGATGATATATGTGGCTCCTCATAATGCACAACACTGTCAAACTGTGGTACTGTCTTCAAAGTCGGGAAATACTCCATTTCTTGATATGGTTGCGATACGGATTGATATTGAGGAACATTGGACCCATTTTGATGGGAATGATATGGAGGATTAAGCTGAGAGACTATTGGTGGATTATCAAAATCCAAACCAAGATCAAACGAAGGCACTCCTACAGGTCCCAAACGAACATCGGCATTGATCGATAAGTTGTTTAAATCATTGAACAGTAGACTATTATACTGTAAAACAAAAAAATACAAAAAAAAAACACTCAGAAACCTTATTTTAACACCTTCGTCACGAATAATATGCATTCATTCGTCATGGATCAAAGGCCATGCGTGACGAACAAATTTGCACATTTTTTGTGCAAATACATTCGTCACGAATGTCCTCACTACTTCTGTCACGAATGTTTATGGTTCTTCCATCACGAATGTCTTATTTACCCTATTTCAGATTGATTTTTACACTTTTTTACCCCTAAATTCGAATAAAACCCTAAATTTCAACACACAAAATTTCACACAAACCCTAACTTCAACATTATTTTAACATCTTCTTATCATGTTCATTGTATGTAACACCTAAAAATCACATCTTTTCTATATTACAACATGATTTTCACACAATAAACACAAAACCTAACTTCAAAACTATACAATTTCATACAAAAGCATAAATTTTACTACAAACCCTAACTTGTACATTATTTAAAACAACTATAACATGCCTTATTGTAGTTCTCCCATGATGGACCACCTTCATCAACATTTTGGTGTATGTAGTCATCCCAATTTGACATTTTCAATTGAAGCTTGTGTTTGAATGAGAGTGTTTAGGATGAAATGTGGGTAAAATGAAGTGAAAAAGGTTGAAAATGAAGGTTGTGCGGATATTTTGATGGTAATTAAATGTAGTCGGTGTGGATTAGACATAATAGCTTCACTTTTGCAGATATAGCTACATTCGTCATGGAAGTCCTTCATTTCTTCGTCACAGATCTCATCTGTACCTTCGTCACAGAACTCTTCTAAACTTACGTGACGAAAGTAATGTCATTTACCTTCGTGACGGATGTCTTCTTCTATACATTCGTGACGAAGATCCTATAAAATACTCGTGACGAATGTATGAGTGTGTTAAATAAAATTTTAGGGTGTGATAAATGAAGACGTAGATCCTATAAAATACTCATGACGAATGTATGAGTGTGTTAAATAAAATTTTAGGGTGAGATAAATGAAGACGTACTAAATATATAGATCGAAAAGCGAAATTTAGGAGGGGACACGATATAAGAAATGGAGTGAAGCTCGACATCTTTTCTTCATTTCTTGACAATGAATCCTCCTCCGTGGATCGAAATGCACAGAGTATTTGGCTACTTGGACGTGGCTGATTTATGATATATTGACGTGTTTGTTTATATATAGCCCTATCTAAACAACCGTATGACATAAAAAAACATACAAGGATTTATCTTAAAGAGTCTCATTTTACTTGACCACATTCCCCAGCAAACTATGTGCTGAAGGCGAGCTGTTTCCACTCAACCAAGGATCCTGAACCGAAATTGGGGAGCCATCTTTCCCTATAGCAAGAACCAGCCTCTGACTGATGACTGCATTCCTAGCAGAAACACACGGTAACGACCTATCGCTTGCATTAAAAGTAGACGAGCAACACGAAGCTACGGATCTCATGTCGTCTTGTGGTGGAAATCCGGTTAACCTGACGAGTTCCAACTCCTCTGCAACTTCCATCATTGACGGCCTCATATCCCTATGATAAGCAAGACACCTAAACGCTAACTCAGCAACTTTATGAATCGAAGACAGCGTCCACGCATCCCGATGCGGGTCGAGAAACGGGTCGATGATCTCGTCTAAACGACCTTTTCCGATTCTGTCAACAGCAAGAGATGCAAGATTGATTTCCGTGTGAGGCCGAGAAAAATCAACCACTTTTAACGCGGTTATAATCTCAACAAGAAGAACTCCAAAGCTGTAGACGTCGCTCTTGTCTGAGAGATGGTAGTTTTGGTGGTACTCGGGATCCACATAGCCAGGTGTCCCTTGAGGAGCCGTTGAGATATGTGATGACTCAGCCATTCCGAGTCTAGAAAGCCCGAAATCCGCCACCTTGGAATTATTATTGTAGTCCAAAAGAATGTTGCTGGATTTTATGTCTCTGTGATAAATGGGAGGATTCATGGATGAGTGGAGATAGGCGATAGCTTGTGCTGTTTCTGTTGCAATGGCGAGCCTTATTGTCCATGGAAGGACTTTACCCATCTCTCTCTGTAGATGTTGACACAATGTTCCGTTTTCCATAAATTCATACACGAGTATTTGTTCTCCGTTCTCTATGCAGCAGCCGAGGAGGCGAACGAGGTTAGGATGGCTAACTGAGGATATGAGCTTGATCTCGTTCATGACTTGCTCGATGGTGTTGGTGTCTCGGTATTTTATTCTTTTGATGGCAACACAGTCGTTATTGTGCATCGTGCCTTGGTAAACTGTACCGTAGGCTCCGGTACCGAGTCTTTTCTGCTCTGAGAAGTTGCTAGTTGCTCTTTCAATTTCCTTGTAAGGGTAGAGAAGGATGCTTGAGTTTCCAGCAAATTCAGAGAAGAGATTCTTTTCACTCTTTCGGGTTTTCATAGAATTGGAATGGCGGCGTGCAAAGTGACAAATAAGGACTAGAAGAACCACTGCTGAAGCTCCAGCAATTATACCTGGATAAAAAATAGTGACAACATCTCAGGAAGCTAAGAGCAGTTAATCTAAGATACACACAGACGAATACTCTGAGGTTTAGAGAATATTGAGAGTGCTTGATGACATGCTACTCTCAATCTACAATGTCTAAGATAGAGATAAGATCATCCCATCCGAACAAAGTAGAACAAAAAAATATTAACCTGCTGGCAAATTGTGAAGTTTTTGGATGATTGCAGTTCAGAAAGAATTGACAGTTAATAAGAGCTACAGCAAGGGAAATTACCTCCAATGAGAACGGCAGTTAGTGACCTTCGTTTGGAGACTGATCAAGAGGTGACACAGAAAAGGAAAGACAAAAATTAGTTGATTAGCATGAACAAAAACTATTTCAGTACCACAATGCTAGTCTAAACAGCAACTGTCTTCCTTTCTTTTGCAAATTATAAAAACAGAATCCACATAATTGCATAAACCAGCTGGCAAACTGCATAAAATTAATCTGTGAAGCATTACTGTAAATATGTCAACGTTGGGTCAGTGTACAAGAACCTCAACTGGAACTCCTTACCAGATTAAAATATCAATTAACTATCTGATATGCAATTAATTTACAAAATGCTTTGAATATGAAGAATCATTTGTTGGTTTTTATAAAGTCAAACATAAACCTCATCATTTAGACAATAACTTATCAAAGAGGGAACATGATGGTCAACCAGGAAGAAGCTAGAAATTCTAGAATAGTTTAATAAATTTAAAAATAGTTAAAACATGGCTAAAATTTTTGCTGCAAAACTTTATCATGATGAACAATTATATTAGTAATGGTAACACATTATAAGCAGCTAGAAAAGCAGAAAATTGTATACTCTCAAAACTAATGAAAGTAAGTTAGTTGACATCTAGCCCCAGTAATGAAATTTACTCAGAATTTTCTTGTACAATTTCTACTTTTTCAAAACACAATAGATACATGGTAATGAAGAACTTCATTGTCATCTTAGGTAAAACACTTGATTACTGCTTCCATTATACAGTACTCCGTATAAAATAATCCCTGCAGAAAGATCACATCTGGCCTATCATGTAAGAATAATTCAATCTTCTGGCAGTGCTGACTTTTCTACTTTGAATGTGATATCCCGTAACGTATGTTTATTAGATTATTAACTAGAATATGGGGCTACAACTAGCCTTGCTAATATCCTTAAACCTCCAAGTCTTCTAGTCCAAATCTAAATTTTCCATTTGCATATTTGAACATTCTTAGCCGCCTCAAGGAGTTTTTAGTAGACATAATCATCTCAATCTCCTCATATACTGTCAGAATTAAGATACCAATCTAAACTTAAAATACTAAACCAGGATGAGTTAGAAAATGCAGCACATTTTAAGCTCATTATCAAGTAATTAAACAGTAATGCAGAACTCCGAATGACTCAGTGACAGATTTAATAATTTAATCAATTCTAACCAACCTTTCCGGCAGCCTGAGCCATGGACGAATCCATCACCCTTGAAACCATCTTTGCAAGAACACCGATAGCCAGGCTTCATATCCATGTGATTAACTTGTGTACAGTCCGCATCATTAGAGCAACTGCATGCCCCAGGCAACCACCATTCCAGCTGAATCGTCTGAAACTGGAGGGAAACATCCATATTCCCTTTGCTCGAGTCGACTACAACCGAAGAAATCAAGAATTGGCAAGTTCGTGTGATATTATCATGATTCAGAATCCCAGTCCCCTTCTCCGCAGCAGCAAAGCAACTCATATTCCCACTCTCTCGAGCAGAATCGCATCCCTGCAACCTAAACCTTTTCTCAAGCACATCCGTGGGAATCGCGCATCGGTTCATAGGCGACGAGCAGTTTCGCAACAGAAGCGCATTCTCCCAAGAAACGCCGTAGTTTGCGCCGTTAAATACTCTGATTTCGCTCACTGTACGGTTGCATATGGCCGGGAAATGAACCATAATGTTATCGGAGGTTATGTTTTGGACTCGGTAGCCGGTGAGACTGACGACGGCGGATTCACTGCTACAGTTCAGCCGGATCTGGCAGCCGTCGGAGAATCCAAAGGGATAATTAAAGTGCTCCTTTCCGCATGTCCTCTTACAACCACCGGAATGACTTTCTCCGATTGCAAAATTCGCAAGTAGAAACGCCAAAATAAGCCTCCAATCGATCAGCATAGCGAGTAACGGAGATGAATTGAAGGAAAACCTAGAAGTTCAGAAGAAGCGGCGGGTGAACAAAGCATCACCGTCGTCTTGCTGCCTAGGTTTTGAATCAGAAACAAAAATGAATCATCTTGAATTAGTTTGTTGGCTGGTGGAAAAAGCAACAACGATAACAACACAAGAAGAGCTAGAAGAAAGAGGGGGTGGGAAGGCCGGCCATCCATACAAATTTAATGCTTAATGCAAAGGACAGTGCATTAATTTCGACAGGGATCATAAAATTAAAATTTGATTTCTCTCCGATTTTAGTTCGCTCCGAGAGATGAAATATTGCACAGTGGAGAGCATTAATAATACACACCTGCTCGGGGCACTCAATTTGTCAATGGCTGCTTAATTGCGTAGTGTCAGATTTGAGCCACCAAGTCCTTCTTCTTCTTTCCCTTATTCATGCAGCATCTTCTTCTGCAGAAAAATATAATGGAGATCGGATGACAGGAAGAGAAAGTGGGAGGTGGAATTTGATCAAAACTTTGTTCTGTTTTTGTTTATTCAACGGCCTTGCTCCTTTCTTTTCTTTTCTAAAACTTAAATAATGATTTTAGATTGCTTTGTTTGATTTGAATGACTACGATAACATGTATGGGCCATGGCGGTAGTGGAGAATTCTTTTCAAGTGGGCTAAAGATTGGGAGTGACCTGTTATGCTTTTTTTCCTTTATTTATGAATTATCGTTAGAGTTTACAAGAATTTACTGCAGAAGCACCATTTTGCAGTTGCAACCTTGCAACTTGCAAGTGTTGTCCAATAAAAAGAAAAAATGAAAACTTCAAAATTTTTAATACACTAGTATTTTCATTTTAACTACGTTTCGGCTATTTCCACTACATTTTGTAACTAATGGCACTATATTTTTTTACGTTGAAAGTCAACGTACGTTGAGTTCCAACGTACAGGTATAATTTTTTTTTTTTAAAATAGTGTACGTTGAGTTCCAAAAATTGTGGCATACGTATTGAATATTCGTATACGTATAAAATTTAAATACGTAGAAATTTGAGTTCCAACGTACAGGTATAATTTTTTTTTTTAAAATAGTCTGTACGTTGAGTTCCAACGTGCGTGGGGTTTTATAAATCCTGCGCACTTTTCTTCTTCTTCCTGTCTTCTTCTTCTTCTCTGCTCTGAAACCCTAACCTGATAAAAAATCGCCGCCGCCCCCAAATATCCATTTCTTAACCGAATTCCTTCGTTCCAAATCCAATCTTCATCAGCGTTCAATTGTAATCCTAATTCCCTTATCAATTGTGAGTTTCCCCATCGAAATGGCTCCAAAAATAAAAAACCCTAAATCGAAAAAACCGAAATTGACGGCGGCGGAGGTGGTCCGGCGGCTGGCTGGTGGCGTTCGAGTCCGAGGCGGTGCAAGCAGAGGTGCTGGCGTTGCAGAGGAGGTGGCCGGAGGTGTTGGCTCTTCAAATCCAGTCGAGGAGGTCGTCGGAGGTGCTGGCGTCGAGGTGGCCGAAGGAGCTGGCGTCGAGGTGGCCGGAGTTGCAGAGGAGGTGGTCGGAGGTGCTGCTGGAAGCGAGGTCGGGGTTGGTCAAGCGGGTCGGGCTCCGTCGGGTCGGGGTGATGCTAGCGGGTCCCGGAAACGGGCTCCGTCGGAATCGTCGGAACGACCGAGAACAATTTACCACGTATGTATTTTAGCGTTTTATTAAATAATATATTAAATAGAATTAATCGTTATTTATCGTAAAACGTGTAACGTTATTCGAGAAATAACGATTAAATAATTTTGAATTGTTTTTTATTTATACTTTATTTTTCGATTAACGTTTCACGCTAATCGAGAAAATAACGAATAAAAGAAAATGATTTAATAAATAATATATTAAATAGAATTAATCGTTATTTCTCGTAATTATTCGAGAAATAATGATTAAAATAATATTGAATTGTTTTTTATTTATTCGTTATTTTTCGATTAATGTTTCACGCTAATCGAGAAAATAACGAATAAAAGAAAATAATTTAATAAATAATATATTAAATACAATTAATCGTTATTTCTCGTAATTATTCGAGAAATAGCGATTAAAATAATGTTGAATTGTTTTTTATTATTCGTTATTTTTCGATTAGCGTGAAATAACGAATAAAAGAAAATGATTTAATAAAAAATATATTAAATAAAATTAATCATTATTTCTCGTAATTATTCGAGAAATAACGATTAAAATAATATTGAATTGTTTTTTATTTATTCGTTATTTCTCGATTAAAACGTTTCATGCTAATCGAGAAATAATGAATAAAAGAAAATGATTTAATAAATAATATATTAAATAGAATTAATCGTTATTTCTCGTAATTATTGGAGAAATAACGATTAAAATAATATTGAATTGTTTTTTTAATTATTCGTTATTTTTTTATTAACGTTTCACGCTAATCGAGAAATAACGAATAAAAGAAAATGATTTAATAAATAATATATTAAATAAAATTAATCGTTATTTCTCGTAATTATTGGAGAAATAACGATTAAAATAATATTGAATTGTTTTTTTATAATTCGTTATTTCTCGATTAAAACGTTTCACGCTAATCGAGAAATAACGAATAAAAGAAAATGATTTAATAAATAATATATTAAATAGAATTACAGGTTATTCGAGAAATAACGATTAAAATAATTTTGAATTGTTTTTTATTAAATAAATAATAGTAAATATTAAAATATGTATAAATATTGATTATAATTAGTTAAACGACTTAGAAATAATAATATTAATTATGAAAATAGGCGTTAGACAAGGCTTTTTCCCCTGGTTCTATTAGAAAGAAGCACAGGGGCCCCCACAATGTTGATGTGCGGGGGATCATCGCTTCATCTCGGAGTAGGGCTTCTGGAGCCGTTGTTCCTGCGGACATTCCAGGAGTTCACATAAGAGATGGGTCTCAGCAGCAGCAGATTGATATCGCTGAGGAGGAGACAGAGACTGTAGCTGCGACAGAGACAGCAGTTGAGACAGAGACTGTAGCTGCGACAGAGACTGCAACTGATATAGAGACAGACACTGCAGCTGCGACAGAGACTGCAGCTGAGAGAGAGACCGGAGCTGATCTAGAGACAGTTTTGGATGTTGGACTTTTGGAGGCCCATATGGCTGATGAGTATTATGAGGGGTCTCCACAGCTTCAGCCATCTCCAGATGGATCGCCGCCTCCACAGGATACTGAGCAGCATATGGACGAGCCTTATCAGGAGGCTTCTCAGGAGGCCGCTCAGGAGCCTGCTCATGGTCTACGTGTTCCGGCTCCAGGAGATCCTGATTATTTGGGGGCGCCTGGAGGTCCAGTTAGTTCGCTATTTCTGGTGGACTACAGCACTCACTTTGCTCCTGTCATATGGACCGAGACGGAGCGTCATGTTGAGGCACTACAGAGAGACCCTGAATACGTGATACTTGTTAGATCGCCGGTATTCGTATTCCCCTTAATAAATTATTAACCCAAATATTTTATGAAAGCCGTTTTTAATATTTTGATTTATTTTTCTGTTTCGCATCTCAGCTGAGGAGGGTGCTTAAGTTATATACGCGCAAGACGTTTTTTGGCGAGTTTGATGCGCACAAGACAGATGCTCCTGGTTCATGGTGGCAGCTCGTTCGGCATAGCCATTTGCACACCCTTGCAGATACTCGACTGGAGTACAGGACTATAGACCCGATTCTGATTTCAGCGTTTGTGGAGCGTTGGCATCCTGAGACCAACACCTTCCACTTCGGTTTTGGTGAGATGGCTCCCTTACTGATCGACGTCCTGAAGATCTTTGAGCTACCGATCCATGGCGTCGCTGTCAAATATATTGTACGGGATGTAGATACATTTGTCTATGACCAGGTTCAGCGTATCTTCGGGTTGGAGACACGCGGGGATGCCAGGCTGCTATGCGGACGTACGTATAATATATTACTTATACAATTAATGTTCATTTAGTTAATTTGATTAAATATTAATAACGTAGAATTTATTACTTATTTACATTTGTAGAGGGTGGTCTGACTATCCACGGAGCTCCCGGCATTACGACGATCCACAGCCGACTGGAGGAGTTATTTGATATACATGACAGGTAAAAAAGTTGTTTCTTCCCAACCTTTATGAATCACATTGTAATTATGTATTGACGTTAACAAATCATCGTTTCTCTGTCAATTCAGGGATAAGTCAGGGATGAGGGTGAAGCACAGATATCTCAGCATCCTACTCGACCACAACAACACAGGCACATACGCTTGGGGTGCAGCTGTCTTGGCTGAACTGTATCGACCGTTGGGTCAGGCATCTCGTTCAGGGTCCATGGGGTTTGCTGGGTGTCCACTCCTTCTTAAGGTAATAATCGTATTATTACTTGACTTGAAAATATTATTTAAAATTTTATAACATTTCGACCTTTATGTTTTAGGCTTGGATATGGGCGTACGTCCATGGGTTTCGAGGCCATGCGACACAGGACTTGGATTCCATGACTGCCCAGGCGGCTGCTATAAAGGATAACACCGTGGTCAGGTATGCCAAGGACACAACTCGTCTTGTGTCTCTCCATCACGTTTTGGATGAGATGACGTATGCAGAGGTAAGTAATATTTAGCAAATCAATTTATGTCTTGTTATGCAATTTAATTTAATTTTAATTATGTCTTGCCTTTAAACAAATCAAAATAGGTTCAGTGGAACCCCTGGGGGAAGTTGGATCTCAACGACCCCCAGTATATGTTGGCTCGTTTTCGGGGGCCTTTAGAGGCATTTGAGATTCAAGAGGGGTATAACCCTGACCGATTTCTTAGGCAGTTCGGGTATGTACAGGGCGTACCCGAACCCCCGATTACCCCCTTCCTTGCTGTTAGGAAGGATAAAGCCTCGACATAAAAAGTGGAATTCCAGAAAGCGAGCTGCACTTGGAATGATCTACACTGGCCTGGCAACTTGATTGAGTTAGACGAGCGGGATCGACGTTCACTTCGAGACTATCCATGGGACTGCAAGGAAGACTATATGCCTTGGTTCGATCTGATGTCACATCCTTACATGGATTCGAGATCTCTGAGATAGGATCCACGTAGACCGCTTGCCCATCGTGTTGAGCTCGTGCAGCTACCTGTGGGAGCCGATCTAGTTATGGTAAGTATTTCTTACAATATTTGATACTGTAGTATTAATGTTATAATGCTATTTTATTTGTTTATAATTATATTGTATTTTATTAACTTGTAGAGGAGTAACCTCGTCACCGGCGATATAGCAGCTTTTTTGAGGGGGTATGGTGACACTGTTAGTCCAGATTTAGCGACGATGATGAGAGGCTGGATGACCGCTTTGACTGGTGTTGATCCTCATGCACCAGTAGCACCTGCAGAAGATGAGGATCAACATGTGTAGCAGATTATATATTTTGTTATTTACGCAGTATTTTGGATTGTATATGTATTTTTATGTTATTAGCAAACTTTAGGCCAAAACGGACTTAAAATCGAGTAAAACCGACTTAGATTGACTAATGACGCGAAAATCGAGTAAAACCGACTTAGAACGACTAATGGCGCGAAAATCGAGTAAAACCGACTTAGAACGACTAATGGCGCGAAAATCGAGTAACACCGACTTAGAACTACTAATGGCGCGAAAATCGAGTAAAACCGACTTAGAACGACTAATGGCGCGAAAATCGAGTAAAACCGACTTAGAACGACTAATGGCGCGAAAATCGAGTAAAACCGACTTAAAACGACTAATGGCGCGAAAATCGAGTAAAACCGACGTAAAACGACTAATGGCGCAAAAATCGAGTAAAACCGATAGTAAATGTCGATAGTGGATGTGGATAGTGGGTAGTGAATGTGGATAGTGAATGTGGATAGTGGATGTGGATAGTGGATAGTGGATAGTGGATAGTGGATAGTGAATGTGGATAGTGGATAGTGAATGTGGATAATGGATGTGATAAATGGATAGTTTGGGCCCAATTCGTTTAAACGTCTTAAAACGATAAAAATCAAAATTTCAAAATTGTAACATGATAGAAAATAAAGCCCATATTCGTTTTCAATTCTCGGAATCGAAAAAAAATCATCGAAAACGTCAACGGGCCTAATAAGGCCGAATTGAAATTTAGTGAGGCCCATTATAAAAAAAACGACATAAAACGGCTTAATAAGACTTTAAACCGCAAAAAACTTGAAATGTAAAAGTTGTATTTGAGCATTACCAATATGACGCTTTCGTTTTTATAAGAAAATAACAAAATGAACACTTCGATATATCTAAACGAGCACTTTCACCTAGTAACGAGTTAATCTCAAGTATATAAGTCATATAGTTTTACTCATATATGTGTGATATCACTTCGTTACTCAAATAAAGTTTATATAAAACTTTCATTAAATGTTATGATACACTCAAATAATCCAACATAACGACATTTCACATCTTCGTATTGTCGTTATTGCTTGTTTAATCATATATGTATGCGTATTTCATTAAAACTTTCATTAAATATCGAGTAATCAAGCAATAAGGACAATACGAAGATGTGAAATGTCGTTATCACACACATATGAGTAAAACTATACGACTTATATACTTGAGATTAACTCGTTACCAGGTGAAAGTGCTTGTTTAGATATTTCAAAGTGTTCATTTTGTTATTTTCTTATAAAAGCGAAAGCGTCATATTGGTAATGCTCAAATACAACTTTTACATTTCAAGTTTTGTGCGGTTTAAGGTCTTATTAAGTCGTTTTATGTCGTTTTTTTATAATGGGCCTCACTAAATTTCAATTCGGCCTTATTAGGCCCGTTGACCTTTTCGATGATTTTTTTTCGATTCCGAGAATTGAAAACGACTATTGGCTTTATTTTCTATCATGTTACAATTTTGAAATTTTGATTTTTATCGTTTTAAGGCGTTTAAACAAATTGGGCCAAACAATCCATTTATCACATCATTATTCAAGTTTTTTTGCTAAATCCCTTATCAAGTTTTCCAGTTTTTTTTGGCTAAATACCCCTTCCATCATGTGTAACTTTTTTTTTTTGCTAAATACCCCTTTCTTGTCATTTTTCGTTTTAAGTCTCTTTTACTCGATTTTCGTTTTAATCCCCTTCCATCCCGTTTTTTGTTTTAACGTTATAGGGCCTTTGTTGTTGTCGGCCCAAATATGAAAAACCCTAGTAACCTCGTCTATAAATTCACTGCCTCATTCTCACTCAGCTCTCATTCTCACTGCGCCGTAATAGAATTAGGTTTGAAGTTCTTACTGTGTATTTCAGTTAAAACTCCCATTTTTACTGATTTTGTTTGATATCTTGATACTTTCTAACATGTTTTCTTACTTTGTATTACATATTCAAACAACCATGGCATCATCTTCATCCTCCTCAGTTCCAGCAGAAGGCAGTGAGATCCAGTGCCCGAGTAGAAGGTGCTAAAAAACAATCAAGGTGTTCACTGCTAATGACAAGAAAAATCCCCATATGTATGGACGAAGGTATATTACATGCGACTGTAACTTTAGGATCGTGTATCTTGAGCCAGAATACGACCGTCATCATCTCCGAGTCATGGCAAAACTGTTGAAGGAATACGCTGACATGGAGCTTAAACTACATATTTATAACAGGTCTTCGAGTATGAAATCAGCCAAATTCCACCTTGGAGTGAACTTTCCCAATGAATATGGTCGTGGTCCTGCTTCCCCTGATTCCGATTAGGATGTAATGTTGTTATGTGTCTTGAAAGTTGTTTAGTCTTTGTTAAGTCTGTGTTTAGTTTCAATTTCAAGAATGAGTCTGTTTTATTTTCTAATGAGTCTGTTTCAATTTATGTTGAGTCTGTTGAAGTTTCTTGAGTGTCTGTTTTAATTTATGTTGAGTCTGTTGTAGTTTTTGGATTGTATGTTTTAATTTAACAAGTAATCCCTTGTAGTTTATCAGAATCTGTTTCATTTAACCCATCTAAAACATTAAAAAATAACAGACAAGACAATACCTCTTCCGAAAGGAGACAAGTCATTAAAAGCAGAACAAACTTACAACAAAAGTCATCAACTACAATCTCAAAAGCATACAAGATAAGTCCTTTAAAGTTACAAAAGGTGAAACATTCAACACATCTGAATTCACTAGAGATCAACATCTATACTACCATAACTAATGTGATAGTCCTTCCAATGCTGCATCCTCAGCGCGAACCCACAATCCAATCCATTCGCACTAGGATCCTTGAACATGCGCCAAACTCCAGGTACAGATGGTACCGGACAGTCTTCTCTAAGACACACCTAAATGTTAAAACATAAATACTATGTTAAGCATTAAGAAAATTGAGTGAAAACACAAATACTTTAGTGAAAATCATACCGGTATGTAGTGGTTTGCAAAGCCCACACGAGCCATATATTGCATAAATCTTCAAACCCTGACTGGAGCTTTGTTGATACACCCTCATCGGTAAGCACAAATAGGACCGGACTTTGGATAAGTATATCAAACCAACCTGAAACCGAGTGGCAAATGCTAATCCAATCATGGGCATACTCATCCAGTATTTTTCGGGACAAGGTGACCTGATATAGTTGACCTCTTGAACAAGAGCTTCGAAGTTCTTTGCCAAATCCGGGCGTAGTCTGGTCATGACTTGTCTGTAGATATCACTGTTCTGTAACAGCTCTGAAGCCACTTCAATGCGAATGCGAGGATACTCTTGTTGGTCAAACCCCAACAACACAGCTAGTGACCGATATCCACAATGTCCATCTGCCCTTACATCTTTCGCATCTACAATGTATGGAAAAATGAAGAGATCAACTTTGTCAACCTCGAAGTCTACCCCGCATTTCGTCATTGTTGGTTGAGGGAACTCATCTGTAAGATTGCACCCTGATAATCCGAACCCCTCTCCAGCAGTGCCACTTGATTAACCGAACGACTCTCCCGCAGTGCACCCAGCAACTTCAAACTCCCCAATTATAGTAGGCTCAGTGGAAGTAGGCTGTGTCGCCTTTGCTTTCCCCTTTCCCCTAACCTCCTTATTCTTCGCCTTCACCTTTGCCGCATGTTTTTATCTAATTCTTCCCTTGCGTACTCAAACCCGCTCTTCTCTCTCTCGGTTCCCCATTTCTTTCCTACGGCTCCTTTTGGTCTGCCAGGATCCTGGATACCCGTCGGCTCCACCGCAGTAGTTTGATGCGGATACTCCAACATTGTGTACAAGTCCGCTATTTGAGACCACTGACTTTCCGGAAGTTCTCCCCTTTGCCATCTCTCGTTGAGCTCAATGAATCTCAACTCCCGAGTGGTCTTCGGTACACCAATCTCTATGTCTCCGCTATCAAGTCCAATCCTATCCCATTGTAGCTGCCTCCAGAATCTGTGGATCTCGTTCAACTTGATTGGCTTTTCTTCAATAATATGTTGGACTATCTCGTGCACGGTAGGCCCTGGCATTCACGCATCCAGTAATCATCGCAATGTAACTCAAAATTCTTGACCTTTATATCCTCCCATATCGCAAACAGCTTCTTCAACCCTTTATCCGACACATTATGGAATAGATGCCGAAAGATCAATTTGGCGTGTGGATTCATAGTTCTGAAAATCCCGGGTGTCTTGATCTGATCCTCTTCCATGCTAGCCCTCACCTTCACAATCTGGCCCTCGATGGCTGCATTGATCCTGACAACCATTCGGTTAAAATCGCCTATGCTTGACCCACTATCTTCTTCAACACCTTATGCATTCCCTCAACCCTATGATTTATTCATTCAAAGGCGTGTTTATTTAAGACAACAATTAACTAATCAACTAATAAACAAATGTGAAATGTTTATGCATAACATACCTGTTTGAGGTCCTCGTGAAGAAGTGAAGATTGTGTTCCATCCACGCACAAACAATGTTTGTCTTGTAAGGGATAAGCCAGACCTTATCAAGGTATCCAACGATTCCGCTTCCCCAATATGTTCTCAACCGTACCAGCCTCTCCTCGTATTGTTCCTCCGTTCTTGATAGAAAAAGTCTCTATACTTGCCCGCACAACATTTTCACCGATTCCTTGTTTTTCAAAATTCTAGTAGCATTTACCTCGATGTTGTGCTTGATATGAACCCAACACAAGAGGTGTTGAACCGGAAGATCTTTGAACAATATCTTGATTGCAGTGATGAGAGCTAGTTCTCGATCGGTCATTATTGCAGTCGGCATTACTCCAGCATCCTCAAACAACTTTTTAAGCCTTTGAATTATCCACAAGTAGTGCATTGTTTCCTCCTTACGCGTGAATGCATACGCAATGTTGAATGTCTTATGCGTGCAGGTGAACCCGAAAATCTCCACAAGAGGCATCTTATACCTGAATAATATAGCTATAAAACGACGCAATGGGATATTAAACAATAAGTCATACGTACGCTATTATATACCTATTCGTCTTGTAGGTGGCGTCGATAACTACGACGTACGGAAACATCTTCAACAAGTGCAACGAGTCTTGATGGGAAAAGAACAAGATGTCCACCTCGTGTGATTTCTTCCTGCAAAGGGGATGCACTACATAGCTGCGCTCCTTCAGAAACTTCAAGGTCCACTGTGTAACACTCAAATTCCCACGATCCTCAAAATGCAACTTCTGAATAAAGTTTGCGATTTGTTTTGTGGATGTTACATTCCCGGGAAAATTCTTTTTCAAATCATGACTAATTCCAGACGGAGGAGTGAATACATTCTCCAACGACGTCACGAAGGTCACCTCATCCGGCGTCATTCGACCCATGTACGGATGACCAATGAAGCTAGTGCAAATCTTATGATTGTGCTGTCCGTGCTTTACCTTCAAATACCATCCATCTCTGGCATCCCTAGCCTTGAACTTATAACCTCTGACCTCAAACTTATAGTTCGTCCTCATATCCCTAGTCTCCCGCTGTGTCTGAACAACCACTGTTCCATCTTCTAATTCCACTTTCTTTTTCCGTAATCTATACACTCCAGAATGCTCGCACATAATGTTCATCTGACGTATATTACTATGACTAGTCACTAATACCATCATAAGCTCTCTACCAATACTCTGAACCCAATGCCTCAAATGTTCCTTAGTAGGAAACGTTTCTTCGGATTCAAACACCTCCGAGTAATCCAAACCCTATAATTAATTTTAGCTAACCCCAATTAATCGAAACTACAATAATAATCGCATCTATATCTTATTAATCAACATGAATCACAACTACCAATTCTACTAATTTATATGCACCTAAATAGAGAGAAAACAATTAATACAGAATAAATCACTAAACGAAAAATCACCGGCGTCGAAGTCTCCTTCTTCTTAGTCGCTATCGTTCCACATCCCGTCTTCGGGTTCACCGGAATACTCTTTCTCTTCCACGATCGCATCGACATTGTCATCGTCGCCTTCACCATCATCGCCACCCACATACTCGTTCTCTTCGCCGCTCGCATATTCAATCTCCGTCACATATTCAATCTCCTCACCATCACCCAAGTTTGTAACTCTATTATTTGACATTTTTGGATGACTTGAATGAAAAACACAACCAAGTGGGGGTATAAATAGGCTTTTTCCAACGGTCATATTCTCCCAAAGAGTTGTTGGGGGGAAATTTTGCCTGTACGTTGGAACCCAACGTACGTTGGTTTCCAACTTACAGTGTAAAATCTCTCAACGGCTCTTTTTTGGGGAAAATTTTAGACTGTACATTGGAAACCAACGTACGTTGGGTTCCAACGTACAGCTTAAAATTTTCCCAACAACTATTTTTTCCCAACGACTATTTTTTTAACGGCTACTTTTTCAAATTATACCTGTACGTTGAGACCCAACGTACGTTGAAACCTAACATGTACAATTTACGTATTTTTTATTCCGCTTCACGTATTCCGTATTTTGCTTCACGTATGAATTTTTTGGTTTTGCCTGTACGTGGATTTCCAACGTGTATTTGTAGTGCCAAAAGTTACAAAATATATTGGAAATAATCACTCCCTTTAACTAGTGATTACAAAAGTCGTAGGTTTTGGTTTTGTTACCGTTTGCTATGTGAGAGTGTGAGAGTATTATTAGCTAATTTAGCTCTTTCAAAAGCAAGGTTAATCTTCGATGCAATTCTAACACCAAGTCAAAATGATAGTATAGTGAGAAGAACTAGAGATTCATTATACTGTTTTCAGTTTTATGGTAATCTTTTGTTTAGCACAGGATTGTGCTTATCCACTTTCTCGTTTTAAATTTGTGTTTGATATGTTGTGGGCGAATAGGTTGAACATGGAGCGGCGTGAATTAGGTTTTGATTCTTTTGAATCTCAATTATGCCAGCTATCTTCGCTTTGGATTTGAATTTGGTGGATTTGGGAAACTTTGCCCTAATTTTTGGATTTTGGAATTTTGTTCTTCGAATACAGTTATGCTAATTTTGCAGTGATTTTGCTGCTGAATTGTGGAGCGTTGCACGGGTTGGATGCTGCGTGGTTTTGCTGCTCTTTGCGTAGTTGTTTTCTGCAGGCTTTTTGGCATTTTGCTTGACTTGGCATTGTCAGTATTTTTTTTATTGCTTTGTTTTGCTTGCTTTTGACAGCCTCAGTTTTTGTCTTTTGTGTGTGGTCCTGCTCATTCTGCCTTGGATTTGTCCATCATGAGTGATCAGGTTGTTGCCCAGATTTCTTGTCCCCTGCGTGGCTGTGATGGATGCAATAGTGGCGGTGGTAGAGGGCTTACCACAAAATATTTTATTGCCCACTTGGGTTCTCGCCATTTTAAAAGCGTTGACTTGAAGACTTCTCATAAAGCTCGTATTGAGAGTGATTATTGTTTATTTTCTGCTTTGGACTTTGCGCTTCATCAGGCTGACATCTGGCTTTGTGGGGAATGTTTTTGCACTCACACTTTCAGTAAGAATTGTAAACCTGCTAATGGTGTTGTGATTCTTGCTCCTTGTTTTGGTGATATTGCAATCCATGGGATCCCCGTGCCTCAGAGGCCTGATTTGTTGGTGGTTGATGATGTGGTTGATGCGTCTGTTAGTCCTCATGTTGTTCTTTCTCAGTTGTCCTTGCCTGGGGATGATTCCTCTTGTTTTGATATCAATCTTCTTAGTCGTATGTTTTCCAAGAAGCTGCAGACAGTGAAATGCATTCCCCCTAAGTTGAGGCTTGGGTTTGCTAGAGGTTTCCTTAGTGCTCTTGACAAGGTTCTGGCGTGTCCGAGTGATTTTTCAGCTTGGGTGCAACTCCTTGTCTTGCCTGGTTGCATTTTGACTACGTTTGTGCCTAAGAACAGTGCTCAACGACGTTCAGGTGAGAGAGGACGATGCCAGTTTGATTGTATTTCTCGCGCCATTCTTTGTTGGAGAGAACCTGGGAATAGGCTTCGTTTGGTGTTGGATCGTTTGTTAGAGGCAACCCCTTTATCCGGTGGTGGGATGAGACCGAAAAGTCCGGAAGAGGTTAACATTTTTCAATGCAAACGTAAGATGGGAGATGGGCATTTTACCGCAGCTATTAAGGTGCTTACGACATCTGGTGTTGCTCCGTCTAATTCTGATACGCTTCGTGACTTGGAGGCCAAACACCCTCATGCCCCCTCTCCTATCCTTCCTTCTTCTGTGCTTGGCGGGGATGCTCTTTTTGTCCCTAAAGATGTGGTGTTGGGTAGGATCCACGGCTTCCGCAAAGGTACTTCGTGCCACCGTGACGGGCTTCGTGCCCAACATTTTGTTGATATGTTGGGTGGTGCTGCTTCTGTTGTTGCCGATGATTTGCTGGGTTCCATCACTGGGGTTGTCAACCTGTTCCTCAGTGGAAAGTGCCCCTCCCAGTTAGGGGAGTTTATTGCTAGTGCTCCTTTGGCACGGTGTGGAGGAGGCTTGTCTCCAAAGTCGCTTCTTCTTCTTTTAGAATTACAATGAATAATTACCTGCAAGATTTTCAGTTTGGGGTGGGTGTTCCTGGGGGCTGTGAAGTTGTTCTACATTCCGTGAACAGACTCATTGAATCTAAGGGGGACGTAGTTGGGCTTTCTATGCTTTTTTTGGATTTTAAGAATGCTTTCAACCTTGTCGACAGGACTGTTATGCTTCAGGAAACAAGGATGTGGTGCCCATCTATTGCTCCGTGGGTTGAGTTTTGCTATTCTCAACCCGCTAGACTCTATTACGATGATGCTATCCTATGGTCCTGTCAAGGATTTCAACAAGGTGATCCCTTGGGTCCTCTGTTGTTTGCCCTGACTTTGCATCCTTTGGTTCAGACCATTAATCGTGTTTGTGAGCTTGCCCTTCAGGCTTGGTACCTTGATGATGGTACTATCGTGGGTGACACTCTTATGGTCGCCAAGGCGCTGGATATCATCAAGGTTGATGGTCCAGCTCGTGGTTTGTTCCTAAATGTAGACAAGACAGAACTTTTCTGGCCCATTGAGGACCCTAGAAGCAGGATGAAGGGTGTTTTTCCAATAAATATCTCTCACCCACACGATGGTGTTAAACTTCTTGGTGGTTCCGTCAATTTGGACGTTGGTTTCTGTCGTGATCTAGCTTTGAAAAGGGTCTCCAAAACTATTGAGCTAATGGAGGCGGTCAACAGACTTAATGATCTCCAATGTAAGCTTCTCCTACTTCGTAATTGTGTCGGGGTTGCTAAACTGTCTTATGCTTTGAGAACTTGTTCTCCCTTATCTTTCTTGGATGCTCAAGCTCATTTTGATCAAGCCTTGCGCATCTCCTTGGAGAAGATTGTCACTGCTTCAGGGTCGGGCTTTGGGGATTGGCAATGGCGGCTTGCCACTCTCCCAATTAAGTTGGGCGGTCTTGGTATCTTATCTGCAGAGGATGTAATGCGCTATGCTTTTCTTGCTTCTCGCCTCCAAACGAGTTCGCTGCAGGCCAAGATTCTGGTCAACACGAGTATTGTCTCTTCTAGCTCTTCTTTTCAGCATGCTCTTGATGATTTCAATGCCTTTCGCAACGTTGATGCTCTCTCTCTCTCTCTCTATTGGTACCGCTGCCCCCCCAAATGATGAAAACCCTGGCAGAGTGTTACTTTTGTGTTATTGAGAAAAATCTTGTTGCCAAATTCATGCTTAGTCCAAGGCAGGTTGTTGTTCTCAGTTCTATTCGTGTCCCGCATGCTCATGATTATCTGTTTACTATTTCTATTGATGGCTTGGGGAAGCAGATGAAGCACCGCCAATTTCGTTTTGTGTTGTGCTACAGACTCACTATAGCTTTGTTCTCTGAAGGTAGTCTTTGCCCTAGTTGCAATGCCCCAAGATGGATTGTTGGGGAGATCACGTTGTTCATTGTTCTAGTGAGGTGGGTGTGACGTACAGACATAACTTGGTGCGTGACATCCTTGTTGATATTTGCTCCAAAGTTGGGATCGCAGTACGCAAGGAGGACCCTATGGGGTTTCTTTCAGATGTTGGGAAGGATCTTAGGCATGCAGACCTTTTACTGTATAATTGGTTTCAGGGTAAGGATGTTTGTTTGGATGTGACTGGTATCTCTCCGTTTGCTGGCATGGGTGTGAGTTCCTGGGCTCCTGGTGTGGCTTTGCACAATGCGGTGGAGAAGAAGAAAAGGAAGTATGCATCTAAGTGTGAGGAGAATGGGTACAAGTTCATCCCATTTGCTTTCTCCACCTTTGGAGAGTTGGACAAAGAGGCATTGGACACACTTTCACGTATCAAGACCCTTTCTATTAGTCACTCTAACAATGCTAGGAATGGTACATTTATCTTTCACAGATTGAGTTTTTGTATTCAGAAAGGTGTGGGAGCACAACTTGTTTCTCTGCTTCCATCCAACTTTATGTAATTAATTAAATTCGACGTTAATAATTTACAAAAATAATAAAAATTATTATTTCCAATTAATAGACCATATTATAAGTTAATCTCTATATAATTATTAAAGCACTTTCTCCGTTCACTAAAGAATGTCATTTTAGACTCTCTTTCTTGTTAAGAAAATGTTGTCATTTTAGTTATTTAAGTAGTGAGTTACGAGGTTTGTTATTGGAAATTGTAATTTCTTACTCTTTTGAAACAAATTGTGATTTTTGATTGGTTAAAAATGAGGTGAGTGATTTTAGAAAAAGTAATAAAAATATAGGGTAATTATTAAGAGAAAAGATCTTGTGAGGATGGATCTTTAGATAAGAATTGAGTATGATGCACAAAAACGTTATAGTTAATGCACACACACGTTATAACTCATGCACACAGTATTTGATGATGCGCACCATCTGTGATACATGCACACGGTGTGTGCATTAGTTATAACTCGTGTGTGCATGAGTTATAACGTGCATCATCCTCAATTATTAAATTCTTTGACTATTGTGCAAATGTCTAAAATGACATCCTTTAGTGAAGGGAGGTAGTACTTATCAATAAGTTATGCCACATCATTTGTTCATCAATAAACTATGTCACATCATCATTTGACACATGTCATTCTTTTCAAGCATGAAAAATTAAATATATATGTTTAAGTATAATTAACTTAATTCTAATGATATCATTTCTTATTTGAACACAAACCAATTAAAAGATCATTATCCTAAATCTATTGATATCATTTCCTTATTTAAATGAGTATCAATATAAAATATTATAAATCAACGGAAATTCCTTTTATTTATATAATATTAATTTAAAAATAAATTAATAAATATAATTATATAATAGATACTTTGATCTATATTAATGTTGTTTCTATGTATTTATAAATTATATACATAGTTATAAAAATCGTTTTGCAAATTTCCGAATGACACGGGAATAAAGCTAGTTAAGATTCTATAAACGAAAAAAAGGATTGGATAATATTTTTTTTCTAATTTTATATTTTTCTGCTTAATAGTTTATCATTATTTCTTTTGGGGTTTATCTTTTATATTTAATATTTTTTTAAGCATAGATTAGACTAACCAGGTCCATTTCAAAAAAAAAAAAAAAGGCTAACCAGGTAAAATATACTCCGGAATCACAAATATACAAGGCTTGAAGTGTAAGGAACATTCCGCGTTTTTTTTATACTTTTTCCCCATCCCAAACTAAATTGTTAGAGTCAAAACTATATGCAAATGCACGCAAGTCATTTTTATTTAGTTTTAAAATAAAGTCAAAACATAAAAAACGGAGCAACTGGATTAACCCTAATCATTTTTTTAGGTCAACAAAAGACAGAAAAATACAGGACTGTAAACTTGAAGCGAAAGAATGTACACTATAGGTAGGGAATTCTGAAAAAGTAGTTCAACCATATCACATCAACGGCCTAATCTGTCCGTGAAAACGGACCAGAAGAAGACAACGGGCCTTGGAAAAAACGGTCATACCCGGCCCAATATATAACGGACTAAGATATTTGGTGTGGTTTCTAATTAGACCCGATGTCCTTTTTCAGAATTGTTTTATAGTTACTAACCCTATTTCATAAAAGTTTGTACTTTTTAACCTTGTAACACATTGTGATGACAACTTTTTGTCCTAACTCGAAGACAACTTTCTATCTTTATCCGATGACAATATGTTGTCATCATATAGTGACAATAAATTGTCATCGGAGAAACGTCGTTAAATATTTTATAAAAGTGTCATCATATGTAAAAAGGTTAGTTAACCAATCATAATTTTTTTAAGGTTAGAAAATACACATTTATATTTAAAAAAAGATATAATATTCTATATAGACTATATTATGATATAAAAATATATATTATAGAATTGTATTCCAAATCCATCATATAGAATAACTCAATTTATATCACGCATCATAATTTATTCAACGCTTTATCATTGGATAATATATGATTACGTATTCTATTTTGATTATTTATATTCCATCATTATGATTGTTTTTAGTTGATTACGAATTGACGATGATAATAATGAAATTGGAAAATATCCACTGTCATGCATACGCGTAGTTGGTTAGCAAGTAGGTTGCAGGACACTTGTTAAAAGGTAAGAGGGAAGAAGTTGATGGTTCGACCCCCACTACCAACATCTCGCATGGGCCTATGCAAGGAGTGCCTAGGTAATGGAGGAGTTGGAGTGTATGGCCTGCAGGTAGAGGTGTCAATCGGGTCAGTCAAGTCGGGTTCGGGTTCGTTCATTTCGGGTTCGGGTTGAGAATGGGTTAAGTTAATTCGGATAATAGGTCAAGTCGAGTCGAGTCATTACAGGTTAGCGGGCGGTTTGGGTTAACCAACGGGTTTATACCATCATTTTTAAATATTATATTTACTATTAAATTATTAAAAGTAAATTAAATAATACAATAATAACTAAAATAACTTATTAAAATAATATTATATTTTATTATTTTATTGCAATTGGTACTATTACACTAATATAATATTTTCATATTATTTTTCGGGTAGCTTCAGTTAGGTTACGGGTCGGTCGGGTTCGGTGAATTTATTTTCCGGGTTGTTTCAGATTCGATTAATTCAGGTTTTTGGTGCGGTCTAGTCGGGTTCAAATGCAGGTCGGTCAGGTCGATTTTTCGGGTTCAGACATTTTTGACAGCTCTACCTGCATGCCTGTTACGGAATGAGAAGTCGGTGAGCACACAGACGTAACATCTATAATGACAAAGAACTTCGTTACCTAGGCAAGGAGTGTTAACAAATATTTTAATATAATTATTTGATCTTTTTACCGTTTTAGAAATGTCTATAATGACAAAGAACTTCATTAGTAAAGATTTGACGCTAAAAAAAAAAAATTTATATTTCAATAGTTCTCGTGTGGTAAAATAAAATTATGTAATCATTATATCATTAGACTATAGATAACAAAATATCCTACAAAGGTATATTCTTTAGTAATAACGTAAATTTACATAATATAATACGAAAAATAAAAATAAACTTTTATATAAAATTAATCTCAACTTTTAAGTCAAAATAAAGTTAAGAATCCCAACCTTAAATTTATAAAATAAAAACAACAAAATTACCTTGTCAATTAAATATTTTCTAAATTCAAAGATGAATGTTTTGCAATGAACATAAAACACTTATTATGTGTCATGTTGTTATTGAATTAACTTAATTTTCAATGAAAAAGTCGTTTGATCTACATTTTGGTCTTCGGGTAAAAGTTCAAAATATTTTTATTGGTTTTTCCTAAACAATTAAAGTTGAAGTTTATATTTTCTCTGTGTCGTGTATGCATTTCGTATGTTTATGTAAATTATTATTTAATTTGTCAAATTATCTTTAATTCTTTTAAGGATATAACAAAATAGTTGAACGCAATTAATAAATTAATAAATTATAATCAGGATTTAGAGTAAAATATAAGTTAAAAATGACAATATTACACCTATTAATTCATATTTATAAAGCACTACATTTTAATTTATTAAAATTCATTTGGCCCTTGCGTAGCACGAGCATAAGGGACTAGTATATATTAAAACAGAGTTATTTTGAGCTCTATCATTCAATCTTGCCCCACTAATCCTAGGTGTAATTTCCTTCTTAAACTTCTCTTTTTTATTTTTTTATTTATAAATTAATTCATATAATAAAATTCTAACAAATCTCAACAACAAACTCTAACAAATCTCTAGCTATTCTTTTGTTAGATAATCATTTGCGCGCCTTAAAAGGCGCGAATGTCTTTTATTTTACATTTTCATTACGACAACATAAAATAAAATAAAAATTACTTATATCAAGTTGATTGTATCAAATATTCCTAATTTGTGCCAATCTTTAAAGTAAATAATGTACGGGCTTATCAAATAAAAAGCCTTCTCACAATCTTATATATATTTTTCAAATTTATGGGAAAAATGTTTATAAAGTATACGAAGAATATTAAATGAGACTAATATATAGAGTAATATAACTAAGTGATATAAACTTAACGACAGAAAAATAGTTTTTTTTATGAAAAATTGCACGTATAATGATTTAAGCTCTAACGGAAAGCATAAGTGTTTTTAAGTCTAATTTTCCGTTTTCTTTTCTTACAAATCAATCTTTTAAAAAAAAATATCATTATTCTTAATCAATATAAAATTTAAAATATGACCAAATAACCAGTGCATGGAACAAGTTAATTCAATTTAAATTTGAATTATATAACATGAATGAGTGTGAATCTCATGATAAACCCCTTATAAAAAAAAATGAATTAATGAATCTAAGTAATTGAATGTCAAGACATTCGGGCTGCAATAAAAAAGAATGAACTTAAAATGTAAGTGTGAGATGATGTATGTATTTATATATAAAAAAAACCTAGCCAACTTGCAATAAATATAGTATTTATAAAGATAAACTATTTTGGGTAAAATGATTAACAATTTTAATTATTACTCCGACCAATAGTAATTAAGTAAATATCTGTAAAGATAGAATGCTACAAAACCAAAGCGTAGCACCGAAGCAATAGTTAACTGGGCATTATAAAAGACATAGCGCTAGGGTTCACCTGGCCATCCATATATTTACATCGATCGAGCGAGAAGAAGAACGAAGAAGAGACAGCAAGCAAGGTAATTAAGGGTAATAATGGCTCTTCATAAGGAGGATCGGTATTATGTAGGGGTACTAGGAGGAGGAGAAGACATACGCACTTTGGTTGTAGATAGCCTGGACGATATATCAGGGTGGTGCATGTACCGGGTGTCGCTCACACCAACACCAAGATGCCGCAGCGAAGAGCAGCTCCGAGTGGCGTACCTTACAGAAGCTAATGATCATGAGTTGTCCTTCCTTGTGTCGGGGAGGATCTTCGAGTCCCACCGCGTATTCCTCCTTTGGCTTCTGGCTAATAAAGGAATCCCATTGGATATCCCGCAACACTGCCGCCAACCTCATCATGTATAACCTATATGTAGATAGAGAATCGCAGGTTCGACAATCGCACAAAGTCGCAACAAATCAAAGACAAACTAAGTAATGCAGTTTGACACAAGATATGTTGACGCGGTTCGGTAATCCCTAATCCGCGGAGTCTCAGGAGGGGAGACTCAGCCCAAGGTGTCGCACTAGAAATCAGAGAGTTCACAGTGAGGTTACAAGGAAAGACAATCGGCAAACTCAAGAACCTAGCCCTAGGAATTACAGAAGAACAGAAAGACTAAAGAACAAGGAAAAATCGAAAGGGTTTCGGCCCCCAATCAAGGCTGAAGTAGCTCAGAGAATGAGCTACTCGATCGTCGTCTTCTACAGATCTCAACGCGCTATCTCCGGCGAACAACCACCAAAGACCACCACTGCAGACGAGGACTTCTTCTCTCTTCTCTCTCTCTTTCTCTTTAGGGTAGTGAACAAATGCACTGCGCTTTTTCGATCAATGGAGTCACAAGAGTATAAATACTCTAGGTCAAGACTCTGGAACCAGAAGCAAAACACGCCAGCTTCGAGTTTTTGGGCCAAGCCCATTACTCTCATCTCAAGCCCAATCTGTAAATCTAACCCGAGGCCCAAATTCCTAAGTCTACCAGGAGTTGCCATTTCCTATAACTAACTCACCTAAATAATACAAGTAGGAGTACACCATAACAAATGCCCCCTTAATCCTAACTTGTATTACAGAACTTCAACCTAACTTAAGTGCAACACCAAGAGCTTCCTCTCCTGTCTGTCATCAACTCAACCTCATATCTCAGTGTACATCATGGATATGAAGTGCATTCCTGCAGAAAACAAATTTGTTAGAAGGCACAATTTTGGTTCCAAAATCTGTAGGATTCAAGTCACCTAAGATTTTCTTCAGAATAATTTCCTGTGATTCAACTTTATCTCTAATAAAGTGAAACCTGACATCGATGTGTTTAGTTCTTTCATGATAGACTGGGTCCTTACACAAATACATAGCACTTTGGCTATCCATATGAATTACAGGAGTATAGACCTTACTAGTAATTTCTTGCAAAATACCTTTCAACCACACTGCCTCTTTCACAGCTTCAGTAGCTGCAATATATTCAGCTTCAGTGGAAGATAATGCAACAATAGGTTGGAGCTGAGATTTCCAGGAAATACAGTTCCCAGCCCAAGTAAAGAAGAAAGCAGTAGTAGACTTTCTATTATCTTTATTACTAGCAAAATCAGAATCCATATTGCCATGAACCTTAGTTTTTGGATCATGCTCAGAATACACAAGACCAAGCTGTTCAGTACCAGAAATGTACTTCAACAAATACTTCATGCCTTGCCAGTGCAAGTCACCAGGATTGGACATAAATCTGCTCATAACACTTACAACATAAGCAAGATCAGGTCGTGTACAAAGCATAGCATACATAATAGATCCAACAACAACATCATAAGGGACATTCTCCATTTTCCTTTTGTCACATTCAGATGTGGGACAATTAGTCTTAGATAAATCAAGGTGCCCCCCTAATGGTATAGGAGAGGGTTTGGAACTTTTCATAGCAAACCTATCTAGAACCTTACTTATATAGTCTTCTTGTGACAAGTAAAGAATTCTTTTAGGTCTATTTCTAACAATCTTAACCCCTAAGATTTTTTGTGCAGGTCCTAGATCCTTCATGTCAAAATGGACTTTTAAGTCATGTTTGACACCAGAGATAGCTACTTTAGAACTACTGATTAAAAGAATGTCATCGACATACAAGAGAACATAGAGAGGATTTTTAGTTTTAACATGCTTAAAATAGAGACAAGTATCATACTGGCTCCTGGTGAATCCAAGAGAAATCATGCAAGAGTCAAATTTCTTATTCCATTGCCTAGGAGATTGCTTAAGGCCATAGATAGATTTTTGTAATAAGCAAACATGATCAGGTTTATCCTTATTCACAAAACCTTTAGGTTGTCTCATATACATAGTTTCATCTAGATCTCCATGCAAGAAAACAGTTTTCACATCCATTTGTTTTAGTTCCCAATCATAAACAGTAGTCATAGCTAGCAAAAGTCTCATGGTTTTGTATTTGACTACAGGGGCAAAGATATCATTATAGTCAACTCCTTCCTTTTGGGTAAAGCCCTTAGCAACTAATCTGGCTTTAAACCTAGGAGCATCTAAGTGATGATTACCCTCTTTTATCTTGAAGATCCACTTACAGTCTATGGTTCTAGCTTTTTCTGGTTTGGGGACAAGTTTCCAGGTATTATTAACTTCCATAGATTGTAATTCTTTATGCATAGCAGTCAACCATTCATTTGCTTGCTTACTATTCACAGCTTGTTCATAGGTATCAGGGGTAGAAATAGTAGACTTAACAACATTAGCAACCATAAAGGCAAACTCAACAATATTAGAGTAACCCTCAGACAAATTCACATCAAACCTTCTATTAGGAACCCTAATTCTAGGTTCCCTATCTCTAACTAGTTGGTAATCAGACAAGTCATTCTGAACAGTATCATGCATTGTCAAATTAGGAGTTACATGAATACTAGTATTAGTTTGAGAATCAGAAGGAGTTTGGAAGATGTAGAATGAGTATTAATGGGGTTACTTACTCCCCCACCTGATTGGTGAGGTTGTGTGTTGGTAGTTGCTTCAGGAGTGGCTGCATTTTGAGCTTCACTGGTGCTCATTGTTGTTTCAATGCCAAAAGTTTCTGGCTGGGTGCTCTGTTGAAGTGTTGAGTTGAATTCCACCTCATCACTGTCTTGGTCATCATAGGGTTGAGCAAATTGCTCTTGAGTGAGATCTTGTGTACCTGCTTGCTCAGTGGAAGATGTTAGTTTATTTTTAAAATAAAAATCATCTTCATTAAAGGTTACAGACCTAGAAGTTATTACCTTGTAACCTCTAGGTTGTAAGAGCAAGAGTTTATATCCTTTAGTTCTCTCAGGATAACCTAACATTACACACTTGAGAGTCCTAGGTTGTAACTTGCCTTGTGAGATTTGAGAGTAGGCAGTACACCCAAAAGGTCTCAGGTGTGAAATGTCAGGTTTCTTACCTGTCCACATTTCTTGTGGGGTTTTGAAGTCAATAGCAGAGCATGGGGATCTATTTATTAGATAAGCAGCAGTAAGTATAGCTTCACCCCCATATACTGTGTTTTATTCCAGAACTAAAGAGCATACATCTAGCCTTCTCAAGAAGGGTCCTGTTCATCCTCTCAGCAGTACCATTCTGCTGAGGGGTGCCAGGAACAATATGATGTCTCCTAATACCATGCAGAGTACAAAAATCATTAAAAGGAGCATTACAAAATTCTAGGTCATTATCAGTCTTAAGGCATTTTAGCTTAAACTCAGTTTGACTTTCAACCATAATTTTCCATGACTTAAATTGCTCAAAAGTCTCATCTTTAGTTTTCAATAAGTACACCCATACTTTTCTGGAGTAGTGGTCTACTAGAGAAAGAAAATAATTTCTTCCTCCAATAGTTTGCACTTGAGCTGGTCCCCAGAGATCTGAATGAACATACTCCAGGGGCTGCTTAGCAGTATAAGTGGACTTATTGAAGCTGTGAGCAACTTTCTTTCCTAAGATGCAGTTCTCACAAAATTTTAAATCACTAGGTTTTCTGTCAATCATGCCATTAGTGAACAAGTAATGCAGACCTTTATTTCCTATATGACCTAGCCTAGAATGCCATTTCATAGAATAATCAGAATTATCATTATCAGTGATCACATTGTAGACATTAAGTTCAGGAGAAGCCATTACATAGTATAGTCCTCCTTTCTTAATGCTCCTAATAAGAATAGTGCCATTTTTGGACACTTCCCTTATACCATTGTGTGTATTGATATGACAATTCAGGTCATCAAAAACAGATTCAGACAATAAGTTTCTCCTCAAGTTAGGCACCCACCTAACATTTTGGAGAACCCTAACAACCCCATCATGCATCCTAAGAGGCACAGTACCCACCCCTCTAATGCTTAAGGAGGTTAAGTCTCCTAACAACACTTCACCACCATTATGAAAGTTAAGTTGTCTAAAAAGTCTTTTATTAGGGGTAACATGCATGGTGCAGCCTGAATCTAAAATCCAGGCATTAGGGTCATATTCAGGGGATAAGACAAGAAGTTCCTCATCATACTGAGGACAAGACTCAAACACATTGGACTGACCATTATGATTATCTTTAGAGCCCTTGTTTTTCTCATCTCTTTTCCTTTTATGACAGTCATTAGCATAGTGACCATTTTTATTACAATAGTAACACTTCACATTGCTAGAGTCATTATCTTGCTGTTTCTCAAAGTAGTTTTCCCTTCTAGGTTTCTTACCCTTAATCTTTTGCTTTCCTTTACCCTTAGTGAACATAACTTTCTGTTTAGGTTCAGTTTTATGCTCAGTCTTATGACCATTTTTAACCTTAAAGACTTTAAGAGTCTCATTCTTTTGAATTATGGACTCAGTTATCTTATTAACAGTGAGTTCATCCCTACCATATTGGATAACATCTTTTAAGGTATCAAATTGAGAAGGTAAGGAGTTAAGCGAAAGCACAGCCTGATGAGTTTCTTTAATTTCATCATCACACCTCTTTAAATCCTGAGTCATTTTCAAGAAGTTATCAAAGTTATCTTGTACAGTGATAGAGGTATCCATTTTAAAGGTGAATAACTTGCATAGGAGAGAAATACGACCAGGTAAGGACTTCTTAAGGTAGATAGACTCTAGGGCATCCCAAAGAGGTTTAGGTTCAGTATGGCTTACCACCTGTCGAACCACATCATCTGTTAGACGGATAATGATCTCAGAGAAAGCCATTTCTCTGAGCCCCTTTCTTTGTATCTCAGAGACATCTATCGACCAATCCTCAATTATGGCCTTGTAGCACTTTTCTTTTATCAGAATGGCCATCATCTTCAGTCTCCACATAGCAAAGTCACCAGTACCATCGTAGGGTTTCAGTCTTGAGCTATCTGCCATTGTTCCTGGAAGAGCAAAGCTTCAAGGATGTCAGTAATGGAAACAAAATTCTTGCAGAGAGACACTTAGGGATTTTAATGAATCAAGCTTGAAGAAATAACAAGTAACAAGATTCAATCAGAACAAAAAACCTTAAAAGTAAACCCTAGGCGAATCAGATTCTTGCCTAATCAAAGAGCACAGATCAGGAAACAAGAAAACAAGATCAGTCAAGATCACAACGGAAGCTAGCGATTATCAGGATAACCTGGCTCTGATACCACTTTGTAGATAGAGAATCACAGGTTCGACAATAGCACAAAGTCGCAACAAATCAAAGACAAACTAAGTAATGCAGTTTGACACAAGATATGTTGACGCGGTTCGGTAATCCCTAATCCGCGGAGTCTCAGGAGGGGAGACTCAGCCCAAGGTGTCGCACTAGAAATCAGAGAGTTCACAGTGAGGTTACAAGTAAAGACAATCGGCAAACTCAAGAACCTAGCCCTAGGAATTACAGAAGAACAGAAAGACTAAAGAACAAGGAAGAATCGAAAGGGTTTCGGCCCCCAATCAAGGCTGAAGTAGCTCAGAGAATGAGCTACTCGATCGTCGGCTTCTACAGATCTCAACGCGCTATCTCCGGCGAACAACCACCAAAGACCACCACTGCAGACGAGGACTTCTTCTCTCTTCTCTCTCTCTTTCTCTTTAGGGTAGTGAACAAATGCACGACGCTTTTTCGATCAATGGAGTCACAAGAGTATAAATACTCTAGGTCAAGACTCTGGAACCATAAGCAAAACACGCCAGCTTCGAGTTTTTGGGCCAAGCCCATTACTCTCATCTCAAGCCCAATCTGTAAATCTAACCCGAGGCCAAAATTCCTAAGTCTACCAGGAGTTGCCATTTCCTATAACTAACTCACGTAAATAATACAAGTAGGAGTACAACATAACACTATACATCCACAGCGCCAGTGGCGGACCCAGGAACTCAGGTGAGTAGCGATCTGTTTGTAGGTCCGATTTTGATGAATTTTATATGCACAGACTCGTATTGAAAAGATGTATAATTCTGTTGGAATCGTCTTGAATTTTACATGCCCCCACTGGTCTCTATGTAGGTCCGCCCCTGGACAGGGCTACCAGACACATCTCGGAGCATGTACGGATCGAGATGTATAACGACGACGACTTTGAGGAAGCCTACTACAACAACAAGAACGAGGAGGAGGAAGTGCTAGGGGGGCTTCCTGCAGCTCAACCGGTCCCGTTACTGGATCCTACTGCCGCACCAGATTGTAGTTGGGACTTGGGTCGACGTCGTGGAGGCCGCTCTGGGTTTGGAGATGGTTACTTATGCCCGGGGAGTCGTCATCAGGAACACCTCATGCGCCGTTTGCTTGGACGACGACTTTCAGATCGGCTCTCAACTCATCATATTGCCTTGTTCTCACGCTTTTCATCGAGATTGCCTTCTTAAGTGGCTTAAAACCATCCCTCTTTGTCCCTTGTGTCGTCACACTGTATGTGATTATATTTGATCTTCTTCATTATCATCCTATCTAGGTTTTAAATTCTAGTGCTAAATGTTTAAATTGTTGAACTAACAATCCCACGTTAATTTGATTCTTATTTTGCTCAATACATTTAAATTGTTAACCAACGCCTCAGTGGCCTGGTGGTAAGGGCTCTGTTCCTTGTACCACAGGTCCCAGGTTAAATCCTGGAGGCCAGTATGACCCCAGCATTAGCTAGGGTAGGGGTCCGCCTGATAAAGGGGCCCCGGTCCTTGCCTAAACCAAAAAAAAAAAAAAAAAACTAGTCTGGTTATATATTAATAAAGGTTCATACTTCAACATATTAGAGATTAAGTCTGGTTGAACTACAACTTGTTGCAATTTCCTGATGTAATTCTCCCATTCTCAATATACTTGCATTTATTAAAAAAAAAAAGGCCTGGTTATGATATAATTTGTGAGACAGAAGCCATTATTAGGAGAAAATACATGCTCAATTCAACACATGTAGTTCATATATGCTTTAGATTTTGCCAACAAGATAGACACTTTTTATAGAAAGTGAGAATGTAAAAAACAAGTGTTGTATGTAATATTGTATTGCTGGAATTGTGTACATTACAAGATCGAGGAAGAGCATCACTTGTATTAGTTGTATAGAAGAAGAAGAAGAGCAACGACTCTATTTGGAAACTAGAGCAAATGAATGTCATAAATGCAAGCTTAGGAAAGGAGAGAATTAATTATTAAATAAAGGTGAGTGGGTTATTCCAATATTTCCCCTCAAGTGGAGTGTATGTTGCAAAGACTCAACTTTGGTAATAGTGAAGTGAATGTGCGTGGACCGAGGGGCTTTGTAAGGATGTCGGCGGGCTGGTCCTTGGTACGGTATGAAAAGTCTTGACCTCACCTCTTTGGATCTTCCCGCGTATTACATGACAATTAATTTCGATGTGTTTTGTGCGTTCATGGAATACGGGATTCGAGGCAATATGGAGCGCTGATTTGTTGTCACAATAGAGAGTGCACAGCTGAGGGTGAGGGACTCGAAGATTGTGGAGAAGTGCACGTAGCCATGTGAGTTCACAACAAGTGTTAGCCATGGATCGGTATTCGGCTTCGGCACTAGAGCGGGAGACGGTTGCTTGCTTTTTAGTCTTCCAAGAGATCGGAGCACCACCAAGGAAAATGATATATCCGGTTGTGGAGCGTCGTGTGTCACGCCAGCGTGCCCAATTGGTGTCACAATAGCCTGTTAGATCGAGGCGCCCATGAGCGGGCAAGAAGAGTCCTTGGCCTGGAATACCCTTGATATATCGAAGGACATGATGAGTTGCATCGAGATGGGGCCGGCATGGACAAGCCATGAATTGGCTTAGAATGTGGACAACATAGGTTAGGTCGGGTCTTGTAATGGTGAGGTAAATGAGGCGGCCAACAAACCGACGGTAGACAGAGGGGTCGGTAAGAATGTTGCCATCATAAGCCGTGAGAGCCAGGTTCTCGGGAAGAGGAACAATGGTCGGTTTAGCTCCGAGAAATCCCGTATCATCAAGAATTTCAAGAGCATATTTTCTTCGGCAAAGAATAATTCCTTGTTTAGAACGAGCAACTTCGATGCCGAGGAAGTAATTGAGTGGTCCCATGTCTTTGAGTTTGAATCGAGTGGCAATGAAGAGCTTGGTGTCCTCAATATCATGCAAGTTAGTGTCAGTGATAATATCATCATCGACATATACGAGAATGACTGTAAACTTACCTTGTTGATATCGAATGAACATAGAGTAGTCAGCTTGAGAGTGCTGAAATCCATCTTGATTGAGGGATGAGGTGAGTTTGAGAAACCATTGTCTAGACGCTTGTTTGAGACCGTATAAAGATTTATGGATTTTGCATATGCGAGTCTCGCCTTTGGCATGAAATCCCGGGGGAAGCCGGATGTACACATCCTCCGTGAGATCTCCATTTACGAAAGCGTTATTAACGTCTAGTTGATGTAATGACCATCCGTTGGTGACTGATGATGACGCGGACCGTAGTGAGTTTGGCGACGGGTGCAAAAGTTTCGTGGTAGTCAATCCCTTCGACTTGATTGTAACCTTCACAACAAGGCGTGCTTTATGTCGTTCGACTGTGCCGTCTGAATTATGCTTGACTTTGTACACCCATTTACATCCAATAGGACGCTTGTTTGGAGGTAATGGTACGTACTAGGCTCCAAGTGTGGTTATCCTCAAGAGCTTGGAGTTCCTTCGCCATAGCCTCCCTCCATTGCGGGAATCGAGCAGCCTGCGAAAAAGTTATAGGTTCTTTCTCAAGCATAATATTAGAGATGAAGTGATTATAATTGAAAGACAATTTATGATATGATAGGATATGAGAGAGATCGTGGGGTTTTCCCGAAAGAACCTGATTCAAGGAAGACGTTGTATTGGATGAGCGAGATGGTAAAGTTACCTCAACATGGAATTCCTGGGGGATGGTGGACGGCTTTGTTTGTCGGGAAATATGAGGAAGAGGTGGTGGTGGTGTGGGATTTGCATTAGTGGGTACGGTCGTAGAATTTGATACAGGTGCGAAAGTTGGTGGGGGTGTGGGATTTACAGTAATGGATACGGGTGTAGAATTTGATACAGGTGCGGAAGTTAGTGGTGGTGTGGGGCTTACAGTAGTGGATACGGGTGTAAAATTTGGTACAAATGCGGAGATTTGTGGTGGTATGAGGTTTTCAGTAGCTGGTACAGCCATAGAATTTGATACGGTTGCAGGGTTTGTGGTGTTATGGGACTGGCAGTGGTTGGTACTATTGTATGAGATTGTACAGGCAACGCATCATCCCAAAAAATAGATGGGGTTGTAAAATTGGGAAGAGGTAAATCCGTATGGTTTTGAGAAATGTTTGAATGTTTTAGGAAAGGAAATTATGTTTCATGAAATATTACATCACGTGAAATGATGGTTTTCTTATGAGTAAAATCCTAAAGTTTGTAACCTTTGATTCCGGGCGGATACCCGATAAGAGGTTCAAATTTGGTAGGGCGAAGAGGATGTGTAGAAGCAAAACAACGACAACCAAAAACACATAAATGTGAATAATTAGGAGATTTGCAAAAGATTATTTCAAAAGAAGTTTTATTTTTCAAGGTACGACTTGGCATACGATTGATTAAATAAGTGGCGGTAAGGATGGCATCGCCCCAAAAACATTTCGGTAAATGAGATTGAAAAAGGAGTGCACGAGCAACGTTCAACAAGTGGCGGTGATGAAAGCAAAAGAAATAAAGACTAGAAAGTAAGTAAAGACGTGTATTGCTCAGGCAAATTTGTCGTGACAGACTCGAAAGTATGAACTTCGGATTACAAGTAATATGCTTAGAAAACTCGGATTAGGATGCCCTCGCTATGGTCCATTCTACCCTATTTATACATATCGTCATGTTCCCCTCTCTTCTTGCCCAGAATTACAGTGTATTTATGGAATTTATGAGGGGAGAAATCTCCGGCGACATTATGGGGATCTTGGCAATAAATTTCCAACGGACACTTCTGAGTTTATCCTTTCGTTTTCTGGATTCTGGTCTTCGACCTCAGTTTTTCCGCAACGGCTCTATGGTTCTCGGTCGTTTCCGAGGTGTAATTGACACATAGCCCGCTCTGAGCGTCTCTCTTATGACGTCGTCTTCTTTGTCTTCCTCTCTGAAGTCGTTGTCCGTCGACATAGCCTTCTTATGATCTTCCTTATTCGTATCGTCGGTTCCTGGGTCTCTTTGTTCTCATGAAGTCTTTAAAGTCGCCGGGGCTGTATATGGGCTATGAAATACTAGCCTAAAACTCAGTAATCTCACTCTAAAACACCATACTTACACACTATGATATCGTGTGTATCAGTACAACCACAAAATTTAAGGTTGGAGTAATCAGCAGTCTTACCTGACCACATCTCAGTTGGTGTCTTGCACTTTATGCCTATGTGTGGTCCACGGTATATCAGATAGAACGCAGAGTTCACTGCTTCCGCCCAGAACCTTCTTTCTAAACCAACATTAGAGAGCATGCACCTCGCTCTCTCCGGTAATGATTGATTCATTATGTTATGGTGTATCTCTGACTGTATGATGTTGGGCAATCCCTTCATCCTTACAAAGCTGATCAAACTCGGATGAGCAAAATTCCAAACCATTGTTAGTTCACATCCTCTTGATCTTCTTTCCTGTTTGATTCTCCACCAATGCTTTCCATTGTTTGAAGTTCTTGAAAGCTTAACTTTTATGCTTCATCATGATAACTCAAGTCATCCTTGATTGTGATCGACCTCCCAAAGACTCAACCTGAGATGGACCCCAACAATCAGAGTGGATATAATCCAGTGTACCCTTTGTCCTATGAATAACCTTAGGAAACTTGTTGTAGTGTAGCTTCCCAAAGACGCAATGCTTAAAAAAATCAAGACTCTTGATCTTGTGATCACCAAAAAGATCATCCTTTGACAGAATTTCCATCCCTCTTTCACCCATATGACCAAGTCTCATATGCCATAACTTAGTCATATACTCCTGGTGAACCTATGACGATGCAACATCAGTTGAACCTGTTACAGTAGAACCTTGTAGAAAATACAAGGTACCTTGGTTGACACTGTTCAGAATCACATCAGAACCTTTGCAGACAAGCATAATTCCATCTTCACCATTGAAACTGAAACCCCTATTATCCAGAAGGCTTAGAGATATCAGATTCTTTGTCATAGGTGGAACATGTCCGACTTCGTTTAATGTGCAAAATCTACCATCATTAGTCCAGATCTTGATCGAGCCTATCTCAACCACCTTGCAGACAAAACTGTTAGCCATCAAAATGCTTCCACCATCTACCTGCTCATAAGTTGAGAACCACTCTCTCCTTGGACAAATATGAGAGAATGTCCTAGAATATAGAACCCACACATCAGAGTGATAAGTGTGTCCATCAACAACTTAGGCAATATCCTCTTCATAGTTTCCCCATACTTTGCTACATATGCAGAGTCTAAATTCTTTTGTGACTGCTTCTTCTTAGGGCAATTAGTTTTCCAATGCCCTTTCTTCTTGCAGTAGTTACAGACATCATCGGGCTTAAGACCCTTTGAAAACAGTTTCTTTTCTTTCTTTTTCTTACTATTCCCATATCTCTTACCTCCACAAGCTACTAATAAAGAGGCTTTACTATCTGTTCCTGCACCGGTTGCCTTATGACACAAATCCCTGCTATAAAGAGATGACCTGACTTCTTCCTGATGACAATATCTTTCCTAACAATAAACGGTTTCACAAAGTCCTCGTATGAATGTGGTAGAGACACCAACAAAATCAAAGCAACATCCACATCTTCATTTTTCACATCAATATTACGCAATTCAAGTAATAATGTGTTTAACTGATCCCGGAGTTGCGTACCTTCCTGCATTCGCATTCTAAATAGGCGTTGTTTCAGAAGCAACTTGTTAGTTAGATATTTCATCATGTACAAACTCTTCAACTTCAACTACAATCCGACAGCGGTCTCTGCATCCAAGACCTCACTTATGACATCATTTGCAAGGTACAACGTAATCGTTGAGTACAACATAATCGTTGAAATGTCTTCTCCTCCATAGTAGACATCTCAGCAACGTCGCTCTTCTCACTAGTACAAATCATACATTTCATAGGAGTTTTTTAGCAAAACGCAAAAGGGTTTAAGAACCCCCATGAAACACTTGGCTAAGAAATATTTTAAGGGGGTTTTAAAACCCCAGAAAAAATTTAGGCACGCAAGAGAGATTTTCACCTTCTCTCGGGGGTTCCTAAACCCCCTTAAAAAGTTTCTTCGGGGTTTAAAAAACCTCCATAAAATGTATCTCAGGGTAAAAAAAATAGAAAATTCATAATAACAATAGTTATACTGTCAAGACTTCACCCAATATTATAATTGAATGAATCCTACAAGAAGATATAGACACATGAAAAACTTATTTTACTATTCAAAACACAACATTTAGTTCCCAACTCTTTCGTAGCAACTCTTCTTCTCCAACAACATAGAAGAACACTTTTGTGAAGACTCTTGTAGTACAAAGCCTCCATGTGACACACATGCATTGCAAAATCACACAACTGAAAATTTTAGAAAATGCACTAAAGGACCAAAAGTAAAAGGCTTTGTTGCAGAGAGGGAGTAAACCTGGCCAGGTAAGTCTTAATCTGCTTTCCGGATTTAATTTCATGGCTAGCAACCATAGCTCTAAATCCAGTCTGCAATGTGATTGCAGATTGTCTCATGCTCGAGTAAGATTTCTGGAAATCTAAATCGCGCATAGCGCGAGAAATACGCTAGCATTAGCAACGTGTTCAATGTTTTTACGTGTTGCCAACAAGTATTCTTAATTTCTACCCAAAAAAAACAAGTATTCTGAACTGTGTTAGAATTCAGAAGATATCCAGCATTAATGTACATACTGTTAAAAGAAAATAAATCTTTTTCTTAATAAAAAGATGAAAACTTCAAGGATCTAATTAAAGTTCTAAAAAATATCAAAAGACACAAAATGAATCTAGTTCATGAAGTAGCTTAATCCTAGCCTCCTCCCCGTTCGTTTTCTTAGCTTCATCAACATTGGTGTTCTTCGCTTCTTGAGCCAAGTAGAACTCACTTTGTGAATAATAATGAACCACGCAGGTTGCCTTCATTCACTTTTATCTTTTCAAGCGTTCTCTTGCTGAAATCGTACAACAACAATGACCCGTTACATAAAATCAACCCCACTTTTCTCCCATCTTCACATTTATATACCGTCGTATATGGAAGATATATCGTGTTATTGAAGCACCAATATTTTCCCAGTTTGTCCAACACCCTCCTTCACCATACACTTTCATCACACATTCACTATTAATCCCGCGACTACAACATAGCTGCCCATCTAATTCAGTTATATATAGCCTGTTATATAGTATGTTATAAAGCATATCATCTGGTACCAACATCTCCCAAAACTTACAAGTGTGAAGATCAAAAGGTAACAATCACCATAGTTCTTAGACCTTCTTGTGAGATTGACTTGATCTAATCAGATTACCAAATACACACAAGTATATACGCAGAATGTAAATGACACAGTGAATTGTTAACGAGGTTCAGACTCTTCCTACATCCCAGTGGCCACAAGATTGTTGGCCAAATCCACTAAGTAGGTCACAAACATACAAGAGAGCACAGCTCCAAGTTCAGATCAAATACACAAGAACAGAGATAACATTAATCTGTAAAAGCATGAGAAGAAGAACTCCCTAAACCAAGTGTATATCTAGATCGCTTCTAAACCTCAACTCCGTCGAGCATCTGCTAGCTTCACCACTCGTCAGGACCTCCCACTTCAAGCAAGAACACAATCCACTCGAAGCTATCTCTAGAAGCAAAAGCTTTGCTTCTATCGAGATCAAGCTCTCAGACCACAGCCAAGAACACTCAGGAAACTCTAACCCTAAAGCTCTCTTTCACAGATGAAGGCGGAGAAGAAGAATGAGATCGATGAGAGAGAAAGCCAGGGTTAGGACTTATATACCTCAGCCCAAAAAGTGAAACGCGGAGCTCCAACTTCCTCAAAACGGGTCGGGTTGAGCATTCTGGTTTCCAGATGCCATATGGGCCTCTTCTAATGGGCCAAGCCCAATTACAAATTATACACCTCTAATTCTACTAATGCACAAATGATCTGAACTAAAATACTTAAGGATTGATCATCAACATGACAATCATCCATTACAATTTGCCCTCTTGATTGTCATACGACCTACTCAGCCTAGTTCTAACTGTAACACACAGCCGTTCTAAACTAGGAGTGGATTCTGGCACACCTACCATCGTCGGCCAAAGCTCACACTTCATCAAGGAACACTCCAAATGTGCAGAAAGTCCCTGCAAAGTGTAAACTTATCAGCTGTCACAATCTTAGTACCAAAATCTGCAGGATTCAAGTCACCTTTAATCTTAGTAACCACAATCTGTTTCTTTAGCAGCTTCAGTAGCAGCTTTGTACTCAGCCTCTGTAGAGGAGAGTGCCACAACTGACTGTTGCTGTGTCTTCCAGGAAATACAATTTCCTGCCCAAGTATAAAAGTAAGAGGTGGTAGACTTTCTAGTATCTTTGTTACTAGCATAGTCAGAATCCACATATCCAAACAACTCATCTCTAGATGTATGTTCACCATACACTAGACACAAGTCTTTGGTCCCACTAATATACCTCAAAGCATATTTCATAGCCAACCAGTGATCATTACCTGGATTGGACATGAATCTGCTTAGCACACTGATAGAAAAAGCAAGATCTGGTCGTGTACACAACATGGCATACATGACAGATCCCACTGCCACATCATAAGGCACATTAGACATTTGCTCTACTTCTTTAGGATCAGTAGGACAACTATTCTTACTTAGCTCCAGATGCCCTCCTAAGGGTATAGAGGTGGGCTTTGAGTTATCCATACTGAATTTGTCCAGAACCTTCTGAACATATTCAGTCTGAGATAATCTCATTAGCTTACTCTTCCTATCTCTAACAATTCTAACACCTAGAATCATCTGGGCTGGACCCAAGTCCTTCATATCAAAGTGCAACTTTAAGTCTCTCTTGACACCAGCAATTGAGACTTTAGAGTTGCTAATAAGAAGAATATCATCCACATAAAGAAGCACATATAAGGGAGAACTAGTCTTAACATTCTTAAAATAAAGACATGTGTCATAACTGCTTCTATGAAAACCTAGTTTTTTCATGCAAGCATCAAATTTTAAGTTCCATTGTCTAGGTGATTGTTTCAACCCATAAATAGATCCTTTTAACAAACAAGCATGCTCAGGATTTTTAGTGTCAATAAAACCCTTAGGTTGTCTCATGTAAATTGTTTCATCCAATTCACCATGTAAGAAAGCAGTCTTAACATCCATTTGTTCTAGTTCCCAATCAAAAACAGTGCACATAGCAAGCAAAAGTCTCATGGTCTTATATTTAACTACAGGTGCAAATATGTCATTGTAGTCTATGCCTTCTCTTTGGGTGAATCCTTTAGCTACTAACCTAGCTTTATATCTAGGAGGATCCTTAGAACTATTACCCTCTTTTATTTTGTAAATCCATTTACAGTCAATGAGCCTAGCAGTTTCAGGTTTGGGCACTAAAGTCCAAGTTTTGTTAGTCATCATAGACTCCATCTCATCATTCATAGCACTAAGCCATTTCTTAGATTCAGAACACCTAACAGCTTGCTCATAAGTATCAGGGGTATAGTTATTATTGATCACATTAGCAGTCATAAAGGCATAATCAACAAGACCAGTACACATAGAAACAACCTCAACATTATTCACAGAGAACTTTTTATTTGGAATTCTCAGTCTAGGAGCTCTATCTCTAGTTAGTTGATATTCATTTAAGTCATGCATACTATTAGAGTTATCATTCTCAGACACCACAGTGTTTTCATTGTGCACATCAGAAGACTGTAAAGGAATATTAATACTAGATGAGGTTACTTCCCTGTTTCCTTCCCCTAAATGTTGAGGATTGTTGCTGTTTGAGTCACTCTCTACTTCCAATCTGGGATTATTTGAGCTTGGTTCAACTGCCCTTGGATCTTCTTCAGATTCATTTTGGCTCATGGAGGGATGGCCCAAGTCAAACTCCTCCTCTCCTGGGACTTCATTTGGTCCTTCTGGTATATAGAACTGGTTCCTAGTCACCACTTCTACACTTTCTGCTTCTTTGGTACCTGTACTCTTGGTAGCATTGATTAGAACATTTTTATAATGAAAAACTTTTTCATTAAAGGTAACACTCCTAGATAGGATCACTTTATAGCCATGAGGTTGAATTATAAGCAACTTATATCCTTTAACTCCCTCAGGGTATCCCAACATGACACACTTCTGAGCTCTTGGTTTTAATTTTCCTTGAGAAATTTGTGAATAAGCAGTGCAACCAAATGGTCTCAAATGAGATATATTTGGTTTCCTACCAGTCCACATTTCTTGAGGAGTCTTAAAATCAATGACAGAAGAGGGTGATCTATTTATGAGGTAAGAGGTTGTTGTGACAGCTTCACCCCACAAGGAATGTTTCAATCAGAACTTATTAGCATGCATCTAGCCTTTTCTAATAAAGTCCTATTCATTTTTTCTGCAGTACCATTTTGTTGGGGTGTTCCAGGCACTGTTAGGTGCCTTCTTACCCCTTCTAGAGTACAAAAGTCATTAAACAAGTGATTGCAAAATTCAAGGCAATTATCTGTTCTAAGGCACTTACGTTTCAAGTCAGATTGTTTTTCTACAACAAATTTCCAGTTTTAAAGGCAGAAAAGGCTTCATCCTTAGTTTTTAATAAGTAAATCCACACTTTCCTAGAGTAGTGGTCAATAAAAGATATAAAGTACCTCTTACCACCTAATGTACTTACCTGAGCTGGACCCCACAGATCGGAGTGCACATACTCCATGGGTTTGTTGGCTACATAAGAAGATCTAGAAAAAGAGTTATTAGTCTTCTTTCCAAAAATACAATCTTCACAGAAACTTAGGTCCACAGGTTTTTTATCAATTAAACCATGTTTATGAAGATAATTCAAGCCCTTATTTCCTATGTGCCCCATCCTATTATGCCAAGTTTTTGTCTGGTCTAAGGTCAGAATATTATCCATTTTGGAGAGATTTAACTCAGGTGTAGTTATAACATGATACAACCCACCCCTTTTAATTCCCTTAATAAGAGTAGTCCCATTTCTGATGACTTCACTTATACCATTATGAGTAATAATTCGACACTTAAGCTCATCAAAAACTGACTCAGATAATAGGTTTCTTCTAAGTTCTGGAACCCACCTAACATTTTGAAGGATCCTAGTCTTACCACCATGCATAGTTAGGGTAACTTTTCCTAATCCTTTAATGGCTAAGGCACTGTGGTCTCCTAACATAACTTTTCCTCCATCACACTCAGTTAAGGAGCTAAAGAAGTTTTTATAAGGAGTAGCATGCATAGTGCAACCAGAATCAAGAATCCAGTCATAGTCAATAGAAGAATCACAACACATAAGCCCTTCAAAATTATCATAGTCTTGAGATTCAAGCACAGAAGCAGAGTTATCATGACCATCTTTATTAGACTCATCTTTTTTCTTTTTATGACAGTCTTTAATGAAGTGGCCAGTTTTATTGCAGTAGAAGCATTTTCTCTTCTTATCACTATCAAAAGAGGTAGAAGACTCATATTTCTTAACTTTCTTAGGCTTATACTTCTTCTTATTTTTACCATTCCTCATTAAAGCCTCAGCTTTCACCTCAGTCTTTTTGTCAGAATTTTTAGTCCTAAACACCTTTATGGTTTCATTTTTCTCAGTAACAGAATCAATGATTTTCTGTTTAGTCAAAGTTTCATTTCCATACTGAATGACATCCTTAAAGTTATCAAACTGAGAAGGTAAAGAATTAAGAAGCAAGACAGCTTGATGAGTTTCTTCTATCTTGTCATTACACCTTTCTAAGTCTTGAGTCATCCTAAGATACTTATCTAGTTTATCACTCAAAGTCAGATTGATGTCCATTTTAAATGTAACCAATCTACAGAGTAAAGAAATCCTAGAGGGCAAAGACTTAGTAAGGTAAAGTGCTTCTAAAGCATCCCAGAGAGATTTGGTGGTAGTATGATTTACCACTTGTCGAGTCACATCATCTAGATAACCTTATGAGGATTTCTGAGTGGGCTTGTTCATTCATATCCATCCTCCTGGCAGCAGAGGTTTCAGCAAGGTAGTCTTGCTTGATGGCTTTGCTACATTTTTCTTTCACCAATATGGCCTTCATCTTCACTTGCCACATTGCAAAGTCTGTAGTTCCATCAAAAGCTTTCATCCTAATGTTGTTGTCTCCCATGATTTACTTCCCCTGAAACCACACACACAAGTTAGTTTCAAGAACAACAAAAAGTAAAAACAGAACAATAGAAGAGGTGGAATAACAAATCTTGAGCAATTAAGAGCAAGATTTGTTGTTCCTGAATCCAGATCACACAGATCAAGACAATAACAGTACAGAGGTAATCTAGATCAAAGAGGTGCGGAAGCAATGAGCCAAGATCATTCACAGAGCAATGATAGATCCTAATTATGCAAATATCTACACAAATCACTCAAGACTTCAGATACAGCAATAATCAAGAACCTCGCTCTGATACCAATCTGTGAGATTGACTTGATCGAATCAGATTACCAAATACACACAAGTATATACGCAGAATGTAAATGACACAGTGAATTGTTAACGAGGTTCAGACTCTGCCTACATCCCCATGGCCTCAAGATTTTTGGCCAAATCCACTAAGTAGGTCACATACATACAAGAGAGCACAGCTCCAAGTTCAGATCAAATACACAAGAACAAAGATAACAATAATTTGTAAAAGCAAGAGAACAAGAACTCTCTAAACCAAGTGTATATCCATATCGCTTCTAAACCTCAACTCCGTCGAGAATCTGCTAGCTTCACCACTCGTCAGGACCTCCAACTTCAAGCAAGAACACAATCCACTCGAAGTTATCTCTAGAAGCAAAAGCTTTGCTTCTATCGAGATCAAGCTCTCAGACCACAACCAAGAACACTCAGGAAACCCTAACCCTAAATCTCTCTTTCACAGATGAAGGCGGAGAAGAAGAATGAGATCGATGAGAGAGAAAGCCAGGGTTATGACTTATATACCTCAGCCCAACAAGTGAAACGCGGAGCTCCAGCTTCCTCAAAACGGGTCGAGTTGAGCATTCTGGTTTCTAGATGGCATATGGGCCTCTTCTAATGGGCCAAGCCCAATTACAGATTATACACCTCTAATTCTACTAATGCACAAATGATCTGAACTAAAATACTTAAGGATTGATCATCAACATGACAATCATCCATTACACTTCTAATACCTTATTGTCGACAACATGATGAAGAACACCATTAAATGCGTATGCTCCAGTAACACGTCCAGATAGAAATTTCCAATCATATGCAGCATAGGGAAAGCCATGGCATGATTTCCAACTGTCGTCTCTTGAGCTATAAACCCAGAATACACTCTTGTCCTTGTTCTCAAGTACCTTCTCATTGCCTAAAGGGTAGAAGGGCTCGATATAGACCAACATGATTTTATAATCATCATCACAACGATCATAACCAAATCCATAATAAATCAGTAATTTAGAGACTAGTCCGAGTGTAGCGTCTTTCACCTTGCGTAAAACTCCAGTGAACAAATTGTAGAGATGAAAGTCGTCGTTGTAGGCTTTAACACAAGTTATTCTGTTGGACCATCCCAAAAGCAATTCATGGTGCATCCGGTGACTTTTGAGTTTCTTCAGCTTCATTGGTAAGCGATGGAAAGTGAAGAATGGGCAACTGATATGATTGTGCCTTAACAATATGCAGTAAAGATGGTTTTGGTTAAGGGTGAAGATCACAAATCCTTTAGGGTGATATTTTTTGGAGAAATCAGGATGGTTTATCAGATTCTTCCATTGCTTTGACACGCGTTTACATGCTAGAACAGATTCGAACGGGAGGAGTAGGAGAACTTTTATGACTATGTCTTCGGGAAGAAAGACATTACAGGTTGAATGGTTATTTCTTTTCATTGTTTGTAGCTAGCTAGGGTTTAATCCAAAGAGGATCAACTTATTTGTGCAGAAAGATTGTAGACTGCTACACAATTCTATGGTCGACTGAAAAGTGGGAGACGGAGGAGGATTATTTTGGGATAAGATTTGTAAATATATTGTGGAAGATGATTAGAATAATTTCGTGAGAGAAAAGGAAATTTAGGGCCGGCTGGAATGAGTCAAGAACTCAAGATCTACCCAAAATAAACCCCAAACAATATTTAATCGAAACGCCTATATGCACGCGACTTTTTCAATATATGCACACGATTTGGTACGCATAAGTTATGCGCATAGGTTGGTGCGTTGTTGTATTGCGCACAGGGGTATTTTCGGGATAAATTTGAAAATTCTGGCAATGGCTGCCAAACTCGTGCGCAGGACACCAGCGCACATAAAAGGTAATGCGCAAACGTCCAGCGCACAACTTCAGGAATCCGAAACGTCGTGCGCTGAAAGATGTGCGCATTTGGCCTGCGCACAGAAAGATGTGCGCAGATCCAATGCGCATATAAGGCCTTTTAGCGTTTTTGCGTATTTTCGAGCCACTTTTTATGACGGGGAGACCTTATACACACTTTATATGCCTAATAACACTTTATTGTATAATTTTTTCAAACATAATCAACATTGATGTGCTAGACCCGTCATATCGCAACTATTTCAACTATTTCGAAGATTGAAAGACTAGTAAAGGTTTACAAAGGAGGTGTTACTTGAAGAGTACGAGATTTCGACTTGAAGTTACCGACAAAGTTAAATAGCTATAATATTCATTGAAAACAAGTTTCATTGCATTCCGACGTCGTTTGGGCATCGTTCCGCCTTATTGGACCTTAAAAGGCCTTAAGGCCCATTAAGGCCTTTTAGCGTTTTTGCGTATTTTGGAGCCACTTTTTGTGACGGGGAGACCTTATACGCACTTTATATGCCTAATAACACTAAATTGTATAAGTTTTTCAAACATAATCAACATCGATGTGCTAGACCCTTCATATCGCAACTATTTCAACTATTTCGAAGATCGAAATACTAGTAAAGGTTTACAAAGGAGGTGTTACTAGAAGAGTAGGATATTACGACTTGAAGTTACCGACAAGGTTAAATAGCTATAATATTCATTGAAAACAAGTTTCATTGCATTCCGACGTCGTTTGGGCATCGTTCTGCCTTATTGGACCTTAAAAGGCCTTTTAGCGTTTTTGCGTATTTTCGAGCCACTTTTTGTGACGGGAAGACCTTATACGCACTTTATATGCCCAATAACACTAATTTGTATAAGTTTTTCAAACATAATCACCATCGATGTGCTAGACCCTTCATATCGCAACTATTTCAACTATTTCGAAGATTGAAAGACTAGTAAAGGTTTACAAAGGAGGTGTTACTTGAAGAGTACGAGATTTCGACTTGAAGTTACCGACAAAGTTAAATAGCTATAATATTCATTGAAAACAAGTTTCATTGCATTCCGACGTCGTTTGGGCATCGTTCCGCCTTATTGGACCTTAAAAGGCCTTAAGGCCCATTAAGGCCTTTTAGCGTTTTTGCGTATTTTGGAGCCACTTTTTGTGACGGGGAGACCTTATACGCACTTTATATGCCTAATAACACTAAATTGTATAAGTTTTTCAAACATAATCAACATCGATGTGCTAGACCCTTCATATCGCAACTATTTCAACTATTTCGAAGATCGAAATACTAGTAAAGGTTTACAAAGGAGGTGTTACTAGAAGAGTAGGATATTACGACTTGAAGTTACCGACAAGGTTAAATAGCTATAATATTCATTGAAAACAAGTTTCATTGCATTCCGACGTCGTTTGGGCATCGTTCTGCCTTATTGGACCTTAAAAGGCCTTTTAGCGTTTTTGCGTATTTTCGAGCCACTTTTTGTGACGGGAAGACCTTATACGCACTTTATATGCCCAATAACACTAATTTGTATAAGTTTTTCAAACATAATCACCATCGATGTGCTAGACCCTTCATATCGCAACTATTTCAACTATTTCGAAGATTGAAAGACTAGTAAAGGTTTACAAAGGAGGTGTTACTTGAAGAGTACGAGATTTCGACTTGAAGTTACCGACAAAGTTAAATAGCTATAATATTCATTTAAAACAAGTTTCATTGCATTCCGACGTCGTTTGGGCATCGTTCCGCCTTATTGGACCTTAAAAGGCCTTAAGGCCCATTAAGGCCTTTTAGCGTTTTTGCGTATTTTGAAGCCACTTTTTGTGACGGGGAGACCTTATACACACTTTATATGCCCAATAACACTAAATTGTATATGTTTTTCAAACATAATCATCATCGATGTGCTAGACCCTTCATATCGCAACTATTTCAACTATTTCGAAGATCGAAATACTAGTAAAGGTTTACAAATGAGGTGTTACTTGAAGAGTAGGATATTACGACTTGAAGTTACCGAAAAGGTTAAATAGCTATAATATTCATTGAAAACAAGTTTCATTGCATTCCGACGTCGTTTGGGCATCGTTCCGCCTTATTGGACCTTAAAAGGCCTTAACGCCCATTAAGGCCTTTTAGCGTTTTTGCGTATTTTGGAGCCACTTTTTGTGACGGGAAGACCTTATACGCACTTTATATGCCTAATAACACTAATTTGTATAAGTTTTTCAAACATAATCAACATCGATGTGCTAGACCCTTCATATCGCAACTATTTCAACTATTTCGAAGATTGAAAGACTAGTAAAGGTTTACAAAGGAGGTGTTACTTGAAGAGTACGAGATTTCGACTTGAAGTTACCGACAAAGTTAAATAGCTATAATATTCATTGAAAACAAGTTTCATTGCATTCCGACGTCGTTTGGGCATCGTTCCGCCTTATTGGACCTTAAAAGGCCTTAAGGCCCATTAAGGCCTTTTAGCGTTTTTGCATATTTTCGAACCACTTTTTGTGACGGGAAGACCTTATACGCACTTTATATGCCTAATAACACTAATTTGTATAAGTTTTTCAAACATAATCAACATCGATGTGCTAGACCCTTCATATCGCAACTATTTTAACTATTTCGAAGATTGAAAGACTGGTAAAGGTTTACAAAGTAGGTGTTACTTGAAGAGTATGAGATTCGACTTGAAGTTACCGACAAGGTTAAATAGCTATAATATTCATTGAAAACAAGTTTCATTGCATTCCGACTTCGTTTGGGCATCGTTCCGCCTTATTGGACCTTAAAAGGCCTTAAGGCCCATTAAGGCCATTTAGCGTTTTTGCGTATTTTGGAGCCACTTTTTGTGACGGGGAGACCTTATACGCACTTTAAATGCCTAATAACACTAATTTGTATAAGTTTTTCAAACATAATCAACATCGATGTGCTAGAGCCTTCATATCGCAACTATTTCAACTGTTTCGAAGATCGAAAGACTATTAAAGGTTTACAAAGGAGGTGTTACTGTAAGAGTATGAGATTTCGACTTGAAGTTACCGACAAGGTTAAATAGCTATAATATTCATTGAAAACAAGTTTCATTGCATTCCGACGTCGTTTGGGCATCATTCCGCCTTATTGGACCTTAAAAGGCCTTAAGGGCCATTTAGCGTTTTTGCGTATTTTCGAGCCACTTTTTGTGACGGGGAGACCTTATACGCACTTTATATGCCTAATAACACTAATTTGTATAAGTTTTTCAAACATAATCAACATCGATGTGCTAGACCCTTCATATCGCAACTATTTCAACTATTTCGAAGATTGAAAGACTATTAAAGGTTTACAAAGGAGGTGTTACTTGAAGAGTATGAGATTTCGACTTGAAGTTACCGACAAGGTTAAATAGCTATAATATTCATTGAAAACAAGTTTCATTGCATTCCGACGTCGTTTGGGCCTTTTAGCGTTTTTGCGTATTTTGGAGCCACTTTTTGTGACGGGGAGACCTTATACGCACTTTAAATGCCTAATAACACTAATTTGTATAAGTTTTTCAAACATAATCAACATCGATGTGCTAGACCCTTCATATCGCAACTATTTCAACTATTTCGAAGATTGAAAGATTAGTAAATATTTACAAATGAGGTGTTACTTGAAGAGTACGAGATTTCGACTTGAAGTTACCGACAAGGTTAAATAGCTATAATATTCATTGCAAACAAGTTTCATTGCATTCCGACGTCGTTTGGGCATCGTTCCGCCTTATTGGACCTTAAAAGGCCTTAAGGCCCATTAAGGCCTTTTACCGTTTTTGCGTATTTTGGAGCCACTTTTTGTGACGGGGAGACCTTATACGCACTTTAAATGCCTAATAACATTAATTTTTATAAGTTTTTCAAACATAATCAACATCGATGTGCTAGACCCTTCATATCGCAACTATTTCAACTATTTCGAAGATTGAAAGACTAGTAAATGTTTACAAATGAGGTGTTACTTGAAGAGTACGATATTTCGACTTGAAGTTACCGACAAGGTTAAATAGCTATAATATTCATTGAAAACAAGTTTCATTGCATTCCGACGTCGTTTGGGCATCGTTCCGCCTTATTGGAACTTGGAAGGCCTTAAGGCCCATTAAGGCCTTTTAGCGTTTTTGCGTATTTTCGAGCAACCTTTTGTGACGGGGAGACCTTATACGCACTTTAAATGCCTAATAACACTAATTTGTATAAGTTTTTCAAACATAATCAACATCGATGTGCTAGACCCTTCATATCGCAACTATTTCAACTATTTCGAAGATTGAAAGACTATTAAAGGTTTACAAAGGAGGTGTTACTTTAAGAGTATGAGATTTCGACTTGAAGTTACCGACAAGGTTAAATAGCTATAATATTCATTGAAAACAAGTTTCATTGCATTCCGACGTCGTTTGGGCATCGTTCCGCCTTATTGGAACTTGGAAGGCCTTAAGGCCCATTAAGGCCTTTTAGCGTTTTTGCGTATTTTCGAGCAACCTTTTGTGACGGGGAGACCTTATACGCACTTTAAATGCCTAATAACACTAATTTGTATAAGTTTTTCAAACATAATCAACATCGATGTGCTAGACCCTTCATATCGCAACTATTTCAACTATTTCGAAGATTGAAAGACTATTAAAGGTTTACAAAGGAGGTGTTACTTTAAGAGTATGAGATTTCGACTTGAAGTTACCGACAAGGTTAAATAGCTATAATATTCATTGAAAACAAGTTTCATTGCATTCCGACGTCGTTTGGGCATCGTTCCGCCTTATTAGACCTTAAAAGGCCTTAAGGCCTTTTAGCGTTTTTGCGTATTTTCGAGCCACTTTTTGTGACGGGAAGACCTTATACGCACTTTATATGCGTAATATCACTGAATTGTATAAGGTTTTCAAACATAATCAACATCGATGTGCTAGACCCTTCATATCGCAACTATTTCAACTATTTCGAAGATCGAAATACTAGTAAATGTTTACAAAGGAGGTGTTACTTGAAGAGTACGAGATTTCTACTTGAAGTTACCGACAAGGTTAAATAGCTATAATATTCATTGAAAACAAGTTTCATTGCATTCTGACGTCGTTTGGGCATCGTTCCGCCTTATTGGAACTTAAAAGGCCCTAAGGCCCATTAAGGCCTTTTAGCGTTTTTGCGTATTTTCGAGCCACTTTTTGTGACGGGGAGACCTTATACGCACTTTAAATGCCTAATAACACTAATTTGTATAAGTTTTTCAAACATAATCAACATCGATGTGCTAGACCCTTCATATCGCAACTATTTCAACTATTTCGAAGATTGAAAGACTATTAAAGGTTTACAAAGGAGGTGTTACTTGAAGAGTATGAGATTTCGACTTGAAGTTACCGACAAGGTTAAATAGCTATAATATTCATTGAAAACAAGTTTCATTGCATTCCGACGTCGTTTGGGCATCGTTCCGCCTTATTGGAACTTAAAAGGCCCATTAAGGCCTTTTAGCGTTTTTGCGTATTTTGGAGCCACTTTTTGTGACGGGGAGACCTTATACGCACTTTATATGCCTAATAACACTAATTTGTATAAGTTTTTCAAACATAATCAACATCGATGTGCTAGACCCTTAATATCGCAACTATTTCAACTATTTCGAAGATCGAAAGACTATTAAAGGTTTACAAAGGAGGTGTTACTTTAAGAGTATGAGATTTCGACTTGAAGTTACCGACAAGGTTAAATAGCTATAATATTCATTGAAAACAAGTTTCATTGCATTCCGACGTCGTTTGGGCATCGTTCCGCCTTATTGGAACTTAAAAGGCCCATTAAGGCCTTTTAGCGTTTTTGCGTATTTTGGAGCCACTTTTTGTGATGGGGAGACCTTATACGCACTTTATATGCCTAATAACACTAATTTGTGTAAGTTTTTCAAACATAATCAACATCGATGTGCTAGACCCTTCATATCGCAACTATTTCAACTATTTCGAAGATTGAAAGACTATTAAAGGTTTACAAAGGAGGTGTTACTTTAAGAGTATGAGATTTCGACTTGAAGTTACCGACAAGGTTAAATAGCTATAATATTCATTGAAAACAAGTTTCATTGCATTCCGACGTCGTTTGGGCATCGTTCCGCCTTATTAGACCTTAAAAGGCCTTAAGGCCTTTTAGCGTTTTTGCGTATTTTCGAGCCACTTTTTGTGACGGGAAGACCTTATACGCACTTTATATGCGTAATATCACTGAATTGTATAAGGTTTTCAAACATAATCAACATCGATGTGCTAGACCCTTCATATCGCAACTATTTCAACTATTTCGAAGATCGAAATACTAGTAAATGTTTACAAAGGAGGTGTTACTTGAAGAGTACGAGATTTCTACTTGAAGTTACCGACAAGGTTAAATAGCTATAATATTCATTGAAAACAAGTTTCATTGCATTCTGACGTCGTTTGGGCATCGTTCCGCCTTATTGGAACTTAAAAGGCCCTAAGGCCCATTAAGGCCTTTTAGCGTTTTTGCGTATTTTCGAGCCACTTTTTGTGACGGGGAGACCTTATACGCACTTTAAATGCCTAATAACACTAATTTGTATAAGTTTTTCAAACATAATCAACATCGATGTGCTAGACCCTTCATATCGCAACTATTTCAACTATTTCGAAGATTGAAAAACTATTAAAGGTTTACAAAGGAGGTGTTACTTTAAGAGTATGAGATTTCGACTTGAAGTTACCTACAAGGTTAAATAGCTATAATATTCATTGAAAACAAGTTTTATTGCATGCCGACGTCGTTTGGCCATCGTTCCGCCTTATTGGACCTTAAAAGGCCTTAAGGCCCATTAAGGCCTTTTAACGTATTTTCGAGCCACTTTTTGTGACGGGGAGACCTTATACGCACTTTATATGCCTAATAACACTAATTTATATAAGTTTTTCAAACATAATCAACATCGATGTGCTAGACCCTTCATATCGCAACTATTTCAACTATTTCGAAGATTGAAAGACTAGTAAAGGTTTACAAATGAGGTGTTACTTGAAGAGTACGAGATTTCGACTTGAAGTTACCGACAAGGTTAAATAGATATAATATTCATTGAAAACAAGTTTAATTGCATTCCGACGTCGTTTGGGCATCGTTCCGCCTTATTGGACCTTAAAAGGCGTTAAGGCCCATTAAGGCCTTTTAGCGTTTTGGCGTATTTTCGAGCCACTTTTTGTGTCGGGGAGACCTTATACGCACTTTATATGCCTAATAACACTAATTTGTATAAGTTTTTCAATCATAATCAACATCGATGTGCTAGACCTTTCATATCGCAACTATTTCAATTATTTCGAAGATTTAAAGACTAGTAAAGATTTACAAAGGAGATGTTACTTGAAGAGTACGAGATTTCGACTTGAAGTTACCGACAAGGTTAAATAGCTATAATATTCATTGAAAACAAGTTTCATTGCATTTTGACGTCGTTTGGGCATCGTTCAAACTTATTGGACCTTAAAAGGCCTTAAGGCCCATTAAGGCCTTTTAGCGTATTTTCGAGCCACTTTTTGTGACGGGGAGACCTTATACGCACTTTATATGCTTAATAACACTAATTTGTATAAGTTTTTCAAACATAATCAACATCGATGTGCTAGACCCTTCATATCGCAACTATTTCAACTATTTCGAAGATTGAAACACTAGTAAAGGTTTACAAAGGAGGTGTTACTTGAAGAGTATGAGATTTCGACTTGAAGTTACCGACAAAGATAAATAGCTATAATATTCATTGAAAACAAGTTTCATTGCATTCCGACGTCGTTTGGGCATCGTTTCGCCTAATTGGACCTTAAAAGGCCTTAAGGCCCATTAAGGCCATTTAGCGTTTTTGCCTATTTTCGAGCCACTTTTTGTGACGGGAAGACCTTATACGCACTTTATATGCCTAATAACACTAAATTGTATAAGTTTTTCAAACATAATCAACATCGATGTGTTAGACCCTTCATATCGCAACTATTTCAACTATTTCGAAGATTGAAAGACTAGTAAATGTTTACAAATGAGGTGTTACTTGAAGAGTACGAGATTTCGACTTGAAGTTACCGACAAGGTTAAATAGCTATAATATTCATTGCAAACAAGTTTCATTGCATTCCGACGTCGTTTGGGCATCGTTCCGCCTTATTGGACCTTAAAAGGCCTTAAGGCCCATTAAGGCCTTTTAGCGTATTTTCGAGCCACTTTTTGTGACGGGGAGACCTTATACGCACTTTATATGCTTAATAACACTAATTTGTATAAGTTTTTCAAACATAATCAACATCGATGTGCTAGACCCTTCATATCGCAACTATTTCAACTATTTCGAAGATTGAAAGACTAGTAAAGGTTTACAAAGGAGGTGTTACTTTAAGAGTATGAGATTTCGACTTGAAGTTACCGACAAGGTTAAATAGCTATAATATTCATTGAAAACAAGTTTCATTGCATTCCGACGTCGTTTGGGCATCGTTCCGCCTTATTGGACCTTAAAAGGCGTTAAGGCCCATTAAGGCCTTTTAGCGTTTTGGCGTATTTTTGAGCCACTTTTTGTGTCGGGGAGACCTTATACGCACTTTATATGCCTAATAACACTAATTTGTATAAGTTTTTCAAACATAATCAACATCGATGTGCTAGACCCTTCATATCGCAACTATTTCAACTATTTCGAAGATTGAAAGATTAGTAAATATTTACAAATGAGGTGTTACTTGAAGAGTACGAGATTTCTACTTGAAGTTACCGACAAGGTTAAATATCTATAATATTCATTGAAAACAAGTTTCATTGCATTCCGACGTCGTTTGGGCATCGTTCCGCCTTATTGGACCTTAAAAGGCCTTAAGGCCTTTTAGCGTTTTTGCGTATTTTCGAGCCACTTTTTGTGACGGGAAGACCTTATACGCACTTTATATGCCTAATATCACTAAATTGTATAAGGTTTTCAAAAATAATAAACATCGATGTGCTAGACCCTTCATATCGCAACTATTTCAACTATTTCGAAGATCGAAATACTAGTAAATGTTTACAAAGGAGGTGTTACTTGAAGAGTATGAGATTTCTACTTGAAGTTACCGACAAGGTTAAATAGCTATAATATTCATTGAAAACAAGTTTCATTGCATTCCGACGTCGTTTGGGCATCGTTCCGCCTTATTGGAACTTTAAAGGCCCTAAGGCCCATTAAGGCCTTTTAACGTTTTTGCGTATTTTTTTACGAGCCACTTTTTGTGACGGGGAGACCTTATACGCACTTTAAATGCCTAATAACACTAATTTGTATAAGTTTTTCAAACATAATCAACATCGATGTGCTAGACCCTTCATATCGCAACCATTTCAACTATTTCGAAGATTGAAAGACTATTAAAGGTTTACAAAGGAGGTGTTACTTGAAGAGTATGAGATTTCGACTTGAAGTTACCGACAAGGTTAAATATCTATAATATTCATTGCAAACAAGTTTCATTGCATTCCGACGTCGTTTGGGCATCGTTCCGCCTTATCGGACCTTAAAAGGCCTTAAGGCCCATTAAGGCCTTTTACCGTTTTTGCGTATTTTGGAGCCACTTTTTGAGACGGGGAGACCTTATACGCACTTTATATGCCTAATAACACTAAATTGTATAAGTTTTTCAAACATAATCAACATCGATGTGCTAGACCCTTCATATCGCAACTACTTCAACTATTTCGAAGATTGAAAGACTAATAAAGGTTTACAAAGGAGGTGTTACTTGAAGAGTATGAGATTTCGACTTGAAGTTACCGACAAGGTTAAATAGCTATAATATTCATTGAAAACAACTTTCATTGCATTCCGACGTCGTTTGGTTTGGGCATCGTTCCGCCTTATTGGAACTTAAAAGGCCTTAGGCCTTTTAGCGATTTTGCGTATTTTGGAGCCACTTTTTGTGACGGGGAGACCTTATACGCACTTTAAATGCCTAATAACACTAATTTGTGTACGTTTTTCAAACATAATCAACATCGATGTGTTAGACCCTTCATATCGCAACTATTTCAACTATTTCGAAGATTGAAAGACTAGTAAATGTTTACAAATGAGGTGTTACTTGAAGAGTACGAGATTTCGACTTGAAGTTACCGACAAGGTTAAATAGCTATAATATTCATTGCAAACAAGTTTCATTGCATTCCGACGTCGTTTGGGCATCGTTCCGCCTTATTGGACCTTAAAAGGCCTTAAGGCCCATTAAGGACTTTTAGCGTATTTTCGAGCCACTTTTTGTGACGGAGAGACCTTATACGCATTTTATATGCTTAATAACACTAATTTGTATAAGTTTTTCAAACATAATCAACATCGATGTGCTAGACCCTTCATATCGCAACTATTTCAACTATTTCGAAGATTGAAAGAGTAGTAAAGGTTTACAAAGGAGGTGTTTCTTTAAGAGTATGAGATTTCGACTTGAAGTTACCGACAAGGTTAAATAGCTATAATATTCATTGAAAACAAGTTTCATTGCATTCCGACGTCGTTTGGGCATCGTTCCGCCTTATTGGACCTTAAAAGGCCTTAAGGCCCATTAAGGCCTTTTAGCGTATTTTCGAGCCACTTTTTGTGACGGGGAGACCTTATACGCACTTTATATGCTTAATAACACTAATTTGTATAAGTTTTTCAAACATAATCAACATTGATGTGCTAGACCCTTCATATCGCAACTATTTCAACTATTTCGAAGATTGAAAGACTAGTAAAGGTTTACAAAGGAGGTGTTACTTGAAGAGTACGAGATTTCTACTTGAAGTTACCGACAAGGTTAAATATCTATAATATTCATTGAAAACAAGTTTCATTGCATTCCGACGTCGTTTGGGCATCGTTCCGCCTTATTGGACCTTAAAAGGCCTTAAGGCCCATTAAGGCCTTTTAGCGTATTTTCGAGCCACTTTTTCTGACGGGGAGACCTTATACGCACTTTATATGCTTAATAACACTAATTTGTATAAGTTTTTCAAACATAATCAACATCGATGTGCTAGACCCTTCATATCGCAACTATTTCAACTATTTCGAAGATTGAAAGACTAGTAAAGGTTTACAAAGGAGGTGTTACTTGAAGAGTACGAGATTTCGACTTGAAGTTAGCGACAAGGTTAAATAGCTATAATATTCATTGAAAACAAGTTTCATTGCATTCCGACGTCGTTTGGGCATCGTTCCGCCTTATTGGACCTTAAAAGGCGTTAAGGCCCATTAAGGCCTTTTAGCGTTTTGGCGTATTTTCGAGCCACTTTTTGTGTCGGGGAGACCTTATACGCACTTTATATGCCTAATAACACTAATTTGTATAAGTTTTTCAATCATAATCAACATCGATGTGCTAGACCTTTCATATCGCAACTATTTCAATTATTTCGAAGATTTAAAGACTAGTAAAGATTTACAAAGGAGATGTTACTTGAAGAGTACGAGATTTCGACTTGAAGTTACCGACAAGGTTAAATAGCTATAATATTCATTGAAAACAAGTTTCATTGCATTTTGACGTCGTTTGGGCATCGTTCAAACTTATTGGACCTTAAAAGGCCTTAAGGCCCATTAAGGCCTTTTAGCGTATTTTCGAGCCACTTTTTGTGACGGGGAGACCTTATACGCACTTTATATGCTTAATAACACTAATTTGTATAAGTTTTTCAAACATAATCAACATTGATGTGCTAGACCCTTCATATCGCAACTATTTCAACTATTTCGAAGATTGAAAGACTAGTAAAGGTTTACAAAGGAGGTGTTACTTTAAGAGTATGAGATTTCGACTTGAAGTTACCGACAAGGTTAAATAGCTATAATATTCATTGAAAACAAGTTTCATTGCATTCCGACGTCGTTTGGGCATCGTTCCGCCTTATTGGACCTTAAAAGGCCTTAAGGCCCATTAAGGCCTTTTAGCGTTTTTGCGTATTTTGGAGCCACTTTTTGTGACGGGGAGACCTTATACGCACTTTATATGCTTAATAACACTAATTTGTATAAGTTTTTCAAACATAATCAACATCGATGTGCTAGACCCTTCATATCGCAACTATTTCAACTATTTCGAAGATTGAAAGACTATTAAAGGTTTACAAAGGAGGTGTTACTTTAAGAGTATGAGATTTCGACTTGAAGTTAGCGACAAGGTTAAATAGCTATAATATTCATTGAAAACAAGTTTCATTGCATTCCGACGTCGTTTGGGCATCGTTCCGCCTTATTGGACCTTAAAAGGCGTTAAGGCCCATTAAGGCCTTTTAGCGTTTTGGCGTATTTTCGAGCCACTTTTTGTGTCGGGGAGACCTTATACGCACTTTATATGCCTAATAACACTAATTTGTATAAGTTTTTCAATCATAATCAACATCGATGTGCTAGACCTTTCATATCGCAACTATTTCAATTATTTCGAAGATTTAAAGACTAGTAAAGATTTACAAAGGAGATGTTACTTGAAGAGTACGAGATTTCGACTTGAAGTTACCGACAAGGTTAAATAGCTATAATATTCATTGAAAACAAGTTTCATTGCATTTTGACGTCGTTTGGGCATCGTTCAAACTTATTGGACCTTAAAAGGCCTTAAGGCCCATTAAGGCCTTTTAGCGTATTTTCGAGCCACTTTTTGTGACGGGGAGACCTTATACGCACTTTATATGCTTAATAACACTAATTTGTATAAGTTTTTCAAACATAATCAACATCGATGTGCTAGACCCTTCATATCGCAACTATTTCAACTATTTCGAAGATTGAAAGACTAGTAAAGGTTTACAAAGGAGGTGTTACTTGAAGAGTATGAGATTTCGACTTGAAGTTACCGACAAAGATAAATAGCTATAATATTCATTGAAAACAAGTTTCATTGCATTCCGACGTCGTTTGGGCATCGTTTCGCCTTATTGGACCTTAAAAGGCCTTAAGGCCCATTAAGGCCATTTAGCGTTTTTGCCTATTTTCGAGCCACTTTTTGTGACGGGAAGACCTTATACGCACTTTATATGCCTAATAACACTAAATTGTATAAGTTTTTCAAACATAATCAACATCGATGTGTTAGACCCTTCATATCGCAACTATTTCAACTATTTCGAAGATTGAAAGACTAGTAAATGTTTACAAATGAGGTGTTACTTGAAGAGTACGAGATTTCGACTTGAAGTTACCGACAAGGTTAAATAGCTATAATATTCATTGCAAACAAGTTTCATTGCATTCCGACGTCGTTTGGGCATCGTTCCGCCTTATTGGACCTTAAAAGGCCTTAAGGCCCATTAAGGCCTTTTAGCGTATTTTCGAGCCACTTTTTGTGACGGGGAGACCTTATACGCACTTTATATGCTTAATAACACTAATTTGTATAAGTTTTTCAAACATAATCAACATCGATGTGCTAGACCCTTCATATCGCAACTATTTCAACTATTTCGAAGATTGAAAGACTAGTAAAGGTTTACAAAGGAGGTGTTACTTTAAGAGTATGAGATTTCGACTTGAAGTTACCGACAAGGTTAAATAGCTATAATATTCATTGAAAACAAGTTTCATTGCATTCCGACGTCGTTTGGGCATCGTTCCGCCTTATTGGACCTTAAAAGGCCTTAAGGCCCATTAAGGCCTTTTAGCGTATTTTCGAGCCACTTTTTGTGACGGGGAGACCTTATACGCACTTTATATGCTTAATAACACTAATTTGTATAAGTTTTTCAAACATAATCAACATCGATGTGCTAGACCCTTCATATCGCAACTATTTCAACTATTTCGAAGATTGAAAGACTAGTAAAGGTTTACAAAGGAGGTGTTACTTTAAGAGTACGAGATTTCTACTTGAAGTTACCGACAAGGTTAAATATCTATAATATTCATTGAAAACAAGTTTCATTGCATTCCGACGTCGTTTGGGCATCGTTCCGCCTTATTGGACCTTAAAAGGCCTTAAGGCCTTTTAGCGTTTTTGCGTATTTTCGAGCCACTTTTTGTGACGGGAAGACCTTATACGCACTTTATATGCCTAATATCACTAAATTGTATAAGGTTTTCAAAAATAATAAACATCGATGTGCTAGACCCTTCATATCGCAACTATTTCAACTATTTCGAAGATCGAAATACTAGTAAATGTTTACAAAGGAGGTGTTACTTGAAGAGTACGAGATTTCTACTTGAAGTTACCGACAAGGTTAAATAGCTATAATATTCATTGAAAACAAGTTTCATTGCATTCCGACGTCGTTTGGGCATCGTTCCGCCTTATTGGAACTTTAAAGGCCCTAAGGCCCATTAAGGCCTTTTAACGTTTTTGCGTATTTTTTTACGAGCCACTTTTTGTGACGGGGAGACCTTATACGCACTTTAAATGCCTAATAAAACTAATTTGTATAAGTTTTTCAAACATAATCAACATCGATGTGCTAGACCCTTCATATCGCAACTATTTCAACTATTTCGAAGATTGAAAGACTATTAAAGGTTTACAAAGGAGGTGTTACTTGAAGAGTATGAGATTTCGACTTGAAGTTACCGACAAGGTTAAATATCTATAATATTCATTGCAAACAAGTTTCATTGCATTCCGACGTCGTTTGGGCATCGTTCCGCCTTATCGGACCTTAAAAGGCCTTAAGGCCCATTAAGGCCTTGTACCGTTTTTGCGTATTTTGGAGCCACTTTTTGAGACGGGGAGACCTTATACGCACTTTATATGCCTAATAACACTAAATTGTATAAGTTTTTCAAACATAATCAACATCGATGTGCTAGACCCTTCATATCGCAACTACTTCAACTATTTCGAAGATTGAAAGACTAATAAAGGTTTACAAAGGAGGTGTTACTTGAAGAGTATGAGATTTCGACTTGAAGTTATCGACAAGGTTAAATAGCTATAATATTCATTGAAAACAACTTTCATTGCATTCCGACGTCGTTTGGGCATCGTTCCGCCTTATTGGAACTTAAAAGGCCTTAGGCCTTTTAGCGATTTTGCGTATTTTGGAGCCACTTTTTGTGACGGGGAGACCTTATACGCACTTTAAATGCCTAATAACACTAATTTGTGTACGTTTTTCAAACATAATCAACATCGATGTGCTAGACCCTTCATATCGCAACTATTTCAACTATTTCGAAGATTGAAAGACTAGTAAATGTTTACAAATGAGGTGTTACTTGAAGAGTACGAGATTTCGACTTGAAGTTACCGACAAGGTTAAATAGCTATAATATTCATTGCAAACAAGTTTCATTGCATTCCGACGTCGTTTGGGCATCGTTCCGCCTTATTGGACCTTAAAAGGCCTTAAGGCCCATTAAGGACTTTTAGCGTATTTTCGAGCCACTTTTTGTGACGGAGAGACCTTATACGCACTTTATATGCTTAATAACACTAATTTGTATAAGTTTTTCAAACATAATCAACATCGATGTGCTAGACCCTTCATATCGCAACTATTTCAACTATTTCGAAGATTGAAAGACTAGTAAAGGTTTACAAAGGAGGTGTTACTTTAAGAGTATGAGATTTCGACTTGAAGTTACCGACAAGGTTAAATAGCTATAATATTCATTGAAAACAAGTTTCATTGCATTCCGACGTCGTTTGGGCATCGTTCCGCCTTATTGTCCCTTAAAAGGCCTTAAGGCCCATTAAGGCCTTTTAGCGTATTTTCGAGCCACTTTTTGTGACGGGGAGACCTTATACGCACTTTATATGCTTAATAACACTAATTTGTATAAGTTTTTCAAACATAATCAACATCGATGTGCTAGACCCTTCATATCGCAACTATTTCAACTATTTCGAAGATTGAAAGACTAGTAAAGGTTTACAAAGGAGGTGTTACTTTAAGAGTACGAGATTTCTACTTGAAGTTACCGACAAGGTTAAATATCTATAATATTCATTGAAAACAAGTTTCATTGCATTCCGACGTCGTTTGGGCATCGTTCCGCTTTATTGGACCTTTAAAAGGCCTTAAGGCCCATTAAGGCCTTTTAGCGTATTTTCGAGCCACTTTTTCTGACGGGGAGACCTTATACGCACTTTATATGCTTAATAACACTAATTTGTATAAGTTTTTCAAACATAATCAACATCGATGTGCTAGACCCTTCATATCGCAACTATTTCAACTATTTCGAAGATTGAAAGACTAGTAAAGGTTTACAAAGGAGGTGTTACTTGAAGAGTACGAGATTTCTACTTGAAGTTACCGACAAGGTTAAATATCTATAATATTCATTGAAAACAAGTTTCATTGCATTCCGACGTCGTTTGGGCATCGTTCCGCCTTATTGGACCTTAAAAGGCCTTAAGGCCCATTAAGGCCTTTCAGCGTTTTTGCGTATTTTCGAGCCACTTTTTGTGACGGGGAGACCTTATATGCACTTTATATGCCTAATAACACTAATTTGTATAAGTGTTTCAAACATAATCAACATCGATGTGCTAGACCCTTCATATCGCAACTATTTCAACTATTTCGAAGATTGAAAGACTAGTAAAGGTTTACAAATGAGGTGTTACTTGAAGAGTACGAGATTTCGACTTGAAGTTAGCGACAAGGTTAAATAGCTATAATATTCATTGAAAACAAGTTTCATTGCATTCCGACGTCGTTTGGGCATCGTTCCGCCTTATTGGACCTTAAAAGGCCTTAAGGCCCATTAAGGCCTTTCAGCGTTTTTGCGTATTTTCGAGCCACTTTTTGTGACGGGGAGACCTTATACACACTTTATATGCCTAATAACACTAATTTGTATAAGTTTTTCAAACATAATCAAATATTGAAAATAACACAACCTTGTGCGCTGACGTAATGCGCACAAAGTAAGCAAATTTCAAAAATTTCAACGGCTACTTCTTTAACCTGTGCGCAGAATCTAGGCGCACATATTGAAAATAACACAACCTTGTGCGCTGACTTAATGCGCACAAAGTAAGCAAATTTCAAAAATTTCAACGGCTACTTCTTTAACCTGTGCGCAGAATCTAGGCGCACATATGTTCAACCTGTGCGCAGTCGTTTCGCGCACCAGTTGTTACATATTCTGAAAATTTATGAAAAGTACCCGTAATACCCCGTAATACCTAAGTGCGCAGAACACCAGCGCACAGAGTGGTGTGCATAAGATGCGCGCACGAAATCGCGTGCATATAGTCCTCGATTTGCGTGCATATAGCGATTGCCTATGTAATCAATTATTAAAATATTATCATAATTCTAAACCCCAAACAATCTTTGCAGGCATATAGAATCTCTATATCTATCTATATATCTTACATATATATACCAAAACAAAGTGATGTTTTGCTACATGTCGTTCTTACATTCAGTTCGCCTATGTGTCAGCCTCTAAGCTATGTTATCTCATTAGGCACGTCATCTGCCACGTCGTCATGACTTAAGAAAACTAATAAAGAATTATTAAAAATGCCACATATTTATGATATTTATAAATTGATTATCTCTTATCTTCAACCAATATCAGTATTAATTTAATTAATTGATTATCTTTTATCTAAATTTTTTTATCTTCTTCACATTTATATACCTAAAAAAAATTATCTACTTTCTAAACACTATTCAAATATATTTTAATTCCTATAAGTTTTATCTTTTTCCATAATATCCCTATTCTTTTGTATTTATTTTTGGAAAAGGGTCCCATGAGAATGATTTATAATGTGAGAATTGGGAATGCATGCATCTTCACCAACCATTTTAAGGCAATCTGATGGCTCAGATCTCGCGCACGTGCTAGCGCGTGTATCACCTTGCTCATATTCAATTCGTTCTGTTATTGTCGTTCTTCTCACCTCGTGTGATTTCGCCGTCGATCTCTTCTCCTCTTCTTCTCCTCCTCTTACCTCCTCTTCTCCTTCCTCGTTCGTTTTAATCTCCATTCTCCATTCTCTTTATCGTAATCTATTTCTCTCGATTGCATTTGTTTTTGCCTGTAAATTGATTTTTGGTTTCTGTTCATGTGTTGCGGGGCTCTTACTTGCTTGCACTTCAATTTCCGTCATGGAACCATGCTAATCTGCTTAGATATGCTTCATTCTCGTGTTTCAGATTATATTGTACATCAATGCTTTGATTTTGTTTATCTGTTGTTGATTTTTGTTGAATTATAGTCTACAAGATTATTCCCTGATTGATTTCAGTGATTTTAGTGTTGATTTCGTGTTATTAGGATTTCTATGTATGATTGATGCTTCAATTTCGTCTTTCTTTAGTTGATTAAGTTATTTTACACTCTACTTTAAGTGAATTACAATTGATTCCAGGTTTTAGGTCTTTTAGGTGTTAATCAATATTTTTGCATTGTTCTGTATTTGATATTTGTGTTGCTGCTTTGTTGATATACAGGAAATTGCATTCCTGTTTGCAATGATGTCGCTAAGCCTTTTGTTGATTTAATGTTCGTATGGGTACACGTACAAAAGCGAATGATTCCAGCAAAGTAGTAGTACTCTGGAACTATTTTGTTTGTAGCAAGGAAGGATTCACAAAACCACGTGTTTTAACCCCCAATTCACAGAAGTCAAAGAAAAGAAAAAGGACTTCAGACAGATGCAGTTGTAAAGCAAAGATAGCTCTTCGATATGGTGGACGTGATGGCTATTGTGTTAAGAAATTTGAGGAATGTCACACTCATGATATGGTTCCTAAATCTCAACAACATTTCTTGAAGAACAATCGAAAACTGACTCCATTCCACCACGACTTCATTATTAACTATTTAAAGTCAAATATTGGTACAAGTCAAGCAGACAAGCTGCTCAAGAATTATGTTGGTACATACTCTGATATAGGGGCTACAATGATTGACTTCAAAAACTTCAAAAACTTCAAAAGGGATTTGGACTCGTATATGATTGGTTGTGATGGTCAAATGATAATTGACAATTTGGTTCGTAAGAAGGAAATGTGTGAGGCCTTCTATTTCGATTATGCTGTCAATGAATTGAGCCTTTTGTTTTTCTCTGATCCCATCAGTCGCAAAAGTTATTCTTTCTTTGGTGATGTTGTCTAAGCCGGTGCAACATATCAGTCAAATAGGTATGTACACTAACTTATTTCCACATGCACATTTATGCACAATTACATGCACACTTGTTAATTTCCACATGCACACATTATAAGATTTGCATAAAAAATCTGGTATGTTTTAATTTTGTTCTACCATGCACCCTAAAGCCTTATAGCATGCACATATATGTCCAATTCTAGGTACACTCATCTTAAATAATGCAAAATCACTTGTTTTTGTCATTCATTTAAATTTAGTTGCTATGCAGAATAAAATTACATTCACATGCATACTTGAGTAATTTACATGCACATATGTTTAAATTACATGCACCTTAAGTTTGTATGTCATGCATACCTATACTCACCTATTCTGTTTTGTTTATTAACATATTTTTAGGTATGATATGGTTTTTATCCCATTCACTAGAGTTGATAATAACAAGAAATCAGTCACTTTTGGTTTTGGTTTACTCTTGAATGAAGATATTCCATCATATGTGTGGTTATTCGACAACTTCAAGAAAGCAATGGGCCATGAGCCACATGTCATTTTAACTGATCAAGACGCTGCTGTTAAAAGTGCAGTGGAACAAGTTTTCAAGCATGTCGTTCATCGATTTTGTATGTGGAACATAATGTTCAAGGTTTTTGTGAAGGTTCATCTTAATTCACCATCAGAAATTGAGGAGTTTAGGAAAAGGTTCAATGAGATTGTGTGGAGTGATGATGATGCTGGAGCATCTGAGATATCATCAAGGACAACTCGTCCTAAATCTAGAGATGTAATAACCACTGGAGCAAGGGCTAAAGATCGCTATGATCCATCATTGAAGTCATTGATAGTAGCCCGAGCTCGTATTGTAGTCATTCAGGCTCGTAGAGATCCAGTTCGAGTAAAGATGAGAAGTCAAGTATTGAAGAGGAAATAATATAGACTTCAAGACAAAACTCTCGGATTTGGAATCACTCTGTTCCAATCACGGACGAGAGAGAACGAGTCGTTTCAAGAATAGATGTCGACGACATGGCTCCAAATACGTGACCGCGGATCCCAATCCACACCCGCGGATCCTGGATTAAATCATTTAATTCCCCGCTTCGAGAGCAACGCACGGGATGTGCGTTTTTCCGCATAGGCCGTGCGCGGATCGTGTTACAGTCTACCGAGATATTCTTTTGTTTAATTCGTTTTCGGGATTATTTCTTTCCATTGGTTTTGTCATTTTAGGAAATACATTTAATTAGTTATTTCTTTTATTATTGGCCACCTTATTAACCCTATATAAGGTTTGCCCTAGTTATTGTTTTAGGCTCCCAGACTTTGATATTGAATACAACGTTTATCGTTTCCCCCCCCCCAAAAAAAAAGAGTGCTTTTGTGAGCAGAGTGCCCTGTGTGCATTGTTGTTGAACTCGCCCTAGTTTTACTTGTGTGTGTCAATCTCTTCCATAAGATTGGTGCTACTGGGACTCCATAGAGCATCCTCTAGGTGCCTTGGCCTACCATAGCCATTGTGTTTGGTTGTAAACCATTGAGGTTTCTTCATCATTCGGTAAGGTTCTTATTCCTAAGTTCAAGGGTTTTATCGTTGTTTGATTTGGTTCCAATTGGCCTATCATTCGACTTATCCTTCTTTCATCTCATTCTAATTCCGCCTATCTTCGTTGTTCGAGTTTCTGTTCGAGGTTTGGTGTCTAGATCGGACAACAGCGGCTTATCCCCGCATCAAATTGGTATCAGAGCTGTGTTGACACCATCCTGTCTTCACAAGAACATCACGAGACCCCACTATCAAAAAATAACAAAAAGAGTCAGTTTTGTTTTTCCAGTTTGTCAGTTTCTTTGAGAAATTGATTTTGAGTCTTCGATACTCTTATCATTCTTGTTGAGTCTGTTTCAGATTGTGTACAAGAAGCTTGGATCGATTCGTGTTTTTGGAGATCGATAGATTGGAGTTTGGAGCACCCTTGTCCCAAAATTCATTCATCCCATCACCCCATCACTAATTCATCCTCTCTACCAAAAACCAGCCGTCACAAACCCTAGAAGAGTTGCTGAAATTCTTTTCCTTGGAGCCCAAGACAAAATCTTCAAAGAAGGAAATCCTATCTCTTCAACAAGGAAATCAAGATAGTTAGTTCTTTTGTTTTTTATTTTATTTTGTTGAGATTAATATCTCATATCGAGTCTGTATTCTTTATTTTGTTGAGACAAAAAAAATAGAAAAAAAAGAAGAAAGGAAAAATACAAAAAGAAAAAGAAAAGTCTCAAGTCAGCATTTATTTTTACGTTTTGTTGAGTCAAAGTCTAGTTTGATATTGTTTGAGTAGGAATTCAAGAAATTGGAGGAAACAGGATTGCCACGAGCCCGAACGAAGACGAAGGAATTTTGCTCGCAAGACAAAATTCGCGACCGCGGATCACCCGCGAATCCTGCTGCTGAATTTCTGCGACCCTTCTGCGGCACCCATCCGCGCCCACGACTTCCATAACCGCTCCCGCGGCTCTTATGTTGTCTGATTGCTGTGCCTTCAAGCAGCTACGAGCCATTCCCGATCTTACCCTAGCCCTCTCGACTTCGTCTTCGATCCTTCATTGACACCAGTCGGGACAAGTTAAGGTACGCTTCCTTTTGGCCCTCTGGAGTTCAAACTTGAGTCGTACTAGCCCCTACACTAGCCGTCTCCATCTCTACCATCACTCATATTAGTGCTAGGAGCTTGTTAGTTTCAATCTATTGGGTTATTGGTCCGTACAAGACAATTCATCAAGAAAATCTTGTTACAACAACAATTGAGAGAGAATGCAGAGTGAAACACACGAGAGTAAACACTTGTGAGTTGTTTTCGTTTTGACTAACTTAACATTGTTATGTGTTAGTCTTTCTTTGATCATGTCTAGGGCATCGAACTCTCCAAGTGGTAATCAGCAGAAGTACATGGAGAGTGAAGATTGACAACCATATAGAGATGTCCAAAGAAGAAGAGGACGTGAGCTAGAGCAAATTGGTTTTGCCAAGATCAAGGTGAAAATTCCAAGATTTTAAGGTTGGGACATGGATGAGTATATGGAATGGGAAGCCAAGGTTGAGAAGATTTGGAGTTGTCATAACTTCATGGAACACCGAAAGGTATGATTTGATGTCCGTGAATTTACCGGCTATGCACTGAAATGGTGGAATAACCTTGAAGAAGAAAGGAGAAGAGCACTTGGTCCAGCCGTGAACACTTGGAGGCATATGAAGACCTTGATGAGAGCTCGCTTTGTGCATCCACGTTTCGCACGTGAGCTAAGGGAAAGGTTGGAAAATTTGAGGCAAGGAACCATGTCAGTAGAGGAGAGATACAATGCGATGCAAGCTGCTATGGTTCGAGCTAATGTGCAGGAAAATGAGGAGACTACTATGGCTAGGTATCTTCATATACTTAACTCTTATTTAGCTAACGAAGTATATTTGTATCGCTACTCCTCCATGGAAGAATTGCTACACTTGGCCATTGAGATTGAGAGGAGAACAAAGGCCAAGAAGCAAAAAGAAATAGAGAAGGCTACGGAAGAATGGCAAGCGCAAGTGCAAGTGCAAGTGGAAAACTGCTTTGCTAAGTTCCAAGCCCATCTTGAGCGTTGGAGTTGTCAAGTAAAAGAAGTTGCCAAGAAGAAGGAAAGGTATAAGAAGCCAGAAAGGGATCTAAGGCCTGCCTCTCCATCACAAGAAGTTAACCCCAAGGAGCACTTCTAATCTTTCTACTAAAATTGAAGATGTTTTGTGCTTAAACTGTCAAAGTAGAAATCATATGAATAATGACTGCCCTGATATGCTTAATCACCTAGGTCAAATTAAGATTGAATATGAAAAAGGTGATAGTGTTGATATTTCTTGTGTTGATGATCTTAAAACTGATTTAGATAATGAAGTTGAAATTGGGTATGAGCATGTTGATTCATTGATTGATAGGAAAGATTTGCATGTACAAACTGCTCATTGTGATGAAATTCTAGGAGAAACTCATTGTCTAAATAAAGTTGAGGATTGCAACATGATTATTGATGAAGGTAGTTGTGGTAATATTGCTAGCATTGAATTGAATACTAAATTGCAAATTACCTCAGTATGCTACCCTAGTCCTTTAAAACTGCATTGGATTAATCATTGTGTTGATTGGAAATTGAACAAGCATGCTAAGGAAACCATGACATTAGGACATTATGATGATATTTTAGCTTGTCAAGTTTTATTTCAATATCCATGGCAGTATGATAAGAGAGTTTCCTATGATGGTTTTGCTATTTGTTATTCGTTTACCTTTCCTAGAAAAGATGTTGTTCTTCCACCTATGGTTCTCTCCCAGGTTACTAATAAGTATGAAAAGAGGAAGGACAAAGGAGCTAAAGGAATGAAGGAAAGCAAGGCGCTCCAGCAGCAATCCATCGCTTCATCAAAATCGAGCTATGCACTCAAAGCATTCAAGAGGAAGCTATGCATCAAAGAGGATGACGCCTATGAAAATCGTTCTATCATTCATATCAAAGCTGATTCGAGGTCGAATCATTTTCAAGAAGGGGAGAATGATGTGGGACCATCTGAGCTCGCCTCGTCCTAAATATAGAGATGTGATAACCACTGGAGCAAGGGCTAAAGATCGCTATGGGTCATCATTGAAGTCATTGATAGTAGCCCGAGCTCGTATTGTAGTCATTCAGGCTAGTAGAGATCCGGTTCGAGTAAAGATGAGAAGTCAAGTATTGAAGAGGAAATAATATAGATTTCAAGACAAAACTCTGGGATTTGGAATCACTCGATTCCGATCTAAGACGGGAGAGAACGAGACGTTTCAAGAATAGATGTCGGCGATATGGCTCCAAATCCGCGACCATGGATTAAATCATTTAATTCCCCGCTTCGAGAGCAACGCACGGGCTGTGCGTTTTTCCGTACAGGCCGTGCGCGGATCGTGTTACAGTCTACCGAGATATTCTTTGTTTAATTCATTTTCGGGATTATTTCTTTCCGTTGGTTTTGTCATTTTAGGAAATACGTTTAATTAGTTATTTCTTTTATTATTGGCCACCTTATTAACCCTATATAAGGTTTGCCCTAGTTATTGTTTTAGGCTCCCAGACTTTGATATTGAATACAACGTTTATCGTTCCCCCCCCAAAAGAGTACTTTTGTGAGCAGAGTGCCCTGTGTGCATTGTTGTTGAACTCGCCCTAGTTGTACTTGTGTGTGTCAATCTCTTCCATAAGATTGGTGCTATCGGGACTCCATAGAGCATCCTCCAGGTGCCTTGGCCTACCATAGCCATTGTGTTTGGTTGTAATCCATTGGGTTTCTTCATCATTCGGTAAGGTTCTGGTTCCTAAGTTCAAGGGTTTTATCGTTGTTTGATTTGGGTCCCATTGGCCTATCATTCGACTTATCCTTCTTTCATCTCATTCTTATTCCGCCTATCTTCATTGTTCGAGTTTCTGTTCGAGGTTTGGTGTCTAGATTGGACAACAACGACTTATCCCCGCATCAGATGAGTTGAAGAAAAATGAGTTTGATGAGGCTTGGATGTACATTATCAATGACTATAGCCTTGAGTCAAACAAATGGTAGGCAAATTTGTTTGATTTACGTCAGTTTTGGATCCCCGCCTTCTTTCAAGATGTTTGCATGTTAAGTATTCTTAGGACAACTTATAGGTCTGAAAGTCAGAATGATTTCTTTTCTGGTTTCATTGGAAGAAGTTCATCACTGGTGGTCTTCATGTTACAATATGAGAATGTGGTTGATTCTTAAAGACATACTCAACGAAGACTTGACCTGGAATCATCTACAAGTGTTCCAACATTCAAGACTGCATTGAAGTTGGAGAAAAAACTTGCGAAGATTTATACTATCTATGTCTTTTACGATATCCAGGATGTACTAGGGGCTGCTATATATGATTGCATTCCTGTCTGTCAATCAGTGGATGGAGAGGTTAGAACTTGCAACATTCTATGTGGTGGGCAAGTTTATGATGTGCATTATGTTTTATCCACCAAAGAAGTGTTTTGTGGTTGCAACAAGCTAATAACCACTGGCATGCCTTGTTCTCATATGTTTTCAGCTTTAAGAAGTATGAATATTGAAGACTTCCCTAGCAATTTGATCAAGTCTAGGTGGACAAAGAAATCAATGATGCAACCAACATTTGAGATAAATGTGATCTTCAATCAAGGTTTAGATATGGATGAAAAAAGGTCATTGTCTCTCTACTACTTTCTGAGATGCATGGTTGTGTCAATCTTATTGAGGATAATTCCGATCACATGAATCATCTATTGAGTGTGGTAAGACATGAGAAGGAATTGTTCAAAAATCAATGCATCCTAATTCTACTCTTGCAGCTAGATCAACACAAAGTAGATTTGAGAAGTTTGTTGGTCCGGTTCCCGAGGTTATTAATGTTCTTCCGCCTCCACAATCCAAGACAAAGGGCAGACCAAAATCTACTCGCTTAGTTTGTGTTGCAGAGGCAATTCGAGACAATGCATCCAAGGAGATTAGGTGTTACACAATATGTCATGAGATTGGGCACAACAATAGAACATGCAAGAAAGAGACTCCCGTTGTTTGAAATTACAAGTTTCTGTGCATGTGCCCATATATGGGAATTCGCGTGCACATTATGTAAATTCACATGCACATTTATGTATATTTACATGCACATCACTTCAAATTACAAGTTTTTGTGCATGTGCACATATATGGGAATTCACGTGCATATTTTGTAAATTTACATGCACGTTTTTCCAAATTCAGATGCACATCCTGTTGAAATAACATGCACATCATAATTTCGTAACTCTAAAAACACTTCATTTGCAAATACCACATTGTAAAAACACACCATTCAATTACAGCGTTGTAAAAACATTTCATCCAAAATAACATCCAAACTAGTTTTAAACCTTCAAAGTAATATTTCATCCAAAATAACACACTACATGATCATATTAGTCTTGACAGTCCTAAACATGTATTCAAACAGATGTTGTCTTCTTTCTTGCCTTCGAGGTGATTGCTAGAACCTTATTCTTCTCTAAATTCCAATGATTATCAATGATTGAAGAGCAATACTTAACCCTCATAGTCTCTACTTGCTTCGCATCTTCTTTCTTGAGTTGACAGTCTCAATCATCCATACCATTTCCAAAGTAAGTCTCCATGTGTCTCATTGCAAATATCCCACAGTCAGTCTTGTTCACATTGTCTCTCCATGGCATTTCTAGTCTTACAGTTGGCACTTGGGTTTCATCTTTTAAAACTGCAGCCACGTTAACCATTTTGTTTTCCATTAAGAAGTTCATAAACAACTCTCTCTGCAGTGCAAAGAAAAAAGAACAGTTTATGATCCATACTTAGTTGAATAGTAACTACATGTGATAATTTATTAAAAACTCACCAAATTGGATGGTATTTTTCCATATTTGTCAAGTACACTAACATCAGCATCTGAAATCAGTAGTGGAAAAAACACCTGTTGATGCGGGCAAAAACCCCCCTGTTGAGGCGGACAGGGGTCGCTGCAACAGGGGGGCTGCAACAAGTAAATACTTGTTGAGGCGGTCAAAATAATGCCCGCCTCAACAAGTGGGTAAAAATATGCCTGAAAAGGGACTGCCCGCCTCAAAAGAATAGATTGTTGAGGCGTTTTTGTCCGCCCGCCTCTAAATTCTGCTACATGGCTTAACATTTGCGCCAACCTCTAAATTCTGCTACACGGCTTAACATTTGCGCCCGCCTCTAAAATTTAGAAACATATTTTTGCAAGCAGATAATGAAAGAACAGATCTGGAAATTTATCTTCTTCATTGAAACTTATCTTCTTCAACCATTAAAAACAATAACAATTACAGAGACTCATCTTCAATCGAATTTCTTTGAATTCAACAATGAAATTTACAACATTAAACAAAAGAACATCAAATTTACAACAGGAAAAATGAAAGAACAGATCTGGAAATTCAACACTGAAATTGTAGATCTGGAAACGAAAGAACAACTAGCTTTAAAAAAAAACCAGATCTGGAAACGAAACCTGAACGACTATCATCTTCTTCTTCTTGCGTCAATTTCTGGTTCGATTTCCCCTTCGGTCTTCCCCTCTTCTTCTTTTCGAGAACTTCAGTAGCAATCTCAAGTTCCGCCATCGTTGAAGGATCTTCTCCTTGTTCGGTCTTCTCCTTCTTCACATTCGATTTCCCAGGCGGGCGACCTCTCTTTCTCTGTACTTGGATTGCAGTTGCAATCTCACCTTCCATCATCTTTGAGGGACGTTCAATGAGAGATCCTGAAGCGGAAATGGGAGATGTCGGATTTGGGGATTCTTTCAATGGCGAAGGAGGCGATGGTGACTGCAGAAACCCTTGAATAAGGCGACGACGACTAAGGAGGCGAGATATGAGGCGATGGCGACGAAGGAGGCGAGATTTGAGGCGAGATCTGAGGTGAGATCTGATGAACAAGAGAGATATGTGAGGCGGTGGGAGATTGACGATGATAATCGGTGGAGAGATAGGTGAGACGTCTCCATATTGATGAAGAGGAGAGGGAGATTGATGAAGATGAGTTTGATGAAGAGGAGAATTCGAAAGACGTCTCCAGATGTTTAGTGAATGAATTAGGTTTTTTTCACGTGAATGTATCAGGGTTTTTTTTAATTTATTAGGGAATTTTGGGTTTATGTGAGCCATTGGATGTTTAGTGATTCAACGGTTGAGATGGCGATCCGTGGACTAATATAAAACTAAAGGGGTAAAATTTGTTAAGTTTTTAAATACATTGGACTTGTTGAGGCGGGCAAAATTCCGCCCGCCTCAACAGGTCCGATTTTTTAGGTTTGTTGAGGCGGGCGCCTTACTGACCGCCTCAACAAGTCAAAAACACAAATATTATTTGAGGCGAACAGATATTTGCCCGCCTCTAAAGCACCTGTTGCAGCGAACTAAACGACTGACCGCCTCAACAGATAGTAGAATAAGACTTTTTGCGTCGGTTTTTAAGGTGACCGCCTCAACAGGGGGGCTGCAACAAGTGTTTTTTCTACTAGTGAATGTCTAGGATATCACATCTTGGGTTTTTGACATTTATGGCGATCACATAGTAGTTTTCAGAGTGCCATATTATAAATACATACTGTAGATAATACAAGAATCAGGAAGTAAGAAATAAATCAAATGCACATGTAGAAATAATGACATGCACAAAACCAAGAATAACATGCACATTTAGATATAATAACATGCACATACAAAAGTAATATCATGCACACTAAATAAATATTGTACTCACCAAATCAGTTGTTTCCTTTGTTGAATATGAATACTCTTTCATAACCTTTTCCATTTCGTCGTTGAACATTCTTGACCTATTCTCAAATTGTTCTTGTGCTAAAACTGACCAGTTCTGCAAATCATTTAACATAACATTAACATATGAACACTCATTTTATGATCTCTTAAACTATACAATATAGTTAATGCATACCGATACTTCTGTTCTGACAAAGAATCTTCAAGGTTTTTTTATCACTCTTGAATTGTTCATTCATATTCAACTCATCTGTCCACAAGTCAATTATGTTTGTTTCTACATATTGCCCATGTTTCATTGATTTAAAGTCATCTTTTGTTGCAGATACATTCCCAAGCTTAACCACCAAATCCCTGAAAAAATTGACATGCACATTTAATGTAATTGACATGCACATTTAGATGCAAATACATGCACATTTGACAGATTATGCATGTCTTTGATAATATGTGAATGTGCATGTGATTAGTGAGGATGTGCATGTGAATATCTTACTTGGCATTTGACGGATCTTCAATTAACCAATTATACAATTTGTTCTCTGCAACCGTTGTTTTGTCATTCAAATTTATCGCTCTTGGCTTGCAAGGTGACTTGTGGTGCTCAACTAGTTTCCATTGCCTCTTCTCTTTCGCTTCATATTGCGGCTATTCGAACTTTCTTTTCAATGTATATTGTTTTGTTTTTCAATCCTACGACCTGCATACAATACAAGTAAATTAACATGAACAAACTGAATAAATTACATGCACACACATAGACATTTACACACACAAGCATTATACCCAATGTTCTAAAAAATGCTATACGGAAACGGTACGGCGTAGGAGAGTCTAGCGTTTAAACGGCTGGACGACCTTCTAGACGGTTTCTGTACGGTTTAAATTAAAATAACTAGTTTATATTTTATTTTTCGATCCTCTTATTTAAAATTTATATACATTTACTAATTGATAATGATGTCTATATAAAAATCATTCTAATTCATAATATTCATATATTAATATAAAATATACTAATTTGCTAAGTTATCAATAAATAAAATTTGTATTATCTAAGCTCTGCCATTAGTAACATATTACGCTCTAAATTTTGTAACATGAAAAATCAAATAAATAATTACACTTCCTCTCAAAACAAATAAAAGAAGTTAATATTGTACACTCCAGGAGTAACCATTCACTTTGTATGGAAAAGTATTTTATGTCTTGATGACTGTACAATCCCCACTTTGTAAAATTAAATTAATAAAAGCGTATAATTCAAGATAAATTTAAAAAATTAAAAGTATCTTATGTCTTTATTACTGTACATCACCCCCTTCCTTCAGTGGGTTCGTTTTCTTTCATTTTCATCCATGTCCAACCGACGAGGCGACGACTGCACACACATATCTTTCTCCATCTGCCTTCGTCTTCTGCCTCCAATGCCGGAATCGCAAATTTCTAGTGGATCAACCACTGGAATACCGAGAGCGCACATCTCTTCAGCCTCCTAACCCTAACCCTCGCCGGCAAAATTCTTCTCCTCTTCACGAGGATTACGAGCCACCAACCTCGGTCTCATCTCAATCTCACCTTTGATTATCCTTACATGCCTGATTCAGATCCAAGTGGACGTCATGGTTTAATTCATCATCCAGAATCAAAAAGCACACTTTCTCGTTTGCAGTTGTCCCACATCAACAATTTAGAAAACAATGGTGTCTCTGATTTCTATATAATGAGAAGAAGTTGGCCATAAATTTTTGGGCCTTTCCCATCCAAAGTGGGTCAGACTTTCTTGTAGTGGGCTTAAAAGCTTAAGCCCATAACAAGTCGAATGACCATTAGTTGTTTTTACTTATTTCGTTCGTTTATCCCGAATTTAACCCGATTATAGGGTAAACGGGACGGTGGGCTGGCGTCCAACGTCTAGACGGCCGTTCCAACCGTTTTTTAGAAGACTGATTATACCTAAGCTTGATTAATGCTTCCTTCCTCCATTCTTTGTCCCTTATTAATGTTTTCTGCAGTAGTAGATTGATACAATGCTCCATCCTTCAAAAATATTTCAAAATCAAATATTAGAAATACATGCACAATCATCTATAATGACATGCACAAACAACTATAAAGACATGCACACACACAAACCTGATCCTGAATCATGGTTTCTTTCTCCATACTTGATCCCTTATCAATATTTTGAACTCCTTTATGGTGTTACAATGCTTCATCCTTCAAATTTATTTAAAACAAAATAAAAAACATATATTAAAACTCCATCATCACAACTAAAAATATATGAACAACAATGCTCAATGACATGCACAAACGCAGGTAAATACATGAACAATCATGAATAAATGCATGCACACAAAGATTCAATCTATACCTGAGCTTTATCGATGTTTTCCTCCTCTATTCTAGTTCTCTTCTCACTGTTTTCTGCAATTGTATATCTAGGTATATCAAATAGATGTTTCCTTTTGTTTTTATTAGCCCTTTGATATGTGTGTTGTATATCCGACACACTCTCTCTAGTTGTTTCTGCATCCCAATATGGTGCAGTGTACGGTGTTGGATCTGGGAAACCACTTGGAGATATACCAGGAATACCCAAGGTAAATAATGGTCCAACATAAGATTCTCTTACCTTTATTGTCTTTTCAATTTCCTCAATGCACTTTTCAGCCTCCTCCCATAATATTTTCTCCGTTGATGTCTCTACATCCTCCTGTGGATGCTTTTGAGTGTCAACTGGACTCAATTTCAAGTTTAATATCTTCTCAAGAGCTTCATAAAATTTAACGAACAATGTGTTGTTGGCTAACTGTGCAGGAGCTGTCTTAATTCTTTGTAGGTACCTGCTTATGAACTTTGCAAGCTCCTCGCCTTCTTCTATTATGCTATGTAGAAATCCCTACTCACATTAAAATTGACATGCACATTTAGATGTAAATACATGCACATTTGACATATTGTGCATGTCTGATAATATGTGAATGTGTGCATGTGATTAATGAAAAATGTGCATGTGATTAGTCAGAATGTGCATGTGAATATCTTACCGGTAAATCCTCTTCTAATTCAGTTCGATGTGGTTCCGTGGGCTTTTCCTTAGCTTTGTGTTCTTTAGGATCTTCTTGTTTTTTATCTTCTTTCCGTGGGCTTTCTCGAACATATCCTAAGCCAAAACCTCCAATCATAATCTCATCATTTTCTCTTTTTCTCAAAGATTTTGTGTCCCAGTTTTTAATTTTAGGTAACTCTCACTTTGGTTTCTGGTCCTTCATCAACATTTTGTCAACATACACCATCTGTATAAAAGAAGAAGAACAAAGTTAGATGCATATTTTAAAGGAAAACAACATGTACAAACACATGCACACTGGGAGCAAACACACGCACATCCATGTACAATAACATGAAAAAATAGGGACAAACACATGCAAATTATTAGAATTTTAGTCACTTACCAGTGATAATAGAACAGGACCTCGGAAACCTCCATCATTAGTTTTCTCACATGCTTGTGTATGATTAGTTAACCTCCTCAACACAAGCTCACACCAATTGTACTCACCTATCTTGCTAGTGTCCTTCAGTGCATATAGGATTTTTATGTTCATTTTTCCCGCAAGGTTACTTTCTACAACAAGTGTGTACATAAGGGTGATAATGTACCTTTTAAACCAATCATCCGCCGTTTTGTTTTTAAGCAAAACATGGCTCAAATCAGTTGGTGTAAGACTCTTCACTTCCCTTAATTTCATCTCACTAGTTTTGGGATTTGCAATAGGGTCAAACTGTTTTCTGAAACCATCCAACAACTCTGTATCGGTTACGGAAGAAGGAAGGTTAATTCTTGTATCACCGTGAGGAAAGCCCAAGTTCGTCTGAACATCATCCTCTTTTATCCGAGTAATAGTTCCTTCATCTCTAATCTTGATTGAACAAGCAACATGGTTGAATTGGCTCAATATCCAATATGACATTCTCCAAGGAATTTTTCCAATTTTCCAGTCCAACATGCACCCAAAACCCATATCCTTAAGAACTTTCTTTCTTTTATAACCAATGGTCTTGATCATGGCTTTTGGTTCTTCATTGTTGTTTTCTTTACTCTCTTTATCTTTACACCTGTAAAAATCATAAATACATCAACAATCACTCAGTTGTTACAACTGCCCAAACATAAAGAAATACATGCACAAATCAGAGAATTACATGCACATATCTTAACTTCACATGAACACACATTATCATAACCAATGATATTACATGCACTAGTAATTAACCTTTTCCTTTATCAATTATATGCACAAACAAACAAATTTTGATGCACACCCAAGATAAATTACATGCACAACACTATATAGTACATTAATATGAAATTCTACTTTACCTTCTGCTTCATCGGTTGTGAATATTTCTGGATTTGGGTCATTTGGTTGTTGACTTATTTTTGGAACCTCACTTCTTCCTGTTTCTACATCTGATACTACACCCATGATAGTATCAGTGACATTGGTGTCTTGTACCTTCTTTGTCCTGCTTTCTCGATTTTCATCTACTTTCAAAAACAAAAAAATGATTAGTCACGACCGTAGTACAATATGGCTTAGTAAGACATTGATAAAGTTTCAAATTATCAAAGATGGACCTCTATGCAAAGTTGTTTCACCAATAGTCATGGTAGCGTCCCAGAAATGTATTACTCTAGGTGTGCTACTCTTTTCTTGATCCTTTTTCTGTTTTTTGCAACTGCTACTTTTCTATGTTTTGATTCACATCTATCTATCAATATAAGGAAATTAACATGAACATTAATCATATCCACATGCACATAATCTCTCTTATTCAAGCACACATCCACACAAATGCACATCTTCTCACAAAATCAAGCACATACACCTTCAACTACATGCACTTTCAGCCAAATTAACAAGCACATTCACCATATCCACATGAACAAAATCTCTCAGATTCAAGCGCACATCCACACAGATGCACATCTTCTCACAAAATCAAGCACATACACCTTCAACTACATGCACATTCAGCCAAATTAACAAGCACATTCACCATATCCACATGAACAAAATCTCTTAGATTCAAGCACACATCCACACAGATGCACATCTTCTCACAAAATCAAGCACATACACCTTCAACTACATGCACATTCAGCCCTATTAACAAGCACATTTACCATATCCACATGCACATAATCTCTCATATTCAAGCACACATCCATAGATGCCCATCTTCTCTCATAATCAAGCACATATTTCTTTAGCTACATGCACATTCAACCAAATTAACAAGCAAATATAATCCAAATCAAGTCCCTAAAAAACCTAAAAAAATCGGGATCTAGTAGATATGCATGCACAAGTAGGAAAATCAACAAGAACACATTCATATGTCCAGACGTAGTGTGTCAATTTTTGATCAAATTCATTGTGAAAACTAAAAGACACACACTCTAATCAATCAAATTGATCACAAAATTAGCCACAACACCTCAACATAAACATTAAACCGAGCACGACGAACATATTTATGAGCAATATTCTCGGAGTTTTGAGGGAGTTACCTTGTGATTCCAGTGGCTTTCCTACTGGATTCTCCATTTTTTTTCTGGTAAACCGTTTGCTTCTTCTGAAACCTTGATTATCTTGTTTGATTTTCGCTGTGATCTAGGATTTGTGTTCGTGTAAAACTTAGGGTTTGTGTTCGTGTTGGTTGCAATTTCTAACGAGAGGTTTCTCTGCAATTTTGAAGGAATATTTTGGGAAGCAATTGGGAATGATTACGGTTTGTGCAACTGTCAATAGTTTTTGGAAGCTACTTTATGGGGTGCGTGTTTGCAACGCAATATTTTAGTAATTTCAGGCGCGTGTTTGCAAACGGCGTTGCTGGGCCTCTAAATTGGTGGACTGTGTAGTCCATTCGATTTGCTTTGTTGGACGGCCCACCTGCATTCGCAATTCGCACGTTACTGTTCATTCGCACCAGATCCGGATTCTTTATTTTTGACAATATCTAATTAATATCTAGATTAACTTTTCATAATCCTCTCTATATAAACTTATTTTACATTAGTAAATAGAATCACTTAACAAAAGAGACACCAAACCCACGTAAACAAAAGAACAACATCCAATAGGCTATATATATCTTTCAATTTGATCGGCGGATGAGCATATATTTGACGAGTACGTTTTATTCTTTCGACCCATCTTTTATGATTTTCCTCTATTTCTTTGATTAATTTTTCTTCTTTCTTTTCTTATTCATAAACTAATGGTTTATATTTTATTGAAGATTTAAAGTTAATGACTAATGTCACTTTTAAGATTCTCGTGTGTTGCATATGTGAAAGAATTTTTCATTCGATAATAAAGATGTTATTATTCTGAAATAATTGATAGTGATTGATGAGAATGTATATTTTTTGAAAGTTTATTTGGTAGGGATATTTGAAAAAAATTATTCTATTCTATTCTTCTCTAATACCAAATTTTAGTTTGAGCAACTATACTGGCCGTTATCGTTATTGTCATCCTCTTAGTATGACATTTTTCAGAACTACGAAAGTGCAACAAATTGATCATTTTTCAATATCATAAAATATTTTCGCTTTCATGAACTTTGGATTAATAAACGATCATTTCATAGAAGATATATATTTTGTTGGTAAGTATATTCTACATTATATATTGTCTTTTATATAGGCTTTGATCATGTTAGTTGGTATAATTCTTTTGGTTTGACAATAGTATTTTAAATAACAAAATAACAAAATAGAACGGACACCGATAAAAATTAACAAAATATTTTGAATATTATAATTTTAAATATTTCACTGTTTAAAATATAAAATAAATTCACTCACGTGCAGGGCACATCAACTAGTAACTACTAAAGCAAAACACTTTTTTTTAAAATGAAAAATTAAATATATATATTTAAAGATAATTAACCTAATTCTAATGATATAATTTTCTTATTTGAACACAAATCAATTAAAATATGTGTACAAAGATCACTATCCTAAATCTATTAATATCATTTCCTTATTTAAATGCATATGAATATAAAACTTTATAAATCAATTGAAATTCAGTTTATTTATATAATATTCATTTAAAAATCAATTAAAATAAAAATAATTATATAATACATACTTTTATCTATTAACGTTATTTCTACATGTTTATATATTATATACATAGCTATAAAAAACGTTGTGTAAATTCCGCGCATGGCGGGGGAATAAAACTACCAGTTTTTGGATAAATACCCCAAAACTGTAATGTTTTTTAAGTTTTTGCATCACTTTTTTAAGTTATAAGTAAATACCTCTGTGCTGACGTGACAATTATAACAGAGCTGTCAACAAAATTTGTCAACAAAATTTTTAACAGAGCCGTCAACATAATTTTTAACAGAGTTGTCAACAAATTTTTTAACAGAAATGTCAACAAGAATAATAAGTTGTCAACACCAATAATAACTCTTTGTTGACATGAAAATTATAACAGAGTTGTCAACAAAATATGTCAACAAATGTTTTAACAGAGTTGTCAACAAGAATAAAAAGTTGTCAACACGACTAAATAAGTTGTCAACCCAATTAAATAAATTGTTTACACAACTAATAAACAGTCAACAACATACACCACGAGTAATATTACAAAATTGTCAACATTTTCAACACTTTACAAAACTTGTCAACACCACTAAATTACAATGTCAAAAAAATAATTGTCAACGCATTAATTTTTTTTACACACTAAAACAAACTACATTGCCCCTGCATAATCTTTGTCAACACTGTCAAATTTTACACACATTAACTTGTCAACACTGCCAAAAATTATTGTCAACAGTCCCTGCATAATAATCAAATCCTTGTTTTTAACCAAAGACACAGAAATCAAAACTCTAATAGAGCTGAACACAAACACAAGATAAATTAACTTGTCAACACTATCAGATTTTTTGTCAACACACTTGTCAACACTGTCAAAATTCGAGAAGTTCAGATGGATACGCCACGGAGGAAGGCGATAGGGAAATCAACTTAAGCGGAAGGCGTGAAGAAAATTGACGAGTAGGAAGATAGTGGAGGGATGAAATCTGTGTCTCCAGAACTGGCCGACTTTTGCTCGTTGTTCTATGAAACATTTCTGCTGAAGATCGAATAGCCTCTGTAAACAAGTTCAATAATCACTTCTAACAACTGGAAAGGAATCCTCATATCTATTAGACAAGATGTCATTGCAAGTTTCCATTGTAATCCTAGTGTATAATGTTTACGTTATAATGCACTGCAATACACTGCTAGCAATCTTAAGAGAGTAAACCAAAATTCAACAAATGCAATACACTGCAATAAATATTGCGAGAAACAGAGCAACAACCAAATAAGAACATGTGAGCAGCAAAAACAAGAACATAGTATAAATTCCCCCAAATTGAAACAACTAATTAAGAACATGTCTACAAAAACCCTAAATCATGGGAGTGTAGATGAAGCTAAGTTGAAAAGCATACCTATTTGAAAAAGCAATTAAGAAGAACCGGAAATGAAGAACACTTCCTCTCGCTTAATGTGAAATTTTGAACCATCGCTCTGTCGTAGCTTTGGAAATGTAGAAACGGATGGCTTTTTAATCGGGAGGTGTCCACTGGGACAAAGTAGGATTTATGTAGAAGAAGGTTCAGGATTACGCTTACGATTTCTTCGTATATCTAGGTTTGGATCTGCTGATTCTTCACCAGATCCGCCAGAATCCATTGGAGTGCGGTGGCGGTTGTGTCGGTACCTGCGTTTAGAAGACGGAGGGAGTTGTTTGCTGTTCATGGCGGCGGGAGGAAGGCGGCGGGAGTGGAAACAGAGACGGAAAGAGGCTCATCGACAGTAGTCGGCGTGGGCGACAACAAGGCGGCGACGAGTGAAGACGACGTCCTTGAGGAGGCGGCGAGAGTTGTATGTCGTGGGTAGCTTATGTCTGGGGAGTGGGTAGGGTAGAAGCTTAGGGTTTAGTTAAGGAGTGTAGTTACATAAATTATAGTGCCCATATAGGGCATTGGGCACAAATAGTTAGTGGAATGATTTGTGCCCAATGCCCTATTAGGCACTATACTTGTAACAAGTGCACTCTCAAACTAAGTCTTTAGTTTCTACCCCTACCTTACCCCCACCCAAACACAGTCGGTGGTTCCAGATTATTTTTGTGTTTCACGCGCTTCCCATCTCATACCTCCCTTTCAGATAATCAGATCGCGCTGGTATCGAAGCCCCAACCACCATCGCTCTCGCCAATCCACCGATCTGCTATTTCCCAAGCTCTTCGCTCCTCCTCGGCGTCTATGTGAATCAGATGATATAAACTAGTTCTCCCTTCGAAAGCTAACACCTGCGGATCTAGGCACGTCAATACAATTGCGAAGTTTTGCGAGTTTAGAGCTCTATTTTCGACTCTGTAATGGTGGAGACTTGCAGATCCGTTCGCCTTCTCGGTATCATATTGTTGTCTTTTCAACTTTGTTATTTGTTCGTCTCTCCTGTTCAAGCCCTAGCATCCAGGTGTGTCTCTGTTACGTGTTTGTGCTTTTGATCTACAATAGTTTGATTTCTGTTATATTTACGGTTCGATCTTCGAATTACGCAGGTAAAACGATGGTTATACGATTGTTGGTCGGCTTTGATCTCTTGATCGACTTTCCGAACATGAACAATCGGAGTTTCAGAGCCGATTGCTTGAGAATCAACATCAGTGATTGAGGCTTCTTCCAACAAAATCTTAATCGTGAATTTTTTGCTTGCTGGTGTTGATAAAAATTTTGAAACTGTCATTGATAGACATGTTGAATTGCTTTCAGTGTACGATTTTAGGAAGGCAACTTTTATTAATCAAATATTTTTTAGATTGATAAAAAAAGTTTGTCACTTAATCCTTTACTTCGTATATGAGCATGTTTATTCTAATACAACTTTAACCATGGATCCTGGAGTGGAAGATGTGTTTACACTTTGCAGATATTAGAGAAGCAAAATTTTACCGTGTTGACACCTTTGTTTATTTGATGCTTAGAAGTATACAGCACAAAGAATCCTATGAAAGTGATACATTATCGACTTAAATTTACTTGGGGTTGTTAACTCCATTTTATATATGTTCAGTATACAAAGGTAGATACATTATTTGTGGTGTTGGCATTTTTTAGAGTGTTGATAGTTTTCTAAGTTTGTTGATAATTATATTTAGTGTGTTTATAGTTTCTTAAATGTGTTGACAATTTTATTTAGTGTGTTGACACCTTTTGTAGTGTGTTGTCAGTTTCATTCTAAATTTTTTGTTATGTTGTTCACAAGTTATTAGTGGTGTTTGACAATTATTTTCTGTGCTGGCAAATTATTATTTATGTTCACAGTTTAATTACTCGTGTTGACAAATTATTATTATTCGTGTTGATAGTATAGTTATAACGTGTTGACAAGTTTTGTAAAGTGTTGACAATGTTGACAATTTTGTAATATTACTCGTGTTGTATGTTGTTGACCGTTTATTAGTCGTGTAAACAATTTATCTAGTTGGGTTGACAACTCTGTTAAAATTTTTGTTCACAGCTCTATTAAAAAATTTGTTGACAGCTCTGTTAAAAATTTTGTTGACAAATTTTGTTGACAGCTCTGTTATAATTTCCACATCAGCAAAGGATTTTATTGGTGTTGACAACTTATTATTCTTGTTGACAGCTCTGTTAAAATTTTTGTTGACAACTCCATTAAAATTTTTGTTGACAAATCTGTTATAATTGTCACGTCAGCAAAGGAGTATTTCCATATAACTTAAAAAGATGATGCAAAAACTTAAAAAACATTGGAGTTTTGGGGTACTTACCAAAAAACTGGTAGTTACTGGCATATAAAAAAGCAATGGCTATGCATAGCCCATCAATTTTTTCTATTCATCGCCCACTTTCGGTGTGTTGCGTATGAAGGACATCCATACGCGACGCATTGATGTCATAATAAAAAACGGTTTCATACATCACATATGGAACTCATCCATACATCACGTATGAATTTTTGTTTTTTTGTTCTTTTCCATAATCTTGTAAAGAATTAACTATCCCGACCCTAGACCCCTTTACTGAGATGGTTTGTTGTTGTTTTTCATAGTTTAGATATATCTATTTATTTCAATTTTTTTTATCGAGTTGAAATTACTAGTCATTTTTTCTTTCTATTAATTATTTTACAGTTATATTTCATGGAAAAGTTTCCAGTACGATTGTAAATAAGAACAAATTTGAGCAGCTAGTTCTGTTTAAATAAGCGGCTCCAATTAAAAGCTACAAAAAGAAAAAATGCAACATGCTGGAGGAAAAGTGCATGTCAAAAATGCTTTTAGTTTTCTTCATTGCAAGTGCTAGTACAAACCCAAGTGTTCGAAAACAATAAACCGCAAGTCGTGAGAGAAGTCAAAAGTGATAAACCGCAAGTCGTGAGAGAAAGAATCCAAGCCGACGTGATTAAAAGTGCAGTAAAAAAATTCAACTAAAAAAGGTCTTAGTTTTTTTAAGGGAAAATGTGTTACACTTTTATTTTTTGGATTCTAATCACGACCATTAACCATTAAATTCGACTTGGCCGAATCTATTCGTATTTTACGTTACAGAGAGTTTTCGTACTTTGAATTTCATCCGTATTTCATATTTTACAAAAATAATAGAGGTTTTTACACGAAATCACCCGTTATATGAGTCATTTTGCACGGAACCACCCCTTATATCACTATTTATTTAAAACCACCCATAATTTACATTTTGTTTACAATGACCCACCCACAACCTTGTTCCGTTTGTTTTTCCGTTAATTTGCATAAAAAGACTCTTTTACCCCTTGATTCATTTCAAAACTACAAATAATACCAATGACTTTTGACACTTTTACCCCTTTACTTGCTTCGTATCTTTGAATGAAACCAGGAGGATGTTTTTGCTAAATTTCTTGAGTGCTTCTCGAGGCTCCACCTTCTCTTACTTGAAGTTGAGAGATTATCCTCTACCTTGTATTAGGCTTTCCAATCAATGCTTTTTCAATTCACATGTTTCAAGCTCCAACATTGTCATCCTTTATCTCGACCTCTTCGGCAACAATTTTTTCCGACGCCATCCCGACCAGCTTCGGAACCTTCCTGAAGGATCTGAACTCGTCGACCAGTTGTAGGGAGAAATCATGGCTTGGTAAGATTCCATATCTACTCGTCGGGATTCATTGAATCTTGAAGGGAGTTACCGGCGAGCATTACCAGGTCACGAACCTCTACGAGCTCCAGGTGTTTGCAAATCGGCACTCAAGAGAGCTTCTGAGGAGCCTCAGCAAGAATTCACCGTTGAATTTAGTGGATGTATCAAACATGTCCTAATATTTGGGACCCTAGCCCCCAAATTGCAGTTGAAAGAGATTTCGTTCAATCTCCATATATTTGGAAACCCTATCCCCAAATCGAGCAAATTTGATAACTTTTAAATTGGGGCCTTAGTTTGTTAAATACAAAAATTAAAGTATAAATTTGTTATAGTTTTTAACGGTTCGTATAATTTGATGAAGAATTTAGAGATTAGGTTCACTTTGACATACTTAGCTACAAGGGCATTTTTTTGAAAATTTGACCTATTATTAAGGGTAATTTTTTCATTTTAACATTTTAACAGATTTCTTAACGGAAGAAGGTTGTGGGTGGGTCATTGTAATTAAAATGTAAATTACGGGTGGTTTTAAATAAATAATGATATAAAGGGTGATTCCTTGAAAATTGACCTATATAACGGATGATTTCGTGAAAAACCTCAAAATAATAAGAAAAAAAACATTGCTCAGGAGTCAGGTTACGAAGCAGATCTCTTATACTATCCGGACCTCCCCAGCTCCCATTGCTCGACAAAAAAGAGGAATTGTACAAAAATGTTAGGGTTCCCAAAATTTTGCTCTACCGTCGAATTGTGGTCGCAAATTGGAAATGATTCAGCTTTGTGAGTTCAATCTTTGCTCCCCGTGATCAATTGCGATATCCATTCATCTGCGTCCGAGTAATTTAACAACTGGTGCGTCTTCTTCTCATTTACTCTACCTGTCTAATTTGTTCAATCAGTTCTCTAATTTAGAAGTGTATCGCTGAACCAGTTAAGCCAAGAAGCATGTCTCTGAACCAGTTTGAGTTTCTTCTTCCCGGAGACATACTATTAGATATTTTCCTACTCCTCCCATTCGAATCGATTGTTGCCTGTAAACGCGTGTCAAAGCAATGGATGAATATCATCAACGATCCCAACTTTTGCAAGAAATATCACCCTAAAGGATCTATGATTGTCACCCTTGGTGAAAACAATCTTTACTGCGTATTAATGAGGCATAGCAAAGAGATCGTTCAGTATCCTTCTTGCACTGTTCATCGCCTACCAATGAGCTTGAACAGAGTCAACAGTTACTTGGACCATGAATTGCTTTTGGGATGGTCTAATGGAATCATTTGTGTGAAATCCTGCAACAGCTACTTTCATCTCTACAACCTGTTCACTGGAGCTCTAGACATAGTGAAAGACGTCCCACTCCGACTTCACTCTGAATTCTGGATCTATTATGGGTTTGGTTATGATCCTTATGATGATGATTACAAGATCATGGTCGTCTGGGACTACAGAGCATTTAAAGCAGGAAAAGGGTTTGACATTGATAAGGTTCAGAACAAGGATAACAGTCTATTTTGGGTTTACAGCACCAGGAACAGCAGCTGGAAATCATGTGATGGCTTTCCCTATATTGCATACGCGTGGCATTGCTTTTCCCGAGCTGGATCATACTCATTTAATGGCGTCCTTCATTATGCTGTTGTTGAAAGGGGAGCATTAGGTAACGGAAAGCGGGTGATCGTTACTTATGATCTGCACACGTGTAAGTTTGGGGAAATATTTGTACCAGATGATAAGTTTTATAGCATGGCAAAGGTAACTGAGCTAGATGGACGACTGTGCTATACTCACAGGATGAATGATGAATGTGTTGTAGAAATGTATAGTGAAGGAGGGTGTTGGACTAAGTGGGTAAGCATTGGTCTCTCAGTGACAAGAGACCTTTACTCCTTTTATGGGTTAGAACACACGGGGTTATATGAATTGACAGATGGAAGAAAAGTGGCATTGTTTGTATGTCACAACACATTGTTGTGGTACGATTTCAGCAAGAAAGAGATTAAAGAGGTAAACGTGACTGAGACTTGGCTGAAGAAGCAAAGAGCACAGATGAGGAAGCGGAGACGACGACAATTCTGAATTCCTTTTTACTTTGAAGAGGTAAATGTCACATTGTTATTCTCTTCATAACTTTGCTGGGAATGTGGTAGTATGCTTGTCGTAGTTGTAATATGTCTGAGTTGCCTCTTTAAACTTGCTTTGATTTGTCAATGTGAATATGTAGAACTATCCCTAATGTCAAGACAGCCGAATTAGCTTCCCGGATTTCTATTACAGCTTTCTCGTTCTGTACTTAAAGCTGTGATCTGTTATTGATAAGAAACGTGGTTAATTGGGTCACTTAAATTGTATCGCTCATGCTGCTGATTACATGTTTACTATTTTGTCAGTAGTTGGAAACTTAACTTTGGTTTCAAGTTTCAACCATATTGATGCACTCTGACTGAGCCTTTCGAGTTATCTATTATCTGTTTGTTGATCATTGTTGATAAAATATCAAAGCAAAAACCGAACACCATCAACGGAAGAATCTTATCAACAATAACGAGTTTTTGATCCTTCACCCCATTAATGGCCGTCTCCATCCGCCCTTTCGGAATCTCCCCTCTGGAAAATTCCTCTCTAGTCTTTCTCTTGCTTTGGTTCAACACCATCGCATGTGTTAAATCCTCCAACGGTAAATTTCGTCTTTACAACTTGTACACTAGATCTTAATTTGTGGGCTTTGGTTATATGATTACAAAAGTTCACTTGTTTTTGAACATAGATAAGTTTATATTCTGCTTTCCTTTCTTCCATTATCTTCGATATCTTAAATGATAAACTGTTTGTATATTCCAGTATTATTTTTGAATATTCTCCGAGAAAGTTTTCTCCTTTTCTTTCCTCATGATCAGTGAATTGATTCAGTTCTCCGAATTCAATCTTTCTTTGCTTTGCTCAATTGCAATGTTATTCTCTCCCTCTCATCTAAACTATTTCTCTACTTTGTTTGATTAGTTTGTTCTCCAAATTAGAAGCACGTCGTTGAACCGATTAGGCCTCCCTCTTCCTGGAGATGTAATGTTATTCTCCTGCTCCTCCCATTCGAATCGGTTCTTGCATTTAAACGTGTGTCGAAGCAATGGAAGAATCTCCTCAGAGATCCGAATTTTTCCAAAAGATATCACCCGAAAGGATCTGTGATCTTCACCCTTGAAGGAAAGAATCTTTACTGCGTATTAATAAGTTAAGGCAACAAGATCACTCGATATCCTTCCTACATTGTGCATCGCGCAACAATTGAGCTGAACCAATTCGGTTCCAGTGAATTGCTTTTGGGATGGTCCAATGGAATAGCTTGAGATCACTTGGATAGTTGGATATCCTTCCTACACTGTGCAACAGCTACTTTCATCTCTACAACTTGTTCACCGGACTTCTACACAGTGAAAAATGCCCCCACTCCAACAACACTCACATTTTTGGATCTTTTACGCATTTGGTTATGATCGATATGATGATGATTATAAGATCATGTTGGTCTGTAATTATAGTGCTGGTCATTGGCTGAAGAATGACGAAAAAGTTTAGACATTGATAAGTTTCAGAACAAAGAGAGCAGTCTATTTTTGGATTACAGCACCAGAAACAGTAGCTGGAAATCATGTCATGGCTTCCCCTATGCTGCATTTGCTTGGCCATATTATTCCTGGAGCAGATCATACGCATTCAATGGTGCCCTTCATCTTCCTATTGTCACAAACGCATCAGTAGGTAATGGAAAGTGGGTGATCGTTACTTATGATCTGCACAGTTGATAACCTTACTGTTGTTTATATCCTGACGTTGTCTTAATATTCTTGGCAGTAATTAAAACGCTTTGATTTGTCATGTGAAAGGTCCCAGTTCCCAATTACAGCTTGCTCTCATTCCGTACCTACAGCTGGGAGCTTTCAATTTTAAATCGAAAGAAACTTGGTCAAATGATCATCACTTAAAGTGCATTATTCATGTCTACAGATTATTACCATAAACATCTTTTAAGTTAAAGAGTCAATTTGTCCACCAATCCAAGCCTTAATTTTGAGCCAAAAAGAAAATGAGGTGACGATCTATGAACTGCTCAAGTCACTTAACCTCCCATCTAACTACCTGACCATGGTTTAGCTAACAAACTAGCCATCTTGTTACATCAGTTAATCGAACACATGGGAACTGTAGATTAACACTGAAGTCTACTGCTGTTTTAAGACTTGGGCAAACATTGTCACAAGTGACCGGCTAAGGTTCTTTTACTGTCAGCTTTTCACGCCAACAGGAAACTTTTATTTTTAAGCACTTGTTTTACATGAAATAATGAACTAGGAAAATTTGAGCAAGTGATCCCAAATGATGACTGCTGAAGAGGATAGCTTTTGATGACAGATCAATGTAATATTATCGTCAGCAATGACTTTCTCGATTTTTGCTTTCACTGACTATCGTATTTGCTGCTAATTTCTGGAGTAGTACTAGTTTTCTAGCACCTGCATCCATTTTCTGTTTCTTTCACAGATAAGCTACTCTGTATTTTGACAATTCTATTTTTATATTTATATCTGAGAATGTGGATGCAAGTTCAAATCACCTACGTCCTGATTTGTAAAGATGTCTTGTCCACCATTTACTGTTTGTTATACTTCTTCTGTCAGTTTCAGTATCTGACCAAGAGAAAATCTGTGGGTTCAGTATTTGTTTCCTGATAGATACTAAGTGAAGACGGCTAATCCATTCAGACTATTCAGTTACTTAAAATCAGATGCCGCTTAGCTACTTGGATTAATACATCTAGTATCGTTTTGTTGTACTTGTGCAGTTGTGCCTCATTAACAATGCTTTGATTTGTCAGTGAATATTATAGCTTACGGCTGTGACCTTTCTTTCAAAAGAAACTTACTTAATTGATTCATCACTAAAATGCATCTTTCATGTCTGCTAATCACCATGTTTACTGATTTCATTAGTCAGCTAATACCATCAACTTCGTATCCGGATCTTTCCTTGTGACATTCTAATGTGTTTCATCTTGCAAGCTTAATAATTTTGCATTAGCAATGATATTTTCCTCATGAATGTTTGTGGAGACAACAATGACAATTGATATAATTTATTGGTGGTTTTACATTAAATTACATCTATCTTATATAGCATATATGCATGGTTTGACTAAATATTTGGAAAAAACCACATGAGAAAGTTCTACTGAAGATAAACCTCAGCCATAAGATTAAAATAGTGAAAAAATGTGAAAAACAGACACGGCCGAATAATTCGACAAATATCCGGCTGAAATTCGGCCACGCGTGTACAGTTTGTTTTGACCCGTTTGAACACATATGTTGTCACCGATGAACACAGACGTTATCGTCGATGAACATACAGTACATCCACGTATGAACACCCATGTAATTTAGGTAAAAACATATAAAAATGATTCTTTTTCCACATAAATTTGTAAGACTGATACACATGCATATATGCGGCGTTTTCACATGCACACCTACGTTGTTTCACATGAAAATATATATGTTTTACAAAATTATCTAATTTAGATTTTTTTTATATACCTACTTTGTTTGCTCTGTTTGAACATATACGTTGTCCGCGATGAACACATAGGTAATCAATTATGAACATACAATTCATGCACACATGAACATACATGTAATTTAGCTAAAGACACATACAAATGATTCTCGTTTTCAGACATAAATTTGTAGGACTAATAAACATACATACTTGCGTGTTTCACATGAATACATGCGTTGTTTCATATTAACACATATATTGTTTGATATGAACACGTGAGTTTTCATAACGACACATAACTTAGCAATTTTTTTATATGAACACTTTGTTTTGCCCGTTGGAACTCATGCGTTGTCATCGATGAACACACGAGTAATCAAATATGAACACATAGCTGGTCCACACATGAACACAAATTTAATTCAGCTAAAGAAAAAAAAATTATCGCCCTTAATGAAAATTTCCGTCACAAAATCCTATTTTCCTTGTAATGATAATGACACAAAATTGGGATAAAATCGCAGAGTAGTAACGTACCATGTCTTTTTATTCCTTCACTGTGATAAAATATTAAAATTATATGGAATGGTTCACATATATAGCTACACTCATGTACACAGTACAGTAGTACACTAGCTATTTTATGGTTAGTAACTAATGTGTATTTTTTTTCGTTTTCTCATCACAAAATGTCACTTAGAGATAGAAAAGAGTCACTGTTTTATTGAAGTTGAAAGTGAACTAATTAATGCCTCCATGTCAATACAACGTACATGTATTTACTTGCAATTAATTAATCCAAGTAGCTAGCTAACTAAGTGATCGACTTTTAGCTGCTGATTTTATGTAACAGAATGTGCTAGTTACGTGTTAGCCATTTGCACTTAAGCCTAATATTTAAATGTTCATGTACTCCTGTACAAACTTAAGTCTTTATCGATCGATCGACTTACTAATATCAATTGCAGCTTACAACTCTATACATAAACGGAGAATCTACAGCTGGCCAAATCATTTCTCTCAATATGACACCGTACTATGCAAGCTGCTCTTCTTTCTTTCTTTCTTTTCCCATCAATTTTGTTAATCTTTATACTAAAAAAAATCGAGATTTTGAATAAAAAGTTGAACTAATTAAAAAAACAACTTAATTATAACTTTCTTAATCCTTTTTTTATAAGATAACTTACTTAATCCTTCATTTACAAGATAATGGATGTTGGTGTAGTCGTATATATTATAAATTACTCCCTCCGTCCCGGTTTAATTGTCCTGAAGTACACTTTTGCACAGGATTTTAGGAGAGGAAAAAAGAGGGAAATAAGTCTGACACAATATTAAAAAAGATTTTTTATTAAATTTAAACCAATCAGAAGCTAGCTTAACAATTAAGCCAGCCAATCAAAATGCTTGTTTACATATCACACGGATCACCAAATTTCACTTACAACCTGGACCAAAATACCCCTTATACAAATCTGGGATTGTACTGATATAAATACACCTAAACCTGTGTAGAGCAGGGCATTTATTGCTTAAACACCCAAAAACAGAGAAAATAAAGAGAAAAATAGGGGGAAAAGAGAGGAAAAAACACAGCATTAACTGCATCATTGCCTGGATGCTATGGCCTCAGCTTTTAACATAAATGAAGCTCCACTTCCAGATGAAGAAGTCTTTATTGATGAAGAGATGGCTCAGTTTGAGCAGGAGTTTAATGAGCCAACAAGGGACAGAGGGCTAGCATTTGACCTTAATGAACCAGCAGTAGGAGAAGACTTCCACCAACCAGAAGCAGAGCAAGACACCGAGGCAACCCAACATCATCAGCCAAATCACAAAACCAGGCTCAGCAGTGAAGAAAAAATGCACATATTCAATACGCTTCTAAGAAGGGCTTCAGGGGGACAACTGCCACAAGGTGCAATTACGGCTGCTGCACAAGAGTTCAAGATGTCAGCAAGGTGTATTAGCAGGTTATGGAACACAGCAAAGAAGCAACATCAAGCCAACCAAAGGTACAATCTATCCACAAAATATCATAATTGTGGCAGAAAAAGAATTCAGTTACAACCAAATGCAATAGAGTCACTAGGAATGGGGGTGAGGACATGCATTAGGGACTTGGCAAGTAGCCTAGACATGTCAAAGACAACAGTTCATAGGATGATCAAGAAGGGAACAATCAAGCCACATACAAACTCACTCCACCCTGGACTGAATGAGGAACACAAAAAGACTAGGTTGGAGTGGACTTTAAGCTTATTACAGGGGACTACATTAGAGGAGAAATCACAATATCATTCAATGTTTGATTTTGTTCATTTGGATGAGAAGTGGTTTTATCAAACCAAGAAATCTCATAAGGTCTATCTAGGAGCAAATGAGAAGGGCAAATACAGATCAGCTAGTTCAAGCAAGTTCATCTCAAAGGTCATGTTCACTACAGTTGTTGCTAGGCCTAGATTTGATTTAGAGGGACAGTGCACTTTTGATGGGAAGATTGGAATCTTCCCATTCACATTCCAAGAACCAGCAAGGAGAAACTCAAAAAAAAGACCAAAGGGGACTATTATTACAAGAGTAGTTGAATCAGTCAACAAGCAAGCCACAAGGAGCATGTTGATAGACAATATCATCCCAGCAATTAAAGCAAAATGGCCACAAGATGGACAGAAAGTTATATATATCCAGCAAGACAATGCAAGAACTCACATTACTCAAGATGATCCACAATGGCAAGAAGTGTACATACAAGATGGATTCACATTCATATTAGTACAACAACCAGCAAATAGTCCAGATCTGAATATACTAGACCTAGGATTTTTCAGAAGCATCCAGTCACTAATGCACAAGAAGATGCCAAATGGTGTTGATCAAATGTTAGAGGCAGTGAATGAAGCTTTTAATGAATTACAACCTCGAACTCTAGCTGATGTATGGTTGTCTCTACAATATGTGATGAATGAAGTACTTAAATGCAAAGGAGGCAATGATTATGAAGTACCACATCACAGCAAGAAGAAGTTATTTGCTCAAGGGAATCTACCCGTAATTGTCAAGGCACCTATGTGGGCTATTATACAAGCTTGGAACATAGTCCATGGGGGGACACATGAAACAACACAACAAGAAGGGCAAGAAACTCAGGAAAATCCAGCAGAGCCACAAACTGAAGAGAATCCAGCAACCCAACATGCAAATGACAGTCAAATGAGGGATGATTATAGATGATTAGGGGACTATGAATTTCTAATCAGTTTTAATCATTTTGTGAATGTAATTAGTCAAGATCCGTGATGATTATGAATATAAGATGATATTTTGGAAATGCAATGAATGGAATGTGTGCAATTGTATTCTCAGATGTCCCTATATCCCACATAGACTAAAATACCAAAAACCATGTCCAAACATACCCATAGGCATCTACTTGATCACATGTGGGTGTTCCTATGGCAAAATAGGTTTGTGATTTTAACAGTCTTGCATCTTACATCTAAGTTAAGAGTTTACATCATTGATTTAAAATCTCAGTGTCCCCATTTCCCTCACAGATTCAAGACTAATCACAAACCTAAAATATCACATAGAAATCAATCCATCACATGCAAAAGAGTTCCCATAACACATAAAGACACAATTTTTTGATACTAGTCAATTCAGTTTTCAGACTCCATCATAGAAAGCACAATCCAACAAGGCAACCAAAATCATCATCTCAACAAGCCAACAGATAATCTAACAAAATGCTCAGATATTAAATATACTCCTCAGTAATCCACAAGAATGCTCAGATAAGCCACATAAGCCTCAGTAATCCAACAAAAATGCTTAGATAAGCCACATATGCCTCAGTAATCAACCACAAATGCTCAGATAAGCCACATAAGCCTCAGTCATCCAACATAAATGCTCAGATTAGCCACATAAGGCTCAGTAATCCAACATAAATGCTCAGATATTAGACATAAGCCTCAGTAATCCAACCGAAATACTCAGATCTTAGCATAAATCCAACAACTTGTCCATGCAACTTCATAATCCAAGCAAAAACCCACAGAAATCCATCAAAATAAGTCTTTCATTACATAAAGGGATATTAAAGTAAACTTAGCTAGATCGTCTCCGATCGAGAGCCTTCAGGGGTGTCAGGGATCACTATGAGCTCGGGGGACCGCTTTTTTGGAGTGCTCATCTCAGGGGGGCTCAGTTCCGATGGAGGCATCCCAGGGGGACTTGAATCCGGTAGAGGAAAGTAGTTGTCGGCCTCGTCTTCATAATAGAGTTCAGGTGTCGGAGTATCAGGAATTACGATGACCTCTCGGGGACGTGACAGGGCTTCGTCTTCAGAGAGCTCCGACATCAACTCCGACCGCTTCAGGTTGAAATCATAGTGCTTCCAGTAGGACTCCGGGGTGGACAGTTCAACTGTCTTGGTAGGACTCCGAGGGGGGGAGTTGGAAGCAGCCATTGGAGGAGAAAAGAGATCGAGAATACCAGGAGAAGATTAAGAGAGAGTGAGATCGAGAAGAAAGAGAGAGTGAGATCGAGAAAACCAGGAGAAAAGAGGTTAGGGTTTAGTGGCGGCTGCGAGAGGAGGAGAAGCTGAGAGTTGGGTTAGGGTTTGGGTGAGTTTATATAGGGGTGAATAGTGGGCTTGTTTAATGGGCTAATCCTGAATATTGGGCTGGGTTAGTTAAGTGTATACGGGTTAGATTAATGTGTTTGGGTTTTTGGGTTTAGTTAGGAATAGTGGTATAATTATGACTAGATTAGTGGTTTGTTAATTATGTAAATTTAATCCACTAATCTAATGTTTTTTGGTTAATTACGTAATTAAGGTTAAATTAACGAGATTAGTCACTTTTGTTTAAAGGTTTAAAGAATTGTATAAAAATGGTGGATTTTAATGGTGATGGAGATTGGTAGAGATGATATGTGAAAAGTATGAGAGAGAAATGATATTTTGGATGAATAAGAGATAAAGTAAGGGTATTATGGTAAGAAAAATATAGATAGAAAAGGAAAGAAAATGGGATAGGACAAACAAAAGGGGACGCTCGAAAAGGAAACAGGACGAACAAACAGGGACGGAGGGAGTATTCAGTTAATCCGAAAAACCATATATGGCGATGGCAGGACTGTTGTACGGGCGATCGTGCCAAAAATATCAGCTTTCATCGCTTCAGAGGAGAAAGAGCCAGAGGAGTTTCAGAATTTTTCCAGAAACTCAAAAGTGAGGCAGCGTTCGTACCTTGTCCATTATCATCAATAATGGCTGAATCATTTTCTATGATTCTCTGAGCACCATACTTGCTGAACATACATGCAAATCTCTGAACACAATACCAATCACTTGAAAACGAAGAAGATAACAAAACAAAAAACGCTTCCCATGGAGTTCGAATCAAAATTCCATTACAGAATTACTTGAAGACCTACCTAGAACATAGAGTTTGTACTTTTTCTGCAGCAAAACGGAAGTAAAAAACGAAAGCCTAGGAGAGTGGAGAGTGGAATCGATGATCTAGAGATGGAGAGTGAGGTCGAGTTCCTCCTCCTCCTCATGAAGGGGAGCGGACGCAGCAATGGGAGGATAGAAATGAGCGAGGGGTGGGTAAGAAGCAAGGAAAGGAGGTGGCTCATTGTTCCAGTAGTAGTGAGCAAAGAAAGTAGCGGGGTCGATAGGGGGGTCGGGCAAGTAAGGAGCAATCGGAGTTGGGGATCTGGTTGCAGCAGAAGCAGAAGGGGAGTCAGACGAGGAGGGGTAGAAGAAGAGCCCTTTGGCTGCTGCTCTCTCTCTCTTATGGGCGTTTTGATGCCCGCCTAGAGCTTGGGAGGAGAGGAACTTACGAGGGCAGAAATGGCAGGGGAATATGCGAGGGGTGGGGAGGTGTTGTGGTGGTGGAGGAAGCTCATTGGGATTCGCCATTGTTGAATGAATGAGAACCTAGGTTTAGCACAAGGAGAGTTAATGGAGAAGAAGAAGAAGAAGATGTGGGTTTATATTTATAGAGAGAGAAATGTTCTGGTACCTCCCATCCCATTACTGCTCCTTGCCACTGCGCCTTATTCCGTTACACCATTTTATTACCCTTTTTGTCGTTTTCTATCTTATCTTAACCCAGGGATCAACCGGATTAAGGGCGTATATGCAAACTAATTAACCTATGTGTTCTAAGCTCTTATATATAACTACAAATGTGTTTTCATTTAAGTTCTAATTTAGTGTTTCGGTATGTTTCAATAAGTACGTTGTAAGTCCGATCCACTCGTAGCTTGTAACTAATTTCAGTCACGTACAGAGACTGCACCATATGTACATGTACTCGTAACTGCCCCGTAACATGCACTATATTGTTAAGTTTGTAACAATGTAGTGCATGTTGCCACTGCCAACCGCCTATCGTTATATATAATACTGTAATATTTATGCCCTAGCTCGCCCGTACCCTATTTGGTGCTATGAATGTATTGATTAATCTCACGATCAATTCACCTCAACCTAATTAGATTAAGTAATTCAACATAAATATCCATACTAATCACATTGATTAATTCCCAGCTAATTAACTAATCATGATAAATAAATAAATGTTGAATTGTTGATGTGATTCTTTTTTTGCAATTCCGGCACTACCCACAATCCGCTTGTACGTGCAGTTGCAGAACAGAATCACGCAGATTGCATCAGGGATGATCCAGGTGACAAGTGTCTGTCTATCTCATCGTCATCTTTAAACCCACTTTTTTTTTCTTGAAGTATACTAATCCCTCCGTCCCCTATTATAGATCACGTTTTTCATTTTAGGCGTTTCAAAATATAGCTCATACTTTCTTTTTTTATCTTTTGTCTTATTATCAATATCACATTAATCTACACTCTCTTTCTTTTTTTTTACATCAAAACTCATACCAATTCACTTTTTTATTCTCTCTCCTATATAAAAATCCACACTCACTCACAATCTCTACTCTTCACTTTCTTTCTCAATTCCTTAATTTACCTCGATAACAACAAATAAGATTTATAATAGGGGACGGAGGGAGTATAGCTAATTCACGCCCAAACATTTTATGAAAGAAAACGTACAATATATAACGATTATGTAATGTATATAATATATATTATACTCCGTAGTTGTTTTGCAGAAAAAAAAACTAACGATTCATTATTCAGCTACGTAGGTACTTCAGAATTCAAACCCATCCTTATGTAATGTATGGGTACCTTGCTGCAAGGGACATAACCCTTGTCACCAGGCCACTAAGGTAGGGGTGAGCAAAAATATCCGATCCGGCCGATCCGATCCGACAATCCGCCGATTCGATCCTTAAAAATCCGCATCCGAAAATATCCGATTAAGTTTTATCCGAATCCGGTCCGATCCGGGCGAATTTTCCGGATATTTGAACCGGATACGGATCGGGATATTTAGCTTACGGATATCCGAAAATATCCGGTATTATTATTATAATATATAAATATATTTTTATAGAACTAAAATATACTTTTATAAGTGTAGATGATTCAATAATTATTTTTATACATTTTTAAACAATAGGATATATTCTCTCAACACAAAAATTCTCTTATATATAACATAACTTTTATTGTTGTTCTCAAAATTTTATATTTTAATTGCTTATTTAAATTGTTGATTGGCTAAATGAATCAAATATATTAATTTTCACATCTTAATTCCTCTATATAATATATATAATTATATATTTAACATTTATTTTATATTTTGTGAATTTTAATTTTAATAAAAATAAAAAGTTTAATTTAATTTTCATATACCTTCTAGAAATCGGATAATTCGGATATCCGAGTCAAATATCCGATCCGATCCGGACAATATTTACCGGATATCCGCTCTAAAACGGACCGGATACGGATCGGGGTTTTGTGGAAAAAAATTTAGCGGATATCCGGCTTACCGGATCGGATCGGATCGGATAATCCGATTGCTCTGCCCTACACTAAGGCGTTGGTATGGGTACCTTGCTGCTTGATTATACTGTATATAATATACCTTTTTTATTTTTTATTTTTCAAACAATGTTCTTGAACTTATTTAAGCCTTATCTTAACTATTGACTAATTCTAGTTTCATTAGGCATTAGATGGCGGAGTCTTTTTTTTTACATGTATCGATTCTTAAAGGGATCCTATTATTGAAATGTGATTCGAAATAATGTAGCTAGGATCTTCACTAAGCGTCTAAGCTGTAATAATTTTAGTGTCACTAATTATGATTTTAAGATTTTTTTGTTATTAGGGTTTGTGATGCGGGAGCATCTAAGCTATTATCAAGGACACTTCGTCCTAAATCTAGAGATGTGCTAACCACTGTAGTAAGGGCTAAATACCGCTATGAGCCATCAATGGAGTCATTGATAGTAGCCCGAGCTCGTATGGTATCCATTTAAGCTCGTAGAGATCCGGTTCGAGTCAAGATGAGAAGTCAAGTATTAAAGAGGAAATAAACTAGGCTTCAAGACAAAACTCTGAGACTTGGAATCACTCAATTCCAATCTCGGACGAGAGAGAACGAGCCGTTTCAAAGAGAGATGTCGGCGACATGTTTCCAAAGCGGCGACCGTTGCCTTTCCGGCAGCCCCGACCGCCAATTGAATTAATGGCGAATAGCTACGAAGTGAAAACGGCGATCGCCGCCAACGGGCAGCGCCCGCCGCCTTTCCTACGACGATCTCCGCCTCCAAAACGGCGCCCGCCGCCAGCATCCTTCAGTTCCGAGTTTTTGTGTTATTTTCTGGATTGTTTCTTTTAATTGGTTTTTAGCTGTTTTTAGGAGATACATTTAATTATTTATTTCTTTTATTATTGGTCACCTTATTAACCCTATATAAGGTTTGCCCTAGTTATTGTTCTAGGTAACCTAGATGATTATTATGAATTGAGAAAACGTTGTTTTGTTCTTCCAAAAGAGAGCTTTTGTAAGTAGAGTGCCCTGTGTGCATTGTTGTTGAACTCGCCCTAGTTTTACTTGTGTACGTGTGTCAATCTCTTCCATAAGATTGGTGCTATCGGGACTCCATAGAGCATCCTCCAGGTCTCTTGGCCTACCATAGCCATTGTGTTTGGTTGTAATTCATTGGGGTTTCTTCATCATTCGGTAAGGTTCTTGTTCCTAAGTTCAAGGGTCTTATCGTTGTTTGATTTGGTTCCAATTGGCCTATCATTCGACTTATCCTTCTTTCATCTCATTCTAATTCCGCCTATCTGCTCTGTTCGAGTTTCTGTTCGAGGTTTGGTGTCTAGATCGGACAACAACGGCTTATCCCCGCATCAGTTTACGTTTTTAAAAATAGCAGGTTCCATGGCCGATGGGTATAGATTAGAAAGATCATAAGTAAAATGACCCTAAGTAAAATGATTAGTTATTAATGTTGATGCCAAATGCTAAGTCATGAGCCACATCAAAAATATATATTCAATGTTAAGTCATATGCCAAATCACAGGTTGATATCAAGAGGAAGGTTCAGGTAAAACAAGATTTATGGTGAAACTAGTGTATCAATGAGAGTCGTTAAATTAGATTTGATTGACGGTTGGATGATGCACAAAATAAATATTAAAGAAAAAAAAGATAACAATTTTTTTTTATCAATTATCAAAAAATAGAGAGAGAAAATTGTTACCATAAAAATCTCACGTCTTCTCTCTCTTCGTCTTCTCTTTCTGTCTTTTCTCTCTACGTTTATCGTCTTCTCTTTTCATTCTTCATTCTCATCAAACGATCTTCATCTTCAGCTTTGATTCAAGGTTTGTTCAATGAATATGAAAAAAAGGTTTGATTATTCTTCCTACACTTCTTACTCGATTTTGCTTTGATTCACAATCTTAATTTGTGTTGCATAATCGATTTTTTATTATGAATTAGCATGTTCACACCATATTTTAGGGTTTCTTTGTTCAAATCAAATTTAGTTTGTTCACCTACGAAACTTCAGTGATATTCGTAAGAACTGTTTTAGTAATGCGTATATATTCATTCATAGGCGGAGTTATTCGTTAGGGTTTTACTGTTTTTTACAAGGTCGGATGAATAACATATATGATATATTGAATAACTTCAGTTTGTGATGATCAACTGATTATGGCTAATCAGTACGATATTCGTGCATTATTCCTGAGTATTCATGGTGTTGTTATTCATTTATTTCTTGAATATATTCGGTCATAGTAGGTCAGAGTTACTTTCATTGAGAATCAAAACTATTTTGAGGTTAGATTCTGAATTAGCATGTTCCTGAATATTCATAGTAGAAATTTGAATTAGCATGTTCACACCATATTTTAGGGTTTCTTCATTCAAATTAAATTTAGCTCTGAAGAAGATATTGATATTCTTCAAGTGAAATCCTCAACTTATATTATATTCTTCAAGTGAAATCTTTGTTAGCTCTGAAGAAGATATTCGTTAATGTATACCCTCTCTTCGTTATCCTCAACTTATATGATATTCTTCAAGTGAAATCTTTGTTAGCTATGAAGAAGATATTGATGTATATGATGATGAACATAACAATGAAGAAGTAGGAAGTTGGACATTGGACACAAAAGATATTCGTTAATGTTACCACATGAATATCACATGAACACCCATCTGATTTTGAAAAAAGCTCTACTAAAATTACATAGATATTCGTTAATGTTTATGAATATCAATTACTTGTTTGTGAATATTGATCAAGTTGTTCTTGTTTTATTTTCCATTTTTCTATTACCACATGAATATCACAGTTAATTACAAGAATATTACATGTATATCACAATCAATTACAAGAGTATTACATGTATTGTATATCACATTTGAGTTTGGTGAATATCTCAATCAATTAAATAAATATCATTCTTAAATCAATCCAACTACATGAATACCATGTCACCTATCTGTACGAATATCACCATCCTTTTCATGAATATCAATCATCACTTTTACATGAATCTTACACCTATTTACATGAATATTATTTTTAATACCGTGAATATCATATCGATAATGAATATCATAGTTCATATGTGAACATCACTACCTAGACTCCTTTTTTCGAAACCTCTAACTTGTGACAAAAATAAATGATTTTGTTGCACACGATCAATTCTTTCATGTATGGTATATTTAGTCTCCTGAACTTTTGTAAAGACGATGAAGAGACGACCAATACTTTCATGAATGGAAGCAACGATATACAGATGTTGATGATACTAGATCTGCAAGGCTTATAACAAACCATACCCATCATTTTCAATATCGTTAAAATCATTTTAGTTATCACACAAAACCTAAAATCTATGATAATAAACATTGTAGTGTCGGGACAATTTGTGCCTAAAAATACGACGAGTAAGGAACGCGTCATAAGTTACGCGTAGGTGATCACGTCGACGTGACGAGAAAGAACGAAGACGTCGTTGAGATGAAGATAGAGTCGGTCGAGTGAATATTATCTCTTTATTGTATATTATTAATGTAATTGGTAAAAAATATTAGAAAGAATATCTTTTACTATATTTGTATACCGTCATTAGATAGAAGGAAAAGATAAGATCTCGTTTCCTTAAAGATAAGACTAGGGTTAACCTATAAAAAGAGGTTAACGCCTGCTTTGTAATCATTCAGCCACCTTTGAGCAATAACACGAGTAAAAGCCATTAACCCTAATTTCCATCTTGTTCTTGAGTGTTGAGATTGATACCGTCAAGTTTGATCTTTGCCCTACAATTGCTTAGTTATCATCTCGTTGATAATTTCGCTACAAACAGGGACCCCGATAAAAATGGGCATAATTTTACATACCGTGGAAAGCTAATTTGAAGTTTCAATTTAGGCCAAAATATATTGGTGAGTTGACGCAACGAATATGATATATATAGGCGCTTACTATTTGGCACACCCTAAAATTCTATTTGGCACACCCTTACATTCGTCATGAAGGTATTTGGTCAGACATTCGTCACGAAGGTATTTCAAAATAGATTCGTCACGGAGAAACGAAGGACTTTCGTCACGAAGGTTCCCAAGAGTTCCGTCACGAAGGTATTGTGGAGTTCCGTCACGAATGTATTGAGGAGTTCCGTCACGAAACTTTTTTTGAAAAAAAATAAAAAATTCAGAATGTTGTAGAGAATTTCAATACGAGTCTGTGCATATAAAATACGTCCAAAACGGACATTGTTTGCCCTTCCAAAAGCCCTAAAAACAAAACAGTCGCATGCGTTAAGTTCGTAAAAACAAAAACTTATATAATTATTAATTATAATTAAAAATCATGCAATTAAATTTATATACTATAATTATATATTATCATTTAATATAACTAGTTTATTACTTATAAAGTACAATTATGCATTATGTTTAAATATTACGAACTTAACGAAAACGACTGTTTTGTTTTTAGGGCTTTTGGAAGGGCAAACGATGTCCGTTTTGGACGTATTTTATATGCACGGACTCGTATTGAAATTCTCTACAACATTCTTAATTTTTTATTTTTTTTCAAAAAAAGTTTCGTGACGGAACTCCTCAATACATTCGTGACGGAACTCCACAATACCTTCGTGACGGAACTCTTGGGAACCTTCGTGACGGAAGTCCTTCGTTTCTCCGTGACGAATCTATTTTGAAATACCTTCGTGACGAATGTCTGACCAAATACCTTCGTGACGAATGTAAGGGTGTGCCAAATAGAATTTTAGGGTGTGCCAAATAAAGACTTTGTATATATATAGCTATGTTGTCGGTCGATGTGTTACCGATCAATGTAGCAAAGAGAAGAGTGGTGTTGAGCCGGGCTGTGGTTGACGTTGAAGCGGGATGAAGAGAAAGTTGTGTGTACGTAACAATGGAGAAGAGGATATAGAAAAAGGTAGACAAAGATTAGCATATGCTAATAGAAAATTATGAAGCAATATGATCAAATTCTACGGAAGAATTTTGTAATTGAAAGATTGGAGAGAGAAAATCCCTAATATATCTCTAATTGATACTCCCTCCGTCCCATAATGTTCTTCTTGTTTCTTTTGGGCACATTTGCCGATCCGTGTTTTATATCGTTAATATCTCTAATTATAAATTAGTAAAAATTATAAAATTTTAATATTATTAAAGTACTCGATAAGACGAATCAAACAAGACCACACATGACTATGTTTTTATGTATATATTGGCCGAAATTACGAAGATTCCTTTGAATAGTGAATAGTGTCAGGAGACAGAAACAAGAAGATAATTATGGGACGGAGGGAGTATTATCTAGTGAAATTATTTTTAAAATTATTTTTTCTCCTCTTTTCTACTATAGATCTACATCATTAAAAAAATCTAATCTAAAGGCTCCTAACAGTACACTTATTTTACCACAATCTTCTGTTTCACTAGAGCTTAATTCTGATATCAAATGTTAAGTCATTGTTGGAGCCGGTTCACGAGGGCCTCGCGAAGACCAGAAGAATCAAGTCCAGTTATGGCGCGCGACCCGGATCAAGCCCAAGATCGACCCACATGAGTTCAAGCAGCCCACGAGCATGCAAGGCCCAAAGGAGAAAGTCCGGTAAGATCAGGCTCAAGAGGGGTAATATCGTAAATGACTCGCGTGGGGCCCGAGTGAAGGTATAAAATCCTAACCGAAAGGAGAGAGAAGGGACAGAGCATCATTACCGGAAAATATCCTTCTTCCTTCCTCTCGAGAGCGAAAAACACTGAAGTTCTCCATTGCTTCAATCCTCCCAATCGACCTTATTCCCGAGGCGTTTGGATGATCGACACTTGGATTCCGACTCTCGGTGCTAAGATCAAGCTTTTGTGATAAGAATGAGTGAGTTCCGAGGTGATTTGAGTAAAGTGTAAGAATGAGCTTTTGAGCTTGCTAATGGAGTTTGGTTGCTAGTTTTTCCTTTCTCTTTGTCTTATTCTCTATTCATTCGTGTCATTTCGCTTTGCTTTTCCTTTCATTCTTTTGCACATTTGCTGACTTGGGCGTCGGAGAGCCAAATCCGGAGCCTCCCCCTTCCCGGTTTGGTTGCGCAGGTGTTTGAAGCTCAAGAAGAAGGGATTTGCTCAAGGAGAAGATGGAGAAAAGCGGAGTTTGATCGAGTGAATTGTTATCTCCAAGTTGTTTGTCCAGAATTGAGGAAGAGGTCCTCAACACTTAATTGAAGATCTGTTCCCCATTATCTCGCGAGGTGTTGATTGCGAGGTATCAATTTCTGGGCTCCAACACTGGCGCCAACCGTGGGGACCTCCTCACGCAAGTAAGGCATTCAACATACTCTCGTGAGATTTGCTATAATACAGATAAGGCGAAAATGCACATTGGTGGCGAAGGAAGTGGTGCCGTTAATAACACCCCTTTTCAGACGAGAACATAGCAAGAGGTAAACAACTTGCGAGCACCTCTTCCACGCGTGGAAGAGGAAGAAATCGTCCTCACAGGGAAGCCATTGATTCAGTATCGCGCATTCCTCCAGTCCCTAGAGCAGAACGCTGGAGGGGTTCAAGGCCAGGACCAGCCGAGGGCTGTGTCCCGCGAGGCAGGTCAGAATCAGGGTAATCAAGGTCCCAATCGCGACCAAAGGCAAAATTTTCCTCGGTTAGACGGCCATGTGGGCACTATCGCGGGCAGGCATGCACCCATTCCCCCAAGTAAGAGAGAACAGAGGTCTATAAACAACGCACCTTTGCCTCAAGGCAGCCCCGTATATAGCATCGTGAGGCCGAAGTCAGAGCCTTACACACTTGTTTTCAACAACAAAGAGGTAGATAGCTGGGTTGTCGAGGCTGTGGACCCGCTTGTCATTCATGCTCAGATCGGGACGAAGCTGGTAAAAAGAATTCTTGTTGACACTGGGAGCTCAGCCGATATACTCTACTGGGACGCGTTTGAGAAAATGGGTATTGATCAAGCAACCCTCAGGCCTACAAAAACTACTCTGGTGGGTTTCGCAGGAGATAGGGTGAAGGCCCTGGGAGTCGTGACCTTGGATCTCATCCTGGGTGAAGAGGCCGGATCGAGAAAGTCATAAAAAATAGATTTCGTGGTGATCCCAATCTCATCCTCCTACAACGCGATCCTTGGACGCGAGATTCTATGCAAGTTTGAAGCAGTGGTGTCAATCTGCCATTTCTGCCTTAAGTTCCCGACGCAGTCAGGAGTAGGAGTCGCGAGGGGGAATAGAGAGGAAAGTCGCTTCTGTTACGTGTCGTCTGATAAGGGTAGTATCAAGGCTTTGTTCGCTAACCAATTGTTCATCCCGGGGTTACCGCATGTAATTGGAGAAGCAAAGTTAGAGGTACGTGCCTCGCCTAGATCACGAGATACAGATGAAGAAGAAGAGGGACACAAGCCACATTTTGATGGGTTTGAAAAACAAACAATCACTCCTTTCCTTAACAAAGATGAAAAGTTGTACGTAGGCGGAAGGCTAGATCAAAAAGTCACGCAAGATATCGAAGCTTTACTCACACGCTCGCGAGATGTATTCGCGTGGACCCCCAAAGATTTGAAAGGGATACTCGCGAGCGTGATGACTAACTCTTTGAATATCAGCTCAGACATCAAACCACGCAGACAGAAAAAGCGGAAACAAGAAGGTCCGAAGAACGCGGATGCGGCAGTTGAACTCGCGAAGCTATTAAAGGACGTCTTTGTGAAACCAGTGCAGTACCCGACTTGGCTCTCGATAGTCGTGATGGTAGAGAAAAATCCAAAGGGAACGGGAAAGTGGCACATGTGTGTAGACTTCACCGGCCTCAACAAGGCGTGCCCCAAAGACAGCTATCCGCTCCCTTCCATCGATGAGTTAGTTGATTCAACCGCAGGTCACAAAGCATTGAGCTTTTTAGACGCGTACTCTGGGTACAATCAGTTCATGATGAATCTGGATGACTCAGGGCACACGACTTTTATCACAGACAAGGGGACCTTCTGCTATAAGGTAATGCCATTCGGTCTAAAGAACGCGGGAGCCACGTTCCAAAGGTTGGTTGACATGATTTTCAGTGACCAGAGGGGTGATACAGTGGAACCTTATGTCGATGATATAGTGGTTAAGAGTAAGAAGCAGACAGATCACGCTCGCGACCTTGCAGAGGTTTTTGAGACGTTGAGAAAGTACGGCATGAGTCTCAATCCCGAGAAGTGTGTCTTCGGCGTCACAGAGGGTAAATTTCTGGGTTTTCAGATCAGCGCTCGCGGGTTTGAGGTTAACCCGGACGAAGTCCAAGCGGTAATAGATTTGCAACCACCAAGGTCCACTCACGATGTTCAAAGATTCGTAGGATGGGTTAATTACCTCGGAAGGTTCTGTGCAAAACTCGCGGAGAGAAATCTCCCTTTATTCGATGTACTGAGGAAGCCCAAGAGCTTCGAGTGGACTGAAGAATGTGAGAAAGCGTTCTTGAGCCTCAAGGAACACCTAGCTAAACTCCCCACTCTCGTGTCACCTATACCTGGAGAGAATCTACAATTATATCTTTCAGCCGGAACGCGAGCCGTCAGTGCAGTTTTAGTCAGAGAACAGCAGGTCCCCGTCTATTTTGTTAGCAAGGCACTACTGTCGGCAGAAACCAGGTATTCACCCATCGAGAAAGCTGTACTCGCGTTAGTAACCGTCGCACGCAAGCTCCGTCCATACTTTCACGCTCATCCCATTGAAGTGTTGACAGACTTACCCCTCCCGTCCTTCATGAGTAAACCGACAACTTCCGGAAGGCTTGCGAAGTGGGTAATCGAAATGACAGAATTTGATGTAGTATACAAACCTCGTCCAACCATCAAAGCACAAGCTCTAGCCGATTTCATTGTATAAACAAGCTTCCGAGAGTTAGAAAGAAATGAAGTAGCTCCAGAGGATCCCACGTGGGTAATGCACATTGATGGAGCAGTGAATGTAGACGGTTGTGGCGCAGGGGTCATCTTAACCTCCCCGGCGGGAGACAAAGTCGATCTCACCATAGCGCTGAAATTCAAAGTCACCAACAATGAGGCGGAGTATGAAGCGTTGATCGCGGGGTTAGAGATCGCGATCAACGCAAACATCCACGTCGTGAAGTGCTGTTGTGACTCACAGATTGTCGTGAATCAGATTAAAGGGACTTACGAGGCCCGGACGGGCAATCTCCCCAGATATCACGCGAGAGCATCTACACTGATTTCCTTGTTCAGACACTTTGAGATAGAAGCAATCCCGAGGGACGATAACACGAGGGCAGATGAGCTCGCAAAGCGTGGCTCGCAAGCTCAGTATGCTAACATGGAACATCTGGATGGAAATAAATGAACCAACAATGGAACATCCGGACGATAACATGGAACATCCAGTCCCCTCAGATCGCGTCATCCAGTACGACCCGACTGACAACGATGAAAAAATGCAACTAGAGTTGCAGATGAGAGACGAGACTCACGAGCTAGCTACAATCAGAGCGACAAATCACAAAGCCAGTGTCGCGAAGTACTATAACAAACATGTCAAAGTGAGGGGATTTGTCAAGGGAGACCTCGTGATCCGCAAGACAGAAGGGGGAAAGCTTGACCCCAATTGGGAAGTAGATCGCGAAGTCGCGCCTGGAGCATACCGCCTCAAAGATCACTCCGGGAACCACGTTGCCAACTCTTGGAACGTGATGCGACTTCGTCGCTTCTACGCCTAAATAACCCTTGCCTCGCAAGAGACTAAAGCAGGTGATCACCATGAAATGATAAGTACAGGTTGTGGAACCAGCAATTCGTTAGCACGCGAGTCTGTGTTACCAAAGAATAAATGCCACAACCTGGTCTGCTCAAAGCCCGCCTACCCAAAAAAGGTAGCGCCTCGAAACTGAAAAGCCAAAAGCCATGATTCCGCTTCACTAGGTTGGGTTAAAAAACCCTCCTAGGTTGCGTGTTCAGCTTCCAAGCTTGAGCTAAAAAACTCTCCTTGGTCGCGAAAGCATGGACGGGTTTATGCCAACGAGCTCACCCGCCATGATCCCGCTTCACTAGGCTGGGCTAAAAAACCCTCCTAGGTCGTGTGTTCAGCTTCCAAGCTTGAGCTAAAAAACTCTCCTTGGTCGCGAAAGCATGGACGGGTTTATGCCAACGAGCTCACCCGCCATGATCCCGCTTCACTAGGCTGGGCTAAAAAACCCTCCTAGGTCGCGTGTTCAGCTTCCAAGCTTGAGCTAAAAAACTCTCCTTGGTCGCGAAAGCATGGACGAGTTTATGCCAACGAGCTCACCCGCCATGATCCCACTTCACTAGGCTGGGCTAAAAAACCCTCCTAGGTCGCGTGTTCAGCTTCCAAGCTTGAGCTAAAAAACTCTCCTTGGTCGCGAAAGCATGGACGCGTTTATGCCAACGAACTCACCCGCCATGATCCCGCTTCACTAGGCTGGGCTAAAAAACCCTCCTAGGTCGCGTGTTCAGCTTCCAAGCTTGAGCTAAAAAACTCTCCTTGGTCGCAAAAGCATGGACGGGTTTACGCCAATGAGCTCACCCGCCATGATTCCGCCTCACTGGGCTGGGCTAAAAAACCCTCCTAGGTTGCGATGCAGCTTCCAAAGCTGGGCTAAAAAACCCTCTTTGGTCGCGAAAGCACGGACGGGTTCACGCCAACGAGCTCACCCGCCGTGATATCCACGCCCCTTTACCTGCGACAAAATGTCAAACGATGGGCTGGTGCGTAAGCACCACCCACGTCGTGAGCAAAAACGCTGGGCTGGTGCGTAAGCACCACCCACGTCACGAATAAAGCACGCTGGGCTGAGAGCTAAAGACTCCCACCTAACAGGGTTCATTCACCTCATGATCCGCTCACCCTTTAACATTAAAGCGTCTAAAAATACAGAAAGTGTTGAACGTCTCTCTCTATGTTGCAGTGCTAAGAAGTCTCCCAAGAATAAAGAACTTAAATGAAAGCTCCGTCGCGAGGGTAGTCTGGAGCTAATACACACTTCGTATCCAGGTAATATCCTCACAGAAATCCCATAAAGCATCGTACACCACGCGTGATTATGAGAGTCATATGACTAATGCAGAGTACCTCGCGAAAGTTAACAAAACATTGCTCGGAAGGCCACTCCAACGACAAAAATATGCGTGACGTCCTGAGGCTTTGTAACTATGTGAGCTCAGGTAAGAAATCTCGCTTTGACAAATGCCAAAAACATCCATAAACATGGAACAACCCGTAAAGTGAATTCATCATATGCAGGATAATCCTCGCGAGTGAACAGGCAGAACAAACAACCAAAGCGAGAAACCCTATCACTGGCTAGCACACCCGCAGTGACCAGGTAAACGGATGGACTAAGTAAAAAACACTTTACTTTTCCAACAAGTTAATAGCCCATGACTAATCACGCGTGTGCAATTCCACAACTATCGTACAGGGTTTTCTCGTAAGGCTCAGTCGATCGCAAGCTTGAAGATGATTTTCTCTATTTTCGCTATTTCGCAAAGACTAGTGTGTAAGGATCATGGGGATTCGTTTCTCTCTTATGTTTTTATTTTTCGTGAGATGTTACCCCCCTCCGAAAAACAAAAAAGGGGGATAGGGCGAGATAAGTATGAATAAACAAGCAAATAAGTAGAGGCGAAATCAAAATAAGCAAATTAGAGCCCCAGGCTCGCGACTACCGCAGCCGCATCAAAAAATTGTAAAACATTACAAGGAGCCCAAGGCTCGCGACCTACACACGTCGCATCAAAACGTTGTTTAAGAAAAAACCACAAAAAAAACATTGTATGCAATAATCGTCATTTACAAAAAGATGATAGAATCACTTCCCATCAGCTCCACGGGTTGTCTCCAGATCAGCGTCGTCTTCGCGGCCCGCCTCCAGGTCCACCACATCGTCATGGGCAACAACGACCTTCGACGTGGACCCCTCCACTTGATCCATGCATTGATTTTTTGGAGAACATCCAATAGTGTCAAGAAGGGCATCAGGCGCGAGCACCTTCCTCTTCTTATTACTAGGAGAAGCAGACGGGGACGGGGGACTCGGCAATGCGAGAGGAGCAGACTCTAGCGTTTCGGACACAGGTGGAGGCGCCATCTTTGGAAGAGGAGGCTTGCGTACCTGATGCTCCTTACCCTCAGCAATTCCTTTCTTAGGCGCAAGGTTGGTGACGCTCCAAGCTTCGAGAGGAGTATCCCCATCGTCAATAAAAGTCCCCGGCACGGGAGGTTCGTACTCGGGAAGCTCGGTAGAAAAGCCGCATAAGTCTTTGGCACTAAAAGGGAAGTCCTTAACGTTGTATTTTCGCATATGAACCTTCACCATACAAAGGAGTAGTGTGTTAACAACATTACTATAAAAGTCCACGCGAGCACGATGACGATAGCCGGCACAATACTCCACTACCGCCATATTCTTCTCGTAAGCAATCCTTTTCGACATCTTAGCATGGATGTTCTCGTTCTCACGGACAAGGTCGTTCACTTGCTGAATGTATTCAGAGACTATGTTGACATGGGTGGCCCTCTCACTCGCGAGTTGCGCCTCGAGTTCTTTTATCTGCATGTCTTTCGACTCCAGTTGCACATGAGCTTGCGAGAGTTCCGTCTGCAAAGCTTTCTTCTCCCCCAGAAGACGAGTTTTAAACTCCCGATTAGCATCGCGAACAACCTTATCATCAGATTTCGGCTCCTTGATCTTGTCGTCAGCCTCGTCAGCCTCGAGAGTTCACAGTGTGACTCTTTCCCGGTGGGTTTCTCCTTTACCTTGTCCAAGACGAGTGTGAACTTTCTTAGGCCTAGAAACATCCTCAGGTGTAGAAGCAGCCACCTTAGCCGGTGATTCTTGGACAATAGGAACGGTGGAAATTGTAGGAGCAACAGGAGTGGCGGGAGCTTCGCAAGTCGGTGCCGCGAGAGTAAGGGACCCAGTTTCATCAAAAACCAACCCGTCCAAGTCAGGCAGGTCAGAGAACATGTCGGCATCTGCAAAAAAACGTAAAGGGTGAGCAGTGAGTCAACCATAAACATCAAAAACAACCACACGAGTTAGAACCTTTAGCGTGCGCTTTAAGGCTAAGCCCCCTAGCGACCAGTAACGCATCGGTAATGACAAGCTCAAACCTCTGTTGAGCGGTTTTATCAGGATAATCCTGATAATCCCGGATAAACTTGTCGCGAGTCTCAGTCGGAAAGAAACAAGGCGACCTGTTCCCACTTGGCTCGCGTACTTGGACAGAAATATTAGAACCCGAGGGAGGACGGACCAAAAACCAACCGGTTTTCCACCCCTCGATCTTCCCCGGAAGACGGTAAGCACTAGTCACTTTAGTCTGAGCGGTGTAGAATCCCGGCTCGCGAGCATTCTTCTTGTAGGAATTGATAAGAGCGTGGTGAGGCGTGTTGGGGATCACTCTGATGTCCTGGCACCTCATAGTATAAATAATTAGCGAACTCCAGAAATTGGGATGCATTTGCGAGGGACTGAGGCCTAACTCCCCCATCACTTCAGTTTGGAAGGAGGTCCAAGGGAGATGGAAGCCGGCTTCCAAAGATCGTTTGCTAAGGGCAAAGAAGGGGCCGTACTGATCGAGAGAAGTCCCCTCGTAATCCGGAAGGGCAAAGATAGTACCCTCTGGGAACGGGTACCGACTGGCCAGGAAACGAAGGTCATCAAAACTAAGGTTGCTACGTTGGGCTGAGTTGGGGAAAGATACATGAGTATGTTTTATTCTTTTCATCAAAATACTTATTTTACCCGGGTTCGCGAGAAAAGGTTTCTCTATTATTATGTGAGGTAGCGACCCTTTATGAGAAAAGAAACGTGCGAACTTGCCATATTGTGTTTCCTCTTGCTCTTGAACTAAGCGATACGGAAGCCTAACTTTATATTTCTTTGACTTCTTAGTCTTACTCTTCTTTGGTTTCCTAGAGACGCGAGATCGTTTACGCGAGTAAGAGCTAGGCTCACACCCGTCAGAACCCTGCTCAGAACCAGAAGTAGTGCGTCCCGAGTACTCAGCTTGCGCCGAGCGATCAGAGAAATCATCGCTACCTGAAAGTATATAAGAGAAAGAGTCAGTTTTCCAGGGAAGGAAAATATGTCGAAAAAAGACCCTCGCGAGGTAAGACAACGCGAGGAGGAAGGAATAAAAAGAACGAGGAATCCCTGGAAAAACAGAAACCTGAAGGATCAAAAGAGAAGTTGAAACGTTTTCGGAGAGAACCAAGCCAAGAACACGGTGAACCTCAAAGGATCAGAAATGGAAAAATTGGATAGAACGGATGAATCTTTAGCCAAGAAAATTAGAAGCAAAAGAAAAGATATTAGAAACAGAAGAGAAATCGACCTAACCAACACCTAATCAACAACGATTTCGACAGAATACGGATCTGGACACAAAACTCGAACATAGAATCTGACGACAGTTGCCAAAATGATGAAGAACACCCCACAGAGAAAATTCGACGAAAACCCTAAAATCAAAACGAAGCAAGAAACCGAGAAGACAAAAGAAGAGAAGAGTAATGAACTAACCTGCCATCGAAGATTTGGGAAGAACGGCATCGGAGTGAGCAGTGAAGAAGATGAAGATTGTCGACGAAAAGCTTTATTCAAAGAAATTTACAGGGAGAAGGAAGAGAAGTCGAAAAGAGTTGAGGAGAGTTAGGAGGAAGAAGACGGGGGAATTCAGGATTCATAGGTGGTTGGTTGAAATTGATGTACACCAGGAGTAAGTTGATGACACTACTTATTTATATTTTGATGCTTGAATTTATTAATCAATTTGTTTATATTTTAGGGATGAAGTATTTAGAATCGGAAAGGTCTTTGCAAACAAGAAGGAATTTGCACGTATGCAAAAAGGAAAATACTTAACCAGCACAATCGTAGAGATTTGGGCTACTATTTTGAACTACAATGAAGCTCTACGTGACGAAAACAAACCATTGAGGTTTTTTGTTCCAATACAATCATTGGTATGTACTAAACTTGTAATTAGATATAATATGTGGTTTTTGTGCATATAATTATCAGAATTTGTGCATTGTTTTCTATCTAAATGTGCATATTACTCTTATCTGACCATATTTTTTGTTGTGTTTATGATGCATCAGTTTACTATGTCTTAAGATTAAATGATTTGTTGTGCCTTATCATACTAGCATGCATAACATTATTATATTTAAATATTGGCAATGCAGGTGATGGCGGTCAGTTCAAAAAATGCAACAATATCTGAAAGATGTTACTGGTTCATTAGAGCACTAAAGCAGGAAATCTCAAACTACGAGCACATGGTGGTTAAAGATGTCGATATGGTATATATATTCTTTAATCACAATAATCATGTTTAAAGTCAAGACACATGTGTATTACTAATTTTTTATGTTTATAATGTACAGTTTGTGTTTCCAATATGCGAATATGATCACTACTATATGATTGCCATTAATGTCAAGACACCACGGGTTGACATCATTGACAACTCTGAAGCAGATGTTGACATTGTAGCAAAGTATGGAAATACACCTTCTGTAGTGGTATGTTTTTGTATGTCATTTAGAACAAAAATGTGCACATGATAAAAACAAATTGTGCATAATTTAACTGTCAAATATGCACAACTGGATACTACAAGTATAAATGATTAATTTTTTTCTTCATCTTCAATTTTTATTTTTTGTAGAGAAAGCTACTCTGCGACTTCCTAAAAGTTGAAGGCTTACAATCGAAAGCTGAAGCATTGGAGGATGATGAAAGAGTTCCAACAATAAGGCTTGAAATGGATTGGAGAGATGGCACTAACAAAACTGATTGTGGCATCTTTACAATGATTCACATGGAGACGTACTTTGGAGATGGATTGAATGGGTGACATTGTAAGATTAAGAAGGGAGATGAAAAGCAAATGGAAAATCTTAGGATTAAGTACTGTACCGCCATAATACTTCATGCTAAGAACTTATTCAAGGAAAGGACACAAAAATGGATGGAGGACATATTTCCAATTAGGAGGAGGGCCGCCAGAAGCCAACCAGCACCAAAGTAGTTCGTTTGTAATCAGCTGAACAATTTCAATTATTTCTCAATAACTTCTGGATGTTTTATTAATTTATATGAATGGCGTGTTTGTGATCATGACAAGGCAAATGTTAAACTAGTTGTTGGATGTTTTATGGATGTTATCAAGTTGATATTATAGTTGGTTTCTGAATTTTTCTGAATGTCACGTATTGTGCATATATATTTAAACAGGGATACACTGCATGTACATTTAGATCGACATATTTTTCATAGTAACTAGACACATCTTTTAATGTGCACACAACTACTCATAAATATGCACATTTTTAATAATTAAAGTGCATAAGTTGTTGACAGTTAACAAATATTGTGCAGGAAATTCTCTTATAGTTTGCACATTAAAGGATGTCCTTTAACTGTGCAATAATGTGAATATTTTAACATAAGGGTCTAATATGCTCTAATGTGCATACAACTTGACGGAAATGTGCATACAACTTGAAGGAAATGTGCATACAACTAAAAGGAAATGTGCATACAACTAAAAGAAAATGTGCATACAACTAAAAGGAAATGTGCATATAATAAAATGAAAGTCTTCAAGATTTTATTGTAAATCTCCATAGATGATGGAACACATGTGCCCAAAACCCTGAGGTTCAAAATGTGCAAGATTGTTCAACATAAAGTGCATAAAAATGTCTGAAATGTGCAAATGTAAGAAATTCAATTAACCAAAGACTAACAAAAGTATATAATAGACTTAGACCAAAGTAAAACTACTATGAAATCGGCTGCTCATCTTTCTTGCATGTCCTAATGTTGTGGCCAGATTTCTTAAAAAGTGAGCAACAAGAGATGAGTTAGTAAAACTACTATGAAATCGGCTACTCATCTTCAAAATGTCCTAATGTTGTGGCCATGTCGATCACCCATCTCGCTACTTTGGTTCAAAGCTGCTCTTCGGTTCCTGTGGAACGTCCTCTCAATCTCTGAATCAAAAGAAAAAAGAGATGAGTTAGTAGCACGGGTCTGAACCATAAAGGTTCACACCAAACAGTTGATAAGTAACAATTAGCACAGAATTGGAATAATTCAATTCCCCGGCGACGGCCCCAAATTTGATAAGGCTAAAGTCGTCGTGCCAAATCAAAATAAACTCTAAACACTAACTAAAGTATAGCAAGCAAGTAGAGGTCGAACCCAAGGGAATCAAAACACCAATCGCTATGCAGTCAAGCGGAATACCAACTAACGAACAAGTAACAAGTAACCAAGGGGGGGGGGGGGGGTTGATTGTATGGAACACAAAAGTAACAAGTATCAAGCCAAGAAGGTTTGGTTGTGAATATATTGAGAAAGGGTTTCACCTAACAAGTATCCACACAATAGTCAATCAAGTTGATCATAGATTATCTCAGGTTCTTATCAATCCTAAGGAATGTTCCTATTCCAATCTTTAATATATTAGCAGGTCAACCGGTCCTGATAATACTTACTATTCAACAATCAGGGAAACCTCTCAAGATTAGATGAAATAGCAACAAAGAGCACAGGAATCATAAGGATGCATGAAATAACTTACAACCGTCAAGTATTAACATGCAATCAATTCTCTTTCATATAAACAATCAACTACTAGATCATGCATATATGAGTGCTACAATGACAAGGAATTCCACCGTATATTCCTAGTCTAGCAATAGAAGACTATCAATCAAACTAGGTGGCCAATCTAGCAAAACCAATAGAAATCATATAGATGAAGAACGAGAGAATCAATACAAACCCAAAGGAAAAGAATAAGAGTTTAGAAATCTCACAACTTAATAACTGAAGGTTTCAACTGCTAAGTAAAACAATAGAGTTTAGTTCTTGCTCATGGTTGCAAAACTAAATTGTCTGATGGAAAAGATGATAAAAGATAACAAAGAAAGAAAGCTGCTAGGGTATAAAAGGTCCAACCCTAGAAGGAAAAACTAAAATAAAAGAAAATAATAAAAGAAATAAAAACAAAGCAAAATAAGGAAAGTCTGGAATGTCTTCGGCCTTGTTGTGGCGATCGCCATAGATGCCTGGCGATCGCGGTCTTCATGTAAAGCTCTGCCGTGGTCTCTGTTGCCCCATGGCGATCGCCGTTGAGTCATGGCGATTGCCATGATCTCTCGAACTCATGTAACGCTTCTGTTGTAGAATGGCGATCGCCATAGTGATGGTGGCGATCGCCGCTGTGGAGCAGAATGTCTTGAAGTCTTCATGTCTTCAATCTTTGATCCTCTTCTTCTTCCGTTCTGTTCTTCATTTCTTCACTTCTTCGTAAACAACTCAGAACATAACAATAGCTCCAAATACTTGTGATAACACTCCTAAACTAATGTAATAACCCTTAGTTACGCCATACAAAGTGTAGCATATCAGGAATCAAATAAGATAAGTGCGAAATTATGCACATAATTAATATACCTCGAGCGAGGAGTACAACTTGGAAACCGCTCGTCCTCTAGATTAAGAGGGTAGTCTTTTCAATCTGAATTCGCACAATACGTATGCGGTGAGGTTGATTGGACCCGATTATTCGAAGGAGTCTAATGTGTGTGATGTTTTTAAAACGTTCCCAAATGAATCATATTTTCTTCCCATAATACCCACCTTCGTTTCGGGTATTCTCTTGTTGCATATCTTTTGGTCTATCCTCCCTCTTCAGTGGAAGTATTTAGTTATATATCGTCTTTCGGCTTTAACTCGAGAGATTGCGGTAGTAGCTTAGTACAACCACATAGAACCTCACATAAATTCCACTTGCATAGTCTTTCATTAGACTAACCAACCATTTTCTTTCCTTGCATGTTTGGCTGGTGTCATCTGTCCCTATACGGCACATCAGATGGTAGTTTCTCTTCAGTGATGAATCATGTTCCCGACGTTGAAGGCAGCTGATAATGTTTTAGAGTTTCTATTTATAAGATTAAGATTTTGAGGTTAGTAATAGAGTTTAAGACCTATTCTGTAATTCCAATATTTTAATTAAGTCTTCTGCTGTAATCTCTGTAATAAAGTATAGAATTTTATATTCATTATTATAAAGCTTCCGCATTTGTAAACTCGAACAAGTATTTTAATAATATAATTGCATTTCAATTAGTAATTTGTATTTGCGATGCTTACTGTAAAGTCTTGGGTGACTTTGGACATTTAGTCTGGGGTCACTGGCGGTAATATTCCCAATGTAATTTGGGGGTGTTACAACTATGGTATTAGAGTCAAGTTCCTTAAAAAGGTTTTATACTTTTACAAATTATTATTTTGGAATATAGTTTTAAACTAACTTTTACACTTGTAAAATATTCTCTAACTAATTTATGCTGAATAAAATTTATAAACGTAATATATAAGATTTAGTAATAGTTAGTTTTAAAACGTTATACAAAATTTAACTATTTGGTTATATTTATTTCTGAGGTTATAACTATATATAGATTCATAAAAGGGTTTTGAAATGGAAGACAAGTTATATACACTTTAATAAGAATTTCAAAACCTCTGTCAACGTCTTGTGCCTTCTATTAATTCTTAGTTATAGAAAGTCTTATGACCAGATGTAATCTGAACTTCTTTGTCTCTTTCGACAATAGTTCTAGTCCTTCTTTTCCTCGTTTGCGTAATGGAGACCTATCCTTGACATAGAGTTATGATGGACGCGTCTATACCCTTCGTAGTTGGAACCTTTTCCTTTCATATAGGAATTTCTTTCCAAATTCCTAGACGAGTTTTGTCATCCGCCAGAACCGGAGAGCTCTTCGTTTGGAAGACCAAGCGATCATTAAGAAAATAAGAAGTGATGACTATTAGAGAATGGTTATCATCTTAGGTCCTTTTAGATTTCAGAACATTAAAGTAGTAGTTTTTCTTAATTGGGTCCTTTGTATCGTTTCGGTATTTCTACCGTCATGATGATCCCTGTTGTATTCTACCATATCTAAATTATATTCTTTTATTTAACGTGAGAGTTCCTTTGATGAACTCTAGTTATCGTGTCTAAGAGTTAATCTCATATTCTAGAGCCTTTCGTTCGTTCCGAGTTCTGAATGTTGTGTCCTTCTCATGTATGACAATTTCTTATCGGGGTCGAAACTTTTCTTAAGGGGGTAGTATTGTAAAAACCCTCATTTTAATAAGGGTATTTTCGTAATTTTCCCATAAAATAAATTTTCTTATAATTATGTTAATTAATTATGAGACTAAATGAAAACTTGTTACATAGAGTTGTACAAGTAATGTCACACATAATTTAAACTTATAATATATTACCTTGAATATTTAAACAAGATTAACAAGTTAATGTTAAGGTTTAAATATGGTTAAATCAATATTAAATATTGATTATATTATATTAAGCTAATTTATAATCAATTTAACGTTAAAATAATTATTATAATCCATCTATGTAGTTTGGGAAATATTCTGTAATTTCTTAGAATTTGATAAGGGCTTATTTGCCACAAAACAAAAGTAAGAGGATAATTTGTAATTACTTTTAAAGTGATTAAAAGAAAAAGGGAATAAATGAAATCCCAGATTTCGTCAGGTTGTTCTGATTCCCATTGATTTTTCTATCCAAATCCCTTCGTTTAAATCTGTTATACCAGATTGATTCAATCCACGTATCTAGTAACTGCCTGGATCGTATCACAGCCCTATTAAACCGATTCTACTTTCGTTCGTCATTTTCATCCAAAACAAACCCTTATTTCCTCTGCTTCCATTCGAACAGAGAGCCACAAATTCTCGTCAAAAACAAAGAACACATATCAAAATTCGATCGACCTTGCTTGCTTCCTGTTTGTTCGTTGCGGTCTCCTACTAGCCTTCCTTTCATATTAGAAGCCAGGTACCACTTGCTCCCGAGTTTTCAACTCCGAGTTGATAAGTAACAATTAGCACATATGAGTGCTAATTGTCTGATGGAAAAGATGATAAAAGATAACAAAGAAAGAAAGATGCTAGGGTATAAAAGGTCCAACCCTAGAAGGAAAAACGAAAATAAAAGAAAATAATAAAAGAAATAAAAACAAAGCAAAATAAGGAAAGTCCGGAATGTCTTCGGCCTTGTTGTGGCGATCGCTATAGATGCCTGGCGATCGCGGTCTTCATGTAAAGTTCTGTCGTGGTCTCTGTCGCCCCATGGCGATCGCCGTAGAGTCATGGCGATCGCCATGATCTCTCGAACTCATGTAACGCTTCTGTTGTAGAATGGCGATCGCCATAGTGATGGTGGCGATCGCCGCTGCTCCGCAGAATGTCTTGAAGTCTTCATGTCTTCAATCTTTGATCATCTTCTTCTTCGGTTTCGGTCTTCATTTCTTCACTTCTTCGTAAACAACTCAGAACATAACAATAGCTCCAAATACTTGTGATAACACTCCTAAACTAATGTAATAACCCCTAGTTACGTCATACAAAGTGTAGCGTATCAAATACCCCCATACTTAGACTTTTACTCGTCCTGAGTAACTTACACAAAAGCTACCCTTACAATGAAATGTTCAAAGTCTCAGGAAGTACAAGAATATCTCCTAGTGTTCCGAGCTCACCAACTCACATCTCTCAAGACTTATTGTTGCCTCAGCCTAGTGCCAGCCAAGCCACCTTCTTATTGCATAGAACTTGCTATCCAAAGATTTTGTATGCCTTTTTCTCAATATTTTTGGCTTTTTCTATTTTTTTATTTTTTTGAATTTTTGATTTATAACATGCAAAATGAAATGCTAGGAAAGTAAATATGTACAACGACTCATATCATCCCCTCCCCCATACTTGAATGAAACATTGTCCTCAATGGAAAATAAAGGACATACAAATGTAAATGGGGAAGCAAGCATAATACTCACTGTGGTGATGGTGGTGGATGGTGTGGATAGTAGGGGTTTGCACCCCTAAAGAACTCCTCTTGCCTCTGTTGCAACGTCTGCATGGTCTGCTCAATGTTGGTGAACCGACTGTCATAGCTGCTCACAGTCCGGCTCACCTCAGCTAGCTGTGTCCCGAATGCCTGCTGCCGAAGAGACATACTCTCCATCAAACTGTACATCCGCTCATAATCAAATCCCGGGGCAGCAGCCTAAGGACCGCCCTGATCAGCCCCCGGAGTACCATCATGACCTCCCATGTCAACTTCCATCTCCGCCTCCTCGTCAGACTCCTCAACCTCAACACCATCAGGCAATAGTAAAAAATCCCTTGGAAGAGGACCAAAGGGGATGAATCTAGGTAGACGCATCTTGTGTGTGCCCTCATGCTTGGATAACCAAGTATAAACATCCCGGCGCACATCTAGAAGCAGTGCACGCCTCAGCCCTGAAACATCATAAACATAGTTGGAGTTGCTGCTACCACTAGGGATAGCATCATCTCCTAAACAGAGTCGGGCAATGAGAGTGACCATCCCTCCCATACTTATCTTGCCCACCTTCTTGTCCATCTTCCTGTATTTGGCCACACTATGGCAAAAAAGCAGGATCCAATCTGGAACAGTCTCACATTCAGGTGTGAGGCTCCATAAAAACTATAGATCCTGGGCAGAGACCTTGTTCACCTCCCCACGCCCCAAGAAACACATGGCTATCACCTTGTGAGCTAGCCTAAGGCAAGGATGAGTGAACTCATAATTGTACTGGGTAACAGAAGGGTTCAGTACCTGCCCTGTAGCATGAAACCAGAAATCTGCAGCCCTCTGATCAGTCTCAATCCAACCCTCACTAGGGTCCTTAGTCACCCCAAATATCATACTCAAATCATCAAAACCAAGCACATACTCTTTACCCTGCAGCATAAAAACAATATTTCGTTCCTCTGCACTGAATGAGAAAGTAGCAATAAAGTCTCGTGTCAAAGTCTCATCAGTGGGAGCATTTTTTGTCATAAGTACACCTAAACCACCATGGCTCAGCAATGCCAAGCTGCACTCTTCCAAACCCAACAATTGCAAAGTGGGCATGCAAAAGAACTTAGTAGTAACTACAGTTTTAGAATCCACAAAATCTCGAACCTCTTTCTGCTTTTTAGTCATACATCTCTTGACTCCTCTCACCATTGTATAATAAGGGAATGAATAGAAAAGGAGAGAAACGAAGTCGCACTCACAAAATTTCGAAGCAAAACGGTGTTGCAGAACAGTATGGCGATCGCGGTTGCTTGATGGCGATCACGGTCGCTGGAATTCTTCACGAACAGCTTCTGTAGTGCAATGGCGATCGCGGTGATCCAGTGGCGATCGCGGTCGCGATGGGTTTCCGAACGTGAGCTTCTGTCAACAGATAGCGATCGCCGTGAGAGTGAGGCGATCGCGGTCGGCTTTTCGGCGAACTTCTGCGAGATTCCGGTAGGAGTGGTGGATTGAGGTCGGTTTTGTGGAGTTTTGAGGGGAGAGGGTCGATTTTTGTGGTGGTTTGAAGGAGAGGGTCGATTTTTGTGGTGGTTTGAGGGAGGATGAGAGCTTGGTGGCTATGGAGTTTTTGGGGGTGGCTAGGGTTTGGTTTTAGAAGGGGGGCTGCTGGGATTTAATTTGTGAGGGTGGGTAGAGGGTGAAGAAATCAAATTTAGGCCCAGTCAGCACAAAGTAAGCGCCACGTCATCCTGAATATCCACGTCATCATTTTTTTTTTTTAGAGAGAGAAGACTTACAGCGGGATTGGCTACTGACTGTAGCGGACCCTAAGCTTCGGTGCTTTCCTCCTGTCCATAGAAAAACTAACAAGAAAATTACCCCGAACAAAAACAAAAACAAACTCAAACCTCGGGTTGCCTCCCGAGTAGCGCCTTATTTAACGTCGTGGCTCGACCTCATGCCTTTCAATCAGGTTTCATCAATAGGCTCAGTAAAATATTGCTCATCAATGGCCTCGTTGGTGAAACCTTCATGATAGGCTTTCAACCGTTGCCCATTTACCTTAAATACCTTATGAGTCTCCCCATCATATAAATCCACTGCTCCATGGGGAAAGACTTGGGCAACAACATATGGTCCTATCCATCTAGCCTTAAGCTTACATGGGAAAAGTTTCAGGCGTGACTGAAATAATAGAACTTTATCACCTTCTTTGAAGTTCTTTCTCAAAATGTTCTTGTCATGCCAAGCTTTCGTCTTCTCCTTATATATGACAGCATTGTCATAGGAATCGAGTCTTGCTTCCTCTAGCTCACTCAATTGCAACTTCCTGAATTCTCCAACTTCACTAATTTGCATGTTGCATTTCTTGACAGCCCATAATGCCTTATGCTCAAGCTCCACTGGAAAATGACAACCTTTACCAAAAATTAATCCATAGGGTGACATACCTATAGGAGTTTTGTAGGCTGTGCGGTAGGCCCACAATGCATCATTTAGTCTCAGGCTCCAATCCTTCCTGTTAGGAGCTACTGTCTTCTGTAAGATGGTCTTGATCTCTCTGTTTGACAACTCAGCTTGTCCATTGGTCTGTGGATGATAGGCAGTGGAGACCCTCTGAGTGACATGATACTTCTTCAACAATGCACTCACCGTCTTGTTACAGAAATGAGTACCCCTGTCACCTATGAGAGCCTTGGGAATACCAAAACGAGCAAATATGTTCTCTTTCAAGAACCCTGCTACAACTTGAGAATCATCAGTCTTGGTGGCTTTTGCTTCCACCCATTTGGAAACGTAGTTCACCGCAAGCAAAATATATAAGTTCCCGAAGGAGCTAGGAAAAGGTCCCATAAAGTCAATCCCCCAAACATAAAAAATCTGACAAAAGATGATTGGTGCTTGAGGCATCTCATTCTTTTGAGACATGTTCCCAACTCGTTGGCATTGATCACATGTTTTGCAATAGGCATAAGCATCCCGAAAGATGTGTGGCCAATACAAACCTGCATCCAACACTTTCCTAGCTGTTCTATTTTCCCCAAAGTGACCCCCACATGCATAAGAATGACAAAAATACAAGACAAATTGTACCTCATTATCAGGAAGGCATCGACGAATCACCTGATCATTACAGTGCCTCCAAAGAAAGGGATCATCCCACACATAGAATCTAGCTTCGCTTTTCATCTTATCCTTTTGGGCCTTGGAATAATTAGGGGGGAACTCGCCTATGACAAGAAAGTTCACTAAATTTGCGTACCAGGGCTTGAAGGTTTTTAGAGCGAGGAGCGTAGCTTCAAGATCAAAGTCAATGTAAGTCTCTGCGAGCCAACGGCGATCGCCACCAATGTATGGCGATCGCGGTCGCGGTCCAGAATCGAAGAAAGCTTCTGTGGAAGTGTGGCGATCGCCACCAACATGTGGCGATCGCGGTGGTGATTCGAAAGAGGAGGAACTCTCTGTGGATGCATGGCGATCGCCATAGTTTAGTGGCGATCGCGGTCGTGACTCAGTACTCCTGTAAACATCAGAATAATCATGGCGATCGCCACCGGATGGTCGAGATCGCGTCATGGCCACAGTAGCTACTCCGAACAGATTGTCATCAGGGAAATTTCCCTGAATTTGCTCCTGCGTATCTGGCTTGTCATCTGCACTGACTAATCTACTCAAGTGATCAGCCACCAAATTTTCAGCATCTTTCTTGTCTCGAATTTCCACATCAAACTCACTCAGCAATAAGATCCATCAAATCAATCTTGGCTTGGCATCCTTCTTCGTCATAAGATAACGACGTGTTGCATGGTCAGTATAAACAATTACCTTGGTACCAAGTAGATATTGTCTGAATTTCTCCAAGGCAAACACAATTGCTAGCATCTCCTTCTCAGTGGTGGAGTAGTTCCTTTGCGCTCCGTTCAAAGTCATAGAAGCATAATGAATTACATGGGAAGCTCTTGCTTCTTTTTGTCCAAGAACTGCTCCAACTGCATAGTCACTAGCATCACACATGATCTCAAAAGGTCGAGACCAATCTGGCGCCTGAATAGTTGGTGCACTTGTCAAACGAGTTTTCAACTCATCAAACGCCTTCTTGCACTCGTCATTAAGCTCAAAATCAACCTCCTTTTTCAGCAGCTCACATAGTGGTGATGAGGTCTTTGAAAAGTCCTTAATAAACCTGCGATAGAAACCTGCATGGCCTAGAAAAGAACGAACTTCCGGCACATTAGTAGGGTAAGGCAAAGACTGAATTACATCAATCTTCCCCTTATCGACCTCAATACCCCTAGCTGACACAATATGACCTAACACAATACCTTGCTCAACCATGAAATGACACTTTTCAGAATTAAGAACCAAGTTGGTTTCTACACATCTTTTAAGCACTAATGTCAAATGGTTTAAGCATGCATCAAAACTATCACCATGAACTGTGAAATCATCCATAAAAACCTCAATGAAATTTTCCACATACTCAGAAAAAATACTCACCATACACCTTTGGAACGTACCGGGTGCGTTACACAACCCAAATGGCATCCTGCGGTATGCAAAAGTACCAAAAGGGCATGTAAATGTCGTTTTCTCTTGATCCTCTGGAGATATGGAAATCTGAAAATAACTTGAGTATCCATCCAAAAAGCAATAGAAAGGGCGACCAGCAAGTCGCTCAAGCATTTGATCAATAAATGGTAAAGGAAAGTGATCCTTTCTAGTTACCGCATTCAGCTTACGGTAATCAATGCAAACTCGCCAACCTGTTTGTAACCTGGTAGGAACTAACTCTCCTTGTTGATTCTCTACAACCTGAATACCACCCTTCTTGGGAACACACTGTGTAGGACTAACCCATTGACTGTCAGAGATAGGAAAAATCATACCTGCCTGCAGGAGTTTCATCACCTCCTTCTTCACCACTTCAGTCATTGGTGGATTGAGTCGCCTCTGGGGCTGTCTGGATGGCTTGGGATCCCCTTCTAGCAAAATCCTATGAATACATGTCGAGGGACTAATCCCTTTGATGTCTGCAATGGTCCATCCCAAAGCTACCTTATGCTCTTCAAGCACTGCCACTAATTTCTCCTCTTGCTCCTTGGAAAGATGGCTAGAAATAATAACCGGTAATGTTTTACCTTTTCCAAGAAAAGCATACTTCAAATGTTTGGGCAGCTCCTTCAATTCAACTTTTGGTGCCTGCACAATAGATAGTAGGAGCTTCTCGCTCGGCACTATTAGTTCTAAGGGGCCATTGCCCACATAAGTGTAGGGAGGCTTACCTTCAACATTCAATTATGCCAAGACTACCTGCATGTTAGTGGATAGAGACATATATGCATGTGGATCCTCCACATCATTCTCAATGATCGATTTCAGCTCATCGCAACAAGTAACATCAAACACATCTTGCACAATAGGCTCAATCACATCAATAGAACATAAAGAATGGTCATCAATGGGGTGTTTCATAGCATCATAAATGTTGTATTCAACCTTCTCCCCATCAAATTCCATTGTCAGTGTCCCACTGTTCACATCAATCTTAGTTTGAGCAGTTTTCATAAAAGGCCTACCTAGCAAAATAGGTGTTGCATGCTTGTCATGCTCCATATCCAAAACAAAGAAATCAGCAGGAAAAATCAAGTCACCAACCATAACAAGAACATCTTCAACCACCCCTTTCGGGTACACATTAGATCTATCAGCAAGTTGAACAACAATTCCTGTTTCATGCAATGGTCCTAAGCCTAGTGATTCATACAGAGAATAAGGTAAAACATTGATTGATGCTCCTAAATCTAGCATAGCTTTTTCGAATTTAGTTTCACCAATCACACATGGAATGCTAAACATGCCTGGGTCACCACATTTCTTAGGCATACGTCTTTAGAACACAGCAGAAACTTGTTCACTAACTTTAACCTTTTGTTTTCCCTTGAGTTTTTGATTCCTTTTAATTGTGCAAACTTCTTTCAAAAATTTTGCAAATCTAGGAATACTCTTGACAAGTTTAAGTAAAGGGATGTTTACCTCGCACCTACTAAAGGTTTCGAAGATTTCTTTATCGTTCTCTGGCCTTTGAGTGTCCTTTAATGCCTCGGGAAAGGGAGCCACAGGCTTCTATGAGAACAGAGGAGGAAAGTTGGGGCGAACATAATTGTCAATCGGCTCAGATGACTCATGGCGATCGCCATCAATGTACGGCGATCGCGGTCGCGACCCTTCTGCTTCTGTTGAAGTATGGCGATCGCCAATGATCTGTGGCTATCACTGTTCCTTCTCGGACAGATTTTGCTCGCTCTCTGTAATGTTCCCGCGATCGCCACCAATGTATGGCGATCGCGGTTGTGATTCTGGAGTTTCTGTCTCGGGATTTTGCTTTTGTTTGCCCTTTTCAGCATTAGATTCCTCAACCAATAATTTTCCACTTCTCAATGTCACAGCACTGACACTTTCTCTCGGGTTTACTAACGTTTGAGATGGTAGCTTTCCCGAATCTCTAGCTTCTAAGTTGCTCACAACTTGAGCAATCTGTCCTATCTGTTTCTCAAGATTCTGAATACTCGACTCCATTTTAGCATTTTGTTGCATCACAGACTGAGCTAAGGACTTAATCATCTCTTCAGCGGTCAGAGAGTTTTGAGGTCTAGGCTGATTTTGGTGATTTTGCAATACTTGAGGGTTTTGAACATTATTCTGATTATCCCACCTCAAGTTAGGATGATTCCTTGTACCTGGATTATAATGATTAGCATAAGGATCAAATCTAGGCCTAGGTTGCCATCCTCCTGCAGCATTTACCTCAACATTCGGCTCTTGGAGTTGTGGGCACTCATCAGTAAGATGCCCTGTAAGTGTGCATACCCCACAAGCTCTCACGTGTTGTCGACCACCACTTTGCAGCATAAAAGACTTCATCATATCTTTTAGTTCATTCATATCACTTTGAATTTTAGCGGGATCAAGTGAACTTACTGACTGTGTTCTTTGCCTGCTACCACTCTGCCTTGAGCTCTCAGCTAATTCCTCAAACATTTCAGTAGCCTGAGGTATAGTTAATCTTAAAAAGTTACCTCCACAGGATGCATTCACCATACGACGATCCTCATCAATCAGGCCACTAAACAAATACATGAGAAGATCTTGATCAGTGTAGCTGTGGAAAGGACAACTTGAGCACAACTTCTTGAATCTCTCATAATATTCATAGAGACTTTCAGTTGCGTGTTGTTGGAGATTTGTGATGTCCTTTTTCAGGCTGCTCAGTTTAGTTGCTGGAAAGTATTTCTCCAAGAAAACCTTTTTCATCTTGGCCCAACTATCAATACTCCCAGGGGCTTGATAGTAAAGCCAATCATTAGCAGCGTCTTTCAGAGTGAATCTGAAAGCTCTCAACATTACATGTTCCTCAGTAACACCCCTTGGCTTCATGCTAGAACATATGGCATGAAACTGAGCCAAGTGTTTGTTTGGATCCTCACCTGCTAAGCCATGAAAATGTGGAAGCTCATGAATCAATCCAGCTTTTAGCTCAAAATTCACACCCTCAGCTATCTCAGGAAACCTCACTGCCAGAGGTTGTTGATCTAAGTTTGGGGCAGTGAGCTTCCTCATAGTAGGCAGTGGCGGTCCATGTCGATCACCCATCTCGCTACTTTGGTTCAAAGCTGCTCTTCGGTTCCTGTGGAACGTCCTCTCAATCTCTGAATCAAAAGCAACAAGAGATGAGTTAGTAGCACAGGTCTGAACCATAAAGGTTCACACCAAACAGTTGATAAGTCACAATTAGCACAGAATTGGAATAATTCAATTCCCCGGCAACGACGCCAAATTTGATAAGGCTAAAGTCGTCGTGCCAAATCAAAATAAACTCCAAACACTAACTAAAGTATAGCAAGCAAGTAGAGGTCGAACCCAAGGGAATCAAAACACCAATCGCTATGCAGTCAAGCGGAATACCAACAAACGAACAAGTAACAAGTAACCAGGGGGGGTTTGATTGTATGGAACACAAAAGTAACAAGTATCAAGCAAAGAAGGTTTGGTTGTGAATATATTGAGAAAGGGTTTCACCTAGCAAATATCCACACAACAGTCAATCAAGTTGATCATAGATTATCTCAGGTTCTTATCAATCCTAGGGAATGTTCCTATTCCAATCTTTAATATATTAGCAGGTCAATCGGTCCTGATAATACTTACTATTTAACAATCAGGGAAACCTCTCAAGATTAGATGAAATAGCAGCAAAGAGCACAGGAATCATAAGGATGCATGCAATAACTTACAACCGTCAAGTATTAACATGCAATCAATTCTCTTTCATATAAACAATCAACTACTAGATCATGCATATATGAGTGCTACAATGACAAGGAATTCCATCGTATATTCCTAGTCTAGCAATAGAAGACTATCAATCAAACTAGGTGGTCAATCTAGCAAAACCAATAGAAATCATATAGATCAAGAACGAGAGAATCAATACAAACCCAAAGGAAAAGAACAAGAGTTTAGAAATCTCACAACGTAATAACTTAAGGTTTCAACTGCTAAGTAAAACAATAGAGTTTAGTTCTTGCTCATGGTTGCAAAACTAAATTGTCTGGTGGAAAAGATGATAAAAGATAACAAAGAAAGAAAGCTGCTAGGGTATAAAAGGTCCAACCCTAGAAAGAAAAACGAAAATAAAAGAAAATAATAAAAGAAATAAAAACAAAGCAAAATAAGGAAAGTCTGGAATGTCTTCGGCCTTGTTGTGGCGATCGCCATAGATGCCTGGCGATCGCGGTCTTCATGTAAAGCTCTGTCGTGCTCTCTGTCTCCCCATGGCGATCGTCGTAGAGTCATGGCGATCGCCATGATCTCTCGAACTCATGTAACGCTTCTGTTGTAGAATGGCGATCGCCATAGTGATGGTGGCGATCGCCGCTGCTCCGCAGAATGTCTTGAAGTCTTCATGTCTTCAATCTTTGATCCTCTTCTTCTTCCGTTCTGGTCTTCATTTCTTCACTTCTTCGTAAACAACTCAGAACATAACAATAGCTCCAAATACTTGTGATAACACTCCTAAACTAATGTAATAACCCTAGTTACTCCATACAAAGTGTAGCGTATCAGGAATCAAATAAGATAAGTGAGGAATTATGCACATAATTAATATACCTCGAGCGAGGAGTACAACTTGGAAACCGCTCGTCCTCTAGATTAAGAGGGTAGTCTTTTCAATCTGAATTCGCACAATACGTATGCGGTGAGGTTGATTGGACCCGATTATTCGAAGGAGTCTAATGTGTGTGATGTTTTTAAAACGTTCCCAAATGAATCATATTTTCTTCCCATAATACCCACCTTCGTTTCGGGTATTCTCTTGTTGCATATCTTTTGGTCTATCCTCCCTCTTCAGTGGAAGTATTTAGTTATATATCGTCTTTCGGCTTTAACTCGAAAGACTGCGGTAGTAGCTTAGTACAACCACATAGAACCTCACATAAATTCCACTTGCATAGTCTTTCATTAGACTAACCAACCGTTTTCTTTCCTTGCATGGTTGGCTGGTGTCATCCGTCCCTATACGGCACATCAGATGGTAGTTTCTCTTCAGTGACGAATCAAGTTCCCGATGTTGAAGGCAGCTGATAATGTTTTAGAGTTTCTATTTATAAGATTAAGATTTTGAGGTTAGTAATAGAGTTTAAGACCTATTCTGTAATTCCAATATTTTAATTAAATCTTCTGTTGTAATCTCTGTAATAAAGTATAGAATTTTATATTCATTATTATAAAGCTTCCGCATTTGTAAACTCGAACAAGTATTTTAATAATATAATTGCATTTCAATTAGTAATTTGTATTTGCGATGCTTACTGTAAAGTCTTGGGTGACTTTGGACATTTAGTCTGGGGTCATTGGCGGTAATATTCCCAATGTAATTTGGGGGTGTTACAATTATGGTATTAGAGTCAAGTTCCTTAAAAAGGTTTTATACTTTTACAAATTATTATTTTGGAATATAGTTTTAAACTAACTTTTAAACTTGTAAAATATTCTCTAACTAATTTATGTTGAATAAAATTTATAAACGTAATATATAAGATTTAGTAATAGTTAGTTTTAAAACGTTATACAAAATTTAACTATTTGGTTATATTTATTTCTGAGGTTATAACTATATATAGATTCATAAAAGGGTTTTGAAATGGAAGACAAGTTATATACACTTTAATAAGAATTTCAAAACCTCTGTCAACGTCTTGTGCCTTCTATTAATTCTTAGTTATAGAAAGTCTTATGACCAGATGTAATCTGAACTTCTTTGTCTCTTTCGACAATAGTCCTAGTCCTTCTTTTCCTCGTTTGCGTAATGGCGACCTATCCTTGACATAGAGTTATGATGGACGCGTCTATACCCTTCGTAGTTGGAACCTTTTCCTTTCATATAGGAATGTCTTGCCAAATTCCTAGACGAGTTTTGTCATCTGCCAGAACCGGAGAGCTCTTCGTTTGGAAGACCAAGCGATCGTTAAGAAAATAAGAAGTGATGACTATTAGAGAATGGTTATCATCTTAGTTCCTTTTAGATTTCAGAACATTAAAGTTGTAGTTTTTCTTAATTGTGTCCTTTGTATCGTTTCGGTATTTCTACCGTCATGATGATCCCTGTTATATTCTGCCATATCTAAATTGTATTCTTTTATTTCACGTGAGAGTTCCTTTGATGAACTCTAGTTATCGTGTCTAAGAGTTAATCTCATATTCTAGAGCCTTTCGTTCGTTCCGAGTTCCGAATGTTGTGTCCTTCTCGTGTTAATGAACATCGATTCAATACAAGATAAGTATTATTATGAATTGACTATACTTTTATGGTATGAAGCAATACATGCGCATGTATGACAATTTCTTACCCGGCTACGTCCAAGTTTCGGGGTCGAAACTTTTCTTAAGGGGGTAGTATTGTAAAAACCCTCATTTTAATAAGGGTATTTTCGTAATTTTCCCATAAAATAAATTTTCTTATAATTATGTTAATTAATTATGAGACTAAATGAAAACTTGTTACATAGAGTTGTACAAGTAATGTCACACGTAATTTAAACTTATAATATATGACCTTGAATATTTAAACAAGATTAACAAGTTAATGTTAAGGTTTAAATATGGTTAAATCAATATTAAATATTGATTATATTATTTTAAGCTAATTTATAATCAATTTAACGTTAAAATAATTATTATAATCCATCTATGTAGTTTGGGAAATATTCTGTAATTTCTTAGAATTTGATAAGGGCTTATTTGCCACAAAACAAAAGTAAGAGGATAATTTGTAATTACTTTTAAAGTGATTAAAAGAAAAAGGGAATAAATGAAATCCCATATTTCGTCAGGTTGTTCTGATTCCCATTGATTTTTCTATCCAAATCCCTTCGTTTAAATCTGTTATACCAGATTGATTCAATCCACGTATCTAGTAACTGCCTGGATCGTATCACAGCCCTATTAAACCGATTCTACTTTCGTTCGTCATTTTCATCCAAAACAAACCCTTATTTCCTCTGCTTCCATTCGAACAGAGAGCCACAAATTCTCGTCAAAAACAAAGAACATATATCAAAATTCGATCGACCTTGCTTGCTTCCTGTTTGTTCGTTGCGTTCTTGTTGGATCGTTAGTTCAATTACTTCTGAGGGAACAAAGTGTATTGTTCCTTCAGAGGTGTAGCAGCGGAATATTAACGCAGGAAGTATAGAAGAACACAAGTATTTAGAGTGGAAACCTCAACCACTAAGAGTTGAGTAAAACCACTACCTTCAAGCTTCTCACTTGAAGGATTTGAATGAGTATACTTATCTTATTAATCTCTTGTTTGTTACAAAAGAAAGCAAGGATTACGATCACGAATCTCTTCTTTCACTCGAGCCCAAACTCAACGCCTAAGACAAAGTATTGCTCACTCTTTCTCTCTTTTCTTCTTGTTCTTCTTTTGGACGATCACACTTGATTCGCACAAGTATAAACTCTCTCAATCGTCTAACCATTCCTAAGCCTAAGACTAGTTTATATAGCAAAGATAAAACTAGGTTTAAACTAGGGAATAAACAAGATTATGGAAAAAATATATTTCGCATAAGAAGATATTATTTCCATCTTTTAATTATATCTTTTTCCTTAAGATCTTCATGATATCTTTGCAGCTCAACCATATTTTCCATAAAGAAAACAAGATATCTTTGTTGCGCTCTTCTCAGCCATTTCTTTCCTTATTTAGCTCGCCTCTGTTGAGTAACGTTCCTGCTCAGAGTAGACATCCTGAAACACTCAAGTATACATTAGTAGGAATGTTTGTTACCATCAAAACCAGAAGGAACTTTACTTCAGCTGTAGCTTCAACAAATTCCCCCTTTTTGATGGTGACAAACATACTCATTGAATACTTCTAAAACACATCTAAACAGTTCTCCTAAGGGAACGTTACTTATAAGGTTTAAGTACAGATGTTCCCCCTCAAACCTTGACCGTTCCTTTCTTCCCCCTTTTGGCATCATCAAAAAGTAAGTCTAAACATGTACTTGAAATAGAAAAACTCCAGAACTCATCAAAACAAGCTAATCATAGATTAAAACAAGCGTCATAAGAACGGACGCTGATACATATACTGGACTGGGAAAAGAAAACACAAGCATAGAGAAATTTAAAAGAAGACACATAAAACCCTAAGCAAAGGGTACAATAAGCGCAAAAGAAGACGGATAGATGTGCTAGGAACAGAGAGTGGGGGTCAGATAGAGGAGGAAAGGTATGGAGAAGAGACTGTTAAACTGCCAAGGGAACCTCTAGTTGGATGACGTCCAGCGACGTATCTCAGCCTTCAAGGCAGCAACTTCATTCACCAGATTTGCAACCAGTGAGCACAACTCTTCCATCCTCTGATGTTGATAGACCATAGTTGGTTCTTCACTCTGTTCCTGTGGAGGGTCCTCAGTCATATGCTCTGTTTCACAAAACTCAGCAGAGCGGACCCAATCACCATCTTCATTCTTCTCAAATTTCATCTTCCTTAAATTTGCTTCAGCTAACTCCCTAGCAAATACAACCTCAGAGGGACCAGCTTCATACACCCTCAGGTACTCTAGGATCTTCTTTACTACGCCTGGGAAGGGAAGACCATGCCTATCGTTCCTCCGGGCATGGGCCATGTGTAGCATAATGATCTTTGGTAGGTTAATGGCTTGCCTGAGGAGGAGCTTGTCCATGAGAAGGCAGTCCTGAATGAGAATGGTAGTGCGCTTCTGCTCTCTGGGGGTAATGTTACTGATAAGGTAGCTGTGCAAGATCCGGTTTGCTACCCCCATGGACGAAGTGGTCATCTCCCCAACAACTTCAGTTGAGTAATCCTGTGAAACCCTTTGGATTGCAGCCAGCCCTATGTCTTTTGGCCACTGCCCTTTGACGTATTCTTCAAATCCTTCGTGAGGTACCCCGAGTATGACTCCCAGTTCGGTGCTTGAGACCACGTGGGTGTCCTTCCCAAGGACGAAGGAGGCTTGTATGGCGTGAGGCCTCTCAGTGATGGTGAAGGAGCTGTAGAACTGCTTTATCATTCCCTCATTTACCTTTGGCGCTGTGCAGAATAAGTTTTCCCAACCTTGGTGGCGGATGATGTCCACCAGGATATCCATCCTGTTGGCGACTAGAAACTCCTCATCAAACAGAAGATCTCTGATGATGGTTCGTTTCCCCAAGGCTTTTCCTGCAGCCACTTGTTTGGGAACTTTCCTTCCTTTGGGTGGCTTTGCTGCAGCGCTCCTCGTTCGTGGACGAGAAGGGGAAGGCTCCACTTTTGCTCTTTTGAGCACTGGTTCCTGAGGCTCGTCGTCTTCCTCACTAAGATCTAGGATCTCAGGGAACTTTCCCTTAAATAAGGGCGAGTTCTCCTCCTCGATTTCGGCAAGGATCAGGTCTGTTTGTGGGGGAGAGGAGTGTGGAGGGCTAGGGGTGGTTTCTTTTTGGGCTTTTTCTTGAGAGATGGGGCTTGGAATTTTTTCAGTGGTAGGGGAGGCTAGTTTCTCGGTAGAGGTACTTGACTGGGATATAGTGGGTGTGACCGGCGGTGTTGTTTCTTTTGCCGGCGAGGGTTCTTTAGGGGTTTCTTTTGGAGGGGATGAGGGTTCTTTGGCTGGGGATTGTGGCTTTGGAGATTCTGTGGGGATGCCCAGGGAAGCAAGGATGCTTCTTAGTGTCTCTGGGCTTTCGTTCCCTGTGAGAGATACAGATGTGGTGTTCACCATTGTTGCAGGGAGGGTTTCTGAGAAAGCTTGTGTTTAGGAGAGGGTAAAGAAAAGGTTGTGGACGATGGAGATCTGGGAGAATACCTTTAAGTAGTTGCCGAATTTTCCATATCTGAACATCAGATCACTCGTTTCAAATTCAAAATTTTCTTTTTCCAAATCTGAACGGCTTTCCATAAATATGCCGCTTTTTCCTCCAATCAAATATACTCAAACGCCATCATTACCATTCTTGGTTCCAGAACCTACTCTAGCCCTTTAGACTCCTGCCGAGTGCATGTATCTGTCACCTCAGAGCTATTAATCCCCTCAGCAATTTTTCAAATCTCAACCCTTATCCTTTCCTTTCTCAATCTGATATCGAAGGTATTGTGATGCTTGGGGTATGTTTACCAGGAATGGTACAAAAGAACATCACATAAAAAAAATTTCACATAATATGAGTTTAAAATATTTTATATCATGACGAGGGAGTCCAGTTGTGGATGGAAAAACATGGCTCATAGGACTATCGATCATGAAGGTTTATAGGGTGGCCGTAGATTCCCTCTATCCTTTGGGCTTGTATTGAGGGATCAGTACATCAAGAGGGATCTTTTGGGTTAGAAAATAAGACCTTTGCCTAAGGAATCATGCATTTATCAATTTCAATCACTAGCAAGGTATCTTTCCTAATCACGTATAGATCATGCAAGCAGTTCAAAAGACTCAAGTTTATTTCATAGAAAAGCAGGTATGAATATGTTTAAAAGATTAATACTCAAGATGAATAAACTCACTAATTTCACCAATCATTGGGGGTTTCAAGGAAGATCAAGATTAGTTGAGAGAAATCATACCTAGACCCATACGTAATTTCTCAAAAGGAGCCTTGTTTAGTGGCTTTGTGAAGATATCCGCGATTTGTTCCTCAGAGCGGACATGTTCCATAGAGACAATCCCTTTCTCCACACAATCACGAAGGAAGTGATGTCTTATGTCAATATGCTTAGTCCTAGAGTGCTGCACATGATTCTTAGAAATATCAATAGCACTAGTGTTATCACAAAGTATAGGAACGTTACCTGAAATGATGCCAAAGTCACTTAGCTGTTGTTTGAGCCATATGAGTTGAGAACAACAAGCGGCGGCGGCGACATACTCAGCTTCGGCAGTGGAAAGGGCGACAGTGGTTTGTTTCTTTGATCCCCAAGACACAAGACAAGGGCCAAGGAATTGAGCCATCCCAGATGTTGATTTCCTATCTGGCTTGTGTCCATCAAAGTCAGCATCTGTGTACCCTAGTAATTCAAGACTTCCCCCTCTTGGGTACCACAGACATAGATCATCAGTCCCCTTAAGGTAACGCAGGATCCTTTTCACAGCAATGACATGAGTTTCTCTAGGACTTGCTTGAAATCTAGCACAAAAACATACACTTTGCATGATATCAGGCCTACTGGCGGTTAGATAAAGCAATGAGCCTATCATTCCATGATAGACCTTTTGATCAGCTTCTTTCTTGTCAACATCCATTCCTATTGAATCATCTGGGGACATAGGGGTTGAATAATTCTTTGCATCCATCATACCAAACTTCTTGATGCACTCTCGTAGGTACTTTTGTTGATGTACCTTTGTTCCTTCCTCTGTTTGAACAACATGTAGGCCTAGAAAGAACTTAAGCTCGCCCACCATACTCATCTCAAATTCACTCTCCATCAGCTTTGTGAACTTGGTAACTAAGTGCTCGTTGGTGGAGCCAAAGATTATGTCATCCACATATACTTGAACCACTAAGGTATGCTTTCCCTCTCTTAATAGAAATAAAGTTCTGTCTACTTCCCCTCTTACGTAGCCATGAGATAAGAGGAATTGAGAAAGCCTTTCATACCAGGCGCGAGGAGCTTGCTTCAGACCATAGAGTGCCTTATCAAGTATGTAAACGTGGTCAGGATAGGAAGAATCTTCGAATCCAGGCGTTTGTTCCACATAAACTTCTTCCTTTAGTACCCCGTTCAGGAACGCTGTCTTGACGTCCATTTGTTGCAACTTGAATCCATAGTGAGCAGAGTAGGCGATCAAGAGACGTATTGCTTCTAATCTTGCAACTGGCGCAAAAGTTTCATCATAGTCAATTCCCTCTTGTTGATTGTAGCCTTTTACTACCAGTCTTGCTTTGTTCCTTATCACTTGCCCTCCTTCATCCATCTTGTTCCTGAACACCCATTTGGTACCTATGACGGAGGGATCCTTAGGTCTGGGAACTAGTCTCCATACTTTATTCCTCTCAAATTGATGAAGTTCCTCTTGCATAGCATTGACCCATTCTGGGTCTTCTAGGGCGTCTTTTACTGTTCTTGGTTCAGCTATGGAGACAAAAGCACAGAAGGCATGAAATGTAGGATCTAATGTGAGTACGGAATAAACCTTGTCGCTGGGTTCAAGAGATAGATCGGAGGAGGGAAGCGAAGCACAGTTGCATACGTAATCCATGAGTCTTGATGGGGGCCCATGGATACGAGTGCTGCGTCGCGTTCCTTCCTCTTCATGGTGAGTATCTTCTTCAGATTGTTCCTGAGATGGGGATTGTTCCCCCTGAGTTCCGGAATCTCCATTTGGTACACTTGTATCTTGATCTGGGGCTGCTTCTTCTTCTGCGTTCATGTCCATAGTAGGGATGAATTCCTCAGCATCAGCGAGAATGAATTGCTCCCTGTCGGCTTCAGTCAGTGGAGGAGCGTTTGGATCATGGACAACGTTACCAGCCATGATCTTTTCATCAAAGACTACATGGATGCTTTCCTCCACCTTCCTTGTCCTCTTGTTGTAGACTTTGTAGGCCCTACTATCTGTGGAATAACCAACAAACGTTCCTTCATCACTTCTTGGATCGAATTTGCCCAGATTGTCCTTTCCATTGTTGTGGACGAAGCACTTGCACCCAAAGACCCTTAGATGAGAGATGTTCGGCTTCCTTCCTCTGAACAGCTCATATGGTGTCTTCTCAATCATAGGTCTCAACATGGCACGGTTCAGTACATAGCAAGCAGAGTTGAGTGCTTCAGCCCAGAAGTTTCTTGGCAGTCCACTCGCAATTAGCATTGTCCTTGTCATATCCTCCAGAGTCCTATTCTTTCTTTCAACAACTCCATTCTGTTGAGGCGTTCTTGGCGCAGAAAAATTATGATTTATGCCTTTGTTCCTGCACAAGGAAAGAAACTGGGAGTTCTCGAACTCTGTACCATGGTCAGTGCGTATAGCCCTTAGATGAAATCCAGATTGATTTTCAATAGCATATAACCAAAATTCAAACTCATCAAACACATCCTCCTTTGAAGCAATGAAAATAGTCCAAGTAAACCTAGAGAAATCATCTACAATGACGAACACGTACTTGTTTCCCCCACGGCTAAGTGTGCGCATAGGCCCACACAAGTCCATGTGAATAAGCTCTAAGGGTTCAGAGGTACTTACCTGGTTTTTGGACTTAAAGGATGATCTTACTTGTTTTCCTCTTGTGCAAGCAATGCACACCTCTTCAGATTGACTCTCTATCTTTGGTAAACCAATAACTAGGTCTTTATTGTGAAGTTTGTGTAGAAGTCTAAGGCTTGCATGAGAGAACCTTTGATGCCATAGATTTGATTCCTCAGATTGTGCAGAAAGGCACAGTTCCTCTTCAGGGATAAAAGATGGATCTACTTTGTATAGGTTGTTCTCTATGATTCCCCTGAGGAGAACCTTCCCTGTCTCAACATTCTCAACCAAACACTCATTAGTAGTAAAGATAACCCTATTTTGACCATCCTGGCACATTTGACGTACGCTCAATAGATCAAAGGTTAGGTTATCCACTAAAGTAACGTTATTCACAACAAGATTGTCAGAGATCCTTACCTTTCCCATGCCAATTACTTCACCTTTACTGTTGTTCCCAAAGGTTATAGAACCTTTGTTTTCAGGATGGAGAGATATAAACCATGCTTTGTTCCCAGTCATGTGTATTGAGCAAGCGCTATCTATATACCAGGAACTCTTCTTCTTTCCATCCTGCAAGTAAGGGATTAGTTTTTGCGCACCCAGGCAAGCCTAGGCTTACCTGGGATGAAGAACAATCTTCTATCCTCATTATCTTTTAAAACAACCTTGATCCTGGGAGTGTTCCTAACAGAAGAATTATTGCAATAATTGTAGGCTATCTCCTCATCTCTTGATTTTTTCCAACACTCTTGTTGATGATGTCCTGACTCACCACAGTACCAGCAAACCCTGTGGTGTTTCAGATTGACATATCTGCTTTGTCCAGGCCAGATGGTTTTGTTTTCAATTCTAGACCTAAAATCCACCTCTACTGGCTTGGTGCTATTGGCATGTTTTTGCCATATCTTATAGGCCTTCTGTCCATCAAACCACACCGTCTCTTCCTGAGCAATTTTCTTCCCTTTATCTTCAGAACCATTGTGGGAACAATGTGTGATTGATCCTCCACAGGGTCCTTTATGACAGAGGGAATTTTGTATACCAGGAGACGAGATGGCAGTTTGTGGACAAGAGGCGCTATCATAGCCTAATCCAGCACGTGGTACAAAGCGTTTAGAGAAATCAGCCTTCTCCTTATCAGTTTTAGAGGTGATATATTCATCTAACCAAATTTTCCTTTTGTTTTCTTCCTCTATTAGAAATTCATCAACTTTCTTAGCAAATTTTGAATTTTCCTCAGTCAAAGTTTTAATTTCAGATTCAAGAATGACAATTTTCCTTTCCAGGGAAGCTATATCAGACACATACTTAGGACAGGATTTGCACGAGTCCGACGAAGGGAACGAAGCCTTTTCAAGTCTAGCAACCTTAGAAGCCCAAAGCTGGTTTTCCTCAATTAGACATGAAATGGTTTCGTCCTTCTCGTCGATCAAAGAATTCAGATTACTTTGTTCATTTCCTAGAGAATGAATGAACCTAATAATCTGAGCTTTTGATTTGTTTTCTAAGAAAGAGTCAAATTCAGAAGTGTTTACCTCATCTTCGGATTTTTCTCCTGTGGCCATTAGACATGTGTATGGAGATTCTTCTTTGGAGTCGGAAGTCCCTCCTGTAGCCATTAGACACGTTTCCTTGGGAGTGTAGAGAAATTCGTCTTCAGAGTCAGATGTCCCCCATGTTGCAATCATTGCTTCCTTCTTTTCCCTTTGAGGGACATTTGCATCTCCTCCCTTCTTTTTGAAGCAATTTCTCGCGAAGTGTCCCTTTTTCTGGCAGTGATAGCAGATGATAGTACTCATGTCTTTGTTCCCATCAGGGAGACGTTGTTTTTCTCTGCTGTCCTTCCAAACTCTTCGAAAGGCTCTTGTGAAGAGAGCAACTTCTTCATCCTTATCAACAATTTCGTCCTCTTCCTGAGCAAGATCGAAGGCTTTTTCGATTTTTAGAGCAATGTTCTGGGACTTCTCTGCCTTCTCTCCTTCTCTTCGTAGCATCTTGCTCTGTTGAATCCCTGCGTTGCTTTGGAGACGAGCAACTAGTTCCTCCAAGGTGATGTTTTTGATATCATTCTGAGCTTGAAGTGCAAGAGAGAACGCGTCCCATTTAGAGGACAATCCCTGAAGAAATTGATGTGTTAGTTTCCACTCAGGGATCGTTTCCCCTAAGAACTCGAGTTGGCCTACGTATCCCTGGAAACGTGAATGGTAGTCATCCAAAGACTCATTCTTTCCTTGAACAGCACTATCATACTCCTTGATGAGAGTCAAGATCCTGTTTTTCTTGATGTCTTCATTCCCCTCATACATCCTTTTGAGGGATTTGAATATGTCGTGAGCAGTCTTGTACTTTAGAACCTTCCTTTGATCGGATGGACCAAGGGCAGCGAGTATGACCTTCTTTGCTCTCATGTTGAGCTCCAAGACTTTGTAATCAGCATCTTGATAATCTTCTCTTTTCTTGAGTGTTCCTCCAGTCTCATCTGAGGGATCGAGAATCTTCACATCTCCAAATTCCACAATCTTCCACATCTGTCCATGCAGGGAACAGATATGTGATTCGATCTGTTCCACCCAGTATGAGAACTCTCCTGACTTGAGCATTGGTGGCTTCCAAAAGGAGTCGTTGATGGCTGTTCCTGACATTCTTCCTGCAAGGGTAACAATCTAGAGACCAGGCTCTGATACCAATTGTTGGATCGTTAGTTCAATTACTTCTGAGGGAACAAAGTGTATTGTTCCTTCAGAGGTGTAGCAGCGGAATATTAACGCAGGAAGTATAGAAGAACACAAGTATTTAGAGTGGAAACCTCAACCACTAAGAGTTGAGTAAAACCACTACCTTCAAGCTTCTCACTTGAAGGATTTGAATGAGTATACTTATCTTATTAATCTCTTGTTTGTTACAAAAGAAAGCAAGGATTACGATCACGAATCTCTTCTTTCACTCGAGCCCAAACTCAACGCCTAAGACAAAGTATTGCTCACTCTTTCTCTCTTTTCTTCTTGTTCTTCTTTTGGACGATCACACTTGATTCGCACAAGTATAAACTCTCTCAATCGTCTAACCATTCCTAAGCCTAAGACTAGTTTATATAGCAAAGATAAAACTAGGTTTAAACTAGGGAATAAACAAGATTATGGAAAAAATATCTTTCGCATAAGAAGATATTATTTCCATCTTTTAATTATATCTTTTTCCTTAAGATCTTCATGATATCTTTGCAGCTCAACCATATTTTCCATAAAGAAAACAAGATATCTTCGTTGCGCTCTTCTCAGCCATTTCTTTCCTTATTTAGCTCGCCTCTGTTGAGTAACGTTCCTGCTCAGAGTAGACATCCTGAAACACTCAAGTATACATTAGTAGGAATGTTTGTTACCATCAAAACCAGAAGGAACTTTACTTCAGCTGTAGCTTCAACAGTTCTCCTACTAGCCTTCCTTTCATATTAGAAGCCAGGTACCACTTGCTCCCAGTGACGCATCGAATCGGTAATTTCAACCCCGAGTTTTCGATACAGTTTCGATATCGTTTTCGATATTTATTCAAAGTCGTTTAATACGAGTTTATTCAATCCTTTGATTCCAGGAGTTTCATCGGCTTGTTCTCGTTAACGGCGTCTCAATCCCGAGCCTAACCGTAAAGCTTTCGGTAAGGTTTCTTTTCGTTTTTCGATATCGTTTCGATATTATTCCGGGATTTGTTAGACCATGTTTTAATCCGCTCCTTGTCTAGGAAGCATCGCCACAGTACCCTCGTTTCCTCCGGAGGTCGCATCGCCTTGTTCGTGGCCGGAATCGCCGACACCGGAAAGTCGTCGAAGCCATTGTTGCCGGTGAGCTCCACTTCGTCTCTGTTTTGTTCGCTTGGTTTGTGAGAACGACAATGAACATGGCTCATTGTTGTTGGACCAAGTTTGTCATTTAGGCCGTGGTGTAGACTTGGGCCAAAGCCCAATCCCATACTTTGGCTGACCTTGGACTACGTATATATATCTTATACGTACATTCATGTATGGTCTAGTCTATATATAACATACGTAAAATATATGTATCGTATAGTATTGACTCCATGATTATTAAATGAATAATATTTGGGATCTATATATTTAAATGGTATAATTTATATCGGGATTCTTGAATACTGAGTTCGTTGACAAGCCTCCCAACTCTGACTTCATCCGTTCATCGCCTTTCATTTCAGGCAAGTGGCGGTTCGCTCTTGCTTTCTCTTTCCTTTGCATATTTAACCGACAATTAATATTGAAATAAATTGTTGAATAATTGGGTAATTTCTAAAACCTAATTAATTTGTTTGGAACACTTTGTGTGCTAAATGTGTTGCATCTAGGTTGTTAGATATTTTCGATATCTATATTTAGTTATAAATATTAGGTTGATTAACGTCTTACGACGATGTGTGTGACCTTTGTGTGCTATGTGTGGACTTAATTGTAATTCATATATTAATTAATAAACACAATAAATAAAAGAAGTTTAATGTATAGGAGCGCTACATGCCCTGCGGGAGGGTAGTTGCTTCTTAATAATCGTGTTAGGTTGAGAATTCCCTAATACTTCTTTGGTCATGACCGTTCCACTTGTCCGTGTACAAGTGGAGGTGCACTTAGCCAGTGCCTTTATTTGGATCCATTCCCACGAGTATCCCGAGTGGATCATATGTGGTTTAAAAACTTACAAGATAAATATTAGACTAGCACGCGCATGCGTAGGAGCGCTACATGCCCTGCGGGAGGGTAGTTTCTTCTTGATAATATAAGGGTTAGGATGAGAAATGCCCTATCGCCTTCTTTGGTCATGACCTACCCTTATGTGTATCCCGTGAGGATGAATAAGTGGTGGTGCACTTAGCCAGTGCCATTCTTCTGTTCCACTAGGTATCCTAAGAGATGTGGATTTTAAAAACTTATAACGTGAATGTATACATTTTGGAATCAAATAAGATAAGTGCGGAATTATGCACATAATTAATATACCTCGAGCGAGGAGTACAACTTGGAAACCACTCGTCCTCTAGATTAAGAGTGTAGTCTTTTCAATCTGAATTCGCACAATACGTATGCGGTGAGGTTGATTGGACCCAATTATTCGAAGGAGTCTAATGTGTGTGATGTTTTTAAAACGTTCCCAAATGAATCATATTTTCTTCCCATAATACCCACCTTCGTTTCGGGTATTCTCTTGTTGCATATCTTTTGGTCTATCCTCCCTCTTCAGTGGAAGTATTTAGTTATATATCGTCTTTCGGCTTTAACTCGAGAGACTACGGTAGTAGCTTAGTACAACCACATAGAACCTCACATAAATTTCACTTGCATAGTCTTTCATTAGACTAACCAACCGTTTTCTTTCCTTGCATGGTTGGCTGGTGTCATCCGTCCCTATACGGCACATCAGATGGTAGTTTCTCTTCAGTGACGAATCAAGTTCCCGATGTTGAAGGCAGCTGATAATGTTTTAGAGTTTCTATTTATAAGATTAAGATTTTGAGGTTAGTAATAGAGTTTAAGACATATTCTGTAATTCCAATATTTTAATTAAGTCTTCCGCTGTAATCTCTGTAATAAAGTATAGAATTTTATATTCATTATTATAAAGCTTCCGCATTTGTAAACTTGAACAAGTATTTTAATAATATAATTGCATTTCAATTACTATTTTGTATTTGCGATGCATACTGTAAAGCCTTGGGTGACTTTTGACATTTAGTTTGGGGTCACTGGCGGTAATATTCCCAATGTAATTTGGGGGTGTTACAAAAGCTGAAGCAGATGTGGTAACTCCTGAACTCTCATATGTAGCTTTCTGAGCCTTTAAAGAGCATAAAAAATCTTTCAGCTGAGCAATGTTGTCTTCTATACCATTAATACAACAATGAACCACAGACAAAATGTCATTCACCAACATCTTATTCTCATCCACTGCAACACAAGCTTCATAGACTGAACCATCTAATTCAAATGTAGGCCTAATAATAGATTTCTTTTTCCAACGAGGCTTGATGAACTGCGGAGGCAACACTTCCACCCGTTCAGTTCTAAGAACAAAGAGCAAATGAGAACATGGCAAACCTACATTCAAGAGCTTTTTACATGAGCATGTATGAACTTTATTTGGGATGGAACGATGCACATCAAAGACTTTTCCAAAATTGTCACAAATACGATAATGGCAATCTCTTTCAGTTTCAGACAACCCAATCAACACACAATCATAAACTGCAGCCCAGATTTCATCTTGCAAATCAAAAAACACATTAAGTGTGAATAACTTTGCACACTCAATCTCCAATAGCAATGGCGTCTTATATGTTGGAGTACAAGTATATGATTCCATGTCAAGCTTTTGTTGAGTGTGCCTTTGGGAATCAATCGCATTCTAAAACTGAGTCATGAACAAAACAAGGGGTGATGTTGGACCAATAAAGTTTGAGAAGAAGTTGTTCTGACTTTCAGACCTTGAGGTCGTCCGAAGCAATCCACCCATTTCCACATCTTGAAAGTATGCAGTGTTTTCCTGAAGGTTAAACTCAGAAATAATGCTATGCCATGCCTCTTCAAAATCTGTTGGGTTAAGCTCATTAGTCCACACGATTGAGTTAAACTATTTCCTGAACTCAGCATTTTCATACACAACATTTGTCACTTTGCTAGGAAGCTTGAACATTATATGCCACATACAGAAGCGGTGGACAACGTGCTGGAATACATGTTCAATAGCTTTCTTCACAGCATGATCTTGATCTGTTAATATGACAAGAGGTTCATGGCCCATCGCACGTTTGAAGTTATCGAATAACCACACGTATGACTCAAAATCTTCATTCAATAACAATCTGAAACCAAATGTGATCGATTTCTTATTGTTGTCAACTGTAGTAAAGGGAACAAGCAAAATTCCAATATTTTAATAGAAATAATTGGAATTTTGCTTGACCCATATTTAAACTAAAGGATATAATAAAAAAAATAACAATAAATCAAATTAAGAAAAATGATATTTTGTGAACATAATAAATCATATTTTAATAGAAATAATTTTTTTTAAGGCTCGTATAATTAAAATAAACATTTTTTCACAAATTATTTTACTAAATATAAGAATTTTAATTTTTTAAGGGTCATATAATTGGAAATAATATCAAATATATGCATAAATAAAATTTTCTTTAGATAAAATGTATTATAAACAAAATAATCCAACATAAATCATATCAACTTATTAAAATTACGGGTTAAGATAGAAAAATGATTTATAAAAGGTATAAGTAACATATTTTCTGAATAAATAAAAAAGAAGAAAATATATTTAGCAAACACTTTTTAAATCTTAACCTCTTCATTTTTCGGTCACATTTTTTCACATCATATTTGATATATGGAAATTAGATCTGACAAACGGGTCGGGTTTGGGTTAAGCGGGTCGACCATTGGTCGAGTTTGGGTCGGGTCAACCCAGTGGGTTTCAAATGTTCGATATTTTTATTGTAATAAAGAAAATAAAATTTAAACAATATTTTTATAATAAAATATTATTATATTATTATTATTTTAACTTAAATGAAAGAAAATATGTGAAAAGTGGATCCCTCGCGGAGTTTTGAGAAGTACAGATTGGCTCAGGTTTGTCCCAAACGGCTTCATTGTTTGGTAAGCATTTGACAAGTCTACTTAGGATATAATAACATATAAATTTAATATTTTAATATAACTAATTGATTTGTTTCCCCGTGCTAGAAAAATCTATAATGACACAGAACTTCATTAGTAAATATTTGACGCTAAAAAAGATTAATTTTTATAAATTTCAATATTTCTCCTTTGGTAAAATAAAATTATATGATTATTATATCATTAGACAATAAATAACAAAATATCCTACAAAGGGATTCTTTAGTAGTAACCTAAATTTACATAATACAATACGAAAATAAAAAAATCTCAGTTTTTACTTTAGATAAAATTAATCTCAACTTTTAAATCAATAAAAAATTAAGAACCCCAACTTAAAATTTATAAACCAAAAACAACCAAATTACCATTTCAATTAAATATTTTCTAAATTCAAAGATGAATGTTTTGCAACGTACATAAAACTATTATTATGTGCCATGTTGTTACTGAATTTTCTTAATTTTTAATGAAAAAGTAGTTTGATCTACATTTTGGTCTTATGGTAAAAGTTGAAAATATTTTAATTAGTTTTTACTAAACAATTAAAGTTTAAGCTTATATTTTTCCCGTGTAGTGTATGCATTTAGTATGTTTATGTACTTTAGTATTTAAAATTTCAAATTATATTTAATTCTTTTAAAGATATAACAAAATAGTTGAACACAATAATAGATTTAAAAATTATTATCCGGACTCAAAGTAAAATATAAGTGAAACATACGGGACAATATTACACATTCTAATTCATATTTATAGAGTACTAGATTTTTATTTATTAAAATTCATTTGGCCCGTGCGTAGCACGGGCAGGAGGGACTAAATATATTCACCCATTATGTTCACAAAAATATTCATCAATATATTCGTCAATTATATTCACATACATATTCATCAATGTATTGGGTTGGACTTTTGCTTGGCTCACCAAGAAAAAATCCAATATTAAAAAAAAATACTTTTTATATTTGCAAAAGGAAAATTGACTAAAAATGGTCTCAACTTTCACTTATGAACCAAAAATAGTCTCAACTTTAATATCAACCAAAAATAGTCTCAACTTTCAATCCATAAAATAAAAATGGTCCAAATGACTTTTTTGATTGAAATTTTGTTTAACTTGATGTTGTCTACTAGAGATTTTCTCATAATTGGTCATAGTAATTGTTGTTATGTGTGTAATCTTTATTATAAGATGTCGTCTTATTATAAAATTACCTTAAATTTTAACGAAAAAAAATGTTTAGACCATTTTTTGTTGATGAATTGAAAGTTGAGATTATTTTTGGTTGATATCAAAACTAAAAGATTTAACATAATTGAAAGATATAATTTATTTTAAGTCCAAACGATCCCTAAAATAGGAAATCAAACTCTTAAATTCAAGAAAATTTTACTTTATTATAGTATACATCAGATAAAGAATCATAGCTTTTTTGAAAGAAGAAAACAACAAGATTATAGATTCAACTCACAATCAACAAATTAACTAGTGTAATATCCAGTAAAATTCAATTATTTTTATAACTAGACCTTTCTGCCCGTACTTCGCACGAGCCAAATGAATTTTTATAACATTATAAAATATTTTTATAATTGAAAAATAATTATAATATTGCCCGTACTATAATTTTTTTAAAGATTAGTTGTATTCAACTAATTTATTATCTATTTTGGTGATATGTAATATGGTGTTTATAAAACTTGTAAGTACTTTTTCTTTGGGTCACATCATTATTGATAATACTTACTCCTTGATAAAAGGAAATAATAATTTTTATAGTCATATACTCATATACCTATATTTTATCTATCCATAAACATGTAATTAAATATTTTTATAAAAAATTACTTATCTCTTAATAAATATTTATGAAAGTTTTATCTTCGGGTCTAAAATTGAATTAATAGAGATAATATATTTGTATTTTAATTCGTAAATTGATCCCATAATCACACGTTTTTAATTTTAGTTTGCAACTAATTTTTGTTTTATTTTCTTCGTTGAAAATACATAATTTGATGGACTTTTATATGATTTACATTATAAATACCGCGAAGTATAATTTATCTATCAAAATTATAATAAAGAGGATAATTAATTTCCTTTTTGTGTACCATCTCTCCTTCTTGTTTTTTTTTACTATCATGTTGTTTAGATAAGTTTATTCCGGTATGATTGTTTTTTTTTGCAAAAATATAATTTGTTTATTTATAATAGTAAAAAGATCTATATAGACTTTAACACTGGGCTTCTTTTTTGGCGGCTAAGCAAAAGTCCAAAATTATGATAAATATATTGATGAATATCTTTAGTGAATTTATTTAATGAATATTTTTCTCATATCCCAAAAGTTATATATATTAGGATTATGATACGATGATTATAATATGATTAGGATTAGGATAGGATAGTATAGTAATTAGTAAAGGATTAGGATTAGGATAGGTAAGCGTTATAGAATGGCCAAATAAAAATTCTTAATTTTAGAAATTATCTTTCTCTAAAAAACTTATCTACTTCTTACTATCCAAATATAGCTTTTTATAAAACAAAATTCTTAAATTTTTATTTCTTTCTATAAACTTATTTTCCATATATTTATGATATTAAAATAAATAAATATTTTTTCTGAACTTATAAGTTTTTTAACTAGTATATGGTATAAACTATAAACATATAATTCTTCATAAGTAAAAGTTAGTCGAATATTATGTAAAAACGTAAGCATGAATGATAGAAACATAAAATTACATGTATCTTTTTTTGTTATACTATCATTTTTCAGGTCTTGGAATTGAACATATATTTATCACATTTTAATATCAATAAGTTGAAAACTGATATTGTTAAATAATATAATCTTCAATTGTAAACTTTCATGTATTTGGAATTATAATATACTTGTAATTATATTAGATAAAAGAAAATAATATTTATAACTCCACCTAGAATATGTTAAATTCTTTATACTGTTTATTTTAATCCTTTTATATTTGTCGTCTACGCTATTTTAACTCTTCTTTTACGTTATTTGTCACATTATTGGCTTTCTAAAAAATATTTATATTTTATCTTATTATTGTTTTCTTTCCAAAACTATTTCTTCTCAAAAAAAGATTTGTTTCGATATTAAAACAAGGGTGAGAATCCCATAATAAACCCTCTCTTAGAGATAAATAAGAATGAATCTAAGCCATTGGATGTCTTGGCATCCAATGAATTTAACCCTCTCTTAGTTGTGGTGGTCCGTCGACCTCCTGGCGACCACCCGGTGGTTGTTCGGTAGAGGTTTGACGACCGGAAGTCTGACGGGGGTCCGGCGGTGAACCGAAAATAGTCCCAACTTTCCCAGATGAAATTGGCGTTTATATATCCAACAATAAGTTTATAAGTCCAACATTAGATAGATTAGTTGCTGTTTTTGGCTTCATAACTTACTTATTAGTATCAACAAACTACTACTCCCTCCGTCCCATAATGTTGTTCCTGTTTGCTTTTGGCACATTCGCCGATGTACTTCTTTGTTGAAAAATTATGAAATTTTGATATTATTAAAGTACTCATCGATACGAATCAAATAAGATCTCATATGACTATGTTTTTTCTTATATATTTGATATAATCTTGTAAATTGTATAAAATTGTGAATAGTATAAAAATTAGAAACAGAACATGTGACCGAGAGATACTAAAAAAATTCGGCAAAAAAAAATCTAGCCACTAAAAGATAAAATAAATATTTCCTTGAAAAAAATAAACTTCTTCCCTGTATCGATATATTTAACACAAGGTTCTCTCTTCTTTCCTTAGCTTTACCATTCGAAAAACATGATGAAAGACCATGAGAACTCCCCTCTCCCAGCAGACATCACGGTAGAGATTCTCTTACTACTTCCATTAGATTCCATACTGACATGTAAGCTTGTGTGTAAGGATTGGAAGAATCTGATCAAAGATTCCAGCTTTATCAAAATCTACAAGGTGGAGTCGACGGGCTTCTTCTTCGGCAAAAACAAGCTCAATTGCGTCATAAACATGAATTGCTTCTGGTGTCATCTAAAAAGATAGCATGTGTTAAAGCCTCCGACGATCGCTTTCACCTATACAACCTACTCACCGGAGATTCACGTGTGGTGGATTTGGTCTCGGCTTTTCTATGGATTTGCCTACGATTCTTATGAAGATGATTACAAAATCGCTGTGGTTTACAAGGGTGTGTTTCGGTCTAGGATATTGAAGGATGTAGATGAAAATAAAGACGATGCAGAGTGTACTAGGATTTCCTTGTACAGCTACAGAAATCAGGGTTGGAAGTCATGGAAAAGCTTTCTTGATCTTGATGAATATTTTCGAGTGAATAGATATCGGCATATCTCTTTCAATGGTTTTATTCACTGGAATGCAAGAAAGATTGGTACACCACAAGATAGGAAAGTAATTTTTGCTTTAGATGTTCATAGTCATGGGTTGTCTGAATTTTTGTTGCCACCTCTTTGGTATACTAATGAACTAAAGTATACCTATGGGATTACTGAATTGGAGGGAAGGTTATGCTGTTGGCTAAGTAGTTGGTGTACATTTGATTTGTATGTCATGAAAGAGTACGGCGCAGAGTCTTGGACCAGGTTGTTCCGCACTCGTCACAACTTTAATACTGCTAATTTGAGTTTTTTTCCGATTACACAAATGGAGCTATACAAATGTAGACAAAGTAGTGATATGGTGGGGTTATGGCATGGCAATTATACATTTACATTGTTTCGATACGAGATCGACAAGGACGAAGCACAAGTCTACTGTAAGAGTCCTAGGAGGAAGCGGAAGAACAGGCTAGTTCAAAGGTTGAAAACAAGGTTCAAGGAAGCATGTTGCTTGCTTGGGAAATAGAAGATTAAAAGGAATCTGATGCCTCAAACTGCTAAGTAGACATAGACTCATAGAAACTGCTTCGTTATGATTTTTTTTTAATTGTAAATTTCATCGTTTATTAATGTTATATGACTTTTTAGAATTCGGATTTAATGAAAATGCATTTTTTTTATGAAATAGTTGTTAAATAAGAAAGTAGAGTTTTTTCTGTAAAACTTATGATATTAAAGGGTTCATCGTGCCATATCTTCTTTAAAATTTAGCTTTTGGTAATCAAAATTCTTAATATATTCCCAAGAAACATAGTTAAGAGAATAGTTTAAAATAGTTGGTCTATTCATTGAATTGAAGACTCTAGATTTTTTTTCTATAAAAAAAATTCGTAGAGCATCTACTTATACAGAGTGATTTTGATAGAAAAAATCACGGCATGCCCTTTGAGATTAGCCGGCGGCATTTGATATTCCTGTGCTTTTCTTCAACTTGAGTTTTGTTCTTAGGCATTATGCTTTGGATGGTGTAGTTTGAAGGCGCTTCTGTTCCGAGTTTATGTTTGTGGGCCTATTGGGCTGTTTCTGTTGCAAAGAGTTTGGACGGGCCCATTGTGGAGACCGACTCACTTCAGGAGAATGAGATATGAAGCTTATCGCAATATTCTGTCTCATTATATAACTTAAGGGCGTTTAACTCCGCACCCGAAAAATTATAACCCGCACCCGTTTTGGGCGCATCTGTAATGCGTCCAAAAAACCCAGGTCAGTTATATTTTTTTTTTGCCGTCAAAGTATTCAACAATCCGGTTTAAGTTGGGTTAACTGAACCGGGTTTTAAAAAAAATATTTTGGACGCACCCTGGATGCGCCCAAAGTGGGTGTCAGTTATAAAAAACTTAATCAGTTTCTAACAAAATAGATCGGGTTAACTTCTAAGTTCTAACTAGCTACCGTGTATGGATAATTATAGAAATAGTTTTTCTATATATAACATGGAAGTTAATAAAATATCAATTTTTTTTGAGAAAAATTTCCCAATAATTCTCCTTTCATAATTTTCTTTTAAAAATATATCCTTCTATTATTAGTTTTGTAACTTTTATTTTTTCATCATTTAAGGACTAAAATACCACGGTCTCTTGTCTTGATTGCACCTCTCTCCCCTCTCCTCCATGGGTTGTGCCATTAGAGCATCCTCAATGGAGGCTTTAAAACCGAGGTTGTAAGAAGAGATGTAAGCTGATGTCCTTCTTATAGCTTTACTGTTTTTTTTTATTCTGTAATGGAGGTTGTAAGAAAAAGGCTGTAAGGTTTAGAAAATTTCATTTATATCCCTGAACTTGTATTAAATTACTGATATGTTTTTATTTTAAATAAATAAATAAGATCTTATTATATTAAACATAAATAGTTACAAGATATAAGATTTATAGAAATTATATTTTTTTGTAGTTTAAAGTATTATAAATAATTATATTTGACATTTATAATATCAAGAAAATACTAAATTTGTACAAAAAAATTTCCTCAAATGTCAATTAATTGTAACACATTAATTTAGTATACAATTTTATCTTAAAACAAATTAATTAATATTTAAACGATTTATAGAAATTAATAATACTCAAAATGAAATACCAAAATTATATGTATACAAAATATATACAAAATGAGTGTCTATGGATAGAGAAAAATGTAATTAGAATTATGATATTTTTTAAATTTTTTTATTAAGTATAGTTTTAGATATAACATTTTTAAACAAATAATTTAAAGTCAAAATGACCAGTCATAGCGTGCCACATGGCACGTGCTTAAAGCAAGCAGCTGTTTGGCTGCTTGCTTTAAACACCGAGTTTTGGGGTAAAAAAGGTCAAAACACATCGTTTTATATGCTTTATCCGGAAAAAAGAAAAGCGAACCAAACGGAGAATAGCCTTACATATCTGTAACAAATACGAATGAGGCTGTAATATTGTAACACCCCGTCCTGTAACCCAGGGTATTACATAGCAGTGGACCACACTTGGGTCCACCAGACCTAGCCTGACAACAAATTCACTAGATTGGACCTTCCAACAAAGACACGACGAGAAAACAATGAAAACAATCCAACTCGTTTTTATTAAAGAAAAGTCAATAAACCAATAGGAATGCATAAACTACAGTATAACTAAGAACGCAATGCGGAAGTCTTAAACTCAGATAATCCTTCAACAATTCCTAGGACCAATAACAAGGTTCCTAAATAACCAAATAAACATAACAAACACATTATTTCAAGAAACCCATTCCTAAGGCACATCATGTCGAGGTTGGCCACCGTCATCTGAAAGGAGTCCCTCTGTTGGTGCCAAAAATCATTACCTAAAAACCACAACAATTATCACATTAGCTAACAATCCTCATATGAACCAAACAAGCAGAGAAGCATGATAGAACAAAACCACAAACACAATACACTTAAAGTAATGTCAATATGCATATATGCTCACCACATAATATAGTCATGATAATACTAAATTTACGTATTAATCATCTAACGTAATTCACAAATAATCACCATAACAATAATCATTAATCAACATAACTCATAAGCTCAAACCAACACATGGCACCCTCCGGCCTCAACTCATGGATCACAACGATCAACATACGGCTCTACACGTTGTCTATGATCCGCATCAACTACTTACCCCGGCTGAGCCTCCACTAGAGCACTCGCCAAAACATTAATACTTTTAGAAGGGGCCCCTCCTCGCCGCATGGTTATACTCGGGGGTCACTTCCTCAACGACTTACCCCGCACCCATAACCATACCGGTGGAAACCAATACACAATAGTTAAAACATTTCAAACGATATTAACTAGGGAGTACTAGGTCCCAAAATACGGTCCTACACACTTCACGTACAAGCTTAGCGCATATAAGAACCGAAGGCTAAGTAAGTCCAGAAAACTTACCTCAATTGATGATATCGCGATACACCGCAAATGAATACGTACTCACGGAACTAAACACCTAAGAAATGCCTAAAATCATAAATAATAGCCATAAGAAATCTAATCAAAACAATTTTAAGAATTCACTCCTACGTAAAGACTACTTTACTATATACAAAATCTTGAATCTACAATAAGTAATTAAGTACGATTAAGAAAAATATGTATATATATGAACTTAGTCCACATCTACATACACGAGCTCAACTACAAGTATGCATAGTCTACAAACTCAGCCCATATACATATGCATAAACTACGAACTCAACCTATATACATATACCCCATTAGATAATCATTTTACCCTAATCGTTTAATTCTCCTAGTTAACAGTTAACATCATAGCATATAATATTGTTTAACTATCCTAAGCAATCGACAGTAATCATCTCTCAAACTCATCTATGTATAAAATTTGTGCCTTTCTAAAAACTCATAGTAAAGAAAAGGAAGACTAATAATTTATACCTTTCTACGGACAAGGTAGATCAAATTCAGAATTGGAATTGGAGCACTTCAAGCAGGTAGGAGAAAGAAGAATTCTAGGAGGAGAAGATTGAGAGTAGTAGCGGCTGAGATGAGAACAAACCCTACGTTTAGTCCATAATCCTAATTAAGAAACTATTCTAACTCCTTGGACCACGATCTATTAAACACTAAGCTGGAGTAATAAATTAATAAAAGAAAAAAAGCTTAATTACTAGACTATCACGTACGACTCGACAACTATTGTTTGACAATATTCAAACAATGATTAATTAGGCTAAACTAATTAAATCCACGTATAAGATAAAACAATTGCACCTAATTTGCAAACTTATATATATACACGAAAATACGAGAACTACTAGTAAGCTTAACACACATGGACGAGAACCTAATTTAAGAGTAGCTTAAATACCACAACCTAATAAAAACTCTAAATAAAGAATCCGGATATTACATATACTCCCCCTTAAAACAATTTTGTCCTCGAAACTACAATAAAGAAGTGATAGAACAATTTTAAATCTTTAGGAGTCTCACAGGTTACCCCCTCCTTCAAAATAGGTTTGTCCTCAAACCTTAAAAAAAACGATCGATTCCAAGTACTCACATAGCACCACACTAGAAACCATTACCCATTAATTAACATAGTGGAATGCACCAACCATCATCATAGATATCAAATGCTCACACAACAACCAAGGGACTAACAAAATCAAATGCTGAAATATAATATCAATCAGGTAAGACTAAAACACTAACCGTCTATCCAAGAGTTGCTAGCAAGATGGGATATAACTCAGGGTAATTCTCTCGTATGCTCATCTCTGTCTCCCAAGTGGCCTCCTCGACTCCACGTCGAGACCACTGGATCAAAACTAATGGAATCTCCTTGTTTCATAGCTTCTTGACTCTACGATCAAGAATCGCTATCGGTTGCTCAACAAAGGTATGGTCTGGCTCAACTCTCAACTCGTCGTAGATAAGTATATGACTGGGATCGGGTACATATGGCCTCAGTTGAGACACATGAAACACTGGATGAACTCCATCTAACGATGAGGGGAGTGCCAAACGGTATGCAAGTTCCCCAACTCTCTCTAATATCTCAAATGGACCGATATAGCGAGGACTCAACTTCCCCTTAATTCCGAATCTCCGAACCCCTCGAGTAGGAGACACACTTAACCATACATGTGCTCCTACTTCAAACTCCAACGGTCGTCGACGTCTATCAACATACGACTTTTGACTACTCTGAGCTGCTAACATCCTCTCTCTAATCAAAGCTACTCTCTCTATAGTCTCATGAATAACTTGAGGTCTGTCACCGACCTTATCGGAGGGATCATCCCAACATAGAGGCGTTCGACATCTCCTACCATACAACGCCTCATATGGAGCCATCTGAATCGATGAATGCCAATTGTTATTGTATGCAAACTCCACTAGATCTAGGTGCTCCGACCATCCTCCACCCAATCCAACACACAAGATCTCAACATATCCTCGAGTGTCTGAATCGTCCTCTCTGACTGTCCATCAGACTACGGGGGATAAGCTGTAGTGAAGTGGAGTTTTGTTCCCAATGCCTCGTGAACCTGATGCCAAAATCTCGATGTGAAACGACCATCTCTGTCTGAAACAATGGTCTTAGGTACTCCATGCAACCTCACAACCTGTCTCACAAACACATCAACTAATCGAACCACTGGCCACGTTTCCTTAATCGGGAGAAAACGTGCGGTCTTCGTCAATCTATCCACCACAACCCATATAGCATCATGACCTCGACTATTGCGCAGTCCAGTCACAAAATCCATCGAAATATCCTCCCACTTCCACTCAGGAATAGGTAGTGGTTGTAGCCTACCTGCTGGTCTCTGACTTGCTGACAAATATGGCATCTCGCAACAAACTTAGCCACATCAGACTTCAGACATTCCCACCAGTAATGTTGCCTGAGATCCTTGTACATCTTACTCGACCCTGGGTGAATCGAATACAGTGTAGCATGAGCTTCCTTTAAGACCCTCTCTCTAAGATCATGATCACGAGGAACCCAAATCCTCCCACGAAGTCTCAGAATCCCATCATCACGAATTTCATACTCTGAAGTTTCCCCTCGATGAACCTTCTGACAAATCTCCTGAATCATCAGACAGGTCTCTTGCTTTTGGCGGATCTCGTCTATTAGAGTAGACTGAATCTCTAAGGAACCCAACTGACCCTGGTATCTCTGAATTCGCACCTCAATCCCGTTTCTCATCAAGTCTTGTTGTAAAGCTTTCTGCGTGGTAAGATGTGCTAACATGCGCTCTTGGGTTGTCTTCCGGCTAAGTGCATCAGCTACAACATTTGCCTTTCCAGGATGATAAAGGATCTCCAAATCATAGTCCTTAATCAATTCGAGCCATCTTCGTTGCCTATGGTTTAACTCTCGCTGAGTGAAGATGTACTTGAGACTCTTGTAGTCCGTCATTATCTGGCACGTTGTCCCGTACAAATAGTGTCGCCAAACCGTCAATGCGTGAACCACAACTGCTAACTCCAAGTCATGGGTTGGGTAGTTCTGCTCAGAAGGATTTAACTGGAGAGAAGCATAAGCAATTACTCGATCTCTTTGCATCAGAACACATCCTAATCCAAGCTTGGAGGCATCACTATAAACCACATATCCCTCAGAACCTTGAGGAAGAGCCAGAATAGGTGCAGAAGTCAACCTCCTCTTTAGTTCCTCGAAACTGCGTTGGCCAGCCTCAGTCCAAACAAACTTCGTGGTCTTCCAAAGCAAGTTGGTCAATGGTTGGGCTATGCTAGAGAACCCTTCCACAAACCGTCGGTAATACCCTACTAAACCCAAGAAACTACGAACCTCTTTCACATTCCTGGGAGGCTCCCAAGATTCCACTGCCTCGATCTTCATCGGATCGACTTTAACTCCCTCAGCTGAAACCACATGACCTAGGAAAGTGACCTCTCTCATCCAAAAGTCACACTTCGAAAGCTTAGCAAACAACTGGTGTTGCCTCAGAATTCCTAATACGATCCTCAAATGGTCAACATGCTCGTCATGACTCCTAGAATACACCGGTATGTCGTCAATGAAGACCACTACAAACCGATCTAGATACTCAATGAAAATCCTATTCATCAACTCCATGAAAACCGTTGGTGCATTTGTCAAGCCGAATGGCATCACTATAAACTCATAGTGCCCATATCTAGTCCGAAAAGCGGTCTTTGGAATATCCTCCTCACGAATCCTCAACTGATGGTATCCCGATCTCAAATCAATCTCGGAGAATACCACTGCACCCTGTAATTGATCTAACAGGTCATCTATGCAAGGGAGTGGATACTTGTTCTTGATGGTAACCCGGTTCAACTCCCGATAATCAATGCACAACCTCATCGACCCATCCTTCTTCTTCACAAATAACACTGGGGCTCCCCAAGGTGACGCACTAGGGCGAATATAACCCTTTTCCGCCAACTCCTCTAGTTGAGACTTCAACTCTTGCATCTCCAGAGGTGCCATACGATACGGGGATCGAGAAATAGGTCGTGTTCCCGGCTCCAAATCAATGCTGAAATCTACCTCTCTTCGAGGCGGGATTCCAGGCAACTCATCAAAGAATACATCTTCAAACTCCTGTACCACTTGGATGTCTGTAAGTTTCGGGGTCTCCTTTCTCTCTTGGAGTGCATAACACCAATAACCAACACATCCCTCATTCAACAACTTAACTGTTGTCATAGCACTAATCATAGCTCTCGACTTCTCCAGATCACGTCCCCAAAATACATGTTGGGTCCCATCATCAGCTGACACAATCACACTGCGACTGTTAATATCAAGAATTGCTCGGTATCTCGTCATCCAGTCCATTCCCAGAATTACATCATCGTTTGGCAAACCCATAACGATAAAATCCGCTAGCCAGTCTCGATCTCCTATCCGAATCGGGCACTCTAGAATCTCTTTATCCCCACTCACTTCACTACCATCAGGTAGACCCACAACAAAAGGCGTACCAATAGAACAAGTCAAATGCAATCTATCTACACATGATGCAGCAATAAATGAATGTGTAGCACCAGTATCAAAAAGAATCTTCATCGGTTCTGACCGGATCCAAATCGTACCTGTAGCTGTAGCGCATTGGGCTCATCAGCCCTCCTCATCTCAAACACACGGGGTGGGTTGCCTCCTGACCCTCCTGCCCCATTCCCACGACCCCGGCCACGACCTTGTCCAGTAGGAACAAACGTCTGAGGTTGTGGTGGTGGTCTAAATCCTCCTGCTACTCCCGGAGCTGGTGAAGAACCCTGAGACTGAACAACTCCCCTGCTATGACAGAAAACAGCTCGATGTCCTTTCTGTTCACATGTATGACATGTGATCGGCGGCTTGGGGGCAAGAGTTCCTCAGGTGATCAAAACTAGCATAGTTAAAACACTGTTTTCGTCCGCCAAAACCTCCAGAACGAAGGGGTTGGCTCTGCTGACCCTGGGACTGTCCCTGCCTAGGTCCCTGGTTTCCTCCTTGTGGAGGGAAGCTTGACTTCCCCTCACCTCTGAATCCTGACGATGTCCTCTGCCTCTTGTTGTTTCCCTGAGCAACATTAGGATGCCTATACTGCGGGTTGGCCATCTCATATGCCATAGCTTTGTCCTGGTACTCTTTTAGTGTGGAGAACCCCATTCCAGCTAAATATTGATGAACCTCTGGTCTAACCCTCTTAGAGAAAGCAATAATACGCTCTTTTTCTGACTTAACCACATCAGCCACATACGTCAGTTCTCTCTTGAAGTTGATAGCAACCTCTGCAACGGATGCGCCTTCCCACCTAACACTGTAAAAATCTCGAACTCGAGTGTCCCTAACAACAATAGGACAATACTCATCTCTCATCATCTCAGAGAACTCCTCAAAATTTACCTCATGATCTAGAATCTACAAGGACCACCAATCAAAAGTGTTCTCCCTAAGTAAACTCTGAGCTAGCGACACCTTACGATCCTCTGGTGCCTTGATCGTCTTGAGAGCAGAGGCAACCTGTCTCAACCACAGTTCCACATCCTTCCCATGCGCTCCAGTGAAGAAGGGAAGCTTCAAATAACTGAACTCACGAAGCCATCTATCCGGACCTGAGTCCCTCTGATCTCTCTCTTGTTGAACAGACGCCTCAGATCTCCCTTGAGCCAATGGAGGTGGTCTAGGCAAATTCGACACCCTAGCAGCAAGTACTGAAGGAACTTGCGCCCTTAAACCCGACGCTTGAGGAACAACTGCTGAAGGAACTGGCCCTTGATTACCCCCATAAAGGTTCTGCATGACAGACAACACAACCTCTTGCACTAAGGTACAAAGGTCAGGAATCCCAGCAGGTGGCACTACAGTAGGTTGTCCCGACGCCTGAGCATTGGCCCGAGACTCAGATCTAGCTATACTATGTGCAACATCGGTGTTAGCTGCACCTTCCCCCTGGTGGACACTTAAGGTTGGTCCTTGACTCTCGGCAACTTCTTCTACTTGAGAATCAACATGAGGCGGTGCTGCCTCTTCCTCTATCTCTACCTCTACCTCTACCTCGTGCCATAGATGAATTATATGAAAGTCATCATTAAATACGTACAAGCCTATCCAAATGTATTCTAATAGAACATCAAATAAAGCTTATAGAGATTCAACATGGGGCGGCGCTACCTCTTCTTCTATCTCTACCTCTACCTCTACATCGTGCCATAGCTGAATTATACGAAAGTCATCATTAAATATGTACAAGCCTATCCAAATGTATTCTAATAGAACATCAAATAAAGCTTATAGAGATTCCTTCAATCGACGATGGCGTCCCAACGTGCCTTTCTACCCATCATGCAAAAATCCCCATAAATAAATTTTTACAAAACATTTAAAGCTCGAGCATATTTTAAAATTCCAGTTGGACCTCTTGTGCTCTACTGTCATGACCTTGTGCCATTGTTCTCAACCTGGCTCTGATACCAATTTGTAACACTCCGTCCTGTAACCCAGGGTATTACATAGAAGTGGACCACACTTGGGTCCACCAGACCTAGCCTGACAACAAATTCACTAGATTGGACCTTCCAACAAAGGCACGACGAGAAAACAATGAAAACAATCCAACTCGTTTTTATTAAAGAAAAGTCAATAAACCAATAGGAATGCATAAACTACAGTATAACTAAGAACGCAATGCGGAAGTCTTAAACTCAGATAATCCTTCAACAATTCCTAGGACCAATAACAAGGTTCCTAAATAACCAAATAAACATAACAAACACATTATTTCAAGAAACCCATTCCTAAGGCACATCATGTCGAGGTTGGCCGCCGTCATCTGAAAGGAGTCCCTCTGGTGCACCAATTGCACCAGAATCATTACCTAAAAACCACAACAATTATCACATTAGCTAACAATCCTCATATGAACCAAACAAGCAGAGAAGCATGATAGAACAAACCCACAAACACAATACACTTAAAGTAATGTCAATATGCATATATGCTCACCACATAATATAGTCATGATAATACTAAATTTACGTATTAATCATCTAACGTAATTCACATATAATCACCATAACAATAATCATTAATCAACATAACTCATAAGCTCAAACCAACACATGGCATCCTCCGGCCTCAACTCATGGATCACAACGATCAGCATACGACTCTACACGTTGTCTATGATCCGCATCAACTACTTACTGATACGCTACACTTTGTATGGCGTAACTAGGGGTTATTACATTAGTTTAGGAGTGTTATCACAAGTATTTGGAGCTATTGTTATGTTCTCAGTTGTTTATGAAGAAGTGAAGAAATGAAGACCAAAACCGAAGAAGAAGAGGATTAAAGATTGAAGACATGAAGACATTCTGCGGAGCAGCGGCGATCGCCACCATCACTATCGCGATCGCCATTCTACAACAGAAGCGTACATGAGTTCGAGAGATCATGGCGATCGCCATGACTCTACGGCGATCGCCATGGGGGCGACAGAGACCACGACCGAGCTTTACATGAAGACCGTGATCGCCAAGCATCTATGGCGATCGCCACAACAAGGCCGAAGACATTCCGGACTTTCCTTATTTTCCTTTGTTTGTTTTATTTCTTTTTCCTTATTTTATCATTTCGTTTAGGATATATCTTTTACCATTTATTTTTAGGGTTAGTCTCTATTTAAGAACCCTAGTTCTTTTCCATCATCTTTTCCATCAGACAATTTAGTTTTGGAACCATGAGCAGGAACTAATCTCCATTGTTTTACTTAGCGGTTGAAACCTTCAGTTATTAAGTTGTGAGATTTCTAACTCTTGTTCTTTTCCTATGGGTTTGTATTAATTCTCTTGTTCTTCATCTATTGATTTCTATTAGTTTTGCTAGCTTGATCACCTAGTTTGATTGATAGTTTTCTATTGCTAGACTAGGAATATACGGTGAAATTCCTTGTCATTGTAGCACTCATATCTGCATGATCTGGTAGTTGATTGCTTTTATGAAAGAGAATTGATTGCATGTTAATACTTGACGGTTGTAAGTTATTGCATGCATCCTTATAATTCTTGTGCCCTTTGCTGCTATTTCATCTAATCTTGAGAGGTTTCCCTGATTGCTGAATAGTAAGTATTATCAGGACCGGTTGGCCTGCTGATATATTAAAGATTGGAATAGGAACATTCCCTAGGATTGATAAGAACGTGAGATAAATCTATGATCAACTTGATTGACTATTGTGTGGATACTTGCTAGGTGAAACCCCTTCTCATCATATTCTCACCCAAACTTCCTCTGCTTGTTACTGGTTACTTGTGTGTTCTTGCAATCAAAACCCCCCCTTTGGTTACTTGTTACTAGTTGATATTTCACTTGACTGCATTGATTTGGTGTTTTGATTCCCTTGGGTTCGACCTCTACTTACTTGCTATACTCTAGTTAGTGTTTAGGGTTTTCTTTGATTTGGAACTACGACTTTAGCCTCATCAAATTTGGCGCCGTTGCCGGGGAATTGAATTATTCCAATTCTGTGCTAATTGTGACTTATCAACTGTTTGGTGTGAACCTTTATGGTTCAGACCCGTGCTACTGATTCATCTCTTGTTTCCTTTGACCCAGAGATTGAAAGGACGTTCCTTCGGAACCAAAGAGCAGCTCTGAACCAAGAGAACGAGATGGGTGATCGACATGGACCGCCATTGCCTACTATGAGGCAACTCATTGCCCCATACTTAAACCAACAACCGTTGGCAGTGAGGTTTCCTGAGATTGAAGAAGGTGTGAATTTTGAACTAAAAGCTGGTTTAATTCATGAGCTACCACACTTCCATGGCTTAGCAGGAGAAAATCCCAACAAACACTTGGCTCAATTCCATGCCATATGTTCTAGTATGAAGCCAAGAGGTGTTACTGAGGAGAAGGTCATGCTGAGAGCTTTTGGATTTACTCTGAAAGACGATGCAAATGATTGGCTCTATTATCAAGCTCCAGGGAGTATTGATACATGGGCTAAGATGAAAAAGGTCTTTTTAGAGAAATATTTTCCAGCTACAAAACTGAGCAACTTGAAAAAGGAGATCACGAATCTTCAACACTTACCCCGGCTGAGCCTCCACTAGAGCACTCGCCAAAACATTAATACTTTTAGAAGGGGTCCCTCCTCGCCGCATGGTTATACTCGGGGGTCACTTCCTCAACGACTTACCCCGCACCCATAACCATACCGGTGGAAACCAATACACACAATAGTTAAAACATTTCAAACGATATTAACTAGGGAGTACTAGGTCCCAAAATACGGTCCTACACACTTCACCTACAAGCTTAGCGCATATAAGAACCGAAGGCTAAGTAAGTCCAGAAGACTTACCTCAATTGATGATATCGCGATACACCGCAAATGAATACGTACTCACGGAACTAAACACCTAAGAAATGCCTAAAATCATAAATAATAGCCATAAGAAATCTAATCAAAACAATTTTAAGAATTCACTCCTACGTAAAGAGTACTTTACTATATATAAAATCTTGAATCTACAATAAGTAATTAACTACGATTAAGCAAAATATGTATATATATGAACTTAGTCCACATCTACATACACGAGCTCAACTACAAGTATGCATAGTCTACAAACTCAGCCTATATACATATGCATAAACTACGAACTCAACCTATATACATATACCCCATTAGATAATCATTTTACCCTAATCGTTTAATTCTCCTAGTTAACAGTTAACATCATAGCATATAATATTGTTTAACTATCCTAAGCAATCGACAGTAATCATCCCTCAAACTCATCTATGTATAAAATTTGTGCCTTTCTAAAAACTCATAGTAAAGAAAAGGAAGACTAATCATTTGTACCTTTCTACGGACAAGGTAGATCAAATTCAGAATTGGAATTGGAGCACTTCAAGCAAGTAGGAGAAAGAAGAATTCTAGGAGGAGAAGATTGAGAGTAGTAGCGGCTGAGATGAGAACAAACCCTACATTTAGTCCATAATCCTAATTAAGAAACTATTCTAACCCCTTGGACCACGATCTATTAAACACTAAGATGGAGTAATAAATTAATAAAAGAAAAAAAGCTTAATTACTAGACTATCACGTAAGACTCGACAACTATTGTTTGACAATATTCAAACAATGATTAATTAGGCTAAACTAATTAAATCCACGTATAAGATAAAACAATTGCACCTAATTTGCAAACTAATATATATACACGAAAATGCAAGAACTACTAGTAAGCTTAACACACATGGACGAGAACCTAATTTAAGAGTAGCTTAAATACCACAACCCAATAAAAACTCTAAATAAAGAATCCGGATATTACAAATATTGAGCAATTTTAAAGACTTCGGAGAAGGGCTATAAGGATCTTTATGTTGGAAATTAATCCCCTAAAAACTTAAAACGCCAAGATCAATCATGCTAAGATTATTAAGAACATCTTTAAGACATACCTGGAGCAATAGCAGTAATCGAACCTTTATGCGGAACTATGAACGAGAACCGTAGGTACATCGTCTTCCTCAATCAAATTACTTTAGTGCTTTAGGGTTTTGCCTTCTCTCTGATGGGAAGAGATTATGGAGGCTGCTGAACGATTTGATGTCTTGGGGACCATAACCTAATTATCTTTATATATCTGACCTAATAGAATCCCATTAAGCCTATTGGGCCAAATCCGGTATCCACCCATTGGGCCCATACCGCTTATAAGAAGTCTTAGGCTTTTCTTAATTGAATCACTTAATTAAGCCATCTAATAATTAGCCATATAATATGATTGTCTTATAATATGTAATCCCACATAATATCATTAGATTAAATTAATTAATCTAACAATCTCCCACTTGGGATACATATGAAAAAGACATTATATTATCCAAAGTCTTTATGTGTACACGTCTTGGCTAACTTTATAAACTTCCTCTTTATTTCAATCTGGTCCATCTAATATATCAATATGAGATCACGGCGGTATTAGAAACAATACATAGTAACTAAACCTTCCGTGTTCGTCACACCAGTATATTAATGACATAGATCAAGTATGGATGAGTGACATGGAAATTACATGCAATGTGATCCCAAAACATGTCTATTTCCAACTGGTCCTACTTTATTTGGAGATCAAACCAAAATATTAAGCTCAGTGATCTTAATCATGACACAAGTCATTAACCTTTATTATGCATAACTAAACATAGAACAGACAACAAACTCCACTCAAACAGTGTAGCATAAAAATGCCAACACACGAATATAAGCACTATGCTCATAAATAACATTAGAAGGCAATACCATAGGTGATACATTGATATCATTGAGCATGTCCTTATTTGTTCTATATATAAAAACTTGACTATCCTGAATCTTTCTTTCAAACAAAATCTTGATATTAATGTATATCTTCATAACCGAGATCTTAGAGCTATCATAGAACAACACTAATACTTTATTGTCACAAAATAACTTTAGCGGGCTCTTGATGCAATATATGCAACCCAATGACAAAATTAGTACAAACCATAGTAGAAGTAGCTATAGGTGTTTGAATGACACTTTTCCATAATATAGCTATTCAAGCCAACATGAAACTATATTCTTAAATGGATTATCTATGATAGTTCTTACCAATGAAATCAACATTTAATTAATGATCTCCAAAATGTATAATTTCCTATAGGTTGGGATGAACTCTTTCATTCCATACAAAAAGTTGCATGACCCTTTGATTACTTTCCAAAGAGGTCCCTTAAGTACCTGCATAAACCTGTAGTGAAGTATACTATAACTGAATGTGCACGTAATAGAAGAAACATTAGACTCTTCCAAGACAATATGGAAGAAGTCTTCTATTTCATGAATCTCTTGATTTTCTTTAGGACACTAAGTCAAAGAGAACTGAAATTACCAACATTCTTTATTGTCAAGTATGCTTCATTGATAAGGCCCTTTTAATGACAACTTGATGATACCCTGAGAATAATCTCATAGTATCTTTATGCCTAAAACAAAAGACATATGACCAAGTTTTTCCATCTCAAAATTTCTAATGAGAGATATCTTGGTTATGTGTTATAAGCCAATATCATTACAAGACAACGACATATCATCAACATATAATACTGAAAATAACCTTGCTCCCACCAAATTGTGACACACACAATCTTCAAGCTTATTTACCTCAAGCCAAAAGAGATAAGTACTTCGATGAATTTCGTGAGTCCAATGTCTTAAAGTCAGCTTGAAACCATATATGGATTTCTTTAGTTTATGAACATCATAGATTTTTAATCTATAAACCATATATATAAATACTTCTAATAAGAAGCATTGTCTTTAGATCCATATCATGTAGCTCTAAATCAACATGAGTTACAAGTGTTATTCATATTCTTAAGTTTCTCTATGAAACTACAGTAACTGACCTCCTTAAACTCAATGCCTCTTTCCGAATAAATCATGTGGACAACCTTAATATCTTCGATGTTGCCTTAAATCTTTAATTACTTAACTTGATGACAACTCCAATAGATTCCAAATCTTATCGACTTCTTTGGATTTCATCTTATCGTAATGGCATTGATCCAATTCCCCAAAACTAGAATTTTGAATGACCTCATGAAGATTTATTCTTTGTTATTCTTCCAGGATTTTGTTCTCCTGTATGGTATGTGAATAAATAATCTAGAATCACACACACAAGATCTTCTAGTTTTAGAAGATATAAACAATGATAATCTGGATCTGTATATCTTCTTATCTTTATTGGATCTATATGGTTAGACTTCTTGAGGCTGTTGAGTTGGCTATATGGGAGGAACTTTAATGTTGTCGCATTCAAAAACAATAATAACGACAACTTAGACAAAATTGTCAAGCAAGAACTAACTCAGTGAGTTCAAGCACGACGTTCCTCAATCCTTCCCCGCCAAACTCTACATCCTCAAGAAAGTCAACAATTCCTAATCCAAACAAATGATCGGAATACTAGAATCACAAAACTTTAGTTTTACAAAGACACACCAATATATGTGGTATCACTTGAACCACACTAAGTGTTTCTAGGTAATGATTCCTTGAGAGCATATTAAAATAAGGAAGTATGCATTTTGTATGTATCATGATTCATGATAGATATTTAGCACAATCCTTTCCTCATGTCCAAAACCTTCTACAAATGAAGCAAACCTTTTAACCTTATTTTGCTTCCTTTGTTTTGAACCTTCAATAGACTTTATTTTAGTAACCTTAGTTTTCTTTAATTTACCCTTTTTCTTTAGAGGTAACCTTAGGAGGCTTTATGTATCGTTGCCTTCATCTTATGGCAAAACATTCTTTAATCTCGATCAAAACCTTTATGAGACTCCAATCTCTTCTTTACCTCTAAATTGTATCTGAATGGTGTTAAGTTTGATCATATAACCTACACAATTAGAACGTTTCCACATCTCATTATCCTTCTTTCTTTCTTTCGAAATATCGAAATCTCAAGAGAAGAGTTAGCTCTATCTTTAATGCAATGTCAAGATCTACACACCAAAAAAAACAATGGACCTTATATTTCAATCTCTTATAGTTAGCATACTTAATGATTGAAAGTTTATTTATATTTGCAGATACACCCACAAGAATTACTAAACTGAGAGTAATATAGTCAATAACTTGAATTCTAAACCAAACCAGTGAAGTGAAACTTTAAAGCAATGGTACAAAATCTCATCTCAAGATATCAAGTGCAACATTAATATCAAGTCTTTGGATAGTAACATCAATTGCTAGTGATACTCTTGATGTAATGATCAAACATTGACAATAATTCATATGAAACAACAAATCGATCTTTGGACCAATTTACTATTCATATGCATATCCTTATAATTGTCACATGTTCACCTTTACACTTACATGTGAAACCCGACCAAGTATTAAACTACCTTTGGGTTGATTAATACTTGCATGGATATACATACGCGATACATTTAACATACCTTATGGACAACTGCAATAAGAGAGGTCACTTTGGCAACGTCAAGTGCTAGTTATCTCACTTAAATGTCAAACTGTTACAATGCAATATTTATGTGTTTCATAAAACCAAAGTAATTATATACTTGTATACAAAACGTATATCAGAAGCCTAATGTACAAGGATATATAATACGAAACTTTTGCAGCGCAAAACCATAGAAAATTCAACTTTCAATATCCTTAATACAATTCAAATACCAAATATGAGCATGTCGCCCATCAAATGAAAAGTATAAAAGAAAATTGAACTAACCTTTGCGAAGCACATCACTGTCATAATTCTATAAGTCAAAACTCAAATGATCTTATGACCCGAATTGACAAATAGAAAATAAATGGGAAATTACGGTTCAGAATGACATTATACCTTATTATGTTTCCCTGAAATTTCATAATGGAAACATTACAAATAACCAACTCTCTAGTAAATCTTGTAAGACTTTATCCTGTCAGACAATAGTCTTTCTTTGGACCGACTATCATTCACATGGATGAAGTCCTTCATTATAATTATATAATCTTAAGCAAGATACCGAGCACAACTTGACATCCAGTGTTTGAACCGAAATATCAATTGCAAGTGGTACTCTCAACGCAATAATCAAACAACAATAATATGTCCTGTCAAATAATAGCCTTTCTTTGGACCGACTATTATTCACATGAACAATATCTATACAATCATTAGTGTTTATTATCGCATGTGCATTCATATATGGCCAAACATTAACCTTCCTTTGGGCCGATTAATATCCGCATAAATAAGAACACACAAATTATACTCTGTAAAATTAAACTAAATTAATCTACATAACAGAGGCTACTTTGGCAGAATATTAATTCAATTAAAATAGTCTAAACTCTTAAATATAAAGTTTAACTTAATCTTAAGATTACATAATTATACAAATAATCAAACATTGATAATATATCCTTAGAATTATCAACATCTATTATCACATGTGTATTCACTATTCGGCCAAACATTAACCTTCCTTTGGGCCGATTAATATCCGCATAAATAGGAACACACGAAAATCTATAATTTAAATTAAACTAGTTTTCACCATAGAGACTACTATAAGTCATTTTAACTAATATAATTTAAATAAAAATCATAACTGAATGCAAATGAAAACACTTACACATTGCATAAATTATACAAGAGATCAAATAGTACCATATAAATATGTCATATATATACTTTCAAATTACTTCATGTAAAGAGATATCAATTTAATCTACTTCACAACTATATCGTGTATAATCATATGGGTGTGAATCCCATAATAAAATCTCTTATAGAGATAAATAAGAATGAATCTAAGCCATTGGATGCCTTGACATCCAATGACTTAGATTAAACTAGTTACCCCCACTTGTAGTGGGGTAGTTGTGGTGGTCCGGCGACCTCCCAGCGACCACCCGGTGGTTGTCCGGTAGAGGTCCGGAGACGGTCTGGCGACCTCCCGACGGAGGTCCGGTGGCAGTCCGACGGTGGTCTGGCGTGGTCCGGTGGAGGTCCGGCGGTGGTCCAATAATAAATGAAAAAGTTAAAGTATAAAAATAAATGAAATTTTAAGTCTAATTCAAATTGGTGAACATTTAAATATAATGTGATGAACATTTTGTTGGTGAACATGTAAGTAACATGTGATGAACATTCAGTAGAGTATATCAAACGTTTATCAACATTTTGATGAACATTTATGAACAACGTGAACATTTAAGCTAATTGTAATAAACTTTTGAGTAATGAACATTTTATTAAATGTCCGTGAACATTTTATTAAATGTCCGTGAACATTTAAGGATGTTTGATGAACATTTAAGTATGAGATGATGAACATTTAGGTAATTTTTGATGAAGATCAAGTGTTTTTTTACTCGAAATTATATTAAAGTGGTGTTCCACATAAGTGGTGGTCCGGTGGTCCGACGGTGGCTTGATGGTGGGTTAGTGGTGGTGCGGTCGTGGTGGTCTGGTGGTGGTCCGGCGGTAGTCCGCTGTTTGTCCAAATAACATAACCATTTAAGTTTTATAAACTTGGTGAACATTTAAAAATAATTTGATGAACATTCAGTTGATGAACATTTAAGTATAATGTGATGACCATTCAGTTGGTGAACATTTTTAAGTATAATGTGATGAACATTCAGTTGGTGAACATTTAAGTATAATGTGATGAACATTCAGTAGAGTATATCAAATGAACATTTATCAACATTTTGATGAAAATTTATCAACATTTTGATGAACATTTATGACCAACGTGATGAACATTCAAGCCGATTGTAATGAACTTTGAGTAATGAACATTTTATTAAATTCTTGTGAACATTGAAGTATGAGATGATGAACATTTAAATATGAGATGATGAACATTTAGGTGATTTTTGTTGAAAATTAAGTGTGTTTTTAAAATAAATTATATTAAAGTGGTGTTTCACATAAGTGGTGGTCCGGTGATGCCTTGATGGTGGGTCAGTGGTGGTGCGGTGGTGGTCCGGTGGTGGTTCGCCGTTTGTCCAAATAACATAAACATTTAAGTGTAATAAACTTGGTGAACATTTAAATATAATTTGATGAACATTTAAGTATAATGTGATAAACATTCAGTTGGTGAACATTTAAGTATAATATGATGAACATTCAATCAGTGAACATTTAAGTAGAATATGATGAACATTCAGTTGGTGAACTATAAAGTCTAATGTGATGAACATTCAGTAGAGTATATACAAATGAACATTTATGAACATTGTGATGAACATTTATGAACAACGTGATGAACATTTAGTAATAAATAATTTTGAAATATTTGTAAATAATTTTATACATATTTGTGGCAATTTTATTCCGGCAAAGCCCAAAGGTGGTCCGGCGGTGGTCGGAGGTGGTTGGCGGTGGTCCGGCGATGGTCCGGTGGTGGTCCAGCGAAGGTGACAAGGCATGACAAGGGGTGTCACGTGTCATCATATGGGCTCTTGGATCTCTCTTGATCCAATGGTCCACAATCATTCTCATTTATCATTTTAACAAGTATTATTACATGACACTTTATCCTTAATATCATACACGGTATAAATACCTCAAGCATGCACGATATATATAAAGTATGTAAACAAATGCTTAAGACCATATATATGTATAAAGAATTAAAGATCAATCCTCATGCCAGTATACATATACACCATTAACAATAGATTAGATAAAATAAATAAAATTCTAATCCCAATATATACATGCATCCTTTACGATTACATGAAGTAAGTAAATGAATTAGAAAAAATTAATAAACACAAACCGATCCAGTGTATGCAATATGCTCACGTATATGCATCTCTAAAATACAATTTAATCAAAAACAAAACCAGTATCATCACGACTGCAGGAACATGACCAAACGAATACGAGGAGCATAGCAAAGCAATTTCGTTCCAAAAATTATAAAATACGAACGCATACAAATTATCAGTTATCAAAAAAACCAGATCTAATAATCTAACATGATAATGACTCTGATACCACTTGTAGGAAATTAATCCTTTAAAAACTTAAGAAAAAGTGTCCGGTGATAATAGTTGCTACAGTAATAAATGAGAATGATTATGGGCCGTTTGATTTCGCCAGATCGGACGGATGTGGATAATTCACTTTTGGGCGCGTGTACAAGCGCGTTCAACATATCTCGTAAATTTCCTTCTTCTTCTCGCCTTCGTTTTCTTTTCCCCCAAGTTTTTTCAACAAAACTTCTTCGGATCTTGCCTTCTCTTCTCTGCTGCGTAATTCCTTCTTCTTCTTCTCGCATTCGTATTTAATTTTGTTTTCCTCATCTTGTTTACGTTTCTATATCCTTTGTTTTTGCGTGAGCTGATTTTGTTGATTTTTTGTATTCAGGTGTTCTTGTTCTCTTGAATGCTCTGTTCGCTAATCCAACACATCGATTATCATTCGTTAGCTTGTTTCTCCTTCATTTTACCTATGGATCTAGGTTTTGCTTCTATTTTCTTTGTTTCACCAGTTCACCCCCTGTTTCTCTCCAATTTGAGCTTATTTGTAGAAGTATTACGATGATTCGTGTATAATGAAGCAGTTTTTATCTCAAATTTGATCAACATCATCGATGAACTATTGTTGATTATGTTTAAGCTTTGAAAAAGCTTAATATCATACTTTCGAGGTAATTAATGAACATGTACAAGACATATGATGAACGTTAATAAGACTGTTAGTGAACATATATTATGAAATGCCCCGTAAATTATTGGGTCTGTAATATATGGCGATATCGAACTCACTTACTAGTAGTAACATATTTCAGTATAATTATGCCGAACTTGATTCTCCTGGAAGCTTTCATATTAATAACTACGTATTTCAGTTGAGAACTTCTGGTTCTTGTCTATTTCAAATAATTGGGTAATTATCAATTGTCGGAATTTGTCTCGTTTCATCGGGATTTATTAAAAACCCGACGTACTCTATTTTATCCCTACATAAATGATATATACCCAAAATTAAATTAACACACTCTTTATCTAGAATTTTCTACAAATTACTACCATTGGGCCCCACCTCTTTCTCTTTCACGTTTTGTTTCAAGCTGCTACACCTCCTTTCTTCCCTTCACGCTGCACCTCCACATTCTTCCTCCTTTCTCTGGACTTCAGCCAGCAGCCCTTGTTCAGCCGCGCGCTCGACCAGCACCTCAGCCCGACCATGCTCGCGTCTTCTTCCTCTGCGCAGCAGCTCGCACTCTCGCACTCTCCTTCTCTGCGCAGCAGCTGTGCAGCAGTTTGTGCAGCAGCTCGTGTGACAACAACCCACATCCCAACAGCAGCTCATGTGCAGCAGCTCGCGTTTTCTTGCTCTGCGCAGCAACTCTTGCCTTGTGTGAGTTTTTCCCCAAATTTATGAACCCTAGCTTTTCAATTTTCGATTTTATGAGGATTAGAGGTCCTCCTAACCAATTGGGGAATAATAGCAATTAGTTGATGCATTGGTATGTGTAGGTTGATTGAGTTTGGAGATTGGAGGTAGAAGTAAGAGATTTGGGATCTTTTGTGTGAATCTGAAATTTCTGGGCAAAATTCGTAATTTCTGGGAAGTTGTGGCTGACTTTTTAAGGTGAGAAATCTCCCTACGAGTATGAGGAATTTTACGTTTTTCGATTTGGATGTATATGTGATGAGTTATGACGTTTTTCGTGAAGGTTCGACTTAGACGACCGTTTCGTGAACCTTGCGACATCTTTATACGACAAACGGATTACTTGTGTTGAATCGTCGATTGAGGCAAGTTGTTTATAAGCGTTTGCGTGTCGTAGGCTAAGTTTAGGATATCGGATTATGCATTTCATCAAACTTCTAAATGGTATATGAACTTTAACCTTAATGAAGTATGGAAAATGAATGCTATATTAGTGACTACATTTGTTGTGATTACATGATTATATGTTTTGTTGTGATTACATGATTATATGTTTTGCTGTGTTTACATGATTATATGTTATGTTGAGCATGTCTTCTTACGCGAGAATCTTGATGATATGTTAATCCTTGTGATTGTGCTTATATGCTTGAGATGTGATTATGTGAAGTTATCGGTGTATACGCATTGTCCATGTGATTTATTCGTGGGGTAAGGATTGTTCCGATCCCTCACTTGATTGCAAACGGTTTTATGTCGTAACACCCTCGATTATGGCTCTTCTGGAAGAGTGGGTCGTTGGTGGGCCTTGCCAATTGGGTAGACCGGATCACTTGGCCCGTGATTCCGTTCCCTATCCTTTGGTATAGGAATGATTTGGCCCAATGTACGGGCAAGAAGGTACCTTCGGGATCAAGACAAACTTGGACCTGTTTTCGAAACGTTTTCGTAAATTGTATTTCGATTGGATTTCATTTGCTTGATGTACTTGCTTGTGTGCTTCTTGTGATTGATCGCTTGTTTATTGGTGAATTCGTAAGTAATCGCTACTGGTGCATGATATGCATTTATGAGTACGGACATTGGTGATACGGTTTGTCTGAATTGATGACATGTTGGAATAAGATATATGTACCTTTATTTTCATATCTATAAGCATGTAAATTGATGCCTCATGGACGATCATTGCTAAAAGTATAACTGGGTTTGCATGTATGCTAATCTGTGATTCCTTTACTTGCCCTATTACTCGTATTCTGCTTATAGATAACTTGCTAGTCTGGTTGGAGACTAACCCCCATTTCGGTGGGGGAACAGGTTGTGTTGTTGACATGGTCAGGTACCCAGACTGTTTGTTGCAGAGTATGGAGGAGGTCATGCGACTTGATGCAAGCTAGGATGGGTTTATTTTGGTTCATTCTTGTTTTGGTTTAAAAATATAAAACTCTCGTTAAACTATCCATTTTTTGGTTTTTGGATGCGCTTGTAGCGTTTGGGCTAAACTTGGTTTGATAGTTCTCTTGAAGCATGTTTTTGGCATTTTGATCGTATGAACATGTTAGGTCTTCATCGACGTACTTGTATGGATCTCTTGTGAGGCTATCTACTTGTTTTCATTTTGAATTGTTCTTTTATAAAAAATTTCAATTCCTTTAAACTGCCTGTGGGGATTCCAAGCACGGGATCCCTGGCGCTGTAACACTCCTCGGTTTTGGGGCGTTGCATATTAGACATTTAAAAAACTGAAGATGAATCTTTAGTGATGTGATGAACATTTAGAAGAATTGTGATGAACATTTATAACGGATTTGATGAACAACAGTAATAGAAGTGATGAACATTCTATTGGACATATAATGAACATATACAGTATTTGTGATGAACTTTTATAAAACATGTGATGAACGTTGAATGCAGTCTTAATGAACTTTTAATACTGATTTGATGAACTTTGTTCTAGATGTGATGATCATTCACAGCATTTTAATGTGTAATGAACATTTACAAGATTTGTGATGAACATTGATAAGTAGTTTGATGAACATTGATAAGTAGTTTGATGAACATATGTTTAATATCTGATGAACATTTTTCTAGGTGTTGATCAATCCAATGCCAATGGTGTAGTTTCTATTTCTCCTGGAAATTCGAAATACTTTTTACCATTATGTGAAGATTCTTACAAGCCATATGTTGGTCAAGTGTTTGCTTCAATTGAAGATGGTATTGAATTCTATAAAAAATATGCCATCAGGGCAGGCTTTAGTGTACGTATCATGTCAAGGACTAGCACTAAAGATGTGAACAAAGTTCCAATTTGGAAGTATCTTTGTTGCAGTAGGTAGGGATATATGAAAGTATATGGAAATACTGCAGATGACTCCACTTCATCAAAAAGGAAGAGGAATTCAGATAGATGTGGTTGTGTTGCTAAATTAGCACTTCGCTATCTTAGTCATGATGGCTATTCTGTTAAGATTTTTGAGGAGCGTCATACACATTATATGGTTGATGAATCACAACGACATCTTGCCAGGAGTAACCAGAAATTGACTGCATTCCATGAAGACTTTATTATTAATTGTATCAAGTGCAATATTGGGACTAGCAAAGCATTTAAGATGTTCAAGAATTTTGTTGGATCTTACGCAAATGTTGGTGCCTCGCTGGTTGACTTCAAGAATTTTAACCGAGATCTCAATGCGTATATGGTTGGTTGTGATGCTCAAATGGTAATTGATAGCCTTTTTCGCAAGAAAGAGAGATGTGAGGCTCTCTATTTTGAATACTATGTCAATGAGCATAATCAACTAACTCGTTTATTCTGGGCTGATCCGATTGCACGCAAGAGTTTTTCATTCTTTGGTGATGTAGTGACTGCTGATGCAACATACAAATCAAATAGGTATGTTGATGAACATTCTTACCTGTTTAGGAGAATTTTTCTAAGTAGTTATGTTGAACAATGTTAAATTTATTAATGAACATTCCTATTTGTTTTGGTGAACAATCATTGTAGTTGTGATGAACTATGTTTTATTTATAGATGAACATATAAAAATTTATTGATGAACATTGCTAGTTTATTGATGAACATTCATACAAGTTTTGATGAACACTGTTAGATTTATTGATGAACATTCATACCAGTTGAGGAACATTCTTATCCCAGTTTTGATGAACATTGTTATCAGTAATGATGAACATTGTTCAATCATTTGATGAACAAATAATACAGTTTTGATAAACACTATGAGTTTTTGCTTTTTGTTTTCAGGTATGATATGGTGTTTGTTCCTTTCACTGGAGTTGACAACTACAAGTGCTCAATCACCTTTGCATTTGGCTTATTGTTGAACGAAGATATTCCATCTTATGTGTGGTTGTTTGATCATTTTAAAAAGGCAATGGGACATGAACCTTTTGTTATTTTGACTGATCAAGATGCTGCTGTCAAGGCTGCTGTTGAGGAGGTTTTTAGCTCAAGTGTTCATCGTTTTTGCATGTGGCACATAATGTTCAAAGTGCCCGGTAAGATTAAGGTTGAACCAGAGCAAAATAAATATTTCAGGGATAGATTCAATGCTATTGTTTGGAGTGATGAGATTACTCCTGTGGATTTTGAGGAGCTTTGGCATGGTATTATAGATGATTTCAATCTTCAAGACAATGTTTGATCTACGACACTTATGGATTCCCGCTTTCTTTCAAAATGTCCATATGGGTGGCCTGCTTAGAACAACTTCGAGGTCTGAATCTCAGAACTTCTTCTTCTCACATTTCATTGGCTCATCATCATCCCTTATAGTGTTCATGTTTCAATTTGAAAATGCAATTGATTCTCAAAGACATACTCATCGTAAGCATGACTTTGAATCTTCCACTCGCCGTCCTACTCTCAAGACACCGACCCAAATGGAAGTTCAGCTTTGTGATGTCTATACACTGCCTATTTTTGATGATTTGCAAACTCAGCTTCTCTCATCTGCCTATGATTGTGCCTTGGTTAATTCTCTCACAGAGGGTGATGTCCATTACTACCGTGTTCGTGGACATTTTGAGAAATCATTTGTGGTTCAGCACTTGCTAGATGATGATGTTCTTAATCTTGATGTAGACCATTTTGAGCTTTTTAACTGAGTAACGTGGTGACAATTTTGAAATTTCTATGAATAATATTTGTTGTTGTTGAAAATGACCGAAACGGACCTAATTGCCAGATTATGACTATTATCATCCAGAATATATACATCAACATGTTATTTGTGAACGTAAATGCTTTATTTTTAATACGTTAAGGCCTCCTCCTATCCGAATTTTTTGATATATTGATTTCTAATTGATCGGAAAAGATCGATGTAACGCAAACGTAAATGAATAATTGAATGCATGATATATCATAGTACGTATTCTCCCTAGCTTAAAACCCAAGTCATGTATACGTACTACGTAAAAACACACCAAAAAGCGTGAACAAAGGAACAAAGGAACAAATGGAATATCGTAATTATTATAACGGATCATACAGAATATCGCGCTTCTCAAAACAACTTGAATGCGTATTGATGTAGGAGTATCCTTTTGAAATAAATTTTTTATTTTGTACGATAACAAGTCATAGTTATAAAACTAGTAGCTAGCACTAGTAAAACACAGCAAACAAAGAGAGAAAAGGATCGAAAATGGGTTATCTTATGCCTGTGTTAATGGTGCTGAGTGCAAGCTTAATAATGATAGGATCAAGCTATGGTGATTCGATGATGAAGACAACGAAGGGGGGGAAAGTATTTTCTCGGGTAAACGTGGTCATATGGAACCGTATGAAGGTAGGCACCGAGGTAACCGTCCACTGCAAGTCAAAGGACGAAGATCTCGGGAGTCTGGGGGCTGGATCCGACATCTCAATCCGGTTCGATTTCCAACCGAATGCGACGACGTCGTTCAATTGCGAGACTCAAAGTAACTATGGAGTGTCCAAGTTCGACGTGTATCGAGCCGATCGAGACTCAGCTGAGAGATGCACCACACAATGCGTTTGGAACGTTAGGCAAGATGGGTTCCATGGAGTTGACCAGAAGAATGGTAAAGAAGATTTGTTCGTTCCTTGGAGTCGGGCCGCTCTTAATTGATACTTAGTGCTATGTTTGTATAGCGATATATAATAAGACATGTAGTATGGTACGTTATTATACAACATACGTGGGATATGTTCAATCCAATTAATATGAATAAGTTTTTAATCGGGTAACATCTAAACTTATAACAATATGTTTATAGTTTACATATTCCATTACATCTTTTAGGCTTTGTTATCCGGAAACGTAGAAGAAAACGGAAAACGAAAACGATAAAATGACGTTTTCACATTTATAAAATAAAAGAAACGACAAAGAAACAATAATGTATATCATATGCCATATTAAATAAATAGCAGTAAAGTAAATATATTATATAGAATAGATAAAGCGATATTATGAGATTTTTTATTGATAAGCTAAAACGTTATAATCACAATGAATGTTGGATTTCTTAATCATATTTAATATATGTGGTTATTAAGAGTGTATCTTACGAATTTAATAAGTTCGAAAATGAAAGAATACGGGAAATCTACCAAGTGAGGTTTTAAGTATATCATGGTTTGACTCGTAAAAAACTAAGAAATGCAATAAAAAATAATTAGAAAACGGCGAATTTCCGATTTCATGGTCATCGAGAAACGCTAACTACTGAAAACGTTTTCACATTTCCATGTTTTCAGAGGTTCCCGAGATCTTTCGAATTCAAGGGTCAAGTGTTTGTAGCAAAGAACCAACGTGTTAGAACTTAAGCAAGATGTAGGTTAACGATCAAACTTGACGGTGCAAACTCTTCTACTAGAAAACCTCATTAATGAAAGGGAGGGAATCTAAGATACTTGTGTATTACTTGGGGAAAAAAACCTCATTACAATGATAAGGGAGTCCTATATACATAGGCAAATCGTAGTATCTTTAAGGAAAACAAAAACATTAAAATGACATTTTCACATTTATAAAATAAAAGAAACATAAAAGAAACAATAATACATATCATATGTTATATTAAATAAATAACAGTAAAAGTAAATATATTATATAGAATAGATGAAGCGATATTTTGAGGTTTTTTATTTATCAGCTAAAACGTTATAATGAATGTTGATGTTCTTTTTCATATTTAATATATGTGCTCATTAAGAGTTGTTGGAATAGGGACGTGAGGAACTCTGGTTCCTCAGTAGGTTCATTTCCTCTATTACTCTATGTTTTGACGATGACAACCTTAGCATATACTATGGTATAGTTTATCTTGATATTTCAGATGAAAAGATTGAAGATTTGAAGCTGATGAAGTATTAAGGGAAGCCAGAGGGAACTACGTTACATCCGTGTTACTTCCAACCCTAGCGTGGGCGGCGAGCCAAGAAGATCTTGTAGAAGATCTTTTTCTTGTTAGGATATTGCTAAAGTTGGTTGTAATTTGTCTATGTAATATTTAGAAGATCTCGAGTTAATTAGATTAACTTGTAAGTCATAGAGATTGTCATAAATTAGGAAAGTAGTTTGACGTATAATATATTCTTGGAATATCTTTATACGGTAGACTTCCCTCCTATATATATGATAATCTTTATGTTCTTAGACTTATGTATTTTGACGGAGCTTGAAGTGCATCAGACTGAGAGAAGAGAAAAGTGTTCTTGCAAAAGAACTTCAAGTAAGTTCACTAGTATTATCATCTGAGAGTTTTTGACAGGAACTAGGTTAGTACTTAGCAATAAGTTTGTAATCTCATTCTTCTCTAAACTCACTGATTGAATATACATGTAGACCTTTTAAATCATCGAAAGAGGGGTGATTTTCATCCAAAGATAACTATTTGGTTATCTAGGGTTTCCACCTTAAGTAATTGCGTTGATAACTTGTTCTATTACTTCCGTTGTGCCTAGGAACTGGACAACTCTTTGTTACAGTTCCCTTGATACTAACATACAGATCCTACAATTGGTATCAGAGCTAGAGCTCTAGATTGTGTGTTACTCACAGGTGATCAACATGTCTCGTCCAAACGAACCAGAACTAGGTATCTCAACAAACAAGCCATACTTGTTGAAACCTGGTCAATTTCAATGGTGGAAGGAACAAATGACTGGTTTCTTACAAACTAATGACATGATATGCTGCAAAATTGTTGAGCATGGAAACTACGAAGTCCCAAAGGATCCGGCTGATCACAAGTCACAACAAAATGGAGTGGTTGAAAGAAAGAATCGGACTCTTGAAGATATGGCTCGCACTATGCTCATCTCAGCTGGCCTCTCTCAAAGATTTTGGGTTGAGGCTGTCAACACTGCATGTTACATTCTAAACAGAGCCATGCTTCGCCCCCAAATTGAGAAGACTTCATATGAACTCCTTCATGGACGAGTTCCCAACATATCTCATCTCAAGGTTTTTGGGTGCAAGTGCTTCGTCCACAACAATGGCAAATCTCCCATTGGGAAGTTTGATCCCAGGAGTGATGAAGGGATTTTCTTGGGATACATTCCAAACAACAAAGCCTTCAAAGTGTTCAACACGAGGACTTCCAAGTTTGAAGAATCCATTCATGTTGTTTTCAATGAATCTGCTTTTCATGTGTCTTCACAGGTACTTCCCACAGGTGACAATAATGCTGATGAAGAAGAGGATCTTTTTGCTCCAGCCTCCTCTTCAATACCTGAATTCACCTTAGATCCTACCGAAATAGTAAATGAGCACCCTGAGGAAAATCCCACTCAAAATTCTGGACCCAATTCCCTTGTCCAAAATGAAGAACCTCCTCCCATTGCTCCCGGTTCCTCTGATTCTGCCTCAGATCCTCCTTCAGAGAACCTAGACTCAAATGAGAACGATGTCAACACGGTTCCTCAGGATGAACCTTCTTCTTCATCCATTCCTGTAGTCAAGTACAAATACAAGGGCTCTCATCCAGTTGATCAAATTATTTCTCCTTTTGACAAGACAAGTCCCTCCACCTGATCTTCATTAAACAACTTTTGTGCCTTCACGGCGTTCCTCTCTGTTCTTGAGCCTAAGAACTACAAGGAAACCCTCAATGATGCGGACTGGGTGCATGCCATGCATGAGGAAGTCCGTCAATTTGAAAGGAACAAAGTTTGGAGGTTGGTTCCTCGTCCTTCAGACAGAACTATCATTGGAACAAAATGGATCTTTAGAAACAAACTTGACGACTCAGGGATAGTCACCAGAAATAAAGCACGACTTTTTGCCCAAGGGTATTGTCAACAAGAAGGCATTGACTATGATGAGACCTTTGCCCCTGTTGCTCGAATGGAAGCCATTCGTCTCATAATCGCCTTTGCTACTCACAAGGGTTTTAAGCTATTCCAAATGGACGTCAAGACTGCATTCTTAAATTGATTTCTTCAAGAAGAAGTATATGTCAAGCAACCCCCGAGATTTGAGGACAAAAGCAGACCCGATCATGTATACTTCCTCGACAAAGCTCTTTATGGACTCAAACAAGCACCACGAGCGTGGTATGACATGTTAGCCCAGTTCCTGATATCCAATGGATACAAAAGAGGTTTGATTGATAAAACTCTCTTTCTTCTTGAACAAAATGAAGACATCCTGGTTGTTTAGGTTTATGTCGATGATATTATTTTTGGCTCCACTAATCTGTCCCTTGTAGAGAAGTTCAAGGATCTCATGAGCAGCGAATTCGAAACGAGTATGATTGGGGAACTCACATTCTTTCTGGGATTGCAAATAAATCAACTTCCCACAGGAACTCAAATTCATCAACAAAAGTATGTCAAGGAACTCCTGGACAGATTTCAAATGAGCTCGTCTAAGCCATTCTCCACTCCAATCTCTCCAACCACCGAACTGACGTTGGTTCCCACAGACATCAAGGTTGATTAATCTCTCTACAGGCAAATGATTGGTTCTCTTCTATACCTGACGGCTAGTCGCCCAGATATCATGTACTCCATGTGCTTATGTGCACGATTCCAAGCAGATCCAAGAGTCAAACATCTGGCTTCCGTCAAACGTATCCTTAGATATCTCAAGGGAACTGAGAATTTGTGCCTATGGTATCCTAAAAGTGATGATTTTGAAATATTGTCCTACACTGATGCTGACTATGCAGGATATCTCAAGAATAGGAAAAGCACCTCTGGGATGGCTCAGTTCCTTGGTCCCTGCCTGGTGTCATGGGCATCTAAAAAGCAATCCTCCATTTCCCTCTCAAACACTGAGTCGGAATACATCGCAACTGCAGCTTGTTGTGCAAATCTCCTTTGGCTCAAGAAACAACTTGCTGACTTTGGTAAGTCCTATGGTCCTCTAAAAATTCTTTGTGATAACACTAGCACCATTAGTATATCTAAGAATCATGTCTTTCACTCTAAGTCTAAACATATTGATATAAGGCACCACTTCCTTAGAGATAATGTGGAAAAGGGTATCATTCTCATGGAACATTGTCGTACTGAGGACTAAATAGCTGACATTTTTACTAAAGCCCTAAACAGAGAACCTTTTGAATACTTTAGGTTACTCCTGGGCATGATTTCCATTGACTAGCGGTTCTGAGTTCCTTTGTATATTTCCCTGTCTTGACTAGTAAATGATTGATTGATTTTATGGTTCCTTGTTTGCTTACATGGTCCTTGATTCTATAGTCATATTCATTCTAAATGTGTTATTATCTTTGTGACGTGCATAATATACGGACTTTGAACACAAAATAATCAATCGGATCTATTTGAACCCACATTATAAGCCGAAATGAAGATTGATTATAGACCCTCCCTAGCTTGACTTACATAAATTGTTCCTATGATCATTTTTATATTAGCACCACTCTGGAACTTGTTTATGTTTGTGTCAAAATTGGCCCTCCCTAATTTCTATTGTTTGGATGTGTACTCTTGTTTTATTTTATTACCTATCACTTAAATGCATCCAAACCCATCCTTTCCAACTACTGAAACGGAACTGTGAAAGGAACTCCATCGCTTCTCCTCTGTCGCTTGCTGCTCTGCCTCGGAAACACGTGAAGCCGCCTGACAGTCTGCTTTTTCCGCTTAGTTCCTTGTGCCGATTTATGCAGGGTAATGATGATTGATTTTGTGGTGAAAATTGAATGTGAAATATGGACGTTGGGGCTGGAATGATTATGGTAATTTCGGCCGAGTAAATAGGGATTTTGTGACCGTTTGAAACAACGGTAATTGGGGAAGGATTTTTGTGACCGTTTGAGGGATTTGATTGTGATCTTTGCGTGAGAAATATATATATAAGGGATGCTCTAACCCTAATTCTTCCCCTGCTTTTATCTCTCTCTTGCCTCCTCACAAACTCTAAATTATCTCAAACCCTAATCTCTCAAATTCTCCAATGGCCGCACAAAACAAACCCGTGGTACTTACTGACGAGTAGTTGGAACTCTACAAGCTGTTCATGCTACAGATGGAGAAGGAAAGTCCATCGGCCTCCGCTCTGCCTTCGGAGGCAGCCATACAAGCCAACATCCCCTCATCCTCTTCCACCCCACTGCCCTCCACAAAAACGGCCTCTCCACCCAAACAAAAATCACCCTCCCCCGACCCCATAGCCATGGCCATCATCCCCTACGTCTCTCCCCCAACATCTCCGGCTAAATCTCCTCCTCCTCCAGAGAGCTCTACAAAACCCGTCCCCAGCCCTGCCAAGAGTGACTCCTCCACTCACTCCCCCACCATGGAATATCCCTCCCAACCTCCCACCGTCCCTGAACCGGAGAGCGTAGGCAACACTTTCCTTAAGCGCCTCAGGGAAGAGGTTGATGATGATGAGCCTCTCATTAACAGGACCACCACTCACGGTGGTCGCCAGGCTAAGAAACCCAAGCCCAATACTGTCGCCGCTCGCACCAGATCTGCTAAGCCGACAGTCTCCTCCTCCAGCTCTCTCGCCAATGCCACCACCTCTCTCAAACCATAATTTGCAGAGAGGCAAATCTTAGGTCCTCTGTTTGTGGACCCTGAGATCTGGAGCTCGGAACTGAGCGAAGTTGACACCTTTCGCTCCCTCTTGACTTCCCAAGGCTGGGAATCCCTGTTCTCCGCTCCGTCAATGAGGAGGTAATCAGATCTTTCTACTCCTCCATGTCTTTTGCTTCTGTGTCAGAGGTTGAGGATCCCCAAGATATAGTGGTCAATATTCGGGGGAAGCTGTACAAGATCACCACAGAGATGATCTCTTCGGTCCTTGGCATTCCAACATGAACTGGGTTCTTTGTTATCCACAAAAACCATTGGCCCACAAAGAAAGGTGACTATGCCATGACCGTCTTTGGGAACCCGGACTTAACGGAACTCAACACCAGGTTCCTCTCCTTGTCAATGAAGCTGCTTCACGCCTTCCTCATCAACAACGTGGTTCCTCACCAGGAAAAGAGGAGTATTGTCCTCATTGCTGATGCTGTCTTCATGGATAAGATTATCTCTGGGGAGTTGCTAGACCTGCCGAAGATTATTATGCATCGCATGCAGGCCTGCCACATCCATCCATCCCACTCCCTACCGTTCCCTACAATCATCAAGGCTCTCTTGAAGAGACTTGACATTTACCCGGCAGCAGAGGGAGAGACGTCGTTCTCCCACAAGATGGATGGCTCCTACATCAACAGTCTCAAGGTGGAGGAGACGGTCACCAAGAAGTCAAGGCCCTCCATAAACTTACCTGCTCGACCCGCTCCTACAGATGATCAAGAGGAGGCCTCCTCTGAGATTGTTGAGGAACTGAGAGAGATTACGGCTGCTGTTTGTGACCTCAGCTCTGCTTTCTTCAAGCTCGCCGAAGCTCACACTACACAGAGAGGATAGGGTCCCTCTAGCAGTTCCTCCGATGTAGTTGGCATAGTTCTCCCCTAGGGTTCCCCAACACATCAATCCTTCTGTTTTTGTTGTTCTCTCTGCTTCATGTTTTTTTGTCATTTTTTTTGTGTTTGCTTGTATGAGTCACAATTGTCTTTGGGCTCATGAATGAAAATAATAATATTTTGGTGATCTATGCCTTGTGAGTCTTGCATATTCATGTTTTGCATCATTGTTCCTTATATTATCTTCATATCTTTTCGATGATGTCAAAAGGGGGAATATACTCTGAAATCTTGGAACCAATGGGACTGGTATCATGTTTAGGGAGAACTTGTTAGACAATTCAAAGGTTAAGGGGGAACTCTTTGAAGCTTTTGGTCTAAGTATCTTTGTCCTGAGACTTATATTCATATTTTCCTATTGTCTCTGTGATTACACTTATATGAGTTTGTCATCATCAAAAAGGGGGAAATTGTTGGAATAGGGACCTGAGGAACTCTGGTTCCTCAATAGGTTTCTTTCCTCTATTACTCTATGTTTTGATGATGACAACCTTAGCATATACTATGGTATAGTTTATCTTGATATTTCAGATGAAAAGATTGAAGATTTGAAGCTGATGAAGTATTAAGGGAAGCCAGAGGGAACTACGTTACATCCGTGTTACTTCCAACCCTAGCGTGGGCGGCGAGCCAAGAAGATCTTGTAGAAGATCTTTTTCTTGTTAGGATATTGCTAAAGTTGGTTGTAATTTGTCTATGTAATATTTAGAAGATCTCGAGTTAATTAGGTTAACTTGTAAGCCATAGAGATTGTCATAAATTAGGAAAGTAGTTTGACGTATAATATATTCTTGGAATATCTTTATACGGCAGACTTCCCTCCTATATATATGATAATCTTTATGTTCTTAGACTTATGTATTTTGACGGAGCTTGAAGTGTATCAGACTGAGAGAAGAGAAAAGTGTTCTTGCAAAAGAACATCAAGTAAGTTCATTGGTATTATCATCTGAGAGGTTTTTACAGGAACTAGGTTAGTACTTAGCAATAAGTTTGTAATCTCGTTCTTCTCTAAACTCATTTATTGAATAGACAAGTAGACATTTTAAATCCTCGAAAGAGGGGTGGTTTTCATCCAATTCAAAGATAACTATTTGGTTATCTAGGGTTTCCACCTTAAGTAATTGCGTTGATAACTTGTTATGTTACTTCCGTTGTTCCTAGGAACTGGACAACTCTTTGTCACAGTTCCCTTGATACTAACATACAGATCCTACAAGAGTGTATCTTAAGAGAATTAGTGCGAATTTAATAAGTTCGAAAATGAAAGAATATGGGAAATCGACCAAGTGGGGTTTTAAGTATATATATCATTGTTTGATGCGTAAAAAAACAAGAAATGCAATAAAAAGAATTAGAAAACGGCGAATTTTCGATTTCATGGTCATCGAGAAACGCTAACTATTGAAAACGTTTTCACATTTCCATGTTTCAAGAGGTTTCCGAGATCTTTCGAATTCCAGGGTCAACTCCATAGAGTTTTCGGGTATCTAGATTTAACGTACAATATCTTTATTCCCGCGTCATGCGCGGAATTTGCACAACGTCTTTTATAATGTATATAATTTATAAACATATAGAAATAACATTAATATAAATAAAAGTATGTATTATATAATCATATTTATTTTAATTGATTGCAAATTAATAATATGTAAATAAACTGTATTTTAATTGATTTATAATCTTTTATATTCATATGCATTTAAATAAGGAAATGATATCAATAGATTTAGGATAATGATTTTTGTATATATATTTTAATTGATTTGTGTTCAAATATGGAAATGGTATCATTATAATTAGGTTAATTATCTTTAAACTTATATATTTCATTTTTCATTTTTGAAAAAAATGACGATGACGTGGCGTAGTTTTTTATGAGTAGATGATGTGGCATAACTTATTAATGAGTATATTGTTTTGCTTTAGTAATTATGAGTTCGGATCGTATGAGGACATGGGTGAGTACATGAGGAAGCGATCTCAACCGTTGATCCTTAGCCATATGATGCTCCAGATTAAATCAGAGATGTGTCTAGGTTAGTTATATTCTCAAGGATTTACGAATTCTGACATCACTTCCAATTACTCTGTTTTGTGATAATAGGGTTGCACAATAGATGGTTGTTAACCCTTATTATCATGAACGGACTAAGCATCTGGACATCGATTGCCACTTTACACGCGAAAAGATTGATTTTGGTTTCTTACAGACTTCTTATATTCCCTCCTCTCTTCAGTTGACAGATTTGATGATCAAGGCTTTGTCTCAACCACAACATGAGTTTCTTTTCTCCAACATGAATCTTCAACGAAAACTATCTTGAGGGGGATGTTGGTTATATGTCTTCGTTGTTACTCGAGCCACCTTGTTCATTCCTTCAATCCATATGATAGTTTGTCCATTCACCATCAAGTCGGAGCCAAGAGTAAACAGCGTGGGGTTTTGTGTGTTGAGTTGGCAGAGTATGGTTGGAGTAATAAGTTTGTTATTCTTAGATGTAATAAGTGGATCATATATATAGTTTGTTATATATATGTTTTTCTACTTACTGAATTCCTTTTATATGTAATTCTCTCACTCTGAATGAAACAGAATGCTCTATACAAGAGCTATGAACGAACTGTGTTTAACAGTTAGTTAGCTTGGGGAAGAAAGAAGAAAGGAGAGGAGAAGGGAAATTGTATTGATCCATTGTGAGAAGATGACTGTTACAAGATCTGTTAATGGCTATATATAGAATGCCATATAGAATGACTAAACTACCCTTACAGATTGATACAATATACTCAATACCCCCTCCTCAAGCTGAACTTGTTAACTCGTAAACAAGTCCTAGCTTGCCAGATAAAAAATTATGCTGGCTTTCTCCTAGGGGTTTAGTCATCAGATCGGCCAACTGATTTTCAGTGCTAGTATGAACAGTCTTCAAAAATCCAGATTGAACTTGATCCCTTACATAATGACAGTCAACCTCCAAGTGCTTTGTTCTTTCGTGGAAAACCGGATTATTAGCTATGTGTTGAGCAGATTTACTGTCACACATTAAACTAATAGGAAGAGGAACCTGAACTGTCATATCTCTTAACAATCCTTGTATCCAGTAAACTTCAGCAGCTGTATGAGCCATAGCCCTGTACTCTGATTCTGCAGATGATCTGGAAACAGTTTTCTGTTTCTTTGTCTTCCATGAAACTAAGGAATCTCCCAAAAATACACAATAACGTGTCACACTTCTTCTAGAGAATTTGCAATTGTCATAATCTGCAACTGTGAAGGCTCTAACAGATAGGCTTGATTGTGCTGAATAGAATAATCCAAGATTCAGGGTTGCCTTCAAATACCTGACAATGTGTTGGGCAGCTTGCCAGTGAGGAACTCTTGGACATCCCATAAATTGAGATAGGTGTTGAGTAGGAAAGGAAATATCTGGTCTGGTTAGCCCCAAATATAACAACCTTCCTACTAATCTTCTGTACACCTCAGGGTCAGGTAGTGGCTTCCCAGATGTGTTGTCTAGCTTTAGGCCTCTCTGCATAGGAAAATTTGCTGGTTTACAATCTGTCATATTCAGATCAGCAAGGATGTTGAGGATATACTTTCTCTGGTGTAACATTGTGCCAGCCTTAGATCTTCCCACTTCTATACCAAGGAAAAAACGGATTAAACCCAGATCCTTGATAGTAAAGGTTGTATCAAGATCTTTCTTAAGCAAATCAATATTGGGAGCATGAGTTCCTGTGATTAGGAGGTCATCAACATAAACTAACACCAAGGTAATCTTCCCATTCTCTTCTCTGTGGAACAAAGAATAATCCCTTTTGGATTGTTGAAATCCTTGCTTTAACAGAAACTTTGTCAACTCCACATTCCATTGCCTTGATGCTTGCTTCAATCCATACAGAGACCTTTTTAATTTGCACACCAATCCTTTCTCATGTAATCTATACCCTAATGGTGGTTGCATATAAACTTCTTCATCTAAGAAACCATGTAAAAAAGCATTATTTATGTCCAACTGATGAATTGGCCATCCTTTTGCTATTGCTACTGCAATGAAGGTTCTAACAGAAGTAAATTTAGCAACTGGGGAAAAAGTCTCTTGAAAATCTTTACCTTCAACCTGATTATATCCCTTAGCAACTAGGCGTGTCTTATATCTCTCTACAGTGCCATCTTGTCTGTATTTCACCTTGTACACCCATTTTGAACCAATTGCCTTCTTGCCAATAGGTAGAGGAACCAATTCCCATGTATGATTGGTTTCCAGAGCAGTGACCTCTTTTTCCATAGCTTCTTGCCAACAAACATGATTTTTGGCTTGTGTGTAAGATGTGGGCTCAGGAATTTTAATTACATTGAAAAGTGATGCAATGTATGAAGGGGAAAAGGCTGTGAGATCACAATTATAAGCAAGATAAGATTTGGAGGCAAAAGAGTCTTTGGAAAAATTGGGACAAATGAAATCTTGGTATTTTTGAGGAGGCTTAGATGCTCTAGTTGATCTTCTGGGTTCAATATTTTCAGAACTTGAAGTATTAGGAGGATTTGTGGATACAATAGGCATTTCAATAGGGATATTAGGGAGAACAGATTCTGAAACTTCAGTTTCACTGTTGGGAATAGCAATAGGCAAATTTTCATCAGAAATAGCAGGGATAGGTACCTCTTTTTTAATATCTTCACTATTGGCATGATTCACTAATGGCAAATTAGTTTCACCGGAGACATGTACAATTTCCTTTGAAATTTTAAAAGGAAGAATGTGTTCTTTGAACACCACATCTCTGTTGACAAAAACTTGCTTGGACTCTAGATCAAACACTTTGTATCCTTTCTGTGCTCCAGGGTAACCAAGCATAATGCATTTCCTGCTCTTGGGTTGCAACTTATCTCTTTCTCTTTTCTGTTTTAAAGCAAAACATAATGAACCAAAGATTCTCAAAACTGAATAATCTGGCTTAATCTGAACTAGCATCTCATGAGGTGATTTCCACTGTAAAATAGCAGTAGGCAGTCTGCTGATCAAATAAGTGGCAGCCAAAATAGCATCTCCCCATAAAATTGTAGGCATATTAGCATATATTTTCATTGATCTGGCTGTCTCTAGCAAGTGCATGTGCTTCCTCTCAACTCTGTCGTTTTGTTGAGGATTATCAGGTATACTTCTTTGCAACAGAATACCCTTACATGCAAAAAATGCAGAGCATTTAGAATTTACAAATTTTGTTCCATTGTCACTTCTGAAAATCTTGACCAACTTCCCAAACTAAGTAAGCACCATGTTCACAAAATCCACTATCAAACTGAAGACTCGAGTCTTGTGCTGAAACAAAAATGTCCAAGTATACCTGCTATGATCATCTAAAACAGTGAGGAAATAACTTACACCAGTTCTAGAAGCAACTTTATAGGGACCCCACACATCCAAATGAACAAGATCAAAACTGTTTTCAGCAATCTTTTCATTTCTATTAAAGGGGAACTTGGTTTGTTTAGCCAAGATACAAGATTCACAAAAGTGTCTATCCAAATCTACATTGCTAATGTCTACAATGTGTTTGAATTTACTCATAGAAGGATGCCCTAATCTGTTGTGTAACAATTCTATGTTATCAATACTAGAAGCTTTAATAGAAGCAAAACTAGAACTAAGCTGCATCCTTTCTTTATTTTCTGGAAGAAACAACTAAGCAGGTGAAAGCAAATACAGTCCTGAAACCTCCTTTCCCATTGCTTGCACTTGCTTAGTCAAACGATCCTAAATTAAGCACACACCACTGTCAAAAACTGCACGCATACTGTAATAATACTCATTTCCAATAAGGGTATTTTGGTAATTTTTCTAATAAAGAATTTTTCTTTTAATTATGTTAACCTAGAATGTTTAAATCAGATTAACAAGTCTATGTTAAGATTTAAATACGGTTATTATTGTTCAATAATTTTAGCCTAAGTTTATCTATTCTTGCGTTCCAATAAAAAAATTTATGTCATTTGAAGTGTTTGAGTAACCTTCGTAAATTCTAAAAATCTTTCGGGTCAATTCTTAACCATTTATAAAATTCGAATGCCAAACTTAATTTAATGTTAAGTAAAGGCCGTTCATGTAAATATCCTTTTTTGAGGGTAATCTTTGGGAATATTCAAAAATCACCCAAATTGACCATTCCTTACCTTCCTGAGATAATTCCAACGCCTCGTTAGCCACAATTCCTCTCCTGTTTGGCAAGTCATTAGGGTTGGTTTTTTTTTAAGATCACCGGTATATATATTATACCTTTCCTCGTTCGTTTTGTACCGCCTCCATCACTCTATCATATCTCTCTGTTTTTCACTTAGTCCAAACCGAGAACAACCCCACGTATTCCATTCATCCCTCGTTAACCATTCTTCCCTCGTTCGTTTAATTATATAAGACAAAGCTAAGTGTTGTGTTCATTCACCTGCTTCTACACCGGAGGTAAAGCTTCATACTTCCTCCTCCTTGTTTCTTTCGTTTCTTAAAATTCAATGGGTTAAACAATTAATTGTTCCAGTTTCAGAGACGCCATTCTACATCGGGATCCAGACGAACGCTCACACCTAAGACCTCGATAGAAACGACTATCCGGGGTGAGTTTTCGATTCCGTTTCAATATCGTCTCGATATTTATTCGAGGGCTTTAAACCATTTTCTTTGGATTCTTTGTGTACCAGAAGCATCGCCGCAGTCACCTCTTTAACGACGTCGTATAACCGAGTCGAATCGATTACGTTTCGGTAAGTTTTTAATACCGTTTCGATATGGTTTTCGATAATCTTTCGGGTTTGTAAAACCATGTTTTTACCCGTTCCTTATATAGGAAGCATCGTCGAAGTGCCCTTATTACCGCCGAAGGTTACGCCGCCTCGTTCGTGGCCGGAATCGTTGTCGTCGGAAACGAAAACCTCCATTGATGGGAGCAAGTCGTTCTCAGGTATGCAGTGTAGGAGACGATCACTTCATAAAATGGGCTTTGGGCTGAGCCAATATTACGTGGGCTTTCAAAAAGATTTAGAAGCCTTCGGGTTTAGTTTTACTTTCTAATAAAGCCCTTGTGGCTTATATAGGTTTGCAGAGATACGTATGCTTCATTAAGCCTTGTTGCATATTGTATAATATATACTCCTTACTCACCCACGTGATATATATATAAGTAGGAGTTATGTACTCTTACTTATTAATTAATTAAGTTAATTAATTAAACTTATCTAATCTTATTTAATTGCTATAATTAATAGAATTATTATATCAATTAAATTATTGACTTTAGTTTATTTATGTGATTTGGGTATCTCGTTTGGATCAAATTCTTGAAGATCGAGTTCGTTGACAAGGCTCTCAACTCCAACTTCATCCGTTCATCGCCTTCTATTTCAGGCAAGTGGCGGTTCGCTCTTGTTTTCTCTTTTCTTTGCATATTTAACCGACAATTAATATTGAAATTAATTGTTGAATAATTGGGAAATTTCTGAAACCTAATTAATTTGTTTGGGAACACTTGTGTGCTAAATGTGTTGTATCTAGGTTGTTAGATATTTTCGATACCTATATTTAGTTATAAATATTAGGTTGATTAACGTCTTACGACGATGTGTGTGACCTTTGTGTTTGTGTGCTATGTGTGAACTTCTTTATAATCTTTAATTTATAACTTAATAAACAAGAATTTGCATAGGAGCACTACTTAACCGTGCGCGGTGTAGTTGTTTCTTGATAACAGTGTTAGGAGGTAATATGCCCTAATACTTTGATTGGGTTATGACCGTTCCACTTATCCATGTATAAGTGGAGGTGCACTTAGCCAGTGCCGTTATTATGGATCCATTCCCACGAGTATCCCGAGTGAATCGTATGTGGTTTAAAAACTTATAAGATAAATATTAGATTAGCACGCGTATGCGTAGGAGCGCTACATGCCCTGCGGGAGGGTAGTTGCTTCTTGATAATATAAGGGATGGGATGAGAAATGCCCTATTGCCCTTCGATTGGGTCATAACCGTACCGCTTATTCGGATATAAGCGGAGGTGCACTTAGCCAGTGTCATTTGTCTGGTTCTCTTCCATTAGGTATCCTTCGAGGAAGATATGGTTCAAGAGTTACAAACTGGAATCTTTCACTATGTATCCCGAGAGGAAGACGTGAATTAAAAGCTTATAACCTTAATGTATATGTTTTGAAAGTAAATAAGATAAGTGTCAGATGAGCACATAATTAATTATACCTCAGGCGAGGAGTACAACTTGGAAACCGCTCGTTCTCTAGATTAAGAGGGTTTTCTTTCCAATCTGAATTCGCACAGTACGTATGCGGTGAGGTTGATCGGATCCCGATTATTCGAAGGAGTCTAATGTGTGTGATGTTTTTAAAACGTTCCCAAAAGAATCATATTTTCTTCCCATAATACCCACCTTTGTTTCGGGTATTCTCTTGTTGCATATCTTTTGGTCTATCCTCCCTCTTCAGTGGAAGTATGTAGTTACAGATCGTCTTTCGGCTTTAACTCGAAAGACTACGATAGTAGCTTAGTACAACCACATAGAACCTCACATAGATTCCACTTGCATAGTCTTTCATTAGACTAACTAATCGTTTTCTTTCCTTGCATGGTTTGCTGGTGTCATCCGTCCCTATACGGCACATCAAATGGTAGTTTCTCTTAAGTGAAGAATGAAGTTTCCGACGTTGAAGGCAGCTGATAGTGTTTTAGAGTTTCAATTTATAAGATTAAGATTTCGAGGTTAGTAATAGGTTTTAAGACCTAGTCTGTAATTCCAATAGTTTAATTAAGTCTTCCGCTGTAATCTCTGTAATAACGTTAAGAATTATGTCGTCATTATAATACTTCCGCATCTGTAATACTGTTAAGTAATATAATATGACTTTTAATGTAATCGCTTCCGCGTTTGTAAATCTGTTTGATTATTTTAATAATATAATTGCATTTCAATTACTATTTTGTATTTGTGATGCATACTGTAAAGCCTTGGGTGACTTTGGACAGTTAAGTCTGGGGTCACTGGCGGTAATATTCCCAATGTAATTTGGGGGTGTTACACATATCATTATCATGTAATAGCCTTTTAACTGACAAGAGACTGTGTCTGAAATTTGGAACTAGCAATACTTCTCTAAGAATAAGGCTATCTGACAACTTTACTGTACCACAAACATAAATAGTCTTCCTTGAACCATCAGGTAAACCAACAAAAACTGGATTAATTTCCTATACTCACTAAACAAGGCAATGTCATATGTCATATGATCTGAAGCCCCTGAATCTATTATCCACATAGACTCAAACTTGTTTCTAGAATTCTTAGAAACATTAGAGGATAAAGCTATACCTGCAAAATCCATCTTCCCATTACCAGATTGTTCCTTCATCACTTTGAGAACTTCATTACACACAGCATTAATCAAAGCCTGTGTATTCTGATTGCCAGACCTTGATTCTTCAAAGGGATTGTCCATCATCCCATTTACCTCAGCAGTTGCAGCCATTCTACCAGATTCAGTGTCTTTGGATCCCATGTACCAATCAGGATACCCAACTAGCTTGAAGCACTGCTCCTTGTTATGTCCTTTCCTGTTACAAAAGGAACACTTCAGATTTTCTTTCAATCTTTTATCATCACTGCGCTTGTCAGATCCTTTGCTGCTTATTTTTGTATCTCGTTCAATTATCTCGTTCCAGATAATTGAACGAGATGGTGAGTTCAACTAGCTTCATACAGAATTAAGGCTTCCTCTGAATCGACAGAAGTCTTATTTGAGATGGTAAGGGACCATTGTGACAGGAGAGTTTCATACAGGAGAGTTCTGTAGGAAGTCTTATTTGAGATGGTCAGGGACCATTGTAACAGGAGAGTTTCATATAGAATTAAGGCTTCCCAGATTTTCTTTCATTCAATCTTGCCACTTCCTCTGAATCGACAGAACTCACCATCTCAATCTCTCAATCTCAGAAAACAGAACTTAAGGATCACTCAATCTTTCAATCGAAGATTGGTCTGCTCTGATACCATATGAACGAACTGTGTTTAACAATTAGTTAGCTTGCGGAAGAAAGAAGAAAGGAGAGGATAAGGGAAATTGTATTGATCCATTGTGAGAAGATGACTGTTACAAGATCTGTTAATGGCTATATATAGAATTCCATATAGAATGACTAAACTACCATTACAGATTAATACAATATACTCAATAAGAGCTCTTCTTCCTTCCTTGGTGAATCATTCATTCACATTAGGACAATTTTAGTGTGATTTAGCTTTTGATCTCGTCCGATCTACATTGATCTTCCAATTTTCCTTCATCGATCTCGTCACGGTGTTTAATTCCCTTACCCTAGTGAAGATTCAAGTTCCTAACCTTCCACATATGATAAACCAAAGTGGTGATCAATGTTCTTCTGAATTTTTGGATAGGTTTGTGTTGCGCCACTGTATTACTCATCCCTTACTCTTGTGAAGATTCAACTTCCTAATCCATGACGCGTCTATTCCAAGCCACAGTTTAATCTATCTCAAAACCTCCTTAGAGTATTGACAGTGGATGAGTAGATGGGTTGTGGTTTCCGGCTCCTGGTCGCATGAAAGGCATGTTGGGTGGTCTCTAATTCCTCATTGTTGCAATTTGATGACGGTTTTAAGGCCCTTATGCATAGAAAGCCATGTTATAAAGCTATGTCGAGGCACGTGTATCTTACCCCAAACACACTTAAACCAGTCTACCTCTATATATTGAATTGTCAAACCTCATAAATGCATCTAGCTCCAAACTTTTCTGTTGGCGGCCTCATCATATCTATTATATCACTTCTAGTATATAGGGCCATCAATTGATCCTTCAACCTGATAAACGGCTTCCAGGAATTGTTGTCATCCTCTGAGTATGTTGTTTCCCATATCTCCCTACCTCTCAGTTTATTTTCAATCACCCAAGTTCTCCAGATGCTTTCTTTTTGTTCATGAAGTTCGAAGATTGAACGAGCTATGCAAGCACTGTTCCAAGATAAAGTTTCCTTGATACCCAATCCACCAGCTTGCCTATCTTGATAAACATTATGCCACTCCACCAAATAGTTTCGTCCATGTTCTCTTCTGGTCCAAAGAAAGTTGTAATAGCCTCTATTTTTTGGATAAGTCCCGTGGAAATTGAGAAAACATTGCACCAATATGTACTAAGGCTTGTAATTACCGAATGGATCCCGGCGTATGATAGCGCTCTATCTTGCCATGACTGAATAGATGCTGTAATTTTGTGAATTAGAGGCTTAAAATTTGCATTGGCTAGTCTCTTACCACCGATCAGAAGCCCTAGGTACTAGAAGGGAAGCTCGTCTATTGGGAAGTTTAGCATCTAAGGAATCTCTTCTTTTTCCCTATGATCCATTCTTGCGACATAGACAATGGACTTGCAACAACATTTTAGCCCCGAAATGTCACCAAATAATTCCAAAGATGACTTCAAAACTTTGGTTGATTCATAATCTCCTCTACAAAATAGTAATAGGTCATCCGCGAAACACAAATCAGTGAGACTTGTCCTACTGCACTTCGATTGATGATTAAAATTTGGGTCTTCGGTCTTCTCTTTGATGATTCTTGAAAGGTATTCCATCGTCAAAGTGAATAGAAAAATTGAGAGTGGGCATCATTGTCTCAATCCTCTACCTCATGGAGGTAGGATTGGAGTATTTTAGGAGCTAAGGAAAGGATGGTGTGGTTTACTTGTCTAAGGAATCTATTATGCTGGAGAAGTCAATCATAGCTTCACAAAAATCAGCTCCTATAATATCCCAAGACACTTTGAAGAAGAGAGTCTTGAACCTGGTCCATGCCTGGAGTTTTGGAGTTATGTATAGACATTAGAGCTCTTTAAATATCAACAGAGGAAGGGATGGTTTGTATCAGCTTTGAAACTACAACATCTAATGTGGGCCCTTGTCGAATAAATCTCTTAATAAATGGAGTTGAGCCTTGAGAGTGATCATGATGAGCCGCAAGCTTCCACACGATGATTTCCTCTACAATTCTGTAGTATCAAATGTGGTTGTCCCATCGTACAGACTAATGCTTAAGATTTTTGAAACACTGTGATTCGCTTTAACTCTCTTGAAGAAGTAGGAGCTGCAACTATCATTGTACTTGAGCCATCTCAGCTTGCAAGTTGCTTGCACGAAGTTTTGAGTTCATTAGCACTCTGCCTTAGTTTCTCCAACATGGCATTTTCCTCTTCTATCACTAGTTGATCAAAAGGCCTACTTCACAAGTTGTTTTGCACCTCCTGCAGCTTTCCACAATTTTCCTTATACCTCCCTTGCAATTCTTCCATGGACATGCTTTCAAATTTCTTCAAAGTACTATTTATCTGTTTCGGTTTGGCTACCTTTAAACATAGCTTGCTCTTCTAATGACTCTCCTTATATTCCTTTAACCATAGGGAGAAAGGATTTATGACTAGCGTCTAGCCCACTGGTTTGCAAACTTGAATGGAATCGGTTGAGATGGGTTGGCTAGGTGAGTATGGAGGATTTCGGGGGAATGATCGGATATATCGTTGAGAATTGAAATTCGCAATAACTCGTAAAGCAAAAATAAAGCAAATGGACACAAGATCTTTTGACGCGGTTCGGTAAACCCTAATCCGCGGAGCCCGGTGACGGGAGGCTCAAACCCAATGCACTAGATCAAGGATTACAGAGTATCAATTACAAGGGAGCACTCAGGGAACTCAAAGACTCAACAACGAAGCAAAACAGAAGCAAAGGAGAAGCAAGAAGACTAAGTAAAAGGGAACCAGCCCCCTTTCTGGGCAACCAAAGTTCTTCACAAGAACTTCCACACAAGTGACCAAGATAGCCACCAAGCAACACCGGAGAAGACAACCGGAGACGTCGCGAACCACTTCTTCCTTCTTTCTCTCTTCCTTTCTTTCTCAGCTAGGTTTTTCTTCGAGTGAGTGGAATCTCTCTGAATGATGAACAGTGCCGAGCCAGGTGCTTATATACACAAGCCAACAAGAGCACATAGCAGCTTCTATAATGGGCTTCGAGTCTTGTTATGGCAAAAGCCCATGCCCAAATCTGTAACCTCACTTAAGCCTCCAAACCAATATAATTGGGGTGGCTTAATTTGGTCACAAATTAAGACTTAGCTTAATATACCAATGTCTCTAATTCCCTAAGTAACCTCAACCTTATAATACATATACTCAAAACATATATACTAAGCTGGCTTATAATTACAACAATTGCCCTTCTAAGCCTGACTTAGTATAAACACAGTGCTCCCTAACCTAAGTGCAAATGGGTCACCTCCAAATCGTCCCGAGCTCATCCATGCCTCAGGTAACATCATTGACATGGAGACTGTCCCTGAAAAAACAAAACTTGTCAGTGGGAACAATCTTAGTGCCAAAATCTGCTGGATTGATGTCACCAGCAATTTTTACCAACTTAACATGCTCTTTTTCTACTTCATCCCTGATAAAGTGAAGTCTAACATCAATATGCTTAGATCTTTCATGATAAACAGGATCCTTACAAAGATATAGAGCACTCGGACTATCCATATGAATCACAGGAGTGTAAACAACATTCTGGATTTCATACATGATTCCTTTCAGCCATAATGTTTCCTTACAAGCCTCAGTAGCAACTATAAACTCTGCTTCAGTAGAAGACAAAGCTACTATAGACTGTTGCTGAGACTTCCATGAAATGCAATTACCAGCCCAAGTAAAGAAGTAAGAGGTAATGGACTTACGAGTGTCTCTATTACTACCATAATCTGAGTCCACAAACCCAACTAACTCATTTCTGGAGGTGTGTTCAGAGTAAACAAGACCATGATCCTACAGCCACATCATAAGGAGTATCTTTCATCCTATTTATTTCTTCAGGAGTAGAAGGACACATGTCACTGGTCAGATCCAAGTGAGCACCCAGAGGTATAGGTGCAGACTTAGAATCTGTCGTGGAAAATCTACCTAGCACTTTATGCAAGTAATCAGCTTGAGACAACATCATAGTTTTATTTTTCCTGTTTCTGATGATATTAACTCCTAGGATTTTCTGAGCAGGACCCAAGTCCTTCATGTCAAAATGCTTTTTAAGGTCAGTTTTAACACCAGAAATAGCAATCATATAGTTACTAATTAGGAGTATATCATCTACATACAGAAGAATGTACAAGGGAGAAGTACCCTTCACATTCTTAAAATACAAACAAGTGTCATACTTGCTTCTGGTAAAACCTAGAGTTCTCATGCAATTATCAAACTTGATATTCCACTTCCTAGGAGATTGTTTTAATCCATAGTTCGATTTGTTTAACAAACAAGCATGCTCAGGTTTGGACTCATCAACAAAGCCCTCAGGTTGAGACATATCAATGGTTTCTTTTAAATCACCATGTAAGAAAGTTGTCTTAACATCCATCTGTTCTAATTCCCAATCAAACACAGTGGTCATAGCAAGCAAGAGACGCATGGTTTTATATTTAACAACTGGAGGAAAGATGTCATTATAGTCTACACCTTCCTTTTGGGTAAATCCCTTAGCTACAAGTCTAGCTTTATATCTAGGAGGGTCAGAAAAATGAGTTCCTTCTTTCAGTTTAAATATCCATTTGCAATCAATGAGTCTAGTGTTACTAGGTTTAGTTACTGGGACCAAGTATTATTAACATGCATTGACTGAATCTCTTCATGCATAGCTTTCATCCATTCATTAGCCTTAGGGTAGGAAATAGCTTGTTTATAAGTCTCAGGGATAAAAGAGGCAACCAACTCAGAGGCAACAAATGCAAACTCAACAATATTAGAGGTGAACTTTCTATTGGGAATTTTTGTCCTGGGTTCTCTATCCTTAACAAGTTGATAGTTTTGCAATGGGTGCTCAGTTCCTATGTTTTCATGTGTATGATTACTAGAACTAGCATTAAGAGGGGTAGTAGAAAGATCACTTACTGCCCCACCTGATTGGTGAGGTTGCATATCTTCCATTTGGTCTCCTTGACCACCAATTTCCCCTTCATCCTCATGTTGTACTGGTTGTAACCCTTCAGTTTGCCCTTCTGAGGTAGCAGTCTGTTCAAGTGAGAAGTGTCCAATGTCAAACTCTTCTTCAATGTCCAGGTCTTGATTATTCTGGTCTGGAGCAAAGAATTGACCTCCAAAGTGGACAGTAGCAACTCCTCTACTTTCTTCTATACCTGTATAATCATTTGTAGCTGTTAGCTTAGTTTTGAAGTGAAATTCTTTTTCATTGAAGGTCACATTTCTAGAAGTTATTACTTGGTACCCATGGGGTTGAACAAGTAGTAACTTATAGCCTTTGACCCCCTCAGGATACCCTAGCATTACACATTTTGAGCCCTAGGATTTAGCTTACCCTGAGATATCTGAGAATAAGTTGTGCATCCAAAAGGTCTTAAATGTGCAATGTTTGGGACCTTACCTGTCCACAATTCTTGTGGAGTTTTGAATCCCACTGCAGAGGAAGGAGACCTGTTTATGAGGTAGGCAGCAGTAGTCACTGCCTCACCCCACATAGAGGGTCTCATTCCTGAGCTAATCAGCATACATCTGGCCTTTTCTAACAATGTCATGTTCATCCTCTCAGCAGTACCATTCTGCTGAGGGGTACCAGGCACTGTTAAATGCCTCTTGATGCCATTATTAAGACAATAGGAGTTTAATTCCTTGTTACAGAACTCAAGTCCATTGTCTGTTTTTAGACATTTGAGCTTTAGGCCAGATTGACTCTCTACCACAGTCCTCCAGGACTTGAAAGAGTCAAAAGCTTCATCCTCAGTCTTTAGGAGACTCAACCACACCTTTCTAGAGTAGTGATCTATTAGAGACAGGAAGTATTTCTTGCCTCCAATAGAGTCTACTTGAGTTGGCCCCCAGAGATCAGAATGAACATACTCTAGGGGTTTGCTGGCTGTGTAGGTTGATCTCCCAAAGCTATGTTTGGATTTCTTGCCAAATACACAATCCCCACAAAAGTCAAGTTCACAAGGGTGTTTGTCAAGCATATCATGATCTCTGAGTGAGCCATTTCTTGTAGATCCTTCATCTCTGAGTCAGTTATGTCGATTGGCCAATCTTCAGAGACGGCCTTATAACACTTTTCTTTGATGAGGATAGCCTTCATCTTCACCTTCCACATGGCGAAGTCACTGGTTCCATCATAGGGCTTGAGTCTTGGGTTATCAGCCATGGTACCTGACAGATTAGACAGTCAGTAAAATGGAAGCAAAAACACAAGTAAAAACAAGAAACCCTAATTTGACAGAAAAAACTTAGAATTCTTGCTTGATTCCAAAAGCAAGTAACAAGAAAAGAAACTACAGAGAATCTCGAAGGTCTTAATTGAATGAGATCGAGATCTGAAGTCACAGCGGAAGCCAAGATATCAAAGACAACAACCTGGCTCTGATACCACTTTGAGAATTGAAATTCGCAACTGTAATCGATCGATCGCAACAACTCGTAAAGCAAAAATAAAGCAGATGGACACAAGATCTGTTGACGCGGTTCGGTAAACCCTAATCGGCGGAGCCCGGTGACGGGAGGCTTAAACCCAAGGCACTAGATCAAGGATTACAGGGTATCAATTACAAGGGAGCACTCAGGGAACTCAAAGACTCAACAACGAAGCAAAACAGAAGCAAGAAGACTAAGTAAAAGGGAACCAACCCCCTTTCTGGGCAACCGAAGTTCTTCACAAGAACTTCCACACAAGTGACCAAGATAGCCACCAAGCAACGCCAGAGAAGACAACCGGAGACGTCGCGAACCACTTCTTCCTTCTTTCTCTCTTCCTTTCTTTCTCAGCTAGGTTTTTCTTCGAGCGAGTGAAATCTCTCTGAATGACAAACAGTGCCGAGCCAGGTGCTTATATACACAAGCCAACAAGAGCACATAGCAGCTTCTATAATGGGCTTCGAGTCTTGTTATGGCAAAAGCCCAAGCTCAAATCTGTAACCTCACTTAAGCCTCCAAACCAATATAATTGGGGTGGCTTAATTTGGTCACAAATTAAGACTTAGCTTAATATACCAATGTCTCTAATTCCCTAAGTAACCTCAACCTTATAATACATATACTCAAAACATATATACTAAGCTGGCTTATAATTACAACAATCGTAAGGTAGGAAGACTGCATTATAGTGTGGGAAAGAGGAGAGCCGTGATTGGTTAGCAAAATTTTGATTAAGCTTGCAGTAGATACGGTGATCGGTACTTGCCTATTCTTCCAAGTGTATAAAAACCCCGAGAAGTCGAGATCCATAAATCCCGTGCTACAAGACAAATCTCCAAGTTCTGTTGGAGCATTCAACGGGTGTGTATCATCTCCAATAAGCTTCTCAGAGGGCTGTAAAATCACATTAAAGTCACCCATTAACGTCCATGGTTTGGAGTTTAAGTTTTGCATCCTCTTTATGTCATTCCACAACTCAACTCTAGCAGGAGTTGACTTGGACGCGTATATAAATGATAGGTTAAAAGGTGGTTGGCCATTTAGAGGAGCTATGGTTGTGTGAATGAATTGGCTCGAAGAGTAGTGAGGTATGAGGGATACAATTAAGGAATTCCATCATATCCAAATGCGGCAGTTACTTGAGATAGCTACATTTCGAGTAGTTTTCCCATCCTCTAGTGCTCATAACACCCAACGTTTTAACTCTGTCAGCATGTAGGCGAGTTTCAATGATAGCTATTATATCAACATTTTGCTTCTTTATAAGACTTCTCATGTGATCTTGTTTGATATCCTCGGTAAAACCACGCACATTCCAAGCCGCAATAGTTGAGCATTATTCATTGGCATGTATGGAGCTAGGGTGTTTCTCAACGTCCGTATTGCTTTCCAATAGGATATCCAACTTTCTATAGCTACTATCTTTCCATTGTTATTATTGTGTTTGAATTAAGACTTTTTTTCCTACACATGTAACACAAATGACTCCTTAATGGATTGGATCGTTTGTTTTATATGTGTAGGAATAAACGACTTAGTTCACACAAAATAAAAAACAAAATATAAACATAAAAGACGAATACATGAACACATGAACTAGAGTGGAAAATCTTATTCAACCAACTACAGTATAAGTTTAAGGTCTCGTTCGGCATCTACTACATTAATCATTATAATGGTTTATAATAGATTAAAAAGAAAAATGTGCATTCCACAAGAAATCTAAATAAGCAATTCTGCTTTTGTGTATTAAGTTATTAACTCAATTGTTACCCCACTCCTTGTTGTTCTAGTATGTTCTATTTTCATCTTCACCACCCAAATCCATTATCATCTATGATAATCCATTTCAAAAAATAATATATTATAATGTATTAGAGATTGTTTGCCGAACACAGCCTAAGGAACGCTCAGTATCTTAAAGTTTTGCCTATACATGAATTAGAAGAGGTCTACATATCTTATTGATTTCTCGTTTATTTTCAAGTATAGCTCAGACTCAACACTTAGATTTCTAACTCAACCTTGAATTTCTTCTACTACTTTTGCCTACAAACTCAATGTCAAAGAATTAGAGATTTCTTCTGTTCAGCCAATGATATTGTTGCTAGACTGAGTTTCTAGCATTGTATACTAACGCCTTCACTTCTAATCAAGTAACGGTTTTATGTTATCTTCCAACTGGGTCAAGCGCAACCCTTAATTCCATGTGACACAATGTTCCTGAAGCACACTACAAACACTCAATAGTTAAATATTTATTATTATCAACATTCAAAAAAAAAAAAACACATCACATGTAATTTTGCTTTACAAATGGAAGAGGCATGAGACTAGCTAACACTTTGTGAGTTGAGATGATTTTGTCTTGTCCATTCTTTTGTCTTCTATTGAAGTCCTTGCATACAGTGTTTATAATATTGGCCCATCTTGAGCTCTATAATTGGCTTATATATGGACCATCACGAAAAACTACAGCATATATTATTAACTTAGTTCTAGTTTTATTCTAGCGTCATATCCAGAATTTACCCAACGATTTTTATAACACGTAAAAATAACATTAATATAAATAAAAAATATTTATTATTTAATTGTATCTATTTTAATTTATTTTTAAATCAATATTATATAAATAAAAGAAATAATATCATTAGAATTATTTTTAAATAAAAGAAATAATATCATTAGAATATATATAAATGATATCAATAGATTTAGGATAATGATCTTTATATATATATATATATATATATATATATATATATATATATTAATTGATTTGTGTTCAAATAAGGAAATAATATCATTAGAATTATATCAATTATCTTTAAACATATATATTAATTTTTTATTTTTGAGAAAAATGACATTTATCAAATGATGACATGACATAGTTTATTGATTAATATATAATGTGGCGTGACTAATTGATGAGTATAGTGTTTTGCTTTAGTAATTATATAGAGATTAGTTTTCCATATTAGCACAATCAAACACTAAATTAAATTATTAAATGAATATAAATTATTTTTATTTCAGAAAGCAATCATAATCCATTATGAATAAGATGGTGGCGGTGTTTTGCAAAGGAAATTTCAGGTGCATATAACTCTTAAAGTATGAAAAATGAAGAGATCGCGTTCACAAATTACACATCAATGTTCATATTCTAGATGATAATATTCATTTACTAGGCCATAAAAAAATTTGAATGTTTTTCAGTGAGGATGCGGTGACATACTTGTAATTACTGCGAACTTTGTTTTTTTTTTGTCTTAAAATGACCTCAAACTTTTTTATTGCCCAAATTATGAACATTACAGCTCAAATTATGAGCATTAGCTTGTTATCTGTGAACGCGAAAACGTCATTTTTCTTACGTTAAGCCTTGTTCTCACCAGAATTTTTTCTCGTGTTTTGCATTGTGAAAACGGTAACAAAAAAGCATTTAGACCATTTTTAATGTTATTAATAGTAATCTCTAGATAATTACTAAAACAAAAGTCTACTCATCAATAAGCTATGTCACGTCATCTACTCTTCAATAAGCTATGACACGTCATCATTTATTATGAGAGATTATGTGCTTAATTAACTTCGTTTTTTTCCTTTTGAAGTCATCATTTCACCTTTTTCTTTCAAAAATAAAAAATGAAATATATATTTTAAATATAATTAACCTAATTCTATTGATATTATTTCAATATTTGAACACAAAAGAACTAAATATATATACAAAGATCACTATCCTAAATCTATTGATATCATTTCCTTATTTAAACACATATCAATATAAAATATTATAAATTAATTAAAAAAAAATTTATTTATATAATATTAATTAAAAAATTAATTAAAAAAAATTAATTATATAATACATATTTTTATTTATATTAAAATTTTTATATATACATAATTATAAAAACATTGTACAAATTCCGCATAGTGACAATTGAGAGAAGGATCCCAAGTGAGCCAGAAGGTTATTCAAACCCCACCTAACATTATGAAAAAGAATTACAAAAAGCCTTGTAAGACCATCTAATCTTGTATTTAATCTTATCTTTTAATCTATCTATCTATCTAATCTAATCCAATCTAATCTATCTATCTATCTATCTAATCTATCTAATCTACTATATAAATTGCGGAGAGAGAAAATGAAAGCTTCGTATTCAATTTTGAAGTGTTTTGATTGGTTCCTTCATAAATGACTTCAATTTCACATTTCAATAAAGCTTACGAATTTATGAAGCCATATGTATGTGTTGTGACTCATTGTTGCAAACTCAATTCATAGTTGTTGTTCGTCAAGCCCATCATAGTAAAATGTTCTAACATGTCTTTATGTTAAAAATAAATTTAGACAAATTAATTAGATAGATTATAACCGTAAAATTGTTATGAGATTATTAGTATACAATAGATTATCCAGAAGCTAATGGAGACTCTCTTTTGATTTCATAAACATATGTAATGCAAAGGGTGGACAAAACAAATGTTTATTTATTATATTTATACATACACATTTCCAATGTTAAAATAGTTTCCAACCATAAAATATATTACTACAAAAATCAAAATGTAAAGTATTTACACACATCAATAACGTTTATATCTAAATTTTAAGACTTATGTATTAGACTCGCGCGTAGCGCAAGCCTCAAATGCTAGTAACATATAAAACTAACATTTGAAATAAGCATTTAGTGATTTTAGAGATGAACTTAGGACTCTATTTATGGAAAATTAAGACATCCATTTATTACTTAGTAATTATATTATGCATTAATGTAAATTTACTAGGAATTTCAATATCTTGCTTAATAATGATAATAATAATGGTGATTTTGATTATTTTTTTCATTTTACTTTGACGACATCATATGATATTGATTGAGTTTTTTATTGGTCATCTATTTTTGTAAGATATAGATCATACTAATTTTTATTTAGTCTATAAAAAATTGTTCTAACTCCTCTTGAAACTCTAAGGTATCATATAATTCTCTTCATAGTTTGCAATTTAATTGGTGCTTCCTTCTTTTAACAAGGAAAACGTAATCCCATATTTCAGAAGAAAGTTGTTTTAGACACCCTAATACTTCACATATGTACAAGCTACCTTTGAAAAATAGCCTTTTAGCACCCCTAATATTTTAGGGAATTGACGATGAAATAATATGTCTTTTATAGTATATCTTTGTATTACAATGTATTTGGTTTACATGGCTTTGTTGCTTCAGTGCAACTTGAGGATACCAATCTTCTCATTCAAGCAAAGTTTTATGTCTCTTATATAAATTAGATATATTCTTTACGACACTTACTTTGAGTTTGATGTCATTATATCTACATGACAACTATCCAAGACAAAATTATGCCCCACGTTGTATCTTGGTTTAGTGGGGGATACAACATAGGATGATGAGTTAAATTATTTAAGTATAAAACAGTTCAATGATATACTATTTTTCGTTGCTGGAATAATCTTACTTTGAAGTTCAAATAAACTGAATTATAATATATAAAGATGTAAATAATATAACGATTTGATAGTTCAATGATTATAAAAAAAGGTTGTGCATCTCACGGGCCCCAGAAGACTAATTTTATTTGAAAATTAAAGAGCCATATAAAAAAAGAGATTGAATTACCATTTTTATTAATAATTAATGACAACAAAAGTTGTAAAGATTTGTGTCTTTTACATCCCGTTTTTATAGATACTCCGTTAATATTTATTTTTCATTCTAGCTTTTTCATAAAAAATACTCCTTTGTTTCTTTATAATTGTGATTTTAAAAATTTTAAGACAAATTAAGAATATAATTGTTTCTCCAATTTACCTCACTTAATTTTCTTGATTAGTAATTCTAAAATAATAATTATTTAAATTCTAAATATAATAATAAAAATAGAGGCTAATCTGACAAAATAGTTAAAAGGACAATTAAATAGGAACAAGGAAAACAATGTAGAATGACAATTAAAAAGGAACCGATGGAGTATTTATTAATAACTAATGTCTAAAATAATGGAGTAATTATTTAAGAATCTAAATCTATCAACATAGTGGAAAATCTAACAATTATTTATACACAACTAGCGCAGTGACTCGTGCACAAGGATATATTTATAAAATTAGTTAGAAGTAATTTTATAATCATTTTTGACATATCTTTTATATATATTATGTATATCATTTTTATTGTTACAACCTAAATAAATATCTATAATAAAAAAAAACAAATGGTCATATATCATTAATAAAGTTCTTTATGTTATAAATGAGATTTTTCTGCAAAATTTATGTGCTTGTTCATTGATTAACTAAAAAAACTATTACTTTTTTTGGATAATAAAAAACATAATTAATATAGAGGTTTATTAGATTTTTGTTATTTTTTCACATGATTAGATATTTATAGTTTTATTTTACAAAACATAATTTTCTCTATATTAAATTTCTTGTTTTTTACTATAAAGAGTTGTTAATATATTTTTTAATATATTAATCATTTTTTAAATAAAATAAATAAATGACTTAACAACTTTCATAAATTCACTCTAAAGAAGAGCTTTAATATATGGGTGTGAATCCCATAATAAAATCTTTTATAGAGATAAATAAGAATGAATCTAAGTCATTGGATGCTTTGGTATCCAATGACTTAGATTAAACTAGCTATCTCCACTACAAGTGGGGGTAGTTGTGGTGGTGTGGCGGCCTCCCGGCGACCACCCTACGACTTTGCGGCGACCACCCGATGGTTGCCCGGTAGAGGTCCGACGGAGGTCCGGCGGCGAACCGACGGAGGTCCGTCCGGCGGTGGTCCAATAATAAATGAAAAAGTTAAAGTATAAAAATAAATGAAATTTAAGTCTAATTCAAATTGGTGAACATTTAAATATAATGTGATGAACATTTAATTATAATGTGATGAACAATCTGTTGGTGAACATGTAAGTAACATGTGATGAACATTCAGTAGAGTATATCAAAATGAACGTTTATCAACATTTTGATGAACATTTATGAACAACGTGGTGAACATTTAAGCTAATTGTAATGAATTTTTGAGTAATGAACATTTTATTAAATGCTTGTGAACATTTAAGGATGTTTGATGAACATTTAAGTATGAGTTGATGAACATTTAGGTAATTTTTTATGAAGATCAAGTGTTTTTTACTCGAAATTATATTAAAAAGTGGTGTTCCACATAAGTGGTGCTCCGGCGGTCCGACGATGGCTTGATGGTGGGTTAGTGGTGGTGCAGTCGTGGTGGTCGGTGGTATTCCGGCGATGGTCCGCCGTTTGTCCAAATACATAACCATTTAAGTGTTATAAACTTGGTGAACATTTAAAAATAATTTGATGAACATTTAAGTATAATGTGATGAACATTCAGTTGGTGAACATTTAAGTATAATGTGATGAACATTTGGTGAACATTTAAGTATATTGTGATGAACATTCAGTAGAGTATATCAAATGAACATTTATCAACATTTTGATGAACATTTATGACCAACGTGATGAACATTTAAGCCGATTATAATGAACTTTGAGTAATGAACATTTTATTAATTTCTTGTGAACATTAAAGTATGAGATGATGAACATTTAGGTGATTTTTGTTGAAAATTAAGTGTGTTTTTTTAAAAATTATATTAAAGTGGTGTTCCACATAAGTGGTGGTCCGGTGGTGGCTTGATGGTGGGTCAGTGGTGGTGCGGTGGTGGTTCGCCGTTTTTCCAAATAACATAAACATTTAAGTGTAATAAACTTGGTGGACATTTAAATATATTTTGATGAACATTCAGTTGATGAACATTTAAGTATAATGTGATGAACATTCAGTTGGTGAACATTTAAGTATAATATGATGAACATTCAATTGGTGAACAGTTAAGTAGAATGTGATCAACATTCAGTTGATGAACTTTTAAGTACCATGTGATGAACATTAAGTACAGTATATACAAATGAACATTTATCAACATTGTGATGAACATTTATGAACAACGTGATGAAAATTTAGTAATAAATAATTTTGTAATATTTGTGAACAATTTTATACATCTTTGTGACAATTTTATTCCGGTGAGGCCTAAAGGTGGTCCGGCGGTGGTATGGCGGGGGTCCGGCGGGGGTCCGACGGTGGTCCGGCGAAGGTGACAAGGCATGACAAGGGGTGCCACATGTCATCATATGGGCTCTTGGATCTCTCTTGATCCAAGGGTCCACAATCATTTTCATTTATCATTTTAACAAGTATTATTACATGACACTTTTCCTTAATATATAAGATACATTACTAAAACCTACCACACCGATGAAATATTAATTAACAAAACTAAAGTTGGAGCATTGTTTGCCACGTGTTCATCAACGATTGGTGCCACCTCAACTTTGTATTAAAAGAAAAATTGAAAAATTATTAATTTGGTCTCCACAAATTTATTTTAATTAATTGTCATAATAATTTGTTAAAATAAAAATTCAGAAAAATCCTAACTGAATCTTCTTTTTAATTTCATGGTAAAATATTATTATGTAACAGTAAAAATTACTAAGCATAAACCTTACACATTTAAAAATAATCCATTAGTTTTATAATATTTTACTACTATTTAGGGTTATACTAATATATCATAAATCTCTCGAATAATATTTTACCCAAATCATAAATATTATTATGTAACGTTAAAAAAATCAAACCATAAATCTCACACATCTAAAGGTAATCTATTTATTTTTTTAAATATTTTACGATTTATAGAAAAGATACATAGAAATTATGCTAATTCAATTTTTTTGGAATAGTAAAAAAATGATTTTTTCTTGATTATCTAAACATTTTGATTATTATAAATTTTTCTCTAATCTATAAAGTTGAATATCAACCTTAACACACACGAATACCGTTGAAGATAAATATTTTTTATATCGTAAGAGGTTGTTACACCGGAACCGAAATATATATATATATATATGGTCAGGATCTGGTGAGAACGGACTCCCAGGAGAGAACAGGTGAGAACGGATCTGGACCGTTGATCAGAAAAAAATAAATATTGAACGACAGAAAAAAGAAATCTTCTCACGCTGCCTTCCCCGACCTTTCTCCTCTTTCCTAGCTTGCATCAAAGGGTGAAGATTCTGCCAGCAGTAAGCTCGAGATCTCGTCGACCTTGCAACTCCGGCACAAAGCGGCGATGACGATGTCGCTGATAGTAGTTGCAAGGATCGTTTTCGTTCGATATTTCTGAAGATTTAGGAATTTTGGTTTTTACCTAGGTTGAATTTGGGGAAACCATCTCTAAATTTCGAGACTCAATCTGCGTTGTCTTCAGTTTCTATGCCGGGCACGAGCCGCTTGCACAAACCCAAGGTTTTTGCTTTAAGCCTGTCTTCGGGAACCCTATTTCTCTTCGCTTCTATCTTCTTCTTCTTCTTCGGGGCTGGGATTTGGAGTAACAGGAGGGAAAACTGGATGGAAATCCGGCGAATATGACTTCATTTAGTGAAGGAGGCGACAATTCTCCAGTCTCGGAAGCGGAGGGTGGGACGAGCTTCGAATCGATGACAGTGAAGGAGAAGAAAAGGGAGAGAGAGGAGGCGGAGAGCGGGAAGTTATGTTCACGATGTCGACGGAGATGCTCAGAAGGATTAATAAGCAGACGACCACAATGTTGTGATGGTGATACAAGCAGCAAATGAATGAATCATTCATCATCTGATAAGCAGACGACACCAACCCCAATTGTTAGCTACTCTCTCCCACTTTACTTTGGTTTAATTTCAGAATACTGCTTGGCTAATTTAGTCTGTTAGTGGTAGAAACTAGAAAGTATGTTAATTTTAGGCCAGTGGATGATGTTGTTCATTTCTTCAACTAAAGGTCTTTATACAGTGTGCTAGTTCTGTTTTGATTGTACGTAGATGACATAATTAAGAATGAAGACATAGCAACTTATTGGTAGTAATCTTCTTCTGTTTGAAAAATTATTTGATTATTCTAAGAATTCCGTTTCTCATAGTGTGATTTCTGCTTTGTTTTGATTACTTTTGTTTCCTATTTTTGTTATGGATGGTCAAAATAGTGCATTTTATTGATTGTTTATGTTGCATTGTGGGGTATAGGCAGCGTCTGAGCTCATAAAGACTTTTGTAGAGCCTGTTCTTGAATCTTACAAACCAATTATACTTTCCTCCTTCTTCATTGATCAGCTGAGACTAGGATGGAGAACTAATCTCAGCTGACCTCCATACCTAGCAAGCAGTTCTTCTAGTAGTGGAAAAGAAGTAAAGATTGAATGGAGAAAACGTTTCTCCTACTTGCTCTTTGGGTGTTCAATTTCTACTCCACGGTGTCTGCTAATGTTGAAGGTAAGTTGTGATTTTTGGGTTACGAGTGATTTTATGATCCTGTGACTTGTTTTAAAAAAGACTTGTTGTTTGTCAAATAGGTGATGAAGTTTGAATTTTCACAAATTTGTATGGAGTTTGAACTTTCAATCATTTAGCTAAGTATGGAGTTTCTAATTGTATTGTATCTTGTTATGAGGAAGTTTCTTTCTCAGCACAAGTAATCACACACTGATAAAGATTTGTTGGTTAGCTTGTTCCGCAGCTTGGTAATCTTCCAAACTTGCAGTACCTGTAAGCAGTCATCTATGTCTCTTTCTTCCTTGAACCTTTTCCATTTAATTATATCATTCTTTATTTACAAATTGTTGCATTGACGATTGATCTGGATGTTTAGAAAATTTATAGTTTACTTAGTGGGTTATTCTTGCAGGATGAGAGAATTGGTGTGTCTGAAGTCCTAGAGGTTGCTCCAGACATACAACCATTACCATAGCCATTCCACGTTTTTATAAGAAAATGTTCACATTGCTTTCCTTGGAAGTAGTGAAACAACAATATTTTCCACATCATTTTCTTATGTAATGTTGATGTATTATGTAAGCAATAAATGTATGGTCTCTTGAAATTGTAAATCATTTCTTAATATATAACAGTAACTATGGCTTTAATAAATTTATACAATCACTATTACTATTTGAAACAAAAACACACGAGCTAGAATAAAAACAAATCTTGGTATGTAAGTAGTATGCAATTCACAATTAATATAGTATGCAATTTAAAAAACACATGGTATGCAATTTACAAATAAACTAGTATGCAGTTCAGATAAACCTTATATGCAAACAACAAATCAATAAGTATGCATTTTAGAAATCACTTTGTATGCAATTTAGAAATAACTGAGTATGCAATTCAAAAATAACTGTGTATGCAATTCACAAAAACTGAGTATACAATCCACAAAAACTGAGTGTGCAATTCACAAAAACTGAGTATGCAATTCACAAATTCAATTAGTATGCAATTCAATTAGTATGCAATTCACAAAAACGAGACAACACGTGACAATCCCCGAAGAAACAAGTGGGTGCCTCGTGAAATAAACATAGCATGGTTAGGAAAAGAACATGGCGAATAAAGCTTAAAGAAAAGCACATGTGTTGGCTCGGAGAAGAACGTGAGATGGATAAAAGAAAGTCATGTGGCGTCGCTCTGAAAAGCACGTGGTGTGCACTAGAAAGTCTTGTGGAACGGCTCAAAGAAGCACTTGGTATGCAATTCACAATTTAATAAGTATGCAATTCAAAAAACACTTCGTATGCAATTCAGAAATCACTTAGTTTGCAATCAAAAAATCACTTGGTATGCAATTAAAAAATCACTTAGTATGCAATTCAGAAATACCCGAGAATGCTATTCAAGTATGGTGCTCGAGAGTAGGACATATGGAGCTTAAATAAAATCATGTAAGGTGCTTCGCTAGAAGCACGTGTGAAACTTAAAGAAAAGCACGTGTGGTGGCTCGGAGAAGCACGTGATGTGGATCAAAGAAGTACGTGGTGTGGCTAAGAGAAGCACAATTCGTGATTAGAAAAAGAACGTGTTGTGCCCCAAAAAATCAAGTGGGTGCCTCGTGAGATGCACGTAGCGTGTTTAGGAAAATAACATGACATGTTTAGGAAAAGCACGTATGGAGCTTAAAGAAAAGCACGTGTGGTGGCTCGGTGAAGAACGTGAGGAGGATAAAAGAAAGTCATGTGGCGTTGCTACGAAAAGCACGTGGTGTGCACTAGAAAGTCATGTGGAACGGCTCGAATGAAGCACTTGGTATGAAATTCAGAAATCACTTAGTATGCAATTCACAATTCACTTAGTATGCAATTCAGTAAACACTTGGTATGCAATTTGCAAATCAATTAGTATGCATTTCGTAATTCAATTAGTATGCAATTTAGAAAATACTTTGTATGCAATTTAGAAATTACTTAGTATGCAATTGAGAAACACTTGGCATGCAATTCAAAAATCACATAGTATACAATTCGAAAAACACTTGGTATGCAATTCAAAAATAACTAAGTGTGCAATTCACAATAACCGAGTATGCAATTCACGTATGGTGCTCGAGAGTAGCACGTATAGAGCTTAAATAAAAGCACGTAAAGTGATTCGCTAGAAGCACGTAAAGTGATTCGCTAGAAGCACGTAAAGTGATTCGCTAGAAGCACGTAAAGTGATTCGCTAGAAGCACGTAAAGTGATTCGCTAGAAGCACGTAAAGTGATTCGCTAGAAGCACGTAAAGTGATTCGCTAGAAGCACGTATGAAGCTTAAAGAAAAGCACGTGTGGTATCTCGGAGAGGCACATGATGTGCATCAAAAGAAGTACGTGGTGTGGCTAAGAGGAGCAGAACGCGTGACTAGAAAAAGAACGTATTGTGCCCCGAAAAAGCACATGATAAACCCCGAAAAGCAAGTGGGTGCCTTGTGATATGAACATAGCGTGTTTAGGAAACGAAGTATGCAATTCACAAATAAGTAAGTATGTAATTCAGGTATGGTGCTCTAGAGTAGCACATATGAAGCTTAAAGAAAAGCACTTAAGGTGCTTCCCAAGAAGCACATATGAAGCTTACAGAAACGCACGTAAGATTCTTTGAAAGAAGCACGTAGGGTGCTTCGCGAGAAGTACTAGGGTGCTTTTATAGTGACACATATGAAGCTTCAAGAAAATCACGTAGGGTGGTTCGCAAAAAGCACGTAAGGTGGTTTGAAAAGAGTACGTAGGGTGGTTCAATGATTAGCACGTGGAAGGTTTGAGAGTAGCACATGGATGGTTCGAGAGTAGCACATTAGGGGAATTCAGAGATGCATTTTGGATGCTCGGGAGTAGAATACAAATAAGTGAGTATGCAATTCACAAATAAGTGAGTATGCAATTCACAAATAAGTGAGTATGCATTTCATAATTCAATTAGTATGCAATTCAGAAAACACTTGATGTGCAATTCAGAAATCACTTAGTATGCAATTTAGAAAATACTTGGTATGCAATTCAGAAATCACTTAGTATGCAATCCAGAATACACTTGGTATGCAATTCAAAAATAACTTAGTATGCAATTCAGGAAACACTTGATATGCAATTTGCAAATCAAATAGTATGCATTTAATAATTTAATTAGTATGCAATTCAGAAAACACTTGGTATGCAATTTGGAAATCACTTAGAATGCAATTCAGAAAACATTTGGTATGCAATTCAAAAATCACTTAGTATGCAATTCAGAAAACACTTGGTATGCAATTCAAAAATAACTTAGTATGCAATTCACAAAATTTGAGTATGCAATTCATAAATAAACGAGTATGCAATTCACAAGAACTGAGTACGCAATTCATAAATAAATAAGTATGCAATTCAGAAAAATTCGAGAGATGGACATAACGTGGCGGCTACGAAAAGCATGTGACATGCCCTTGAAAAGCATGTGGTGTGGCTCCAAAGCACATAGCGTATCTAGGAAGAAGCATATTACGTGCCTCATACAAGCACATGGCGTGGCTTTGAAAAGCACGTGGTGTGCCCTAGAAAAGCATGTGGCGTAGCTCAAAGAAGCACATGACGTGACTCGGGAGATGCACATAATGTGGCTATGAAAAGCATGTGACGTGCCCTAGAAATAATTCAGTATGCAATCCACAAAAAACTAAGTATACAATTCACAAAAACTAAGTATGCAATTCACAATAACTGAGTATGCAATTCACAATAACTATGTATGCAATTTACAAAAAACTGAGTATTCAATTCACAAAAAGTGAGTAGGTAATTCACAAAAACTGAGTATGCAATTTACAAATAATTTGCTTTTAGAGAAACACAAGTTTGAGGCCTTCTAATTTTAAAAAAATGCACATACAAATTTACAAATATGCAATACATTACGAAATGCATATATTTTGTGTTACGAGATGCTTTAGAAATGCATTTTATTTGTTTTTTCGGACACCGAGTAAATGCACATATTATATATTGTGAAATGCACATATTATATATTGCAAAATGCACATAGATTGCAAATCACTTAATTTCTCGAACTCCGGTGATCATTCAAGTCTATTATTGTTAGTTAGGCATGCCTACAAGCTATGCATCTCCTTTAGCCAAAATGGACGCCTACCAACAAACACCTTATGATCTAATAAACAAAATCTCCATACTCTACAAACAAACACCTTATGATCTAATACCATCAATATCTATGAAACAACAAGATGTACTATATATACACGTATCAGTAATAAAAAATATTATAGTCGACCATGATGAAGTACTATCTACATGTAATAGAAACACCAATCTCAGCATTCAGCATCTAATACAAAATGATGACAAAATTTTGTGTTAGTGTAAAAATGTGAAGAAAGATTGAAAACCAATCTCAACAACACTATCCAAAATGACAGATGGATATGGTAAGAATCAGACATAAGCTTTCTGATTGATACCCTAAACCTAGTTCTATTACCGATCACTGAAGGCACAGCACTATAGCCTCCCACTGATTTTATTCTTCAGTAACCAATAGAATTCCTAAATATAAGCAGGAAAAGAAGTTAAATGGATCATAAACAAAATCTCCATGCTATGGAAGATGTACCAAAAGCCCCTGCAAACTCCCACAGAAAATGAGTTAAACTTCCTGCTGTTGTTTTTGCTATGCCAAAAGCCCCTGCAAACTCCCAAACAAGCCACCTTTGCCCTTAACCCCAACAACAACAGCATTCCCGGGTTGACCCGATTGCTGCCTCTCCTTAGAATTCATACCTGATCCAGTTTCCCTTTGTTTCTAAGACCTCCTTCTTCTAGTCTCCATCCTCCTCAAACTCTGCATATCCTTCTTCCTCCTCCACTCCTCTTCAGTCTCCGCACAAAGAGAAGACGTCCTCGCCAACGCCGCCACTTTCTCTGGCACCACCAACTGCTCCACCTCTTTGAAAGTGGGTACGTTTCCTGCTATGGAAGATGCCCTAATCAGCCCTTTGTGGGATTTGTCCACCCCAAATCTCCAACCCAGAGACAACCCAAGATTCAATTCCATCTCTCCATCTTCCCTTTCTGATTTCTCCGCAAGATTCTGCCCGTTTTGGGTTGCGATTGGGTCTGTAGTTAGAAAGTTGTGGAATAGATCACTTGGGTGTTTCCGAGTTTCAATCTCTCTGCTTCTTTTTCTTCTTCTTCTTCCACTGCTGCAGCTTGTGCTTCCTTGGTTGCTGGAGTACACCTTAGACGTCACCATCCTTTTGTGCAATTAAACCAAACAGAAACACGTTGGAGATGGAACTTATGTTTTCGTTGCACCCACCACAACTCCTCCATTCCCTCCTTCTCTACACTTGCTTCCGAGTTCCAAGCATCTGGGTTTTGATGAATTCATGCTCTGTTAATTGATTACGATTGTGTTTCAACAACAAATAAAAAGAAAATGAATTGCATGTCAAGAACAGGCATATGAAGAATTGAGCACAAATAAATTAAAAATGCACTGCATCAAGAATAGTAAACTCTGACTAGTGACTACAACCTCTAAAGCTCAAAACCAAACACAAATTGATCTACCATTAATGGATCTCGTTTCTATAAAATGTAGATGTTATTCAATTCTGAGCATGTTACTTTAGTACCTCAATAAAATCTCACAGTTCCACCTAAACAGAATCATTCACCAAAAATCCAAGTACTAGATTCCAGAAATAAGAAAGAATTACTCCAAAATTCCTAGAAAAGAAGAAGTAGCAGACAGATTTAATTAAGCAAAGAACAAGGAGATATAGTCAAATCAGTGACATACTGTATGAATGAATCATAAGCAGAATCGTTTTGAGAACAATCATGAGCCTCCAATGAGTTTACATTGCTCATATTCAGTTCTAGATGGTTGAACCCATTGGATTCAGATGAAGTATATGAATGGATTCTGCATTTTTTCATTTATATAATTTAAAACCATGCCAAGCCAGCCATGTAAGCAAATTGATATGAGCAAACAGACCCATATGTCTAATTACTTCATCACTGTGATACCATCTCCCATCGCCTCTACAAATATCAAAAATTTCCCATTAACCTACAGTAACGAAATTTGATGACTTACTTGGGAATTGATTGCATTCACAAGTGAGTCAATTCTGAATCTCTGCAGATCAGTTGTTGCTGATCACTACCACATTGAAGGCACATAAACCTGCTCTTTAAGATTCTGAGTCACAGTCTCTGTAGGAAACCCTTTAACTGCACAGAAAACCTAAGATGTCCATCTCTCTTGATATAATCCAGCCGCAACAGCAAACCTAAATCTTCAAACATTTAAGGGGGAGGTGTCAGCTTCTTCATAATTCGAGCAACAACGAGATCCCCAGATCCCGTTCTATCACAAGTGAACGACATTATAAGCACATCCTCCGTCCTTTGTCGAAGTCATCGGAAAGACCTAGATCGAATTTGATAGGGTGGAGATGTTGAAAGTAGATCTGGAATTACACATCATGGGGACGCAGAAGAGGCGTTCGAAAGCGCCGTATTCGTTGGAGAAGTTGGAGGATTGCTCATGGGAGTGGAAGAAGAGGGCGGTATACGGGTGGGGGGACTGGTGGAAGAAAGTGGGCCAGCGGCGGAGGACGGGAGAAGGTTTGTTTCCCGTCGACGACAGAGAAGGAGGTGAGGAAATCGGCGGAGGAGCAGTGGATGTCGTATTTGAGGAGGAGAATCGAAGAAGACGAAGAAGATGCCCAATAGCTTATAACCGAGACAATCCGATCGTTTTATATCTAACGGTTCTGAGGCGTTCTCACGTTAAGAGGCGTTCTCTCCTGAGGAATGGTTGTCACCTGAATCACTTCCTATATATATATATATATATATATATATATAGAAACCGGTTCAGGTGAGAACCGATTTTAGGAGAGAACCGGCCTTATCGTGAGAACGATTCTCAGCCGTCTGATCCTTCTCATCCAACGGTCCATGTTATAACGTGGATTTCATTAACACGCGCCCACGCGCCTTTATAAATCCTGCTTCCCTTTCTTTTTTCATCAGCTCTCCCTCTTTCACTCTGCTTCCGTCCCAATTTCGCTCCATAATCGCCATTGTTGATATCTTTCTCAAGCTCATTTTTCCCTTTTTTCCAGCTCCCCTCCTTCATATCTCATTCTCTCTTCGTTTTGTCTTCATTCCGATAGTTTTTGTTTGTTCTCACTCCATATCAGTTTCTTTACCATGTCTTCTGATTCCAAAGCTTCCGATGAGATAAAATCTCCTTCAGGTTTGTTTATTAAGTTTAGTTTATTTGTTTGTTTTGCTCTTAAACTTCTGTAATTTGTATTATTTTTGTCGAATACTTGTATTTTAAATTTGAACTTACCTTTTATAAACCCTAATTTTGTGTTCTGTTTATTGCAACTTCCTAAATTTGTTTTTTACTCTATTTGTTGTATGCATGTCATTACATTATTCACTATTTCTGTGTGGTTTTTTGTAAGTGTTTTGTGATCTCATATAATGTGAGTTGTTGTGTGCATATGAAGTGAGTTTTGTTCTGTTTATGCTATTACAACATTTTCTTTTTTCCCTCTATTGGTAGTTAATGACTAGGATGCTTTTATTTCAGTCTAAGTGATGTTTGAAGTTTTTTTGGTGTTTTCATATGAAGTCATTTGGGGTTTCTTTGATTTTGTGATTTATTTGTATTCCTATGTTTTCATATGTAGTGACTTGTGTTTTGAATATGAAGGGCTTCCTCATTTGTTAGTTAATTATTAGATGCTATTAACATCCTAACTGATGTTTGAAGTTTTTTGTTGTTTTTTCCATATGAAGTCTTTGTCGTTTGCATTTCTGTGTTTCTTTCTATCATTTGTTGTTTATCTGTATTCCTTTTGATGCTTATCTGGAATGTATATTCTTTTCATAATGTTATGTCTTTATCTTTGCAGGAAAAAGTTACATTTTAGGGAAACGGAAGACTAGCCGCACTCCTGCAAGTATATTGAATTCTAAACTTGCCAAGTCTGCATTTCAAGATGAACACAACAACATCAATGTTGTACCTTCTCCTCCTCCTGTTACTGGTCTCTCTTCTCCCAAGTTGCATAATGCCATAGTTATTAGGAGTAGTCCTAGGCTTAACCTTCTCAAAGCATCAGTTTCTCAGGAGTCAATACCACCTCCTCCTCAAGTTCCTGTTGTTTCTTCTCCTAAGTTGCAGAAGCCATGTAAGGATAAGGAGGCTGGCATTGTTATTAGGAATAGTCCTAGGTTTAAAGTTTCCAGAAAAACAGCTGCTAAGGATGCAATTATGGGTAAAGGAAAAGCTAAAGTGACATATGCAGATTCACCTGATAACAGTTCTGATTCAGATGAAGATCCTGAGTTGAAGAGAGCATTGAATATAAGCAGATATTTAGCTCATAACCAGCAGCCAGCTCTCATATCTCACGATGGCCGCACTGTTGTTAGGAAAAAAGTTATGGGCGCCATGAAGTCTCATTTTGATACCCTCTCTTCTAGGAACTCCCCCAAAGCTTTGTTTATCGCTCTTAAAAAGCTGTCTGAAGATCAGAAGAAGGCTGTTATTGATATTGGATTTGGTAGCATCCTTGACTGGAACATTCAAACTTTGCCTAGAAATCTATCTCACTTTGTTGTTCAGAGTTTTGAAGCTGGAGATTGTTCTCTGAAATTGAGTTCTTTAGGTAAAGAAATACCTCTTGTAGTTTCAGATGTTAAAAGGGTTTTTGGGCTTCCTGACTGTGGTGTTCCAATAGTTCTTCCAAGTAGAGTTCACAATTTTAACTTATTAGCTGAGTTTAGGGCTCAGTATCGGGAGCCTTCCAACAATACAACTTTGAAGCCCTCAGAAATATGCAAGAAAATTGTGGATTGTGATGCTGGTGATGATATGTTCAAAAGGAACTTCGTTATGCTGTTTTACACTTTAGTGATTGAAAGCCAAGGATGCGGAGTCATGAGCATGAGACCATTGGATTTGTTGGATGATATTTCGAAGATCAAAGACTATAACTGGTGCCAATTAATCTTCGATTTGGCCATTAAGCATAAGGTGCAGTGGTCGCTTTGCTCTAAGTCCGAGTTTAGAGGTCCAGTGCTATTTCTTTTGGTATGGTTTCGCGAATTGCATACTTAGTGATTTCTGATTTGAATATTTTCTTATTGCCTATAAATGATTCCTATATTAATTTCATAATTTATTTGCATTTTTGTAGCTGTGTTATGTTGATAGAGTTATGGTTCTCAACAAACCTGTTCCAAGGGATCTTCCTCTGATCAAAGTGTGGACAACTTCAATGTTGAAATCCAGAGAGGCTGATGAGATGCTTGTTGGTGCGTTTGGGAAGGGCCAAATTCTACCTGTTTCTGAGCCTGCTTTGCAACCAGAAATTACTCAGCCTCCATTGCAACCAGAATCTTCTTGCCCCATTCCTAAAGAGTGTCTTGGTGATGGAACCATTCCTGTATGTTTTTGTTTTATATTTTTTTTAGTTGTTATCCCTTTTTTGCCTGGATTTTATAATCTAAGAATCTTTGTTCTTGTTTTCAGGATTTTGTTCTTCAGCAATATAATGTTGTTCGTCAAATTGCTAACAATATTCGTGAATTCTACAACAACATTGAAATTGCTCCAGTAGAACATGCTCAGAATACTTTCTTCAAGAAAGTCAATGAAGAATGCACTCGACTTTTGAAGATAAAACTTCCAACAATTGTCGCTGGAGATGATGTTGATGCTTCTGGAAATTTAGATGACAGTGATGAGCGCTTTTGGTCTGATCCCATTGTCTTTGATATGATTGAAGAAGTAGAGAAAGCTATTGCTGCTGAGAAGAAAGTTACAGAGCATGTATCCATGTCTACTGGTGTTTCATCTTTCTTCTTCATTACTTTTTGTCTTTTATATTTTTTCATATGTATTTATTCCTGATTTTTATTCTGTTCCTTTCATTTACAGATGCCGGTCCCAGTAATTCTTTTAATGATACAGTTTTTCACGATGCTGTCAATGATTCTTTTGAAGTTCCACTTGAGCAACCACCTAATGTTTTTGATGTTTCAATGGATCAAGATCTATCATCCCCAACCTCTGTCAAACTTGTAGAATCTGAAGTTTCGGATGTACCAGTTATTCCTTCAGAAGGTGGAGATTCAGAAGTTCCAGTGGAACAATCTGCAGTAGCATCCACTCTTGGACAATCTGCAGTAGCATCGTCTCTTGAACAATCTATAGTAGCTGTGGGTTCAGTGGCAGACTGTGAACAATCTGATCCAAGTAACAGTGGACTTGAAACAAATGTTATTGATTTAACAATTGATAAATGTTCAATGGCATCTCTACCTTCTACAGAAGAAGCATCTAATGTTACCTTACTTTTTGGTATGCAAAGTTAAGTTAATTAATTTTAGCCTACTTTATTTATGAATTGCTTACCTTAATGATTTTTCTTTGTTGTATTTGCAGAAGCTAAAGATAAGGAGAAGAAGAAGAAAATGCCTAGGTTCAGTGGTTTGGTTGCTCGCTGCAGTCCTCGTTTTACTCTTAATGGTGAAGGTAATTCCATTAATGATCCTATTACAGTATTGCTGGACAGCCCTCCTTTAGAAATTTGTGCATCGGCTTCCACTGTTTCTTCATCATTTGTTTCTGCAAAATCAGTGTATGATTCTGAAAAATCAGATCTTGCACCAATTAATATGGGATTAAGCGCTTCTGCTTTCCAGTTTTGCACAATCCCACCATCTTCTACTGTTGAGGTAATAGTTGCTTTTAATTATTAGACCCTGTGTAGTTTTATGTTTGGTTTTATATATTCTATTTATTAATGTTTTTATAGTGTATGCCTCAGGTTCCTTTTCATACAGTGTCTCAACCTGCATCAAATTCTGTAAATCCTGTTGTCCCAAAACCATATCATCGAGCTACTAGGGTATTTGATTCAAGTTACACTTATCATATTTTTACCATTTTTTTATGTTGTCTAACATTTTATTTTATTTTTCAGTCAACTGGAGGAAATTTTCCTTCTCAGCGCACAATGCGTCCTCCACAAAGCTTAAATGATAGGTTTCGTGATAACATGGCATCAATGAGAGCTTCTAGAATTAGCGAGACAAGTAAATCTCCATGGTTGGAAAGACATATTTATCCAGATGTGAAACCTAATGCCAAAGAACGTCGTCTGTTTCAATGGGTTTCTCAGGATAGGAATGAAAAGTAAGTAAAAATATTTGTTATATTGGTTTTGTATCATTTTTGGGAGTTATCTTGATTGGATTAGATGTTTACTTGGGTCTGCATACTAGTTCAATTGTGAACAACATACTAGGTTGAATTGGGAAGTGCATACTAGTTTGAGTTGTGATGTAATGTTTTGTTCTTGCAGGGAAGTCATATCTAGTCATGCATACTAGTTGGTTTTGTATTATTTTTGGGAATTATCTGGATTGGATTTGATGTTTATTTGGGACTGCTTAGTAGTTTAATTGAGAACTGCATACTAGTTGAATTGTGATGCAATGTTTTGTTCTTGCAGGGAAGTCATATTCAGCCATGCTGAATTAAAGCTTACTTGTCGTGATTTTCATACATTCTGTCAAGCTCGATTCTACAGTGTTGACACTAAGATTGTTGATGTGTGGGCCCGAGTATTAAACTTTGAAGAGTTAAAGAGATGTGAATCCAGTATCTACAGATTCTTTGCAAGCACCAAAGTTTGTGTAAGTGCCTCTATATATGTTGTTTGCATGTCTGAACATTTGAACTATAATGTATTTTTATATTTTGCATAATTTTTTAGGAAGCAAGTATCCAACAAGTTACAGTCACTGATCCTGATGCTATGAGTGTCCTTTTTGAAAAGCAAATTCGCATTGAGTTTATGAATTTGAAGCTTGGTGTTTACCCTCTAGACTTTGGCTTGGTATGTATGTTATTTCTGTTTGTTTCCTTTTATTTTGCCTTGTTTCTATGTTATCCTTCTAAAAGTTAACTTTCTGTTTTTCCTCCCAACACAGTTTGTATTTCCCATTAGCACAGGGGAACATATCTTTGTTGTTACATTTAACATGAAGTCCAAGAAGTGTGAATTGTTGGATCCCTGTACCAATCCAAATTTCAATCACACCTGCTTTGCTGAACAACTGGTAAGATATGTTGATTGTATTTTTCATTTTTTCCAGAGTTTTTTTTTAACATCTATTTGTTATTCTCTTTCAGAAAACTGTTTTTGCTCTATACTTCAAACATTTAAATTTGCCTACCGAATCTGAAATGATTCTGAAGATGGAAATTTCAAAGCCTCGTCTACCCATTTATGGAGGGATAGAAAACAGAGATTTGGCCTTCTTTGCCATGTACAACATGGACACATACATGGGATCTGGCTTAAAGGATTGGAAGTACAGGCTGATTAACAACAATGCAAGCCATATTACCACCTTGAAGATCAGGTACCTGAACAAGATTGTCAACACATGTCCTCCAAATGACCAAAAGATGGCAAACATTGTACAAGGAAAGTGTATCACCTCTGTGAAGTTAGATTTGGAATGAAAACTGTAACTGTGAAACTATGCATCAACTTTCTGCAACTCTATAGCTATTGCTGTCTGAATTGTCTAATTGGATATGAAGACACTTGTCTTCACTTTTGAATTTCATTTTATGGTGTTTCAGGATTGCATATGAAGTCATATTTTGAACTGGATATGTGTTTTCATGATTGCTTATGAATCAGTTCTTTCTTGCATACATACTTTTTTGAGTACTGCTTGTTTTCTGTTCGTTTTTCCTTTTTTCTAGTTTGTTTATTATTTGTTGATCATTCATACAACTTGTTCATTATAATAGAAAGCAATTTTATCAAGCTTGCATATGTGAATTAAAATATATTTAATTGTCAAGTCTTGTCAAATAATATTTGATACAAGTACTCCGTATGCTATTTAACTTACGTGTTAGTTTTCGTTTTTTTCTTTGTTTTTTTGTGTTACAGGCACGTTTTCCAACCGTCGTTATAGCAGTTACCAATCAGACAATTTTAATCCCTTATAAATGACCGGATGTCTCTTGTCAATTCATTTCACTTCCCCGTGTGACTCTTCAGATTTCTCATCTTCTTCTTCTTCTTCTTCTTCATCTTATACCGATAAGGTTTCGGTTTTCTTCATCTTCATCATCTGAAAAATGGCAAAAAGGCAGAAGTGTTCTTCATCTAACGATCTTTCTTGTCAGAGTCTTTTTTTGTCTCTTCCAAACAATCTGATTTCTGAAATTGTTTCGAGAGTTGGTTCTGATTCTCTTCCCAACTACTTTAATTGCATAATGAGGTAAACACAGTGTTTTTGTGTTTTGCATTCGAAGTGTTTTCTAGATTGCATGCGAAGTGATTTTTCGATTTTATACCTTTTTGAATTCTTGGTTGGATTTGAAATTAAGCCTTCATTTCTTAGTTTTGTTGCTATCACACTGATAATCTTTTTTTTTGTGGTGGTTATAAATTTTTAGTTGCAAGTCGCTTGAAAAAATTGGGCAGGAGAAACATGTTCTTTCCCAAGTTAATGTTGAAGATTTCGATACCGATAATCTTTCTGAAGCCCAGAAGGTTGTTGCTACTGTTTTCTTCCATCTATGCATTGACAAAGATAATGGTGGTGCCATATATCGAAAGGGATTTGTAAGTCTTTTATTATTACATAAGTTTTTGTAAATATCTTTCGAAACCCTGATAATTTAATGAAACAATTTTTTTTTTGTTACTTGTATTGTCTTTTGTATGCAGGATCATTTCTTCCGTGATTTCAACTATGACCTAGGATTGGAAATGCTTGAAAGGGCTGCTAATTTAGGTCATATGCAAGCAAGATATCTCTTGGGTGTTATCTTATTGTCCAGTGTTTCTGGAAATGTAGAGAAAGGAATGGATCACATCAAATTTGTCAAGGCTTCACTTGGAAGTAAGATTGTTGATTGTCGAATAAAATTTCGTGAATCTGTTCGTTATCTTTGGGTGCTTCATCAACGTCCTCGATTCAAAGAGCTGAAGCTTGAGAAGGATCATGTTCCATGTCAAAGGAAGAACCCATGGTTGAGATATGACTATTGCATGGAGAGTGATGATGATATAGATTTTTGTGATGCTTGCACTTGTGAATATGAATCCGGCTTCTTTTTCTGGCTTCTTTTTTCACTTTATTAATGTTTCCCTTTGAATAGTAGGTTTGCAACAAAACTTGGTTTGTATGTGTTGTTTATTTTGTCTTATTTTCGTTTGCAATTTAGAGATCTGGATTGAAGTTTATTTTGGTTTGTAATTTCTGTTTAATTATTACTCGTTTTAAATATGGCGCTTTATCTGCATTGCGTATAAGGGAAATCGGAAATAAAGCTCCAATTTTCCTACTTAATAGTGGTGCTTTATACTTATATAGTCTACTTTAAATTGTGATTTGCATATGAGTTTCATTTTGATTTGCATTTGAGTTTCATTTTGATTTGCATATGAAGTTTATGTAGATTGCATATGTGGTTTTAAGTTGATTGCATATAAGGTATATTCTTAATGGAAACATTAAATTTGTGGTTTGCATATGAATTTTATTTGATTTGCATATGGAGTTTATCATAATTGCATATGAAGCATATCTAGATTAAACTTTATGATTTGTGGTTTACATGTGAGGCCTATACTTACATAGTCTACTTTAAATTGTGATTTGCATATGAGTTTCATTTTGAGTTGCATATGAAGTTTATATAGATTGCATATGTGGTTTCATCTTCATTGCATATAAGGCATATCCTTAATGAAAACATTAAATTTGTGGTTTGCATACGAGTTTTATTTGATTTGCATATGGAGTGTATCTTAATTGCATATGAAGCATATCTAGATTAAACTTTATGATTTGTGGTATATATGTGAGGCCTATACTTACATAGTCTACTTTAAATTGCGATTTGCATGTGACTTTCATATTGAGTTGCATATGAAGTTTCATTTGTTATTTGCATATGAAGTTTATGTAGATTGCATATGTGGTTTCAATTTGATTGCATAAAAGGCATATCCTTAATGAAAACATTAAATTTGTGGTTTGCCTACGAGTTTTATGTGATTTGCATATGAGTTTCATTTTGAGTTGCATATGAAGTTTATATAGATTGCATATGTGGTTTCATCTTCATTGCATATAAGGCATATCCTTAATGAAAACATTAAATTTGTGGTTTGCATATGAGTTTTATTTGATTTGCATGTTCAGTTTATCTTGATTGCATATGAAGCATTTATAGATTAAACTTTATGATTTGTCGTTTACATATGAGGCCTATACTTACATAATCTTCTTTAAATTGTGATTTGCATATGAAGTTTATGTAGATTGCATATTTGGTTTCATCTTGATTGCATATAAGGCCTATCTAGATTGAAAACTTTAAAATTCCTGTTTGCATATAATGTTTATTTTGAGTTACATATAAAGCATATATAGTTTGCATACCAACTATATATGGTTTGTATACGAGGTTTTGTAATGCATATTTATTTTTTCAGTTTTGCATATGATGTTTTCCTGGATGGTAGGCATATTAATATATGAAAACAACCATTTTAGCTAGTTTGAATTCTTTTTTTAAGCAATAAGTTGCCAAACAGTATGATTACACTCCATGTAATAAGAACCAGTATCTATAATATGCCATAGGAATCTATATATCTTGCATGCCTTCATCCAGTTGTTTCTTCTATGATTTCATTTAATCTGCATAGAAAGATCAAGTAAAACTATTTAGTCTTACATTAAAATGTGTATATGGAAAGTGAGTTAATGTATTAAAAATTATTGAATTAATTTGTTACCTTCTCTATCTCCACATGTTGCCCTGTTATGTCCATACTGACCACATATTCCACAGCCTCTCTTTTTCTTTGCAGCTGTTTGAATGCCCAACTCTTTTTGGCTTATCATTCGTCCTCTTCTTGTCCCCTTGTTTTTTGCTTGTTTTGGTGGTAACACTTGAACCTCAGCTGGAGTTGGTCCTACATATTTTTCAAAATCCACAGTGAAGGATGATCCACTTGAGCTTGCACCTATCTGTTCTGCAAAATATTCCTTCTTTTGTTTTATAGTGTTCAGTAGCTCCTTCATGTATTCTGGCTTGCTTTCAATCAAATTTATGCAACTGTGCATTTCTCCCAAGAGTTGTACAATTGTTGCTTTGTTCTCCTCTGTTTCAGCACTTTCTTTATACAACAAACCATCAATGTTGAATACTGGTTGTAATGAAGCTTCTTTTGTCCAACGCTTCTGAATATACTTCTCTGGCACTTCCTTAAGCCCCTTGTTCCGTATAACCACAAACATGTGTTGGCAAGGCAAGCCAACTTGCATAAATTTGTTGCATGTGCAACATAAATCAACATTATCTAAATCTGTCACTGTGTACCTTTTGTTGTTCTCTTGTTCAATCTCATATTTTGCTATTGTCCCTTCCTTAATCATGCTTGTTACCATGCACTTGTAGATTGAGTTGTAGATAGACTGTTGTACTTCATAAAATATTGAGATTGTGTAGACTTTCGAACATGCCTTTTCAACAACCCAATCTGTTTTCATATTGGCTTTGCTTGTTGATGATGATGCAGCAAGCTTGTGTTGTTCATGTCTCTGTTGATCCAATGCACTTTCAAACTGGCTATTGAACTGGATTAAAGAAGAAGATTGCCCAAGGAATCTTCCAAAGAAGCTATTTTGGCTTTCTGACCTTGATGTTGTTCTGAGCATGCCTCCCATCCTTATATCATTGAAGAATGCAGGTATCCAGTATCTCCTTAAGTCAAACATTCTCCTCATCCAGTCGTTGTCTTGTAATTCATATTTTTCTATAAAATCCCTCCATCCATCCTCAAACTCTAATTTTGTGATGTCTTTATTCCAGACCAGAGCGTTGATTGCTTGTTTGAATTCTAAGGTGTTGTAAATTCTGCTTTCTATCTTGTCTGACAGCTTGAACATGATATGCCACATACAGAATCTATGCATTGCATTCTCAAATACTTGTTCAACAGCTTGAATTACTGCAGGATCTTGGTCAGTCAGTATGATGTATGGCTCGTGGCCCATCGCCTTTTTGAAGTTGTCAAATAACCACACATAGGATTCTGTGTTTTCTTTCAACATCAAAGCAGCTGCAAATGTCACTGATTTCCTGTGATTATCTACTCCTGTAAATGGTATAAATACCATATTATACCTGCATCCAACTCAGAATGTTATCTCATTCTTCAAATCCTCTGTATGCAAATGTAATTCTCATTCTATTCATATCCTAAGCTACTCAAATGCAAATCAAATTATTATTATCAAAGTCACAACAAACATATTCTCATTAATAAGTTTTGAATTTAGACATGAAAAATATTACCTGTTTTTGTTGTATGTTGCGTCTGCTGTCACAACATCTCCAAAGAATGAGAAACCTTTTCTACTTATAGGATCTGCCCAAAACAGTCTCTCTAGTTGTCCTTCCTTGTCCACAAAATAGTCAAAGTAGAATGCCTCGCATACTTCTTTCTTCTTCTTTAGTTTATCTATTATCATTTGCCCATCAAATCCTTCCAAATATGAATTTAGATCTCTCTTCAGATTTTTAAAATCTGTTACGCTAGCTCCTATAGCGCCATATGATCCTACTATCTCTTTGTATATTCGGTATCCCTTTGTTGCACCAATATTTGCATTTCCACAATTTATAATGAAATCAGCTTCAAAAGCTCTTATATTTCGGTTGGATTTGGCAAACTGTTGTTCTCTTTCAGTCATCATCGGGTGTGTGTGTCGTTCTACGAATCCTTTTATCTTGAACTTCCCTTCCTCAGTCCCTTTCAAAGTTATCCTTGCCCTGCATCCAGCCCGATTTGTCACTCTTCGTCTCTTTACTTTGGTTATAATAGGTGTTACAGCCATGACTGGTGAAACTCTTTTTTGTCCTTCTCTATTACATAGGAGGTACTTCCATACTGTTTTCCCATCTATCTTTTTGTTTGTGCTTTTCCTCACTTCAAAACCACACTGTTTTGCATAATTATCATAGAATTCGTCTGCTTGCTCTGTGTTGTCAAATACTTGTCCAACCACTGGTTTCATTTCAGTTCTGCATACTGGGATGTAATATGTTGTGCCCCCTTGAGAAATCTGAATTTCATTGTTTTCTGCAACAAGATTTATATATATTGTAAATCTGCAAATCCTAAAGCACATGTTTCTCTCTAAATGAAACTTCCTCTAAATGCAATTCAGAATCTCAGATTATTCATTAGCAATACAAAGTGCACCCAACTCAGTAATATCAAGTATCAGTACTCCTTCTTATGAATATTTCTCTATATACAAATCATATTCTCATAGTATGCAGAAGCCAATTTCCTAATATGCATAATTTAATCGTAATCCTATCAACAACAAATCAATCTGAATGCAACTTAGGATTTTCAATTCGGATTTTTATCAGCAGCAAAGCAACTTAAGATTTACAATTCAGATTTTCAACAACAGCAAAGCAACTTAGGATTTTCAATTCAGATTTTCATAGTGTTGAAATCTGGAATTCTATAAATTCTATTCAGAATTTGATATCGGAAATAAGTTAAAATTCATTGTTAATACCTGTTTCTTCTTCTTGATTTGTCGAAATAGGGTTTAAACCCTCAGACGTAGTCGAATTGGGACCTATGGTTTCTTCCAGGTTAGCTACCGTTGAATTTGTATTATGCTCTTGTTGTAGATTTGTTACAGTTGATGTCGGCGCCATTGCTGGATTTGGAGTTCTTCGTCGTAAATTTTGATTGTGATTTGATCGTAGAAGGAATAAAATTTCGCCGTCGAAATCGCCTTCCCCAATTTCTATCGGGTTGAGGAAATTTTTCAGACACGCGCGTGTTTGGACGCGCCCGTTTAGAAGGCCGAGACGCGCGTGAACCCTTTTTTTGTCCTCCTCAGCGATAACGCGCGCTCCGCGATGGACGGCTCAGATTCGTTCTCACCGTTCTCACCTACGAATCCGTTCTCACCAGATCCTGACCCTATATATATATATATATATATATTAAAACAGAGTTATTTGAAGCTCTCACATTCACTCTGGCCCCACCATTTTAACGTGTCATTTTCTCATTAATCCTACAAAACTAAATTTTAAATTTTTTGAATTTTTTTTTCAAAAGCTTAACAAATATGATCAGATTTTATAGTTTGTTACCATATTTTTAGGGGGAATTGTTACAAACCTCTACAACTATTTATCAATAAAAATAAAATATATGATTATGGAAAATTCGAAATTGAATGGCTGATTTATAGTATGTTGTAATCCTAATTTTACTAGGAAATGATTTAATTCTTAAAAACCACAATTTATGTTCTTTTATATTTTTCAATATCTTTATATCACCTATATTTAACTAAATTTAGAGAGTTGATTTATTCCATCAATGTTCTATTTTTCTTGCAGTTTCCAATTTTTTGAATTTATGTCCAAATTTGATCAATAAAAATTTAATTTTGAAATTTAATTTAATAAAATTGACAAGTGAGATTTAAAAAATTTATAATATCATAAACTATATAATAAATTAAAATATAAAAAAACGACAAACAATCACCCGCGCATGGCGCGGGGCCTACGCTAGTCCAAGTTTAAAGTTAATATATTTAGAAAGTTGCGTTAAACACTCATTTTCTTAAAATGGAATAATTTCCAATCTCTTTTTTTGTTGTTACTAACCAAAATAACAATAAATGTGTTATCAAATATTGTTCTTTACAATTACTTTTGATTATATTTTTTCGCAATAAAAATTCAAATAATTTTTCTAAAGTTTTTATAGCTTTGATGCAAGGCACAGATCCTAGACTAGTTAACGGTACTATTTTGACTAATATACAAAACAAGCACCATGTAAACTTTTTTAATCTTTGTAAAAACTATTGGATCTTATCATTCCGTTTTTCATATATTTTTATGCATATAAAGTGAGCAATATTCTCAATTTTTTTTCTTAAGTAAGCATTTTTTATAAATTTATACACAATATAAGCTCTTATAAAATTGAATTCCAAACATAGATAAAAAAAATCGGTTTGGAAAAGAAATATGTTGGAGAGACGTTGTTTGTAACAGAGTCTCTTATGAGCAATTATTAAAAAAAAATCAATGTGAGATGTTGTTACAAACAGCGTCTCACATTCAAATTTATTTCTAAAATCAGAGGTATAAGAGACGTTCTTATTTTTTCAACAAAACGTCTCTTGTAAATTATGAGTTTTTTTTCAAAAAGATGTAGGTTTGGTCGAGAGACTTCAACGCCTTTCTTTTTCAAACAAAAATGTTGCGTCTATATTGGGAATTAAGTTTGATAAGAGCTTATGTCGAGAATTAATTTATAAAAAATGCTTACTTAAAAAAAATTGAGATGCCCTAACTAACTAAAACTTCTTACCATTTTTTTAGGGTGCTAAATTGTTGTTTATAAATGGTTCATTGTTGATAAATGTAAATTAAAAACTGGATTTTTATTGAAATTTGTGTATTTTACTTCAAAAGTATGAGTTGTAAAAAATGTAAATTACAAAAAAGTTGCATGTTAATATAAATTATTAAAGGGTCCAAATCCCATGAGAAATGCCCTTAAATTGAGAAATAAGAAGCAAGGGAAAGCTCCTTCCTCCTTACTCCTCCTCCCTCCTCCTTCCTCCCTCCTTCTTCCTTGGAGTTGACCGCCCGTTGACCACCCATTGACCGCCCGTTGACCACCCGTTGACCGGCCGTTGACTTTTATTTTAATGGCATTTTTTCGGATTTTTTCCGTTTCAATTTTTTGTGTGCTATGATTTGTAAGTAAAAGTGTTATTCTTTGTAAGGAAAAATGCTTTGTTTTTTTTTTGCTACCAAATTTTGCTACGATTTATAAGCAAAAGTGCTATGTTTTTTTGTGCTTGTAAGAAAAAGTGTTATGCTTTGTAAGTAGAGGAGTGTAATCCTAACCATTGAATTTCCTATCTAGGATTACTTCTCATTTCTCATTTTAAGATTAATTTCTCATTTGATCTTTACCCTTAAGAACAAATGAGAAATGCCCTTAAGATTAGAAATAAGAAGCAAGTAGGAAGCTCCTTCCTCCTCCTCCCTCCTCCCTCCTCCCTCCTCCTCAGCTAGCCATATAGAAGCACATATGGGCAAAAGCGTAACATATTTCAGTAATATAGAAACACATAACACTTGTGGTAGTACATACTTTGCAAGTTCAAATTTTGGCCTAAAATATCATAGCACATTTCAACCATATAGTAGCACATTACAGGCATTTTGAAGCACTTAATTTTGTAAGTAAAAAATCCGCCCTAAAAAAATATTTTTTTGGCCCCAAAAAAATTTAAAAAAGTCAATGGTCGGTCAACGCCAGTAAATGGTCGGTCAACGCCAGTAAATGGTCGGTCAACGTCGGTCAATGCCGGTCAATTCCGGTCAAACCTGATCAATGGTTAATTACATGGGTCAAAACCCTAGAAGAGTGTAATCTTAGGCATTGAATTCCCTTTCTAGGATTACTTCTCATTTCTCATTTTAAGATTAACTAGTGTTCGGGACCCGTGCTTCGCACGGGCTATACAATACTTTTTTATATACAAGAATTTGTATTAGAAATGAAGATTGTAGCAAGGCTTCGGTAGTTACACGACAAACACAATTATTAGATTTCAAATTATACACATGAAAATGTATGCATCCACGTAGTAGGATATGAGAGATAAGAATGTAAGATGTATGCATCCATGTCCTAACCATCGTTTACGCATGTAATTTATCTGTTGTTTTGAAAGAAAGAAAGAAATCTCTAAGCAATGAGATTTTAGCAGGGAACTGATACTTCATTAAATCACTTTGTATAGCAGGTATGTCATCCTTTCAGTATCTAACATCCTCAGCATTGTTACTGTATCCACAAATAGCTCAGCAACTTCCATTTTATAGCAACCAAAGATATCCTCCAGTAATAAAAGCCTCAACCTTCCATCTCACCCGTCCATCCATCTTGAATAAAATTGGTAAATTCCCAGCCGTCTGATCTTGCTTCAAAGTCGCCCCTATGAACGGTGCGATTGGAACCAATACCCCCCCGCCACGAACGGCGGCCATATATTCACACCATTCGTATCCTGCACTCAACATATAAATTTTAATTAGATCATATCATATCAAAGCAAATCATTATCGCCTCAAATTTTAATTAGATCATATCAAAGCAAATCCTCAAACTTTGACAAATTTGCACTGTTTACAATAAATTTTGAAACATTAGTACAATTTTTGGCGTGAAGGGTTGCTTTGTATCTGCATTCTGCACTCACCGTAGAATATATTCCTATCAAATTCTATTCAATTATTTTAGAATTATTACGTCAAGGCAATTCTATTTCAAAAAATAAGCCCTTATTTCATTTTCATGGAATCCAAAAACAAATACAGCATGTAGCATGTTACTTGACCTCAACTTCTTTCAAACAGGAAAAGTGCAGTGTGCTTAAACCTTGGTCTCAGACTTGAGCAATAACTCTTAAATGTTAACACAATAAGGAAAAAATACAAAATTTGATTATAGGTATAGAGAAATGGAGGAAGGAAACTGCACACCGCTCGAATATTTTTCTTCCTAAGAGGAACTTCTCTCTTGTTAGTAACATTTAACAGCTTACGTGAATTTGTAAGCATCTTCTCTGACACAATTTGATTGCAATCCCGCTTTTACATGAAAGATTTTTTGAAGCTTCATTTTTGTCTCATAGTTGTCTGGAGGGAAGAAGAGGGGCTCTCACGCTCTGTCCTCGCATGTTTAATGAGTAGATTCTTTGTACTGATAGCAGAAGACACCTGAAACTATAAGAAAATCCTATAAATATCAAGATGGAGCTATTAGAGAAGACCTATAGTTCCCAAAAAAAATGAAAGTGCCAAATTCATTCCTATTGAAAATTTGAAACAACAAAAAACAGTTTGAGTACTTGTTCCATAGCAGTTTCAACACACATATATGATTGAGAGATTGATGTCCACATAGTCACAAAAAGGCTCCACTCTTTTGGCTGCTTCAAGCAAAACATCAGGGTCATTAGCACAAAATTGGACTGATAAGGGGCAATCCTCCTGAAAAGGTTTTGAAATTAATCTACTGTCAATCCAATGCAGATAATGTCAGCCATGAAGAAATGCAAAGAGATTACAGGTTTGTCAAAATGAACTCATGCAAGCAGTTCACACATACACAGAAGACATATTCTTTCTTCACCATTAACCTTGCTACTCCCATATAATGGTAATCAAGTTCAGCAAGAAAAGGCTACACCCTTCTCCCACAAATATAACTATTCAACAAATATTTATTTTAGTTTTGAAGCAAAAATTGGTTTTTGATAGTACTTTCAATCTATTTAATTGTAATCAAAACTGCTAAGTAAATCAACAACTATAGAAAAAGGAACAATATAACCTCCATGAGTAACTAAATCGATCAATCTCAAAGCACCAATCGACCACTAAATTTGCACATTTAGGGAGGCAGAAGCAAAACTCTGACATGTGGTGAATTCCAAACACATACACTTGTCATCCTCACTAAAAATCCGAGTGTAGCATAGGAGTATAAGCAGTCTGTTGACTTGTTCTCCATACTTCCAGCATTTTAGCAACACTAAAAAAAATACAATTGATATAAACAACATTTATGTACCTTGGATCAGGAAGCCGATCAAGATTATAAATACATCTTCGTGTTGAAATATTCCATTAGGGGTGAAACTGATCCCTGCAAGTTATAAGAAAATAGTAACCAACAACAAAACATAAATAATGTTAGGAGAGATAAATAAAGTGTTTTTTGGATAAAGTCATATAAACAAAGGAATTGAAACAGGCTAAAATACTAATTTGCATAATCAATTAAAGTCAAAAAGAGAGAAAAGGTTAAGGGATTATTCAGATAAAGCGAATTGAAGAACATATGCACGGCTGAAATTTCTTATGAAAATCATGTTTAAGAAACCTAAAACACTTGCTTCGGTTCTCAATTTTGCACAGTGATAT